>OX421312.1:30000000-32400000 GCA_949125395.1 Diaphora mendica
CATGAAAGTACAACAAAAGAAAAGAGGTATAAATGCTAGGGCGTCCCCCTCAAGCGACGGTCAAGGGTACTCAGCTGCGAAAAAGTTTAGGGCGTCCCCCATAAGCGACGGCATTAGACACAGCGCAACCAACATGCGCTTAGCTACCTGGAACATCGGTTCCCTGACTGGACGCAGCCAAGAACTGGCAGAGGTTCTCCATCGACGTAAAATAAATATATGTTGCATTCAAGAACTAAGATGGAAAGGTTCAAAATCCAGGGACATAGGAAGCGGCTACCAGCTACTATACCACGGATCCTCGAGTGCTCGAAACGGCGTAGGAATCATCGTGGATGACCAACTAAAGCAGCGTATCGTGTCTGTAGAAAGGCGTAACGACCGCATAATATCATTAAAAATCGCTCTCGACAAGCAACCATGCTTAAACAATATTCGTTTATGCCCAGCAGACAGGGTGTTCAAAAGAGGAAAAAGACAGCTTCTGGGAAGATCTCCAGGAACTTCTTCGAACATTCCCAACATCTGAAAACAAAATAATTGCAGGTGACTTAAACGGCCACGTTGGGCGCGATGCTCCGGTGGGGGTTGCAGTTCACGGCAGCTACGGATATGGACACATCAACGATCAAGGCAAATAAATCCTGGAATTGGCAAATATTTTCGATATGCCGGTTGTCAATACACTCTTTCATAAAAAAGGACGAGCACCTTATCACCTATAAGAGCGGAACATCGGCAACTCAAAAAGACTACTTTCTGTGCAGCGGAGCTATGCGTGGCTACTTTAAAGACTGCAAAGTGATTCCGGGGGAGCCCTTGACCACTCAGCACAGGTTGCTAGTAGCGTGTCTGAAAATGCCTCTCTGGAACACTAAACAAAAGATAAACAGTACGCCGAGAATAAAATGGTACAATCTGCAGAAAGAAGAAGGTGTTTCATTTGTAACTAACATAGTTAAATACCAAGAGCAACAAACATTTGAGGGAAAATCCGCCAACGCCTTATGGGATGATTTCAAGAAGGTCACCACAGGCAGTGCTAGGGAGTGTCTGGGAATCAGCAGGGGCAAATTGGTACCTGGCAAGGACCCGAGCTGGTGGAACAACGAGGTCAAGGAGCAAATATCTAGAAAGAAAGAGAGATTCAAAAAATGGCAAAAATCTAAGAACGAGTTAGACCGTGAGAGCTACCTCCAAGCAAAGAAGGAAGCTAAGAAAGCGGTGGCAAAGTCAAAGGCAGCTGTCGAGGAGTGCATCTACACCAGGCTTGAGTGTGCTGTTACCGATAAGGAAATTTTCAAAATTGCTAAATTAAGAAATAAACAATCACCTAATATTAAACATAATAAATATATCAAAAACTCAGTCGGAACACTTCTTACATCAGACAAAGATATTAATGAAAGATTTGCGAGATGTGCGGAGCTTCCGGAATCTCATGGTTAACATCACTGTTTAACCTTATTCTATCACAGGGGAAAATGCCCGATGAATGGAGGCAAAGTAACCCCATACCTTTCTACAAAAACAAAGGTGATGTGGCTGATTGTGGAAACTATCGCGCCATTAAACTGACATCTCACACCCTCAAAATATGGGAAAGCATCATAGCTAACAGGATTGTAGAAATCATTGAAATAACACCCAATCAGTGTGGATTTACAAGAGGAGTCGGTACCACGGACGCCATTCACACAATCAGAATCCTGATGGAAAAATATGAAGCCTTAAAAAAGGACCTACACTTTGTGTTCATTGACCTTGAAAAGGCTTTCGACAGAGTACCGAGAAAACTGATTTGGCAGGCGTTGCGATCACAGTCTGTCCCGTAACACTACATTCTCGTTCTTCAAGACATGTACAAAGACATTAAGACAAAAGTAGTCACCCCTGCTGGCATTAGCGAAGAATTCGAAGTCAATGTGGGAGTGCACCAAGGGTCGACATTGAGTCCGCTACTGTTTAATATCATAATGAACTACGTCACTAAGGATCTCCAGAAACCAGCACCGTGGACACTTTTATATGCAGACGACATTGTTATCATCGCGGAAACGATGCAAGAGGTGCAATCCGACCTTACTGTGCAAAGCCTTGGAACGAAGAGCACTGAGAGTAAGCAAATCCAAAACGGTATATATGCATTGCAACCTATCCGATTCGTCGACCGGTGTAACACAGCCACCGTGTATAGGGACCGCTCCTCTGAAGGCGGTCGGCCACTTCAGGTATCTGGGCTCAGTGCTGACATCCGATGCTTGCGTTGTTGAAGATATCGAAAGCCGAATAAACATCGGATGGCTGAAATGGAGATCTTTGACTGGAGTAATTTGCGATCCGAGGATGCCCGTGGAGGTCAAAGGCAACGTATACAAGAGGGCAATTAGACCTGCTTTACTGTACGGATCCGAGTGCTGGCCAATGCGTAAAAAGGAAGAACAAAAACTTCACGTGACAGAGATGAAAATGCTGAGGTGGTCCGGGGGCGTAACACTGAAGTTTAGAGTCAGAAACGAGCATATTCGGGGTACGTTGAAGGTTGCAAACATCGCTGACAAACTCATGGAAAATCGTCTGCGGTGGTACGGACATGTTATGCGGCGCGAGAAAGAGCATATGACAAGCTACGTCATGGACATTGAGGAGCCTAAGCGAGGTCGAGGTAGACCGCCGACTACCTGGATGAGGACTATTAAAAACGACCTAAAGAGGACGGGACTGCAACCGGAAATGACACAGTTGCGCTTGGAGTGGCGGAGGAAGACTAGGAGGGCCGACCCCAAAAGACATGGGAAATAACGGCACGGACAAAGAAGAAGATGTTGCTGAAAGATGGTAAGAAGAAATAAATTTAAAAAAATATTTTTATTTTTTATTTTTATTGTGCCAAAATAAATAATGACCTCGCCAACTTAACTCTAGACTTTTTCGTGGAAAACCTATTGTAAAAATTTGTTGCTCCTCATACTACAGCTAGTCTGAGTGCAGAGAGTCAGCAACAAAATATAAACCAGAAGTCAAGGGAAGTTGGAGTTCGGTTTACAAAAAACCGGCCACGCTAGCTTAACTGTAGACTTTTCCATGGAAAAACCATAGTAAAAAATTGTTGCTGCTCATACTTTAGCTAGTCTGAGTACAGAGAGTCAGCAACAAAATAAAAACCGGAAGTCAAGAGAAGTTGGAGATCAGTTTACAAAAAAACCGGCCACGCTAGCTTAACTCTAGACTTTTCTGTGGAAAAACTATAGTAAAAATTTGTTGCTCCTCATACTACAGCTAGTCTGAGTGCAGAGAGTCAGCAACAAAATATAAACCGGAAGTCAAGAGAAGTTGGAGATCGGTTTAGAAATAAACCGGCCATGCTAGCTTAACTCTAGACTTTTCTGTGGAAAAACTATACTAAAAATTTGTTGCTGCTCATACTTTAGCTAGTCTGAGTACAGAGAGACAGCAACAAAATAAAAACTGGAAGTCAAGAGATGTTGGAGATCGGTTTACAAAAAACCAGCCACGCTAGCTTAACTCTAGACTTTTCCGTGGAAAAACTATAGTAAAAATTTGTTGCTGCTCATACTTCGGCTAGTCTGAGTACAGAGAGTCAGCAACAAAATAAAAAACGGAAGTCAAGAGAAGTTGGAGATCGGTTTACAAAAAACCGCCCACGCTAGCTTAACTCTAAATTTTTCTGTGGAAAAACTATAGTATGTGGAGGAACAGGTGATCGTGTTACTCCAACACAAAGGGAGGATCCTCCGACCAGGCGAGGTGATCATGCCTGGCGGGCCAACGGCCCTAACGCTTGATGTTGGGAAGTTATGTATATGTTAACTGGCGCGAGAAATCTTACTGCGCGATTCAGGATTGGTACTGTTGTGTCCTCCGTGTCGTGACGTCACACCGTAGTTCGGTGTATCTTTGGTCGATGACGCTGTAGCACGTTGCTGTTTGCGCTGTATGTGGAGGTCACCACATTACTCCCCTCCAAGACCGGAGGTCGATATGAGGAAAGGGGTTTCGGTTTTTCGGTTCGGTTATCGGTTCGTTGTTCGGTTTGGTTTTTCGGTTCGTTGTTCGGTTCGGTTTTTCGGTTCGGTTTCGGTTCGTTGTTCGGTTCGGTTCGTTTGTTCGGTTCGTTTTTCGGTTCGGTTTCGGTTCGTTTGTTCGGTTCGGTTTCGGTTCGTTGTTTGGTTCGGTTCGTTTTTGTCAGATCACGTCGGGTCACCACTGTGGGGGACAGGTGTGTCATGTCCTTCCAATACAAAGGGACGATCGTCCTACCAGGCGGGGTGATCATGCCTGGCGGGCCAACTGCCCTAACGGTTGATGTCGGGAAGTTGTATATATGTTAACTGGCGCGAGTAATCTTACTGCGCGATTCAGGATTGGTACTGTTGTGTACTCCGTGTCGTGACGTCACGCCGTAGTTCGGTGTATCTTTGGTCGATGACGCTGTAGCACGTTGCTGTTTGCGCTGTATGTGGAGGTCGCCACAAGTAAATATTTGTTGCTGCTCATACTTCAGCTAGTCTGAATACAGAGAGTCAGCAACAAATAAAAACCGGAAGTCAAGAGAAAATGGAGTTCAACTTCTCTTGACTTCCAGTTTTTATTTTGTTGCTGACTCTCTGTACTCAGACTAGCTGAAATATGAGCAGCAACAAATTTTTACTATAGTTTTTCCACAGAAAAGTCTAGAGTTAAGCTAGCGTGGTCGGTTTTTTTCTAAACCGATCTCCAACTTCTCTTGACTTCCAGTTTTTATTTTGTTGCTGACTCTCTCTGCTAAAACAAGCATATGAGGAGCAACAAATTTTTACTATAGTTTTTCCACGGAGAAATCTAGAGTTAAGCTGGCGTGGCTGGTTTTTTTGTAAACCGATCTCCAACTTCTCTTGACTTCCGGTTTTTATTTTGTTGCTGACTGTGTGTACTCAGACTAGCTGTAGTATGAGCAGCAACAAATTTTCACTATAGTTTTGCCACAGAAAAGTCTAGAGTTAAGCTAGCGTGGCCCGTTTTTTTTTAACCGATCTCCAACTTCTCTTGACTTCCGGTTTTTATTTTGTTGCTGACTCTCTGCACTCAGACTAGCTGTAGTATGAGGAGCAACAAATTTTTACAATAGTTTTTCCACGGAAAAGTCTAGAGTTAAGCTGGCGAGGTCATTATTTATTTTGGCACAGTAAAAATAAAAAATAAAATTATTTTAAAAATTTATTTCTTCTTACCATCTTTCAGCAACAAATCAGCAACAAATTGACCCCTATTCGCTTGATCGATCAGTCCACATCCAGTGATTTCCACGCTATCTTAATGTAAAGTTAGCGTTATTGCCGTTCTTTTGCGATCGGTTGGAGCAAAAAAAAATTTTTTTAGCAACTAATTAGCAACAAAAAAGCAACAAATTTCGGGTTTTTTTTTCAATTCCGCTGATTTTACATTGCCAGTTTTTTAGACCTGTATTAATCTATACTTATAATAAAAATGTAACAGGTCCAATTCTGTACATTAAAGATATTTTGAAAATGTTTTTTGGAGGGCTCTCTATAATCGATACTCAAGCCAAAACTGTACTTTTTTAAAATTTTTGTCTGTCTGTCTGTCCGTCTGTCTATCTGTCTGTCTGTCTGTATCTTTTCCGCGCATCACGCCGAAACTACTGAATGGATTCAAATGAAACTTGGCATGATTTGAGTTCATACTACGAGGTAGGACATAGGATACTTTTTAACCCAAAATTCAGCACGATTTCCTGGAGAGAGGGGATGAAACTCAAAATATGTACTTAGTTGTAATTCAATAACACATAGTCCGATTTCATTCATTCTTTTTTAAAAGAATAAAAGATAAAGGGAAAAGTGTTTTTTTTTGTCCGCGACTGTACACTGCCTGTGGGAAGCTGAGACAGATATGTAAATATGGCGATACGAAGTTCGCCGGGTCAGCTAGTGTATAATAAGACTTGCTGCAAGTAGTAGTTATAATGTTGTTTGAATTGCATGCGCCTTACAAAAACATTAAAATAAAAGAAGATTCCTACCCATGGATCACAGACACCGTGAAGGAGATGATGCAGCTCAGGGATAGGTATTACAGCAAATGGAAGACCTCTTCTAATGAAATCCACATGCAGTCCTATAACGAGCTCAAGTGCCTGGTCCGGGCTGCTCTGGAAAGTGAAAAACGAGCATACTTCACTACACAGATAGAATACAACATCAGCAAACCTAGGAGGCTATGGAAGAACCTCAAGACAACAATACATATTAAAAAAAAACAGGATTCCGACTTACCACCTACTTGCAGTGATCCTGACCTTCTGAACCAGCACTTCCTGGATGTCCCTGGCTGTGACTATGTAAGCATCAGTGAGCTGACATATTTTGAATTCAACAAATGCAGCGCCAGCAGCTTCCATCTTCAGCTGGTCGATGAGAATCACGTGCTGAAAACAATACGTAGCCTCAAGTCAAACGCACTAGGGATTGATGATCTCTCTCTGCAGATGATATCTATGACGCTCCCCCACTCGCTCACAGCCATCACCTCCATCATCAACACCTCTATTGCTACATCTACCTTTCCAGATCTGTGGAAGATCGCAATGGTCAAGCCGATCCCTAAAGTCACCAACCCAGTGTGTGCTAAGGACCTTCGTCCCATCAGTCTGCTGCCCTGCCTGTCCAAAGTATTTGAGAGGGTGGTATGTAACCAGCTGACGGGGTACCTGGAGGAGCATAGGCTATTGCCGGCCCACCAATCGGGGTTCCGCAAGGGACATAGCACCAGCACAGCCTTGATCGATGTAGTGGATAACATACTGGAAGCCAGAGACCAAGGCAAGGGCTCCATCTTGATCCTCCTAGACTTCTCCCGTGCTTTTGACAGTATCAACATTAATCTCCTTCTCTCGAAGCTGACATACTATGGGATTAGTAGAGAGAATGGTTCAACAGCTACCTCACAAACAGACATCAGTCTGTGCGGGTCAGTGGAGGCAGGGATGGTGCTAGGACATCATCTTCTTCCCAGCAACTGAAGAGAGAGGTCCCTCAGGGCTCCATAATCGCCCGGATATTGTTTCTCCTCTATAGCGCTGATGTGATAAACTGCATAACACACTGCAAATACCATATGTATGCTGATGATTTACAGATCTACTACTCCTTCCATCCACGGGACAGTCTTCAGTCTTCACGGGACTTAGAGAACATCTCACAGTGGGCCAAAAAAAACTGCCTTGTTCTAAACCCGAGTAAATCCAAGTACCTGATCATGGGCACAAAAAGTATCATCCACCAAATTGCCAACCAACAACCAGCTTTAACATTGGCACACAATACACTGGAATGTGTCACCGAAGCCCGCAACCTTGGAGTGGTTTTGGATGGTCAACTGCAGTTTGAAACACATGTGCGAGAAGCAGTATGCAACTGTTTTTACCGCCTTAAGCTGCTCTATAGGATTCGTCCCTACATCTCCATCAACATGCGCATAATGCTCTGCGAATCACTAGTACTATCCAAACTAAACTATGCTGACACTGTGTTTGGAGCCTGCCTGCTCGTCAAAACGGAGCGGCTCATACAGCGAGTGCAAAATGCATGTGCACGTTACTGTTATAACATCCCACCTCGTGCACATGTCACTCCCTTCTTAAACAGTGGAAACCTGATGAGGATGTCGTCAAGACGAAAGCTCCACCTGGCCACCTTGCTATTTGGAGTGGTCCTCAACGGTAGACTGGTTTACCTGCACAGCAAGCTGTCATGGTCCAGGGATTACAACCGATATGCAACTAGAGCATCGTCCTACCTTATGAGCACACCGAGACACAGGACTGCTGCGTTTAGAGGCAGTTTCAAACTGGCAGCAACCCGCTGCTGGAATGACCTCCCCCCGCCGATCCGTGCACTGACGACAGTTGCCAGCTTCAGTACCAGATATAAAAAATACCTTCTCGACATCCAACAGCAGCATTAACATTGACACTCATGTTACCTCTTTAACAATAACACGAACAAATACAGTCACAAGTCGCATAGAAACAAACAGCACATATCACCGCAAAACAACAGAACAATCAAAACACCCGACACGATTTTTATTTACACTCATAATAATATTATTAAATCTCACAAACAACATTATGTTCCGCGGTCTCTCTTCTTTTGTGTCATAGACAAAAGAGGTAGAGGCCCAACAAGTGTTTGCGCGGCTCGCACAGACTACATATGTCAGTATTTGGTCTGTCGCTGGGCCGCGGGCTGAGAGCGTGTAAGATTGGCTTACCATTCGTTCATTACGGTCTGTCAGAGCATAAATGCTTCAATGCTCTAGGACACTATCTATTCTTCATATACATCTGTTTTATTTTATTTATTATGGATAAATGCATATATATATTTATAACATCCTATAGAACACACAAAATATTTACTGCCGGGCACGAACGGACCGACGACACCGGGCGTGGGACCTATCGTAATACCAGCGCTGTAGTCACTCTGGCTACAGCAGTACGCTGAGATAGGCGCCCTTTCTGGCATAGCACAGGGCAATAAAATTGTTTGTTCTCTCCCATTGTACGTCTGTTTCAAACCATGTACTGTCCTGTGTATGCGTTTTATGCTGTATGCAGGATAAATAATAAAATTACGATTACTCTTCTTCTTAAATAAGTTTTATACGCGGAGATAGAACCATATTTCACTACTCGACACTGTCTCACCAAACACCCCTGAACTGATATCTAGCGACACTTTCGTAAACGACAGCAGAACGGTTTCGTTAAATTTTAAAAACTTTGCATAAACTGAAAATGAAAGTCATTTAATTTATTGATGTATAAAGAGGGCTCCGTTCCAGTGGACGTATCCCAGGGTATCCCAATGGATACCCTGCTTAGATTCCTTTGGAATTTTCGTCCACACTGATCCCCTAGGGAATCTTTTTGGATTTCATTTCCATTTTGATCCCCCAGGGAATTCATTTAGAAGTGTGTATTCAACGGTGGACCGTGATAAGGACACTAAGATCTGATGATGGCATCCAAGAGATATCGAGTCGAACCTTAAAGTGGGTTTTTGTTAAAATTTTACTTGTACGTGAAGGTTTCCGAACTTATCGTAACCAAAGGCGATCTTGCAGGGGCGCCGTTTAATAGTGCTGTGTTCAGTGAGACGGGTGAGGCAGTCTTGGGTAGCTAAGTGGATCCACGTGGTGGGATAGGTCAGGTCACGCGTCTATTTTTTTAATATTTTAGAATTTAGAAAACTGTATTGTATGGGCAATATGATACTGATTAAAACGAGACCATTGTGTTGAAAGCTCAAATAGCAAGTATGTAGTTAGCCCTCCGTGGTAAAGTATTAATATATATAATTAATCAATCACATGTAATGAAATTCAAATGCAAAAAATATTTCTATATGTAGGTATATTAGTTTAACTTAGTTTATAATTTCTGCAAAACCCAGGTACAAGTACACATGAATCTATCTATTAATAAGTATAACAATGACATTTTTCACCCGACTGCGACAGAAAGAAGATTGTTTGTGTAGATGGCAGGTTTCATGATTTTTATCATAATTGTGAAACTAACACACTGGTGATATAAAAGACATTGGTTTGTAAATTAAAACACCTTTAGAGTTTCACGGTTTCTTATACTTTATAATTATAGAAGCATCTCTTTGTTAATCTTAACTGCGCCATCTACAAGCGATATTAGAAAACTGATACCGCTGTCTCTTGATGCCTGGTATGTCTGTAGAATGAAATTATTTGCCGACCTATGAGTACCCTATCCTTGCCTGATAATACAGTGTAGTACAGTATAGATGGCGTTTGGTCACTGCCAAAGTTAAGACTTAGAATTATTATGGTTAATGTACCAATGTAACTTCTTTAAAAAGTTAAGTTGCATCATCTTAGACTTTATTATTCCCAAGATTAGTTAGGGTCGGCTACCACTTCAATCGGTTTTACTCGAATGTCATTTTTTCATTCGTTCAAAATTCAATCCCAATCTAGTCTTGATCGTATGAATTTAATGACATCGATAACATTTTAATGGCAAGTAGGTAATCACTACGACTACATATTATAAAAGAAGGCGTCTATCTGTCTGTCTGTTCGGGATAAACTCGAAAGCTACTGTACGGATTTTATTGTGATTTTCTGCCAATGGGTAGAGTGATTCTTGAGGAAGGTTTTCGTATATAATTTGTTACATTTTTGAGGATATTGGCTAAAACATAACGATAATTGTTGAAGGCGTCGTCAAAAATTAAGCCGCACATCTTCTTAGTATATTATAGGAATAGACTATATTATAGGCTATATTATATTTTCCGTGAGACCTCGTGCGAAGCCGAGGCGAGTTGCTAGTATACCTAATGTAATAATGATGTTTGTAATTGGAATTTTGTATTTTGATTTTACTACGAGAATTTACTTTTATAAAATCTGTGAGATCTGTTACAAAATCTATTTTTCGGATGTCCTCCATTCACTGTAAAAACGAATGAAAACTATAAATGTATGAAAGCTATACCAGAATGTTTTTTTAATAAAAAATCTTAGTATGTGCATTAACGATGACAAATACACTGTCAAAAACTCACACTGCATGATACCATGAACAAAAGACGTCCATGCTTTAATCTTCTGGAGTACCAGAAACTTATATAAATAAATTATAATAAATTGTTTATTGATAATCCATCTTTGATACAATAGAAAAATACGTTAATGGCTGCAATAGTTAAAACTGTGACGCAGCCATTAGCGCTCACATCCGTGGTTATAGTCAATAGAAAATCAAGTAACTCAACTCTCAAAAAACCATGAAACAAAGAAAACCAAGCATGCAGTGATTTCAGTGTCAATACTAAGCGCACGTGTGTTTAAGAGAGTGAGGAAATTTAAGTTAGATTGAGTGTGTATGTGTATGAGTGTGGGTGTGTGTGTGTGTGAGTATGTATGTGTGTGTGTGTGTGTGTGTGTGCATGGTCAGTATTGTGTTAGTTTTAGATTAACGATGGCATAGTGTGTAATAATAGATATATAGTTAAACAGGAGGTCTCACCAAACATTCTATACATTGAGTGTAGGACGGGGAGCTCAAGTGTGTCTGCATAATTATACGTATGTTCATGTAATATAAATACACACAAGAAAGACAATACTATCTCACCATAAGTTCTTCAGTTTGAGTATAGGACAAAGAGAGAAGCCAGTCTGTAACTCTAACTTTGCATTTACGCAATGTCAAGGAATATATATCGAGCTCTTTGTTTATTCTGTTATACAACTTCGGACCCGAGAAATAGTACTGGTGGCTGGCTATAGCCGTATTGTGTTTAAAAATTTTACAGACTCGGTCCGACCTGCGTGTGTTGAGTACAAAATTAGTGTCATATGGGGTTTCCACATGTTTACGGAGAATTACTTGAAGTATGTACACCTGTCGGACTGTAAGGACTTCACACAGGTTATACAGGTCCGAAGTAGGGAATCTATACGGCTTACAGGACATAACTTTAAGAATACATCTTTGAGCTCTTTCCAATCGTAATAAGCTAGTTTTATAAGTACCACCCCAAGCACCGATGCAGTACCCTATAATTGACTGAACAAAAGCGTAATATACTATTTTTAAGGTGGAAAGGTCAGCAATGTAACGAAGATTTTTGAAGACATATATAAGCTTCCTTAAGCGCGAGGTGAGCATATTAATTTGAAAATTCCAGGTTAGATTTACATCTATAATGATGCCTAAATATTTGATTTTATCAGAAGGAATTAAACTATGACAGCCACAGTTATTTATTGTGGAGCGACTTTAAGAATGGGCCCTGACAACGAATGGTGAGGATGGTTGAGACTTTTTACTAGAGGAGAAGGTCAACATTTTAGTTTTATTCAAATTCAGTGTTAGAAGGTTGAAGTTCAACCAGGCCATTACAGTTTGGATTGCGGTTTCAGCCTTTGTCCTTACAAGATCCCAAGTAAAGCCCTTTATTAGGAGAACAGTATCATCAGCGTAAGAGACAATTTTACAGTCCTGCAATTTAAGGGAGCAAAGATCGTTAATGTAAAGGAGAAATAGCGTGGGACCGAGAACACTCCCCTGCGGCACACCGTATGAGAGAGTAGTCTCCTCGCTAGTGACATTATTAATAACAACAGATTGTGTGCGGTGTTGCAAGTAAGCAGAAAAAATCTCAAGTGGTAAGCCGCGAATTCCTAAATGCTCCATCTTCTTCAGAAGAAGTGGGACAGAGACAGTATCAAAGGCCTTGGTTAGGTCCAGGAATATACCAATCGTTTTTACCTTATCATCAACATTTGCTATAATCTCATTTGTGACATCAAGGACAGCATCTTCCGTAGATTTTTTACGCCTAAATCCGTATTGCCTATCAGATAACAAACTATTTTTATTTATGTATTCTATAAGTTTATTGTTCAAAATTTTTTCAAGTATTTTCGAAAAAGTTGATAGCACAGAGATAAGATTATAACACGATAAGAATAATCTTTAACACTAAAAAAGAGACTTAAAATATAAAAACAATCCATTCTATTACGGTTAATGTATATCAAACCGGCTCACACAATTGAAAAATGGATAACACCAGGATTGATTAGGAAGTTATCTAATTTTTATCCGACTTCAAAAAAGGAGAAACTTCAAAAAAAGGAGAAATGCGTACGTTTTTTTTGTTACTTCAGGTCTTAGACATTTCTTAAACGACTTGGAAATGATTCGACTATTTTTTATATGAGAGGACATAATATACACTAACAATACTAACCCCAAAGTTGGAAAGTTAAGAATATGATAAATAACCGAAAGAATGGGGAGCCACTGGGGAGAACCGTGGGAGAGCCACGCTTCGGCATGAATGGGCCGGCTCGACCGGAGTGATACCACGGCCTCACAGAAAACCGGTGTGAAATAGTGCTTGCGCTGTGTTTCACCGAGTGAGTGAGGATACCGGAGGCCCACACCCCAATCCCCTACCCCTACCTCCCCCCCACCCCCAAAAGGCCGGCAACGCACTTGTGACGCTTTTGGTGTTGCAGGTGTTCAAGGGCGGCGGTAATCGCTTACCATCAGGCGATACGTCTGCTCGTTTGCCCGCCAATTCTATAAAAAAATATAAAAAAAATATGATAAATAACCGATATGATAAATTTGGTTAATGAATATGGTTTCGTAAAATTTAATAAGTTGCAGGAATGCGTTGATTTTTTTTTTAAATTAATTATATAAATATAATTATATATTTATATTCTGATACAATAAAGTTGAGTCGAGTCCATGCCGCGCTAGGAATGTGTTATCCTGCGACACGTTAGAGTCTAACGTGTCGTAAATTATAACCATAATACGAATAGTCTAACGGTTAGACTATTCGTATAATTTACCCAAAACGGATGTTCTCTGTATACATTTTACATGTCAACACAGAACACCTGGACTCAACTCAGTCAACTCAGAACAACAGTTTAGGATTAAATTATAACACTAAAAATGGAAGTACATTTTGTACACAGTACAAGTCAATATCTATTAATTTTACTTATTGAACTTATGAAGACAAAACTCAATCAATCAATACTAATGAATTAAATTGATTCTGTCCGTTTGTAATTTAAAATTAACAGCTTTTTACAAAATGAATTGATGTTGGATATTTCGAGCTATGACTTTTCCGCTTTTTGGCTTCTATATAGAGTATATTTTAATTACAAATAAATATTCAAAATTATATACAATTTTGAAACAATGTGCGACGTAGGCCACTTTGTAATAAATACATGGTACACAACAATAAAAAAATAAAGCAATACTGGTTCACACATAAAAACCTACATTCACACTTTTGTAGCTATGGATTTGGAAGGTTCTTCAGTAAGCAAGACTTTAGTTTATTAAAGGAGTCAATGTTTAAACCAATCAAGTCATCACAGCTATTGATGACCTTGCAAAAACGAGCATATGGCGAATTGGTACCTAGAATCGAATTTCTCACACAATGGTGTTACGGTTTTGCAAGTGATCCTTAAAGGAACTCGGAAATCAAAGCCCTTTAGCACTTGTGGATAGTCAATTTTATGGGACATGAACTTACATACGAATAACGCGTCATTGCAGTGTCATGAAAAGTGTCGTCACTTTTTGCGAGGTCATTTTAAAATAATTTAATAAGTTGACGTAAGCATGTATATTTTTAAGTGCCATAAGAAACGTTTCTGCACACGTTCGAGATGCAGTGTATGTGTAGCAAAGTGCTGCCGCCAGACTACGCTACTACTACAGCGACTACGCTACTGCTTAGCTACAACGCAACTACAGACTGCTACAATAACAAGCTACGAACCATGGTATTGCACAACAATACTTTTGTTATAATGCGTTTTGAATAAGAATAGGATTGGAAATCCGCCATCTTGCCCTGCATTTGTCAACTACTTTAGATATTTTTGTATGGTGTGCAAAAAAAAACGAGAATTCAAAATAAAATAATTAAAAAATTGTAACAAAGTCTTTTAATTGTAAATTCTCGTTTTTTTAACACCTTATAAAACTTTAAAATTGATAATAAAGTTTTTTTTTTGTAATTAAAATCTATATACTATTATATAAAGCTGAAGAGTTTGTTTGTTTGAACGCGCTAATCTCACGAACGACTGGTCCGATTTGAAAAATTCTTTCAGTGTTGGATAGTACATTTATCGAGGAAGCCTATAGGCTATACGTGATTTATCATCACGCTACGATCAATAGGAGCGGAGCACCAATGAAAAATGATTAAAAACGGGGGAAAATCATCACGCTACGGGCAACAGGAGACGTAAACGACGTCGCGTGGGTCAGCTAGTTATCTAATACACTTATAAGTACATAATACCAATAAGGTCTAAATAATGTTTTTCTAGTACATTTGCATTTGTACAAACTATCTCAAATCCTTTTATTAATAGATATGTATGTACCCAATTGAATCTGCGAATAATGACATTTTCAGCCGCAAATATAGGAATTGGATCACGTTTTTTTAACCCAAGAATAGTGAATACGCGAATGCAGGAAGCGCTTTTACTGTAAATTACTTTTTAGAATCATTTCACTTTTTTTCGATCTTTATTACGTTTGCGGCAGTACAACCACAAACGTAATTATATTCTAAACTGATTACGATAAATATTTAGGTTTCATTGTGAATAGTTTTAATTATTACAACAACTCGAAACTTTTAAATGTTAAGTCCATTGAAGTGCTTTATTGTACACTGGAGCGCAGTTTCCTCGAGTATCTGTTCGAGGTTTATAATAGAATGGGTTAGCAACTTTTTTTTGAAATTTTGCATTTTTATAGCAAAAACATAGTGGTAGTTAGTGTTAATACACTATGTGTAAAATATTACTTTAATCTGTTCAGTATAACTGCCTCCGGTTATAGTTTAAGCAAGATACCTAAATACTATATGAATACTTTGAAAACTGTTTTTATTTACATAAGGATTACACTTTACCGTGCAAACAACGTTGAAAACGTAAACAAAGTACTTGAGTGTCAGTGCTAATACTTTAAGTTAGCTCAGTAGTTCAGCTGCTCTTAGGGCTCCCACACATAACTGCGAATTCGCAACGCATCGCAAATATCTAAGAGCTCGTACGAATGCGCCGCAAGAACTTCACGCCGCATCGCATATGGGAGCCCTTAGCAGCTAAAGGCTCCCACAAGCTTAGCTAGAAGAAAGTGTGTTACTGTATGAAAAGCGTCGAAATATCTTGTATTTGACAATACAAGTGATTTAAAAGAGAATGTGCTTCCAATTTATGAATTAGAATAAAATGCTACGAATGGACAAGATTTAACATCAAAATGACCAAGAATACCAAAAAGGAACCAAATTTTCAAGAAGTTGCTGAAACTATGGTAGATAAAGTGAGACTTCCTCGCTTCCAACAAAGTTCTATTTGATACTAGTTTTCATTTCATACATTTGCATTGCATTTATTACAAAGTATCCTATGTTACTAATACCTAATCCCTTCAAGAATATGTATACAAAATTTCATGATCATCGGCTAAGTAGTTTGTAACATCTTTTTTGATATAGAAATAATTTATTCCAATTCCATAATAACGCCATCTGTTAGACTCGTTATGCACTAATACTATAGGTGCCGTCCATACGGTGTATTGATTTAATTGTATGTTCGCCGATTGTGCGAGAGAGGGCGTAATATTAAGAGTTGAATCAATATACTGTATGGTATGTTTAATAGGCAGCAGATGGCGTTGTCAATGCTTTGATATGAAGTTGTTGTTGAGTGAACATAGGCGTCAATGACAATGGAACTTGTCAAAATTTGGGTGGGGCTTTTGATAGATTTCTGGAACCTTCTATCATGAAGGTATAAATTAAGATATTTTGTGTTTCAAGAGCCTTTTCTGTTCCTGTCTTGGAGAAGATTTGACAGTGTCAAGTTGTAATAATGTAGTCTTTTTTATATCTGTGTTAACATACCCGCTAAATAAAAGAGGTGTCGTTAGACGGGTCTTGGCGAGAGCTATCTAGATATGTATAAAAAGTAGTTTCCAAAATTAAGGTGAGCGAGTTATTCGACAAAAACCTCCGAAAATTCAGAAATTGAAGTTTAAATGTGAAATTTTTTAAACTTCTATGTGCCGGAACACAATAAAAGAGGTGTTATTAGATAGGGCTAGACAAGCGCTATCTAAATATGTAAATTTAGTAGTTTCCAAAACAAGGGTTGTAAGGTTATTCGAGGAAAACCTTCAAAAGTTTCTATGAATTACCGAAATATCGATTTAAATGTGAATAATTTTCACTTTCTATTTGCCGGATTTATAAAAAAGAGGTGTTGTTAGATAGGTCTTGATGAGAGCTATCTAAATAACGAAAAATATCAACTATGTAATGAAGGGTTATCGAATAACTCGATGAAAACCTCGAAAAATTTCCGAAAATTAAAATTTAAAAAATGCCAATTTTTTATTTATTTTACAGGTTCTTATGTTCCTACGGGACGCAAGAGTGTCTATAGGGATGATTCAAAACAACAATGGTGCACTACAAGGTTATACTCAATAAAAATTTGTTTAAATCGGGCAAGTTCCATAATTGTTGACTAGACTAAAAGATGCAGCAGCATCACTAGGCCGCCATGGTGTGGGTCGCCATGCTGCATTGTCTGCATTCGCATTGAGTATGGTGACCACCACTCTTGGATTCTCCTTATGCTTTCCATCAGGCAGAGTAGAGTCATTTTGGTGAGTCAAACATAAAAAAAAAAAAAAAAAAAGTAGAAATCTAAAAAATTTACCGCCCACCCTCCCATATTTCACTGGCTATATAGGTTCGACTGAACAGGGATAGTCAACCTGTGGTTTAGACCAAAAAATTTATTTAGGGAATTTTTTTTTATTCTTTTATTTCAATTTCGTATCAGTTTTATCTTAGTGACAGAGATTTTACACCTCTATAAACAAACAGACCGGCTCAAATTAGAGCAATAACTATTTTATTGATTAAAAATTTTAAATTTTAAACTTTTAACTAGGTAAAGCTGTTTCTTACCTATGTCTAATTTTAAGCAATAACACAAATTGACACCCACCCCTCTATACAGGGTCAGACATACACAAGCACACATTTAAACATTGGAAAATTTTCCCCGTCCACACGCATCACACATAAAATCGCACTCTCTCACACACACACACACACGCCATGTTTCAGACACCACCAACATCAGGCACGGCCAGGAAACCGACCGCTCCCGGGGCTTGCATCGACTCCGACAGTGCAGGACGCCGCCAGAACCTTAATTAAGAGACCGGAAACCAAGCGCAGGTCACTCGATAATATGGAGCAATACAGAAGGCAGCAGCAGAACTACGCTGACCTATCGAGTGAGCATTTACTCCAGGAAGTGATGAGGACCTTCGAGGATATACCCACGAAGGTCCAACAACACCCTCAGATGAGGCGGGACATAAAATCCTTCCTGGAGGTCCAATCAGACAAGGGGATCCGCGCGCTCTTCGAATTGAGCGGGCGGATGAAGAAACTAGAGGCGGTGGCGCCTGTAGCTGCTACGGTTATAGTAGCTGAATCCTCCGGAGCAGGGGAGGTGTTACTGGAGAGGTTGAAGGAGATGGAGAGCACAATTACCAAGAGGCTCGGAGAAATGGAGGCCAACCTGAAAAAGAATTTTGAGAGCCTTGATGCCGACAATAATGAGCGGGGTGCCTACATTATTGATCACATTTGGAACAAGACCGGGGAGACCATGCTCGCAGTAGAGAAGGCCGCCGAGGGGATCGTGGTGGGTACGCAGGCTGGCAGCGTAGCTTTGTCGTAACGTGGGTAACGCGGGCGAAGAGAGTCTAAAAGTAGCCTAAGTTACTCCTTATATCATTAGCAACCTATAAGTGAAAGTCCCGTCAAAATCAGTCCAGCCGTTCCAGAGATTAGCCGGAACAAACAGACAGACCGACAATTTTGGTATATGTACCGTGTATACATACATATGCATTTAGTAAAAATGGTTGTCTTTAAAGTCTATTTACGGACGATAGTTTAACGTGACAACGTCATAACGAAATATTGATGAAATTATTACGGTAACGCCGCATGACGTCAGGTAACGCCAAATGAGTCATGTTTTTTCGTGCGTGCAGCCGGCTCCATCGAATTATAAGACGCTGTCACGTCAAAAGCGATTATTTATAATTACAAACAGATACTCCAATTTTTTTTGTTTCTATAGATTAGTACTTCCTGTATAACGGCCTGATGTTTACTTCATAAGAGTGGCTTATCATTAAGATAACCTTATAGAGCATTGCAGGAACATAGGTCTCTCCTTAGAAATATCCTTTCTAAGGATATTTCTAATATAATATATCCTTCTAATATAAATATAAAACACTGTTCAAAGTATTGGTATCACATCACACTAATATATAAAGGCGAAAGTTTGTGAGTGTGTCTGTTTGTTACTTCTTCATGCAAAAACTACTGAACAGATTTGGATGAAACTTTACAGTAATATAGCCTATACACCAGAATAACACATAGGCTACTATTTGCCACGATAACCGACATATACGCGGGCGTAGCCGCGGGCAACCACTAGCTTAAAATAATTGTAATGTAAAAAAAGTGGGGTGCTTTCTGAAAATATTTCAATAATGTCGCCCCACGCTTTTTACATTAAAATTATTTTCTACTTTTTAGTTCGATTGCTATTAAAGCGTGTTTTCTTTTTTTTAACTATTATTTATTTTCTACTTCTTAGTTTGGTATATGAAATCGTGTTTGGTTAGGTTTTCTTAACTATTTCTTTAACTTTTTTTTGTATTTTTTTTTTCAAATTATTGTATTGTCATCGGCCCTTGACCCCTGCGCAAATTTTTAAGTTAATCAGACTCCTAGAAGTAGGAGAAAATGAAGTTAAAAGGTTCCGTTACATCCATACATACCTACATATATACTGTGGAACACGTACCTTCTCAAGTACGAGCCCAGGGGATTATGTGTAGCCAGGGGGGAAATAACAACACGACTAAACATATTATACGTTTTTACTGCAAGGTAAGAATTTTACAATATAGGAATACAATTATTTATATTTCACTGCTGAGGTCTTGACTCCGACCTCTGCAGTCTATCTCTTCAGCATTCAAAAAATCAAAGTTTCAAATTATATAAAATAACTAGCTGTGCCCGCGACTTCGTCCGCGTGGAACAGTGACTTTGGGTAGCAGTTTTAATTATTAAGGCTAATATTATTTTAAAAATAAGATACACGTTTCACTGTTAAAAACATATTTAAGTATTTATATAAGTACATAAAATAAAAAGTATTTTGTATGAGCTTATTTCGACATTCGACATGGCCTAGATTTTCAACCTGTTCTTGCACCGTTCGCTTCTCTCCGAGCTCTAAGCATTCCTCCCTCCTAGAGTCGTCTCTAGATTGACTCTTTTCTTCATCAGCGCCTTCGCATTCGGGTTCTTTGCGACGGACGGCGCGGCCCCTGTTTTTCTGGAGGTAAACGCTAGCGTACCTCAGAATTCGGTCCTGTCGCCCAAGATGTTTCTTCTGCATGTCAATGACATATTAGTCCTTGGCAATATACATTGCTATGCAGACGATAGCACAGTGCATGGGCGATATTATGGATACCCTGCAGCCAAGATAGTAGACGTTGAGGAAAATGGATAGGAGCTTGTCGCTGAGCTTGACCGGGTTTTGAACCGCATTTAACAATGGGGTGATGAGAATCTGGTCGAGTTCAACGTCTAGAAAACACAGGTGCGCCCGTTCTCTACCAAAAAGTCTCCGTTTCTTCCCCTCCCCACATTTCAGAGCACTCAACTGCCACTACGGGATAAGCTCGGTGTCCTGGGCATGGATATTTGCCGAGACCTAAACCCACGGGAGTACATGGAGGGCACCACTAAGGCAGCCTGAACAGGGTGAGACGGTTTTTCGCGCCCGAGCATTTGTGACTCCTTTATAAGACCCAGGTACGCTCGTCCGTACTGTTCTCATCTTTGTGATGGATCTAGGCTTTGATTTTCTCGATCTTTTGCAGCGGCAATCAGTCCGCATTATCAACAGTCCCAAGACTACCGATTCCTTTGAGCCTCTGCAGTTGCGGAGAGATATCGCCTCTATGGCAGTCCTCTACCGTTTTACCATGGAGAGTGTTCTGAAGCGTTCTTCCAACTGATCCCACCTTCTCCCTTCCTCTACAGAACAACACGTGCTGGCCTTGGAAGTCACCGCCTCAGTCTTAGAAATACGCTCTCGAACCAAACGGTTTGGTTCTGCTTTGTCTGCTTTCACAGCGAGTATGGTTGCCTCCACTGTTGGATTCTGCTTGAGTTTTCCCTCAGTCTGAGCAAATTCTCAATTTTTACAATTTATAATACTTCGTTTTTGATTTGCCATCCTTTGTCAAAAATAGTGATTTAGCTGATTTGATACACGCGATTGTGCTGCCCATTTGAAAAACATGTTTTTTTTAAATGAACTGCAACTTTAACCGTCTGTCTTTGGGCTTTGATAATTGGTAGTGCAAATGTTGTTTTCAGCGGAAACTGCATTATTTTAAATTGAAATTGCAAATAAGTTTGAATTATTGGCATACGGGGAATCGAAACATTTTCTTTTACAATGTTGTACCCCAGATGTGTATTTTGTAGCCGTGTACCATTACATAAGGCGCTCCTGATAATTCTAAAGATTTTAAAAACTTTATGCATAAGCTATGATAAGTGATATGATTTCCTGAGAGGTATTCGTTAACATCTCTCTCCACGTCTGACATGATCCGTTCGTTTATTTGATATCTGTTTCATTAGTCGGCGGATCAGAATAGATATTATTTTTAGATCATCCGTGCCATCATATACCAGAACTCACGTCTCAGTGTAATCATGTCGTTACTGTCATTTGGCATACAATCATCTCCTATTTTTAGATGAGCATTTGCATATTGACACTGCTCATAAATCATTGTGAAGTTGTACTCGCATAATTGTAGTATGACAAAACTTTTTAACATGTTTTATTTCATCATCATCAATACATATGTTTCATACAGGCATTTATTTCATCTTGCGGCGTACCCCTTTTGCTTTTTTTTGTGTTTAAATCCCCCCGGATACTTTTCCTTCGGATTTTTTCACGAAGAAAATTATTTGAATAAACAAAAAATCATGTAAACAAATCGAATCCTAGTGAATAATAACGAATTTGTAGTAGCAAAATTCAACATCCGCAAGTGGCACAGTCGTCTGCCCTCACTTGTCTGCCTGTTCGGATAAGCACACTTAGGCATATTGTGATAACTCAGTAAATGTTACATCTGAATAGCTCTAATATTTTGTCTCCTGTCCCAAACTCATGAAGCATTTTCGCAAACCTTGCATCATCATCATCAGCCTATCGCAGTCCACTGCTGGACATAGGCCTTGCCTTGCCTTGCCTTCACAAACCTTGCATATTTCCATACAAATTTTCATCCCCTATTGCTATTTTACCCCCTTGATCTTAAAATTTTTACAAAATTTAAATGACATTTTTATTTATATGTAATCAACAGCCTAAAAAATAAAGTGTAAGATTTTAGCAATCAAAGATTTTAGCTTAAAATGACGATACTTCTGTGGATATTTTTGAAGTTTAGAAACACTGTTTTGTAATTTGTCTTATTTATTTTTAGTAATATAATGAACATACAAATCATATTTATGAATGTATTGTATTCATCTTAGATTATTATATTCATTTAAGTCTTCGTTTAAAAAGAGAAATATTTTTAATGAATTTGACATCCTTGTTTACTCGTTGCCGAGACGCCCGGTGTCACCAAGGTAACGCGCAGGCGTGTGGCGATTGAACCACCACTCTTCTATACAATCTTTCATCCCCCCTTTTAACCCCTTGTTACCTTTCTTTTGCAATAAAAAGTAGCCTAGGTCCTTTCTCAGGCTCTAGACTATCTGTGTACCAAATTTCATTGTAATCGGTGCAGCGGTTTGGCCGTGAAAGCAAGACAGACAGACAGAGTTACTTTCGCATTTATAATATAAAGTCTGGAAGTATGGATAGCCTTTCTCGATAAATGGGCTATCTAACACTGAAATAAGTTTTCAAATTGGACCAGTAGTTCCTGAGATTAGCGCGTTCAAACAAACTCTTCAGCTTTATATATTAGTATAGATGTATTTATTATACTTTTTCAATTTTTTTCCTCCCCACTTTTCAGAGCACTCAACTGCCATTACGGGATAAGCTCGGTTTTCTGAGCATATATATTTGCCGGGACCTCAAACCACGGAAGTACATCGAGAGCATCACTAAGGCGGCCTCGCGGAAACTTGGCGTACTGAACAAGGTGAGACGGTTCTTCGCGCCCGAGCATTTGTGTTTTCTTTATAAGACCCAGGTTCGCTCGTGCATGGAGTACTGTTCTCATCTTTGTGATGGATCCGCGTAGTATTTGCTTGATGCTTTCGATCGGTTGCAGCGGCGAGCAGTCCGCCTTTCAACAGTCCCGAAGCCACCGAGCTCCTTGAACCTCTGCAGCTGCGTAGAGATATCGCCTCTATAGCAGTCCTCTACCGCATGTATCATGGGGAGTATTCTGAAGAACTCTTCAAACTTGTCTCCCCTTCTCCCTTCCTCTGCAGAACAACACGTCCTGGCCTTGGAAAACACCGCCTTAGAGTCTTAGAAATACGCTCTCGAACCAAACGGTTTGGTTCTTCCTTCCTGTTCCGAGCAGTTAAAAACTGGAACTCACTACCAGCGCAGGCAGCGCACCTTTAACTTTCCTTTAACTGGGGCGTGAAATTTATTGGTGAAAAAGCATCTCACTAATTCGTCATATTGTTGGACGCAATACTGCATTGTCTGCTTTCGCAGTGAGTATGGTTGCTCGCACTGTTGGATTCGGCGGGAGTTTCCATCAGACAGACCATAGTCACTTTGTCAGCCCTTAAGTAAAAAAAAGTACTATTTTATTATGTGCGTTTTTTGGTTTGCCATCTTTTGCCAAAATATAAATATTTAGCGTATTTGATACTCGTGGGTATGCTGCCCATGGGAAAAAATGAACTGCAACCTACTGCAACTTTAATCGTCTGTGGGGGACAGGGTATCATGTCCCTCCAACACAAAGGGAGGATCCTCCGACCAGGCGAGGTGATCATGCCTGGCGGGCCAACTGCCCAACGGTTAATGTTGGGATGTTGTATGTATCTAAATTGGCGCGCGAACTTTCACTGCGCGATTCAGGATTGGTAGTTTCTTAGTTTCCTTCGTTACTCCGTAGTTCAGTGTAACTTCGGTAGATGGCGTTGTAGTATATTTCTGTTGCGCTGTATGTGGAGGTCGCCACATCACTCCCCTCCAAGACCGGAGGTTGATACGTTGTTGAGTCAGCTGTCTGTGCTCTGTTGTGGAGCTTGCCAGTGCCAGGAGTGAGTAGTTCCAGTGGGTCGGAACTGAGTGCAGCAAGTTTCCAGTGAGTCGGAACTGAATGCCGCTAGTCCCAGTGAGTCGGGGCTGAAGTCCGCTGATCCCAGTGAGTCGGGATGGCGTGCGGTGCGCGGTGCTGCGGTGATGTCCCCAGTAAGTCGGGGTGGTTGCTGCGTAGTGGCTGGCTGTTGCATAGACGGGAGAGATATGCTCTGCTTACATGGACCGTAGCTGCAGTGTGCTGTGCCTAGACGCTGATGAGGCCGTAGGGGTAAACCAGGCTGGAGCGGTCGCTTCCTGCGTGTGGTGTCCCTGTTGAGGCCAAGGTTGCTGGCTGGCTGTGAGACTTGCTGTGGGAGTAAATATGATGGTGGCGTGCTGATGCTGCTTCGAAGGCTGCTTCCAATCACGTCGGGGTCACCACTGTGGGGGACAGGGTATCATGTCCCTCCAACACAAAGGGAGGATCCTCCGACCAGGCGAGGTGATCATGCCTGGCGGGCCAACTGCCCAACGGTTGATGTTGGGATGTTGTATGTATCTAAATTGGCGCGCGAACTTTCACTGCGCGATTCAGGATTGGTAGTTTCTTAGTTTCCTTCGTTACTCCGTAGTTCAGTGTAACTTCGGTAGATGGCGTTGTAGTATATTTCTGTTGCGCTGTATGTGGAGGTCGCCACACGTCTTTCCTTGGGCTTTGTTAATATTGTTGTAATATTCTGACAGCAAAAATACAGGTATGACATTCCGCAAGCTACACGGGGTGACATCACTATCCAGTTACCACTTTAAAGCAACATAACATGAAATGATGGCAACATTTTCAGTCACCATTATATTTAAAAAAAATGTAAAATGCATTTAAATTGTTATTATGTGTGCATAATTAATAAAAAATTTAAATATTTCAATTTAAATATATGATAACGTATAACTTTATTGTTCTATAGAATTCACAAAGATAATGGTGGTTGGAAGTTATTATTTCATACTACTGATAACACTCAAACGTGCTATGTCAGTGTTTGTCTGTATGTCGTTATCTTCGTTACACGCATAAGTCTGTCTCGTTCTGTGCTAGTTTATACAGCTATTCCCAAATATTTATTTGTATTTATAGTATAAAACAAAATGATTTGTTGTTCTATTCGGAACTGTAAGAGCAGAGCTATAAAAGGCGGTATTTTTTCTGATCGAAGCAAATGCTTCTAAAAGACTATGGGCAAAAGCAATACTACATAATCGATCGAACCCCTTCCAGAACTTTGAAAGGTGAAACACCCTTTTAAAAAATGGATTAATATAATACAATCATCTCTACATTTTAGGTATAGGCTACGGAAATTACTACGATAACCGATATGCATGCAGGTGGAGCCGGCAAAAAAATAACGGCCCCACTTTCAGCTTAGTGAGTACCCATTCCTTTCTGAGTAAATGTTAGACTACCTACCCTTAAAATTTCATCTTTCCTAAAATTACGTAATTCTGGGCTGACTCTCAGTCTATATAGTTTGTCCCTCACAATCATGATCAAAACTTATGTATTCAAATTATTTTCTGAATTTTAATTATTGACTAAATTAAGTAGGTTGTAAAATCTTCCCAAAAGTATAAAATTTGAGAACCAGCGATAGTTACGATGACGTCATCTCGTGCTGTATCTCGGAATGTCATACCTGTATTTTTTATATCATGGTGACAGCTTTGTTTATTCGTTGTCATGACGCCCGGCGTAGGTAACGCGCATGCGTATGGCGAGTGAACCGCCCGACTTCTATACAACCCTTATTCCCCCCTTTAAACCCCTTACAACCCTTTTTTCGCATTAAAAAGTAGCCTATGTCCTTTCTCAGGCTCTAGACTATTTGTGTACCAAATTTCATTGAAATCGGTGCAGTGATCTGGCCGTGAAAGCAAGACAGACAGACAGAGTTACTTTCGCATTTATAATATAAGTATGGATAGATGTATTTATTATATTCTTCTACGATCTAATACTCGTAATCAACAACACATTTATTTAGATAAAGACTAATATTAGGTATTATTATATTGATAAAAACTCTTTGACAAATAACTCATTATTAGGTACCAACTCTTAGCGTCTTATACTCGTGATAACTTCTTAACAAAATGTCCGAATGGGATGAAACAAAAAGTATTTAACTTCTACACAAACACCCTTGATAACATAATGCTTTATTTGGATAAGGATTAATAATACGATACACATTTAACGTAGTTTCTTTCTTCAGACGATTTAATATTATTTTTTAACACAAAAGCGGTTATTGTGACTAAACCATGATAGTTAGATATATGCTCTCGCTGACTTTTTTGTAGATCTTAATGGGACCTACAAACCCGTAATACATTATTTTGTTCTATTGTCAATACTTTTTGCAGCGCACGCAAAAATAGGTTTTCGATTTCACACCTTGGGTTAGAAAATAGCAATTTTCTTACGGATCCCTAATTTTTTTGAAAATAAAATATAGCCTATAGCCTTCCTCGATAAATGGACTATCCAACACTGAAAGAATGTTTCAAATCGGAACAGTAGTTCCTGAGATTAGCGCGTTCAAACAAATAAACAAACAAACTCTGCAGCTTTATAATATTAGTATAGATTTTAGAACATTCGCTTCAAACAGGTGATTTCATCTGCCAGTATTATGACGTGAAGGTTGTATAGGTACCGCGAAGGCTTCAATCGCCACAATACATACAGGTCAAGCTAATAAAAGCGTGTTAAAAAAAGCATTGTTTTAGTTTCGTTTACTTTATATTTCTTTACTTTATACTTTATATTTGAGGTGTCTTTATTATATATCTTTCGTGCCTTGGGGATCAACAGGATCCTGGTGTACATAAGTGTGGACAGTTATGTGTTATTCATAACTAAAGTAATATATTGTGGCTTGTGCCGGCGGTCTAATGGTGCCGACAGCATACCCATGCGGCCTTACCCGCCAGTCGTGCCGCCGCATGTTGGTGGTGTGTAGGTTATCTGCAAGATTAATAATATGAAAAATAAAATCGATTTGTAAATATTAACTATGTTTCTTTACTAATTAGCTAGTTAATGATTAGCTGACCATTTAGCTTACATACTACATTGATGAATTACTATGTATTGAGTACAGAAACTTTGAGTAATGACTCGAGTCGAGTCATTGGAACATAACTGAGGCGTAAAGAGGAGCTGTAAGACAACAGCCAGTAGGACTATATTTCTACGTAAATACTGAATCGCAACGTTGAGGGTGTGAAAATGATGTGGGCGGGACGAGTTATTCGGGAACATCTCTTATTACAATATGAAAATACGTAAGAAATCTATCTACAGAATTGCTAACCTTTAAACACTGTAAATTAAATCGAGAATTAGTTTCTTTAAAATTATCCATATAAGTAATTACGTATTGATTACTTAGTTAATATCTTCAGTAGTATTACCAACAAAGAATCGTTTGAATAAATTTGACTAGTTTAGCATCATGCATAATAAGTGATGACCTCGTCGCTTCAAACTGAGCTGATTTAACTTTTGACTACCTCAGTGATGCAGTGATAGCGTATGTACGGAACCCTAAATTCTCAGTTTAAGCTTAGGTTTTTGTAAACAGACCATTACGATTAAGTAACAAGTAGGCGTGGTTAGCTACATTTTACATTCAAAGCCTTTACTCGTTTATCATACCGTCTCTCTCCACACCGTATAATTACTTACAACGAAATAAATTAAATCAAAGTACAAGTTAGAACAAGACAGATACTGTTGTATCTATCTTTTTTGAACTTGTATATTGTAGTAGGCGTCAACTGTTGCGGGGGTGTAACTTCCTAGAAGACCCCCGGCCGTCTAAGGGGGTCAGGAGATAGGCTTACAAGTTATGGTATTCTCAGTTACCGCGCTGGAATCGAGGAGGATAACCGTTCCCTGTAACCGTCCGCGATTCGAAAATTTACAGAATCATCAGCTCCCAGAGAGAATGAAGGTAGGAATTCATTTTTATATAACTTTAAATACAATTTACAAAAATACTCGCACGTATAAAAATGGTCAATCCATCTTTTACTCGAATAAATATATCTTGTCCTTTTACAATAAAGAAATATACGACACAAATATTTTCTATTATATTAAATCAAGTGCGCGCGCACTGGTTCTAAGGAATATACATGCAATTTATTTCCATAAATGATGACCATGTAAATTTATCAAATTTAAAATAAGCTGTATATGTGTGTAGATTTTGAGCTACTTATTAGGTGAGCTATAACTGCAATCTTTTATTATTACGAGGGTAACCCTCCCTGCCCATCCCACGAAGGCCGGCAACGCACTGGTGACGCCTTGGTGTTGGGCGGCGGTAATCGCTTACCATCAGGCGATACGTTAGCTCGTTTGCCCCACATTCCATAAAAAACACAATTTATCGCCTCCGTCACCCCATGTATACTAAATTTCATGAAAACTGATGGAACCGTGTCCAAGTATCAGATTAAATACAAGAATTGCTCGTTTATCAAATAGATTAGAGGTGAAAACTTGAACGCTAATGTTCGATACTGAAAAGTAATTCATCAACAACTCATATCGTCCCACTGCTGGGCTCGGGTCACCTCTCAGGAGAGGGTTAAGGCCATACGTCCCCACGCTGACCAAGTGTGGGTTGGGGACTGGCAAGACAACGTTGTGGCTACGTTTATCTTGTCATTGGATGTTTTTAAGCCGCCCAAAGGCATCCAACTAAGCTTCACGACTGTTATCATTTGATAACAACCGGGACCGACTGCTTAACGTGACTTTCGAATCACGGAGACGCTCATGATAACATGCCACTAGCGGTCACCCATCCAGGTACTGACCGCTCAGTCGTTGCTTGCCCTCGGTGATTGTTTCTAATCACAGAGTGCGACTGGGCTATGAGCGCCTCATAAAATCACCAATTATTACTATTATATTCATTTTAAAAATACGCTTTAACCAGGTTTTTAGTGATTTTCTAAATCTGTTATACTAAAACAATATTTTATAATTATTACAAAGAAATGCTTTTTTTTAACACATGCCACTACTTAGTTTCAATAAAAATATATCTCATTATTACAGCCAACAATTATAACAGCAAGATAAAGATAGATATGTACTGTACCTACATGAATGCGTGTGGCGACGGATGATGGAGTCTCACCATTCGTAAGAGCCGAATAAGGGATCAATTGATTTTGGCAGCACTGTTAAAAAAGACAAACTTTAAAGATATAAGCCGTCAGGCCAATATGGTTTCGTAGGCAATAACTTTCTAAGGACGGGTAGTAAACTATCAAAAGTTGTGTACCATGATGAATCTTAACAATAAACAATATTGTTTCTAAATTATCTATGTCTTGACAAAAAAATGTGATAGAATATTTGTTAATGAGCTATACGATTTATTAAATACTTCAATAACTATTGAAAAGCGTAAAAAGATACAAGAAAATTTTATTGAGATTTATCTTCTCGCATCACTTGCAAACACGCTTATTATTGTTGTTTTAGATACACCTCTCCATTTTATAATGATGAGGCGAGACGACTAGACGAATTCTAATCTCCACTCAATGTCAAAAGCAACCCTCGCGTATTTATTTTTATTAAGAAAATAAATATTATTCTATACACGTTATTTCTCATTTCATTGAACAATTATGGTAATATTTTATCTTCGTAAAAACAAAAGGTGGGTTGGTTCCTCCGACTAGACCAGGTGATCGTTCTCGGTGATCGCTGCCATCGCTCAACGGGTGTATTGGATTCAATATTTACTCCCTTTAACAGGAAAAGAAGACGTTATTTTAAAATCATACTTTTCTGTGTGATTATTTTTTTCCTCAAATAATAATCAAATATTAGATCTGGGGGCACAGTCGTGCCCCCGCCAAGACGAGGCAAGCGAAGCGCAAGGGCACTACCTACCTTTACTCGAAGTGTTTCGTCGTTTTTTTGAACCCTCATAACTTTGGTTTCCGATATACCAGATCTTTCAAATTCTCAGGATATGATGTCAATAATAGCTTAATTAAACATACAGATTTTCAATTTCATAGCTCTGATACTTTAGATTTTATTGATATCTAAAAACACCAATTTCGTCACAGACACACTGATGATCATCAAAACTGTTAGGGTACTTCCTGAAGTGCTAGAAAGCTGAAATTTGGTATGTAAACTAAGTTTAGTAAACAAACAACAAAAAAAATCATAAACCTAATACTTTTACCCCCCAACCCCCAAAATTGGGGGGTGGAAGTTTGTATGAGACTTTCACTTATTTTTATGCTAGAGGTTTTATTTTTGGTATATGGACTTTTTCGAAAGAAGAAAGAAAATGTACAAGAATAACACCTCAAAAAAAAAAGAAAAAGACGTGTGGCACTTGGGGACTGCCGCGGTAAAGCTATTGCATAGTATTTTTATCAACTTATGCAATTATAATTATTTATTAATTTTTATTTATGCAGTATGTGTAACATTGTGAATGAAAAATACGAAACTATTAAATTAGTACCAACATCGTCACTAGATGGCGCCGATCACTTTTTTTACCCATGTTTCGTTACACAGCAAATAAATGTCTTCGTCATTGAACGGGTTGTTTTATTCACAGTTTTTTTTTTCTTTGAACATGTATACTTACGGGGCGCACATGCGGTGAGTGTGGCATTATAAAGATATGATAACGAATCGACAGATTCGTTGATTCGTCATTCGGAGCAGCTCGTCTCGATCCGTGCGAGCTTCGGGTGTCAGGTTTTATTTTCGTTACATTACGGAATTTCCTGATTCGGTCGCCGCGCTTGAAGGCCTCAAGCCCGCGATAAGACCTATACAATAGCTTAAAAAAAACAATAAAAGATACTGCCTTAAGCAACTTCGATTCGACCGATTTCGGCCATGGCGACCACTTCGACCCCTTATAGGACTTGGCGCTGATGCGCCCGGAGATGGCTAGAGATCAGAAAATATGATTGAAATGTAATATAAATGAATCCCACCACAAACATTTTCATGTAAAATGTTGCCAAGACGACTGCATATGGCTTAAGCGCCTATTACATTACACGATTTCTCGTGATATTTCTATCGTATGCTTGTTTGCGGCGCTAAGCGCCAAGTCCTATAAGGGGTCAAAGTGGTCGCCATGGCCGAAATCGGTCGGATTACATCATTATCTGATCCATTGTATCTGTGAGTTTGAGACTTTCAGAATGAATTTATAAAGTACTACCTTTTGCCCAAAGTTCTCACGCGTGTTTTCGGTTATCGTGATAACAATTCTTTCCTCAACAATCAAAGTATTTCCTTGTCAAGTTTAATTGAAATCGGTGTATAATTTGGCCACGAAAGCGTAACGTTCGACTTTATATTATTAATAGTATGATTCGGCTGGTGACTTTATTCTCTCTGGAAAAATGGAGACACGTGAACAACTCTCATTCGAGAAACTAACACTCAACCCCTGGTATAAGTTGACTAATGCCTACGTACATTTGTGTGTGTGTGTAATACGAATTACAATCAATCGACTTATCAAAAGGACGTGGCTTCTTGAATGCCATTGTAGGTTTCTGGAGGATACGGTGGATTTTGTACTTGAAATGAACGCGATTGACTGGAGCATCCTTGGCGTTTGCTGGCGAAATTGTATGAAAATCGTGGCCGAATTTATAACATAATTATATTGATATTTAAAAATACGTAGTTATGTCCAGTGCTTTGCCATCATAGATGCGCATAGCTTGTCCGACTTTCAAAGATTACTTCTTCTCATGTGATCGATACAATCATTAAAATAATGTAAAACACTATCATGTTCGTGGTCATCATCACATCATCAACAGCCCCTAATGCCTATTCTTCGAAAGGATATGTTGGCCTACTATACCGTGGTGACCAGACGAATTGGTATAAGGGTTGTTTCAAGTTTTGCTTCTCTTTCCCGCATCTTATGCAAGCCGTTATTCCACATGGCCTGTGGGTGTCTAACACTAAGTTTGCCGAGACGCGGTTTTCATTAAAAAAACTTGAGAGGTGTCAAGGGACACCCGGGTGGAACGAAGTTTATATGTATATACTAGCTGACCCGGCAAACGTTGTTTTGCCATGTAAATTATTTCTAGGGAATTTCTAGTGTAGAAAAAAAAGTAACTGGTAAATGAGTGAAAGAGGCATGGAGCGCTATAAACGATGAGGGAATAGAAAAATAACAAAACACCAAACATATTTTTTTTACTTATTTTAATTAATTCCTTAAAATTATGTACATATGTATATCATTAATTAATTACGACAGTAACACTAACAAACAATATCAATCTTTTAAGGCTATAGCGTTAACAATATTTTTTAACCGACTTCAAAAAAAGGAGGGGTTTCTCAATTCGACCGTATATATTATCCATACTTTCCATGCTTATATTATAAATGCGAAAGTAACTCTGTCTGTCTGTCTTGCTTTCACGGCCAAACCGCTGCGCCGATTACAATGAAATTTGGTATACAGATAGTCTAGAGCCTGAGAACGGACATAGGCTACTTTATAATGCGAAAAAAGGGCAATGAGGGGTTGAAAGGGGGGATGAAAGATTGTATAGAAGAGTGGCGGTTCACTCGCCACACGCCTGCGCATTACCTACGCCGGGCGTCTTGGCAACGACCAAACACGGCTGTCACATTCATTAAAAATATTTCACTTTTTCAAAGAAGACTTAAATTAATACATACATTCATGAATCCGATTTGTATGTATGTTCATGATATTAGTAAAAATAAATAAGCCATATTACTAAACAGTCTTTCTAAACTTCAAAACTCTTTACCGAAGTATCGTCATTTTAATCGAAAATATTAAAATTTATTTTTTAGGCTGTTGATATAAATAAAAATGTGATTTAAATTTTGTTAAAAAATTACCATCAAGGGGGTTAAATAGCAATAGGGGATGAAAGTTTGTATGGCAATATGCTAGGTTTGTGAAAATGCTTCATAAGTTCATGCTCATAAGACAGGAGACAAAATATTAGAGCTATTCAGATGTAACATTTACTGAGTTATCACAATATGCCTAAGTGTGCTTACCCGAACGGGCAGACACATGAGGGCGGACGACTGTGCCGCATGCGGATGTTGAATTTTGCAACTACAAATTCGTTATTATTCACTGCGATTAGATTTGTTTACATGATTTTTTGTTTATTCAGTTAATGTTCTTCGTGAAACAATCCGACAGAAAAGGATCCGGGGGGATTTATGCACAAAAAAAAAGGAAAAGGGGTACGACGCAAGATGAAATAAATGCCTGTATGAAACATATGTACTATGGGTACATGTTAAAAAGTTTTGTCTTATTACAATTATGCGAGTACAACTTCACAATTATTTATGAGCAGTGTCAATATGCAAATGCTCTTCTAAAAATCGGAGAAGATTGTATGCCAACTCACAGTAACGACATGATTACACTGAGACGTGAGTTCTGGTATATGATGGCACAGATGATCTAAAAATAATATATATTCTGATCCGCCGACTAATGAGACAGTTATCAAATAAACGAACGGATCATGTCAGACGTGGAGGAAGATGTTATCGAATACCTCTCAGGAAATGCAAGGGACACTGAACCAGTTATATCATAGCTTATGCATAGAGTTTCTCAACTCTTTAGAATTATCAGGAGCGCCTTACCATAAGTTGAGACTGAAACTTCATGTTCCAGTCCTATTAATGAGAAATCTTGAGCGCCAAAGCTATGTAATGGTACACGGCTACTAAATACACATCTGGGGTACAACATTGTAAAAGCTACAATCATGATGCATGGAATGGCAAGAGGAGAAAATGTTTTAATTACACGTATTCCAATAATTCAAACTTATTTGCAATTTCAATTTTAAAGAATGTAGTTTCCACTGAAAACAAAATTTGCAATAACAATTATCAAAGCCCAAAGACAGACGCTTAAAGTTGCAGTTCATTTAGAAAAAAACATTTTTTTCCCATGGGCAGCATAATCACGTGTATCAAATCCGCTAAATCTCTATATTTTGGCAAAAGATGGCAAATCAAAAAACGTAGTTAATAAAATTGAAAAAATTGAGAATCTGCTCAGCCTGAGGGAAAACTCAAGCAGAATTCAACAGTGGAGGCAACCGTACTCGCTGCGAACCCAGACAATGCAGAACCAAACCGTTCGAGAGCGTATTTCTAAGACTGAGGTGGTGACTTCCAAGGCCAGCACGTGTTGTTCTGTAGAGGAAGGGAGAAGGTGGGATCAGTTGGAAGAACTTTTCAGAACACTCTCCATGGTAAAGCGGTAGAGGACTGCCATAGAGGCGATGTCTCTCCGCAACTGCAGAGGCCCAAGAGACTCGGTAGTATCAGGACTGTTGATCATGCGGACTGCTCGCCGCTGCAGCCGATCGAGAACATCAAGCAAATACTGCGTGGATTCATCACAAAGATGAGAACAGTACGGACGAGCGAACCTGGGTCTTATAAAGGAGACACAAATGCTCGGGCGCGAAGAAACGTCTCACCCTGTTCAGGCCGCCTTACTGGTGCCCTCGATGTACTTCCATGGGTTGAGGTCTCGGCAAATATCCATGCCCAGGACACCGAGCTTATCCCGTAGTGGCAGTAGAGTGCTCTGAAAAATGGGAAGGGGAAGAAACGGAGACTTTTTGGTAGAGAAAGGGCACACCCATGTTTTCTTAACGTAGAACTCGTCCAAATTCTCATCACCCTATTGTGAAATGCGGTTCAAAACCCGGTCGAGCTCAGCGACGAGCTCCTGTCTATTTTCCTCAACGTCTACCAGCTTGGCTGCAGGGTATCCATAATATCGCCCAAGCACTGTGCTATCGAGAAACATCTTGGGCGAGAGGACTGAACCCTGAGGTACGCTAGCGTTTACCTCCAGAAAAACAGAGGCCGCGCCGTCGCAAAGAACCCTAATGCGAAGGCGCTGATGAAGAAAAGCTTCAATCCAGTGACAGAGTCTAGGAGGCAGACCGAATGCTTAGAGCTTAGAGAGAAGCGAACGGTGCCAGACCCGGTTAAAAGCCTTGGCCATGTCGAAATAAGCTCATGTAAAATACTTTTTATTTTATGTACATATAGAAATACTAGCTGTACCCGCGACTTCGTCCGCGCGTGCTTAGATTCAAATTCAAATCTTTTTCCTCAATTTCATCTTCCAATCATTTTTCTGAATTTATAGAGAAACAAAACAAAGTTATTTTAAGAAAATCTGTGTGTACGTGTGAGTTTGTAATATAAGAAAATTAATCACAGAATTTCTTCATAAATGATATTACTTGTTTTTTTAATTGTGTCAGTGAGTATAGACCGGCTTTGCGCACTGCTTACACGTGACAAAGCTACATAAAGCTGGCCATGAGAGAAACAGGACTTTCGCCGATCTACACCAACACGACTCATAGTCTGTCCCTGGGCTAAACTCACACTTAATGGGAACTGCACACGTTTAAATCTATACGGAGTTTTTGGGATGAGCGGTATTCGTGGAATGCAAACACGCTGTCCTGCACCACATCCAGTCAACATTTGTGCTTCTATCACGTTCCGTTGGAGCGATTTCTCATTAAAATTATAGACAGTCCAACTTTTAATATGATAATATTATGTGAGGGAAGACCAGTTGCGGGACAAAGAATCTAAAAAACTCAACTGGATACGTCATAGCTTCATTTGGTCGACAACACTGTTAATATCAGTGTACTCAACTTGTGACCCTTCAACTTGCTCCAAAATAATATTATTTATTTCTATCACTTCTTGGTTTCGAGGTGATAAAATTGCTCGCTCACATAACCAAGAATCTTCTTGAGTTGTGATATTAGTAAGATTTCCATAAACTGATAATATGAGTCATTTTTAAAATATCGTGTGTGTAGTTTTATCACCAGACAACAGTGTCAGAGGATGCAACAGCAATTTTACCATCTGGTCGTAATTGTGCGAGAATAACTTTTGTGAGATTTTTTTTCCCAGTGCCTCTAGAGAAAGCACTGCACCCAAAGAATTATTGGTACTGTTACAAACACGATGGAAAATACTCTTTGTTTGTCTTTTAGAGTCGGAATACCATCGCGAAGAGTATGTAAAAGCTTCTTAGAATCGTAATTACTTTCAGCTGAGTACTCCCGATTACTACACTCTTCGTTAGAAATGGCCTCGGGTAACCCTTAATAAGATTAAGAATTTCCACCAATAGGCAAAACCATGTCTTGGATTTCATTTAAACAGCGATTAGAAATAATTTCCTGTTGTTGATGGTTCAATTCGCTTATAGAAATATTTCGATGCATATCGCGAATGTAATCTTCGGTTAAGTTGTATTGGTATTTTTGTCACAATTGGACAGCATCTGAAAGTCACTGACGTATGCCTCATTGAGAGCGTCATCCCAATGTTGGTTGTCATCAAGCAGATGTCGTGCTTAGCAAGCAGCTTGAAACGATGCGTGTTGCGGGTCATCGACTTCTTCAAAGTTTCGAATAAAGTAGGCCATTGGATACCGATAACACTCGGCATTGCTTGGGTGCACTGTTGTACTTTTCCGCTGACGTGTTTTTTTAAAAACTTCAGGAACACCCTCTACTGGAGTGCCTCTTTTTCTACGGTTAAACCTTCCTTGTTGTATGTAAAGTACGCTGGCGCTTCACCACAGAGCAAAGTGTTGGTAAAATCATCAGTCTAACATAGCACAGAAGACATAGAATGCCAATAAAGTGATCTGTCGAGGCTTTCCTAATCGCTCAATCGCATAATCAAATATTTTCACTGGCCTCCTTCCAGGTTACAGCGAAATGCGTCACAGGTGGGTGTCTTTCGTTGATAGGGAAACTAAATATAAGCCACACAGCTTTGGATGAACTTATGTAGCAGCCAGACTGAAATCTTGTTACTTAGTCACATTCATTTCGTAAAGCAATAGTGGCTTGATCGCTTCCTTTATTTACGTACTTACAAATATATTTGATAGACTCCACACTGATGCACATTTCGATATTTATGTATGTGGGCGTTAAATGGTTTGGATAAAACAGGAGAGTATGGTAATACCCATCTATTATTACCAATCATCGTCGGATTTTGGCCACGTAATCTAATTTCTGCAGCTAATACTCCTTGTTGCTGAGAACGTCGGTGGTACTTGGGGTAGACATTCTCGCCTGTTATAGTTTGTTGAATCATGGCTTTTGGGTACCGTTTCATACACTGACTGTTCTGCATGCACGGAGAGTTGGTATTTAATCACAGCATGGGCCATGAACTATTTACTTCTATAGATATGTTTTATTACAATTTTACTGGTAGTCAATAGATGGCGCTGGCTTTAAGCTCTAGACCCGATATTTAAGTTATTCTATGGCAAGGAGACGTTAATAAACACAACGCATGCGCCTGTCCAGTAGTATTTGCGTGAAAGCCGAACAACAGGCCGACAGACAATTTTTTTTATCTGATATTGCGATCTTCAAAATAAATTATAGTCTATGTGTTGCCGAGGATTGATAGCTATATAATAAAAAAAGTTTTATTACAATCCGTTCAGTAGTTTTTGCATGAAAGCCGGACAATAGACAGACAGACATAAAATTCAAAATTATTTTTTTTGGCTTGTGTGGCTTGTATGAATACCCCTGGTTGTATTTTTTTAAATTTTTATTTAATGTACAGAATTGAATTCTTCTACAGTTTTATTATATGTATAGAAATTATTGTAAAGTTTCAATTAAATCCATTCAGTAGTTTTTACGTGAACGAGTAACAAACATCCATCCATCCATCCATACTTACAAACTTTCGCGTTTATAATATTAGTAGGATATTTAAGTCTTCGATGGAAAAGTGCAATCTTTTTAATGACTGTGACAGCTTTGTTTATACGTTGTCAAGACGCCCGGCGTATTTAACGCGCATGCGTATGTCGAGTGAACCGCCAGACTTCTATACAACCGTTCATCCCCCCTTTAAACCCGCTTACATCATCGTTTACATAAGGTACACAACTCGTTCGAAGGTCTTGGTATACGTCTTTATAATAAAATTCCTACATATGTAATTGACCTTCCTATAGATAAATTCAAGCGTACTGTAAAAAATCACCTTATTAGAAAAGCCTACTATACGATTGGCGATTATCTGAACGACAAAGAGTCATGAGTTTAAGGTGTTATTAATGTTATTATATACACACTAACTTCGTCTTGAAATTGAGATAATTTTTTTTTTTTGAATAATGTATAAATTTTGACATGTTGGTACTCCGGTATGAATTGTTTGTATACTTTAACCTAGCGACATCTAATTCCGACATTTAATTAAGTTAAGATTTGTTTGTAACTATTTTCTGTATAATTTTCTTTAATAATTTCCTTTTTCTCTTAATTAGTTTGTTCTTGTTTAAATTTTCCTTTATTTTATCTCTTTCTTGTATCAATTCTACTTAATTTTCATCTTTCTTTTTTTTTCTTAAATACAAGTTGTTTTAGTTGCAACTTATAAATGAAAACATACACATACTTGGATAATGTAAATGAATACATGATGGTACCTTGGTACTTATCTAACAATGTTTCCCAATTTATTAAATACGCACTTGTTATTGTATGAGCACCTTGTCGACTATGATTATTATTAATTATTAATTTCTTTGATATTGACCTGAGGATTTGCCGTGCGGCCTGAGTACGCAGCTCAACTATGGTTGAATAGGTCGATGGCTGATCCATGCGTCTTACTCTATTTTACATTTCTGACATTTATTGATTATTTTATATTTGGACATATTACATCTTTTTAAATTTGACTGTGAGTGAAAGTGCTATTTGGATTTTATTTTCCATAAGTGGTCCTCACAATATAACAATACAATATCACAATATAACAATGTAAGAATCTTACAGCTATCAGTAAGAACGGCGCATGATTGGTTAGCTCATGGCTGTGCAGCAATGACTCCAAACCTTTTATTTTGTTTTCTTTGGTCGACTTCGTTCTCATTCAAGTCTCTTAGTGAAAAAAATATTGTAAAACGTATTATTATTTTTTAAAAGGAGCAACAATGGAGTTTCTTGCCAGATTCTTCTCCATGAAGGGTAGGCTGCACTTGGAACTGGCGACTAGAATCACTCGATTTTTTAATATTAAATATTGACTATTCATAAGTGCCTGTAAAATAAGTGCCTAAATGAATAAAATATTTTTGAGTTTGAGTTTGAGTTTCAACCCTTTTTTGCATTAAAAAGTAGCCTATGTGTTATTCTGATGTATAGGCTATATTATTGTAAAGTTTCATCAAAATCCGTTCAGTAGTTTTTGCGTGAAAGAGTAACAAACATCCATCCATCTTCACATCCATACTTACAAACTTTCGCGTTTATAATATTAGTAGGACTTAAATGTGTTTTTAACAGTGAAACGTGTGTGTCCTATTTTTAAAATAATATTATCCTCAATAATTTAAAAGTTAGTGACTTTGGGTTTTTTTTTTGTTTACACGCGGACGAAGTCGCGGGCACAGCTAGTGATATTTTTTTTTTATGTGTGTTCGGGGATAACTTCGTCGTTTATGAACCGATTTTGATGATTCTCTGTTGGAAAATTTAAAGCTTCGCTGGCATCGCAAGCTATATCAATAGTTTTGTATGATACCAAGTTCCCTGGCAACAACGGCTTGTATCTTCAGATTTAAGTCGCCAACGTCCACATTTTTTTCCGCTAAAATTGCTCTTTCTGCAAGACACTCATGATTAATGTACTGTGTGTTTACATCGGGAAATATTTGTTCAATAAGAGCATCTTGCGAATCAATTTTGTGCAGTAATTGATCGATAATTTTATGCATCCAGTTTCATCTATAGTAACTTTTCCATCGCCGATGTCTAGGAGTTGTTTTGAGAATGTTTCAGCGGATGAATCTTGAAGCATTTGAATGCGCATATTTACTTTCAGCTGTACTTTTTCAACATTACGCCATAATGGTGATGATTTTAAGAAGGCGTTGATCTCATCAGCGTATGTTGAACGTAAAATGACGGGAAGTGTTTGTCCAACATCACCTGATAAGATTAATAGAGTGCCTCCAAATAGTTTGTCGTTGTTTTAAACCTTTCAATGTCCTGTTCAAAGCCTCAAGCGAATGTTTGTATGCCATAGTACATTCATCCCAGATGATAATTTTACACTTTTTCAGCACTGTGACCATGGACGATTGTTTTTTTATGTTGCACACTGCATGTTGCAAAAAGAAGAACCCACCTTATCCTGCTGAAACTTCGAGCATCATGCGGTCGCAAATGGTTCTTTGTTCCTGATTCATTAGTGGGACATTGCGAGTAACAATCGCCGCCATTTCTACAGTGAGTAAAATCACATGCAGCTCGATTTGGCGAATTCATACCGAAATGACTGAGTGGTAAATTGGCAATGATAATGTAAAGATCCTCAATAGCAATCAACGCTTCATTGTACATAGCGTTGCTGAATGTTATCGTTAGATCGTTGCACCGTGTACGATGTTGATGCAATATATCATCAGTCATTGAATCTTTGTGATTTTCCCACAATATCTCTGCTCGGGCTGGGAAACATGTAGTCAACACTATAGCGAATAGTAGATGAATTTGTGTTGCTGTACAGTTCAATGCTGCTTCACAAAGCATACATTCCCACTGGTTGTCGTCTTCATGCAAGCCGAGTGCAAGGCATGCATCTTTATACGTTGCATACTGTTGCCCATTCACTTGACGTATATCTAGAAATGACAATGGGCCAGTAACATTAACTAACAACAGTCGAAGATAAAAGTACTCAGTCTGCCTTAGATTGACTGTAAATACTCGCCCCATGATGTTTGATTTGAATAAATTGAGACATGCATCAACTGGCGAGCCTTGCTTACGGGACATCCATTTTTTTGTTTGAGCCCATGTGAAATAGCGTGGTACTTGTGAATAGAGTAATGTTCGTGCCAAGGCACCAAAATCATCTGCACGATTACACATTTCAAAAAATTCAGTGAGTGTAGTTTTTGTTGCATTTATAGCACAATCAATCGCTGTCTCGTTCGTGAAAAATACACGCTGACCGTTTCTAGATGGACGGCTAACTGAACAACTGCTGGATCTCGTTCATGAATAGGAAAACCAAAGATACGCCAAGCAGCTTCATTGGAGCTGATGTACCGACCATCTTGGTAGAGCGTTATTTCATCGTTTTTATTCACTGGAGGAGCATTGGTATTTTCCACTTTAAACACAGCCATATCACTGCCTTTATGGACATACTTGCAAATGTATTTGATGCTTTTCACAGAACTGCAGAACTCAACATTAATATGAGCATTGTATGTCTTGCTCAGCAGAGGCGAATATGGGACCACCCAACGATTGTCAATGTCTGTGCTGCTGATGTTTTTAATAAATGATCGTCCGCCATTATCGGCATTTCTTCGACGATATATTGGATATCCGTCGACATTTGTGATCGTATCGCTGGTGAAATCTTTAGGGAAATTTTTGGTACATTTTCCATCTGCCATGCAAGGCGATGAACGATTAAGAGTACCGCATGGGGAATAAAAAATGACTATTAAAAAATAGTGGTTGGTGATAGAAGAGTGAAAATTTGGGGCTATATGTATTTTTTAATGTCACATTATAAAAAAAAAAAGAAAAACAAATTGGTCCAAAAAATTAAATAAAAAATTAGGGGTGGACAACCCTAATCACTTAGGGGTATAAAAATAGATGTTGGTCGATTCTCAGACCTGCATATGAAATTTCATAAAAATCGGTTCAGCCGTTTCGGAGGAGTATGGTAACTAACATTGTGACACGAGAATTTTATATATAACATATGTATATATATAATATTCAGCACTATGGCGTCAACTCAATGTTAAAAGTGTCGTTACAACGAAAAATGTCGTTACAACTTAATCCGTCAAGCACCATTTCGCAACGCGCCATAAGGAACTTCGTTCCAGAAAAACCACCCAAATATAGTTGTTTTAATTTCTATTTAAAAAAATACAACTCCCGCATTATGAATATACATCCATATAAACATAAATGACATGGACACAAAGAACACCCAGACTCAGAACAACAATTTGTGGATCACACAACGTGTTGACCCATGTAAGATTTGAACCCATAACACACGGCGCAGTAGAATTAGGCGTGGTGACCGATTAAACCAGTAGGCTAACCGTGCAGTCATTTTACCTGCAGCAAAGCTCATAACACCAGCAACGCATATTATATGTTACTAGAAAATCTTCTCAGCCTATACAAGAGGCGTGTCCAGGGAGGGGGAGTGAGAGATCATTACTAGCTCCGCCCACCCAGTTTTCGTATACAATCACAGTTTTAGAAGTCGATGGAAGTTTTATATACTAAAGAAAAAAAACATATATTTTCGCTCGCCGACATTCTAGATGTTTTTTTTATGGAATCGTTTATCGTCTGATGGTAAGCGATTACCGCCGCCCATGGACACCCGCAACACCAGAGGCGTCACAAGTGCGTTACCGGCCTTTGGGGAGGGGTTGGGGTATGGCCTCCGGTATCCTCACTCACTCGGTGAAACACAGCGCAAGCACTATTTCAGACCGGTTAAATATTTGACACACTTGTGCTAGTAATGCTCATGTTAAAACTCTAAACGTCATTATTTTATAGGACAATATAATTAATGTTACGCGAATTTACCGATAATAAGTAATGTTGAAAAATACTAGATTTACCTTGTCACGATCACTCTGGCATATCATGATTGTATTGATAAAACATGAAGAAAAAAACAAATTTGAAAAATTGATAAAAACAAATTTTGAAGCGTCTACTATATCATCGCAAAATATATTTTTGAATTCTTGAAGCATACACTAACCACATTAATATCCTCATTTTATTTAAAACCTAAGTATCTCAGCAGTACTAATTAACCTTAAGATAAACGTGCAAAAATATCCTGTTCTAATAATTTCTCTAAAAATGATACTAAACTAAGCTGAGCTTGCGCTATTGGTACTAGACACTTTAAATAAATACATACTTTTACTTTGTAAATACTTACATGTACATATTTACATAGAAAACACCCAAACCCCAAAAAAAAAATTGCAGATTATGCAAACATTCGATGCGACCCGGGCATCGAACCTGAGACCTAAAGCATAGCAGTGACATAAGCTACCACGGAAGTCGAAATAAAAGGACCCACTCCTATAATTAGGATAATGCGCATATCTCAAAACGCTGCACTTAAGTGTGATTAAGTGCAAGTGACCTTCATTTCTTTAAAGATACCCCAAGCATCGCGAATACAATTTTAGTCCTACTTAAGTGTTATGACTTAAATCTCCCCTCAACTCAGAACATGTCAGTATTGCCTATATACTGTACGAATATTGTACACAACGGGTCAAATTTAAATTTAAAGGCTGGAACTTATTTCGGCCAGAATTTGTCGTATCGTACATTTATCAATATGCGTATACTTATTGATTCACTGATGTTTTTAGTGTCATCATAATACTGTAACTACATAACAACATACATTATATACGCTTGTATGTAGAATCGGGAGTATCACAACAACAATCTGTGTATACTATATTGGTAAACAGAAATGACAAAAAAACTATATCATCGAAAATAAAACCAAGCTTTTATCTCTTTGAAAAACAAGGTAATGGATTTACACATATCTGAAATATATTTATATATATATATATATATATATATATACAACCTAACACGAAATATATGTCATTATTACATAATATATATATATATATATATATATATATATATATATATATATATACAACCTAACACGAAATATATGTCATTATTACATAATATAGAAACCTACACACATAACCATCCTATTAAACATATATTAACGAAATACTGACAGGGTTTAAGTAGGATATGCTACATAACTAATAAAATTGTGGTTAAAGACATTTGCCAAAGTTATGTTCTATCAACTGCCCTCATCCCCAGGTCCTACAACAACTTGCGAAGATTGACTACGATATAGTTGCGAAGACGAGTAGCATTTTCAAACTGCAGTTCTCCAATTAAAGATAGAATTTGAAAAGCCCACGCACGCGTTAATGTTGTGAAAGCACATGTATTTTAACGTGTTTTCACAAACTTTACGTGTATGTGTGACTTTGACCGTACCGACCACGAAATCAAAGCAAATGAGAAAGAAATGTTGAAGAATTGGGGTTTCATTGAGTGTACCACTTCAACGTCCCCCGCGCGCGCCTAGGTCACACCTCCAACGTCCAGTCGTTCGCGGCACTTAACCCCCTTTGACCCCTGCAGCTGAACCGCAATAAAAACCTACATGGCTACTTAACCGTAGAAGCTAGAGTAAATAAAGAGATACGAAAAGAAAGTTAAAAGTATACAGAATAAACTTATCTACATTGTTTAATAGCAAATTTCTATATATAATGCGTAAAGTCGGGTTAAACGTAGTATTCAGAAAACAAAAAAAAAAAAAAAAACTTTCTTTTTACATTACAAGGAGGATTGTTATATTTTTGTCAATAAAATAATTTCACAACAAACTAGACTTATTTCCCTTTCTAATGGCATATAAATTATTATATTTAATTATTTCTAAGTATTTAAATAATATTTTTATATTATATAATAATTCATATTTTTTGGGTGCAAATTTTAGCGCTTTCGACTTATTCGCTAAAGCGAAATAATACCAAAATGGCCGCACCTAAGGCCGTCCTACTCCCGTAATCTGTTGTTGAAAAAAGTCACAGTGTGTATTTTAAACAGAATTATTTTAGAAAGAAGATCGATAACATATATATATTATGACTTTAAACGGTAAAAAGGTCCTATCTACACACAATAATATAAAACAAAAAACAAAAAATGTTGCAAATACAATTTTAACGTTAATAGCGAACCTTATTTGGACCGTTTGCTCAAACGTCCGTGGCAACAACTGTGGCCACGCCTAAATTCTGAGGAACACATATATATTATTGAGGAATCTTCAATGAATTTAACATGTTTTTATGAAATATCGATATTATTTTGCTTATTACGAAATCTAATTTGATATTTTGTATATAGTTGTGTATAAAATATGTGCAAACAATACTAAAATTGGTCAAAACGAAAAGCATCTTCATTTTGTTCGAAGCATCAATAGTTTAAAGCTAAAATTAATATAGATTTATTACATACAACTGTAATATGTAAACATCATCGTGAAGCCCAATTCATCTAGTTTGTTTTAATGCATAACACTTGGAAGTTAAATACGATAAAACTATAGTACTTACGACTTAACTGCGGGTGGTCCTTAGCGCACAACAACACTCGCGCACGACACTCAAGCGGAACGCGGGTCAACTGAAGCGGCCAAATCTCATGGTCCAATCAAATTAAATCCACGGCCCTCTGGTGTTCTATACTCGAATTAGTTTATTAGCTACACATTGAAGCAATGAAAATCTACCAAACAGTACTCTGTTTCTCAGAGGATACGATTTAAATTCAACTGTGCGCCGTTGCGCGCGCTGGCAACGCGTGTTGCCACGGACGTTTGAGAGGGTTTTTATTTTGGCAACGCGTGTTGCCACGGACGTTAGAGTCATGTCATAAAAATTATGTTTTTAGATGTTATTGTCATTGCAAAAATATTTTATTCCAATACTGAGAATTGTGGTATGAAAAATATAGAGCTCAGTTTTGTGTGATACATAATAATGTGTATTTTATTAAGTGAAATATTCTTAAATTCATTTTAGAATAATAGGTATGTACCTAATATTAACATGACATCATTATCGAAGTCATTAAACATTTAGTTGAGTGCAATTTGAGGACATTAGAATAAGAATCAATTATTTGTTACTTATAAGTTCATTTTGTGTTTTAGTTTATTGTTTGTTTGAAGGCGTGTCTTTTTTTATAAATTTTGTTTATTTCCTAATTTTTTTGTGAATCTGTAGTTCCATAACTATATTTGAGTGAATATGGGTAAGCCTACTTAACACGTTGATCATATGAGACAGCGCCTTGCAAATGATAAAAACGAAGAAAGGGAGCACTGCCTATCTCAAAATAGTAAATCTACCCCTATAGTCATTTTCAAAAGAGACTTGTGAAGAGCGCAAAAATATTTTTTACGACAAAACGCATAGGTGCACAATGAATTGTTAGATAAGCAAAACCACTAGCAATTATTTCACAGTCTCTATCTTACTATAATTTCTCATCGCAGTATCTTATAATTTATTCGCAACGTTAAATGCCAGTGGAAAGATGACCAGTCAGGTGTCGAGTCTTACAGTCTAACGTGGAATCAGGCGGGGCGTTAGACCTCCCACCTCATTAAAGGGAGCTGGCTTCTAGGTGATTTCTCTCCCTTATTATATTGTGGCGACTTCCACATACAGCGCAATAGAAATATACTACAGCGCCATCTACCGAAGTTACACTGAACTACGGAGCAACGTACAATATGAGAATATAAGATACAATATAAGAAACTACCAATCCTGAATCACGCAGTGAAAGTTCTCGGGCCAGTTAACATGTATACAACATCCCAACATCAACCGTTTAGCAGTTGGCCCGCCAGGCATGATCACCTCGCCTGGTCGGAGGATCCTCTCTTTGTGTTGGAGGGACATCAAACCCGTCCCCCCACAGTGGTGACCCCGACGTGATTGAAAGCAGCCTTCGATGCAGCATCAGCACGCCACCATCATGTTCACTCCCACAGCAAGTCTCACAGCCAGCCAGCAACCTCGGCCTCAACAGGGATACACCACACGCAGGAAGCGACCGCTCCAGCCTGGTTACCCCTACGGCCTCATCAGCGTCTAGGCACAGCACACTGCAGCTACGGTCCATGTAAGCAGAGCATATCTCTCCCGTCTATGCAGCAGCCAGCCACTACGCAGCAACCGCCCCGACTCACTGGGGACCTCACCGCAGCACCGCGCACCGCCTGCCATCATCCCGACTCACTGGGATCAGCAGACTTCAGCCCCGACTCACTGGGACTAGCGGCATTCAGTTCCGACTCACTGGAACTTGCGGCACTCAGTTCCGACTCACTGGAACTACTCACTCCTGGCACTGGCAAGCTCCACAATAGGGCACAGACAGCTGACGCATCATATATCGACCTCCGGTCTTGGAGGGGAGTGATGTGGCGACTTCCACATACAGCGCAACAGAAATATACTACAGCGCCATCTACCGAAGTTACACTGAACTACGGAGCAACGTACAATATGAGAATATAAGATACAATATAAGAAACTACCAATCCTGAATCACGCAGTGAAAGTTCTCGGGCCAGTTAACATGTATACAACATCCCAACATCAACCGTTGGGCAGTTGGCCCGCCAGGCATGATCACCTCGCCTGGTCGGAGGATCCTCCCTTTGTGTTGGTGGGACATGACACACCTGTCCCCCACAATATGAATATTTTTTTACATTTTAGTGCATTTTTTAGAATATTTTGCATAAAATTGGATCTTTTTGAATCTTCTAAATGTCTATATTATATTGGTAAACAGAAATGACTAAAAATATATATCAACGAAAATAAAAGCAAACTTTTATCTCTTTGAAAAACATGGTAATGGATTTTCACATATCTGAAATATATATATATAACCTAACACGAAATATATGTCATTATTACATAATATAGAAACCTAAACACATAACCATCCTGTTCAGGACAGAACATATATTTTAAATGGCAATGATTTGCCACTTTATTTTGTGTGGATTTTATTTTGTGAGTTGGTAACACCTTTTTTTTTCCATGGCGGAGCGACTATGAACTCTGCCGCTTACTTTATTGTTGGAGTAATTAATAAACAGTTTTCTATATATTACAGAATTTTAATCATTAATTATTCTCAACAAAGTGGTCCTTCGGGCCGGATCTGTGGAGTTTTTGGCCATAGAATTTGTGCTGAGTTCGACCGCGTGCTCCTGGCGGGCCTATGCCTGTTTTTACCGGCGGCGGAACTTCACCAGTGGAATCGGTGAAAATATTTCAAAAGGATTGTTCCTGTTATGCAAACAAGAGACATCAAATCCGTAAAGTATTTGAATTTGGGGCTATAACCTCAAAAGAACTCGTGGTATGTAACCTTACATTTTCTACCATTTGGAGTTTAGGAGTTACAGTTTAGGATTGACAATTTATTTGTTCAATCGTGCATCGATGTAAACAAGGTGCGGAAATTATTAATTGTATTCGACAAGTGCTAAAAGTGTTTATGAGTGAGCTATTTTTTCATTATATATGCGTGCTACCAGTTCAATCATCGCAATGAGTGATATAAAGCAGCTGAAACTGTCCCGTTCTTCGTGTAAAGCAACGCTAACTCGTATTCAAATATATGTTGAGGATTCCTCAAATTTAACTACGGCTACTGTAGACATTTTGGAAGCAAGAAAAGATAAACTTATAAGTTGTTTAAAAAATTTTGAAGCCGTTCAGTTAGATATATTAAGTTTGGATCAGGCAGATCCTGAGGATGTAGGTTTGTTTGAGGAAAAATACTTTTCTACTATAGCTAAACTTAATGAACAAATTAAAAATCTTACTAAGTCGCAGCCTTCACTGCCTGCCTGTTCCAGTGTGTCAAAGTTACCTACAGTAGAAATACCAACTTTTGATGGTAAGGATCTTACCAAGTTTAAGCCTTTTTATGAATTATTTTGTGCTGTAATAGGCAATAATCAGGCATTGAGTGATGTTCAAAAACTATTTTACTTGCGTAAATATTTGCAGGACGAAGCATTGTCCATTATTGTGAGTCTACCTCTTATAGCTCAGTCTTACACAGAAGCATTAGATTTAATTAGGAAGCGCTATGACAACAACTCGCGCTTGATTTGCAATCACATAAATATACTTTTAGACATACCGGCTATGCAGAAGGGTACAGCTATTTCATTAAGAATCTTTGTATCTAATGTTAAACAGCAACTATGTGCATTGAAAAATTTACATGAACCAGTTGATAACTGGGACCGACTCTTGCTGTGTGTACTTTTTAAAAAATTAGATTCATATACCCATCGTGCATTTCAGCTGGACCGTGATCCAGAACAATTACCAACTATCAATGAATTTTTGGCTTTTTTAGAGAAGCGTGCTATGGCGCTTGAAGATACCATTCCTCTTAAAGGACATTCTTTTGAAAATAAATACAAACCTACTATGCGGGTAAGTAATTTATCTACACATAACAATCATATGTGCTTATTGCAATAAATAGGATCATGCTCTATATAGCTGTCCTAAATATAAAATGGTCCCTATAGAGACACGTTTAAGTTTTGTAAAAGATCATAAATTATGTTCTACTTGTTTGAGGAACCATTCAGACAATGTCTGTAATTACAAATTTAAATGCAAAATTTGCAAGGAACCTCATAACACACTCTTACACACTGATAAGCAGGATAATCCTGTTTCATTAATTTCAAATTCTAACATTTCAGATTGTAATGTTTTATTACCTACTATAAAGGTGAAGGTCATTGACAAGTATGGCCGTGAACTTATTGTTAGAGCTTTGTTGGATAGTGGAAGCCAGGCATCCTTCACAACAAATTCTTTGGTGCAAAAATTGGCAACAAATCCTATTTCACAGCCAACCAATATAATTGGTATTGGAAACAAACCCACCAAATTAAATGAGGTTGTACATTTACCAATTTTTTCATGTTTACACAAAAATATTAGTTATAAAATCAAGTGCTATGTAGTTGATAGTATTACAAAACCACAGCCACAGTCCACTATGGACATTTCAAACTTAAATATTCCAAAAAATATATTAGCAGATAGTGATTTTAATATACCTACTGAAATCTCAATTTTATTGGGGGCTGATATTTATTTTAATTGTTTACTAAGTGGCTGTTTAAGATTGCCTGAGGGTCTTACTTTACAAAATACAGTGATTGGTTATGTGGTTGCTGGGAAGGCTAATTTTACAAATGATAGCTCATACATTAATTTAGTTTCAAATTTTGTGGTTTGTAATGAAAGAAAATTAGAATTTGTTATGGAAAAATTCTGGCTAACTGAAAAATACCGGATCAGGTTTCTTCTAAGGTACAAGAGGCTGAGGCTATTTTTAGTAAGTCAGTGTGCCAGGTAAATAACACATTTTATGTGGACATGCCTCTGACTTGCCCCATAAGCGAGTTACAATTGGGAGATTCTTTTTCAGTTGCCTTTCAAAGGTTTTTATATTTGGAACGTAAATTCAAACAAAATCCAACTTTATTTTTAGAGTACAAAAGGTTCATTGGTCAATATATAGAAATGAATCATGCTAAGGAAGTCGACATTAGTTACTATGATACTAATGACGGTTCTGTTTATTTTTTAGCACATCATGCTGTATTCAATGAGTACAGTAAAACAACCAAGTTACGAGTGGTTTTCGATGGGAGTATGAAGTCTAAAAGTAAGGTATCGTTGAATGACGTTATGCTGAATTGGCCTGTGGTGCAGGGTGAGCTCTTTGACATTCTTCTTTTGTTTCGAACGTACTTGTTCATTTTAATATGCGACATAGAGAAGATGTTTCGCTCTGTTTTCATTAATGAACATCATAGAAGTCTACAAAATATTCTATGGAGGGATGATCCCAGTCAGCCTATACGTTGCCTGCAGTTGCAAACTGTCACCTACGGTCTAAAATCCTCTACCTTTTTAGCCACTCGATGCTTGACAGAGCTAGCAAATACACATAAGAATAAATATCCACTTGCTGCTCAAGCTATACTTAATAACACATATGTAGATGATATACTTGCTGGTTGTGATGATGTCAGGCAACTTTTTGCACTTAAAAATGAACTTATTGATTTATTAAAGTTAGGTAACTTTAATTTACACAAATGGTGTTCAAATCATCCATCAATATTGGATGACATTCCTAGCAATCGCAGATATTTTGAAGAAATAAATTTAGAAAAAGATAATATTATTAAAATCCTTGGCTTGAAGTTTGATGTTGTTTCAGATGATTTCTATTTTGAACCCCCATCAAAATGTGATGAGGCAATTTATACTAAACGCAAGGTACTTAGCTTTATTGGCAAAATATTTGACCCATTGGGCATTATTGGGCCAATCATAGTAACAGCAAAAAATTTTATGCAGAATTTGTGGTCTATGAAACTAGGATGGGACGATGACCTTCCTAGCGATTACTCCCAACAATGGGACAAATTTATTAAACTTTTAAATAATATGAATAAAATTTCAGTACCTAGATTTTTAAACTGTAATGAATTTGTAACTGTTGACTTAATTGGATTTGCAGACGCTTCCACAAAAGCCTTTGGTTGCTGTATCTACGTACGTATTGTAAAGCCAGATGGAAATGTAGTGGTCAATCTCCTATGTTCAAAATCACGTATTGCACCTCTATCAAAGGTACTTACCATACCCCAGTTAGAGTTAAACGGTGCACTCCTTCTTGCCCAGTTGGCAAACAGGGTAACGAAGGTACTCAATTTTAGATTTCCACATTCTGTGGTTTTATACAGTGACTCCCAGATTGTTCTTGCTTGGATAGAGTCCGGCAGAGCCAAAGGTAATACTTATGTCACTAATAGAGTTCAACAAATTCTTGGGCTAACAGAGAAGTTTTCGTGGCACTATGTCCGCACTAATCAAAACCCAGCTGATTTTATCTCGCGAGGGGTAGAGCCGCAAAGTTTGCAGGCGAATGACTTGTGGTGGCATGGGCCACAATTTTTATTAAATTCAGATTTTATTAAACAACAAAATGAAACTGCCAAGTTAGATTCATGCTATATTCATGACCCAGTAGAGGAAACCTATATTGACGAACATGTACCCCCTACTGTTAAGAAACTACTGTATGAAACTCGCAGGTTTGCTAAAGCTCACAATTACTCCAGCTGGTATTCAAACGGACGAATTCTGCTACGCAAAAATCCAGGAGAAAAACCGATTGTTATAAAAACGGAAAAATGTCTTAATATGGTATCGGAACAGAAATGACTGTACTCGCCTTTTCGAATATTCGATATTATTCAGAATGCATGCATTTATATCTTTATCATTTCCTTTTTTTCATTTGATGTAGCTTTTGTTGGCACTTTGTTGCTTGTAAACTTAATATTTACTCAGACTCTTTTAATACATACACACACAAACAGACACATTCTCAAAAACAAACACATTTTCATTATGAACATCTTAAATGTTATCGGTGACGTTACTCCAAGTATCCTTTCCCTTCATGTAATACGAAGATTTCTCTTCCTGAAACCTTTGTCAGTTGCAGTTACAGATTCTATAAGCATAACCAAAAATGGCCAATCATAACACATCAATATGTTACGAAATCGACAATATTTCAATAGCTCGCTCGCACTTATCTTCACCTGAGCGATGCTCAGTTTTTGTTGAGCATCCTAACCAATACTTAAAAGTGATACATATAAATATTAGAAGTTTAAAAAAGAATTTCGATGAATTTATTACTATGGTAACAACTACTAAATTTGAATTTGATGTTATTCTACTCACAGAGTGCTGGCTTAGGGTCTCAGGTCCTCTACCTATTCTGCAGGGATATTCTTGTGATGCGACTGTAAACAATAAAACTCAGAACGATGGAGTTGTGATATATACTAAGTCAACACTCAAAAACACATACCTTGAGCCTTCTCTTAGTGACGCTAATTGCCTTGTGTGCTCTATAGGTGATACTGTAATTATATGTGTATATCGCTCCCCATCGTATCTTGAGCTTGAGGATTTTTACCATAGTTTGGATGGTTTAATAACCAAACTAAATCACTTTGCTAATGTAGCCCTGATTGGCGATATAAATATCGATATTAAACCTAACAATCATGACCGTCATTCTGATACCTACCTCACCCTTTGCGCTTCATTGGGTCTACTGCCTGCTCACGTAATACCAACAAGATCAGGTAACTGTTTAGATCACGTTCTATTGAAAACCAAGTGTCTGGCTACTGTTATAGTTTTAGAAAGTTATATTACTGACCATTTTCCAGTAATCCTGTGCCTGAAAGTAAATAAAAAAACCACTCTGCAACCTTTTAACGCAACCCGTTACAATCACGAGAAAATTAAAAATGAAATAGATAACATGGACTTTTCTTCTGTCCTTAATGAGCTAGACTGTAATCGCGCTGCAGATCTTCTTATTACTAATATTCAGGATGTTATCTTAAAACACACATATACAACTCAAGTCTCTGTCAAATGTCGTATTATCAAACCGTGGATGACCCCGGGCTTGGTTCGTTGTATTAGGAACCGGGACAATCTCCACAAAAAATCAAAGTTATCTCCTGATAACAATGTACTTAAAGAAACCTATATCCGATATCGTAATTATCTTAATAATTTAATTAAAAAACTCAAACGTTCTCATGCAAAGGATCTGTTAGTTAAAGCGAAAAACAATATCAAGGCTACATGGAAGGCTATTAAAAACATTACCAATTGTAGCTCTTATCAACAATCCCCTAGTATGCTACTTCCAGGTTCCACAGACACAGAGGCTTCATTGAATGATATAAACAACTTCTTTGTCAACGTTGGCGAAGATTTGGCTTCAAAAATCAAACCTCCATCTGGGCGTCTTGTTCACAGCAAGGTTGAACCTTCGCCATGCAATTCTTTCGTCATCTTGCCTGTCGACTGTCAGCAGGTTCATAGTGTTATAGTTGGTCTTCGCAGTGACAGCGCGACTGGGCATGACAATATCTCTGTTGGGGTTCTCAAGCATTCCAGCCTCGCTCTAGCTGTTCCTATAACGCACATTTGCAATCAGGCGATTGACACTGGCACGTTCCCAAATGCGTTTTAGAAGGCTGTTGTTAACCCGATCTACAAGTCTGGTGAAAAAGCCCCTGTTACAAACTACAGACCGATCTCGGTACTGAGTTCCCTGTCTAAAATCTTAGAAAAGATTCTTAATAACTGCCTCATCTCATATCTTGAGAAACATAAAATTATTGCTAATAATCAATATGGTTTTAGGCGGGGAATTTCTACCGAAGATGCGGTTCTAGGTCTCACTACCACCGTTGTTAACAAACTGGATCAAAGGCTCAAGTGCTTTGGCGTCTTTCTTGATTTGACCAAGGCATTTGACTCGGTTAGCATCCCTACACTGTTAGCAAAAATGGAAAACATTGGAATTCGCGGTCAGTCACTGAACATTTTTTCAGACTACTTGTCAAATCGCACACAGTGTATAAAAATCGATTCACTATATAGTGATGACATGAACACCAAATTCGGAGTTCCTCAGGGTAGTATCTTGGGGCCTACCCTCTTTCTTATTTATATTAATGACCTGTGTCGCCTAGCAATACCAAACTGTGATGTATTCACCTACGCTGATGATACAGCACTAATAGTCTATGATGACAGCTGGGATAAGGCCAAACGTAGAACAGAAGTGTCTCTTCGACGAGTGATGGATTGGCTTTCAGATAATTTGTTAACACTCAATATCGAGAAATCTAAAATTGTAAGGTTTGTGCTTCCTCACACAAACTCACCCCCAAGAGAAACTAAAACCATAAGAGCGCATACATGCCTGAGTGACGATGATTTAAATATCAACGCCTGCGACTGCCTCACTCTCACTTTGGTACCGAACGTTAGGTATCTTGGAGTGATTATTGACGAACAACTTAGTTGGCGCTCCCACATCGAAGCATTGAGTGCAAGAGTTAGAAAATTAATTTATATTTTCAAGGAACTCAGACATTCAGCCGATAATGAAACCTTACGCATAGTTTATCAGAGCCTCTGTGTCTCTGTCATCTCATATTGCATCCCTGCATGGGGAGGAACTTGCAAGAGTATTCTTATTCAAGCTGAGCGAGCTCAGAGAGCCATCTTAAAAGTTATGCACTTCAAGCGCAGAGATTACCCCACAGCCAAACTGTACTCTGAGTTACAAGTGCTAACAGTACGTCAATTGTTCATTTTGAAAACAGTATTACGCCGACACTCTTTATTACCCCTAGATAAAAACATCTCTAACAGACGTAAAGGTCAGGCCGTATGTAAACCTGTGCAATGCCGTACTTCCTTTGCAAGACGTCACTACATAGTACAGAGCGCACGATTATATAATAAGATCAACCGTTTATTAGACATATATACTTTGACCAGTCATAAACTGAAAATTAAACTTACGAGTTGGTTACACGAACAGTCATACGACGATACCGAAAAGATTCTTATAATCAATTCATAGACTCATTGATGAAATAAAATATTATACAAATGTTCATTAAAACACACGCATACACACACACACATCACATCACACACATACACACACACACCACATCACATCACGCACACATGCACACACTCACCGCATCGAACTTGTCACATTGTCTACCTCACCCGCCACTAATTCACTATTGAATGTTGTAAACATTTTGCTTTAGTACGTAACTATCAGCCAATTACTGTAACACGGAGCGGAGACCTGGTGACCTACAACACAGGTTTATATCTAGCTTAGGCACCAGTCCTCCACAATATTGTATTGAGAGATAGCATTGCTTGTAAAACCTAAAATATTGTGGTGAGAAAATAAACACTTATTATTATTATTATTTATATTATAAATTCCTTGCCTGGTACAAAAAGTAGAGCAGTCTTTATCATTTGATTTGTTAAAAAAGTTTTCTAGTTTGAATAAACTACAAAGAGTTGTAGCCTATATTTACAGATTCTATAATAATTTATCTAAAAAGATTTTGATAAAAGATCCTAACTTGACTCCTATAGAGTTACAGTCAGCTCTCTTCATAATTATACGCTGTGTACAAACACTTGAATTTTCAAAAGAAATTGCTTCTATAAATAGCAATGAAAAAATAGTATCAGGTATTGCTAGCTTATATCCTTATGTCGATAGTAAAGGGTTACTTCGCGTAGGTGGTAGGCTACAAAATGCTAACATTTCGCAAGAAAAAATGCATCCTATGATATTACCTAAAAACAGTTTTATAACTTCTTTGTTAATAGAAAGAGAACACCTTCGTTTATTACACGCAGGTCCTAGGCTTGTACTTAGTTCTCTGTCACAGAAATTCTGGATAGTGAATGGCATACGAGAGGTTAAAAAGGTACTTCATAAATGCATAAAATGTGCTCGACTTAAAGATAACACTGCTAGGCAACTTATGGGTTCTCTTCCTGTAGAGAGAGTCACTTCTTCTAGGCCCTTTCAGCACGTCAGCATCGACTTTTGTGGTCTATTTGATATTAAAGTAGCACGGATTCGCAAACCACTTGTAACCAAAGGGTATGTCGCGGTATATGTATGCTTCTCTACCAAAGCTATACATTTGGAGGTGGTGTCAGATATGACTACTGCGACTTTCTTAGCATGCTTCGATCGTTTTATCTTAAGACGAGGCATGCCCTCTAAGGTATATTGTGATAATGCCAAGACCTTTAAGGGTGCTGACAACCAGCTAAAAGAATTATACAATTTGCAATCATTGAAGTCTCATAGAGACTCAGTCCATAATTATTGTAAAAATAATTACATAAAATTTATGTTTATTCCTAGTTACTCCCCTGAGTTTGGTGGACTTTGGGAGGCCGGGGTCAAGAGCGTGAAACACCATCTCAAGCGGGTTGTTGGGAATCTTTGCCTGACCTATGAATAGTTCAATACTGTAATGGTCCAGATAGAAGGTGTTTTGAACTCTCGACCTCTGCTTTCCAACCCCAGTGAAGGTGGATACTTGACGCCAGGACACTTTCTGATTGGCACTGCTTTGACTACTTACCCGGATATTGATTTATTGGAAATTCCAGTACAAAGATTAAAATTATGGAAAATAATTTCACAAGTTAAACAACACTGTTTGGGGCTTCACTTTTGTAGCAAAGAAAACTCCAAATCGTAATTTCTACTTGGTTTATATCCGTTAAAATATTTACATTAAACAATAGATGTTTCGTGCAAGGCGTCGAATGGATAAGTAACATATCAATTTAGTAGGAGGTACTTGTGAAAAAACTACATGTAGATTATAAATCAACGCAGGCCTGAACATCCTCCCCCCGTTGGAAACTCCAAGTTTTCAACCTTCTATGATTTCCTCTTCGGTTGGCAAAGGACAGATTCGCACTAGAGGTCGTCGTACAGTTCCTCGTATTGTATTGATATCGGGGACGCGCGATATTCCGTCCGGTCCAGGAAACAATCTTGTTATACGTCCAAGTCTCCAGCATAGGGGTGGAATGTCATCTTCTTGCAGTACGACCATGTCGCCAATTTTCGCAGTTGATTTGTTGGTCTTCCATTTGCGGCGATGTTGTAATTCTGATAGGTATTCACGTTGCCAACGAATCCAAAAATGTTGTAATATTTGCTGTAGTCTTGAGTACCGCTGCAAATTATTGGCGTTGCAGTCTTGCAGAGGACGTGATGGCAGTGCAGTGAGAGCTCGACCAATGAGAAAGTGCCCAGGAGTAAGGCAATGAAAATCGTCAGGAGAGGAAGATAAAGGATATAAGGGTCTACTATTCAAAACAGCTTCGACTTGTGTGAAAAGAGTTGAAATCTCCTCAAAAGTTAAATGAGAATTTCCCATTACACGTTTAATATGAAATTTTGCTGAACGCACACCGGCCTCAAAAATCCCACCAAAGTGAGGAGCGTAAGTTGGTGAAAAATTAAATTTAATGCCTTCCGAACATGCAAAATCAGATAGGTCATTACAATACATATTGAAATTATAATTAATCTCTTTCGCTCCTGCAACAAAATTGCGTCCATTATCGCAAAATATCTCCGTTGGCTTGCCCCTACGCGACACAAACCTACGAAATGTCATAATGAAAGCGTCCTTGGATAGATCGCTTACTGCCTCTAAATGTGAAATTTTATATCTTAAACATATGAAAAAACAAAGATAACATTTAGTTATAGTAGCACCGCGGCCTCTTTTATTCAAAACAAGAAAAGGACCTGCGAAATCCATGCCTACAGTTTGAAATGGAAACCTTGGCGTGACACGTTGTGACGGTAAATGTCCCATTATAGGGGTAATTGTCTTTCCCTGCAGACGTCTACATCTACAGCAATTATGAAAAGTGCGTCTAGCTAAATATCTACCGTTTACGGGCCAAATGTATTCCCTAACCATAGCAAGTAATAGTTGCGGGCCAGCATGCAAGCCACGTTTGTGCTCGTATTCAAATATTAGTCTGGTTAAATGATGAGAAGCATGCAGCAAGATAGGATGTTTTTTGTCGTAATTTAAGTCCGATAATTGTAGTCTGCCACCAACTCGAATGACTTTATCATCACCTAAAAATGGCGTTAGTGATAAAATATTTGATTTAGGACTTAACGGTTTTTTATTAAGTAACAAATTATATTCGTGCAAGAACGATTCTTGCTGTGATAAACGACACAGTATGAGGAATGAATTATTTGATTCGTCTACTGTTAAAGGGCCAGAATATTTCTTACTAATATTTCTACAATTATTGACGAATCTTAAAACATAAGCGAAAGCTCATTTTAGTCTAATTAAGCTAGAATATTTTTTGAAAATTATTATAGATTCATAACTTGAACTAATATTGCAAGTAACAATAGAATTAGATTTAGTTTCAGGTAAGTCTGTCTTAACTATTTTATTTAAAATAGGCCAACTATTCTCACTCTCCATGAGGAACGGAGGGCCTGACCACCATATTTCAGTGTTAGCTATCTGATCGGGACCGATTCCTCTTGATATATAGTCAGCGGGATTGAAAGATGTAGGTACGTAACGCCATGATGACACATCTGTTAATCCAGATATCTCGGAAATTCTATTCGCTACGAAAGTTTTTAGACTTTGAGGACTAGCATGAAGCCATCCCAGTACAACTGAAGAATCGCACCAGTGAACCTGATGTTGAATCTCAAGTCGTAATGACTGCCTGACGGCCTTACATAGATTTGCCGCTAGTAAAGCTGCACATAACTCTAAACGAGGAATCGTTGTACTTTTAATTGGAGCTACTTTAGATTTTGAACAAAGCAGCTTAACTGTCACCATGTTCGCCGCACTTACAGAACGCAAATAAATGCATGCTCCGTATGCTTGCTGTGATGCATCACTAAACGAATGCAGTTCAATAGATATAGGTTCATCGCAAAGCACACGTCGCGGTATTTCTACTAGTAACAAAGATGGTAAAGCTGTGGTAAATTTATCCCATTCCCTTTGAATTTCGGAAGGAACTGGGCAGTCCCAAGATAAGTTTAGCGCCCATAATCTTTGTATCAATATTTTCATTTTTATTACGCAGGGGCTAATTATTCCTAAGGGATCAAAAATTTTAAAGATAGAAGAGAGCATTAATCTTTTAGATAAATTTGTGGTATCAGATAAAAGGGGAACTTTAATAGGAAAATAAAAATTATCATTAAATGGATTCCATCCCATACCCAAAGTATTTGTAGATTCACTAACCATTAGATTATTGTCTGTTAAATCCGATGTATTAAATAAAGATGGGATATTGGTCTTAAATTTACGAAGATTAAAACATCCCCGTTCAAGTGCATCAGTAACGGCCTCTTTAATATATCGTAGACTATCCTCAGTATCAGCCCCAGTAATGAGATCATCAACCAGAAAGTCGTGTTGTATTACATTTTTTATGAAAGGATCGGTGGTTTCTTCCCCGATCTGCCACAGACAACGGGTACTTAGGAAACTAGAGCTTGCCATTCCATAAGTTACAGTATTTAATTGTAATGTTTTAATAGGCATGGACTCGTCCTCCCTCCACAGCAAAAGTTGAAGGTGACGGTCCTCCTCCTGGACACGGACTTGACGGTACATCTTTTCGATGTCCCCTGTGAGGAGGTACTTATGCTGTCGAGCTCTTATCATGATCGAGAAAAGAGAATCTTGAATATTAGGGCTTACTAAAAGAATATCATTAACTGATAAACCTGATGAAGTAGGAGCCGAGCCATCGAATACGACTCTAATCTTTGTTGATTCGCTAGTTTCTTTAAAAACAGCATGGTGACATAGGAAATATGATGATTGAGTTATAAATGAGGTTACTTCAGACAGGTGACCTAAGTCTGCGTACTCACGCATAAATTTTATGTATTCTGATTTGACATGTGGTTGATTTCGAAATCTTTTTTCTAAATTTAATAATCGTTTTTTAGAAAGTGAATATGATTCGCCAAGACAATCTGGCGCATCTTTTAAGGGCAAAGCTACAGAAAATCTGCCAGATTCGAGGCGGAAGGTGTGGGCTAAAAAATGTGACTCACATGCCTTCTCGCTATGACTAAAAATAGGTTTCGTTTGTGGAACAGTTTCAATGTCCCAAAATTTACTGAGTTCTTTACGAAGGTCAGTATCAGCGGACATACAAGAAATTGTTGACTGAGTGTATTGGGTATTTGTGTTTTTAATCTTATTGTTGAAGTGAAAATTTATATTAGTAGGACCGGAAATCAACCAACCGAATCGAGAACTTCTCAATATAGGCAAATTAGCACCGAGAGAAAGTTGCTCACGGCCGAGAATGTCCCAAAAAAGATCGGCACCTATTAGAACATCAACAGTGGCTGGTTGATGGAAATTAGGGTCTGCTAAAAATATATCTTTAGGAATATTGAGTTGTCTCACGTCAATCGGTACTTTAGGTATATCTCCTGTTAATGCTGGTAACACTAGAAAAGTAGAAGTGACGTTGATAGGTTTGAGCATAGACCTCAATTGCACTATACACGTATCTGTAGTCTGACTGGTAACTTTGTTGCCTATGCCGATAATATTGACATGAAGACTAGACATGGCTTCTACACCTAATTTTGTTTTAAGAGCTTCAGTTACAAATGATGACTGACTACCACAATCCACAAGGGCTCGAACCTTCTCCTTTGATTTGTTTTCGGATTGCAAACTTCAATGTAGGCAGTAGACAGTAAAACATGTGTATTAATTTGGTTTGAATAATTAACAGTTGTGTCATTACTATCGTGGCTGGAAGCGACTTTGACATCTGAACTTTTACAACTGGTAGCTTGTTTATGTATAAGGCTATTGTGCTTAGCATTGCACATGCGACATGGACCCATACGACAATGTCGCACATTGTGACCAACTCTTAAGCAGTTGTTACACAAATTTAATCTATTTACTTCTTTAATGCGGTCGGCTATGCATTTAGCCAAAAATTTAGGGCAGTCGTAAATGCGATGGTCACCCTTACACACAACGCACAAGAAAGTCGGAGTTGAAATATCTTCAATCTTAGAGGCGTAAGACTGATTACACTTAACGCTAGTAACACACCTTGGTGCTGTCTGAGACTTTGTCTTAGTATACGAATGACTCCTATTTATTGCTTCGAGAACATCGGCGCGATCTATAAGAAATTTAAAAAACTGTTCCAAGTTGGGAACATCATCCAACATGCCACGGCACTCTTCCCATTTCGTAAGGGTGTAACTATCAAGCCTAGAACTCATTATATGTATGATTAAAATATCCCACGCACTAGTAGGTTGACCAAGATTCGATAAAGCGCGTAAGTTTTTAGTAATGTGATCAACAAAGAATCTTAAAGATTTTTCAGACTCACGCGTTATCTGTTGTATATTTAATAATGAATTTAAATGATAGCTAATTAATTGACGTTTATTGTCGTATCGATCACATAATAATTTCCAAGCAGTGTTATAGTTCACGCTAGAAACCTCTAAGTTAGCTATAATGCGAGCTGCATCACCCGCCAGGTACGAAATCAGATAATGGAATTTATGAATTGGCGCAATACTATCATTATTGTGTACAACAGACAAGAAAGTGTCACGAAATTCAAGCCAACGGAAATAAGACCCGTCAAACTTTGCAATTTCAATGCGAGGTAGTTTGAATCTAATATTTTGTTCGTCATTACAATGAGCTGCAGACATCATAGATGAACATAAGTCCTTAGAATTACTTTCCTCGCGCTGACTCGAGTTATGTGTTTGTATAACATTTTGAGCAATTGCAATATTAGATATAAAGAACTGTTCAATGACGTCACGCTCGTCAATCTCACCAGATAAATTTTCAGAATTCAATACTTCTATTTGATTTTGCAATTCATCGAAACGGCTATAAATAGTTTGAAACTTGTTGAGTTTTAATGTTAGCTCAGCTATCTCAATCTGAGACAAAGTCTCCTTAGATGTAATATTTGACAAAAAGTTTCTAAATTTTGTGATTTGACCCTTTATAGAACTTCGTTTAACCAATAATTCTTGTAACTCTTGTGTTGTAATTGCGCCAACATCACTAACAACATCTTTAGGCATAATGACGATAAAAGTAATGTGATTACGATTTAAGATATAATACTGAAAACTCCTTATGTATCTCAAAAGAATATATTATACCTTGTTTAAGACTCATCAAACAATTAAAATCAACAAGATAAGGTATCTCAAAAAAAAAAACCAAATAAAATAATAATTTAGCTCACGCTCCTCGCCCGGTGCAACCTGAGTACGGCCCTGTGCTCCCAGCGAAAATCCGTCAGCAGAGCGGTCGTCTACTGCCTCGAATTTGCGTAATCGCAGGTGCAATCGACCTGGAATGTTCGGCGGATAATATGTTATATTCGTCTGAACAATATTTAAAGCTGTTTTATTGTTAGAAAGAGATTGTAAGAATAGGTTGTTAAAATAATTTTCCTTTGACAGAATAATATGACTGTATATGAATCAATATTTTTAAGTTTGTTTAAAAGTAACACAAAATAACTTTCGGTGAATGTAGGTTAACCGATAGGTTTGTATTTGTATATTGTATAGGAATAATATAGATTTGTAACTATGTATTTTGTACGGATAACGAAACACAAGTAAAAACTGTTTTAAATAGTCGATAGTAGGTAATTAAGATTAAAATGTATGTGTAGCTTGAAAAGGAATTTCACAAGGAAAGGGCACTTAGCTGCATTGGCCGTTGCTGCGGTGCGTAGCTGACCGGCGGCGGTGGCTGCAATGGCTGGTAGTTACACCTCCAAGGAAACCAGGAAACTTCTTGAAATACACTGCGGCGCAATAGCTCGAACGTCAGTGTAAAGATGCTTGAATTTATTTGTTATCCGAAGATTTCGTGTCCTGTCACGGTCGCCAGATGTTTGGGGCTTCACTTTTGTAGCAAAGAAAACTCCAAATCGTAATTTCTACTTGGTTTATATCCGTTAAAATATTTACATTAAACAATAGATGTTTCGTGCAAGGCGTCGAATGGATAAGTAACATATCAATTTAGTAGGAGGTACTTGTGAAAAAACTACATGTAGATTATAAATCAACGCAGGCGTGAACAAACACTTTTGGAAGGCATGGTCTTCTGACTATCTTACTCAATTGCAAAGCCGTCCCAAGTGGAAGTATGGTAAACCTAACATTAAGGTACCTAGGTGACATTGTACTCATTAAAAATGTTAATACTTCTCCTTTAGAATGGCCTATGGCTATCGTTGTAAATATATTTCCTGGACGTGACAATCATGTTAGAGTGGTCGAAGTCAAATATAATAACAAGCTTTAAAAAAGATCTATTCATAAGTTGTGTCCTCTCCCAATGGAGAGTGATCAGTTGTAAATTAAAAGTAATTTCATTGGAGTCTTTGAATACATTTAAAATTGATTTAAAATGTTTAAAGTAGTTCCTTTACTTAATTTAAAAATATGCCAACATAGATATATGTCAAAATGTATTATTTAAAATTTATACTTACTTTTAGATATTCTACATACTTGCCATTGTCTTATATAATTTATAAGGTTGTCCTCTATTTAGTTCTATAACTTAAACATTTTCATGTATTTGCCAATCTCTATTGTTCTGTAGGGCAATTGTGTTAATTATTCTGCCCGCGCAACTACACACATCAAAAGTGTCTAGGGATCAAGCATTTTTATGCGGATTTCTTGAGATTGAGATGTGGCTTTGGCCCTGGCCTGCTCAGTCGTCAGACTTGAACCCGATTGAGCATGCATGGGATATGCTACAGAGAAGAGCTCTGCCGAATATGGAGGGTATCCAGTCGCAAGAAGACCTTTTTTTGTTGTTGCAACGAACATGGGCGGCCATTCCACAGCGTGATTTGGATGAACTCATTTTGAGTATGCCAAACCGATGTTCTTGTGTTAGTGTTCGCGGTAGAAACACGGATTATTAATTGTTTAAGTAACCTAATAAAATTTTAACGAAAACTGTTATTTCAGTCTTTTTTTCGAACTTTAATGTTAGTGGTTCAAATGTCAAAAATCCTTTTATTAGGAAAATGGCAAATTTCTTTATTAATGCAAAGGTGACTTGGTTTATCGTTACTGTGACAAACGAAAACACTTTATTTGATGAATCCTTAAAGAAAATTTTAATTAATATCAATCAGGAGAAAAGTTATTGCAAAAATATATGTTGATCCCTAGACACATATGTTGATCCCTAGACACTTTTGATGTGTGTATGTTCAGGACAGAACATATATTTTAAATGGCAATGATTTGCCACTTTATTTTGTGTGGATTTTATTTTGTGAGTTGGTAACACCTTTTTTTTCCATGGCGGAGCGACTATGAACTCTGCCGCTTGCTTTATTGTTGGAGTAATTAATAAACAGTTTTCTATATATTACTGAATTTTAATCATTAATTATTCTCAACACATCCCATTAAACATATATTAACGAAATACTGCCAGGGTTTAAGTAGGATATGCTACATGACTAATTGTGGTTAAAGACATTTGCCAAAGTTATGTTCTATCAACTGCCCTCATCCCCAGGTCCTACAACAACTTGCGAAGATTGACTACGATATCGTTGCGAAGACGAGTAGCATTTTCAAACTGCAGTTCTCCAATTGAAGATAGAATTTGAAAAGCCCACGCACGCGTTAATGTTGTGAAAGCACATGTATTTTAACGTGTTTTAACAAACTTAACGTGTATGTGTGACTTTGACCGTACCGACCATGAAATCAAAGCAAATAAGAAAGAAGATGATGAAGAATTGGGGTTTCATTGAGTGATTTCATACTAAAGATGTCATAAAAAATATGTTTTTAGATGTTATTGTCATTGCAAAAATATTTTATTCCAATACTGACAATTGTGATATGAAAAATATAGAGCTCAGTTTTGTGTGATACATAATAATGTGTATTTTATTATGTGAAATATTCTTAAATTCATTTGAGATTAATAGGTATATACCTAACATTAACATGACATCATTATCGAAGTCATTAAACATTTAGTTGAGTGCAATTTGAGGACATTAGAATAAGAATAAATTATTTTTTACTTATAAGTGCATTTTGTGTTTTAGTTTATTGTTTGTTTGAAGGCGTGTCTTTTTTTATAAATTTTGTTTATTTCCTAAATTTTTTGTGAATCTGTAGTTCCATAACTATATTTGAGTGAATATGGGTAAGCCTACTTAACACGTTGATCATATGAGACAGCGCCTTGCAAATGACAAAAACGAAGAAAGTGAGCACTGCCTATATCAAAATAGTAAATCTACCCCTATAGTCATTTTCAAAAGAGACTTGTGAAGAGCGCAAAAATATATTTTACGACAAAACGCTTAGGTGCACAATGAATTGTTAGATAAGCAAAACCACTAGCAATTATTTTACAGTCTCTCTCTTACTATAATTTCTCATCGCAGTATCTTATAATTTATTCGCAACGTTAAATGCCAGTGGAAAGATGACCAGTCAGGTGTCGAGTCTTACAGTCTAACGCGGAATCAGGCGGGGCGTTAGACCTCCCACCTCATTAAGGGGAGCTGGCTTTTAGGTGATTTCCCTCCCTTATTATATGAATATTTTTTTACATTTTAGTGCATTTTTTAGAATATTTTGCATAAATTTGGATCTTTTTGAATCTTCTAAATATGTTCTAAATATCTATATTATATTGGTAAACAGAAATGACAGCGCCTTGCAAATGACAAAAACGAAGAAAGGGAGCACTGCCTATCTCAAAATAGTAAATCTACCCCTATAGTCATTTTCAAAAGAGACTTGTGAAGAGCGCAAAAATATTTTTTACGACAAAACGCTTAGGTGCACAATGAATTGTTAGATAAGCAAAACCACTAGCAATTATTTCACAGTCTCTCTCTTACTATAATTTCTCATCGCAGTATCTTATAATTTATTCGCAACGTTAAATGCCAGTGGAAAGATGACCAGTCAGGTGTCGAGTCTTACAGTCTAACGCAAATCAGGCGGGGCGTTAGACCTCCCACCTCATTAAGGGGAGCTGGCTTTTAGGTGATTTCCCTCCCTTATTATATGAATATTTTTTTACATTTTAGTGCATTTTTTAGAATATTTTGCATAAAATTGGATCTTTTTGAATCTTCTAAATATCTATATTATATTGTTAACAGAAATGACTAAAAATATATATCAACGAAAATAAAAGCAAACTTTTATCTCTTTGAAAAACATGGTAATGGATTTTCACATATCTGAAATATATATATATAACCTAACACGAAATATATGTCATTATTACATAATATAGAAACCTAAACACATAACCATCCCATTAAACATATATTAACGAAATACTGCCAGGGTTTAAGTAGGATATGCTACATGACTAATTGTGGTTAAAGACATTTGCCAAAGTTATGTTCTATCAACTGCCCTCATCCCCAGGTCCTACAACAACTTGCGAAGATTGACTACGATATCGTTGCGAAGACGAGTAGCATTTTCAAACTGCAGTTCTCCAATTGAATATAGAATTTGAAAAGCCCACGCACGCGTTAATGTTGTGAAAGCACATGTATTTTAACGTGTTTTAACAAACTTTACGTGTATGTGTGACTTTGACCGTACCGACCATGAAATCAAAGCAAATAAGAAAGAAGATGATGAAGAATTGGGGTTTCATTGAGTGATTTCATACTAAAGATGTCATAAAAAATATGTTTTTAGATGTTATTGTCATTGCAAAAATATTTTATTCCAATACTGAGAATTGTGATATGAAAAATATAGAGCTCAGTTTTGTGTGATACATAATAATGTGTATTTTATTATGTGAAATATTCTTAAATTCATTTGAGATTAATAGGTATATACCTAATATTAACATGACATCATTTTCGAAGTCATTAAACATTTAGTTGAGTGCAATTTGAGGACATTAGAATAAGAATAAATTATTTTTACTTATAAGTGCATTTTGTGTTTTAGTTTATTGTTTGTTTGAAGGCGTATCTTTTTTTATAAATCTTGTTTATTTCCTAAATTTTTGTGAATCTGTATTTCCATAACTATATTTGAGTGAATATGGGTAAGCCTACTTAACACGTTGATCATATGAGACAGCGCCTTGCAAATGACAAAAACGAAGAAAGGGAGCACTGCCTATCTCAAAATAGTAAATCTACCCCTATAGTCATTTTCAAAAGAGACTTGTGAAGAGCGCAAAAATATTTTTTACGACAAAACGCTTAGGTGCACAATGAATTGTTAGATAAGCAAAACCACTAGCAATTATTTCACAGTCTCTCTCTTACTATAATTTCTCATCGCAGTATCTTATAATTTATTCGCAACGTTAAATGCCAGTGGAAAGATGACCAGTCAGGTGTCGAGTCTTACAGTCTAACGTGGAATCAGGCGGGGCGTTAGACCTCCCACCTCATTAAAGGGAGCTGGCTTCTAGGTGATTTCTCTCCCTTATTATATGAATATTTTTTTACATTTTAGTGCATTTTTTAGAATATTTTGCATAAAGTTGGATCTTTTTGAATCTTCTAAATGTCTATATTATATTGGTAAACAGAAATGACTAAAAATATATATCAGCGAAAATAAAAGCAAACTTTTATCGCTGTTGACCATGAAATCAAAACAAATAAGAAAGAAGATGATGAAGAATTGGGGTTTCATTGAGTGATTTAATACTAAAGATGTCATAAAAAATATGTTTTTAGATGTTATTGTCATTGCAAAAATATTTTATTCCAATACTGAGAATTGTGATATTAAAAATATAGAGCTCAGTTTTGTGTGATACATAATAATGTGTATTGTATTATGTGAAATATTCTTAAATTCATTTGAGATTAGTAGGTATATACCTAATATTAACATGACATCATTTTCGAAGTCATTAAACATTTAGTTGAGTGCAATTTGAGGACATTAGAATAAGAATAAATTATTTTTACTTATAAGTGCATTTTGTGTTTTAGTTTATTGTTTGTTTGAAGGCGTATCTTTTTTTATAAATTTTGTTTATTTCCTAAATTTTTGTGAATCTGTAGTTCCATAACTATATTTGAGTGAATATGGGTAAGCCTACTTAACACGTTGATCATATGAGACAGCGCCTTGCAAATGACAAAAACGAAGAAAGTGAGCACTGCCTATATCAAAATAGTAAATCTACCCCTATAGTCATTTTCAAAAGAGACTTGTGAAGAGCGCAAAAATATATTTTACGACAAAACGCTTAGGTGCACAATGAATTGTTAGATAAGCAAAACCACTAGCAATTATTTTACAGTCTCTCTCTTACTATAATTTCTCATCGCAGTATCTTATAATTTATTCGCAACGTTAAATGCCAGTGGAAAGATGACCAGTCAGGTGTCGAGTCTTACAGTCTAACGCGGAATCAGGCGGGGCGTTAGACCTCCCACCTCATTAAGGGGAGCTGGCTTTTAGGTGATTTCCCTCCCTTATTATATGAATATTTTTTTACATTTTAGTGCATTTTTTAGAATATTTTGCATAAAGTTGGATCTTTTTGAATCTTCTAAATATGTTCTAAATATCTAAATTATATTGGTAAACAGAAATGACTAAAAATTTATATCAGCGAAAATAAAAGCAAACTTTTATCTCTTTGAAAAACATGGTAATGGATTTTCACATATCTGAAATATATATATATATAACCTAACACGAAATATATGTCATTATTACATAATATAGAAACCTAAACACATAACCATCCCATTTAACATATATTAACGAAATACTGCCAGGGTTTAAGTAGGATATGCTACATGACTAATTGTGGTTAAAGACATTTGCCAAAGTTATGTTCTATCAACTGCCCTCATCCCCAGGTCCTACAACAACTTGCGAAGATTGACTACGATATCGTTGCGAAGACGAGTAGCATTTTCAAACTGCAGTTCTCCAATTGAATATAGAATTTGAAAAGCCCACGCACGCGTTAATGTTGTGAAAGCACATGTATTTTAACGTGTTTTCACAAACTTTACGTGTATGTGTGACTTTGACCGTACCGACCACGAAATCAAAGCAAATAAGAAAGAAGATGATGAAAAATTGGGGTTTCATTGAGTGATTTAATACTAAAGATGTCATAAAAAATATGTTTTTAGATGTTATTGTCATTGCAAAAATATTTTATTCCAATACTGAGAATTGTGATATGAAAAATATAGAGCTCAGTTTTGTGTGATACATAATAATGTGTATTTTATTATGTGAAATATTCTTAAATTCATTTGAGATTAATCGGTATATACCTAATATTAACATGACATCATTATCGAAGTCATTAAACATTTAGTTGAGTGCAATTTGAGGACATTAGAATAAGAATAAATTATTTTTTACTTTTAAGTGCATTTTGTGTTTTAGTTTATTGTTTGTTTGAAGGCGTGTCTTTTTTTATAAATTTTGTTTATTTCCTAATTTTTTTGTGAATCTGTAGTTCCATAACTATATTTGAGTGAATATGGGTAAGCCTACTTAACACGTTGATCATATGAGACAGCGCCTTGCAAATGACGAAAACGAAGAAAGTGAGCACTGCCTATCTCAAAATAGTAAATCTACCCCTATAGTCATTTTCAAAAGAGACTTGTGAAGAGCCCAAAAATATTTTTTACGACAAAACGCTTAGGTGCACAATGAATTGTTAGATAAGCAAAACCACTAGCAATTATTTCACAGTCTCTCTCTTACTATAATTTCTCATCGCAGTATCTTATCATTTATTCGCAACGTTAAATGCCAGTGGAAAGATGACCAGTCAGGTGTCGAGTCTTACAGTCTAACGTGGAATCAGGCGGGGCGTTAGACCTCCCACCTCATTAAGGGGAGCTGGCTTCTAGGTGATTTCTCTCCCTTATTATATGAATATTTTTTTACATTTTAGTGCATTTTTTAGAATATTTTGCATAAAGTTGGATCTTTTTGAATCTTCTAAATATGTTCTAAATATCTATATTATATTGGTAAACAGAAATGACTACAAATATATATCAGCGAAAATAAAAGCAAACTTTTATCTCTTTGAAAAACATGGTAATGGATTTTCACATATCTGTAATATATATCTATAACCTAACACGAAATATATGTCATTATTACATAATATAGAAACCTACACACATAACCATCCCATTAAACATATATTAACGAAATACTGCCAGGGTTTAAGTAGGATATGCTACATAACTAATTGTGATTAAAGACATTTGCCAGAGTTATGTTCTATCAACTGCCCTCATCCCCAGGTCCTACAACAACTTGCGAAGATTGACTACGATATCGTTGCGAAGACGAGTAGCATTTTCAAACTGCAGTTCTCCAATTGAAGATAGAATTTGAAAAGCCCACGCACGCGTTAATGTTGTGAAAGCACATGTATTTTAACGTGTTTTCACAAACTTTACGTGTATGTGTGACTTTGACCGTACCGACCATGAAATCAAAGCAAATAAGAAAGAAAATGATGAAGAATTGGGGTTTCATTGAGTGATTTAATACTAAAGATGTCATAAAAAATATGTTTTTAGATGTTATTGTCATTGCAAAAATATTTTATTCCAATACTGAGAATTGTGATATGAAAAATATAGAGCTCAGTTTTGTGTGATACATAATAATGTGTATTTTATTATGTGAAATATTCTTAAATTCATTTGAGATTAATAGGTATATACCTAATATTAACATGACATCATTATCGAAGTCATTAAACATTTAGTTGAGTGCAATTTGAGGACATTAGAATAAGAATAAATTATTTTTTACTTATAAGTGCATTTTGTGTTTTAGTTTATTGTTTGTTTGAAGGCGTGTCTTTTTTTATAAATTTTGTTTATTTCCTAAATTTTTTGTGAATCTGTAGTTCCATAACTATATTTGAGTGAATATGGGTAAGCCTACTTAACACGTTGATCATATGAGACAGCGCCTTGCAAATGACAAAAACGAAGAAAGTGAGCACTGCCTATATCAAAATACACACATCAAAAGTGTCTAGGGATCAACATATATTTTTGCAATAACTTTTCTCCTGATTGATATTAATTAAAATTTTCTTTAAGGATTCATCAAATAAAGTGTTTATGTTTGTCACAGTAACGATAAACCAAGTCACCTTTGCATTAATAAAGAAATTTGCCATTTTCCTAATAAAGGGATTTTTGACATTTGAACCACTAACATTAAAGTTCGAAAAAAAAACTGAAATAACAGTTTTCTTTAAAATTTTATTAGGTAACTTAAACAATTAATAATCCGTGTTTCTACCGCGAACACTAACAACACAAGAATCGGTTTGGCATACTCAAAATGAGTTCATCCAAATCACGCTGTGGAATGGCCGCCCATGTTCGTTGCAACAACAAAAAAAAGGTCTTCTTGCGACTGGATACCCTCCATATTCGGCAGAGCTCTTCTCTGTAGCATATCCCATGCATGCTTAATCGGGTTCAAGTCTGGCGACTGAGCAGGCCAGGGCCAAAGCCACATGTCAATCTCAAGAAATCCGCATAAAAATGCTTGATCCCTAGACACTTTTGATGTGTGTAGTAAATCTACCCCTATAGTCATTTTCAAAAGAGACTTGTGAAGAGCGCAAAAATATATTTTACGACAAAACGCTTAGGTGCACAATGAATTGTTAGATAAGCAAAACCACTAGCAATTATTTTACAGTCTCTCTCTTACTATAATTTCTCATCGCAGTATCTTATAATTTATTCGCAACGTTAAATGCCAGTGGAAAGATGACCAGTCAGGTGTCGAGTCTTACAGTCTAACGTGGAATCAGGTGGGGCGTTAGACCTCCCACCTCATTAAGGGGAGCTGGCTTCTAGGTGATTTCTCTCCCTTATTATATGAATATTTTTTTACATTTTAGTGCATTTTTTAGAATATTTTGCATAAAGTTGGATCTTTTTGAATCTTCTAAATATGTTCTAAATATCTATATTATATTGGTAAACAGAAATGACTACAAATATATATCAGCGAAAATAAAAGCAAACTTTTATCTCTTTGAAAAACATGGTAATGGATTTTCACATATCTGTAATATATATCTATAACCTAACACGAAATATATGTCATTATTACATAATATAGAAACCTACACACATAACCATCCTATTAAACATATATTAACGAAATACTGCCAGGGTTTAAGTAGGATATGCTACATAACTAATTGTGGTTAAAGACATTTGCCAAAGTTATGTTCTATAAACTGCCCTCATCCCCAGGTCCTACAACAACTTGCGAAGATTGACTACGATTCAATCTGCAGTTCTCCAATTGAAGATAGAATTTGAAAAGCCCACGCACGCGTTAATGTTGTGAAAGCACATGTATTTTAACGTGTTTTCACAAACTTTACGTGTATGTGTGACTTTGACCGTACCTACCACGAAATCAAAGCAAATAAGAAAGAAGATGATGAAAAATTGGGGTTTCATTGAGTGATTTAATACTAAAGATGTCATAAAAAATATGTTTTTAGATGTTATTGTCATTGCAATAATATTTTATTCCAATACTGAGAATTGTGATATGAAAAATATAGAGCTCAGTTTTGTGTGATACATAATAATGTGTATTTTATTATGTGAAATATTCCTAAATTCATTTTAGAATAATAGGTATGTACCTAATATTAACATGACATCATTATCGAAGTCATTAAACATTTAGTTGAGTGCAATTTGAGGACATTAGAATAAGAATCAATTATTTGTTACTTATAAGTTCATTTTGTGTTTTAGTTTATTTTTTGTTTGAAGGCGTATCTTTTTTTATAAATTTTGTTTATTTCCTAAATTTTTTGTGAATCTGTAGTTCCATAACTATATTTGAGTGAATATGGGTAAGCCTACTTAACACGTTGATCATATGAGACAGCGCCTTGCAAATGACAAAAACGAAGAAAGGGAGCACTGCCTATCTCAAAATAGTAAATCTACCCTTATAGTCATTTTCAAAAGAGACTTGTGAAGAGCGCAAAAATATTTTTTTACGACAAAACGCTTAGGTGCACAATGAATTGTTAGATAAGCAAAACCACTAGCAATTATTTCACAGTCTCTCTCTTACTATAATTTCTCATCGCAGTATCTTATAATTTATTCGCAACGTTAAATGCCAGTGGAAAGATGACCAGTCAGGTGTCGAGTCTTACAGTCTAACGCGGAATCTGGTGGGGCGTTAGACCTCCCACCTCATTAAGGGGAGCTGGCTTTTAGGTGATTTAGAATATTTTGCATAAAGTTGGATCTCTTTGAAAAAAAAATGTTTTTTTCTTGATTTTAGAGATTGTGTAGTTCGATAAGTTTAAGCTCATAGGAGAGAGACCTGCCGTTCAATTAAGACAAACGAAGAAAGCGAGCACCGCCCATCGATATATCGATCCCTGCCGCCTCTTGATGCCATTGTTGTACGCGACAGCAGTTTCATCCTCATCATTTAGAATCTTATTTTTATTTGTTTTTTTATTATTATTGTTACAGAATAATTATTTAAACATGGCTTCAAGAAAAAGGAAGATAGAAGAAGAAAAAAGAGTTTTTAACGAATTATGGACAGAATTATACTTTTTTATCGAGTTTAAAGGAAAACCGTAATGCTTGATTTGTCAAAAGAGTATTTCTGTATTAAAGGAATATAACCTGAAGCGACATTACGACACTGAGCACAAAGCTAAATTTGACTGTCTTGAAGGAGAAATACGAAATAGGAAAATTTCCACTTTGAAATCGTCATTACAAAATCAACAAAACTTATTTAAGGTTGTGGCAGACAACAGCGAATCAAATGTTCGTGTCAGTTTCAGAGTAGCAGAGATTCTAGCAAAAAGTGGACATTCGTTTACCGATAGTGAATTAGTAAAAGAGTGTGTCTTAGCTATCGCAGAAGAAATATGCCCAGAGCAGAAAAAAATGTTTGAAAGTCTTAGTCTCTCTGCGAGAACTTGTACCCGACGTACTAAAGACTTGGGTGCTAATTTGTCTGAACAACTCAGGGATAAGACGCAGTCTTTTGACTGCTTCTCTTTAGCGATGGATGAAAGTACGGACGTGTCGGATACAGCACAGCTACTCATATTTGTACACGGCATTGACAAAAACTTTACTGTTTACGAAGAGCTTGTGAAAATGTGCAGTTTGAAAGGTACAAATACGGGAGAAGATTTATTTCACTATGTGGAACAAGCTCTGGATTCATTGCAATTAAGCTGGGAAAAGTTATCAATTGTCACTACCGATGGAGGCAAGAACATGACCGGTCAAAACATAGGTGTTGTTGGGAGAATCATCAGCAAAGTGAAAGATTCTGGATCTACTGTGCCATTGATTTTTCACTGTATTGTCCATCAAGAGGCATTGTGCTCCAAGGTTATATCCTGGAAAGAAATAATGGATACTGTAACATCCACTGTTAGTTTTATAAGAAGAAATGGGCTCACACACCGTCAGTTCCAAAAGTTTTTGGAAGATCTAGAAGCTGATCATGGTGACGTGGTTTACTACTGTGAAGTGAGGTGGCTCAGTCGAGGTGCCGTTTTGGAACGGTTTCTTGATTTGAGGAAAGAAATTGGCAACTTCATGGAGATGAAAGGAAAGCCAATGGAAGAGCTTACTAACAAACAGTGGATTATCGATCTTGGTTTTTTGACTGATTTTACTAAGGAACTGAATCAGCTCAACAAACGCTTGCAGGGAAAAAATAAATTGATTGGCGATATGTATTCAGATGTAAAGTCATTTGAGATGAAACTGAAATTGTTTATCAAGCATATTGATGAAAAAAAGCTTGACCATTTTCCTAATTGCAAGAAAGCCGTGGAAGAAGCTGGAGATAATTTTGTGTGACAAAATATTACAATGAGAAACGTGTTAACACAACTACAAACTGAATTTATAAGTCGATTCACCGACTTTAAAAAGAGCTCCCTTAACATGAAAATATTCCAAAACCCTTTTGCAAATGAACAAAGGAGATTTGCAAAGTAATAGCACACTTAAAATGGCATTTAAGGAAAGCACTGACTTGATACAGTTCTACGGAGGTTTGAGTTCTGAAAACTTCAAAGAATTGAAAAAGTTTGCTCAGCAGATAATAACTATGCTTGGTAGTACATATTTGTGTGAGCAGACTTTTTCAATTCTCAACTACCGCAAAAATAAGAATTGTTCGCGGTTAACGGATGAAGATTTAGACGCGATACTGCGCGTATCTACTACTAAAATGAAAGCAGACGTTAAAAAACTTGCAAGTCAAATGCAGCCGCAAAAATCTCACTAGTTCTTACTTTTATGTTAGTATAGTAATTCAATTAAAATAGACATGATTGTATGAATATATATGCGTTTTATTTCAAAGATTAAAAATACATGCCCGAACATTTAAATATAAAAATAAGTGCGGCCCGCACTGATACTCTGGCAACATTATGTGGCCCTGCTATAGCAAAAGGTTGCCGACCCCTGATTTAGATAGTTGACAGTCCACAACTGTGTATCTAGAATCGGCAGTATTTAACAATCTGTTTATACTATATTGGTAAACAGAAAATACTATTTAGATTATTTTGTATAAAGTTGGTTCTTTATGGAAAAAAAGTTAATTTCTTGATTTTGGTAATTCTGTATTTCAATAAGTTTAAGCTCATATGAGAGACACCGACCGTTCAAATAAGACAAACGAAGAAAGTTAGCACCCATTGATATATCGATCCCTGCCGCCTCTTGCCGCCATCGTCCTACGCGACACCAGTTTTATCCCCATCATTTAGATAGTTGATACTCCACAACTGTGCGCTTTTCCAGAAACTTTCTGCCTCGCACAATAAAACTGTGGAATGAACTGCGGTATTCCCGGACCAATATGACCTTCAAACCTTCAAGAAAAGAGCTTACTCCTTTTTAAAAGGCCGGCAACGCATTTGTGACGCCACTGGTGTTGCAGGTGTTCATAGGCGGCGGTAATCGCTTACCATCAGGCGATACGTCTGCTCGTTTGCCCCCTATTCCATTAATATACATATGTACTAATAGACTGAACACATAAGCGTATCCTTTCAGAGCAATACTAGTAGCATCATGCTTTTGGCCCACGTTTGTTGTGTGATTGTGTAAACCATATTTATATAATAATAATAATAAATATAATAATAAATATTTGGACATCTAACACACAACGCCATCTAGTCCCAAGCTAAGCAGAGCTTGTGTTATGGGTACTAGACAACTGATACAAATACATATATATACTTTTTTTTTGTAAATACATACATATTATACATAGAAAACACCCAAACTTCGAAACAAATATTTGTAGATCATACAAACATTTGGTCTGACCCGGGAATCGAACCCGAGACCTCATGATCAGCAGTCGCACACGCCAACCGCGAGACCAACGAGGCAGTCAAGTCATTCAGTCATTATATGTATGTATAATGGTCTTATATCCAGATACTAATTAAGTCAATTCTTAGAGTTAATCCTAAAACTACTTGTTAAATCTCATTCAAATTTTAGTGAGACCAATCAACAAGCACCAGCTGCTGAATATCAAAATATAACAAAAATCGGTACACCCTGTAAGAAGTTATGAGGACGCACACGAAAAAAAACAGTTGAATTGAGAACCTACTACTTTTTTGAAGTCGGTTAAAAAGTATTCCGTTCTCTATATGAGAGTTCGCTAAATAAAATATATTTGTTATAATTCCATATTAATTTCATTTCTAACAAGTACAAAAATTTCCAGAGAGGATCATTATGTCAAGTATTTTTTGTGTCTGAGGGCTTTGTTTACGTATCTAAAAATATGACGCATTTATTACCTCTTATAAAGTAACAGACTGTCTAATTGGGTACTTGATTTAAGCGGATAAAGAATTTATGTGAGAAGTTTTTGTAATAGAATAGAATAATAGAATAGATTTCAAGAATTTCAAACATAAGCAGCTTTTCATTTTCTCTGTTTATTTTCTAAAAATAATAATTTTTCATTTAATAAAAATGTTTGAACATAAACTGTTGGTAAGTTTATCATGATAGATTGGGCATTACTTGTATTGTAATTGTGTAATACAAATAAAATGTCTACAAATATTGGCGTTATCCAACCAGGTATGGATCATCATGCTGCTCTTGTTTTACAGTTTGATAAATAAACTAAACCAATAAAAAAATTAAAGTGTCTGTTTCTTATTTAAAATTATACATATTTACATAAAAAACATAAAAAAATCTCATACATCAACTACGCGAGGAACGCCGCAACTTTTTACGAATAACCATACTGTTTTTACAAGCTTTTATTAATGCTTGTATGTTCGGGTGGAATCTTGCAACTCAATTTTTTTTTATTTTATTATTATATTATTTATATTTTTATTCATAACATTAGTTTTTAATGTTATAACATTATAACTAAAAACAGAAACAAATATAACAGAGACATAAGATACAGTAATACACACTGTTTATTAGTGTATAGATATCTATACACACACATAAGCTGAGGAGTTTGTTTGTTTGTTTGAACGCGCTAATCCCAGGAACCGCTGGTCCGATTTCAAAAATTCTTTCAGTGTTAGATAGCCCATTTATTGAGAAAGGCTATATATCATCACGCTAAGACCAATAGGAGTGGAGCATCAATAAATAATGTTTCAAAAACGGGGGAAAATTATCACGCTACGGGCAATAGGAGACGCAAACGGGTTGCGAGGGTCTGCTAGTTATCAATAACTTTACCTGTTTTTTTAACTATAAAGTAGTTGTATTAGGAAAATCAATTACTAATACGTACAAATCTATAAAAGAAACCTTTAAAAATGAAATTCAAAATTAATTTCTTAGAATTACTAGCTAAGAACTTTTTAGAGTGAAACATAATGTGTTTCTCATTTATTGACTATACCTTTGTATCTTCTGTGTCCGTCTTGTGTCATGTTTTGTTTTTTTGTGAAGATAAAAGGCTACCGTCACTGACTGATCTATCAACACACAGCTTAAAATATCCAAAATTCTTTTTGTGACCTTAAGCAATTAAACTCCAGCCATTTTCCTGTAATGCGTGTTCTAACAAAAAACATACAAAAAATGAAACAGGCAAACAACAACATTATATTAAAAAAAAATTTGTTAGCTAGGTTAACTTAAGGTTACAGCTACACTGCTTGGAGGTAGATGAACGGCTCATGCAAACTTCAAGTTAACACTTAATCTAACAAATATTGAGACTCCTATTTGCAATATATCCAAACCAAGTAATTTTGCTGAAATGTTAAAGAAACCTCGCGATCATGAGCGGCCTCCTTTAGTTGGCGATACCGCAGTCCGGTCCAGACCACGATGTCATCTATCCACTTCCTTCGTGGTCGACCTGGTCTCCTCCTGCCTGGTATTATTCCTTCTAACAGAAGCCTCAGGAATTCATGTTGCAGGCCCCTTTGTATGTGTCCAAAGAAGGCCACTTTCCTTTTCGCTAATAACAGCCATCAGTTCTCTCTTGCGCTTGGCTCGAGCTCCAGCACTTTTACCTCATGATCGCAAGACGCATGACCGTCTGCTGACCTCCAAACTTCATTTTGAAGATGGCACCCCATGATGATGATGTTAAAGAAACACTAATTGATAGTGTGGGATAATGGCATAAATATAATTGCTCCTAAGGCGTTGAAGCTTTAAATAGATCTCTTCAAGATAACGGTGGGATAACAGTTTCAGTAGCGGGCGACTTTAGGCAGACTCTACCATTAATGCCAAAAGAAATCAGTTCCGTTTAAGTTAGATCGTGCTTCAAGAGATCTATTTCGTGACTACAAATTAACATACTCAAAATTTCAAGAAATATGATGGTTCACTTGGGAGGTTAAGATACTACTGGTTTTTCTACAATAACAGTTGCAGTGATAATATAATAATAATTTTTTTCGGACATCTAACACACAACGCCATCTAATCCCAAGCTAAGCAGATCTTGTGTTATGGGTACTAGAGAACTGATATAAATACATATATGTATACTTTTTTTTTGTAAATACATACATATTATACAAAGAAAACACCCAAACTCCGAAACAAATATTTATAGATCAGACAAACATTTGGTCCGACCTGGGAATTGAACCCGAGACCTCAAGCACAGTAGTCGCTACTGGTATACGCTACCACTGCGCCACCGAGGCAGTTATTTCTCTCACAGGAAGGTACATTTTGGTTACATGAGATCTAGGTACAATATGTATTTATAGTTCAAGGTACAAGCAAAATTGAACCTTAACATCCCAACAACTGGTATTATATAATTTTATTTAGCTTGCAACTAATGAAAAGCTAAGCAACAGGTTTCAGCCGATTGTCATTCGCTAAGTTTCGGTGGCAACGGATTACCTATGTCGTTAAAAGGTAAGCGTTAACTTTTCTTTAAACACGTTTTGAGCTAGTGATAATAAGTCAAAAGACTCGTTGTACCACTACAAAGTAGATATTTAACTTTATTTTATTAACAACTCCCACACAAGGAATATTCATATGTCACAATCTTGCAAACACGTGTTCCTTTGCAAACATAAATGAAAATAACTCAAAACAATAATTTGTGGTTTACATAAACAATTATGTTTTTCTTTTCTTTTTCTTTATTTTTTTTAAAAGACAGCTCCCGCATTATGAATATACATCCTTTGTCGCGGGTCTTTACAAAAATACATGTAACGGACACCCAGACTCAGGACAATATGGATCACACAAAGTGTTGTCCCGTGAGGGATTCGAACCCCCAACACTTGGCGCAGTAGATAACGGTGGGACGACCGCTCAAACAACGAGGCCAACAGTGCAGTCAAGTTTGAAACCACAACCCCCAAAACAATAGAAAGCGGTGAGGTAGCTGCTTAAACTATTATGCCACTCGTGCAATCAGTTCCTTACGTTAGGGTAAAACATAAATTGAATCATTCGAAAATTATTTTCTACAGACACAACAATGGAATTTTCTTTATTATGTAAAACAATTAAAATACGAATCATTTGAAGTGCACTTGCTACCTTATATTCTCGTGGGTGTATCATCAGTGCGCAGACTCTGAATCTCGACAACTGATAATGTAAGACTTTCTTTGCCATAAGCTCATTGTCAGTCAGAGCATCCGGACGCGCTTCATGAACAAGTAACGGCGCCCGCGAACTTTCCTTACCCAATTATCTCAAAAAATTAGAACATTAAGAAAGTTTCAGTGATTAAATTACATATTATTTTCATAAAAATATTTAAAGCAAATACTCATTTTAAATATATAACAAAATAAAAATATTCCTGTTACTTGTGTTCCAGTTATTAGAATTTATATACTATTTTGTTAGACACAATCATTTAACATTGATCAAATTTATTCAATTCCCTAAACTCGATCGTACACGATTCCGAAACTGAAAGCTGCTTTAGCCTGGAGGTTCGTTAAAGGTTAGAAGTCCTAATATTAGATCTTTTAAAAGCAAACAGAGAAACAATACTATTGTTTGAATTTGTTTTGGTACCTATAGGATTACAGGATTGGATATTTCTATGGGATATTTTTGGGATTCGAAGTCACTAATGCTGATCAGACAGACAGGCAGATCAGAGAGACAGACAGACGTACAATAAATTGATCTTCTAAAGGTTCCGTTTTTTTTTTTGAGGTACGGAACCCTATACAAAAAAAGTTACTTAAAATATTATGATATCAAATGTAAAAAGTAATAACAAACAACTATAATAAAATTGTTTGAAAATTCATAAATTCCTGACATGAATTGGTTGATCTGCTTGCCTATATCAAATTAGACTGTCTGATATGTGTTAAGAGATATAAATTGCGTAATATTTTTCCTTTGACTTCCAATAGTAAGATTATTGTGAACAAATACCAAATACAAAAAAAATTGTTAACAAAATTCATGAGAATTTATTTAATTATCAAGTCGAAGCAGTATTATTTGATATTTTTTTACTTAATCCAGTAAATACGATCAAAGACAAATTGAAGACAATGTGCTAATTCATGAACTGTAGTAATATTCGCGTTACCTGTGGACAAAAACAGTTTTCCTACAGGTTTTTACAGTACATGGTGGCTAAATGGCAGACGGGTCATCAGTGGTTAAAAGATACCGTCATCCGTGAACACCCGTGGCGTAAGTGAGTTACAATAATTTACGAAAGATTTGCTTTACACTGATTTAGTTGAGTCTATGAATGTGTGCCATGCCATGCCGTGCCATGTGTTTTTGCAGGACTTAGCAGTTAGGGTCACTAGCCACTGAACCAACAGGCCCGTCGAACTATCAGTGACCACATAGTGGTCATCTTCTAGTCTTCGGACGAGTAGCTCGCATATATAACCATCCCTTAGGTCGAACGTGTGATGTGTGTGTGATGAGTACGATGGACGTAGCCAGGAGGGGTTTAGTTGTTTTAATCACAGCTGTTCCCGGATCCCTCATGTATGTTGGAAAGGCCTATTACAATATAAGTGACTTTTTAAATGATAAACTTGATTTGACATAACTAGGTACTTAAGTAGATGCTATTATTTATTGTTTGACATTTGATAGTGACATTTATTATTATTGACATTATTTACACTATCTTTACATTATCTTGACATTATATACAATTCTGCTAATTTCGATAATGTATGGTTAAATGACAAACAAAAAACAAGCGGCCAAACATGAATGAAACTTTTATAATTTATTGATATCTTGCATGCAATGTACGTACACCATGTTATACAAATAAAGACTATCTATCTATCCATCAAGTGTAAAGTGGCACACCGTGTAGTGGAAGAATTTTCAAATCAGACGAGTAGTTTCTGAGTGTAGCACGTTCAACCAAACAAACAAATAAACTTCATAATGATATGATGATGTACATCATCATCATATCAATATTAACATTATGCAAATAATTTTTAGCCGATTTCGGCCTTTTCGACGATAATGCACAGGACCGACAGTTATACGTGCTCTTTGAGGTACAGGGATTAAAAGCTCAACTTCCAACTCAATAACACTCTTTGGCTCGACCTGGCAATCGAACCTCTTGCTCAGCAGTCGCATACGCTAACTGCTTGATTAACGAAGCAGTCATATAGTTATAATCAGTCTAACTCTCACAATTACATACGGTCACCACGCCGTTTTCTACTTCGCCAAGTGTCGTGGGTTCAAATCCCACGTAGGACAACACTTTGTGTGATCCACAAATTGTTGTTCTGAGTCTGGGTGTTCTTTGTGTCCGTTTCATGTGTGTTTGTAAAGTCCCCCGCGACACAGGATTTATTCCTAGTGCGGGAGTTGTCTTTAAAAAAAAAGCGAATCTAACTAGACTTTAAACGTTAAAATCCTTTCATTAAGTTATGGAATCAGGCGTTACTTTGCGGAAATCCATGACATTAAATGCTATGAAATATATTTAGCTTTAATTCCGCGAGACAAATATCCAGGTCTGAAAGCAGGGCACAAATCCTACCGTCATGCATACTCACATGCACATATGGGTATCATGCATATGTACACATACAAGCCTTTCATTAATTAGGCTGTAGCTGCCAAAGAAATATAAATAGTATATACCTACGAACATGCACAGTAGCTTGATATATCTATTCTTGTATATGCAAAAAAATTGGTGCACAATTAAGTTTACTATTTTACAAAACTGCTCTTTCGTTTTAGTACGCTACGTTATAAGACTTAATAAGAATAATAAAGTATTTTTTTTCGCTTTCAACTTTTTCCAGTGGCTTCTTAAAAATTATTTCTATTAAAAAACTAATTTTGCCTGCTGAGTTCCGAGCGGTTAGCGTCTTTCGGCTATTGCCGGATTCCTCCTATCTCAAGAGCACACACACCGTGTGATTTTAGTTGGTCCATTTCCGACTTCCCGCCGCAAACCCCGGTGGGGTGACGGCCCGAAGGGGTTACCAACCGCCCCCTTTCTCTCTCTCTCTCTCAACATCCCTCTTGTATCAGGTGTAAAATGACACTTAACACCTGATACAAGAGGGATCCGGGAACAGCTGTGATTAAAACAACTAAACAGGAAGGGTTTATTATGGGTATTTATTATTATTATTATATTGTTTCAGTCTTGCAGTAGAGTTTAAGTTCGGAAAATGTTGATTTATTATACTAACTTCGTGATTATAATCTGAAACGATAATAATAAATTTGAAGAAATTTTGGGTCATCAACAGCTAAAAGAGATGCAATCAAATTATATACTTGGCTTAATACTTTGAAAGTTGGTATGAAATAACTTGCCGATTGTTTCGCTCCAAAAGAAGTCATTTATTTATTTGTGCCAGGAAATAATTTAAATTTTGATGATTTCCATTCAATAATGACCTCAGAAGTTCCGGAGGATCTTCAAACATGTTCTTGTGAACTTTTCCACCAGAAAAGCACAGCCCATTGACTTTATTAGCCACTTTAAATCGTTGTAGAAATTGCAGCACACATCTACATGACCTACACTTGTATAAGCGGCATAGTGAATCGAAAAGAAAATAAGGAAATAAAGAAAGAATAAGTAAATCCACTTCTTAATTTATTCGTCCAGATCAGTGATTCAGTAGATACGGCTTGATTCTATACGTCTTCTTCTTCAGAGGAAATCGACATCCTATTCAGTGAATGACGGATGCGATCATGAAATAAGCGAGCTTCACGCTGAGTTTCCGTCTCCGATTGGCGTATATCGTCAACTCTTTCTCTTTCTATAGACAACAAATTGTCACGATCTTGAATTATCTTTGATGGTATCTTGCCCATTCTAAGCGTCTTAGGTGTTCTAACTTTTAAACTTTCGCGTTCTATGATATAATAATTATTTTACGGGAATTAACGCGAAGACTTATTAACAGGTATTACATACCTCTGATTTGCCTGACGTTTCGACCAGGTTGCACTGGCCGTGGTCACAGACTGACTGGCTCAGCGTCTCCTCAGCCCTCCGTCGTCAAATCCGCGAAGTAGAAGGTTCTTCATCCACCCGCACATTTTCGTTATTATTTATAAATTTGTTTCGCCATGTACTGTATAGTGTACACCACACTAACAGTATCCCTATTCTGTAAGCAAACCGACGTGTTCCTATTCTGATGTTTATCCGACTGCGCAGAAAAGCGAGGTGGTATGTTTTTTAATACTGGATTCCACGCTGTTGATAATTCTAAACCATCTTCCCGATTGAAAGTTTTATGCTTTTTAATCTCAATCATGGGACGCGAAAGTTTAAAAGTTAGTATAGCAAACAACTACGGGTCGTAAATTGCAAAGTAAGTGCGTCATCTGGAATTTTTACGTAAAAAACGGGCGTGAATCGAAACATCGTTGATATTTCTTGTGAAGTGTCGCGATTGGGACTTATTACCGTCGTGTGTTTGAATAAAACCACGTAGTGATATCGCATTTTCACGTAAGATTCTAAAAAACGCGAGTTCACGCCTCCTGAGACAATTAATTTGAAATAAACATTGTGTTATGGAGTGTATACAGAGAGAGTTATATGCGTTATAATTGAAGTGTAGTGTTAATCTATCTCAATCGGACTATGATTTACGTTACTATGGTTACGTTTTTACAAGCGAATAACGAAAATATGCGGGTGGATGAAGAACCTTCTACTTCGCGGATTCGACGACGGAGGGCGTGCGCCGCTGAGCCAGTCAGCCTGTGACCAGGTATGTAATACCTTAAATAAGTGTTCGCGTTAATTCCTGTAAAATAATTATTACGTCTTAGGTGTTCTTCTTCAGTTTCAGTGACCCTATTTCTAGCATGACGGTTTCGATCTTGTGTTAATCTTTCTTCGAGCTGTGTAAAAATCTCGGACTCGTAAGACAAAATATGACGCTCACGGACGACAGTAAGACGTGCTTCACGCTGATTAACCATCTCCGAGGCGCGAGAAACAGCAATTCATTTTTCATACTTATGCAATATGAGTATTAATTGAAAGACCAAGAAAATACCATTTATAAAATACGTATTATATCATATCACGTTTATATTACTGTTTTTACAGAAATTGTCAATTAGTCTCAAACCTAAAAAGTTGTAAGATCGGCCAAATTTTTAATTTTATTTCAAGTATTGATGTACAGATGTATTTTTGGCAATTCCTGGAGTGGCAGAGTACCGCGCGAGATACCTGGGATCGCCAAGGTCACTTCAAGAAGTCGTCGGCATCGCAAGGGGTCTGCTAAGCTTCCTGGAGGAACTGGTTTGACACGAATAGTGCCGACCCACTACGCAAAATAGGCGCAACAAAGTCGTCGAGTTGCGGAAATCCAGCCCGCGAGTTCAAGTTTATGTCAACAGAAGACAGAATGGTGTACTTAAGTTTTAGGGAACGATGATCTAAGTAGGTGTAATACAGTCTTACTTGGGTTATTGGTCCCAAGAACTTGAATACCGCAGTCATCTGGAAAGGAAAAATTCGCCACAGAATTGAAACATATTACACAAAAAAATCACAAAGATTCAGTATAATCCGGCTTTTATATTATTTAGACTAACTATATTCTCTAAGTGTCTTAACAGAAGTGCACTTTTTAATTTTAGTGTATTTTTTGTGCAAGTGGCAACTCTGAAATTTTACAACTATCACATATTATGCTCATACCGATTTGAATAGCGTTACAATTGTGAAAACATTACAAAATTTGAAGATTAATGATGACACCGCTCGAAACTTCGAAGAATTTTCAGTCGAGAAAGTGCACCAAATCTTTTTTTTTTTCGGACATTTTAACACACAACGCCATCTAGTCCCAAGCTAAGCAGAGCTTGTGTTATGGGTACTAGGCAACTGATACAAATACATATATACTTTTTTTTTTGTAAATACATACATATTATTCATAGAAAACACCCAAACTCCGAAACAAATATTTGTAGATCATACAAACATTTGGTCCGACCCAGGAATGGAACCCGAGACCTCATGATCAGCAGTCATACACGCCAACCGCGAGACCAACGAAGCAGGCAACATATTATTTTATTTTATATTTTTATTATTTATTATATTAATTTTATTATATTATTCTTTTAGTGTTTATAAAATATCGCAATAAACCAGAAAAAAATCCTGATCCAGCGCGTCATCGATGTGATGCAGCCACATCAAGGAAAAGCTTTTAAGTTGTATCATGAACTTTCAACTTACTACTACTATTTTTGTAATAAGTCATGAAAAGAGTAATGTCCCCACATTAGCGCCGTAGTGGCTATTTGACGGATATTTTTTTCCTTACTTAATCGGAACATGTCTCCTTTACAATCCCATAAAAAAATCACAACTTCCTCAAAAACTAGGTAGTGTTTTTATTTTCAATTGAAAAAGTGCACTCTTGCTGAGACACCGTTTAATATGATAGTACACTTCACAGGTTGTTTATAAATTATGTGGTGTGTACCAGCATTCTGCCAACAGAAGATTAAAGGTGTAAGTGTAAAGCCCTCTAACATTGTCATTTGACGCAAACACCTCGGTCACCCCAATCATTACTACAGAAAATCTAACCCACTATAGAATATACGAAAAGTTCAATTATATGTTTTGTATCTACAATTTACTCAGGGAACTTATTAATTTCATGTTATCCCATCAGCTTGCGCTAATAGATATTTCTAAAATTAATTTTAAGTAAATATTTCTTGTTTGACGTTTCTCTCTGTGTACGATTGCTTTTATAATTATGGATTCTGTTCATTCATTATCGTAAGGATATATTTTATTGGTTAATTATTATTCTCACATTACTTGTTTGTATCGCGGTCACCGTCGCGGTGTAGACTCGCCACAGACTTTCATCATTTTACAGATGAAAATGAGTTAGCAAACCGATTGTTATTAGAGTATGTTTGGTATCGCCGATAAAGCTTCTTCTTCTAATAAAAAAGACAACTCCCGCACTAGGAATAAATCCTGTGTCGCGGGGGACTTTACAAACATACATGTAACGGACACAAAGAACACCCAGACTCAGAACAACAATTTGTGGATCACACAAAGTGTTGTCCTACGTGGGACTTGAACCCACGATACTTGGCGAAGTTGGAAACGGCGTGGTGACCGTTAAACCACTAGGCCAAACGTGCAGTGCAGCTAGGTTCTTAAATAAACTTTATATGTATATACCAAACAAACTAGGTGTTTTTCCAGGGCAGGTTATGATATAATCGTGCACCTACCTCGATGAAGACCGTCAGTCGACGATGAACGTAGATCTTCTCCAGGGCCCTGGTCACGTTGAGCAGTTCAATTCCATAGACAGCGAGCCGATTGTGGGACACCCACTTTGTTGTTTAATATACTTATCGAGAGAACTTGGTACATACACATAGAAATGTGTATGTACCAATTATATTATTTATATATATGTATTAATATTTATCTATTACCATTATAATAATATCTTATTGGCAATATAATACCTCAAAGATATGTTAATTTATCTAGCCTACAATGGTAAGGTATATTACAGGTAGATAGATAGATAGAAAACTCACTATTTGCACACCATATTGCAAAGATAAAGGGTAATACATAAAAAACGACGCTGAAAATGTATAAAACAAGTTTGAAAAGTCGTAGTCACACGTTGATAAAGTGTTATGGTGCGTTTCTCTGTAACGTGTGACTACGGCTTTTCAAACTTGTTTTATACTTTTTCAGCGTCGTTTTTTGTCGTAGTTGGGTTTTAGTTTTTACTTTTTTTTATTTAAAATGTTTTGGTGCCGTTATTAATATATAATATATATATATATTTGAAATGTACAAGTAACGCCCTTTCCAATGATACCAAACACGGCATATTTATCTCAAATTTATTTTTACATTAAATTTAAATTATATTATATTTAAATTTACATTAGATTCAGTGACACGTCATATAGCCTATAACCAGCAGACGATCAAGACGCTTCTAACGATACCTCATTTGTCTTGTACTAATAAGTAGTTAAGGAGCAATGAGGGAACAAATGAATATACATACATACATACATAGTCTGTCAAAATCATAAACCTCCTATGGCTTTGCCGTAGTCGGGTAAAAATATCCGATATGTAGTGGACATAGGGCGGCCCTATTGCCAAAAGCAATCTCTTCCAGGCAACGTATACCTACCTATATACCAACAAATAAACATAACTATCATTACTTAATTAAATCACACCTTATATTTTAGACATATAATGCGTGGTTTAATTCATCAAAATTGTGGTAGTGACATAGCTATACATAGCTACATAAATTTTCAAATTGGTACCCGTTAATGGAAAAAGGGGAGAGGTGTTGTTTTTTTTTACTTATGGAATATGGGTACTAATTGAAAGATCGTGAAAATACCATTTATACTACACCTGATCGGGAATAATGACTACTGTTCATTATTCCCTGAAAATAGTAGGTACCGCACTCGCCGCGCGTGACCTTGAGCGGGATAACTGCTCTTCGCGTAGAACAAAACAACCGAAGCGTCGGAGACGTCGTTGACGTTCGTCTCGAAATATAGCGACTGTGATACCTACTATTACATTTGGCTTGGCACCGAATTCAAACCTATGAATAGGTAGCACATACAAATTAAGTTATTTTATACTTTTTAGTTTTTGAAGTCGGTTTTTTAAACGAAGTTTTTTTGTCATTTGACACTGACACAAGAAACGAGGCTTGTATGAAAACCTTGTTCGCTACAGAGAGTCCAACAAACTATGAAGAAATATGTACAAGCGATGAATTTTTATGTTTTAAAAATGTGAAATATTTAAATATTCATATTGTTTCTTTCCACTAGCGTGTGTACGTATCAAGTTCTACCAACAGCAGAATAAATTGTGTACTTAGGTGCATTTAGCAAATTATCGATATAAGTCTTATAACTGCTTATATTGTTCTTTGTTAAATAGACCTCGGTCACCGGAGTCATCAGCGACGGAAACGAAGCTTAGCTACGAAGGGATATTCAAAAGCGTCGATTTTTTGTTTTAAATGTAGCAAATATGCTAGTACCTACATCTAGATTTACTGTATGTTATAAGAACATAATATTGTTTCTTTTCACTAGTGCGTGTATCTACCGCAAATTGGATTGTGTACCTATAGTATCAAAAATATGTTGTGTACCTAAGTGTATTGTCAAATTGAAGTATATACTCGTAAGTGTAATGCCCTCTTTTATTAGCGAAGAAAACGACGTCTGAAAGAAGATAAAAGCTTTAGTCGATATAGTCAAACATAATATGAAAGAATATCCAAAAGCATTGAATCCTTCTTGGTTTTGTCTAGAATAATATCATATCATATCATATGGCAATATCATATCTCAAAGATATGTTAATTTATCTATTCTACATTGATAAATATATTACAGATAGATAGATAGAAAAATCATTATTTTCACACTAAATTACAAAATTAAAAGAGAAAACATAAAATGTCCGATATGTAGTCTACAAAGGGCGGCCCTATTGCAATCTCTTCCAGGCAACCTTAGGATGAATCAAATATTTCGGAGAGACAGTAGTAGTGCCAGTAGTTGACTGTGCATTGAGTTTGAAGAAATCATTTACATCCATACACATTACACATGCATACATATATAATATACAATATATACATACATGTAAAACACACACCAATAGATATACTTACATAATATTTACATAACTGTATTATTACTTAATTAAATTCATGAACCATTTTCTTGTTTGTTTATCGGCAGTGCATTCCATTAAAGCGTACAGCTTCTACAATAAAAGACTGGTCATAAAATTTTGTGTGATGCAGAGATATCTCCAGTCTCAAATCTTCGGATGACCTTAGACTTTTTACATGTATGTGATTAAGGAACTTTAATAGTTATTTACCTAAGTTTCTTTCTGCTTACTCCGACCATGTGCGGTGTGTGGTCAACCCTTTTCTCTGCGACACCATGTACAAGAAGTATTTTGCTGTAGCTGAGGGTCTTGATGTTTTCCACCTTATTTACAGTCGCCTTGCTCTAGCTCTGGAAGGACTTCAAGGTCTTAATTATAGTCAAGTCCCCAACGTACCAGCCAGACTAGTAGCAGTAGAGTTATTCTTCAACAGTTCCAATTCAAAGTTCGCCATCCTCTTCTCAAAACAGTCTTGCAGTTCTTGTCAACTGTTCACAGTGACGCTGTGATTAATTTTTATTTATGTCTTATGGAAATTTTGTTTATTTTATGGATATAACACTTGACTAGTAGGTATTTATTGTCTAATATTTATAAAAAAATATAAAATTTATATAACTTTAGGTTTAGGTTTTACTATTTTTATTATGGAGCTTTTTAATTAGTGTGTTGAACTTTCAACTATCCTCACTAGAATGACAAGTGCACAGGCATTCTATCAATAGAAGATTGAATGTTGGACCTAAGTCTCAATAGAAAATCAGCAAGTATAATCTAATCATACTTAGGTTTCTATCTTAAATACTCCGGTTACCGTAGTTTTTGTATTAGAAATATCACTAGCATAAGAGTGTAAAAAACGTAATGGAGTTTGACGAAATACATGGGGTCTGGTTTTTGAAATACTAACCACCAAAACATCTTCATCTAAAATGTTGCCAAGACGACTGCATATGGCTTACCCTGTGAAAAAGATATCAGATCTCATGTAGAGTCAAGCTTCTGAATCTACACGCCCCAACTCTATCAAACCTAAGTTCACAAACTCTTCATCTTAGTAGAATTAGTAGCGTTTATTTGTATAGATTTTCTTACTTAAAAGTTGAATTGTATAGTAGGTAATTTTTTTGTGTATATAAATGTGAGTATAGTGTAATATTAGTTCATATTTAGTGTCTATCTGGTGGTTTTGAGCGTTTCTACGGCCAACTTAAAGGTCATGCTGGCGGTAATGTCGTTAGCTTCGGGTTGTTGATCTTGACTAATACTAATTTAGTAACAGGATAGCTGTTCCGCGTCGGTATGAACAGGCCGACTCAAAACTTTGCTATTTTCTTCAAAAAGGCCAACCCAGACCATTTACTGTACTCCCATGGCTTTAAATTAATCAATGATAACGGACTTAAAAATAGATACCTCAGTAGTTTAAATATGTATGTGAAGAAGAAGAGAAGAAGATTCACTTTGTATGTGACAACAGCAGATAAAAACGTGTACCCGAGTCTACTTAGGCAAATAACATTAATGAGTAAATTGCAATCTTATTAGTGTTTTGCCTTAAAAACCTCGGTTACCGCATTCATAAACTAACGAAACCAAGATTGAAGAATATATGAAAACATTGTTTGATGTCAGAGGGTATGGAACTGTTCTATGGAATATTACGAGAAAAACATAAATAACGTTGAGTACCTATCACTCAATACAGATTATGTTATTTTTTTTTAATGAATAGCACAAATTCATAAATCGTTTCAACTTACTTTATTTCCTCTGAAAGTCTTCTCTCTAGCAAATGTCCTGTTGAAACTCACCGGTCCACTTGCACTGTAGCGAGCTGATTCTCCGTATGATATCGGGAACTCCAGTTCTTTGTCAAACAGTTTCATTACAAACTCTATCGAATAGATAAATATCACACACGTTTCATCGCCGAGCGACTTTAAACTTGTGGACCAGTTCCACCACGAAATAATGTCTCCTGGTCTTACTCCACGATGTAATTTATTGGTCATGTACTTGGACGGTCATCGTTGAGGCTTCATATAAACATCTTAGCATTCGGAAAAAATCGGCAGTCCGAAAGGCATCTCTGCATATATTCCAGGACGGCCCATGTCCCCGTGGCATCAAAAGCCTTTTCGTAGTGCACATTCGCCTTCCCTCTTCTCAATAATTTGCTTATAATGTTTACTTTATTGGTGAATATTGCTATCGTTCTATGTAAATTAATGAAGTATTGTACAAATCACATAAAAGTATGATGTTCTTATTACAACTATTCCTTTATTTGATTTATAGCACGAATTGCTTAAAAACTTCATTTGTTTCTTGTAAAAGATTACTTAAGGTATTTTTATTAACTTTAAGGTTTTTGTAGTAACATTAAAATAATAAAAAATTATATTATTAACTTGTAAACGGCGCGCGAGTGACCCTCACGATGAATCTTTTAGGTTTACTGATCATTGGAAAAACAAATTGTTTTCTTTTACCTTGTGTATTAAGCATTCTGTCAACTTGGCAATATCACCTTAAAGTGTAGTGGAATTTTAATGGTACGTTTACATTAAAAACTTCGGTTACCGTAGTCATCTGTGAAGAGCCATGAGGATTCTAGATTTTTCTGTTCGAACACGTTGCGAATGGCGCCGAATTGAATAGAATAGATTGTTTCACAGCTTCCGTTTTCTTTTGTTTGTTAAGAGAGTATTAGGCTGTTCTAAGATGGCGAGGTTGTAATCGAGTCGAAACTGTATTTCCCGATCGGCGAAGTGATTAAACCGGGTGTATTAGAAATTGGGAAGTAGTCCGACCCCGTAGGAGTGTTGTATGTGTAGGACCCAGGAGCACCGTGACGGCGTATAGCGGGCCCCCAGCGCTGCGGACGTCAGCGGAACCTACACATCTCCAGCAGTAAATTTTAAAATGATGTTATTGTAGTCAAGAAAGAGGCGAATCCCCTCCTAGTTGAAATTCTTTTACCAGTGAATTGGTATGCGATTGTCTGGCGATACTATGGGCCTTTAGACCAGCACAGGCTTCCAAAAGGGAACCTAGCAATGGTGAAAGGACTAAACATTTTGTTTGGTCTAGTCTCGGCGAAAAATCTAGGTCTATCGTTGCAGAGCCACGCTTCGGCATAAAAGGGCTGGCTCGACCGGAGTGATACCACCGCCTCACAGAAAACCGGTGTGAAATAGTGCTTGCGCTGTGTTTCACCGAGTGAGTGAAGCCCATACCCCAATCCCCTACCTCCCCTCCCCCCCATCCCCGAAAGGCCGGTAACGCACAGCCGCCCATGGACACCCGCAACACCAGAGTGTTGCGGGTGTCCATGGGCGGCTGTAATCGCTTACCATCAGGCGGTTTACTTGGCTGCTCGTTTGCCGGCATTATCCATAAAAAAAAAACATGATCTTTAATATTTTTTTTAAAAGAAGTGATGGATCGCAACTCCTTTATATCTGTAGGAAGCTTGTTATAATATAACTGCGCGCCTTCATACATGAGATTCCTTTTTCCGTAGTTTGTACGGGGTGGTCTCAGAACAATATTATTAGCATTTCTTAGTTGAATCTTTTGAACGTCTCTTTTATAAGACTCAAGAATATTATACTTGTTTTTTTTTTGCTTTCAACTTTTTCCAGTGGCTTCTTAAAAATTCTTTATATCAAAAAAACGAATTTTGACTGCTGAGTTCCGAGCGGTTAGCGTCTTTCGGCTATTGCCGGATTCCTCCTATCTCAGGAGCAAAGTGACACACCGTGTGATTTTAGTTGGTCCATTTCCGACTTCCCGCCGCAAACCCCGGTGGGGTGATGGCCCGAAGGGTTTACCAACCGCTCCCTCTCTCTCTCTCTCAACATCCCTCTTGTATCAGGTAAAATGGCACTTAACACCTGATACAAGAGGGATCCGAGAACAGCTGTGATTGAAAAACTAAACAGCAGGGGTTTATTTTGGGTATTTATTATTATTATATTGTTTCAGTCTTGCAGTAGAGTTAAAGTTTGGAAAATGTTGATTTCTTATACTAACTTCGTCATTATAATCTGAAACGAAATAAATTTGAAGAAATTTTGGGTCATAATTACTTCATCAGCTAAAAGAGATCCAATCAAATGAATTACTTCGGCCTATCACTATAAAACTTGGCATAAAATAACTTTACGATTGTTTCCCTCCAAAAGAAGTCACTTGAATCGCGCTGTTAATCTGGCGAATGTGTGGTGCCAGGAAATGATTTGAATTTTGATGATTTCCATTTAATAATGACCTCAGGAGTTGCGGAGGATCTTCAAATATGTTTTGTGAACTTTTCCACCAGAAAAGCACAGCTCAATTGACTTTTTTTGCCACTTTAAAGCGTGCAGAAATTGCAGCACCCATCTACATGACCTTCACTTGCATAAACGGCATAGTGAATCGAAAAGAAAATAAGAAAAGAAAGAAAGAATAAGGAAATCCACTTCTTAATTTATTCGTCCAGATCAGTGATTCAGTAGATACGGCTTGATTCTATACGTCTTCTTCTTCAGAGAAAATCGACATCCTATTCAGTGAATGACGGATGCGATCATGAAATAAGCGAGTAAAAGGCCCGTATTCACTTTGATTAGTGCTAGTGCAGGTGTGAAGTGCAGGTGATCAATGATTGGTAGAAAGTACGTGTGGACAGAGAATTCGCGGTCCACACATATTTTCTACCGATCATTGATCACCTGCACTACGCACCTGCACTCGCACTAATCAAAGTGAATATGGGCCTTTACGCTGAGTTTCCGTCTCTGATTGGCGTATATCGTCAACTCTTTCTCTTTCTATAGACAATAAATCGTGTCGATCTTGAATTATTTATTGATGGTATCTTGCCCATTCTAAGCGTCTTAGGTGTTCTTCTTCAGTTTCAGTGACCCTATTTCTAGCATGTCGGTTTTGATCTTGTGTTAATCTTTCTTCGAGCTGTGTAAAAATCTTGGACTCGCGAGACAAATAAAAAAAAACCGACTTCCAAAAAATATCCAACGAAAACTCTCTGCCAAAAAACACTAAAAAGCGTAAAATAAACTGGTTCTTCATCCTTTATTCCTAATTCTTTATTCATTTTAAATAGTAGTATTATAATGTGTGCTAGGTACCTAGAATCTGTTTGAAGTCGGTGCCAAGTGACTATCGCTTAGACTTTTTTAATTGTTCGTTTGTATTCTTTTTGGCTTAGAATAATAAAAACATATATACACACATCAAAAGTGTCTAGGGATCAAGCATTTTTATGCGGATTTCTTGAGATTGAGATGTGGCTTTGGCCCTGGCCTGCTCAGTCGCCAGACTTGAACCCGATTGAGCATGCATGGGATATGCTACAGAGAAGAGCTCTGCCGAATATTGAGGGTATCCAGTCGCAAGAAGACTTTTTTTGTTGTTGCAACGAACATGAGCGGCCATTCCACAGCGTGATTTGGATGAACTCATTTTGAGTATGCCAAACCGATTCTTGTGTTGTTAGTGTTCGCGGTAGAAACACGGATTATTAATTGTTTAAGTTACCTAATAAAATTTTAAAGAAAACTGTTATTTCAGTCTTTTTTTCGAACTTTAATGTTAGTGGTTCAAATGTCAAAAATCCCTTTATTAGGAAAATGGCAAATTTCTTTATTAATGCAAAGGTGACTTGGTTTATCGTTACTGTGACAAACGAAAACACTTTATTTGATGAATCCTTAAAGAAAATTTTAATTAATATCAATCAGGAGAAAAGTTATTGCAAAAATATATGTTGATCCCTAGACACATATGTTGATCCCTAGACACTTTTGATGTGTGTATTTATATCAGTTGTTTAGCACCCATAATACAAGATCTGCTCAATTTGGGACTAGATGGCGTTGTGTGTTAATGTCCGAAAATATTTATTTATTTTTTTGACATATAAGGCGTCGTTTAATTCATCAGAATTGTGGTAGTGACATAGCTATACAGAGCTACATAAATTTTCAAATTGGCACCCGTTAATGGAAAAACGGGAGAGGGGTTGTTTTTTTTTACTTATGCAATATGGGTTTATTAATTGAAAGATCGTGAAAATGCCATTTCTTACTTACTTACACTTCTCTTCATATCACATTTATATTACTGTTTTGACACAAATTCTCAATTAGTATCAAAACTAAAAAGTTGTAAGATCGGCCAAATTTTATAATTTTATTTCAATTATTGATGTACAGATGTATGTTTGGCATTTCCTGGGGTGGCAGAGTACCGCGCGAGATGCCTGGGATCGCCGAGGTCACTTCAAGAAGTCGTCAGCAAAGCAAAGGGGTCTGCTAAGCTTCCTGGAGGAACTGGGTTGACACGAATAGTGCCGACCCACTACGCAAAATAGGCGCAACAAAGTCGTCGAGTTGCGGCAACCCAACTCTCTCCCAATACACATTTCTATGTGTGTGTACCAAGTTCTGTCTGATTGACAATTCATGAAGTTTGTACTTCGATCAATAATGAACTAGATTCCCGATAAGCGCTCCAAAAACGGCCCGAAAAATAAGACCACAAATAATATTGTGGTCTTATTTCAAATTAGTATGCTCCAATCATAGCCAACAGAAAGACGTTAAAATGCTGCAGTACGCGTTCAAAAACTGTGTAAATAACTACTGTAACACCAAGGTTTTGGAAGGAATATCTTTTTTTAGGTAAGTTTATATCATTAAGTGTTTTTCATAAAATAATAAACAGAATTATATAGTAAATATAATTAAATTAACTATTATTGTTATTATTTGGCCAATGCACCAACTATTGGATCAAACATCACCTATTCTTGAACAGTTAATCCATGGAGTAGTGTTGTTATTTTATAATGTTATTTTTGTTTGTAGATTGTGACCTATTTCGCTGTGCAGAATGGGTATGTTTTGTCGCGAAAGAAAGAGAAGAAGAAATATACAAGCCTTATAAAAATTCTAGAATATGTTTAATTCATTTTGATAGATTCGACATAACTGGAAATGCGCAAAGGCGTAGATTACTAAAAACAGCGGTTCCCAAATTGCAGGTAACTATAATTAATCATTATGAAAATAGTTGGTATCAGATAAAGTTTTGATAAAATAGTTAATTGATTATGAATTTTTTTTAGATTCACCATCCAATAAAAGTGCAATCAGCTATAACTTCAGAATTGACGAAAGATTTATCAAATCAGGTAAGTTTAAAAAAAATATCATAAACTAGCACTTCGCCCGCGATTTCATTCGCGTGGGTTTAGTTAATACTCTACGAACTTCATCACCCCGTGTAAATTACTTATTAATAGACTAAACGTTCGGCGACGGCAAACTGCAAAATTTCTCTTACTTAGAGTATTTTTATACCCATCATAACTTTTAAACGAAAGGTCCGATATAAATAATATCATATCATCAGATAAGGATTAAAATCATGATACTAAAATCACCACTACTCCATTTCACCCGGGTTTTGTAGAATAATTTGACCAGAAAGTGGTAATTGTGACTAAACCATGATAGTTACATATATATCCTCGATAGATTCGTTGATTCGTCGATCGGAGCAGTTCGTCTCGATCCGTGCGAGCTTCGGGTGTTAGGTTTTTTCGTTACGGAATTTCTTGGTTCGGCCGCGCTCAAAGCGCGCTATAAAAGCTATGCAATAGCTTAAAAACAAACAAACAAATCTTTCCTCTTTATCATATTAGTGTAGATAAACTATTTCATTAAATATGTATTTTTTTAAATGTTTTTAATAAACTGCGTATGTTTCAGCAACTTTAAGTTTTAAAGATACGTGACGTGTCTCAGGCTGATACCGTTGGTTTTAAGTCTCCTGATGCATCATTATCAGTAGACATCGAATTATATGCACTATCAAAATGCCGAAATATGCATGCAAATATGCACTAAAAAAAGGCGAAATATGCACAAAATATGCACAATCAAAAAACATTAATATTGGTTCCCATCGTGTTAATGTTGGTTCTGGGGGTAATGCTACGTTTGGTAGTTGCTCTTTATATGCTTGTACTCGCAATGGTGTTAAAAACACTTTTTTTGTAGAAGAAATCAATTTATTGACTATCCCGAACTCGTTTCTGATCTCTTCCGCAACTCGATGTAATCCGTAGGCTAGACAGGTGATGTGAAACAATTTTGGGTAGAATACTTTCAGAGTTAGACCAGCACTTTCATCATATAAAGCGCATCGTCAGAAACAAAAACACATATTTTCTCGTCTATAAACAAATCGGGAAATAGTGTTCTGATGGAATCATTCATGAACCGGGCGATAGTTGAATGGTTTGTTTTTTCTAGGACCTTGCAAGCAACCAAATGGGGAGTAGAGGGCGTTTAGATAATTTTCCTACAATTATAAATATAAATACAACACGCCTAACACGTATAACTACTAAAATAAGCACTGTCAATGAAAAAGTACCAAAATATGCAATAACACCAAAAAAATAGAATTATATGCATTTGCATATGCAATATGCAAACATGCAAATGCATATAATCCGATGTATAATTATCAGATTTAATATCTATTTGTAAAACTCCAAGAAAAGGGTACTTAAAAAAGAAATTGACAACATTTCGCAAAATTATAGATATTAAATCTAAGAAAATACATAACACACATAATCACATAAGAAAAACAAATCTAAGAACATACACACATAAATAAAATACATACATAAAACATGTGTTTTACTTTATTAAATTTTATTTTTATTACCTATTTGTTGTAATACCGGCAATGTAAAATAGTATCTACTACACACATCAAAAGTGTCTAGGGATCAACATATGTGTCAAGGGATCAACATATATTTTTGCAATAACTTTTCTCCTGATTGATATTAATTAAAATTTTCTTTAAGGATTCATCAAATAAAGTGTTTTCGTTTGTCACAGTAACGATAAACCAAGTCACCTTTGCATTAATAAAGAAATTTGCCATTTTCCTAATAAAGGGATTTTTGACATTTGAACCACTAACATTAAAGTTCGAAAAAAAGACTGAAATAACAGTTTTCTTTAAAATTTTATTAGGTAACTTAAACAATTAATAATCCGTGTTTCTACCGCGAACACTAACACAAGAACATCGGTTTGGCATACTCAAAATGAGTTCATCCAGATCACGCTGTGGAATGGCCGCCCATGTTCGTTGCAACAACAAAAAAAGGTCTTCTTGCGACTGGATACCCTCCATATTCGGCAGAGCTCTTCTCTGTAGCATATCCCATGCATGCTCAATCGGGTTCAAGTCTGGCGACTGAGCAGGCCAGGGCCAAAGCCACATCTCAATCTCAAGAAATCCGCATAAAAATGCTTGATCCCTAGACACTTTTGATGTGTGTACTTTCTTAAATCGGTCAAAAATATTTGCCACCATACAAAACAAACCTAAAACAAATATATTCTGCAACTCTACGCTTACTGTGTTCTGAGCATTGAAATGTAATACCGAGAACTACATCTAGTTCCACAATATAAAAAGCACGGAATTGTAAACAAAATGTTTTTAACCCTATGACTTAGATTTTAAGTATAATTTTAGAATAAATAATTTTGTACTGATGACTTTTTATTTTCAAGCGACATTTTAAATTCATTCCGTATTATCCTTTCTCTGACGAAAGCTCCTAAACAAATATATATTGCAATGGTAATTAACCTTAATGTTTAAGCATTAACGTTAATAATAAACTGAAGTCGTTAACATTATTAAATATTTTTCTAAAAAATGAAGATGTTTTCGTTACTGCAAACTTGACCACTTGAGCGTCTTATTTTTGTTCCTGATCCTTAATCTGACATATAAGGCGTCGTTTAATTCATCAAAATTGTGGTAGTGACATAGCTATACATACATAGCTACTAAATTTTCAAATTGGCACCCGTTAATGGCAAAAGGGGAGAGGTGTTGTTATTTTTTTTAATTATGCAATATGGGTGCTAACTGAAAGATCGTGAAAATGCCATTTGTTACTTACTTCCACTTCTCTTCATATCACGTTTATATCACTGTTTTGACAGAAATTGGCAATTAGTCTCAAACATAAAAAGTTGTAAGATCGGCCAAATTTTACAGTATTGATGTACAAATGTATTTTTGACATTTCCTGGGGTGGCAGAGTACCGCGCGAGATACCTGGGATCGCCAAGGTCACTTCAAGAAGTCGTCGGCAACGCAAGGGGTCTGCTAAGCTTCCAGGAGGAACTGGGTTGACACGAATAGTGCCGACCCACTACGCAAAATAGGCGCAACAAAGTCGTCTGGTTGCACAAACCCAGCCCGCGAGTTCAAGTTCATATCAACAGAAGACAGAATGGTGTACTTAAGTTTTAGCGACCGATAATGTAAGTAGGTGTAATACAGTCTTACTTGGGTTATTGGTCCCAAGAACTTGAATACCGCAGTCATCTGGAAAGGAAACATTCGCCACAGAATTGAAACATATTACACAACAAAATCACAAAGAGTCAGTATAATCCGGCTTTCATATTATTGAGACTAATATAATTCTATATATATTCTATAGGTGTCTTAATAGAAGTGTACTTTTTAATTTTAGTGTATTTTTTGTATACGCGGCAACTCTGAAATTTTACAACTTTCACATATTATGCTTATACTGATTTGAATCGCGTTACAATTGTGAAAACATTACAAAATTTGAAAATAAATGATGACACCACTCGAAACTTCGAAGAATTTTCAGTCGAGAAAGTGCACCTAATTCTTTTCGTGTGTATGAAATCCCGGAATATACCAGAAACAATTCCTAATCCAACGCGTCATCGATATGATACCGCCACATCCAGAAAAAGCTTTTAAGTTGTGTCTTGAAATTTCAATTTACTACTACTATTTTTGTAATAAGTCATGAAAAGAGTAATGCCCCCACATTAGAGCCGTAGTGGCTATTTGACGGATATTTTTTTCCTTACTTAATCGGAACATGTCTCCTTTACAATCCCATGAAAAAATCACAACTTCCTCTAAAACTAGGTAATGTTTTTATTTTAAAATGAAAAAGTGCACTCTAGCTGAGACACCCATTAATATGATAGTATACTTCACAGGTTGTTTATCACTTATGTGGTGTGTACCAGCATTCTGCCAACAGAAGATTAAAGCCCTCTAACATTGTCATTTGACGCAAACACCTCGGTCACCCCAATCATCAGAGAAGTCAATGAGAATTTGTCCTCCACTACAGAAAATCTAACCCATTATAGAATATTACGAAAAAGACAATTATATTTTTTGAACTTGGTACATACACATTTCTATGTGTATATACCAAGTTCTGTCTGAATGTCAATTCAAGAAGTATGTAAGTGTAATGTCCTTTTTTTTCAGCGAAGAAAAAGACGTCTGAGGCATGTACGTCTGAGGGAAGTAAAAAGCTATGGTCGATGTAGACAAACACACTATGAAAGAATATGCAAAAGCATTGAATACTTTTTGGATTTGGTTTATATGAATCAGCTTTCGAATTCAACAAAAACTTTTTAGTTCTCTGTTTGATTCGTGTCTTGCGTTAAATACCTATTTATCTATTACCAATATAATAATATCTTATTGGCAATATAGTACCTCAAAGATATGTTAATTTATCTAGCCTATAATGGTAAGGTATATTACGGGTAGATAGATTAATAACTATCATTACTTAATTAAATCACACCTTACATTTTTGACATATAAGGCTTCGATTAATTCATCAAAATTGTGGTAGTGACATAGCTATACATGCATAGCTACAAAAATTTTCAAATTGGCACCCGTTAATGGAAAATGGGGAGAGGTGTTGTTTTTTTTTTACTTATGCAATATGGGTGCTAATTGAAAGATCGTGAAAATGCCATTTGTTACTTACTCCACTTCTCTTCATATCACGTTTATATTACTGTTTTGACAGAAATTGACAATTAGTCTCGAAACTAAAAAGTTGTAAGATCGGCCAAATTTTATTTCAAGTATTGATGTACTGATGTATTTTTGGCATTTCCTGGGGTGGCAGAATACCGGGCGAGATACGTGGAATCGCCGAGGTCACTTGAAGAAGTCGTCAGCAACGCAGGGGGTCTGCTAGGCTTCCTGGAGGAACTGGGTTGACACGAATAGTGCCGACCCACTACGCAAAATAGGCGCAACAAAGTCGTCGAGTTGCGGAAACCCAGCCCGCGAGTTCAAGTTTATGTCAACAGAAGACAGAATGGTGTACTCAAGTTTTAGGGACCGATGATCTAAGTAGGTGTAATACAGTCTTACTTGGGTTATTGGTCCCAAGAACTTGAATACCGCAGTCATCTGGAAAGGAAACATTCGCCACAGAATTGAAACATATTACACAACAAAATCACAAAGAGTCAGTATAATCCGGCTTTTATATTATTTAGACTAACTATATTCTATAGGTGTCTTAATAGAAGTGTACTTTTTAATTTTAGTGTATTTTTTGTATACGCGGCAACTCTGAAATTTGACAACTATCAGATAATAGGCTTATACCGATTTGAATCGCGTTACAATTGTGAAAACATTACAAAATTTGAAAATTAATGATGACACCGCTCGAAACTTCGAAGAATTTTCAGTCGAGAAAGTGCACCTAATTCTTTTAGTGTGTATGAAATCCCGGAATAAATCAGAAACAATTTCTGATCCAACGCGTCATAGATGTGATACAGCCACATCCAGAAAAAGCTTTTAAGTTGTGTCTTGAACTTTCAATTTACTACTACTATTTTTGTAATAAGTCATGAAAAGAGTATTTTTTTCCTTACTTAATCGGAACATGTCTCCTTTACAATCCCATGAAAAAATCACAACTTCCTCAAAAACTAGGTAATGTTTTTATTTTAAAATGAAAAAGGGCACTCTAGCTGAGACACCCATTAATATGATAGTATACTTCACAGGTTGTTTATCACTTATGTGGTGTGTACCGGCATTCTGCCAACAGAAGATTAAAGCCCTCTAACATTGTCATTTGACGCAAACACCTCGGTCACCCCAATCATCAGAGAAGTCAATGAGAATTTGTCCTCCACTACAGAAAATCTAACCCATTATAGAATATTACGAAAAAGACAATTATATTTTTTGAACTTGGTACATACACATTTCTATGTGTATGTACCAAGTTCTGTCTGATTGTCAATTCAAGAAGTATGTAAGTGTAATGTCCTTTTTTTTCAGCGAAGAAAAAGACGTCTGAGGCATGTACGTCTGAGGGAAGTAAAAAGCTATGGTCGATGTAGTCAAACACACTATGAAAGAATATGCAAAAGCATTGAATACTTTTTGGATTTGGTTTATATGAATCAGCTTTCGAATTCAACAAAAACTTTTTAGTTCTCTGTTTGATTCGTGTCTTGTGTTAAATACCTATTTATATATTACCATTATAATAATATCTTATTGGCAATATAATACCTTAAAGACATGTTAATTTATCTAGCCTATAATGGTAAGGTATATTACAGGTAGATAGATTAATAAATATCATTACTTAATTAAATCACACCTTACATTTTTGACATATAAGGCGTCGATTAATTCATCAAAATTGTGGTAGTGACATAGCTATACATGCATAGCTACAAAAAAAAAATTATCTACAGTGTACTCTGGGAACTTATTAATTTAATGTTATCGTTTCAGCTTGCGCTAACAGATTCTTCTGAAATTAATATTAAGTAAATATTTCTTGTTTGACGTTTCTCTCTGTGTACGATTGCTTTAATAGTTATGGATTCTGTTCATTCATTATTGTAAGGATATATTTTATTGGTCAATTATTATTCTCACATTACTTGTTTGTATCGCGGTCATAGTCGCGGTGTAGACTCGCCACAGACTTTCATCAGTTTACAGACGAAAATGAGTTAGCAAACCGATCGTTATTAGATTATGTTTGATATCGCCGATAAAGCGAGGTTCTTAAATAAACTTTATATGTATATACCAAACAAACTAGGTGTTTTGCCAGGGCAGGTTATGACATAATCGTGCACCTACCTCGATGAAGACTGTCAGTCGACGATGAAGGTAGATCTTCGCCAGGACCGTAGTCACGTTGAGCAGTTCAATTCCATGGACGGCGAGCCGATTGTGGGACACTCACTTTGTTGTTTAATATAGTTATCGACTGAACTTGGTACATACACATTTCTATGTGTATGTGCCAAGTTCTGTCTGATTGTCAATTCAAGAAGTATGTAAGTGTAATGTCCTTTTTTTTCAGCGAAGAAAAAGACGTCTGAGGCATGTACGTCTGAGGGAAGTAAAAAGCTATGGTCGATGTAGTAACACACTATGAAAGAATATGCAAAAGCATTGAATACTTTTTGGATTTGGGTTATATGAAGCAGCTTTCGAATTTAACAAAAACTTTTTAGTTCTCTGTTTGATTCGTGTCTTGCGTTTTAAGGCAAAACATGAATGGTAATAGATAAATAGGTATTTATACCTATTTATCTATTACCTTTATAATAATATCTTATTGGCAATATAATACCTCAAAGATATGTTAATTCATCTAGCCTACAATGGTAAGGTATATTAAAGGTAGATAGATTAATAACTATAATTACTTAGTTAAATCACACCTTACATTTTTGACATATAAGGCGTCGTTTAATTCATCAAAATTGTGGTAGTGACATAGCTATACATACATAGCTACATAAATTTTCAAATTGGCACCCGTTAATGGAAAAAGGGGTGAGGTTTTGTTTTTTTTTTACTTATGCAATATGGGTGTTAATTAAAAGATCGTGAAAATGCCATTTGTTACTTACTTCCACTTCTCTTCATATCACGTTTATATAACTGTTTTGACAGAAATTGTCACTTAGTCTTGAAATTAAAAAGTTGTAAGATCGGCCAAATTTTATTTCAAATATTGATGTACAGATGTATTTTTGGCATTTCCTGGGGTGGCAGAATACCGGGCGAGATACGTGGGATCGCCGAGGTCACTTCAAGAAGTCGTCAGCAACGCAAGGGGTCTGTTAGGCTTCCTGGAGGAACTGGGTTGACACGAGTAGTGCCGACCCACCACGCAAAATAGATGCAACAAAGTCGTCGAGTTGCGGAAACCCAGCCCGCGAGTTCAAGTTTATGTCAACAGAAGACAGAATGGTGTACTTAAGTTTTAGGGACCGATGATCTAAGTAGGTGTAATACAGTCTTACTTGGGTTATTGGTACCAAGAACTTGAACACTGCAGTCATCGGGAAAAGAAACATTCGCCACAGAATCTAAACACAACACAACAATTGTAATAACACAACAAAATCACAAAGAGTCAGTATAATCCGGCTTTCATATTATTTAGACTAAGTAACTATATTCTATAGGTGTCTTAATAGAAGGGTACTTTTAATTTTATAGTGTATTTTTTGTATACGCGGCAACTCTGAAATTTGAAAACTATCACATTTGCTTATATCGATTTGAATCGCGTTACAATTGTGAAAACTTATTACAAAATTTGAAAATTAATGATGACACCGCTCGAAACTTCGAAGAATTTTCAGTCGAGAAAGTGCACCTAATTCTTTTAGTGTTTATGAAATACCGGAATAAACCAAAAACAATTCCTGATCCAACGCGTCGTCGATGTGATACAGCCACATCCAGAAAAAGCTTTTAAGTTGTGTCTTGAACTTTCAACTTATTACTACTATTTTTGTAATAAGTCATGAAAAGAGTAATGTCCCCACATTAGAGCCGTAGTGGCCATTTGACGGTTTTTTTTCCTTACTTAATGGGAACATGTCTCCTTTACAATCCAATAAAAAAATCACAACTTCCTCAAAAAATAGGTAGTGTTTTTATTTTAAAATGAAAAAGTGCACTCTTGCTGAGACACCCTTTAATATGATAGTACACTTCAGAGGTTTATCACTTATTTGGTGTGTACCAGCATTCTGCCAACAGAATATTAAAGCCCTCTAACATTGTCATTTGACGCAAACACCTCGGTCACCCCAATCATGCCGAAGTCTATGAGAATTTGTCCTCCACTACAGAAAATCTAACCCACTTTAGAATATTACGAAAAAGTCAAGTATATTTTTTGTATCTACAATTTACTCTGGGAACTTATTAATTTCATGTTATCCTTTCAGCTTGCGCTAATAGATACTTCCAAAATTAATATTATGTGAATATTTATTGTTTGACGTTTTTGTCTGTGTACAATTACTTTCATAATTATGTTCATTCATTATAGTAAGGATATATTTTATCGGTCAATTATTATTCTCTCATTACTTTTTTGTATCGCGTTCATCGTCGCAGTGTAGCCTCGCCACAGACTTTCATCATTTTACAGACGAAAATGAGTTAGCAAACCGATTCTTATTAGAGTATGTTTGGTATCGCCGATAAAGCGAGGTTCTTAAATAAACTTTATATGTATATACCAAACAAACTAGGTGTTTCGCCAGGGCCCCCTGCCCTGGCGAAACACCTAGTTTGTTTGGTTATGATATATTCGTGCACCTACTTCGATGAAGACCGTCAGTCGATGATGAAAGTAGATCTCCTCCAGGGCCCTGGTCACGTTGAGCAGTTCAATCCCGTAGACGGCGAGCCGATTGTGGGACACTCACTGTGTTGTTTAATATACTTATCGACGACACTTCATTTCTAGCGCGGCATTAAGACTTAAAGCCACGGGCTTTAAGTCAAAATACGGTGCCACTTGTAGGCTACTTATTACTGCACGATTTGCGGGAGGGGTAAGGGATTACAGCTTAACACCTTGTGAAGTGCAAGGTGGCAACAGCGTGTATGGTGAGAACGGAGACGGATTTGCCCGCCGGGTGCCTGCCCGCTGCCCGTGGTCAAATCGAGCGGATCGGGCACGGGGCGGGCAGATCCGAGCTCCAAACTGATTTTCCGTACGATATCAGAAACATCCCAGTTCTCTGTTAAACAGTTTCGTTATAAATTCTATCGACTAGACAAATATCTTGTATCGCACACTCCATCGTCAAGTGACTTTAAACTTATAGACAAGTCCAATAGTCGATGTCCACGAAATAAATACTGGTCTAACCTCACAATGCAATTGAATTGGTCCTGCACTCTGTTCTTGTATATGGAGGGTATAAATGAGGCTGACATACGAAAAACGGTCAACCTTACGGATTGTTTGAGTTCCCTTTTATGACCTTTGGACTCAGAATCTTTTAAATCTTTAAAAGGTTTATGGACGAGGTATTTACCGATTTGGACAGCTTTTGCTATGGATATATTGATGATATTTTGGTGAACTCCTTTTTATTAGAAATCGGCTGCTCGGTGTCCAACTGCTCCATACAATGATCCAGGCTATCCAGGAGTTTCCAGCATCACGCACTGTGAAAGAGTTACGGAGATTTCTAGGCATGGTAAACTTGGTAAATCCTAGCTGGTTTGTCACATCTACGCCTTCAACATGGGGCTAGTAGCGGAAGAGTTCTTCACATGAGGGTCAACAACAACTTTTATCTAAATTACAAAATTTTGTACGTCTGAGAACTATAAATATAATCATAAATAACATCGTTTTCAGGAGCCTATATTTTGTATTTAGTACGCAGTAGGTAGTTGCTATATTATAATGTAACTTCGAACCTAACCTTAACTGGTATATACTTCAGAATAAAGCAGGTCAGGTAACCGTCAAGTTAACGTTATTAATATTTTATTTCGATGCCTTATTGAATTTAAATAAATTTAAAAAGTTAATCTCTGAAATACTAAATAAGAGGTTTGGCTATTCTAGATAGCGTGCATTAGTTGTTAAGTATTAGCAAAATATATAATTTGTGGTATTCTATCTTACATTTCTATAGGTCATGTATCACTTAGAACGAATATGATATACGAATATTTTTGTTACTATGTATTTTTCCAGACTAATTTCATGTAGCTGCGTCTGATTTCAACGTGGGCTGTTAGCGGAAGAGTTATGCACATCGTTGACAACCATAACCTTCACCTAAATTACAACATTAGGAGTGCTCACAATGACGTGTCATCGTAATCACATCATTGTCAGGAGTCCATATGTTGTGTTTAGAACGCAGCGCAACTACGAGTTGTCGCTACAATATGATTGTGACGGCGCGCACTTAACCTATTGTCAAGGCGTTGTACTGTGCCGTTCATAATAGACAACAGCCGACGGAGGCGCGCGGCGGCGCGGCACTGCAGAGCCAGGGCTTCGTAGGCGACCTGCCTACCTGTCCGCGGCGTGCGAGCAAGATAGCGATGACACCTCTTACTCGCTCATCGTATGATTCGGACCTACCCGAACTATTTTATTATGTACATCAATTTAAAAGTATAAATACCAGTGTATTGTAATAAAAACAGACATACTGCTAAAGCTCTTTGATTTATCGACACCTTAACCTAGCACCTCAGTACCTAAAGTGGTGATCCCGCGTTGAAGAAGAACCGCCCTGCGTTGAAGAATCGCCCCGCGTTGAAAAAGAACCGCCCTGCGTTGAAGAAGCACTCCGCGTTGAAGAGCCATCCCGCGTTGAAGAACCGCTCCGCGTAGAAGAACCGCCCCACGTTTGAAGCCCAGCTGACGAAGCTCGACGTCGAACAAATCGGCGACATCAATATGAAAGCCCCAGGCTCCGGAAGGTAAGAAGAGGTGAAAAAAATGCCAGTATCGTCAATATGCTCTTGCCAAAACCAACCCTCGTCGTCATAAACATCAGTAAGCACAGACGGTAAAATAATTAATGTGATCAAAGCCTTAACCGCGGAGATCGCAGCATTAAAAATGGATCGCACCAGATATCATCAATCACGTGGCCGTCGAATAACCAATCCTACGTGCCATTTTCATCGAAAATTTGGTAAAAAGGCATACCGTTGTAGAAAACCATGCAATTTCGAGCACGAACATCAGTCGGAACTAGCGAAGACTCCAGCCACGGCGGTGGCCGAAGTCGACTACGTATCATCATACCGCCTATTCATTAAGAACATACGCAGTGGTCAAAAATACCTCGTTGATAGCGGCGCAAACGTTTCAGTATTACCCGCTAGTGTTTGCAAAAATAAAACACGAAATCCGAGCAACTTTTTGTACGCCGACAACGAAACAAAAATACCCGCATTTGGTGAGCAAACTCTAATTTTGAATATTGGGTTGCGACGCCCGTACCGCTGCGATTTGTGGTTGCAGCAGTCAGCAGACCTATACTAGGCGCTGGTTTCCTCCACCATCACTCTCTCATGGTGGATCTTCGTGGGAAAAGACTGATAGATAAAAACACAAATTTATCTACGCACGGATATCTGTCGCCTACAACAGAAGCAAGCATCGGAACGATCGACGACAACCTGCCGTATCACGATTTACTGTCAAAGTACCCGTATATCACCAGGCCCAGCTTGAATCAGTTGTCTAACAGCGAAGTCGAACATCACATTGAAACCACGGGACCTCCAATATATGCCAAAGCGAGGCCTCTGCCACCATACAAATACAACGCGGCTAAGGAAGAATTCCAACTGATGATGGATCAAGGTATTTGTCGACCGTCAAATAGCCCCTGGGCAAGTCCCCTACACTTAGTGTTGAAAAAAGACGATAAATACAGAGCATGCGGCGACTAACGTCGACTTAACGCGGTAACAACACCCGATCGTTACCCCATTCCACGCCTTTAAGATTTTACCCACAACCTACAGGGTAAGAAAATATTCTCAAAAATAAATTAACAGAAAGCTTATTTTTAAATCAAGACAAGAGAAGAAGAACGCCATCATCACCCCTTTCGGCCTTTACGAGTTTACGAGAATGTGCTTCGGTTTGCGCAATGCTGGCCAAACCTTTCAGCGACACATCGACAATGTTCTTCGCGGCCTACCCGTCTACCCATTTGTCGACGACATTTTAGTCAGCTCCAGAAGCAAAGAAGAACACAGAAGAGAGTTAGAATAAGTATTTAAGAGGCTGAACGACAACAGACTGCGTATTAACGTCGCTAAGTGTGTTTTTGGGCAATCAAAACTGGATTTCCTTAGGCACACCATTAGCTCAGAAGGTATAACTCCGACAGAAGAAAAAGTAGAAGCTGTCACGATATTCCCACTTCCAAAAACAATACAAGATCTACGACGTTTCATAGGAATGTTAAACTTTCATCGTTTAAATATTCCTCACGCAGCCGAACAACAAAAAGAATTAAACAACTATTTCCACAACTCTAAGAAGAATGACAAAACTATAATACAATGGACAGCGACAACGACACAAGCGTTCGAAAAATGTAAACAAGACATAAAAAACCCGGTACTTCTCTCTTACCGATCTCCGAGCAAACCATTCGCATTAATGACGGACGCGTCTAACACCTGTGTCGGTGCCGTTATACAACAAAAGATTAACGGTACATGGAAACCTCTTGGATTCTTCTCTAAGAAGTTCAGCGACGCACAACAAAATTACAGCACGTACGACAGGGAATTGTTGTCTATATATATGGCAATACGACATTTTCGACATGTATTTGAAGGACATACATTAATCGTTTATACCGATCATAAGCCCTTAACACACGCACTGACAGCAAATAGCAAGGCAGGGACACCGCGACGGACTAGATACCTAGAATATATAGGACAGTTTACGTCCAATATTCAACATGTGGCCAGCAAAGACAACCAGGTTGCCGACGCACTGTCGCGCATAGAAACAATTACTTGCTCGACTCCAATCGATTACAACGAACTATCGAAAAAACAAGATGAAGATGATGAGTTAAAAATGCTAATAAAAAACAATAAATATATTTTCTAGAAAATCGCCTTGCCGAATGCAAGTAGTAAAGTCACCTGCGAGTTATCAACAAATACGGCACGGCCATACCTACCACCTGAATTCAGGAAAGATGCATATTAGTCGATTCACAACCTTAGCCATAGCCTTACCCATACCCATAGCATAGCCTTAGGTATAAGAGCTACAAGGAAGTTGGTCACTGCACGTTACTTTTGGCCTAGTATGAACAGTGACGTAAACCGTTGGACTCGAACCTGCGACCCGTGCCAACGAGCCAAAGTACACCAACACACAAAATCACCTGTGGCGAGCTTCGAACAGACAGATCGATTAGCCCATGTACACATTGACATTTGCGGCCCGCTCACGATCTCAGAAGGTTATCGTTATATATTAACCATGATAGACCGAACAACCAGATGGCCGGAAGCCTGCCCCTTGGAAGACATAACCGCAGACAAGGTCGCCAGTGCGTTCTACCAATGCTGGATAGTACGGTTTGGTTGTCCTGCAACGATAACCACCGACCAAGGGAGGCAGTTCGAATCGGACTTATTCAATAAGTTAATGCATCGCATGGGTATACACCGGACTCGCACTACTGCCTACCATCCGCAAGCCAACGGAATGATTGAAAGATGGCACCGGACGCTCAAAGCGTCACTCACCGCGAGACTTCAATCGGCAAACTGGTATTACGAGTTACCTACAGTCTTACTAGGATTGCGCGCGTCGATTAAAGAAGACATAGGCGCTAGTACGGCTCATTACTCTACGGTCAAAACCTACGATTACCTGGTGAATTCTACGATGAATCCACAAAGTACCAGAGGACAACTTCCACATTTATGGATAGACTAAATGAAGCACTAAGGAAAGCTCAAATACAAAGAATATCAAACCAGTCGAAGGCGACATTCATAAGTACCGAGCTACATAAATGTTCGCACGTATACATACGAAACGATGCAATAAACAAAGTATAACGCCAACATACGACGGCCCGTACCAAGTTATAGATCGCAAGGATAAATATTACACTATACAGTTACGCAACAGAAGTGCCAATATATCCATTGACAGACTGAAGCCTGCATTTCGTATGAACACGGAACCCCAAGCGACTACGGATACCTACTCATACGTCACAAAATCAGGGAGAACATCTAAACCCTCTGTACGCTTTCGCTAGCGGGGGAATGATGTAGCGGCGCGCACTTAACCTATTGTCAAGGCGTTGTACTGTGCCGTTCATAATAGACAACAGCCGACGGAGGCGCGGCGGCGCGGCACCGCAGAGCCAGGGCTTCGTAGGCGACCTGCCTACATGTCCGCGGCGCGCGAGCGATATAGCGATGGCACCTCTCACTCGCTCATCTTATGATTCGGACCTACCCGAACTATTTTATTATGTACATCTATGTTAAAGATAAATACCAGTAATATATTGTAATAAAGACACACATACTGCTAAAGCTTGTTGATTTATCGACACTTTAACCTAGCACCTCAGTACCTAAATGATGAAACGTCGAACTGAAGTAGGTTGGGTGTCCGTCTAAGGTAACATTATTAGCCACATATTTTATTGTTTTGGAAATTACTTTGCGGTGTCTACTTTTATCTCAAGGTAGGCCAGTTGCAGAGGAATTCTTCTCTACGTAGCCGACGTCATCTTTTACCTAAACTTCAACATTCTACATATCGGTTAGAGACGTGTGATCAATTAACATCACTCTCCAATATGTGGAATTTGTGTTTAGTATACAGCTCAACCGACATTATTTATTTATTGCCAGCCCTAACTGGTACCAAATTACAAGGAAGTACTTTCTCTCAGCCTATCGCCGTCCACTGCTGAACGAAGGCCTCCCCCAAAGAGCGCCAACCATCCCGGTCCTGGGCAGTCCGCATCCATCCGTTGCCAGCCATTTTCTTCAAGTCGTCGGTCCATCGTGCTGCAGGGCGCCCTACACTGCGTTTGCCTAATCATGGTCTCCACTCTAACACTTATTGGCTCCAGCGACCATCAGTCCGCCTGGAGACATGACCGGCCCACTTCCATTTCAGCGTGTTGATCCTACGTGCGATATCGGTTACACCGCCTCTCCTTCGGATAGTCTCGTTACGAATTCTATCTAGTAGAGAGACACCCAGCATAGCACGCTCCATTGCACGCTGAGCGACCTTGAACTTATGGACCAGTCCAACCGTGAGTGTCCACGTCTCGGCTCCACACGTCATTACGTGCAGATTAAGAGCCGTGGTTTTCAGTGATTGCGGGATCGACGACTCGAAGATATGACGAAGCTTCCCATACGCTACCCAGCCTAGACGAATTCTTCTATCGGCCTCCCGATCGAAGTTGTGCCGGCCGAGTTGAATAGTTTGGCCAAGATAGACGTATTCTAGCACAACCTCGATAATAACGCCATTAACGGCCACGGGACTCGCAGGTACATGCATATTATGCACGACTTTGGTCTTGTCAATGTTCATACGGAGTCCCACTCGTCTCGAAGAATCGTCCAAACCGTTCAGCATTGCCTCAATATCTTGCAAAGACTATGTTCAGACCAGAATATCGTCTGCAAATCGCAAAAGGAAGTACTTTATTGACTTATTAATTAGTTATAATAAACATACTTACTAAAAATACTTATTATAATACTTTGACTGCACGATTGCACTGAGTATTGTGGGTTCAAATCCCACACGGGACAACACTTTGTGTGATCCATAAATTGTTATTCTGAGTCTGGGTGTTCTTTGTGTCTGTTTCATGTAGGTTTATAAAGTCTTCGCGACACATGGTATTTACTCCTAATGCGGAATCCTTTTATCTCAAGGTAGGTCAGTTGCAGAGGAATTCTTCACTTCGTAGTCAACGTCATCCTTTACCTAAACTTCAACATTCTACATATCGGTCAGCGACGTGTGATCAATTAACATCACTCTCCAATGTGTGGATTTTGTGTTTAGTGTAAAGCTCAACCGCCATCATTTATTTATCGCCAGCCCTAACTGGTACCAAAATTTATTGAAGCACTTTATTGATAAATGATAAATAAATGATAAATATTTCGGACATCTAACACACAACGCCATCTAGTCCCAAGCTAAGCAGAGCTTGTGTTATGGGTACTAGACAACTGATACAAATACATATATACTTTTTTTTTTTTGTAAATACATACATTTTTTTTTTTTATTTATTTAAAAACTTTATGCACAAATGTACAATGGCGGACTTAATGCCACAGGCATTCTCTACCAGTCTACCGTCGGGTGGTGTGGAAATGAACATATTATACATAGAAAATACCCAAACTCCGAAACAAATATTTGTAGATCATACAAACATTTGATCCGACCCGGGAATCGAACCCGAGACCTCATGATCAGCAGTCGCACACGCCAACCGCGAGACCAACGAGGCAGTGTTGACTTATTTATTTTAATTGTAATATAATACATGTCTTTTGATATTTAAAACGTCAACCTGAACAGTCAAGTCCTCTTATTAAATATTTAAATAAATATATTTATATACGGTACAGATAAATATATACCAACATTAATGATTCAAAACGTAATGTAACACAATTTTAAAAAAAATATTGGACATGCACGAAGATCGTAATAGACAGAAAAGTGAAAGTCAGATTGCGAAGGCGGCTACATACTTCAAAGGGTGCAGGTAGGTAATACAATAGTACTATTAGACCAGGGTAGAAGCCTTTAAAAATAATAATAAGTGAAAAAAAATAGTAGGATGAAATCCATTGGAAAAGGAGGAGAATATTATAAAAATGAAAGGAAAAATTATTTACGGGCGATCTGAGTTCGGGAAGGGGAAGGTAAGTGTAAATTTTAATAAATAGCTCAAAATTATGTAAAATAATTTTAAAAAATCGAATTCGTTTTTTTGTAGATTTTTTGCATTTTCTAAGAAGATTTACTATGGTAATGTATTATTTTTTTCATCATCGGAAAGTAGAGATTTCAACGAACTGAAAGAACACCAACTATTTGAAAAAAGCTGGTGTGCTTTCAGTTAACCGTTTCAGTTCGATATTAATTCAAAATAAGGTAAAAAAAACAAATATTTCAATTCAAATAAATTATAGCGTATTTGGGACATAAACTTACGACTTATGGTGGAAGTCCGAGAGTTCATCATCTTTACCGACCATCGTCTTCTTACCTATGCCTTTAGAAACCCTAGAGAGAATTGCTCATCACGCCAATACAGATTCTTCGATTTCATTTCGCAATTTACTACAGACATACGATACCTGGTGTTCTGCACTGAATGTCGTGTCTATTGATTATACGGCCTTAGCCCGCTTTCAAGAGACAGATCCCGAACTTCAGAAACTACTAGAAAAAGGATCATCACTAAAGCTATAGAAGATTACTCAGGTAGGCTCAGGCACGAAACTCTATTGCGACGTATCCACACAACCACCAAGACCCTTCGTTAAACCTGAGCTAGGAAAGCAAGTTTTAATTCTCTTCACTGTCTGAGTCACCCTAGGCGTACAGGTACCGTGCGACTGGTCACGCAGAGATTCGTGTGGCCAGGGATGCACAAGGACTATAGAGAGTGGTGCACACATCCGCTCCTCTTTCCCAATTTCCATCAACCTCATCGAGATTCTCACACATCCATCTCGACATCGTAGGGCTTTTGATACAATCTTCTGATTACAGATATTGTCTCACCAAGGTTGACTGGTTCACACGATGGCCTGAGGCAATACGACTCACAAATATCACTGCTGACACCTGCGCTGCGCGGCCGCCTTGGTATCCGGATGGATATCGAGGTTCGGTTGCCCATCGCAGATCACCACTGATCGCGGCCGACAGTTCCAGACCATCCTATTTGAGGCCCTAGCAACTCTGCTCGGTGCACGCAACTTCAGCACTACAGCTTATTACCCAGCATTAAACGGGATGGTAGAGAGGCTGCATCGACAGCTCAAAGCAGGTCTCATGTGTTACAACAGCATACAGTGGACAGAAGTCTTGCTCATCGTTCTACTTGGCATTCGCAGTACCTGGAAAGACTACATCCAAGCATCCTCGGCCGAATTGGTTTGTGGCTAGCCGCTACGATTACCAAGCCAGTTCCTGTCACCACCAGATGACTACACCGTTAGGGACATAACGAGCTTAGCTACTCGACTCGCAAAACACATGGCCAAATTGACTCCGAAACCAACTGCATGGTATAGAAGTGACACATTTTATGCCACTAAGGACTTGCAACACTGTTACCTACTACGTGAGAAAGTCTTTGGAGCCGCCGAATAAAATAACTTTTTAAAATTAACGTAAGTATAAGGGTAACTCCTAGTACTAGGAGTCCCTTTTTATCATCATGAACCTTACCCCAACGTATCAGAAACCCCCAACGTCTCAAATAACTACAAAAGATATCAATGTTGAGAATAAAAGTACCTCAAGCTACGCCAATGTAACGTCCACCACAATGTTTCCGAAAAAAGATCAAGCGATTATACTTGACTCCATAGATGGCATAACGCTGAGGGAGTATTTAGCCGCATTATCAAGTATTATACCATCGGCGTCTATACGGTTTGTTTCTCGAATATCCAATGCTCGAATATGTGTATATCTGGACTCCAAGAAGACAGCAGATAACCTTATTGATGGTAAAAGAAAAATTACCTTAAAGAATAATATATTGGAAATAAAACCACTTATTACGAGAAATAAGCGGATAGTGCTATCGAATGTATGTCCAGTGATTCCACATTATATTATAGAACAAAAACTTAAGGAAATGAATATTACAACAATGTCTCCTATAACCTTCATGAGAATTGGTGCCACTGAACCGGGTTTTTCACATATACTGAGTTTTAGGAGACAACTTTACGTAACACCTGAAGATGATCAACGCCTTCCTGAATCATTTCAGGTTAAATTCGAAGAGACCAACTACTGGATTTATGTGTCATCAGATTCCCTTAAATGCTTTTCCTGCCACATGGTGGGCCATGTAGCCAGGAATTGCCCCAAAATTATACCTAGCTTACAGCAAGACTCCACCGAGCTGGACGACCATTTGGAGGAAGTAATTAGTAATACCTTTGATAGAAATGATGACTAAGTACAGTGTCGCCCATTTGTTCAACCAACCGCCACATCAGAAGAATATGCTCAAATATCTCAAACTCGGCCTAAAGCTATAAAACGTCTTCATCCACCATCCGTCAAAGGTATTCTAAAAAAACCCTTAGACCCAAAAGGAGATGACACATCTGAAATCACGGAAGAAAGTGACGAAACATGTAGCAATATCTCGTCCGAAGAAATAGAGAGTATAGATAAAACTAAGAAAAAAATTAAAGTAAATGACTCGAGAACAGACGAAGAAATTTGGAAAGATATTAAAGATAATATAGCAGAGTTAAGCAAAGAAGTGACATTTCCGATAAATGTTGATCAATTTATTAGTTTACTCGACAATTCTAGAAGAAACAAAAACATCAAAGAACTAGTTCTTACATATACAGACAACGTAAAAGACCTAATTAAGATGTGTAATACATTGCATTGCAAAATGAATAAAAGTCTAAAAAATAGGTGTTCTCGATTGTCAAAAAAACTACATGCAATTTACTCAACCTAGTGTGGTATCAAAGTAATATTATTATTTTTCTTTTTTTTTTATAATTTATACATATTTCCGTTATTAATATTATATTATTTTACATTTAAATTCATGGATTTTTTGCAATGGAATGTGAATGGGTATTACAAACGTATAGAAAATTTCAAATTATTATTGAATAAATTAAGTCCTGCCTGCATTTGTCTACAAGAAACAAACTTTACAGACGACTATTGTGCTCCAATCAGAGGTTATGAGTATTTTTTCAAAAATAGGTTACAGAGTAATAGAGCAAGTGGCGGAGTTGTTATTTACATTAAACCGTATTGTCTGCCGGAAGAAGTACATATTAACTCTAATTTAGAAGTAGTAGCTGTAAAAATTAAATTCCCCTTTTCCTTAACCATTTGCAATATATATCTTCCGAACAGCAAACCATTAAACAAACTTGACTTAAATGACCTGGTAGGTCAACTTCCAATACCGTTTATAATTTTAGGAGATTATTAATAATATTCTATTATTGAATAGTGGCCAACCCACTCATTTTAACAGCAACACAGGTCATACTAGTAATATAGATCTTACTATTGCTTCACAAAACATGATTTCATATTTTGAATGGAATGCCCTAGAGGATTTGTATGACAGTGATCACTTTCCGATTATAATAAAATCACGTTTACCACAAAACACATCTGTCCAAGGAACTCGATACCCACAGAAGTGGATTTATGATAAAGCTGATTGGTCAATGTTCAGCGAAGAAATTGACTGTAGTATCTCAAATTTTTTACTTTTAAACCCGATTGAATCCATTAACAACACTGTACAAATATTTACCCAATTAATAATAGATGCCGCTAACAAATCAATACCAAAATCATCTGGAACTTTAAGGAAAAATAAATTGCCATGGTGGAACATTGATTCTAAAGTTGTAGTTAAAGAAAAGAAGAAAGCTTTTAAAGATTATAAAAGAAACCCAGAAAATCAAGAGTTAAAGATTGAATACAAGAAAAAAAGAGCATACTTAAGAAGAGTTCTTAAGGAAAGTAGAACAAACTGTTGGCAAAAGTGGGTGTCATCAATAAATAGTAATATCCCTGCAGGAGAAATGTGGAAAAGAATTCATAAAATTAATCACAGTAACTTTTCACAAAGTAATTTTATAATTGAAAAACCAGATGGAACATTAACAAATCAGCCAGACGAAACGAGCTACCTACTATCGCAGGCATTTGCAAACAATTCAAATTCAAGTAATTATGACAGTGAATTCGTATTTTATAAAAACAATCAAGAACGTAATCATAACTTTGACACTCATAATAACTGTGATCCCATTAATAGAGACATAACTATGCAAGAATTAATCTCAACTCTTTCACAACTACGGAATAGTAGTCCAGGACCAGATAATATTTCCAATGTTATTATTAAGCATTTACCGGAAATAGGTCTTGAGTATTTATTAAAGATTTATAATCAAATATGGAATATTCAGATATTCCCAGATGGGTGGAGAGAAGCCCTAGTGATCCCAATCCTAAAAACCGGTAAAATTGCTAGTTCACCAAAAAGTTACAGGCCTATAGCTTTAACATGTAATCTATGCAAAATTTTCGAAAAAATTGTGAGTAAAAGACTTAGATGGTACTTAGAAACGAATAATTGCATTTCACCATCTCAATATGGTTTTAGACAGTTTAGATCAACAACAGACCACTTAATGAGTATTGAAAGTGAAATATTAGATGGGTTTGCAAAAGAAAATTATGTGATCACCGTAGCTCTTGACATTGAGAAAGCCTACGAAATGGTCTGGAAGCACAGAGTACTCGTACTTTTACAAAATATTGGTATTGGAGGAAATTTATTAACCTTTATAAAAAACTTCTTGTCGAACAGGTCAATCAAAGTAAGAGTTAATAATATATTATCTGATTCAGTTCATATAGAAAATGGACTTCCTCAAGGTTCAGTCCTTAGTGTGATTTTGTTCTTGTTAGCGATTAATGACGTACTTAACTGCATAGAAAGACCGGTCAAGGGTTTCCTCTTTGCGGATGATTTAACAATCACTTGTAGTGGGGCTACTTTAAAACCCACCTTACAGCTAGTCCAAAACACTTTAAATAATCTTCAGAATTGGTCTCGTATAACAGGATTCAGATTTTCAAAAACAAAAACAGAATATATAATATTTACCAATAAGCGAAAGAAAAACACTGACGTTAAACTTAGATTAAATAACTACAATATTAAAGAAGTAAATAATATTAAAGTGTTAGGCTTAACATTTGACAAAAAGATGTCTTGGATAGCTCATATCAATACGCTTAAATCAGAGTGTTACAGTAGAATAAACATTATAAAGGTCTTATCATCGTTAACGTGGGGTTCCGATAAAGAGTGTCTGTTAACCACTTATGGCGCGCTTATTAGACAAAAAATAGACTATGGCGCTATCATATATGATTCTGCTAGCTCAAGAACTCTAAAATCACTAGAAAGTGTGCAAAACACGGCGCTCCGTCTCTGTATTGGTGCTTTTAAAACTAGCCCAATTAAAAGTATACTGGCTGAGGCTGGAGAAATGCCTTTACAATATAGAAGGAAACAACTTGCTTTAATTTACACTGCAAATGTTTTATCTCAACCTAAAAATCCTACCCATTAATATTTAAATAAAGCAACAATTTTAGATTTTGAATATCAATCCCGACCTTATTTACCAAAACCTCTTCGAATAAGAGTAGCAAAGTATTTAAAAGAATTAAATTTCACGTTACCATCAGTTTTTGAAAAAAAGCTTTTGACTGTAGGCCCATGGGATGTGCCTAAATATCCTATTAATCTCGAATTAGCTAAAAGACAAAAAGGTGATACTCCAGATTATATTTATAGAAACCTATTCAACGAAATGCACTACAATCATAGGGATTATAAAACCTTTTATACCGATGGATCGGTTCTGAACAGAAGATCTGGTTGCGCGATTGTATCTGATAATAACTGTTTCCAATATAGACTTCATGATTATCAATCCGCTTTCAGTTGCGAATCAATTGCCATACTCAAGGCCTTAGAAATCATAGGAACTAAACCTAAAGCAGAAAAATATATAATATATACAGATTCGAAATCATGACTAATGGCCTTACTTAATAATCAAAATACGCACCCTCTTATCACAGAAATAAAACAATCAATGATTAACCTATTGGACAATAACTATTCGTTTGAATTAATTTGGATCCCAAGCCATCAGGGCATAATTGGGAATGAAAAAGCTGATGAAGAAGCTAAAAATGCTACAACCCAAGAAGAAGTAGACTATTCAATAAAAACTAGTCCAGGTGAATTAAAACAACATTTCAAGCATGAAATCCAATTACTTTGGGATTCTGAGTGGAAAGCTAATAACACAAGTAAATTATTTAACATTAGACAATCCATTTTCGACAGATCACCGTCTTCATTTTCTTGTAAAAAAGACCAAGTTACAATAACAAGACTACGCATTGGACACACTAATTTAACCCACATTCATCTCATTACGAAAGATAGTATTAATAAATGCAAATGCGGGGAGGACTTAACGGTTGCTCACATGTTGAAAGATTGTTTAGCTTTCCAACAAGAAAGAAATATTTGTAACATGCCTGACAATTTGAAAGATTGTTTAAACCAAGGTGGATATATTAAAACCCTAATGTTTTTGAAGTTAACTAATATGTATAAGTTAATTTAAGTAACTCTCAGTGGTCGTTAATGACCTTTGTTGTTGAAAAGCGACCTTAAATAAATCAAAAAAAAAAAAAAAAACGATTTTATTTTAACTATGATGTTCCAATTCCAAAACTTTTTTTATTATGTATCTTCGCTTATTTCCGAGAGATTGCCTAAATAATATAGTCTACCCGTCACCACGAGCGATGTAACCCATTCCTACCATCGGAAAATGGAAGTTATCTTTTTAAATAATAAGTCTCGCTAAATTACTAAAATTAATAACAGATATGTGTCTTATGTTGCGAGAGACTCCACAAATATACAACAGATCACAAACACATAACATCCAGATTTAGAACATTAAATTGTGGACTACTGTTTCTTTCACAACCCTAGCTGGTTTGTCACATCTACGCCTTGGTTCAACATGGGGCTAGTAGCGGAAGAGTTCTTCACATGATGGTCAACAACAACTTTTATCTAAATTACAAAATTTTGTACGTCTGAGAACTATAAATATGATCACAAATAACATCGTTTTCAGGAGTCTATATTTTGTATTTAGTAATCAGTAGGTAGTCACTACAAAATATTCTAGATAGCGTGTATTCGTCATTAAGTATTAGCAAAATATATAATTTGTGGTATTCTATGTTACATTTCTATTGGTCATGTATCACTTAGAACGAATATGATATACGAATATTTTTGTTACTATGTATTTGATTAATCTTTTTCCAGACTAATTTCATGTAGCTGCGTCTGATTTCAACGTGGGCCGTTAGCGGAAGAGTTATGCACATCGTTGTCAACCATAACCTTCACCTAAATTACAACATTAGGAGTGCTCACAATGACGTGTCATCGTAATCACATCATTGTCAGGAGTCCATATGTTGTATTTAGAACGCAGCGCAACTACGAGTTGTCGCTACAATATGATGAAACGTCGAACTGAAGTAGGTTGGGTGTCCGTCTAAGGTAACATTATTAGCCACATTTGTTATTGTTTTGTAAATTACTTTGCGGTGTCTACTTTTATCTCAAGGTAGGCCAGTTGCAGAGGAATTCTTCACTACGTAGCCGACGTCATCTTTTACCTAAACTTCAACATTCTACATATCGGTTAGTGACGTGTGATCAATTAACATCACTCTCTAATATGTGGAATTTGTGTTTAGTATACAGCTCAACCGCCATCATTTATTTATTGCCAGCCCTAACTGGTACCAAAACTACAAGGAAGTACTTTATTGACTTATTAAAATTAGTTATAATAAACATTCTTACTAAAAATACTTATTATAATACTTTGACTGCACGATTGCACTGAGTATTGTGGGTTCAAATCCCACACGGGACAACACTTTGTGTGATCCATAAATTGTTATTCTGAGTCTGGGTGTTCCTTGTGTCTGTTTCATGTAGGTTTATAAAGCCTTCGCGACACATGGTATATACTCCTAATGCGGAATCTACTTTTATCTCAAGGTAGGCCAGTTGCAGAGGAATTCTTCACTACCTAGCCGACGTCATCTTTTACCTAAACTTCAACATTACAGCACTACAGCTTATTACCCAGCATTAAACGGGATGGTAGAGAGGCTGCATCGACAGCTCAAAGCAGGTCTCATGTGTTACAACAGCATACAGTGGACAGAAGTCTTGCTCATCGTTCTACTTGGCATTCGCAGTACCTGGAAAGACGACATCCAAGCATCCTCGGCCGAATTGGTTTGTGGCTAGCTGCTACGATTACCAAGCCAGTTCCTGTCACCACCAGATGACTACACCGTTAGGGACATAACGAGCTTAGCTACTCGACTCGCAAAACACATGGCCAAATTGACTCCGAAACCAACTGCATGGTATAGAAGTGACACATTTTATGCCACTAAGGACTTGCAACACTGTTACCTACTACGTGAGAAAGTCTTTGGAGCCGCCGTATGCTGGTCCCTACAAACTACTAGACAGGCAAGCTACGTACCTATTTTAAATAACAGTAAAGAATATCACGATGTAGAAAACGACATCGTGCATTAAATAATCTTCATTGTTTTAAAGAACCTTTTACAGTTACCTAAGAGTTGTAAGTCACAAGGATTAAAACATTATTTAGCGATATGCGTTCAGTTAATGTAGCTCGCCAATGTTTATCTATCATTAATAAGTTTAACGCAATAGTAAACTTTTATATTGCAACAGTTTATTTCAATGCTCATATTTTATTGTAGCAAATTAATCAAGATATATTTAATTTATTACAGCTTGAAGACCCATGCTTACTCCCTTGAAATATTATATTATATTAAAACTTGAAACCACATATTTAATATTTCATAAATTACTTTGCGATGTCTACTTTGTGATGTGAATGAAAAATCGAACTATCACCAGCACTTATTTCTACCAACTTGAAAACAAAGCATATTGGGATACCGGCTCAGGTAATGTTTTGAATATTTTTGATACTGCTACTTTACCTAATATGAATAGTGTATTTCTTTGAGTTTAGAGCTAAACAATATTCGATTTCATTTTAACTATGATGTTCCAATTCCAAAACTTTTTTTATTATGTATCTTCGCTTACTTCCGAGAGATTGCCTAAATAATATAGTCTACCTCCAATGTGTGGATTTTGTGTTTAGTGTAAAGCTCAACCGCCATCATTTATTTATCGCCAGCCCTAACTGGTACCAAAATTACATTGAAGCACTTTATTGACTTATTAAAATTAATTGTAGTATTACATGTCTTTTGATATTTAAAACGTCAACCTGAACAGTCAAGTCCTCTTAATAAATATTTAAATAAATATATTTACATACTGTACAGATAAATTTAAACTAATATTAATGATTCAAAACGTAATGTAACACAATTTAAAAACAATTTATTGGACATGCACGAAGATCGTAAAGAGGCTATAGACAGAAAAGTGAAAGACAGATTGCGAAGACGGCTACATACTTCAAAAGCTGCAGGTAGGTAATACAGTAGTACAATTTACACCAGGGTCCGTTTTTCGAGTAATTAAAGTGTAAATTTTAATAAATAGCTCAAAATTGTATATAATAATTTAAAAAAAACGATTTTTTGCATTTTCTGAGAACATTTAGTATGATATTTTTTATTTTTCATCTTCGGAATGTAGAGATTTCAACGAACAGAAAGCACACCAACTTTTTGAAAAAGCTGATATTTTGACTGATGAATTTTCGATTGAAAATTAGGGTGCTTTTTCGATATTAATTTAAAATGAGGTGTAAATGTTTTTTTTCAAATCAAATAAATTTCAGCGTATTTGGGACATAAAAAGGTAAGGTTTACCAAGTTCAGTGTTTTTTTTTATGTAAACGTTAAGAATAAAAACCCAAAAACTTGTTTTTTTAAATTTTTCACATAAATTTGGAGGTAATGTGAAAAAAGTATAAATCCAAAGTTTTGGATCTTTTTAACCGACTTCATTATTATTAACTTTTTGCATTTTCTGCACTTTGCCATTTCACTTTTTTTCATAGGACTTTTAGCTTTACCGTCAAATCAAGATAAACCATGTTTTTACCCAACTGCGAAAGGAGGGTTATGTTTTTCGAGAGTATGTATGTGTGTATGTATATTTCTTTGGCACGCCCTAGACCCTAAACGGCTTGTCGTATTTTTATGTGAGTGGTGTCAATAGATTCGTCTTAGTCGTGAGAGTGACACTGGGTATCTCAATTTTTTTTTAAACAAAAGCATTTTTGGCGCCAAAAAGTAATATAAAAAAATTAATGTTTTCAAAATACATCGAATGTGGTATCAAAATAAAGATTTTTTACGGTGATTACGAATATATATAAAACTTATATGTTTTTATTGTTAAATATTGACGTAGTCGGGTTTTTTATTTTTAATAATTTTACCCTTAAAAACTCACCCCCTTCCCCTCCTCAGATCGCGTAACTATTTTTTCCTTTCATTTTTATAATATCCTCCTCTTTTTCCAATGGGTTTCATTCTACTATTAATTCTTTTGGTTTCAAAAATTATCGACCCTGGTCTATTTTGTGAGTTCTTGATTTCAAAATATGGATATCAGGACATACATCCATATTTTGAAATCAAGATCTCACAAAAAGACGAGTCCTAATGTAATAAGTCACTCAATTGATAATAATTGTTTTGGTGTAGATTTAATGAACTCTTTTAAATGTACACTTTCAAAATTTTAGATCCACTGACAACTCTCTTTTTACAACTTTTTCACCAAGACGTATCCAGAACTTAAGATAACCATTTTTTAAATATTCACCTTAGATTATTAATATGTCTAGATGGACTGTCAAAGCTGTAAAAACACACGAAAAAATAGTCCTAAATGTTTTTCCGCGTTTAGTACCAAATGCACTGTTAGTGGATACACACATGTTGCTGTCATTTTTGTGTTAATAAAAATGGCGAAAAAAGTGTATAAAAATTATAGAGTACGATCTAAATTAACAAAGAAAGTTATCTATTATCGTTAAGTACCATTGATATGTATCTATTACAGCAAACAAAGCCATTAAACAATTTCTAAAATAAATAATTATTGTAGTCGTCATTTTGTGTTTAATGCTGGTGTTGCTAGTTTATTAAGTCAAAACTCCCTCATAAAATGTGGCAGGCTGAGTTGTGTTGTATAAAATACTAATTCATGGTAGATAATAGATACGCTAAGAATTTCAAATCATTTTTGTAATTCAATATGGCCGCCGCATTATTTTTGTAAAATGACACTATGGGTATCGTGTAAGAGGTTTTTAGGTATACCGAGTCTAGATTTCATATCATTTTTTGAATTCAATAATTATGGCCGCAGCACCATTTTTGTAAAATGTCACTATGGGTAAGGGTATCGTGTAAGGGATTTTTAGGTATACTGAGTATTCATTTCTTGTCATTTTTTTAATCCAATATGGCCGCCGCACCATTTTTGTAAAATGTCACTATGGGTATTGTTCATTTCTCCCACCAGGGCAGCGATCACTTTGTGATACTTGAGATATCTTACGGCCCATAGAATAAGGTATTCAATCGCTATAACAATATCCCCTGGAAGGAGCAATGAACCACGGCTGTGTCACCGTGTTCTATCACAATCTAACCTAAAATAATTAAAGCACTTACAGGAGTGTGTGTCTTCACGTTCTTCTCGGCGTTCCCAAGAGCTCTTGGGGAGGTAGGTAGATTCTTCTGCTCTTGCGTCTTCACACAAACACACGCTCCTAAAATGCTGTACAACTTCCAAGGTATTCGAACCAATCTCAATAATCAACTTTTCGACTTACGCGGACACGCCTACAAAAACTCGCGAATCCACGACCTAACACAATACGGTTTATCACTAAAGAGACCGCGGGTCGATGGACAATACAATTAGCTTACCATCAAGTAATTTTCACAATAACAAATAAAACGTCGGCCCGTTTCAACACACGCTCGTTCACAATCTTATAATTCTCGCGAGTTTTATCACAATTAATTTTCACAAGCCTGGCCGATCAAACCGTTCTTAACTATTATAAGTATTTTAGCCTAACAAACCCAAAGTGTCATCACTATCACGCGGAGGCTAAATGAATACACAACATTAACAATCAAATTCAATTACGGCACCGGCCATTTTCAACACGATTTCATTTCGATTCCAACTCAAACGTCCAACGTCAAACACGAACCAGCGACAATCAAAATGTTGCCAGTACAATGACGTTCGAAATCCAACAGTCACCCGCTCGAACAGGTACGTACCTGTTCCCTAATCTACAGGCAGGCGAGATAACGTTGCTACCGCTCGTTTTATAACTGAGTCCCCAACAAGAACCTCTGCGGACCGGGGGGTCCCATCCTTACCATGGAACAAGTTAACAATGCGCCCCCGGCGCCAACGCAGTGGCGGTAGGTTAGCATCCTTAACCAGCACGAGGTCACCGACACTAGGGGGACTAGTTTTGTCAGTCCACTTAAGGCGCTGTTGCAGAATGTGCAGATATTCTAGAGACCATCGTTTCCAAAAATTCTGGGAAAACTGCTGCAACATCTGATACCGAGACAACCGAAACAATTTCACATCTTCGAACGGGTGTTCGGGCAGCGCGTTAAGTGGCTGACCAATTAAGAAATGGCCTGGAGTCAACGCCTCCAGGTCATTTGGATCCGAGCTGAGCGGACACAACGGTCGCGAGTTGAGAACGGCTTCTATCTTACAAAACAACGTCGCGAGTTCCTCAAATGTCAGCCCGGTCTGACCTACAATACGCCCTAAATGCGTCTTAGCTGACTTAACAACGGCTTCAAAAATCCCGCCCCAGTGGGGGCAACCTGGTGGACTGAAGGTCCATTGTATACCCCGACGGGAGAGGGCTGTTCCAATATCCACTTTGTTTTCATTTAAAAAGCTAACTACGTCTCGTAAGTATCGTTCTGCACCTACGAAGTTGGTTCCGTTATCGGAACGAATTAGTGCTGGCAGTCCCCTTCGGGAAACGAATCTGTCCAAGCACGCTATAAAGGCTTCAGTCGTGAGGTCAGCAACGAGCTCGAGATGCACCGCCTTGGTGGATAAACAGACGAACACACAAAGGTACGCCTTGTACTGTTTCGCGTTCCGCAGCCGCGAGCTTTTTACCAAGAATGGGCCCGCAAAGTCTGTACCAACACCCGCCCATGGCCTAGCCTCATTCACCCGATCAGGGGGCAGATCCCCCATGTGGGGCTGCATCGTGGCAGCCTTGCTCCTATAACAAGGCATGCAACGAAACACGATGTTCCATATGGTACGACGCCCAGACAATATCCAAAACTCCCTCTGGAGTGTAGCCAACAAGGCGTTACAACCTGCATGAGCGTTTTTAACATGCCGATCAGTCACCAACAACTCAACCAACTGCCCTCCCTTGGGGAGCAGTAGGGGGTGACGAGCCGAATATGGCAGATTCGCATTGCGCAATCTTCCTCCTACCCGAAGCGACCCGGCTGAATCTATAAACGGGTTAAGACGCGCGACAGCACCCTTCAATTTCGAACGCCCAGTTCGTAGACTCGCCAATTCTGCTCCAAAGTTCGAAGACTGTACCAACTGGATCAAATTCAGAAGCGACTCATTTCGCTCTGCCGGTGACAGAATTGGGCTTAGCACTCGCTGATCGCGGGAAGTGCAACTATTCCGAACGAATCTTCTAATCCAACAATTGACATTGATCAATTTATCAAGGGAGCTATACCGCTCAATCAGGAAACTCGCGTCAGTCTCCTGGACCTCCTGGGTCACATACACGGCTGCGATTATACCACAGTCCATAGGCAATTTCGCGTTGTTAAGGGGCCAATCCGATTCCTTCCTTGCCAGCCAAGGAGGGCCCCACCATAACTGATGGTTAACCAACTCATGAGCCCGGCATCCCCTGGATGCACAATCCGACGGGTTCAACTCTCCTGGCACATGTCTCCAAGTTAACGAGACTTCTGATGCCTGTATTTGGGAGACATGGCTTGCTACAAAAATCTCCAGATTATGAACTGAAGCCTTCAGCCAGCACAACACTATCTGACTTGACAGTCAGATAGTGTTGTGCTGACGTCCATGCATACACCGTGTTCTCCAACTCCAATGACCCGCGGAACTCCGAAACCGCGTGGTTCAGGAGTCTGGTTAAAAGAGCTGCCCCGGACAGTTCCAGCTTCGGAATCGTCAATCTTGTCCATATGGGAGCCACCTTACTTTTAGCCAGAACCAGTCGAACGTCAACATCCCCAGCGGGAGTGACCGTTCGCAAGTAAACCGCTGCCGCGTATCCTTGTTCAGAGGCATCACAAAACCCATGAAGGGTAGCCCTGAAATCACCAGCGGGGAACAATTTTCGTGGCAGTGAGACGTTTTTAATCTCCGTGAGCGAGGAGAATATCCTTGTCCAATCCCTCAGCAACTCCTCTGAGAGGTGGGTATCCCAGCCCAGCTGCGCCGTCCATAACCGCTGCATGAAACATTTTAATAAAAATGTGACTGGAGCGATCCAACCGTTCGGGTCGAACGTTCTCGCAATCGTCGATAGCACAGCTCTCTTCGTCCAGGTCTTCGGGATGTCCAAAGCCACTTGATAGGTGAACACATCCTGGACTGGCCGATATTGTATGCCGAGCACCGACGTGCGGATCCTGCTGGAACTCATCCGGCAACCCCTCCACCAACTCAGGAGAATTGGACATCCATTTCCGCAACTCATATCCTCCACGCTTTAAGAGCTGGATGAGCTCGTCCCGGCGAGCAAGCGCTTCCTCGACACTGGCTGCCCCTGAGCAGACATCATCTACATAAAGATCCTGCTCCAGGATAGCAGCAGCTCTAGGGTAGTTTAAGCGATCCCGTACCGCTAACTACCGCAGTGTACGAATCGCGAGAAAGGGACTAGAACGCGAACCGTATGTGTTTGTGTTCAACTCGAAAACCTTTATTGGTTCGTGGGGCGACTCACGCCATAGTATCAGCTGATACCTCCTGCCTTCCGGATGAATCACCGTTTGTCTGAACATCATCCTTATGTCAGCAACAATAACCACCTGGTGTTTCCGAAAGCTCGTGAGGATATCCGACACGTCCCGATTCAACTTCGGTCCCGAATACAAACATTGGTTCAGGGACATACCGTTCGAAGTTGGAGCAGACCCATCAAACACTACTCTAATCTTTCCAGTAGGGGTCTTTAGGACAGCATGATCTCCAATCCACACGCGACACAGACATGTGTCCCAAAGATTCATACTCCCTCATGAAGTCCACGTATTTGGTCTTAAAGACAGCATCCCGAGCCATACGACGCTCCATCGACAGCAATCGGGTCTCGGCTGTCTTCCGAGATTCACCCAACAGTGGTCTATTTGCCCTGAAGGGGAGCCGAGTTACATACCGACCAGAACGAAGGCGACCAGTATTATTCTGGTAAAACAACTCGCACTCTTCTTCGTCTGGGTCTACTCGACGCGCGGTGGGGGGCTCCTCGACTTCCCAAAACCTTTGCATTGTCTCGGATAATGCTGAACCTACGAGTATACCATCCGACTCAATAGGTCTAACCATGGGTAATACCGATCCCATTATCGCATACCCAAGCTTAGTCTCCACAGCCATGAGTCGATCATGCTGCAAGACTCGCCGATCCGACAGCAAAAACTTACCCAGAACGTCTACTCCCAGTAGCACGTCAACCGTACCTGGGGTGTCGAAATCGGGATCCGCCAGTTTTAGACCTGATGTCAGGAGTCGGACAGCCGAATTCAACCTCACCTGAGGGTGTCGTCCCATCACATCAGTCATCACTAGAACCGGGGCGGATGTCCTACGCAGCGTGTCAAAACGTGAGGAGAACGTAATCGTCGTTTGCCCAACGATGTTCGTTACCGCGACATTCCCCACGCCTCGAATGGTCCTATTATACTTAGTAATTTTCAAGCCCAACCAAATCGCCAATTCGTTCGACATAATACAGCCCTGGGCACCGGAATCCAACAGGGCGCGAACGTTTGTTGACTTGCCATTCAACCCCCAAACACACACGAAGGCAGTGGGCAAGACTATTGCCTCCGGTGGGGGACCAGAATTTGATTGGGCTGCGATTTCCTAGCGGGGGCCCCCGGGGCCCCACGCATTATAGCCCGAGCAACCGGGCATATCAGTGCCGTAGGGATCCCATGGTCCCTCGTAAGTGCCCCTCCAGTCGCGGCGCTCTACTTGCTGCCGTCCACGGATAGGGGGGGTGCGGTGATCCAACCGAAGGCGTTCCATGATGGGCGGCGAAAATCGACGAAATGTCGTCATCTTCGGCGAGCACGATGACACCCGAGGCGGCGTTCTAGTGGTCGGCGGCGTTCTAATGGTCGGCGGCGAGCGCGATGACACCCGAGGCGGCGTTCTAACGAACCGCTCCATACTCGAGGGTGCATCCGCACACCCGCCCGTGCCAGCTCCAACTGAACCACTGGCCCGCCAATAGGTCGGGGAACCGCGCGCGATGTTGGCCTGAACATCGCCCCCAACATCTTCCCTATGAGGGCCCTGGTCCCGTGGACCCTGGTTCCAAGTCCGGCCCTGTGTACTTGACCCCATCTGTCCCTGAGTCCGGCCCTGTCCATCTGCATGATGTTGGCCGGGCCTATTCATGCAGAGCAACTCAAGATGTCGGCCTCCACAAAACTTACACATTGCAGACCGAGCGCAATCCCTTGCTAAATGGGGACCCAGACACAAAAAACACCAGCCACGCTGCTTGGTGATCTGGCGTCGCCCCTGGACTCTCTGGTTCCTTAATCTTGGACAGGCGGCCACACCATGGCCATCCTGTTTACAATACAGGCAGGCATCCTGTACAGGTGTTGAGGCACCCATGTGCCCATACAACTGCCTTGGTCCTCTCTGCGGTAATCCCCTCCTCACGGGGTTCCGAGTAGCCTTCTGTGGCTCCTCAGCGGGCTTCGAGAACGAATTCATGTTCTCTGCCCTCCGACACTCTTCCTCCAAAAACTCCATAAGTTGGGAAAAGGTGGGCAAGTTGTCTGCACCCTGACCGTGATGCTGCTCAAATCTGGTCTGCACATCAACTGGAAGCCGGGACAGTACTATATATACTAACATGTAAGACCATTGTTCAACCGGCAAGCCCAAATTTTCTAATGCCCGAGTGACACTCAACAACGGGTTCAACACTTCTGCCTGTATGGCAGAGACCGGAGTCACTGAAGGGATGCTAAACAGCCTCTTGAGCTGAGCATCAACCAGCTTTCTTTTGTTCTGGTAGCGCCTTACCAACATTTGACGGGCAATCTCATAATTGCCCTCGGTCACCGTCAAATGGGCTACCAGTTCCCTAGGCTCTCCCTTCAGGGCTGACATCAGTTGCGCCATCTTATAGGCCTTAGGTAAATCCTCCCTTAAGTGGACCAGACTGTCAAATAAGTTGATGAAGCTGACCCACTCACCGAGCTCTCCATCAAAGCTGGGTAGTTGTATCTGAGGCAGTTTGGATACAACCCCGCGAGAGTGTGGGCCTTCCACAGCTTCTTCATCACAGCCAGTTCTGCGCTGGCGCTTTATTTCAGCTATGCGCTGCTGAATGTCATCAGCAATTGAGAGGCACTGGTCAACATCAGCCTGCATGGCTGACCTTATCTGATTGCTGACCTTCTCCTCCTCAAGGGCCTCGACCTTGGTAAGCGTTTCCATCAATAACTTCAGCCTAGCTGGCGCATCCAAAGCTCGAGCCAACAGTGCATCCTGTCTATCTGGTCGGCCTAGGAGACCTTGAACCGATGTAATCCATCTCAATTCTGTGCTAATCTTAGCCCGGTACAATGAGAACGACATAGCGGCAAAACGATACTTACAAGTTACAATATTTTATGTATGCAACAAACTATTTATTCAAACACTATTAGGGACTTCATATAAAACCCTATTAAGTGCTTGTGCAGTAACTTAATCTCAGATATATATATCTACCTACAAGTTTCTCTTTATCAATTCAAGACTACAACTCAAGACAATTGAATTTAACAATAACAATAATAGTATATATATATAATACTAATATATAACAATATTATTCTAGTAATATTGTCCCTGAACTAGCAAAATCCAATTGTATGACACCAATATATTGGACCAAATGTTTCAAACAATTAATATTTACTATTAAGTTTTACAATTTAAGTTTTACAACTCAACCAATAATTAAATGTGTCATTGGGTTAATACATTGGACCAAACAATCAATATCAAGTATACAATATAGTTTTACAATTATAAGTTCAAACTAGTAAACATCAACTAGTAACAACAAATTTTACAATTTATTTATAAGTTTTATAATTAAATGTGTGAACTACCTACATTCAATCATTATGCTAATAAATTGTTTCAAATACTATTCCAAATAGCTATATCAGTGGAATCAAAGATATGTGGACAGTGGAACGGTATAATTACCTGCCTAATCAACTGGTATCACCTTTTGAGGCACTACGGAGTGCTCGACTCAGAGGTAAACCAAGCTCTTGCTACCAAAATGTTCATTTCTCCCACCAGGGCAGCGATCACTTTGTGATACTTGAGATATCTTACGGCCCATAGAATAAGGTATTCAATCGCTATAACAATGTCCCCTGGAAGGAGCAATGAACCACGGCTGTGTCACCGTGTTCTATCACAATCTAACCTAAAATAATTAAAGCACTTACAGGAGTGTGTGTCTTCACGTTCTTCTCGGCGTTCCCAAGAGCTCTTGGGGAGGTAGGTAGATTCTTCTGCTCTTGCGTCTTCACACAAACACACGCTCCTAAAATGCTGTACAACTTCCAAGGTATTCGAACCAATCTCAATAATCAACTTTTCGACTTACGCGGACACGCCTACAAAAACTCGCGAATCCACGACCTAACACAATACGGTTTATCACTAAAGAGACCGCGGGTCGATGGACAATACAATTAGCTTACCATCAAGTAATTTTCACAATAACAAATAAAACGTCGGCCCGTTTCAACACACGCTCGTTCACAATCTTATAATTCTCGCGAGTTTTATCACAATTAATTTTCACAAGCCTGGCCGATCAAACCGTTCTCAACTATTATAAGTATTTTAGCCTAACAAACCCAAAGTGTCATCACTATCACGCGGAGGCTAAATGAATACACAACATTAACAATCAAATTCAATTACGGCACCGGCCATTTTCAACACGATTTCATTTCGATTCCAACTCAAACGTCCAACGTCAAACACGAACCAGCGACAATCAAAATGTTGCCAGTACAATGACGTTCGAAATCCAACAGGTATCGTGTAAGGTGTTTTTAGGTATGCTGAGTATTAATTTCATGTCATTTTTTGAATCAAATATGGCCGCCGCACCGTTTTTGTAAAATGTCACTATGGGCATCGTTTAAGGGTTTTTAGGTATACTTACTAGATATGAGCTCCTCTTTGTTTTAAAAAAACAACTCCCGCATTACGAATATACATCACAAAAAACACCCAGACTCAGAACTACAATTAATGGATCACACAAAGTGTTGTCCTATTTAGCATTTGAACCCAGAACACCTGGCGCAATAGAAGGCGGCGTGGCGACAACTTAAACCACTAGACCAACCGTGCAGTTAAGAATTTTTTAAGTCCAGTTTTTATTATTTCAAATTAAGTATATCTTCGAATGTTCTTATCAACAGTTAAGAATTGAGAAAATTTAACTTAAAAACTACTCGTCAGATCTCATTCAGATAAAAAAATAGCTAATTGTAAATCTAATAAAACAAATTGAAAGCCCAAGGTCTAATCCCCATAATATTAATACTGAGCTATCTTGAAGATGTCCTAAATCTAACACAAAAAAATTATTAAATCGGTCCATTAAAAAAATAATGTATACAATTTTTTTTTTACCTTTCTTCTTTTTTAATGTCGGTCAAAAAGACAATTAGATGGGCTAACTATATATCTTACATATTTTAAAAGGTTTAAAAATCGTTAAGTACTGCTTTTACAATACCAGACCAAAATTAATTTCTAGTGCGACATATTTTTAATCATCACCAACAGCCTTTAACAGTCTACTGCTAATGATAATAAATAATAAAAAAAACATGAGACATATTATTAGGTTGTATCACATTTTGTTTTCCTATCATATTTTTCTAGATAGAAAAGTTATTCAACACTATTATAATTGTTTCCCCATTTTCACAAAAAAAACTCAACAACTGGTATCATTTATGCACTCACACTAGGAAATTTAGAATGACATGAGGCGAGTGTAAGACGTAGCTGTCACGCACACAAATATCGAAAAGTTGTCATTTAATTTTGTTCTTTTGTATCGTGATGCTCTATCTAGACATATTAATAATCAAAGATATTCACTTATTCTAATTAAATTCATTTGTTTTTATGGCAATATATTTTTCTAACAAGTTCTCATCCTTTCCATGTTTATTTTTTTTTAATTTAATTGAATGTACAGAGAATAAAAATCTAATTAAATTCATCATGGATCTAGATACTAGATGGTCAATGAATCTTTTGAGATTGAACCCATATAGCTAGTTACTAAGAATACCTACTATTAGGAAATAATAATGTTACGTGTTAGGCCATTCACACATTGGCCACGCGCCCAGGCGCGGAGACGCGGGGCAGCAGATCCCGCGCGTTGCGACGGAGGAGCAGGTCTGCCTCTTCGAGCAGATTTTACCGCGCCTCTATGCCTGACGGCTTTGTACGCGGCCCGCACCAAACTAAAGTTGTTCAATTCCGTATATAAATCTATCCGTGTCCAGATGCATCGTGTACAAATCTTTAAAACATGAAAACAGGTGCGATACTGCGAAGCGCAGTGTGTTTCCTGCTGCGGTCCACCCCGCGCCTCCGCGCCTTGCGGCAGAATCTGCTAGTGGGACGTGCTCCCGCGCCGTGGCCCGTTTTTGGCGTGTTGGATCTCGCGTGTGTGTTTTCGTGCTTTAAGGACTTGTACACTTATGTCCTTGTAATTCAGTACAAATGAACCACTTCTAGATCTATTTCGTAAAAAAGGATGTATCCAATATTATCTTCTATTAGATCTACTTATTTGCCTATACAAAAACCATATTGCTAAAACAATTGCAGCGTCTTGAATGAGTTCGGTATTGCCCATTGTAACGTAACTAACAGCACGACGATCAAATGGAAAGAAACATTTAGTTTGGTGCGGGCCGCGTACAAAGCCGTCATACGCGGAGGCGCTGTAAAATCTGCTCGAAGAGGCAGATCTGCTCCTCCATCGCCGCGCGCGGGATCTGCTGCCCGGCGCCTCCGCGCCTTGACGCGTCGCCAGTGTGTGAATCGCCTTAGGGTTCGATTTACTTGAGAAAGAAGCCTTTTGACGTGTTAAAGAGACGTTATTAAAACCACTATTAAAATCACAATACTACTCTGAATTACAATCCTTAAAGGTCGCCGAGGTCGCTAGGTTGATCGCTGATATCACTTCGATGTTTATCTCACTATAGCTCAAACTGAACTGAACTGCCTGCGGCCCGCGTGACGCTCCATTTATACTCATATAATTATTATTCTTACATTTTTAGAAACGACTATAACACATGAGAATCGTCTCGTAAAAACGCTAATAAAAATAATCGAAGTTAATAATAATTAGGCAACAACCAATCGATATCCACACCATGCATATAGAAATAAGGTCTATTATTCCTTGCCTCAGGAGATCGATATCAAGTGTGTGTGTGTGTGTATTTGTGAGAGCAAGATAAGGCTTGAAGATTATTATTCGTAACAATATAAAAGACAAACTTAAATATAGATTTGTAAAATTTATTTTGTAAACCAACAGCTGCAGTTCATAAATAAAAATAATATTTACTTTGGTTGCCCTTAGAACTTAAAACATTAACTAAATACTACACTATACAGATAATATCATTATTATAAAGATTCGAGAAAAAAATAAAAACACAGGACATGCATTCGAAAATGCAGATTTATCTATAAATTTTTGATTGATGAATACAAAATATCAAGGACAAACAACAAGCACGAAATAAAATAAAGTCGAATACCATATACGTTATCACGGTAAGCATAATAGCTTACTTTTTTCTAAAAGCATTTAAATCGATAAATATGTAAGTACCTACGGGATTTGTTATTAAACAAACTGTTTTGGTTCATTAACGAATTAAAAATTAAATAGACGTAATTGATGAAAACCAGATTCAAATCAATCTCTTGCCCAATAAAATATGTCTGTAAACATTAAACAATGAAGGAAGTTGTATTTTGCTACTCAATTAATTTTTTTGTACTGTTTTGAGCGTTCAGTTCTCGTGTGTTAACTAGTATTCAATATTGATTTTACCTCAATTCAAATATTTAAAACTTCGAGTTTCTCCTAAACTATTGCATGATAAATCTTTATGAAAACGACAAAATTTAGATTCATTATTGCCTGAATAATTTAAATTAATTTAAATAGACAAATACACCGTTCATGTCGTGAAAATGAAAATTTACAGGAGGACAGACAAAATTTTCGCAGCATTTCGAAATCGATTCTTAATATACTTATGTAGTTATCTAATCTCAGCATTGACCCAGTATGCGACATATGACGCCAAACTATTTTATAATAAGTTTATTTTTGTCGAAACGATCATCTCCGGACACCATAGCGGTGTTAACGGCACAAAGATTCGATAATTGTTCACTCGCAGACTAAGAGCTTGCTAATTACGCAAATGTGAGGCGAAAAAATAGTCCAGTGTAAAAATAAAACTCAGCAGTCTCAGACACGTCGGGAGGACGCGCTGTGTGAGTCCAGGAATACTTTACGTACTCTGAAAATATTCTAAGATACGTTTGAGAGAGTGCGCTCGCCGACGCTCCCAATGTTCCGACTAAAAAAACACCGTATATAAACAACGCGTACCAAAAAACTTGAATCTATGTTTTCGGAATTGTTTGTCCATTGGTTTCGGCTAATAGTGTGACCGTGAGCTGATGCTATAGTGTTGTGTTCTAGTGTTTTGTGTCTGTGATGTTTGCGGGTGGCGGAGCTGGTTTCCAGAAGCAGTCTAAGCCGCCCTGGGAGAACACCAACAACAACACACCTGCTGACATTCCTCATTCCCGGTAATGAATACTGTTAACTGAAACACACGATTACTGCCAATACCTTTACTAACCTTCGAGTAATTTAGTTGCTTAAATGTTTGATTAAGCCAAAATGGGTAATAATTAAAACACTAAATTTACCTAGTTATTACTTAACTAAAAGGAACAGCAAATGCCGTCAGTAGAAACACGATAATAAAACTTAGTAAAGTAAAAATTTAGTTAAACGTATTCTGAAGTTACTGAAACCTAAAATCTTTAGACTTTTGATATAATTTGTTTATACTGTTTATGTTTTCTGTATCTCGCGACTTGCCACATGAAGGACACATGCCGTGCACTGGTTTGTTGTCGACTTATCGCCCGCACGTAATGCTCATGAACATATACATAATTACATAAAAAATTGCTAAGAGTACACGTGTGTTTCATAATGTTAGTCGTTAGTACCGAATTGTGTTACTTTTTTGTGTAGTTTTGGTAGTCTCTCTCTTATATATCGTTCGATGTATTTCTTTATTATTTTATTTTATGTGGAATTATTAACAGCTAAAATAATATTCATACATTTTTTAAGTGTAGTGAAGTATCCTTCCAATTATCTAACTTCTTAAAGATGAATATAGAATACAATTTAGTACTGTCAAAGGGAAGAGAAGTAGTTATACCTAAAACGATATCGAAAAATAATCATTTTTATATTGTTATTTGATTTTTCAAATAACAATATAAAATTTATCCAATAACCAAATTAGGTTAAGTCTTCTTTCTCATAAAAGACAAATTAAAATGAATTTGAAATCAGTTATATTGACAAAGTATCTAGAAGTATAATATGGGATGAAATATGCCAACTCAGCCTGGAATGTGTTCGAAGGTACATTTTTATTTTTTTCTAAGTACACACATCAAAAGTGTCTAGGGATCAAGCATTTTTATGCGGATTTCTTGAGATTGAGATGTGGCTTTGGCCCTGGCCTGCTCAGTCGCCAGACTTGAACCCGATTGAGCATGCATGGGATATGCTATAGAGAAGAGCTCTGCCGAATATGGAGGGTATCCAGTCGCAAGAAGACCTTTTTTTGTTGTTGCAACGAACATGGGCGGCCATTCCACAGCGTGATTTGGATGAACTCATTTTGAGTATGCCAAACCGATTCTTGTGTTGTTAGTGTTCGCGGTAGAAACACGGATTATTAATTGTTTAAGTTACCTAATAAAATTTTAAAGAAAACTGTTATTTCAGTCTTTTTTTCGAACTTTAATGTTAGTGGTTCAAATGTCAAAAATCCCTTTATTAGGAAAATGGCAAATTTCTTTATTAATGCAAAGGTGACTTGGTTTATCGTTACTGTGACAAACGAAAACACTTTATTTGATGAATCCTTAAAGAAAATTTTAATTAATATCAATCAGGAGAAAAGTTATTGCAAAAATATATGTTAATCCCTAGACACATATGTTGATCCCTAGACACTTTTGATGTGTGTAGTTATTAAATATATCTAATAATTATAATCTATGTTAGCTGAAACACTGACTATATTACCTCCATAATTTTAAGGTATATGAGTGCTTGTCCAAGTTTGTGCGATGCTAAGGAATGAGAGAGATCTGTGATGACCCTACATGGAACAGTAATTTTGACTTTTTTACATTTTGTGTTTTATAAAGTTTTTACACATATAGTTTGATACTAAAGACACACAATTATATTCATTGTTAAGTTGATTAAGTCTATTAGTATCTGATATTACTATTAAAGAAACTTAAAAATAATGACGCTAAAGGAGATTGTTCAAGAGAGCGTAGGACTTAATATCGCAACAAATGTCGTTCTGTCAAGACAAAATCTTCTGATATAATATGGCATTCATGTATTATTTTAGAAAACTTAAAAATATGTTCACTTAGTATAAAATGAAGTCACTAAAGCTGCCTGTTCTGTTAGATCTTTTTAATAGAGCTTTTAGCAATAGATAGATTTGATTTGATATTTGTTTCGGAGTTTGGGTGTTTTCTATGTATAATATGTATGTATTTACAAAAAAAAAGTATATATGTATTTGTATCAGTTGTCTAGTACCCATAACACAAGCTCTGCTTAGCTTGGGACTAGACGGCGTTGTGTGTTAGATGTCCGAAATATTTATTTATTTATTTTATTTATAGATTGATTCAAGGGAAAGGGTAATTTGTGTAATACATGTATATTATAGTAGAGACTATTTGAGAATTTCAAAGACGGTACGAAACCAGGCCAGACCTCTCAGGAAACAGTTTCTATTATCTACACACACATGTATATACACACATCAAAAGTGTCTAGGGATCAAGCATTTTTATGCGGATTTCTTGAGATTGAGATGTGGCTTTGGCCCTGGCCTGCTCAGTCGCCAGACTTGAACCCGATTGAGCATGCATGTGATATGCTACAGAGAAGAGCTCTGCCGAATATGGAGGGTATCCAGTCGCAAGAAGACCTTTTTTGTTGTTGCAACGAACATGGGCGGCCATTCCACAGCGTGTTTGGATGAACTCATTTTGAGTATGCCAAACCGATGTTCTTGTGTTGTTAGTGTTCGCGGTAGAAACACGGATTATTAATTGTTTAAGTTACCTAATAAAATTTTAAAGAAAACTGTTATTTCAGTCTTTTTTCGAACTTTAATGTTAGTGGTTCAAATGTCAAAAATCCTTTTATTAGGAAAATGGCAAATTTCTTTATTAATGCAAAGGTGACTTGGTTTATCGTTACTGTGACAAACGAAAACACTTTATTTGATGAATCCTTAAAGAAAATTTTAATTAATATCAATCAGGAGAAAAGTTATTGCAAAAATATATGTTGATCCCTAGACACATATGTTGATCCCTAGACACTTTTGATGTGTGTATATATATGTATATACATATATAAAAGCGAAATACCACTCACTTATTAATCACGAAATCTCAGAAACTATAACACCTACAAACTTGAAATTTGGTAGGTAGGTTCCTTATAGGGTGCAGACATCCGCTAAGAACGGATTTTACGAAACTCCACCCCTAAGAGGGTAAAACGGAGGTTGGAAGTTTGTATGAAAGTCCTATGTTTTTTAAGTAAGAGACTTGAAAATAAAATGTATGCTCTATATCTATAGAGCTACATTATTAGTACACCTCTATACCATCTGGTATAGAGGTGTACTAATAATGTATCTTTAGAAATCAACCCCCTTTTGGGGTTAAAACGGGGGATGGTAGTTTAGACGCAAACGAGGTTGCTAGTAAAATACTATACTTAGCTAATGAAGCATAAACCAGTAATTTTAACTAGTTTAATTCAGGTTTATGTTATTCTGCTACTGAGATTAATAATAGCCAGTTGGGCACCCGATATCGAGGTACACGATAAACTAGGTAGTCGACCAAAAATTTTTATCTTACCGTGTGGTGTCGTGGGTTTCTTCTCTAGGGTTCCTTATTATAAAAATATTATTTTTAGTTCTATTCGAGGTATAAAAAAATAATTACATAAAAAAACACTGATCACTATACATAAAATTCTTATGCGTTTTTTTAACGTTACGGTTGTTTTTGCTGGCTATGTTACCCAACGCAACGCAACGCCCCATAAGGAACTTAGTTCCAAATATTTGTGAAAATCATAAAAAATTGGTGAACTAAAAAGTTCTGGGCATATTGTATACCTTTAGGCTAAGGGCAGCAATGAACTTGTGAATCTAGGATTCTGTGTAACTCTTTTCATTTATGTATGCATTTACGTTACAATCGACTTTTGATACATATGGTCCGAGAGCTGGTACCATTTTTTGAGTAGGTATTTGAGGCAAGCTGAAAACTTGTCACAGACCTCTCCTATTATACCCCAACACGGAACTGCAGATCTGGCTGGTGAGTAGCGGGGCTAAATCAACCCCTCTGGCGAGGTCACGTGACTTACAATAGCCATGGTATTACGATATACTTCGCCAGTCATAGCACTCTGAGAAACAGTGCTCACGTGGGAAACGCTCACAAGCCTACGACATCATCACTATCGCTGCTTGTTGAAATTTTGCCCCGCTACTCACCAGCCAGGTCTGCAGTTTCGTGTTGGGGTAGGAGAGGCGTGTGACAAGTTTTCAGCTTGCCTCAAATACCTACCCAAAAAATGTTACCAGCTCTCCTACGAATAGGTTTTCATGTTTTTACCAAATTACTATATTTAAACAAAAGAAAGAAATTAAATGCATTTTGCCGCGTCTTTTAGTACATTGACTTCGGCACCGTAGATACAGGTATTGATGATAATTTTAACTTCATAGGTACTCGTTATACCCGTATACTAAGAAAAAAGTTCTTGTTAGGTGGATAGACGGAAGGACAATGAAATTATTACCTCCTTGCTTTCTTAGCTGTCTGCAGCGGTGGACTGTTAAGACTATTGATTTAATGTGATGATAATAAAATAAAGTTTAATATACCTATGTTTACATTTGTGATCATTCATTATACGATAAAAAATTAAATTCATTAGAATTAGTTGCTTAAAAGTAGTACGTAGATAATAAATTTGTTAAAGCGACACCTGTATCAGGGTAGCAAAAGCTGAATTTAATGTTTCATTCCCTTGTAGTTTTGTTTGAATTACCTTTCACCCCGCTGTTTTAGTTTGTATTCAACTCACAAGATGGCGTGTCTATAAATATTTTGTACCATTCATCACTTTTCGATAACAACTTTTACCTATTTTTTATTATGTATCTTTGCGAAGCTCAAGTAAGATATTAATGGTTTTTTTTATTCTTTGTGATACACTTTGGAAGATTCCATTTTGATAACAAAGATTTTTTGTATCTTTTGTGTATTAATATAAGAAGTTAAGAGCCCTTATGTTATTGATTAACTAAGCAACAAGAGTTAGATATAAAGTAACTATTTATTATAATAAGACATGTGGGTATAGGGGTTTACACTCGACACACAGAACATAATGTAAGTAGGTATAAAACAATAATACTATATATAAAAAAAAAAACTCTTTATTAACTCTCACAAAACTTTCTTAAGGTATATAAAAAATAATCACAAATTTTAACAAAAAAAACCGACTTCAAGAACTGGACCAAAGTAAAATTAGACCAGACGGGAGGCACCAGGTTTCAAATAAAAAAAGAATCATCAAAATCGGTTCACCCGTTTGATTCGAAAGATAAGAGGTAACAAACATGAAAATAAATACAGTCGAATTGATTAACTCCTTTTGATTTGAGATTGATTAAATTGGTTGAAAAGACTCAATATATTATTCAGGTAACTTCTTGAGAGTCTGGTGCCTGAAATAGGTTTACAAAAAACCTGTAGTTACAGGTAAGCAGGGCCCTCCCGCAGCAACTCATAACAAAGCCACTTATAAAAATAATATATAAACTAGACAATAATAGAGTTAGCAGAAAATATAAAAAAAAAGGAAAAGAAACGTATTCATAAATGAAAATTGGATATTTTGCCATGTAACTTATACTCTCGATTGTTGGTACTTGATGGAACTTGTTGCAATACATTCTAGAATCAAAATCACTTGTACTTTTTTCACTTGTTAAGGACCTTGCTAAGACAACTGCGAGCGAGTGTTTATGTAGAAAATTAAATTAAAAATTATTTTGAAATTCATACAAGTTTTTTTAAGTTCAGTATATTTCTGGAAGAAGTAATATTTCTTAATATCTCTTGTTTGAGCCTCTCCCTCTCCCCCCATAAAATATTAAAATGACGACAATCGAGAGTATTAATTACTTAACAAGGACCATTAGACAATATTATTCTGATAAAATAAGTATTTATTTATATATTTCGTAATTGTCACAGACACTAAGTTTTAGTAACACTTAACCTCGTAATAACTTAATAACGATTCTATTATTCAAATGTTTCAAAATTTTCTTGCGTCATCGCAGTATATAAATATTTTAGGAAAATTCATGTTTTATGTTTAAATTTTGAAGTTGGCTCGGAGTTTGGTAAGATAAATACCAAAGTTTATATTTGTGTTTTATACATTGAAAATTATTTCATAAAACCCGACCCTGTCTTACATTTTATAGTTTTAAATATAACTTTTGGTTCATACAAGAATATAATACCAAATTTTCGTGAATTTTGTATATCAAAATTCGTAATATTCTAGCCTAAGTAAATTTGAATTTAGTTTCAGATATTTTAGTTTCAATCAGTATTTAATCCCTGAAATGTATTTTGTTCTATTTCTGTTTGAGATAGGTCATGAACAGGGTTGCTTTTGATTAATTTAATTTTTATTATAATTTTTGCCCTCGGATCTGTCTGACAGAGTCACTTTCCGATTTATAATATTAGTAAGGATATTTTTCTCTATGTGACAACACATGCAGGTCTTGGAAGGCACCAATTTATAGTGGTAGACATACACTCTCGAACTAAACAGTTCGGCTCTTTCTACCTGTACCGAGCAGTCAAAAATATACTATCACAAACCATGGACACCTTACTAGAAAGCTACAAGTACACTGTCTACGTTACCCCCTAAAGCAGTGGAGTGAGGGAGAATTGGGTTCCAGTAACTCCTGATGATAGCTATGAAGATATAAATTTGAAGGGACAGATCTTAATACTAAATTCAAATTGATTGATAAAAGTGAAGGATTGAAACATGAATGCAATTCTAATCAAAGATGTTACAAAAGACTAAGTAGGCAATATCTAGTTGTTATATTTGGCTTTCCGTATGGTGACAAGTTAAGAATAAGGAATTTAATAACCTCTGTGACACAGACACACAGTCACATGACGGAAACATCTAGATTCTAGATGTTTCCGTCATGTTACCCCTTAGTTGCCACTTACGACACCCATGGGATGAACAGAGGTGATTAAATTCCTTATTCTTAACCCGTCACCATACAGAAAGCCAATAGATCCGTTTAGGATCTAGATCATCATCATTTCATTTCATTTAAAAAAGTTACCTAGAACACACTAGCGCTTGTTAACTGCTAATGTAATGATTGTCATAATGTTAAAATGCACGTCAGGCGTTAGGATCGTGACTGAAGGACGCAGGGCAAGGCAGGGCCGTGGAAGCAAGGCGACACTGTACACGCATCCACAATCTAGCCTAATTTATACACCCGATATAATTCACGCAAAAAGTACTGGTTTTGTGGCCTACATAAATTTTCATAAATCCGTGTTTTGTTTGACATTATTAATAATTCAAAGATATTTCATTATCAGTAGTGATATATTTTTAGGACACACGAATCCGTGGAAAGTCCAAGGTTTGGCACGTATCAATTCAACCGGATAGATATCACGGTTTCACTGAGAACCGATATAAAACAACTCTGTAGTTGCTTTTCGAGTATCAGTGAGTAACCGCACTCAGTAAAGAACCTCACGAGTAACCGTCACATTTCTTGATTCTGGGGAAAAGGCTCAGAGGACGGCAACGCACAAGTCTTTAGTTACATATGGGCATGGATGATAATAGTAATTTACCGTCTGAACAACCGTTTGTTTCTTTGCTCTCTTTCACCATTTAGTCCAGTCATTATAGTAAGTTCACCTTGGAATTCGAGATTCCCAGCTGTAAGTCTGTTCACCCTAAAAGTTGTCTCAAAACCTACATATGGTAGGGTGTAGGTACGCAATTATTTAAATTTCAAGGTCAAAGGTCAGAAAAATCGGTTTTTGCGCTTTTTTTGTAAATAACTATTTTCCTATGGGTTTTTTGCTGTTTGTATTTGTTATCAATATTGTAGAAAACAAAATTCTCTCTCTACAAATTTTTGTTTAATTACCAGAACTTTTCTAGAAGATCCAATGCATATTTTGATCAATAACGATCCAAAATTATGTATTAAGACAGTCTGTCTTGTTGGCGAGCCTAAGATTGCTATCCTATCTTAACATAACGCTTAGACAAATAGGGCCCGGCATGATTGAAAAGAGACGATGTGCGTTGCGTGGGTCAGCTAGTATTTTAGAGGTGTACAAGTAAAGAATTCTCTCAGATAACTGGTTAGGCAATTGTGGTTTGTATATCTGAATTATTTTTTAGTTCAGTCAGCTAGATAATCTATAAAGGTCAATATTAAACTAGACGATTCTAAGTTATATTTTATAAGTTTTTTGCTTAATTGAATAAAATATATTATACAACAAAACTGATTTATTTGAAAAGAAAGACACGTACCTATACCTAGCTATATTACAGACAAAATTAAATATGAAATGCAGACACGAACGTTTGATTACATTACGTGCATACAAGCACAGTTGTGGCTTGTCAAATTTCAGTACCTACACATATTTTAAGACTGGACACGAGGTGCTATCTCTGGTGACACTAACTTGCTGACAGATCTCGTATTGATATTTGAAATAATGCGGCACCGTAATAGCCATAACAATAGAACATCGCGGACAAAGATTACAAAGAGCGGTCTATAAAAGAAGCTACTCATTGTTTACAATCTTATGATGTACGTGAATCGGCCAATTTTAGACCACGCCTGTTAAACGTGCAATGAAATTTGAAATAAATTTGCCCCATAAACGTCATAGTCACTTGATATACGCACGCAATAAAATTGCCAAGCGGTCGAGTTATGCAAACGTTAAGTAATTAATTATTTTTCTTGTACAGGCCACATTTCAATTCAATCGATTCAAAATAGGTAATTTAAAATATGTAAACTTTTAACTTTTGCGTTGTTCTAGCGGTTGACATATGCGGCTGCCAATGAAGAGGTCTCGGGTTTGAATTCTGGGGCGGGCGAAAAGTGTTATTGAGTTTTTTTGATTATAGAAATACTTAATAACAGCTCGGAGTTTGGAAGTTGGGGTCTGAACCCCCGTGCCTCGGAGAGCACGTAAAGCTGTCGGTCTTACTCCGATCGTGTCGGTTAACCGTCCCTTCGGATTATGAGAGTGAGGGAACAGAGAGTGCACCTGTGTTTGCGCATACAATTGTGCACTATAATATCTCCTACGTAGTTGGTTGATCTCCGTTGAGACTGGCCGCCGTGTCCGTAATCGCCTAGGAGAACATCATATAGACCCTACTATGTTATACTACTGTTAGGATATTATTATTATAATATAAATGAGAAAGTTATGAGGATGTTTGTTACTCTTTCGCATAAAAACTACTGAAGGGATTTGACTGTCTCGGTGGCGCAGTGGTAGTCTATGCGACTGCTGTGCTTGAGGTCTCGGGTTCGATTCCCGGGTCGGACCAAATATTTACATTATACATAGGCTACTATTTACCGCGATAACCGATATAAATGCGGGCGGAGCCGCGGACAAAAGCTAGTTATTAATACGGGAATGAATGCAATCAAACTCGCTATAGAATTGGCCAGCCAATTTCGTCAAACATAAGTGTAATTGCATTGGCTGTTGACACAAAAGTGTACGCTCTTCACTACTGACTCCATTAGGTAGAAAAACATTTCATCTTTGCACATATTGGTGATACCTCTTCGAATCTTTCATTTCGACAAGTGCGGTTGTGTTAACCAACAGTATTCTGTTCTTCTTTACAATATTTTATTAGAAAATCTATGATTCTGTTTTATTTACACTCTATACTAATAATAAAGCTGAAGAGTTTGTTTCTTTGTCCAATTTGAAAAAAAAACACCGTTTAAACTTTCGCTGGACTATCCCCAAACATTTCAGAACTATAAATTCTCAAAATTTAAAAAACCCCCGACACAATAACCTGAGTTCACTTTAAAAAGTAAAAAACACGTTATGCGCTTTCATTTGAGAGCCCACTCGATTATATTTTTGCAGATATTCGGTTATTCTTCCCCACTTTCACCCCCATAACTTTTAAACGAAGCAAAGGATTTTTATGCAACATGTCTAAGAACACTCGCACGTAACTCACCTTTCATACAAAAAAAAAACAAATTCAAATCGCTTCATCCGTTCGCGAGCTACGGTGCCACAGACAGACAGACAGACACGTCAAACTTATAATTCCCCTCTTTTTGTTCGGGGGTTAAAAATCAAATAAATTGGTCCAGCCGTTTTCGAGTTTGTCTGTCGTCATGTCTGTTTACCAGTTCACAGGCGCTGCCTAATTTGGATTCAAGCAACCGTCTGTGAGAAATGAGGATATCATTATACTATTATTATTATTAATCAGAAATTCAAGATAACTTCAGAAATGAGTATAGCTTTACTTTCGGTAACCTCACGCAACTGACGAAACGCAACAAAAGAATACCACGAAAATGACTGACAAATATGTTTTCTTTCCAATATGTTTTGCGGATTTGTGTTGACTTTGCGGTGAGACTGTATCAGGGTTTGTAAACAGAAGTTTCATTATACGCAAATTTGATTGATTTAGTTGAGCCGAAATTTAGATGAAGTCTTATTTTGAAAGATTTTCATATTCTCTTTCTAGATGCGGTTAGGGTTCAAGGAATATATATATATTTATCAATGCCACTTTTCGTTGTAATTTTATAACTCAAGAACGGGCTCACCTATCCAATCCAAATGTTTAGGCTTTGTTTGGACTATTTAGTAGATGGTTTATGTGAAGTTTGCACAAAATCAGTCGAGCGGTTCTTCATTTATCGAAATACACGCGAGCGGAGCCGCGGGCAACAGCTAGGACATGTATGATATTTGTCGTATATCACCATCAAAAGTCATTCCAGAACCTTAAGATGCATCTCTTCCTTATTTTAAAAATATACCATAATAAATTACTCGCCAAGCAACACAACTTGTTGGCGAAATGAGGTCGTTAATAATTATGTATCATAAAACCTAAAACTGTACTTAATTCAAGCATAAAATCTAAATATGACCTATGGATCGACTGTACCACGATCGAACTTTAAAAGTTTCTGGTAATATTTTGCATACGCTACATCTGTGAACACAATATATTATAATGGTCGGAGAGCTGGTACCATTTTTTGAGTAGGTATTTGAGGCAAGCTGAAAACTTGTCACAGACCTCTCCTATTATACCCCAACACGGAACTGCAGGTCTGGCTGGTGAGTAGCGGGGCTAAATCAACCCCTCTGGGGAGGTCACGTGACTTACAATAGCCATGGAATAACGATATACTTCGCCAGTTATAGCACTCTGAGAAAAAGTGCTCACGTGGGAGACACAAGCCTACGTCATCATCACTATCGCTGGTTGTCAAAAAATTGTCTCGCTACTCACACAGCCAGGTCTGCAGTTTCGTGTTGGGATATATTAGGAGAGGTCTGTGTCAAGTTCTCAGCTTGCCTCAAATACCTACCCAAAAATGGTACCAGCTCTCCTACTATAACACATTTATTTCATGTTCAAGGAAGAGAGGAATGAAGTTATTACTCTATATGTGTCTATGTGTCTGTGAATTAACTATTTGGAACCCAGCAACACGAACGCTCTATGAAAATTGCGCTGACACACCTCCAAGTTGAACACGACTTATCGCATTCGATTTGAGAGAAATATACGTTTTACTACAAAAAATACGTGATCGTCCGAAATTTGAACATTTGAGGCAACAAACAACAATTGAGGGGACTGCCTTGTTACCTAGAATTACATCGTAAGATTTAATATATAAGATATGCGACGAAATAAGACTTTAAAATTTATTTTAACACTTGCTTTACCCGCAGCTTTGCTCGCATTTAATAAGAAGTATCTTTTGTTACTTCTAATACCTCCAAGAATATGTGTACAAAGTTTCATGATAACCGATTAAGTGAATTTCGCGTGAAAGCGTAACAAACAAACTTACATTCACATTTAGTAGTAGAAGATAGATATGAGTAATGAGAAATTAAAACAAACAGAGAACACACACTTACATTCACACACACACATACAAGCACACACACACACACACACACGCGCGCAAACTCATCAAACTGGTTATTTGGCAGACATCGCTTGTATTGTAGAGTACAACTTTCTATAACGAGGGGAAGGATTACTAAACTCAATTTGGTATTCCAAGATACCATGTTCTTAAGCTAAGATATCTCTTAACTAAATAACGGTAATTTATCTAACATAAAGAAAATTTTATCGCTTTAGATTTTGGTGCAAATTAATACTCTCACTACTCAGCGAGAGTATTTGCACCGTCCTTACTTCCCTAAGCACGTTTCATTGTGTCGTTGTGGAATTTGTATGTGTGTGGTTAAATTAACCTCTACGACAACCAGGGATTGGTACCATGTCACCAAATGATCGCTAAGTCGGTGGGCCAGTAACCGGAGCAAGGCCGCCAGATACACCCTACCAATGAAAATAAAATATTCAAATCGCACCAAGGCATACCATGCATTGCATTTTTTAGCTTTGCAATTTAAGTACAGCTCATAGCCGTTTTCCTGGCTTAATTTTTTAGTTGATTGTTTGGGGGTTGTAACTATTGTCAATACTTTTTATCATTGATATAATTTAGGACAGTAAGAACTCAATGTATCGGACTAGTTGATAAACAAAAGAGTGCGTTAAGGTGAAAAAGAAAAACAAATACAATTCACTAGCTTTGGGCTATGTGGCGAATATAGTCGTTGATACATATTTCGTTTACAATCTAAACATTACATCTAACACATTCTAAACATTTTCCCATGGCTGCTTACAAGGGGGCGGGAAAATAATCGGGGGTCGGTAAAACAATCTACTTGTGACAATCATTAAGATCTATATTATTACTTGGAACTGTAATTTACTACTTATAGGCTACTCAAAAATAAATAAGAGTTAGCCTACAAAAAAAGCAAAATAAAACCTTTTAAAAAGATTATAAACCTAGAGCAAATTATTTAAGGTAGAAATTCGCAATCGGTTTCATGCATTTTCAACGAAATGGTAAATTTTATCATAAAATAGGTCAAGTAGAAATTGTAGATCATGCTATTTTTCCCATCCTCGATACGTCCCCGAAAATTCGACGTTCAAAAATATTGCACACTGTACTCTCTTCGACCTGCTGTAGCTTCACCATTTTGAATTCCTTGGATGAAGATACTCTTTGCCTATTTAACATATAAAAGCCATTATTCGAGGGCCAATAGTTAGCTCAAAAGACAGTTGATACTGACTTTTAAACTTTCGCGTTCCATGATATAATTATTATTATTTTTACGTCAGGCAAAACAGAGGTATGTAGTACCTTGAAATAGTGATCGCGTTAATTCCCGTAAAAATAATAATAATTACAGTTGATACTGACTATAACTTTAAAGCAGTTGTTCTTTATTTCGGTTATAATAAATACATTCCTTAAAATGCAGCAAAAATAAGCATAAGCAGCTAAAATGTACAGAAAATTAGGTAAAAAAGAACATTTCCATTGGAATGTTTTTCCGATAGTATTATAATAATACTATTAAAAATAACTCGTTTTGCTGGAAACGTTTAAAAAAAGTATCTATTACCATGTGGCTATATATATTTTCAATAGGTAACGCGTTAAAGAAATGAACTCAGTATTTTTAGACTACTGTCTTTATTATTTTTTAATGTATGAGTTTGAGAAGAGTACAGAGATTGTGTGATTTATTACAGCCAATGTACTTTACCTGAAACTCTTGAAAACATACTGTAATATATTATTATATTCAATATTATTCTTCGTTAAATCAAACTGTTCAAGGTAAATTTAAGTTTAGTTTTAAAGTCTTATTAATTACTACCTTATCCATTTATGCACTGAAACAAGGCATCTGATATAAATCTTACGTTAGGTACAAACATTTGAGCAAAAAGTAAACTCAAAACTCAACCGAAATTTTAATGAAAACTGAACTAGAAACTAATAACAGGTGTAGCAACTTTCACAGACTTAGTTGAGTAGCTTGTAAAATTTTTAACGTCCGCTCGACCCGACACTATGGTTACATACCTACTAACTTTTAAATTTTTGCGTTTCATAATTTAAAATTTGTTATTTCGGGATTTTGCGCCACTGTACCTCGTAAGGGTTGGCCGCGGTAACCTGGTCAGAACCAAACGAAATTAAAACGTAACTATGAATAATACACACATCAAAAGTGTCTAGGGATCATCATATGTGTCTAGGGATCAACATATATTTTTGCAATAACTTTTCTCCTGATTGATATTAATTAAAATTTTCTTTAAGGATTCATCAAATAAAGTGTTTTCGTTTGTCACAGTAACGATAAACCAAGTCACCTTTGCATTAATAAAGAAATTTGTCATTTTCCTAATAAAGGGATTTTTGACATTTGAACCACTAACATTAAAGTTCGAAAAAATAATGAAATAACAGTTTTCTTTAAAATTTTATTAGGTAACTTAAACAATTAATAATCCGTGTTTCTACCGCGAACACTAACAACACAAGAATCGGTTTGGCATACTCAAAATGAGTTCATCAAAATCACGCTGTGGAATGGCCGCCCATGTTCGTTGCAACAACAAAAAAAGGTCTTCTTGCGACTGGATACCCTCCATATTCGGCAGAGCTCTTCTCTGTAGCATATCCCATGCATGCTCAATCGGGTTCAAGTCTGGCGGCTGAGCAGGCCAGGGCCAAAGCCACATCTCAATCTCAAGAAATCCGCATAAAAATGCTTGATCCCTAGACACTTTTGATGTGTGTATTTGTTATAATGCTTAATAGTTGAATTTAGGACTCCAAAGCTGTTGTGTAACATATTTCAGAAATATTTAATGATGCTTGACCTGTAATAAAAAAAAAACGGACAAGTGTGACTCGGACTCGCCCACCAAGTACGTAGGATCATTTTTTCCGAGCTTTTCCTCAAATCATACACTTATCTTACCTATAAGTTTGTATGGATGAATGAATGTTTGTTACTCTTTCACGCTCGAACGCAACGAACACAAAAGAGCATTCCACATCTATAAAACAAACTATAATTTATTAACTTATAGATGTAGGATCGCGCCAGTCTTATTATTTCAACGATTTCTAAGAAATTGGAAATGTAAGGCATGTTTGTTTGAAATTATATTTAAAATATACTCATACACTAGGTACTACTAGGCACCGGGATCGGGAGAGGGCCAAACCCCAGCGTAGACGACGTCGGTGGAGATACCAGCCATCAACAGGATCGCAGGCTGCAGAGAGTGGGGACCTCTGGCAGTAGATTAATTGATGCTGTCAGCGGTAGGAGGACGGCCTGGTCGCACCATAATAATTATAATGATTGAGCCGACAGGCAGACATGCTTTCCTCAGAATAGAGTCTGGATAGATGTGGCGTCGATTCTGTGGTGGACCTGAAATAACATAGTCCGACTCTTCTTCAGAGCAGGACGCCTTAGACTGACCATTGGGGTTGTTTTTAGTGGAATCACCACATTCCTGGCTCCTCAGTCACTGAGCTGGAGATCCGAAGGGATTTCCGGAGGGGAGTGTGTGGGTAAATTGAACTTATTGGACTTAAATATTACTGTAAGAACATTTTTTTGTGAAGAGAACATAAACTAGCATAATAACTAACTAACATTAAATAGCCTTTCAATTATGTGAGCCTGCTTACAAGTTCTGGAATGACATGTCATCCATGAGAAAATCATATAAATATTCAATTTGCATTATTTATGTGCGCGACAAATAACTTAATTCAATTTGGTCGTTCTTGAAGTCGGTTTTTTTTTTGTTAAAATGTTGTATTATTTTGTGTTTAAATCGCCCCGGATACTTTTCTTCCGATTTTTTCACGAAGAAAATTATTTGATTTAACAAAAAATCATGTAAACAAATCTAATCCTATTGAATAATAACGAATTTGTAGTGGCAAAATTCAACATCCGCATGCGACACAGTCGTCTGCCCTCACGTGTCTGCCCGTTCGGGTAAGCACACTTAGGCCTGTGTGATAACTCAGTAAATGTTACATCTGAATAGCTCTAAATTTTCACAAACCTTGCATATTTCCATACAAACTTTCATCCCCTATTGCTATTTTACGCCCTATAAGGTAAAATTTTTACAAAATTTTAATTACCTTTTTATATATATCTAATCAACAGCCAAAAAAATAAATATTATGATTTTATCTTTGATTAATAATCTAAGGATTTTATCTTAAAGTGACGATACTTTTGTAGAGATTTTTGAAGTTTAGAAACACTGTTTTGTAATTTGTCTTATTTATTTCTATTAATATAATGAACATACAAATCAGATTTATCAATGTATGTATTAATCTTAGATTATTATATTAATTTAATTCTTTTAAGTGAAATCTTTTTAATGAATTTGACATCCTTGTTTACTCGTTGCCAAGACGCCCTGTGTCACTAAGGCAATGCGCATGCGTGTTGCGAGTTAACAACCACTCTTCTATACAATCTTTCATCCCCCCTTTCAACCCCTTTTACATTTTTTCACAATAAAAATTAGCCTATGGCCTTTCTCAGGCTCTAGACTATCTGTGTACCAAATTTCATTGTAATCGGTGCAGCGGTTTGGCCGTGAAAGCAAGACAGACAAACAGACAGAGTTACTTTCGCATTTATAATATAAGTATGGACTAGCTGACCCACGCAACGTCGTTTGCGTCTCCTATTGCCCTTAGCGTAATAATTTCCCCCCGTTTTGAAACATTCTTCATTGGTACTCCACTCCTATTGGTCATAGCGTGATGATATATAGCCTATAGCCTTCCTCGATAAACGGGCTATCTAATACTGAAAGAACTTTTTCATATTGGACCAATAGTTCCTGAGATTAGCGCGTTCAAACAAACGAAAACCCCTCAGCTTCATATATTAGTATAGATGTATTTATTATACTCTTCTAAGATCTAATACTCATAATCAAGAAAACATTTATAATATTAGGTATTATGTTGATAAAAACTCTATGACAAATAACTCATTATTAGGTACCAACACTTAGCGTCTTATACTCGTGATAACTTCTAAACGAAATGTCCGAATGGGATGAAACAAAAAGTATTTTACTTCTACATAAATACCCTTGATAACATAATTCTTTATTTGGATAAGGATTAATATTACGATACACATTTAACGTAGTTTTTTTCTTCAGACGATTTAATATTTTTTTTGAACACAAATGCGGTTATTGTGACTAAACCATGATAGTTAGATATATGCTCTCGCAGATTTTTTTGTAGATCTTAATGAGACCAACAAACCCGTGATACATTATTTTGTTCTATTGTCAATACTTTTTGCAGCTCACGCAAAAATAGGTTTTCGATTTCACACCTTGGGTTACGAAACATCAATTTTCTTACCGATCTATATTTTTTTTGAAAATAAAATATAGCCTATAGCCTTCCTCGATAAATGGACTATCCAACACTGAAAAAAATTTTCAAATCGGACCCGTAGTTCCTGAGATTAGCGCGTTCAAACAAACAAACTCTGAAGCTTTATAATATTAGTATAGATATATCTATGTATATAAAAGAAAGTCGTGTTAGTTACACTATTTATAACTCAAGAACAGCTGAACCGATTTGGCTGAAAATTGGTGGGGAGGTAGCTTAGAACTAGGAGACGGACATAGGATACTTTTTTTTCTCTCTTTATTTATTTTTAAGGGTTATTAGGGTATACCAGTCCCATAAGCCCTTAGCTTAAACAAGTTTCAATTTAATTATTATATGCTAGACTGTACAATTTAATAGCTTTTTGATGTCGGTATAGCCGTATAGGTATAGATAGTTTTTTTTTTACTTTGTCCCGTGGCGTTAACCGCAGTTGTTTTTGTACCGCGGATAACACCGCGGGGCTCAGCTAGTATGTATATAAAAGAGGAAGGTGACTGACTGACTGACTGACATAGATCAACGCACAGCCCAAACCGCTAAACCTAGAATCCTGAAATTTTGCGTGTAGGTTCTTTATATAACGTAAGTGAGCACTAAGAAAAGAATTATTGAAATTCAACCCCTAAGGGGGTAAATCAGGGGATGAAAGTCTGCGTGAGCGAAGCCGCGTGTAAAAGCTAGTATTATAAAATAATATAAGTAAAGATTTATACGGGCAGTAAACACTTTGTACCCTTTTTACAAAAATTATGCAATTGGAGGAGCATGAAATTTGGCACAGTTGAAGGAGTGCAGAAAAAAAAACCAAAAAAAAAAATGGTCGTATTATAATTAACTGGTTGTTTTGATTACGTTTGTGTAAACAGTATAAGTTTTTAATTGTCAAGATCTTTCTCTATGTGAAAAATTCGATTGGTCAAAATATAAAAAAATGTATATAATAATGCATTATTTGCATTGCATAACAGATTATATATAATGTATCTTATAAAATAGCTGTAGAGTTTCCTTAAAAAAATTAATAAACAAACATAGTACGTGCCTGAAAAAAATTAGGGTTTCCCTCGATTTCCCTGGGAACCCATCATCAGATCCAATAATGGTGGCAATGAAACCACATTGGGAGCATACCCTTTCGAATACAAAAAAAATATCAAAATCGGTCCACAATTGACGGAGTAATCGGTGAATATACATAAAATAAATAAAAAAAAAGTACATACAGTGGAACATAGACCCTCCTCCTTTTTGGAAATCGGTTAAAAATTTAGCTTTTATACTATAACGAAAGTATAACTATAATTTATTAAAGTTTAGGGGTGTCTGGCAGGGGATAGCAACTGTCATAAGTGTCCGGCAATGGATGACGAGATTTCTAAAGTTATCCCGAAGAAAATATGAAAAAATTGAGCTTTATACTTTAACGAAAATTAGGTACTATTTATAAACCTTTACTACATGTTATCTGCCAAAGGAACCAAGTGCCAACCCAAACTCTATATTCGCTGGTCGTTCTTACCTATATAGGGTTCATGCACAGAAAAACTTTCAGCTTTTATAAAATAACGAAGGTCTGGCTGTCCTGGGCTCTTGCTCTATAATTTATTACATATAAATTGTACATTCATGAATGATTATGATGTGTAATAAAATCATTTAGAAGAAACTTTAAAATTTACTTTCACGCTTACGCTTTTTCGAAGCTACTTCATCATTTTGTAGGTTGTTTGTAGGTATTTGTCCCAGAGTTCAAACTATATTTTAAGGACCATAGATGTTGCGATCTAGAGCTGAAACTTTATGACGTGCACCAACAATGGCGCACACGGGCTCGTTTAATGGTGATGCGGTAGTAAAACTATACTTTACTGCTGGACGACGCCCGTTTTGATAAAGTGCAGATGTGTTTGACGAGTTCAACCGGCGTGTTTGTATGACGTCACGTAGTAAATTTAGTCGCAGGTGATTAAATTATAGAGAGCGGTAACACTTTATTGCTATCAATATAGCTTTTATAATCACTTACAGCAATTGTGACATAAATAGGTGAATGGTAGAAAATGCTTCTTTACATAGTTGATATATATTTTATTTATCTATACAGTTTAATGATCTCCAACAAAGACTATACACAACTATAACTTAAAATAAAAAATACAGTAATATCTCTGTGCATTCCAAAATTACATTACTTAGACCACAGCATACAGCTTAAAAAAGAAGTTGCTTTTATGATCATCTAAGGTAACCAGCACATTAGAAGATGCTTTTCACCATTCTTTACGCTATGTTACAACGAAGATTATCACACACTAATCTATACTAACGTATCATGATAAAGAGGTAAACTTTCTGAAGGTTTAGTTAGTAATCTCTGGATTTAATGAACAGATTTGAAAATTATTTTCCCAATTGAAACTCGCAATATAATGTGATATATGTGTGTGAATCCATTTTTCAATAAATATTTCCTACCATACCATTTTTCAATATATACTTCTAAATTAGTCCCTTTATCACCATGTCAAGATCTTATGATGGAATCCTATTAAAATCAAGGAAAACTCTCAAACCCGAGTTAATTGTTCTAAAGGCACGGGTAACACCACGGGGTGCAACTAATTCTACAATAAAATTTTAAGTTCAAGGATTAACTATTAAATATGTAATAACTTAGTTAATAACAAATAATAAATAAATATTTCGGACATCTAACACACAACGCCATCTAGTCCCAAGCTAAGCAGAGCTTGCGTTATGGGTACTAGACAACTAATACTTTTTTTTGTAAATACATAGAAAACACCCAAACTTCGAAACAATTATTTGAAGATCATACAAACATTTGGTCCGACCGGGAATCGAACCCGATACCTCATGACCAGCAGTCACACACGCCAACCGCTAGATCAACGAGGCAGCCAAACAAATAACTAAGAGAAAAGACGTAGATATAGTTGCAGATTATTTTAGATGATTGATGCTGCTCATTCGCGTATTTACGTTCTTATCACCGATGTTATGTTTGAAAGTGATGTACATTTAATTTATTGTTGTATTTTATTAGCTTTCAATTTGTGTATTGTTTTTTTTTAAATTTGAATTGCACAGTAAGTTTTTTGTGTATGTGAATGTCAGTATAGTGTAGGCTTGTAATGTAAGCTCATGTTTAGTAACTTTCTGCTGATTTTGAGTGTTTCCACGGCTTAGTCAACATGCTGGCGGTCTCTCGCTTCAGGTCATTGATTTTGACCAATAATGGTTTATGTTTGCGATGACAGGGTCTCGTATTCCATCTGAATGGATAGGCTGACTCAAATTTATGGTCATTTCCTCTAAATTCGGACGGACACTCTACTCGTATAGTTTTATTTAACACTAGCTGACCCGGCGAACTTCGTACCGCCGACGACTCCTCCCACAAATATCGTTATATTTTAGCCAATATACACAAAAACATAACAAATTATATATATATATATAAATAAAATATAAATAACATTACACCTTCCTCGAGAATTACTCTATCTACTGGTCAGAACCGCATTAAATCCGTGCAATACTTCTAGAGTTTCAGACAGACGCGGCGGAGGACTTTGTTTTATTATATGTAATGATTGTTCACGGAAACCGGCGTTTTCCCTCAGAGTGAGTCTTAGAAAATGCTAGCTATGTACGTCTAGCTGTAAATACGGACTTATGAAAATGCCTGTAAAGACTTAAAAAATAATTTAATTTATTCTTCATAATTATGAAAAGGTATTCTATGGTTGCATGAATTTCGTACTGGCTGTATTTGCACCATATTTCACGGCAGCGCCAGGAGAATATTGTGAAATACGTAGAAATCAATTACCAAAATTATAGGTATACATAGTGTGTAAACCTATGAGTATTAAATACACGTATCGTATCGTATTTTCGACTTGTTATAATTCTAAAACTTCGTGAGAATTTGACTGTACTTATGACCGTGACTTTACACGAAAACCGTCTACGCCGCTCTTCTCTGGCCAGTTATCGGTCTCAAATCGGTTGATATAAACACGTGCCGGTGCGCAGTTGGAACTGCTGAAAAATATATTGGTACCCGCCCACGGTCGTCAATTCAATGCGATTAAGTACAATAAGTAGGGTAACCCTAGAAGTGATTTCGGGATTTACTCCTGCGCGGCAGAGTAATGGGACTAATCCCGCCCACACGCCCACCACTGCAACTCCTGTACACGAGGATCAACAGTGGTGACCAACGATCACACCGAGTTATGACACTCGGGAAGTCCCAGGAAAAAAATAAACTGTCTTGGAACCCGCAACGAAATTAATCAGAAGAAAAACTGGTGGAATTGGAAATATTACAAGTCCACTTCCCTCCTTAGCAAAGCGGGAGACAAATTGAAGTCAAAATAGGCATACACCTTTTTCAAAAAGGGGAAGCGCCACGTATAAAATATTATGGGTCCTAAGTGAGCTATATTTGATTACTGTAGTATGTATGGCAGAATCGCCTAAGCGCACGGAAATTCACCGCAGTTGACACAAGATCCCCATAGTATACCGCCCCAGATGTCATTTGTAAGCTATTTAGCATCATGTTACGTTCATTGCACCAAAGACTACATTCCCAGAGGATATGATGAGCCGACTGTTCATAGCTATAATCAGGTGTTGAGCATTGACACAATGGTGAATCGACTAATTTAAATGAGTGTAGTTTGCTCTTAAAGTTACCGTAGCCTGTAAGAAATTGAGCGACACAGTAATCTACCTCGAGCCATGTCTTCGACAACCGTTCGCGAACAGATAGAAAGAACTGGTAGAGGTGTCGCCCCTTAGAGGATTCGTCCTATCGTTGCTGCCATTCATCCATGAGGTCGTTATAAACATTGGATTGCTGTTGTAACATCCATTCCATATTTTGTAGTGTAGAATAGTACATGGCTGCACGTCTTTGCACCTCGAGATCGGCAGCGGCAGAGTAATATGATAACTATATAAGGAGTAGTACCTTAAATTATGTAGAGTAACTACAGCTTACATGAACTCTACATATAAGTCCCAACGGCAGCCCATCAACTTAGAAAACAAAAATCGATGGTTCAAAAACTTGAGCATGTAAGATTACGATAAATAAGGTTCATAACTATGAGGAAAAGTGTGTATTTCAATAATCTGATTTGATCGTGACTCAAGGCAGTGGGAGTATTACAAAGTATAAAAGTATAGAATAGAATAAACTTTATTGTACACTAGATATTAAAGTTTCCATAAAAATAACAAATCAATTAAATTACCATGTACAAATGACGGCCTTATCGCTAAAAAGCAATTTCTTCCAGGCAACCTCGGGATGGAAAAAAAAGATTATAAAAAAATTAAAATATAAGAATTCATATATATAAGTATAATCATGGTTTTAAAACTCCCAAGCGCGTATACTTCTTTTCTTTAAGAAAGCAATGAAAGACGTCTTCTTTAAACGTGTACGTGCGTTAATTTGTATCGTTTTGTAATGAAATATTTCTGAAATATGAAGGATTTTTTTTCTCAAATACTTCATAACTACATGTTTAAAAAAAGTCTGAGAATAAAATTGCTTCAAAGAAATTACAAGAATGATATAGAAAATTAGACAATGTACGTGACCTTGACCTTTAGCTCGACCTTGACCCTCAACTAGAAAGAAAGACGCGTCACCGTATAGCTCATGAATAGTGGATTTCGGACAAATAGCTGCCGGTGGAATTTCCGCTGCGAATAGTGCGGCTTGGCTCATTATTCTGTAAACAGCGACTATTTTACTACTTCACTCGAATTCCGTCGAACATCTATACTTACTATTATTACTAGAATGAAGTATCCTCTATTGCGTATCTTTAGTTTTATTATTTTAATTGTATTACACGAAAAATGTACCATGGCGGTATTACCCTCGCACAGAAATTAATGTAAAATTTTCGTGCTGTCGTGTATCGTTGGTGAGTGCGAGACCGGAGGTCCAATGATGCAGAAGCATCACTAGGCCGCCATGGTGTGGGTCACCATGTTGTATTGTCTGCATTCGCAATGAGAATAGTGACCACCACTCTTGGATTCTGCTTAAGCTTTCCATCAGGCCTCTGCTTGATGGAAAGGGTCAAGAGTCAAGAGTCATTTTGGCAGGCCCAAAAAAAAATTGTTCACAGTTGGAAACAAGCCTCTCCGTAGTAAGAAGACTCCGGAGTTTGGGTGTTGTCTATGTACAATATGTGTGTATTTATAAAAAAAAGTATAAATATGTATGTATATTAGTTGTCTAGTACCCATATCACAAGTTCTGCTTGGTTTGAGACTTGATGGCATTGTGTATAACATGTCCGAAATATTTATTTATTTTATTTATGAAGGCGACAATTTGTGCAAAACAGCCTTTAACAGTACACTGCTGGACATAGGCCTCTCTGTAGTAAGGAGACTACTGTTAGGCTGGCCAGACAGGTTGATATAGGGTTTGTTACACGTTTTCCTTTCCTTTGCAGTGAGGTTGTCATGAGTAGTTTGATCTCTTAGCCATCTTTTTCAACATCCATAGGATAAATAGGGATGGTGGCACTGTACTCGCGCATTCGATACAAATTTTATGTTAAAACTTAAATACGCACCTAAATAGGAACACATTTGTTATAATTTCTCAAAATGATTGATATTGAGACTTTTACTACTACTATACACATACACACACATACTCATACAGACATACACAGACACACACAAAATTGCACGCATTCACAACAAACACACACTAATAATTAATTGAATTGAATTTGTAATTTAGTATATTCAACAAGCATGTTTCAAATTCTTAATGTGTAATTACAGAACTAAGTATTTGTTTTTTGTTTAACTGAGGTGGGCGTTGGTGGCTGCAACACGATTATTTAATTATAACAGTCGTTTTGTTAACCAATGTTCTGTCTTTTGTTATTTCTTGGTCTCAAAACAAACTTTTATTTATTATTTTATTTCTTTCCAACAAGAAACATGTCTTATAATTGGACTTGTTATTGTACAGCGTAATGACAAAGGCTTTTTGTGACTTGTTTTATGATTTTCATGTAACTACTATGAAATTAGTTGAATGTGCGATGCCACAACTAAAACATATATACTTTTTCAGTTATACGTACAATACATAACTGTCTTTGTCAGTATTGTTCTCATAAGGCTCTACGCATTTTAGAAACTGGAAGTTATATATCGACACAAACAGGCAGTAGAATTTGGTGTTTTCATCTAATTAACCATGACAATCCAGTACATGCTGTGGTGTCTGTTTGTGTTGATCTATGATTTGTAACTGTAGCTTCAATGTCACTCAGTGTCTTATTTGAATAAATGATTTGGAATTTAAATTTAACAGATTGTATTGTTAAATTCAAATCTATCTATACTTATAATAAAAATGTAACAGGTCCAATTCTGTACATAAAAGATATGCCTATTTAGAATTTTTTTTGGAGGGCTCTCTATAATTGATACTGAAGCCAAAACTGTTTTTTTTTTTTTTTTGCCTGTCTGTCTGTATCTTGGCCGCGCATCACGCCGAAACTACTGAATGACTTCAAATGAAACTTGGCATGATTTGAGTTCATGCTACGAGGTAGGACATGGGATCCTTTTTATCCCGAAATTCAGCACGGTTTCTTGGAGAGAGGGGATGAAAATCAAAATATGTACTTAGTTGTAATTCAATAACACATAGTCCGATTTCTTTCATTCTTTTTTTGCTGGAAAGAAAATAAATAAAAGATAACGGGAAAAGTTTTTTTTTGTCTGCGACTGTACGCTGCCTATGGGAAGCTGAGACAGATATGTAAATATGGCGGTACGAAGTTCACCGGGTCTTGTATATAGATATACAAGACACAATAAATTTGACTTAGAAGACAAAAAAATGTTCAAAAGTCACTTTCTACGGTTTACTGTAACTGCACTGCTCGTATGAGCAGAACTACATAGCCTTTAACTTTCCTTGATAAATAAAAAAACAATAGTTCGTATCCGATTTTTACTTTTAGAGATGATTAACAAACTGCAAAACAAAGAAATAATAACAATTTCCAAACATTAATTTGAAAAGTCTTAAAACCATTTTTAGCTTTTCAGGTATAAAATTTTAATCAACCCTCTTTTATCTGTCAGCCCACTCCTTATAAATTATTCAGCTAGTGAAATGGTAGCGGTTTAATTTGGAAATTATATATTTTAGGCCCTCAGGCTTCATCAATGAAAATATGAGTTTAAAATAGTCTGTCTAGACCGTGGAATGAACCTAAGTGGCCTACTATTTGGTTTATTTACTTTTGCTACAAATAGAAATCGGGTACTCAAACAATTACGATGAGTTATCGAGCATAATAACTAAGGTAACTTGTTACCAAACTCAATAATGTATATTATTATTATATAAATTGATTTTTTTTTTCTGTAAAAGGGGGCAAACGAATAGACTTATCGCCTGATGGTAAGAGATTTCCGCCACCCATTAACACCCGCAACACCAAAGGCGTCACAAGTCGTTGCCAGCCTTTGAGGGATGGGAGGTATGGGGGAGAGGTTGTGGTATGGGCCTTCGGTATCCTCACTCACTCAGTCGGTGAAACACAGCGCAAGCACTGTTTCACACCGGTTTTCTGTGAGGCCGTGGTATCACTCCGGTTGAGCCGGCCCATTCATGCCGAAGCATGGCTTTCCCACGGTGAAGTGTTGCAAATAGAAAAAGAAGCAAACGAAGAAAAAATCTATTTTGAATAAAATACAATATTTTAATTGGTTTGGACCATGCTATGGTAATCAGACTTAATATATACAAATTGTGGATAAACTACAGCCGTGCCTCGGAGAGCACGTTAAGCCATCGGTCTCGGTTCTCATGAACACATATGGCAGTCGTTATTGCAAAGTCAGTGCCCTCAAATATACTGAAATCTAGTTTGACTTTCAAATTCAGTTTACTCTCAGGGTTGCAGATGCCAGTCGCTCCGTAGAAAAACCAACATCGAGGTAATAAAAACGGTTGAAGGAATTGGGAATAATAAGGGCTAGAAAGATGCTATAGATAAGACATTGAACTTGCAGTGGACGTCTTTTGACTGAGATGATGATAATGATGATGTTTGAATATAGTCGTGTGATGACATCATCATCACACGATTATTTACCTTGGGTCTGATCACACCCATGACCGCCTTACAGTGTCACTAACCCCTAAACAACGAGGCCTATCAGTATCTTCAAGGAATATAATTAACTAATTACGATCAACCATAGTGATTATTACTTTTCGCACAACACATACTAAGAGTATGGACGTGTAAAATTAAAATGTGATTAGATTTATTGAGCTTCAAATCGTATTGTAGCAATTTTTTTTTATGTAGCCCGCCATAATGATTCTACTCTGCCTGATGGAAAGCATAAGCAGAATCTAAGAGTGGAGGCCACCATACTCATTGCGAATGCAAACAATGCAGTATCGCGAACCACACCATGGCGGCCTAGAGATGGTGCTGCATCTTTTAGTCTAGTCAACAAGTATGAAACTTGTTGACTAGACTATTTGGGCCTCCGGTCTCGCACTCACCAACGAAACACGACAGCATGAACGCTGTCATTTTACGTTGATATTCTGTGCGAGGGTAGTACCACCCCGGTCGAGACGGCCCTTTCGTGCTGAAATCAGCGTGGCTCTACTACCTATTACCTATAACACTAAACAGAAACGGCCTACTAATAAATTTAACTATCACTAATTTCTCACACGATTCGTTTTGCACAACCACGAATAACTATATGCATTTAATAATAATAATAATAATCTTTATTGTTTCTCTCACATAGTACATTAATTAGAATTACAGAAGGAACCAAACATTATACAAACTACTATACTCGTATTTCTATGTGAGAGACTGGCATCTATACTAGGACAGACCTGTATGACAGACTGCCAGCCTCTCCCAACTCTGGTTTTGTGCAGTACTAGATGTAGGTAATATAATTTTTAAAATGTAAAGAACTACTACAAATTCTATAGATGAGAGAGTGTGTGTACAAGCATTTGTTAAGTGTGTGTGTGTGTGTGTGCAAGTGTGTGTGTGCGTGTATAATTGTGTGTATGTGGATGATATTAAGGATAGCTTAAGTGTAAATTGTGTTAGGATATTCATGTGCAAACTAATGTGTAAGAATATAAGAACGCGCTGCATTAGGATGGAATAAGTAAAAGATCTTCAGTTTCATCGTAACTAAGTGACTTGAGGAAAGATGTGACAATTTTATTGCAATGGAAACGCGTGCAAGAGTTTATGTCAGTCTGTTTGTTGATCTTATTGTAAAGATAACCTCCCAGAAAACCAAAGAACCTCCTGGCGAACGATGTAGTCCATTGAGTGGACATTGTAACACAGACTTGATATTTTCGGCGCTTCTGATTAAGAGAAGACGGGTCATAGGTAAGAGCACCATGTTGTTTCAGTATGATTCTCAAGATAAATAGTTGCCTCACTGTTAATACGTCCGTAAGCTGATACAGGTCTTTGGTTGGAAATAGAAATGGTAGGGATCGACTTACCTTCAGTACCGCCCGTTGAGCTCTTTCCAATTTCACAAGATGTCTCTTACATGCTCCCCCCCAAACCGTCACACAATAGCCTATCATCGACTGGCAGAGGGCCATATAAACCATTTTAATCACCTGAGGGTCCGCTATATGACGAAGGTTTCGGAATAGAAACATTAATTTACGAACTCTTGAGGAGAGCAGGTCCAGGTGGCGGCTGAAGTTCAAGGAACTATCCAGCACAACTCCCAGGTATTTCATGCTAGAGACTTTATTCAGAAGAGCACACGAGCAAGGGCCGCGCAGTGAGCATGTATGATATAGTATACCATGTCGTTCTCGCATAGAAACTGGTATGCTCCTAATATAAAAAGGCATGCAATACGTTTTTCCAGGATTAAGTGTCAACCCATTTTCCTGAAGCCATGAGGAGACAGCATTAAGTCCAAGTTGTGCAAAACCATACGCATCCTCCCAAGACTCACCATGGAAGTACCTGATTATTAAATTATAGCTTGACTAACTGTTGCCTGGGGCTCTGATTGTACATCGGACAACACGGTGAAAGAAGAGTAGCCTATGCCCTTCTTCAAGAACCAAAGTAAAAAAAAAACATACCTTTTATTGAAATCGGTGTAGCGATGATGATGTGAATCGATTGTCCCTTGGATACATAGTTATCTATCTATATATTTAAATAGAAGAGTAAGGTGACTGACTGACATATCCAGAGAAGCTAGAATCCTGAAATTTTGCATGTAGGTTCTATATATAACGTAAGTGAGCACTAAGAAAGGAATTTTTGAAATTTTACCCCTAAGGCAGTAAGTCAGGGGATGAAAGTCTGCGTGAGCGAAGCCGCGTTTAAAAGCTAGTAATTAAATATGTTCACGAATTAAAAAAATATTTTAAAGTAACTTGTGAATTTTAATTGTGCTATTCAGTCACATTAATCACATCAATGTAGAAGTCTATATTTATTTCATCCTTGATTTCCTACGATTTTTTTGTAAATATACCATAAAAGAATAAGTGTTACTTTAATCTAGAAAAGCCGGTAAAAATATTTTAGCTCTCCATTGAGTTCGTTTGTGAATATTTAAACCAAATCAATACACTGATTTGGACTTTAGAATGACAAACAAACGCTTGGATTAAGGTAGCTATATAAATTATAGATCTATTGACAGTAAAATAATGAAATTACTTTACAAAGGGAGATCAGAAGCAATATTAAAATGGAAATTGAAGTTGAATAGTACAAAGTGAAAGACCAAATAAAATTATTGTAATAAAAATATAAGCAATATATAGTTGTACTATTTTCACAGATGATTTTTAGTCAGGACGATTAACATGTCTGTATAAAATAACTAGCTGACCCACGCAACGTCGTTTGCGTCTTATATTGCCCGTAGCGTGATCATTTTCCCTCGTTTTTGAAACATTCTTCATTGATGCTCCGCTCCTATTGGTCTTAGCGTGATGATATATAGCCTTCCTCGATAAACGGGTTATCTAACACTGAAAGATTTTTTCAAATTGGACCAGTAGTTCCTGAGATTAGCGCATTCAAACAAACAAACAAACAAACTCTTCAGCTTTATATATTAGTATATAGATGTATTTATTATACTCTTCTAAGATCTAATACTCATAATCAACAACACATTTATTTGGATAAAGATTAATATTAGGTATTATGTTGATAAAAACTTTTTGGCAAATAACTCATTATTATGTACCAACTCTTAGCGTCTTATACTCGTGATAACTTCTAAACGAAATGTCCGACTGGGATGAAACAAAAAGTATTTTACTTCTACATAAATACCCTTGATAACATAATGCTTAATGTGGATAAGGATTAATATTACGATACACATTTAACGTAGTTTCTTTCTTCAGATGATTTAATATTTTTTTTGAACACAAAAGCGGTTATTGTGACTAAGCCATGATAGTTAGATATATGCTCTCGCAGACTTTTTTGTAGATCTTAATGGGACCTACAAACCCGTAATTATTATTTTGTTCTATTGTCAATAGTTATTGCAGCGCTCGCAAAAATAGGTTTCCGATTTCACACCTTGGGTTATGAAATAGCAATTTTCTTACGGATCCCTAATTTTTTTGAAAATAAAATATAGCCTATAGCCTTCCTCGATAAATGGACTATCCAACACTGATATATTTTTAAATCAGACCAGTAGTTCCTGAGATTAGCGCGTTCATACAAACAAACAAACAAACAAACTCTGCAGTTTTATAATATTAGTATAGATAAGTTCACGAAATTATTTGCTTTCAAAAAGACTGATTAAGGTGAAGGTTCGCGCCGCGACGGAGACAAGAGACCGAGAAGTAGCCTGCAGTCATCAAATAATAATAAACAATTCGGACATCTAACACAGAACGCCATCTAGTCCCAAGCTAAGCAGAGCTTGTGTTATGGATACTAGACAACTGATACAAATACTTTTATAGTTTTTTTTGTAAATACATGCATATTATTTGTAGATCATACAAACATTTGGTTCGACCCGGGAATCGAACCCGAGACCTCATGATCGGCAGTCACACACGCCAACCGCGAGACCAACGAGGCAAGCTATTCTGTCTAATCTCTAGTCTATCAAAGGTCTATTATGTCATCTATTCAAATTGAACGATTTTTTAGATTGAAAATGTTATATTGTAAATAAATAAAGTGATTCGACACGAAACCAAAGTAAGTGATGCAACTTAAATAATTAGCAAGCCAAAGTGCCAATAGTGGATATCGGTTCTCAATAACGACCTAATTGGAGTGTAGACTGCGTTTTGTAAAATGTAACGCAACAGTAAACCTTAATAAAGCCGACGGAATGAGGTCTGGTGCTGGTTTGTCGAAATTCTTTAATGAAAGTTTTAATAAAAATAATGATTCAATGATCAGTAAAAGTATACATTCGCATAGGTATATTTAGCAGTCTTGAATTATATTCAGAAATAAGCAAAATTTCTTCCTCTGAACTAAAAATAGCCTTCTCACGAACTGCCAGTAAAACCTTTGGCAAACATTATGTTCGTAGTTTGCAATATAAACCTTTCATGTTCAAAAGCATTAAGGAATGAATAGTTGGCGTTTGACGTCATTGAATGTCCTAGGCTACATTATATGTGGCGATGTCCTAGGGTGTCTGGTAACTGTGTCAGGGATACAGTGAGGCCGGCATGCAATTGGTAACACGAAACGTGCGATTTTTTTTCACCACCACTAAAATAGCTGCCGGTCGATACCGACATAGGTAATGAGCGGTACTGGAAATTACACTTTAAAAAAATTTGAATTTTTATTAGCAGCTTTATGAAATAAAAAAAAATGAAATTAAAAAACATACACTTATCTATTTTTTTTAGTTTTAATATTCTTATATATTAAAATCAATTGCTGTTCGTTTGTCTCGCTGAACTCGAGAATGGCTGGGCCGATTTAGCTGATGTTTGTCGTAGTCCAGGGAAGGTTTAAACGGTGAAAAATTAAAAATAACTTGAAAATCCAAATTTCACGTGTACGAAGGAGGGGGCACAGCCAGTAAAATGTAAAAATTATGCAATGCATACCAACGTTTGCTAACAATAGATAAAATGGCTATAGATTCAATGGTAAAACTCGGCTTGTAACTGATATGTCTACTAGAGAGTTTTACATACGTATACATATGCTACATACCGTATCTTGATTTAAAACGCCAAGCTATTTACGTGCACACCTCGTTCGTACTAGATGATATGGTATTAAGGGCAATCTTGATCATTTATTCCGTGGTCTGTTGGAATAAAGCGCAAACACAGATCGACCGAAATAGCGATCTATTTTACATTATTTAGTGATAAATGCCACGGCTCGGTGGCTACGCGCTAATATGGCCAATAGGAAGTGAAATCGACTAATATTAGAAGCTTTTATTTCCAACTAGTGGCTGCCCGCGGCTCCGCCCGCGTATATGTCGGTTATCGCGGCAAATAGTAGCTTATGTGTTATTCTGATGTATAAGCTATATTACTGTAAAGTTTCATCCAAATCCGTTCAGTAGTTTTTGCGTGAAAGAGTAACAAACATCCATCCATACTTACAAACTTTCGCGTTTATAATATTAGTATAGATGAACTAACTAAGCTTTTATTTTTATCCAATATATTCGCAGTCCAAGTTAGCTCCTGTGCGATGGTTGGTCTTCTATTCTATACAAATAAATAAAAAAATAAAATTGGAGTGTCTGTTTGTAATATTAAAATAACCGCTTTTTACTAAATACATAATATGTATGTATACACGGTACATATATGTACATATATATATACAAAAATAACATTTTTTACAATTTTTGTCTGTCTGTCTGTTTGTTCCGGCTAATCTCTGGAACGACTGGGCCGATTTTGATGGGACTTTCGCCAGCAGATATCTGATTTAATACTTAGGCTATACTTAATAACTTAGGCTACTCTTCTTTAGACTAACTTTGCCCCGCGGTATTACCCGCGGTTGTAAAGATACAACGGTAACCGCGGGTAGCATCGCGGGACTGAGCTAGTTTTTAATTTATTTATTTATACTTCCTGCATTACAATTGCCCTAGGCGGACTTAATGCCACATGGCATTTTCTACCAGAAAAATATCAATACCAATTGATTAATATGTTTTTTTTTACCCGACTACGGCAAAGCCAAAGGAGGGTTATGATTTTAACAGGCTATGTATGTATGTATGTTTATTTGTTCCCTCATAGCTCCTTAACTACTTATTAGAACTGGACAAATGAGGTATCGTTAGAAGCGTCTTGGTCGTCCGCTGGTTATGACGTGTCACTGAATCTAATGTGGCGCCCTCTAGCCGACATAAAGTACTGTGTTAAAAAATAAAATTGAGATAAATATGCCGTGTTTGGTATCACTGGAAAGGGCGTTACTTGTATGTACATATATATATATATATATATATATATATATATATATATATATATATATATATATATATATATATATATATATATCAAATATATATATATATATCAAATATATATATATATATATATATCTATTAATAACGGCACCAAAACATTTTAAATAAAAAAAAGTAAAAACTAAAACCCAACTACGTCAAAAAGCCGTAGTCACACGTTACATAGAAACGCACCATACATAACACTTTAACAATGTGTGACTACGGCTTTTTGAACTTGTTATTTACTTGCAGTTAATCATCAAACTCCGATCAGATTCAAGGAAAGGATTTAGTTTAATAAACGTTTAATGAACTGAGTGTTTCAGACACTGAGACACTCAGTTAATTTAAAGCAAGAGGTTCGTTTTTAATCTCTTTATCGTATTTATCATAACAAGTCAACACAAGTAGATCCACCAGGGTTTCCTTTAATAAAAGAGATGTTCGGTGTAGGTATAATGGTTTTCTAGTGCTCTATTTCTGAAGTTATTGCTGTTACACCTCAGAAGTCATGTACATTGTTTTTTTAACCCCCAACGCAAAAAGAGGGGTATAAGTTTACGTGTCTGTCTGTCTGTTAGTGTGTCTGTCTGTCTGTGGCACCGTAGCTCGCGAACGAATGAAGCGATTTCAATTTAGTTTTTTTTTGTATAAAAGGTGAGTTACGTGTGAGTGTTCTTAGACATTTTTCGTGAAAATCGGTTGAGTCGTTTAAAAGTTATGGGGGTTAAAGTGGGGAAGAATAACAGAATGTCTGCAAAAATATCATTGGCGTATGATTACTCGATTAAGTGCTTGATTAGGGGGTTTTTTAAATTTTGAATTTAATATTATGTTCCCTTTGGCGCGTTGAATTTTCTTTTACTGGAGCTCGCATCTATCTTTGAACCTGAATTTATATTATATCAGTATTATATTGTCAAGGAATTTTGTTAAGTTTTTAACTGTCATCTAATAACAAAAATAATTGATTTGGTCTTATATACGGGTAAGACGACTGTATTAAGGCTATTAGTTAGTATGAGACACATATAAAATATAGTAGTATCTACTTATTACTATGAAAATATAGCCTGTTATTAAAGATAATGGTTTGTCATTTTAAAACTTCAACTGCTGTACACGCCGAACTAACTGCAACTTTTGTAATCTATACTATTATATAAAGCTGAAGAGTTTGTTTGTTTGAACGCGCTAATCTCAGGAACTACTGGTCCGATTTGAAAAAATATTTCAGTGTTAGATAGCCCATTTATCGAGGAAGGCTATAGGCTATGTATCATCACGCTACGACCAATAGGAGCAGAGCACCAATGAAAAATGTTTCAAAAACGGGGGAAAATGATCACGCTACGGGCAATAGGAGACGCAAACGAGGTTGCATGGGACAGCTAGTCAGAATATATATCTGGTAAATCGTTTAATCCTGATCAGTAAGCACATGTATATGCTTCTGTTATGTATAACTTGGAAGGCTCCTCTATGAATGTACATCCACGTTGTGATAAGTAAATAAATAAATATTTCAGACATTTAACACACAACGCCATCTAGTCCCAAGCTAAGCAGAGCTTGTGTTATGGGTACTAGACAACTGATATAAATACATGATTATATGTACTTTTTTTGTAAATACATACATATTATACATAGAGAACACCCAAACTTTCGAAGTTTGGAGATCATACGAACATTTGATCTGACCCGGGAATCGAACCCGAGACCTCAAGCACAGCAGTCGAATACGCTACCACTGCGCCACAGAGGCAGTCCATTATACCAAAATATTTGGTGTAAAGCACAAGAGAACAGCTTATCTATATTTAAAGTTATTATTTGAATCTAAAATGCAAAGTTGTACATTTTTCATTTTGTGCACTTTCATCTTACCTATACCAATGGCAGTTCCCGGATGCAATGAGCAATGTTTTAAGCTTGGTAATATAAAATAAGCACAATGATTACGACTTAATCAGATTCATTAATATTTAAATATTTTATCATTTTAAAATTTCCATTGAAATTGATAATTGAAACATTTTTCAACTATTGATTAAGAGCCATTCTTAAAACTTTTCTCCGTAATTAAATATATAGCATGAACAAACTTCAATAATTTTAGAAATCTTGGAGTTTTCTATTATAACCACAAAATGCAAGGTTCTAGGTTTCTCGCCTTCAAGATTTCTACATCGGCCAATGTATAAAATTTTACTATTGGCTTTTCATTATGCGTGTGTATGAGTCATGTATTGTGTTGCCAGTCCCCAACCCGCACTTGGCCAGTATGGGGATGTATGGCCTTAACCCTCTCCTGAGCCCAGCAGTGAAACGTTATGGGTTGTTAATGATGAAATATTTACTAGACTAGTTAGACGCCGCTGAATATATACAGTCTTAGTAATCGATTTATCTATAATTGTGCTTTGGCTTTGAATTAACTTTGAAACACGATAAGTTAGTCAAGACGTCAGAACCACTGTTTCGTATCGAGGTCACCCTAATTGACTTTGAACTTGAAATAACAAGATTATTATTATGCAATAATTATATACTTATTAACTGTTAATATGAATATTTTCTTGAATTACATTTCATTATTTAAACTGTGAAGTGTTTAGTAGACTGTAATGTAATGAAACCTTATTAATGTTTTTATGAAACAGGCATTACATTAAAACTCTGAAGTTGTAAATAGTTTATTGATGTTTGAACACATATTGCTATTCAAGCAAATCCTACGATAACAACCGAGACCGACTGCTTAACGTGACCTCCGAATCATGAAGACGCTCATGTAGTAGTGCCACCAGCAGTCACCCTTCCAGGTACTGACCGCGCCGTCGTTGCTTACCCTCGGTGATTGTTTCTAATCACCGAGTGCAACGGGCTATGAGCGCCTAGTAAATATTTAGAATCTACTAATACCAAATATTCGTGCAGTGACGGGTGAGAAATACAGAGTGTAACCTCCACTATTAATTTCATGGATCTCATAAGAGTCGACTCAGAGGTAAATTTATGCAGGACACCAGGACTGCAAAGGTAAGGAAGGCTTGAAACAAACCCTGTACCGACATGTCTGAGCAGCATGGTATACTATGCCAAAATATCATTTTTAAGGCGAGGTGAATGTCTAACAGTCGACCAAAAAAGGTAGTTAATCGCACAGTTAGATTAGTATAGCACCTTAAAGGTCTTTTCGATGTGCTGAAGAACCTTCACTTATTTTGTGCTACACGTTATCAATTATACTTTGTACTTTCATTTTCAAAAATAATAATAATAATAGAATAAATAAATAAATAAATAAATATTTCGGACATATAACACACATCGCCATCTAGTCCCATGCTAAGCAGAGCTTGTGTTATGGGTACTAGACAACTGATACAAATACATATATACTTTTTTTTTGTAAATACATACATATTATACATAGAAAACACCCAAACTCCGAAACAAATATTTGTAGATCATACAAACATTTGGTCCGACCCAGGAATCGAACCCAAGACCTCATGATCAGCAGTCGCACACGTCAACCGCTAGACCAACGAGGCAGTCAAGGAGGTTTTATGTTTTATTATTTCATAAACCTAAGATAGGTTTTTGTGTTTAGGTTAAGATTTTTATATTGTAATTGCATGTTTTGAAAAATAAACTAAAAAAAATGTGTGTTTTCGTATATTCATTCCAATTTCGGTTTCTATCCGATTTGAAAGAGTGACCGTCAAGAGCTTTTTGCCTTAGAAGTACATAGAAGTATCTATTAGAAAGTAATATAAATGAAAGAATCACTCAGTTCAATTATAAAAGAGATGTGCATGAAGACTAAGATTTTAATTCATTTAAATGTTCTACAAAACCACAGTAATCACTTTCCATGAACTATTAAAAATATGAACTACATGCAAACAAAATTCCAGTAGTATGTTTATTATTCACATTCGGAAAATAATTGCATCGATGTGTTAGAAAGTAATATATGGTTGTAAAATATAGTTTTCGAAAAAATACGATTTTTTGTTGTTTGAAAGAATGTAAATAACCCTTTTTGATTTTTGATTGATTTTGGTTTTGAAATGTTTGTCGTTGTCCACGAAAGGCTATAAAGGTGAAAATTTAAAAATAACTTGAAAATTCAGACGTCACGTGTACGAAGTAGCGGGCACAGCTAGTTTACAAATGAATGTTATTAATGATGTGTTTTCTGAGTAAAAGAATTTCAAAAAATGTAAATAGGAACACTGAAAAAAGAATTCGTGTTTACTTTTCTGTCTTCTATATATGTACTTTACAAACTTATGTAAAATGTGATTTTAAACTTACATTTTAATGCAACATTTTCTTCAAAGCAAATAGTTGCAAAATGTAGGAAACATTTTAAACTGTCCAGTCGGAAAGGTTTCGGACATGTCGTTGCGAGAGTTACGAGTTAATCCGACTGGAAACTTCACTTACACTCAGGTGTTGCTCACAAGCGATTAAGCCCATGTTTAGATGACGAGCGCTCAACGCGCGGTTTGCTAACGCGCGTTTACAACTACATGTAATTTGTTCTAGGAGTACACATGCTAACGCGTGTTTTTACATGGAGTTGTTAACGCGCGTTTTAAAACGCGCGTTGAGCGCTCGTCATCTGAACATGGCCTAAAGCCAAACGGACAGTTTGACACGTACGGCTCAAAATGGTTGAATTGAAACAATAACTCGCCTCTATTAAACTAACAAGCGAGTAAAAAAATGGTCAAAACAGAAGTATGGTATCTGCCAATTGCCGTTTCAGGTAAATCTGGATGCGCCACCTCATAATTGGAAACTCCATGTTTCTTAAGTACAATGTAAGAACCATCTCGACGTGGAGCAAATATTGCAGATAATTGTTTTTCAATATTACTAATGGATTCAGGCACTTCCATCGCCGAACATAGGTACCTTGTTGGACAATACTACTTTTCGCTTTGCCACTTGCCTCCGTTTAGGAGCGCCTTGGGTTTCTCCGCATTTTTGGCACTGTGGAGAAGCTGTTGACAGTTTCGGACATCATGGCCTTTCTTGTAGCAGAAGCGCTGGCCGAATATCTCGACATGCCAATATTAACGACATTACCCGTCGTGCTCTTGTTACCAGCGGCGTTCCAGCTGTACGCGAACCAAATGGTCTGGTACGGGACGATGGCAAGAGACCAGATGGTATGTCGTTACTGCCTTGGAAGATGGGTAAGCCTTTGGTGTGGGACGCAACTTGCGTTGACACCCTCACGCCATCTCATCTTCCAGGTACAGCTGGTTATGCCAGCGCTGCTGCTGCTTCTGCGGAAAGCCTCAAACGGCGTAAGTACCAAAATTTAATAGGTAATTACATTTTTGAACCGTTTGGGGTAGAGACGCTAGGTTCATGGGGTCCGAGTGCTCGCGCAATGTTTAAACAACTAGCCAAGCAACTGATTGACACTTCTCGCGACCAGAAGGCCGGCCTTTTTCTAGCACAGAGAATCAGCATTGCCATTCAACGTGGTAATGCTGCCAGTCTTTTGGGAACGCTACCAGTAGGCGAAGATGTGGAGTTTTTTGACGCTTGTGTAAATATTGTTTTTTTTTTATAAATTTTGGTTATGTAAATAGGTTTCTATATTATGTAATAAATATTGTGATTTGAGATAAATATAATAATAGAACTTTAAAAAAAAAATACTAATTGGATGTGTCTCAACCAAGACTAAGTCTCCAATTTTAGATCCTGGACCAGGTCTTCTCTTAGCATTTGCCTTAAGTCTGTTTGATTCCAGATTATCTTCAATGTTTTCTGTATTTTTCACCAAATTACCAAACTAAATTGTTGCACGGCTCACGTACTTGAATATTTAACCGATTATCTTATTGTTTCGAAACAAGATCTACCAACCACCACCTAATTATACAAATAAAAAAAAAAGTGTCTGCTTGTGATTTCAAATTAATAGTCTTTCATTTAATGCATACACAACTATCTACAATGCTTAAGTCAAAAAATCTTTTTTTTCATCTGTCTATTTGTTACGGCGGATCTCTGAAACAGCTATACGGATTTCGACGAAACATGCTCTAGCAGATAGCTGATAATTAAGAAGTAATTTCAGCTACTTATTTTTAGACTAACTAGGACCCGTGGCATTAACTGTGGGTAGCACCGAGGGGCTCAGCTAGTTATATACACACATCAAAAGTGTCTAGGGATCAACATATGTGTCTAGGGATCAACATATATTTTTGCAATAACTTTTCTCCTGATTGATATTAATTAAAAAATTTTTTAAGGATTCATCAAATAAAGTGTTTTCGTTTGTCACAGTAACGATAAACCAAGTCACCTTTGCATTAATAAAGAAATTTGCCATTTTCCTAATAAAAGGATTTTTGACATTTGAACCACTAACATTAAAGTTCGAAAAAAAGACTGAAATAACAGTTTTCTTTAAAATTTTATTAGGTAACTTAAACAATTAATAATCCGTGTTTCTACCGCGAACACTAACACAAGAATATCGGTTTGGCATACTCAAAATGAGTTCATCCAAATCACGCTGTGGAATGGCCGCCCATGTTCGTTGCAACAACAAAAAAAGGTCTTCTTGCGACTGGATACCCTCCATATTCGGCAGAGCTCTTCTTTGTAGCATATCCCATGCATGCTCAATCGGGTTCAAGTCTGGCGACTGAGCAGGCCAGGGCCAAAGCCACATCTCAATCTCAAGAAATCCGCATAAAAATGCTTGATCCCTAGACACTTTTGATGTGTGTATATTTAGCCTAACTTACATAAATATAATTCAAACTTTAAACTGTCTTTGTGGTTTCACTAAGATCCGTTACAAAGGAGATTACTGTGATACCTGTAATATTAGTCGTGACGTCCGGTAGATTGGAAATTTCCTTTGAAAACCTATCCTAATTAGACTTTGTAGCTTGTAATTTAACGTGCTCGACTCACTGGGTTCAGAGGATGAAATCTTTTCTAGTAATTTAGAATGTTTAAAAGGAAAGTAGCAGACTACTAACTACTAAACTAATTTTATCTTTATATTTACCACTAGCTGACCCACGCAACCTCGTTTGCGTCTCCTATTGCCCGTAGCGTTTTTTAAACATTCTTCATTGGTGCTCCGCTCCTATTGGTCTTAGCGTGATGATATATAGCCTATAGCCTTCCTCGATAAATGGGCTATCTTACACTATAATATATCCATACTATATAATATATACCAATTTGAAAAAATATATAATATTTTTTTTAAATTGGACCAGTAGTTCCTGAGATTAGCGCGTACAAACAAACAAACTCTTCAGCTTTATAGATGTATTTATTATACTCTTCTAAGATCTAATACTCATAATCAACAACACATTTATTTGGATAAAGATTAATATTAGGTATCATGTTGACAAAAACTCTTTGGCAAATAACTCATTATTAGGTACCAACTCTTAGCGTCTTATACTCGTGATAACTTCTAAACGATTGGGATGAAACAAAAAGTATTTTACTTTTACATAAATACTCTTGATAACATAATGCTTAATGTGGATAAGGATTAATATTACGATACACATTTAACGTACTTTCTTTCTTCAGATGATTTAATATTATTTTTGAACAATAAAAAGCGGTTATTGTGACTAAGCCATGATAGTTAGATATATGCTCTCGCGGACTTTTTTGTAGATCTTAATGGGACCTACAAACCAGTAATACATTATTTTGTTCTATTGTCAATAGTTTTTGCAGCACACGCAAAAATAGGTTCTCGATTTCACACCTTAGGTTACAAAATAGCAATTTTCTTACGGATCCATAATTTAATTTCATTTACCTTAGAGCATATATTTCACATGTCTATACTTCTATACTGTTACATAAAACTGAAGAGTTTGTTTGTTTGAACGCGCTAATCTGAGGAACCGCTGGTCCAAATTAAAAAAATCTTTCAGTGTTGAATAGTATATAGCTTATATCCAGCTATATATCATCACGCTACAATCAATAGGAGTGGAGCACCAATGAAAAATGTCTCAAAAGCGGGGGGAAATTATCACGCTACGGGCAATAGGAGATGCAAACAAGGATGCGTGGGTCAGCTAGTTATAATATAAACGGGCGAAAAGCATACTTGGGATCGAAAAGTTATACTACTATCACATTACGCACAGTAACAAATATTGCTCATCTATAACTATCTACTCAGGTGGTGTAACATAGAGGCCGTAACGATGGGTAGTAAAACCATTTAAAATTCAAACTGCTGGCGATCCCTTAGATACGATCGCGCTTGACCTTGACATAGTACTTGACACGCTACGTGTGCGGCCTCAAAGTTAACGTTTCGCTGAATATAATTACGATTGCGGCCTACTTTCAAGGTCTTCATGTAGAAAGTAGCTTTCGTGAAACTAATGTGCTTGGTTTTCTTTTCAAGGACTTAATACACGAGCTGTTATTTCATATTTTCTGATAACTTTAAGAACGCACGCTTTTACTAGTACAGAACCTTATGAATATAAATTAAGTTTTTGCTACACTCTGTAAATTATAAGGAATGCTGTAGTATAGCAAGGGGAGGACGTTAATTGTGACTAACACCGGTTAGGTAACACGACAGCTACGGTTTGTACTCCGCCCGACTCAATACTATGGTAACTTCTTTAAAAGGGCAGCGCAGATTGTAATCGCATAGTTTTATTATAAATTTTTACGGAATTAAAAAAGGCACCTCTGTGCTTTGTTTCCGTATTTCTTTCCGCAACAAATGCCCGGCATCTTCTAGCTGTGGTTCTAGCCATGTAAAATTTATCTAAAAGATCTACTTACAAATTTAAATATCATTTATAATGCAGGTTCTCACCGGACATGACGGTTTAGTAAATATCTATGTTGTAAAGACTTGAAAAGGTACACTACAAAAGGTATAGTAGAGAAATTACTCTGTACCACTACCTACCGTAGTTAAACAGCTCCAGCTTGATGACCACAGAGTGCGTGGACCTCCACCACTTCTTTTTGGATAGAAATGTTGGTCAAAGAAGCAATAGAATGAGAACGGAAGAGGACAACCAATCACATCGTCTCACACGACTGGGCTCGTTAGAGGGGAGTGACAAAAATTAAGTAAAGTATGCACAACCTAAAACAAAAAAAAAACACAAAGCAGGCGTGAGGACTGCCGACAGAAGTGAAAATTCAAAACTATAATCAAACAGTTGTTTAAGCTCACCTGAAATGAACCTCTTGCTCTTTAAATAAAATGCGAGACAAAAAGAAGTAATAAATTCTCAAAATTTAAAAAAACCCTCGACGTAATAACCTGGGTTCCCTTTAAAAAGTAAAAAACACGTTATGCGCTTTCATTTGAGGCCCCACTCGATGATATTGCAGACATTCGGTTACTCTTCCCCACTTTCACCCCCATAACTTTTAAACGGCTCATCCGATTTTCATGAAACATGTCTAAGAACACTCGCACGTAACTCACCTTTCATACAAAAAAAAAACTAAATTGAAATCGCTTCATCCGTTTGGGAGCTACGGTGCCACAGACAGACAGACACGTGAAACTTATAACACCCCTCTTTTTGGTCGGGGGTTAAAAAATATATTTATTGTGGTGTTATAAAAATATAAGTTAATGCTATACAGTATAAACATATTACCAGTCATGTCATATTAGACTGTAGAGCCATCAGCTGTCACAATGCACACTCGCGCAAGCGCCCTGCGCCGCCGTCTTACGGTCAGGTAACGTGTCCTGATGCGAGTTTTAAATTTTTTACCCATCCCAAAATATTTTTTTCTAAAGTGCACAACGCCGCTAAAGAAGTTTTCACTTGTTGAAGTTTTCACTTCAACAAGTTATCAATTATTATTATTTTTTAAACAAACTACTTGTTATTTTGTTACGGCGGCCATGTTGGATTAATAATAATACCGATTATATGTCATTGTATTGTCATCAGAACTAAAGGTATATTTCAAATTTCAGCTCTACCGAAAATCAAGAAGTGGATCAATTTTAACTTGCAAGATTTAATTAAAGACAAACATCGGGACAGGTGAAACTAAATAAAAGCTTGTAATAATAACAACTAAAGTCACTCTACTAATAAAAAGTCATACAATAACGAAATACACTTACGAATTAAAAACTATCTCCGTTATTTTGTCGGTTAATAGCAGAGATGAGATATGTCTTTTTAATTTTATGTTATCTGCTCGATCCCCGGAATAGTTTATGGTTATCGTTCCACAGTGATGATATTATGACATCAGATCGTTCAATGCCAATCAAAACATCGTAAATAATTTTCTTTGAGCGAGTGATTTATCCGTAGATCTTCTTAACCGTTTTCTTTAATAATGCAATATCGACATACCTATTATAGTTCTGTGTTTTTAACCCCCGACGGAAAAAGAGGGGTGTCATAAGTTTGACGTGTCTGTCTGTCTGTGGCACCGTAACTCGCGAACGGATAAAGCGATTGCAATTTAGTTTTTTTTTGTACAAAAGGTGAGTAACGTGCGAGTGTTCTTAGACATGTTTCATGAAAATCGGTTGAGTCGTTTAAAAGTTATGGGGGTGAAAGTGGGGAAGTATAACCGAATGTCTGCAAAAATATCATTGGCGTATGATTACTCGATTAAGTGCTTGAGTAGGGGGTTTTTTAAATTTTGAATTTATAGTTATATATATTAACGTTCCCAAAATCGTAAACAGCTTGTCTTTTTAATTGACTTTAAAAAGTAGGAGGTTATAAATTAGTGGTAACTTTTTTTCATCAAAAATAAAAAAGAGGTTTCTTTAATTAAAACTATTTGCTTAGAACAGATATTATTCTCGATTCGTTTTAAAAAAATCCATATTCAAATGATAAAAATATTCTTTGCTACAAAAAATTTGAAAAGAGTTGTTATCAATTGATAAATATTTTTTTAAATCAATGATCTCGTAATTACTCAGATAACACCTGGATGTACCTATTACACACAATAATATAGTAAATTGTAAATGTACAAATTCAGGTTGAAGTTATTACTTTACTAAAGTAATTGTATATTTAACAGGGAAATCCGGACGATTTCACCTGTTTCACTCAAATAGAACATATTTAACTCAATTTTGATATATTTTTTAAATTATGCTTGGCGCCTATTGGCGATAGCGTGATATTATACAGCTGATAGTCTTTCTCAATAAATGAAGATTTGTTCAATTAGATCTTAGAATTGAAATGTAAACAATAACAAAACTAAATATAACATTACATACATAATAACTAACACACATAGCAGCATATTAATTAATTTATTTTTCTTTAAAAGAAGCCAATAAAATATGTGTGAAAATCAGTAGTAGCTTGTTTGAAGTGAAGAAGACTGCTTCAGAACTCGTTAAGATGATGTCCATAACACTTAAATGCGATTTATCGACTGGAAATATATTTATGTAGGGCACATGAGTAACAGGTAGTTGTTGGCTCGACGCCCATGAATTAATCTATTACTAAAAGGCTACGTAGGAAAATCAACAGATTATTTATTGCCATGGATGGGTAACCACCTGTGTCTATGCTAATCTATATCTACTAATACTATAAAGCTCAAGAATTTGTTTATTTGGTTGAAACAGCTGATTTGAATACAAAAGAATTGTTGCATATCTCATTTTTGAGGAAGACCATCATCTTAAAAGACGTTCATTACTGGACATAAGCCTCCCCCATGGATAATAACCTTTATTGTGCTGTCCGTAGTCGTGCAAGTTATAGCCTATAGGATATATAAAATCATGCATAAGAACCGAAATAATGCTTGCGCTGTGTTTCACCGAGTGAGTGAGGATACCGGAGGCCCATACCCCAATCCCCTACCCCTACCTCCCCCCCATCCCCAAAAGGCCGGCAACGCACTTGTGACACTTCTGGTGTTGCAGGTGTCCATGGGCGGCGGTCCCGCTTACCATCAGGCGATACGTCTGCTCGTTTGCTCGCCAATTCCATTAAAAAAAATACAAATTGTGAAGGTATACAGCTGGTGTACAAAACATTGACTCCGTCTTTTACTTGTGACAAAAAACTACACGACAAAGGTTTGGACCACAGAGCAATATGTAGACGTCACCGCGACATACTTTATTGCGACTGATTGTCAAAATATTCGGAAAAAGTGATTTAAGTACCGTAGAGTAAAATAATCCTTATTGATTCAAACAGAAAGTCGTATGTTTGATGGCCAAAAGCACAATAAATTTTTCAATTGGATCCTGACAGCTTCGGTACGCATCGGACTCTTAGCAGCCTTAAGCACTTTGAAGATGCAAAGGATAAAATACAGTCTGCGAACAGAACAGTATTATCTTTAACAACTTTAACTGCCTCGTTGGTATAACGGTTGACGTATGCCACTACTGATAATGAGGTTTCAGGTTCAAATTCCGGTTCGGACCGAAGAGTGTTTATGAGATTTTCTGATTAAAGAAATACTTAATAACAGCTCGAAGTTTGGAAGTTTTGGTCTCAGCCCCCGGGTCTGGGAGAGCACGTAAAGACCCGACGTCTTTACATGCTTTCTGTGCCTGATCTCTCCCTGGTCGTATCGGATAACCGTTTCATTGAATTATGAGGAAACAGAGAGAACAGAGAATTCACCTGTGATTGCGCACACACTTGTCCACTATAATATCTCCTACGTAATTGGCTGGTCTCCGCTGAACTTCATCATCATCATCAACAGTCTTTAAAATATTCATTAAAACACATAGTAATACAAACTCGTGGTCGAAATTCGACAATTTCTTTTTCATTCTGCACTTTTCCTCCATGTAAAATTTAACTGTACCAAGTTTCATACTCCTCCGTCCACATAATTTTCGTAAAAAGAGGGGCAACATTTTTGCCTTCTTTTCACATCTTTATATCATCAACTATAAATGAGAAAATTAGTTTCAAAATATATTTAAACAAACTTTAACGATAAATAAAATAAGTAATAATTAGCTGTGGATCCTGTTGCTTATAAAGCAAAATTACTAAGCACACTTTACTACTCCCTTTAGTACCCGAAATACGAATATAGCGCTGTGAACAAAGAATTTAATTAGCATTCGATTTAAATATGTAATTATATTTCTGTAAATTTAATCATTTTCGTAACACGGATCTGTTTATATAGATAACTAGCTGACCCACGCAACGTCGTTTACGTCTCCCCGTTCATTTGTTACAAAAAATCTAATAAATGAAGAACCGTTCGACTGATTTTGTGCAAACTTCACTTAAACCATCTACTAAATAGTCCGAACAAAGCCTAAACATTTGGTTTGGATAGGTGAGCTCGTTCGCGAGTTATAAAATTACAACGAAAAGTGGCATTGATTTTTATAATTATTGATAGATGTTTAAATTTATGTCAATATGAGAAAATGAATGAAAATATCAATACCTAACAACATTTCATAAAGAGTTTTTGCCATGTGTCAGAACAATATGAGCACTGATATACCTGCCACACGCAAAAAGGCAGCGCTGACTTCAGTTTTCTATGTGCTATTCTTTCGTTCATAAATAGTGATATTGTGTTAATATAAATGAACTTTTTCATTGTTTGGAACTAGATGACGTTGTGTGTAGTAGATTTCCGAATACGATTTATTAATTAACTCCCAGTACTCGACACGACACTATAAAAAGAAAGAAAAAATGAATATATATAAGTTGAAATTGCGCTGCTGTGCTCCATAAGAAATAGTAGTAGTTCTGATACTGAAAGTGAAATTCGCGGTGACTGAACTATCGTCTTTATAACTTAATTAGTCACTAGACTTATTATTTTACCCGTGACATAAAAATTACTGCTCTTAAAACGAACATTCTAAATGTTTTAATTTGTGATAAACAGTTTCAATTATGTTTTCGACATCTTAAATCCCTCGTGTCATCGGGCTAACTGTAGCAAAAGTAAAAAAGGAAATTTCATACAATTTTCTTTTGTCGTCTCTTTTCCCTTAGAATTCAGAAAGTATTTATTTTAGTTTGCTGCTGACTTTGAACTAAACATTGCACACATTGTTCAAAATATTCAGTTTAAATGGACTGCTATTCCATGCGCTTTCAAAGCTATGCACCTTTATATTTATATAAATAATATTACATAAGCTTCATGTTAGTGAAGTGATTCCTGGAACATAACTGTGAAATTTCTTGATCAAATTCCAAACTAAATTAGGTCTTGCTGCAGTTACGGATTGTTTGAATACACAAAATTTTAAGCGAGCTAACTAATAGCTAAGATCAAAGATTATACGAGACAGAGTCGCCAGTATAATTAATTAACTCATTAAATAATAGATTCAATTTTTTTTACACAATTTCGAATTTGTTCGTATTCGGGTCTAAATCCTGAAATCTGTCGCAAAATCCACGTAAAAGTGAAAATCCCGTGACAGTGGTTTCCCATATCACCAATCAAGTATGTTTAAGTCCGGTTGCTTATAGACATGGATGCACCATATTTATTTAAACTTTATGGACTTTTATACATCGGCGGACTTAATGCCCAAGGCATTCTCTTCCAGTCAACCTTAGGGTGGTGTAGAAATTTTGTAAGGTAGGTTGTGCACAGAGGTTGGAATATAAAATTAACTACAAAGACCACACGCAAAAATACAAAAAAAACATTACATACGTAATCATACATAGAATACATGTCATAGTCATACATATACAAATACACATACTTACATGTACACAATTATACATACACAGACACACATATACTTACGATATATTCGTACACTAGCTATCGATTTGTATTTTCTGCCATTTTGTTGAGAAGGAGCTCATGTACCTTCTTTTTAAAAGTAAAACGGTTTGTGGACATCCTGATTTCGGGTGGGAGTGCATTCCAGAGCAGTACCGCTTGGACAAAGACGAAGAGTTCACGAAGTCGGTGTTGTGGGGGGGGCAAATAAGAGAAGCAGATTATTTTCTGAACGAAGATTTCTGTTGTGATTAGAGGATAGATAACGGAAGTATGGAGCGAGATAAGTGGGAGCGAATGGTGAGTTGAGAAATGAGTATAGGGTAGTAAGTGCTCGCTGATTGCGGCGCAGGCGAATAGGTAACCATTTTAATTGTGAACGTAAATCAGATACATGGTCGTACTTCCGGAGATTAAAAATGTATCGAATGCAGTTATTTAGATATCTTAATCTATATCTTAATCTCCAACGAAACAGACAGACGCGTAGGTATAAGACGCCACTATTATCTCGACATTAATTTTGGTGATTATTCCGAGTAAATAAATTTAAAAATATTAGCAACACATCATGACATCGCGAGACATCTCATTGCCTAAAAACCGAAGTTTTGTGAGTGCTCGGAGGCGCAAATAGCGCTTAGGTACTTTATTGGGAAAGTGGAAACACATGTTACAGTGTCAACTCCAAGCCTCGGGTCAAGGCTATCTGTCTGTAGGCGATAGACTGTGCGTGCGTTATGTGCGCTGAAATATTATGATTTCGTTTAACGAGATTTTACACGCAACTCACGTAAATAGGTGGGAGTTTACATTTATGAAACATACTAGTACTCTTTCTAGTCGCAATACAATTTAATCTAAATAAATTTGCACACCATTGTATTTCATGCCTGCCTCGTTGGTCTCGCGGTTGTCGTGTGCGACTGCTGATCATGAGGTCTCGGGTTCGATTCCCGGGTCGGACCAAATGTTTGTGTGATCTACAAATATTTGTTACGGAGTTTGGGTGTTTTCTATGTATAATATGTATGTATTTACAAAAAAAAAGTATATATGTATTTGTATCAGTTGTCTAGTACCCATAACACAAGCTCTGCTTAGCTTGGGACTAGATGGCGTTGTGTGTTAGATGTCCGAAATATATATATATATATATGTTTTTTTTTCCAAAACATTTTAGAACGGGTCTTCTCTTTTGTTTATATAGGAGGCAAGACATGTAATGAATGGTGACAGTTTTTGTATAATTTCCGTGAAATTCAATTTAATATTTGTTGCTCTTTTAAAAAGTTAGAAATATCTAAAAATCGCTGTATGTTAATCTTGTTTACTAAAACTAAAATTAAATTTTCTGTGAGCACCAGGGAGGGAATCGAGTTCTCTGATGATAATCCGGGGCCTAATATAAATATATAATATAAATATATTATATAATATAAATATAATATAATATAAAATATATGATATAAATATAACTCATCGAAGTGCTACCGGCTATAGGATACACGTTCGCAGCTTACTTAATTTTATCAAGCACCTACACACAAAAAGAAAATGTCAATGTAAAAAAAATATTAACAAAACTTCTCCGGGATTGGAATGCAGCAAGTGCGAGAGGGTTGTCCATCTAACACTAAAGTGTGCAGGACTAACTAATAAACAAATAGCCGCACTGAAAGCTGCCCCAAGCCTGGAGTGGACATGCTAAGAGTGCCAGCAGGAAACGCCAAGACGTAGTTCATCCATCATTGCACCAGACGATGACGATGAAGAGGACAATACACCTGTCCAAATTAACACAAAGAAATTGACAAGCAACATTAGTAAAGAGGTTGAAAAAGCCATCAAAAGCGAAATAGCGCAACTGTACGACACCCTACAGTTCCATAGTGCCAAACTTAATGAGGCCGTAGAATGCATCGAAGCTTTCAAGAAAACGATCAAGGCCTTGTAACGAAAAAATACTGAACTAATTAACAAAAACAATAATTTGGAAACTCGTGTGGGTGTACTGGAACAACGTCTGCATGAAATTGAGCAAGAAAAGCTGTCAAATTTTATTGAAATTTCAAATGTGCCTAACCAAAACAATGAAGAAGTCAAGATAGTGGTAGAAAAACTCGCGCTAAACCTGAAAAGATCAAAAGAAGAGATCAGAAGCGCACGACGACTATATGCAAAAAAATATAAGATCGCTAATATACTAGTGGAGCTGAAAGATGAAAGTTGTCAAGAAGGCTGGATCTCTGCTGCTAAAGACATCAAGAATACGGCATCAGATATTATCCCGAAGTACTCAACAAACAAAAAACCGATCTACGTAAGTGAAGCCATGACAAAACTCAATAAGCAGATATTCTGGAACGCCAAACAAGAGTTGAAAATCAGCAACTTATTCAAGTATGTATGGTTTAAAAAAGGGTTTGTCAGAGCACGAAAAGATGATGGTGAAAAACCTACATTCTCCGTACTCTGAATGAAATACAGAAGCTAACTACCTACAAAAACTAATTACCTACTTGAATAATTTTGGTTTCTATATAAATACACACAGAACAAACCTAAATCCTACAAAAATGGCTGATACCTTTGCAGATATAAACGAAATATTTCAATGCCTAAATGTTAATGATTTCTTAAAATGTGTTCCTAATAAACTAATTAATTTATTATGCCTCCATGTCAATATCAGATCTACAGTGAAAAACTTTTCTGCACTCGAACAATTAATAATTACATCAAAAAAGCAATTCGACATCGTCATTATAACTGAGGCCAATATAACTGAAGCTACTAGTGATTTGTACAACATGGAAGGCTACCAAACGTTTACGTCTTTGCGAAAGTGCCGAAAGGGTGGTGGTATAATATTATATGTAAGTGACAAACACAAAGGTACTGTTATGAATGTAAAGACCATCTATTTCGAAAGTTTATTGTTTACTGTCACCACGGACTCGAAGTATACGGCGAACGTGTGCGCGGTATACCGACCGCCAAGTTCCAGCAAAAAAATATTTCTCACCGAACTACAAGCTACACTGAATAGATTCAATGATACAACGGATTTGTATTTGCTTGGTGACACTAACATAGATTTAAAACTGGACACCCCTGTAAAGCATAAAAATGCAATAACATACTATATGGCATGTGCCTTGCGTGCGGGAGCACACAGCACACGCGAATTGAATCATATAATAAAAACATAACAAAATCTTGTATTGATCACATTTATGCACGATCCCGCTCACAAGACCTTTTCACGGCAGCGCTCGCAACCACATTGGCCGATCATCGTGCGGTGATACTTGCATGCGTTGGTGAGCAGATGCAGAGTGTTCCTAAAACTAAAACTTACATAAACAATAAAAAAATGAATATACTTCTTCAAGAAGTAGATTGGGAGAGAATAAATGATCATAAGTGTCCTATAACCTTACATAATTGTGTATGTTCTCAATTCAAAAACTGTTATGAACAGTCGGAATCTAGAATCAAAATAAAATCAGACTCACGTCGTACTCAAAATAACTGGATCAATAATACTATTATTAAGGCTTGTAAAGATAGAGATTATCTTTTCATGACATGGATAAAGGATCCAAATAACTTAACTCTAAAACGGGAGTATAATAAATTGAGAAATCACACAAATATATTAATCCGTAAAGCTAAAAATAAAACTATAAAGTCAGAAATACTATTAAATAAAAACAATCCAAGACAACTTTGGCAGCTTCTAAATCGAATAACAGGCAGATTAAGGAAATCCATTGATAATGTTATTTATAATGCCTTTAAAAATAGTGACAATAATAGTAGAGATATCGCAAATAATTTTGCCCAAACATTTGAAGCGAACAATAGAAGCGTAAAGGAAACTATACCTAAATGCTCAAGATCACTTTTAAACAAATCTGAATACAAAACCTCAACTAATGTTACTATGCGTTTGAAGCCAGCTGACCCTAAATCTGTTAGAAAAAATATTAGATCTTTAAATGACAACAAAGCTCCAGGAATAGATGGTATCAGGGCCATCGATATAAAAAAGTTGTATACGAAAATCAGTTCAGTGATCTCTAATTTAATTAATATAAGCATACAAACTCATATTTACCCTCCTACATTAAAAACTGGTATTGTAAGACCATTTCATAAAAAAGGTACCAAGTCGACATATGGAAATTACCGTCCAATTACAATTCTTTCTACCATTGATAAATATTTCGAAAACTATGTCAGTAATCAAATATACGAATTTTATAACAAAAACCAGATACTTAACGAACATCAATACGGTTTTCAACCAAAAAAGCACACATAAACATAAACAAACACATAAACACCTAGATAAAAAACAACACGTGTTCGTGCTCTTTATCGACTATAGCAAGGCTTTTGATACGCTTCGCCACGACACCTTACTAGAGTGCCTTCATGACAGCGGAATAAGAGGTAATCTGCTGGAGTGGTGCAAGGATTACCTGAATGGTAGAAAGTACATGGTACAAGTTGGCGGTGTGACTATTGAACCAGTCAGCGTAACTGAAGCCACGGCACAGGGTTCAGTCCTTGGACCACTGCACTATCTCACTTACGTCAATAGTCTCGTAAACATAATCAGAAACAGTGAGATTTACCAATTCGCTGAGGATACACCTGTCTTTTGACAGCTGGGCAAAATGTCGAACGAGTTCAAGCTTTGCTACAAAATGACTTTGATCTACTAAATAAATGGTCACACGACGCAGGCCTAGTGCTAAATGCTAGTAAAACTAAATTAATGTATATTAGCACCAGTCAAAATAGAAGTACCATTGTACCTAAATTAAAAGCACATTCTCATAAGTGTTTGCATAGCAACCAATATAAACCCTTGTTATGTAGCTGTTATGTGATAGAGCTAGTTGACAAACAAAAATACCTAGGACTAACTATCGACAACCGCCTTAATTGGAAAGAACATATAAATGTAGTAATTGATAAATTAAGGGGTGTACTGGCAAAATTTTCCATGATTAAACAAAAAATTCCATTTCAAATACTTTTACTTCTTTATAAATCTCTGGTTGAATCAACTACATCCTACGGACTATCTAGCTACGGTAGGACATTTAAAACTCACCTTGATCAAATATACACTCTTCAACTGCGTATCTTGAAAACCATTGTTCCAAACAACATCAAACTCAAGTACAAACATAACTACCATAAGCTATTCGATTTTTGTAAAATAATACCCGTACATGACAAAATTAAGTTTACATTATTGACGGAAGAATTTTTTAACAGAAGTCTCAAAAAAACTAAAATAGTTAATGACAATGAAATTAGGACACGTAGCGTAACAAACTCTAAGTTATTATTCCCGAAATATAACAATCTACACGGTAAAAGGACACTACAATATATAATTCCACACCTTATCAATCAGCTACCAATATCTCTAAGAGACACAATAACTAAAAATAATATAAAGAATAAATTAAAGCAATACTTCTTACCATAACAAAAAGATAACCATTCAAAGCTGTACACCGTAAAAGGATGAATTATAATACAAATTTTAACAAAAAAAAAACCGACTTCAATCTGGACCAAATTCAAATGGGACCATTTGGGGAGCACCAGCTTTCAAATAAAAAAAAGAATCATCAAAATCGGTTCACCCAGTCCAAAGTTATAAGGTAACAAAACATAAAAAAAAAAAATACAGTTGAATTGAGAACCTCCTCCTTTTTGAAGTCGGTTGAAAATGTTGAATACTAACTTGCTTAATGCATGAAACAACCTGTATCGCAGTAATTTTTGTTTGGTTCTGTTTTACTTTTTTCTACGCACCCTCACAAATCATTCTGTTAAATAAAAGTGGCTAGTGCGGACAGCGAGCGTTGTACGCGCTAATGTACTTGATGCGGGTTTTGTTTAGCATCTACCTACGAACTGCGTTTGTGTAATGCGACTGTGCAATTAATTTATTGTAATGCACGGTAAATCTTAAATGAGATTGTGATTGCATCAATTGTAAGCACTTATGTAACTTTCTCAATAAATGAATAAATAAATTAATAAAAAATCCTACTAATATTATAAACGCGAAAGTTTGTAAGTATGGATGTAAAGATGGATGGATGTTTGTTACTCTTTCACGCAAAAACTACTGAACGGATTTGGATGAAACTTTCCAATAATATAGCCTATACATCAGAATAAAACATAGGCTACTTTTTAATGCGAAAAAATTGTTGTAAGGGGGTTTAAAGGGGGGATGAACGGTTGTATAGAAGTCTGGCGGTTTACTCGACATACGCATGCGCGTTAAATACGCCGGGCGTCTTGAAAACGAATAAACAAACTCATTAAAAAGATTTCACTTTTTCATTGAAGACTTAAATACCCTACTAATACACACATCAAAAGTGTCTAGGGATCAAGCATTTTTACGCGGATTTCTTGAGATTGAGATGTGGCTTTGGCCCTGGCCTGCTCAGTCGCCAGACTTGAACCCGATTGAGCATGCATGGGATATGCTACAGAGAAGAGCTCTGCCAAATATGGAGGGTATCCAGTCGCAAGAAGACCTTTTTTTGTTGTTGCAACGAACATGGGCGGCCATTCCACAGCGTGATTTGGATGAACTCATTTTGAGTATGCCAAACCGATTCTTGTGTTGTTAGTGTTCGCGGTAGAAACACGGATTATTAATTGTTTAAGTTACCTAATAAAATTTTAAAGAAAACTGTTATTTCAGTCTTTTTTTCGAACTTTAATGTTAGTGGTTCAAATGTCAAAAATCCCTTTATTAGGAAAATGGCAAATTTCTTTATTAATGCAAAGGTGACTTGGTTTATCGTTACTGTGACAAACGAAAACACTTTATTTGATGAATCCTTAAAGAAAATTTTAATTAATATCAATCAGGAGAAAAGTTATTGCAAAAATATATGTTGATCCCTAGACACATATGTTGATCCCTAGACACTTTGATGTGTGTATTATAAACGCGAAAGTTTGTAAGTATGGATGGATGGATGTTTTAATAATTATTATTTTTACGGGAATCAAGAATTACGCGATCACTTATTTCAAGGTATTACATACCTCTGTTTGCCTGACTGCCTGAGGCACCGTAAAAATAATAATTATTATAACATGGAACGCGAAAGTTTAAAAGTTAGTATGGATGGATGTTTGTTACTCTTTCACGTAAAAACTACTGAATGGATTTTAATGAAACTTTACAATAATATCTATACGTATAATAAAACTGTAGAAGAGTTCAATTCTGTACATTGAATGAAATTAAAAAAAATACAACTAGGGGTATTCATACAAGCCACACAAGCCAAAAAAAATAATTTTGAATTTTTTGTCTGTCTGTCTATTGTCCGGCTTTCACGCAAAAACTCTTGAACGGATTGTAATGAAACTTTATTTATTATATAGCTATCAATCCTCGGCAACATATAAAGACTATAACTTATTTTGAAGATCAGAATATCAGATATAAATTTTTGTCTGTCTGTCTGATGTTCGGCTTTCACGCAAATAATACTGGACAGGCGCATGCGTTGTTTATCAACGTCTCCTTGCCATAGAATAACTTCAATATCGGGTCTAGAGTTTAAAGCCAGCGCCATATATTGACTACCTGTCAAAGTGTAATAAAACATATCTATAGAAGCAAATAGTTCATGGCCCATGCTGTGATTAAATACCAACTCTCCGTGCATGCAGAACTGTCAGTGTATGAAACGGTACCCAAAAGCCATGATTCAACAAACTATACCAGGCGAGAATGTCTACCCCAAGTACCGCCGACGTTCTCGGCAACAAGGAGTATTTGCTGCAGAAATTAGATTACGTGGCCAAAATCCGACGATGGTTGATAATAATAAATGGGTATTACCATACTCTCCTGTTTTATCCAAACCATTTAACGCCTTCATACATAAATGTCGAAATGTGCATCAGTGTGGAGTCTATCAAATAGGTATATTTGTAAGTACGTAAATAAAGGAAGCGATCAAGCCACTATTGCTTTACGAAATGAATGTGACTAAGTAACAAGATTTCAGTCTGGCCGCTACATAAGTTCATCCAAAGCTGTGTGGCTTATACTTAGTTTCCCTATCAGCGAAAGACACCCACCTGTGACGCATTTCACTGTAACCTGGAAGGAGGCCAGCGAATATATTTGAATATGCGATTGAGCGATTAGGAAAGCCTCGACAGATCACTTTATTGGCATTCTATGTCTTCTGTGCTATGTTAGACTGATGATTTTACCAACACTTAGCTCTGTGATGAAGCACCAGCGTACTTTACATACAACAAGGAAGGTTTAACCGTAGAAAAAGAGGCACTCCAATAGAGGGTAATCCTGAAGTTTTAAAAAAACACGTCATCGGAAGAGTACAACAGTGCACAAAATGAATGCGTGTCTCAAGAGTTCAACCCTTTGGCCTCACATTTCAAAACTAAAACTCACTGTTAATATAAGAGTGCGCTGAGGAGGAAACCAAAACGCTAAATAATTTTCCGATTTGCTTTTCAAATAGGTGACGGTAGATATCAGAAAGAAGAAGGGCTGATCTCACTGCGAGACGATTTATGCGAGGTTGTAACTTCACTTGAATGACTCATTCATTATCATTTTATGGAAATCTTACTAATATCACAACAGAGGAAGATTCTTGGTTTTGTGAGCGAGCAATTTTATCACCTCGAAACCAAGAAGTGATAGAAATATTAATAAATATTATAATAAATATTAATATTATTTTGGAGCAAGTTGAAGGGTCACAAGTTGAGTACACTGATATTAACAGTGTTGTCAACCAAGATGAAGCTATGACGTATCCAGTTGAGTTTTTTAAATTCTTTGTCCCGCAACTGGTCTTCCCTCACAAAATATTATCAAATTAAAAGTTGGATTGCCTTTAATTTTAATGAGAAAATTGAGTCCACCAAAATTGAGTAACAGCACATAATACATTTAAAAGTTATATCGCTCCAATGGAACGTGATAGAAGCACAAATGTTGACTGGGTTTGTATTCCACGAATACAGCTCATCCCAAAAAACTATACGTATAGATTTAAACCATTAAGTGTGAGTTTAGCCCAGGGACAGACTATGAGTCGTGTTGGTGTAGATCCGCGAAAGTCCTATTTCTCTCATGGCCAGCTTTATGTAGCTTTGTCACGTGTAAGCAGTGCGCAAAGCCTGACTATACTCACTGACACAAATGAAAAAACAAGTAATATTGTTTATGAAGAAACTAGCTGACCCCCGCAACGTCGTTTGCGTCTCCTATTGCCCGTAGCGTGATAATTTTCCCCCGTTTTTGAAACATTCTTCATTGGTGCTCCGCTCCTATTGGTGTTAGCGTGTTGATATATAGCCTTTAGCCTTCCTCGATAAACGGGCTATCTAACACTGAAATAATTTTTCAAAGTAGACCAGTAGTTCCTGAGATTAGCGCGTTCAAACAAACAAACAAACTCTTCAGCTTTATATATTAGTATAGATGTATTTATTATACTCTTCTAAGATCTAATACTCATAATCAACAACACATTTATTTGGATAAAGATTAATATTAGGTATTATGTTGATAAAAACTCTTTGGCAAATAACTCATTATCAGGTGCCAACTCTTAGCGTCTTATACTCGTGATAACTTCTAAACGAAATGTCCGAATGGGATGAAACAAAAAGTATTTTACTTCTACATAAATACGCTTGATAACATAATGCTTTATTTGGATAAGGATTAATATTACGATACACATTTAACGTAGTTTCTTTCTTCAGACGATTTAATAAATTTTTTGAACACAAAAGCGGTTATTGTGACTAAACCATGATAGTTAGATATATGTTCTCGCGGATTTTTTTGTAGATCTTAATGGAACCTACAAACCCGTAATACATTATTTTGTTCTATTGTCAATACTTTTTGCAGCGCACGCAAAAATAGGTTTTTGATTTCACACCTTGGGTTACGAAATTGCAATTTTCTTACGGATCTCTAATGTTTTTTAAAATAAAACATAGCCTATAGCCTTCCTCAATAAATGGACTATCCAACACTGAAAGATTTTTTCAAATCGGACCAGTAGTTCCTGAGATTAGCGCGTTCAAACAAACAAACAAACTCTGCAGCTTTATAATATTAGTATAGATTCTGTAATTAATTTTCTTATATTACAAACTCACACGTACACACGGATTTTCTTAAAATAACTTTGTTTTGTTTCTCTATAAATCTAGAAAAAATATTGGAAGATGAGATTGAGAAAAAAGATATGAATTTGAATCGAAGCACGCGCGAACGAAGTCGCGGGCACAGCTAGTATATGTATATATCTGTTTGAAACAACCACCCTTTATCTGGAGCCTTGTTCTGTGGTTAATAGTTATCTCGGTATACCGATGCACCGTTAAATTTCACGTTGACAATTTTTTCGACCATGAATTATAAAAGTTCTACTTTAATGAAATTATAAGCTGTCTATAGTCAACATGATTTTAATTAATTTCCAGTTAGCAATTTCTTTGATCACAAAAGTATAAGGAAACTGTAGAGATTTTCCATTGAGACTAACAAAGTGTCATCGGATTAGTTTCCAAAATATTCTATTTATAACCCCCGACGCAAAAATAGGGCTGTTATAAGTTTGACGTGTCTGTCTGTCTGTCTGTGTGTCAGTCTGTCTGTCTGTCTGTGTGTGGCACCGTAGCTCGCGAACGGATGAAGCGATATCAATTTAGTTTTTTTGTATGAAAGGTGAGTTATGTGCGAGTGTTCTTAGACATGTTTCATGAAAATCGGTTGAGTCGTTTAAAAGTTATGGGGGTTAAAGTGGGAAAGAATAACTGAATGTCTGCAAAAATATCATCGAGTGCGATCTCAAATGAAAGCTCATAACGTGCACATTACAAAATAATTATGGCGTATGATTACTCGATTAAGTGTTTGTCGTGCCAGTATAATCGTTAAATGACAATTATGTAATTGATAACTTCGACCTGATGCTGCATAGGGGTTTTTTTAAATTTTAAATTTATAGTTATTACTCGTTTATCCTGTCACAATCACAATTAATGACGAGATATACATAGGATAGCCAATTTCCAATGGCAGTGAAAATTTCTCGCAGATAGATGAGGACCAGGAAGTACTGAAGTGGCGACCACGTACCGGAAGATCGAACTTTGGACTGGTGATAGAAGCCCTTATTTTCAAAATATATTACATCTTTCAAGCCTTTATTACTTATATACTTGTAAATATACAAGTTTATTTGGGGTCGGCTACTACTTCAACCGATTTTACCTGAATATCAGTTTTTCCACGCGTGTGTGTGTGTTGCCGCACCTCTGAGGACGAAATGATTGCAAAGGTTGAATATATTTAGATGATAGTATATTTAAGGGCACTGACTTCCCAATACAAGTATATATGTTTATCAGTGCAAAAGAACATTTTAAGCTGTTGGTCAATAGAAAGAAAGAAAGAAAATTATTTATTCTGACAATAGACAATAGACCACACGATGCACACCAGACAGCCTCTAAACTAGAGGAGTTGCAATTGGAATGTCTGCGACATCCACCATACTCTCCGTACCTTGCCTCCAATGTCATAGACCAACCGCCCTCAGAGAATTTATTGATTCTCGCACCCATGGTTTTTTACTAAAGGGATCAATGAACTACCTATGAGATGGCGATAGTGCATTAATAAAAAATAATGATACATACATTGATTAATTAAATACATTTTGCAAAAAAAGGACTTTATATTCCCCCATACAAAACGCAAATTTCATATGTAAGCACCTAATATCATGGGTGAGAGAATTTATTGATTCTCGCACTCATGATTTTTTAGTAAAGGGATCAATGAACTACCTATGAGATGGCGATAGTGCATTAATAGAAAATAATGATACATACATTGATTAATTAAATACATTTTGCAAAAAAACGACTTTATATTCCCACATACAAAACGCAAATTTCATATGTAAGCACCTAATATTTGAAGTTGTAGCTTTTATCCCTTGAATATTAAGAACTAGCTCTGCACCGCGGCGTTGCCCCCGGTTGTTGAACCTTGGGTAACACCACGGGGCTCAGCTAGTATACATACCTATATGATATTCTACTACTTAAATACAATTTGAAATCCTTCTGCTATAATTGTTTTAACTTCAATAACATTGGACTTTCATAAAAACTTCCAGACAGAGTCCAAATTCAAAAGTAATATTTTGTTTATTTTTAATTGTAACAGTATTTATGGCCAGACTAAGTATAGATTATACCTGACTGAATTGATAAATCGGCCAATTCAATCCAAAGTAATTTTAAAAAGCTGCCAAGTGCGAGTCGGACTCGCCCATGAAGGGTTCCGCAGCAGCAAGTAACATAATATATATATATATTTTTATTTGTGTTGCTTGAATGAAAGGTAAATTACAGTTTACGATTTATCGTTCAAACTAATTTTCGGTGGAAGTTTACATGGTAATGTACATCATATATTTTTTGTAGATTTATCAATCTGTTATTTTAGAAGTTACAGAGGGGGGCACATTTTACCACTTTGGAAGTGTCTCTCGCGCAAACTATTCAGTTTAGAAAAAAATGATCTTAGAAACCTCAATATCATTTTTGAAGACCTATCCATAGATACCCCACACGTATAGGTTTGATGAAAAAAATGTTTTTGAGTTTCAGTTCTATGTATGAGGACCCCCAAAACTTATTGTTTTTTTTTCTATTTTTGTGTGTAAATCTTAATGCGGTTCACGGAATACATCTACTTACTAAGTTTCAACATTATAGTTCTTATAGTTTCAGAAAAAAGTGGCTGTGACATACGGACGGACGGACAGACAGACAGACAGACATGACGAATCTATAAGGGTTCCGTTTTTTGCCTTCAGCACGGAACCCTAAAAATGGAACTCGTAATTGCTGAGATCACCAAACACAAACTCTTCAGCTTTATAAGATTATTCTAGGTTTAAACTCAGTATCTATAAATTGTTAATACATTTTAGAATAAGAACAGTCAGGTCTCAACGACACGAGACATAGATTTATTCAATTTATAAACTTGCACGTCCTAATGACCTGTCGATGCAAACTCCGATAACATATTGTTGTTTTTTTGCTGACCGTCAACTTATAATGTAGTTATACTCAAATCGACTCAACTTATAATGTAGTTATACTGACTCGACTCAACTTATAATGTAGTTATATAACAATTTAAACTTGTGGACCAATCCTTCTCCACAATTTTAAAGTCACTAAGCGTGCGATGGGTCATGCGTTTTTTTTTTGGGGAATAGTGTGTAAGCGAGCAGACGTATCACCTGATGGTAAGCGATTACCACCGCCCATGGACACCGCAACACTAGATGTGTCACAAGTGCGTTGCCGGCCTTGGGAGGGGATTGTGAGACGGGTTTGGGGTATGGGCCTCCGGTATCCTCACTCACTCGGTGAAACACAGCGCAAGTGCTATTTCACACCGGTTTTCTGCGAGGCCGTGGTATCGCTCCGCTCGAGCCGGCCAATGCATGCCGAAGCGTGACTCTCCCAAAATATCTCCAGATAGAATTCACAACTAAAAAAAATTACAGAGAACGGGAGTAACTGTCATCACTCGGAGAATCAGCACGCTAAAGTCGAAGTGGGCCGATTATGTATCCAGGCGGACTGATGGTAGCTGGAACCGACAAGTGTTAGAATGGAGACCGCGATTAGGTAAACGTAGTGTAGGGCCCCTGCGGCACAATGGAACGATGATTTCAGGCTGAAAATGGCTGGAATCAGCCATGGATGTGGTCTGCCCAAGACTAGGATAGTTGCCACTCTTTTAGGGTTGCCTTTGTTCATCAGTAAATGGTAATAAGCTAAAGGTGATATCACAATTTATTTATTTAAAACAGAAATTAATTTAAAGTCACCGTATCGATGTTCACTTAAAACTTCTTTTCAAAGTTTTGGTATTAAATTTGGCGAAGGTGAATCTTTGAGGTGTTATATCTACTAGAACTATCTACATTGCGAAGTTGTACAAACTGTAATAAATTGTAATTTAAATACAGACAACATACTAAATGAACTCCTCCTCAGTGCCGACGAGAACAATGAAGCCTAGTTTTCATGAAGGTGGATGAAAATCAATCAGTCTTAATATAACAATAGCTGTAGACTAGCACACTACAACTAATAGGAGCTGGAATACCACCAATAAAAATATTCAGAGAAAATTTAGTCAATTTAAGAGGCCATCGACTATCAAGCACCGTATGGATATGTATTGAATTTGTGACATGATTGCAAGTCATGCCGGTTACCTTACATTGACCTCGCTTAATTGTTTCCATAAAAAAACCGCGCTGCCCTAATACATGCTAAGGTGATGTATTCCGTACGTATCATGTGGTTGATTCAATTATATATTATAATTGAAGTAGTGATCAATTTAATTTACGCAAAAATAAAGGTTACTAATTTCAGATAAGTGCCTCTATATATTTTTGTTCAGCCTTATTTTATTCATAAATATTCTTTAAATGTATCTGAGAAATCTTCATTTATTAACAGACCTTAAAGATTATTTTTCTTATGAATGCATCTTACGCTAGCTAGTTTAAACTTTTACGTGAAACTTAATTAATTTTGATTAAAATATTTGTTTTTGTCATTTGTTCTGACAAGCTAATCCTTTAGAGATTTACTTAAAAACGCTAGTCTAAGTTACGTCATATATAATAGGTCTTTACCTATGAAATTGCCGTTTTCTATGCAATAAGTGAAAGTACTTATTTTTTCAAACTTTTTTATTTCTGTTATTCGAAGTAATCACCCATGCAATCGACGCATCTTTGCCAACGCATTGGCAGTTTATTGATGCCCTTCCTGTAAAAATCTGCTGGACGGGAGGCAACAAACTCTTCAAAGGCATTTTGTACTGCCTCTCGGGAATTGAATTTTTTACCCACTAAAAAGTTGTCAAAATTTTGGAAAAAGTAATAGTCGGTAGGTGCAAGGTCTGGTGAGTATGGCGGATGAGGGAGAGCTTCCAACCCCAGCTCTTGCAGCTTGGAGACTGTCTGTTGCGCAGTATGGGGTCACGCGTTGTCGTGAAGGAGCAGTGGGGACGACCGATTTACCAAAGCTGGTTGCAGATGTGCAAGCTTCTCCATCATTCTCTCCAGATCTTCACAGTACACATTTGCATTAATGCCCATGCCGTTTTGTGAAAAGCTGTGGTGAATCACACCCGCACTAGACCACCAACCAGTGACCATCACCTTTTTAGGGGTCATTTTTGGTTTAGGGCATTGCTTTGGTGCTGAACCAGGGTCTAACCAACTTCCTGAGCGCTTTCGATTGTCGAACAGAGTCCATTTTTCGTCGCACGTAATAATTCGTTTCAAAATTCCTTCATTTCTTTGCCTGTTGAGCAGCGCAAGGCAGGTCTCGACGCGTACGTTGCGCTGGCGATCGTTAAGGTCGTGGGGCATCCATCTATCAAGCTTTTTTACCTTGCCAATTTGTCGCAAATGGATCAATATTGTTTTGATGCTTACATTAAAAGCTGCTGCTAGCTCAGCTGTAGATTGAGTTTCGTCAGCTTCCACAATCGCCTTTAATTCATTATTGTTAACCAAAGTCTCCGGACGACCACGAGCTTCATTTTTCAAGTCAAAATTTCCAGAACGGAACCGGGAAAACCAATAACGAGTTGTGCGTTCGTTTGTACAGTTCTCTTCGTAAACGTTTTTGATGTTACGTGCCGTTTGTGTCGCGTTGGTGCCACGACGGAACTCATATTCCATAATTACACGAATTTTAAAGTATCCATTATGACGAAAAATGTTCAAATGTAATGAAAGTACTACGCTAATCAAAAAACAAAAGACTGAGTTTGTAAATAGAATGTCATGGTTTTAAAACAAAATTAATTTGAATTTAGAATACAGAGCCATTACAAACTTTTTTTTATTTGAAATGACCAGTACTGAAGAACGGCAATTTCATAGGTAAAGACCTAATATTATATGAACTATTTTTGTATGGTTTCAATTGCAATACCGTGTGAGAGCCACGCTTCGGCATGAATGGGCCGGCTTGACCGGAGTGATACCACGGCCTCACAGAAAACCGGTGTGAAATAGCGCTTGCGCTGTGTTTCACCGAGTGAGTGAGGATACCGGAGGACCAAACCCCAATCCCCTACCCCTATCTCCCCCCCATCCCCAAAAGGCCGGCAACGCACTTGTGACGCTTCTGGTGTTGCATGTGTCTATGGGCGGCGGTAATCGCTTACCATCAGGCGATACGTCTGCTCGCTTACACACTATTCCTCAAAAAAAAATCGCATGCCCCATCGCACGCTTAGTGACTTTAAAATTGTGGAGAAGGACTGGTCCACAAGTTTAAATTGTTATATAACTACATTATAAGTTGAGTCGAGTTGAGTATAACTACATAAGTTGAGTCGACTTGAAAAAAAAAAGAAAAATTGCTTCGTGGTGTCGTCGTCTGTGTAGGTGTAGAGATGTTTAATGGCCTAAGGGTAATAGAGCCACGTTACCTAATAACACCGTCAAATCAACAGCCCCTTAATAGCCCACGGCTGGACATAGGCTTCGCTTTAGAATGACAAGTAACTACAGTCACATTTGGATACCTTAACTCAATAATCACAAATGCATTGCCACCCTTTACCTGGCCCTCCTGAATTAAGACAAAGTGGAAAGACTTAAGTGAAGAAAGTGGAAGAACTTAAACTCCGATAACCTCACTAGTTTAGTAAAAAGCAATAAAAGAGTTCCTTTGATGCGTACCTGTTTTTATATTTTACTAGCTGATCCCGCAAACGTTGTTTAGCCATAAAAAAATTGGGGTATAAAAATGGGGATGGGGATGTTGGTCGATTCTCAGACCTACCCGATATGCACACCAAATTTCATAACAATCGGTCCAGCCGTTAAGGAGGAGTATGGTAACTAACATTGTGACACGAGAATTTATATATAAGATTACTTTCAGTTTTGGAATTTGATTATTCTTTCACTAAATTAAACGTAAACAAAAACTTTACTTCTACAATAGTTCGCCAAGTTTGGTGTTCTTAAATTCAAAGCAATTTGAAGAAAACTTAAACTCGAGAATTTAGTGTTTTCTATACACCGTTTAACACTTAACAAGTTTTATTAAATCTATAGTACGTTATATAAATGCTGGCTCGTAACTTATAAAATATTTGTAGGTACGTACGGGACGTAGAGAGCGTAGCGTGTGTTGCCGTAGCACCGTATGGACATACATCAAACACGACTGCGCCTACGAACTGTAATAAACTAAGCTTAACACGTAACAACTGCGTTTCAGTGCGGTATTGTGGCCTGAGTTTTCCACCTGTACGTGGTTTATATTAAAGTCACCTGTAATGAAGGTAGACGAGAACACTATAGAGAGTGAAACCTACCTCTCGTAGCATCTTCGTAGCAACGTAGACTATCGAACTACTATCGTAGTAACTAGTACCCAGATTAACACGTAAGAAATGTTTAACAGACAGTATACTGTTAAGGATATTTACGCGAATAAAGTTGGATTAAGTAATCGCGTTCCTGTCTCCAATCGATAGTTTCGTGGAAACGTATAACTGTATTACTTAACCAACACCTCGTCTTCGACCAATTCTAAGAGTTAGAATATAAATAGATTCGAATCTATTTATATTCTAACTCTTAGAATTGGTCGAAGACGAGGTGTTGGTTAAGTAATAGTAATGGTAATAATAATAAATCACTTTATTGTACACCAGATTAATTACATAGGTAACACAAAACTAGGAAGTACAATTGGCGGCCTTATCGCCCAAAGGCAATCTCTTACAGGCAACCATGGTAGGACTTGTGCTATCGTCTTTTGTTGGTGAATGCGAGATCAGAGACCTGTTAATGCAGAAGAATCTTATAGGTCATCATAGTATTCATGCTGCAATATATGCCCTATAACTGCCCTGCCAAGCGCAAAAGCGGTATCTCAGTGAGAGCTAGTTTTGAGATAATTGAAGTTTTGTAAAAGTAGTTTTCTTTTTACTTTAAATATGGATTTTCTTGCTTATTAAATCGAATTTATATATTAAATTGGATGTATTTTTTATTTTAATAGATAAAATATCCAAAATGTGTGTGAAAATACCTAATTTATGAGATACTGCTTTACCGTTTAGTAATTTTGATATTAAAATTTGAGTTACCACTTTTCGATTAACTCTTCTCCTACATATCTGCACACAAAAAAAAATACCAACTATCGATGGAATAAAATACATATTATTATAAAAAAAAGAAACAAATGAAGTATATTTATAAAGTATTTTAGTATCATTTTTCAAATGTATTTAAAAAAATATTTGAAGACGCAACAAATTCTATGAAATATGACAAGTCAAAAGTAAGGAGTTCTCTCCAAAATGACATTCTGTTTTGAGGGATGATGTTTTGTAAATATTTCAAAATATTATCTTTTTTGATTTTAGAAATACCATCTAGTGCAACTTTGCTCCTTTGATGGTCGCAAAACTTGGGGTTTCAAAATGTTATTTCCGATTATGCTCGCAGTTATAAAGTTTTCATTGAAATCAGTTTTATGTGTCAAATCAAAGCTACTTCTGTTGACTTCCACTTCGACTATTTCACTAATATATGGACCCGGTTTAATTCGAGACAGTTTATACTGTGACTAAACTTATGTAACGACGTAAACTTCCCATTCATAAAAGTCTTGTTCAGTCATCTCTTTAGTTTTAATAAACAAACAACTGGTCCACTAGACCGAAGCCAAGACAAAAACAGGTGTGCGCGTTCTCTGCCAAAAAGTCTCCATTCCTTCCCCTTTCGACTTTTCAGAGCATTCAACTGCGATTACAAGGCAGGCTTGATATCCTGGGCATGGATATCTGCCACGTCCTCAACCCGCGCAAGTACGTTGAGAGCGTCACTAAGGCAGCCTCGCGGCAGTTTTGTGTTCTGGAACCACGCAGTATGTTTGACGTTCTCGACTGGTTGCAGCGGCGAGCAATCCGCATTGTCGGCAGTCCTGAAGACACAGAGTCCCTTGGGCTTCTGTAGATGCGTGGAGATATCGCCTCTATGGCAGTCCTCTATCGCCTTTATCATGGGGAGTGTTCTGAAGAGCTCTTCCAACTGGTCCCCTCTTCTCCCTTCCTCTACAGGACAGCACGTCGCCGCTTCAGAGTGGTAGACATACGCTCTCGCACTCATCAATTCGGGTCTTCCTTCTTGTGCCGAGCAGTTAAAACCTGGAACTCACTACCAGCGCACGTGTTTCTGTCCCACTATGCTCCCGGGTCCTTTAAGCGGAGCGTGAAAAAGTATCTCACAAGGCCGCCATAGTGCTGGTCACCATGCTGCACTGTCCTTGTTCGCGTTGAAGATGTTGACCACCACTCTTGGATTATGCTTGTGCTTTCCATCAGGCGGGGCAGAGCCATTTTGGCAGCTCAAATATTTAAAAAAAACTGACTATATTTGTCATCGCTAAGGACCGTCCGTACCGTATCTCATATAGCCAAAACGATTTCCGGATAAAGTAAGCACAGAAATACTAAGCGTTATGGCGGTAATTTATAGTTACCGCTAATCTGCTTAGCATAATTTGTTGTCGTTTTTAAGAGATTTTGCGGTATTCAAATATATGGCTGGTTGCCTACGTAATATTAATATACCTCTAAATCCCTTGCAATTGAAGATAAAACTGAGATAAGGAAAACTTTCTTAAGTTTTTTTACATGTTTTAAGCTAGATACCGCTAGACTGCTTAGTTCATCAGATGCGTATTTTTAATTGCTATCCGATGGCATAAAAATCTCATTTTAGATTTTTTTGAGATACTGCTTTTGCGCTTAGTAGGGCAGTGTATTTCCCTCTCCTGAGAGGAGACCCGAGCTCAGCAGTGGGACTTTATGGGTTGTTGATGATGTTGATGATGGATACCTATGCTTTCCATCAGACAGAGCAGAGTAACTTTGGCAGGCTCATATAATCTTATATATAAAATTCTCGTGTCACAATGTTAGTTACCATACTCCTCTGAAACGGCTGGACCGATTTTTATGAAATTTGGTGTGCATATCGGGTAGGTCTGAGAATCGACCAATATCTATTTTTTATACCCCATTTTTTTATGGCAAAACAACGTTTGCCGGATCAGCTAGTAATATGTAAAAATATAAACGCTATCTCTGAATAATTGTACCATATCATACTCTGATACTAATAGTAACTCGACATGTCTCACATGCAACCAGACTGTCGAGAATATATTATATCCATTTATATTTTAAGGGGCGCGTCCCTAAAAACGCGCGAAAAGGCACTTGCAGTTTTCAAAACACAAACAACTCAATTAATTATTTGACACTAAAAAAAAATCTCAGTAGTTTAATAAATCAGTCTACTAATCTACTGAGTGACATTTATAAAATAATTCTTTATTTTTGTGAAATAAAGCCTTAACAAAGATCAAAATCATCGAAATCGACCTTTTTAATTAGCACACTCTGCCCTATTTCGTGCTCTATTTTAAATGTTTTTTTTTTCTTATTTCGCGAGAAAAAAGAATGGAGAAAAGATTTACCGTTTTAGTTTTTTATTAATTCTCACCAAAAAGCCATAATCTAAGGCTAAACATCATTCATTTTTAGCGACAAAAGTTTCATACATTTTAGTACGTAGATATCGTCTCCCGTAAATTGCAATAAATAAGTTTTATCGCGCTCAAAAAATTCAGTGCCCTCCGAATATTCAAGGTGACACCACGTCCATTTGTAGTTCGCACTGAGCTCCATAATACGTAAATGACAAGTTTTAGGGTGGGTTGCTAGTGAGTGTCGAATTGTAACTGTTAATTTGTATTCTTGAATTTAATTTCATTTTTTTAAAAGAATAATTTCAAAGAAAAATATTAGTATTTTTTATTAACACAGAACTTATTTTTATAAGTTTTTTTTAAATTGCTATGTATGTATATATCTAACTATCGGGATCTTGCAACTCAATTTTGCAGATATCTTCAACTGATTGTGTTGAATTTTTGTAGGCATATGTATATAGCGTGACAATGCTATATTATGATGACATGGAGCTGATCTGATGTTGGAGCTGGAAGGTATAGGCAATATTGTAACAAAAAAAAAATTTTATGATTTCTGTTAGAATTGAATAACTACTACTGAAATAATGAAAGACCTTAAAATTACAGTTTTATTTTTGACTGTATGGTTGGTCTAGTGGTTTAAGCGGTTGCCTCGCCGCTACCTACTGTATCAGGTGTTGTGGGTTCAAATCCCACATGGGACAATACTGTGTGATCCACGAATTGTTGTTCTGAGTCTGGGTGTCCATTGTGTCCCCCGCGACACAGGATTTATTGGATATACACGGGAGTTGTCTTTTTTGAAAAAAAAACTAGCTGAGCCCCACGGTCTTACCCGCGATACTACACCAACCGCGGTTACTCCTTATATCATCAGCTACCTATCAGTAAAAATCCCGTCAAAATCGCTCCAATCGTTCCAGAGATTAGCCGGCACAAACAAACAGACAGACAGACAAAAATTGTAAAAAAGGGTCCCATCTACACTTTACGTCATTTCCATTATTATTCATCCCTTAAGTTCGAATTGAATCAATTGGTGAATTGTAAAACAATTGATGCCCTATCCCTTACATTATCTGATATCTGTAATCTATATAAATAAAAGAGGATGGTGACTGACTGACTGACTGACTAACATACCCAGAGATCAACGCACAGCCAAAACCGCTGAAGCTAGAATCCGGAAATTTTGCATGTAGGTTCTTTATATAACTTAAGTGAGCACTAATAAATGAATTTTTGAAATTCCACCCCTAAGGGGGTAAATCAGGGAATGAAAGTCTGCGTGGGCGAAGCCGCGTGTAAAAGCTAGTATTATATATTTAAGGAAGTTTCCATTTCAAAGTTTTACACTCTTAATATTAATTTTAAGACAAATAGTTTGTTTTTTAACCGTCTTTAAAAAAGAAGGAGTTTATAAATGAACTGTATTTTATTTATTTTTTACCCGACCACGGCAAAACCAAAGGAGGGTTATGATTTTGACAGGATATGTATGTATATTCATCTGTTCGCTCATAGCTCCTTAGCTACGTGAAGCGTCTTGATCGTCCGCTGCTTATAGGCTATATGACGCGTCAATCAATTTAATGTGGCGCCCTCTAGCCGACATAAAGTACTGTATTAAAAAATTACTTTGAGATAAATATGTATTTGTATTTATTCTTTATTGTACACATAGAACATAAAAATATATAAAAGAAATACAAGGAAGTGTCATGTACAAAGGCGTGCTTAACCCAAAATTGAGTTTTCTTCCAGCAAAGCCTGAGTGAATAGAGGATAGTAGAAAAATGTAAGGGCATAGTCATGCGTACTTAAGAATCAAAAGAGTAACGAATATGATAAAAATGAAAAAGGTAATAATAGTAATTATGAAGCTGATTTATACCTACAGTTGAATATATTAAACATATTAATACACACATACGATGTTTATGCTTACATATATACATACATATATACATATGATACAATATGCCGTGTTTGGTATCATCGGAAAGGGTGTTACTTGTACATTTCAAATATATATAGGTATTATTAGCATTTGCTGGTGACTTTGGTCGTATTTAATCTTTTTTTTTTTTATATTTCTATGTTAGGTGTTTAAAATATACTTTGCATATAAATCATTATTATCACTACACCAAAACATTTGAAATAAAAAAAGTAAAAACTTAAATTAAAATAGAAACGTACCATAACTCTTAAAAACGCGTGACTACGGCTTTTCAAAACTTGTTTCATACTTTTTCAGCGTCGTTTTTTGTCAAAAAGTGAAAAAAGTGGAGCGTACATCTATGTAGTAAAATTTAGTCAATATGAGCAATAAAAGCGATCAAAAATTATATTTTTAAAAAAACATTAACATTATGTTCCATTAATATAACATATATCATAAAAAAATTATTTCATAACATAGCATTAAAATCCGTTGATTACTATTATATAAAAGATCTAAGCTGACAGATAGCGCGAGCGACTTAATTTTATACTGTGTAAAAACATAATATTATTTGTCCATGAAATGAATTAAAAATGAATACACTTGAACACAATTCTCGGCCGTTGACGAGTTACTTAAAACCCGCGGGCTTTCCGATATGACTAAGATACATTGCGTGCTTCGTAGAACATTCTAAACATTCTTCAAAGGCGAACAGTTAATGAATATGTAACTAGAAGAAAAAACCGAAAGTAAATTTATTAGTTGCCAGGGTTAGTATGCAACAGTGCCCGATGAGTGTGTGCATGTAAAATATGAATGTGGGTGTTCAATCACAAATTCCCACGCTCAAGGACAGTCTTAATAGATAAATTACGTTCAAACACCGAAAGAATAATCTTGCTCATCAAATAATTATTTTAACTTGACTGCCACTGTGGCGCAGTGGTAGCGTATGCGACTGCTGTGTTTGAGGTCTCGGGTTCAAATGTTTGTGTTTGGATGATCTGCAAATATTTGTTTCAGAGTTTGGGTGTTTCCTATGTACATATGTATTTACAAAAAAACGCATATATGTATTTATATCAGTTGTCTAGTACCCATAACTCAAGCTCTGCTTAGCTTGGGACTAGATGGCATTGTGTGTTAGATGTCCGAAATATTTATTTATTTATTATTTAAAAATAACTACGTGGGAAACTACATCATGAGAAGTTAGAATCTCTAATCTCCATTAGACCAACATGCCAGTACCTGAACCTACTATTTCTTACAATATTAAAAGCAAATTAAACAAAATTATACTTTATATTGCAAACAAAGAGGTTTTCTTTCCCCAGTGCGATGTTCCGCATCTCTAGATATAAGCGGATGCTGCTGATACTTAATCTCGTGTTCAAGAAGTATAATTAATACATATATACTTTTTTTTGTAAATACATACATATTATACATAGAAAACACACAAACTCCGAAACAAATATTTCTAGATCATACAAACATTTGGTCCGACCCGGGAATCGAACCCAAGACCTCATGATCAGCAGTCGCACAGAGTCGCACACGCCAACCGCGAGACCAGCGAGGCAGTCGTGTACAAGATGTAATGTACAAGATTGCTCGCAGTACCTATTGATGTTCCAGCTTTTGTATGCTTACATAATTTAATAAGGTTATCAACAGTTATGAAACAGCTGTGATTGGCAATTAGTGACAGTCGTATATCGACGTCTACTGACATGTGCTACTGATATGTGTTAAGTACTACTTAAGTTCGCACTGCGTTAACGTTTGCATAATTGAGTACACTTTACTGAGTCTAGTACTAATTTAGATCGTCTTACTTAGATATATTTCTATACTACATTGATATATATTATAGTAACTGTAGTATATCCATATACTATATTGTCGGCTCAGAGGTACACGTGCCCACTCACCTCCGTCGCTCACAGTTGACTGAACTGTGTGCGACCGCACATGCCTTGAGATGACCTAATGCTTCCTTCTCATTCATTCAATGAATGAATGCGTTACTAGTGAAGTGACTGACCATAGACACATACACTACATCCCTTCCTTATTATTATTTTTTTGCTTTTTTTTTAATGCTTTGTGGTGACTTTCACATATAATTCAACAAAGAAATCACACTACAGCGCCATCATCGGATGTGCATCGAATTACGGAATAACGTACTATTCGAAGAAGCTACCCATCCTGAATCGCTATACAGAAGCCCTCGCGCCGACTAGCATATATATATATATGGTCGGAGAATCCTGTCCCTGCGTTGGAGGGACATGACACCCATGGACAGTAAATCAACATTATGTAAAGTCAGGTAGCCGGAATGAACATTTTTACATCAATGAACAAAACAGAAATCGATTATAGAAAACTATTGAGACTTAAATCATCTATTTGTGCATCCCATCATTTACAACCTTCCACACTCGTCTTCTTTTTTTTTTCTTTTTTTTTCTTTTGAAATTGCATCTCTGACATAATGTGCGTCTTGTTTCGTCACTTTCCCGGTTTAGTCGCCCAAACATGCATTTCGCAAACCCTGCTCCGTTTTAATATAAATATTCGTCCCAGCGTGTTATCTTCTGGTCAATAGTGTGACCGAATCATTCAACAAGACTGATCGGAATACAATACATGTTGACCAGTTAATTCAAACACCAAATGTTGAAATGAAGCGCTTCTTCTTTAAGTACCATCTCCACCACCGGAGGTCGGCGACCATATGTCTGTACGTCTCCCTGTCTTCAGTCATGCGAATTAGTGCATCTGTGCTTTCCACATCTAACCAGTCTCTTATATTTTTCGTCCATGATGTTCGCCTTCTACCTCTTTTGCGCTTACCTTAAATTTTTCCTTCAATAATCAGTCTCATGAAGTCATACTTTTACTTCTATATATATGCCCAAAATACGCTGCTTTTCTTTTCTTAATTGTTTCTAATCTAATCGTTCTTAATTTTGCAGTGAAGTGAAGCATGCCCTATCTTCCCAACTTAATGACAAACACCTTCCAGCTGTGGAAGCAACCTTCCAGTCTAGTGGAAGCTCCATCAACTGCACACCAAGTACCAAAAGAGTTCCGATGTTCTACGGCTTAACCCAAAGAGGAAATCATGCATTCCCGAATGATTTCATTTCGGAATGCAGGTACAAAGCCCTCTCGTTATGATACTCTACTAGAGTATATGCATAGCTCCATCAGAGAACGCTAGAGACTATAAATAGAGATCTGGGGTACATCCCCAACTTCCGAATGGCTGAAATGCGGTGCAACGGCCAGAAAGTGCATTTAATCAAAACTAAAAACATAGTTATTTCCTTAAAATCAGTCATCTATCCAACCCATAATACCCATTGCCTTCGAGTAGTCCCCGCTATCATGGAACCGCCAAATTCAAACAAAATGCAATATGAGTGCCGTCGTACAACAGCAGCAGCAGCAGCACCGCGGCACAAGTGGCACGCAATATCGCGACGTTTACTCGGTCAACACTACAAACGAACGCATCACCCGGTATTGGTTTGCCCGCCTCCACTTCTCAAACTTCAACTTTAAAATGAAACACACGACCGTCTGAAAACCTTGGAAGATAATGACGAATTAAAGGTGACAGCAGAAACACCGAAATTTAAGGCCGAACCAGAAGCAGCCCTCGACGCTAGTATCAAAACCATATTAATCGGGTGGACACGCACGCTGATCACCGCGGCGCAACGCAGCTCATGATCCTTACCCAAGGATCAAACCATCTCCACGTCAAAGGAGAATGGCATATCTTGCACCAATATTTTGCGTATATAATTGCGTATTAAGTTAAATAATTTTAATAAATTTAAACCTTAAAATTCTCATATTTAATCTCCTATTTAATAACACAAGCTCTGCTTAGCTTGGTACTAGATGACGTTGTGTGTTAGATGTCTACAAACATTTATTTATTTATTTATTCCTGTATCTAACATAACAGTCAGCGACTTCCTGAAACATAGGTATTTACACGTAGCTCAGGTCAATCTCAAAAGAATGGTGTAATATTTTGATTTCACTTTTCTCTATTGACTCTTGCACCTTTAGAATAACCATATATCAGTTTCATACAGCCTTAGTTATAATTCTTATTTATACAAACAATAAAAAATGTCAATCTAATAATGTGAAGATTTGCACCATTGACAAAGTATTTGTTCAGCAAATAAATTAATTTATTTTATTACAATAGATGGTCACTACCTATAAAGCCAATTATTCCACCCATTTTCATCATTTTTCAGAGCAAGGCCACAACACCGTGCGTCAGACGTCCAAAAGATGGTTCAATTAACAATTTCGGAACACTTATTGGGACACTCATTCCTGGCATCACATATGCTAAAACACACCCAAGTCAACAACCAAAATACGCCTTAATACAGATTCTAAAGAAACTCACCAATGCCCTCGGTATAATCTCTGAGCCAGGCAATACGATCACATGTTGCTGGACTGACATATCGATCCCAACACTAGTCCTTACAGAACTGCTCTGGAACTACCAAGCATTGAACTGCATTAATCCAACATACAAGAACTACCTGGTTATAATAATTTTATTCTCTTTGCACTCCGTATACAAAACACTCCGACATAACTACGTCGTATCGCATCATGTACTTACAGGCATCACCTGTACTGAACTATATTACGAAGTCCATACAGGCGTCATCTGTTTACAGACTAGAAGACATCATCTAGTAACCAAAGAGTATATAATTCACTATATAAATCACTACGTTACAAGAGTCCGAACTTCCATACTATGAATGAAATGTCAAATTCAAATAAATGCTAATAATAGCTGTCAACATTGCAAAAACATTGCTTGACGTTTGACAAACGCATAACTACCAACATGAACAACTCAAAAGGGACGTGAATAATACCGAATATTGTCGATATCGATTACTAATGCACTAATTAAGCCACTCCTCTTTTGTGGCGATGTAATCAAAGAAAACACTCTTTCCTGGCAGGTAGGCCAGAATCGGGTATTTTCATTTAGTAGAAGACCGTCCATGGAATCTGAAGCATTTCACTCCAACACGACATCTCAAAACATTCGATGCGGTCACGGTCAGCTTTCTTTGTGTCTCGACTCTGTTGCTGAATATGCGGAATACCAAGGTCATCACTAATTACATTGTTATTTTTTTTTTTTTTGGTGATTTTAATTGAATCTGTCATGTTCCATGCAGTTTATAACGCATATTTAGTCATCCCTATGCGTCTTCTGACTTTCTCTTCACCGGAACCATTGTTGTTTATGTTCTTCTTCAAGTTGGTCGAGTTGATACAATCATAAGCAATGTAATATTCGGAGGTCTTGTCTACTTCTAGATATGAAGTCAATTAAGCTACTCAACAGTCTGTACGCATTTTGTATATATCTGTAATCTGGCAGACATCTAGGTCCCATAACCTACTTATATCGCTTAGTCATTGGGTCACTATAAATCATTTAAATAAGTAAATGGTATTTTATAGGATTGCACTCAAACTCATAAAAGTATTTATTTAATAATCCACTTTTGATTAACTTTCACCTTATCTATCATGTATACTGCTTTAATTTCTTCCTCGTATATACTATTTAATACATCAGACACAACTCTCTAATTTTCTTATCTTGCGGTCTCTGAGAGCAATGGAATAGCCCTGAGGTAGGTATCTGGTAAAAGTAGAATATTATTTTACATTGACAATTATAACGTCCTGTCATATTATTTATTCTATACAGCATATATACGAAAATAATAATTTTGTGTAAGGTGGCAGGTACTTCGAAAACACGTAACGGATTATGATATTTTACCGTCGATACGTTTTTTTTTCTCCATCGACACACGCATTCAACACTAAACACAAATTCTATACTTCGAAAACGAAGCAAGGTAACACCACAATTTTCACTAAGTAATCATTATAACAACAACCATATTTTTTCTTTATTACTAAAGTTATAGTTTATTCATGAATAATTACAGAACCCCCTAATGCTCTTAAGGTAGGTTATATCAATATACCTACATCAAAACTTGGTATAGAGGCAGACACAGGACGACATTATTTTGTCTCCTATCTATACAAATTTTATACAACCCTGCTTCTGAAACCAGGGACTTTACTTACTTTGATATTTATAAAAAAATTTGAACATCCATATCACCGTAATAGGTACTACTAGCACTACTATTTTTTTTTAAAAGGCGGGTAGGTACAAACTGGCGACTTTATTGTAATATAAATATCAAAGCTAGCGCTTTGCTTTTTTTTTTTATGTTTGGCCCGCCAAAATGACTCTACTCTGCCTGATGGAAAGCATAAGCAGAATCCACGAGTGGTGGCCACCATACTCATTGCGAATGCAACAATGCAGCATGGCGATCCACACTATGGCGGCCTAGTGATGCTTGTGCATCTTTTAGTCTAGACAACAAGTATGGAACTTGTTGACTAGACTAATTGGGCCTCCGGTCTCGCACTCACCAACGAAACATGACAGCACGAATGCTGTCATTTTACGTTGATTTTCTGTGCGAGGGTAGTACCGCCCCGGTCGAGCCGGCCCGTTCGTGCTGAAATCAGCGTGGCTCTACTACCTTTCAAACACTAGCACTTTGTAACACTAACAGGTCTTTAGAAAGTTGGCAGGTAGGCTGGTGAATACATTTATTATTACTCAAGCCCTCTACACAAAAGTATCCATTTTAAGATAGTTAAGTATCTGTTATCCAACTACAATCCACGACAATATTTCATGTCCTTCAAATGTTGCTTTCTCTTTTCAGTGATTATAAAAAAAGAGCCCACCTACTAAAATACTGTAATGATACTTTTTCATCTTTAAGATTTAATTAATGGTACTTTACTCATTCATTATGGTCCATCCACTGCACAGTTACTCGTTTACTTTTCTACTCGTAACACAGACATCAGGTTGCAAATGTGAGGCACTCACAGATTTTTTCTTAATTCGTGTATTCTACCCGTGTACATTGTGTTTATTTCTTTATTAATTCACAATATACATGTAAAAACTAAATCTATTCGTAAATCGTACGACACCCTCCTACAATTAAATCATGTATAATCAGATAATCATGTATAGTGATAGAATGTTTATTTCGCACATCTTAATATTTCTTTTTTTTTTCAATAATGATTACTCACAGTATTATTTTCTAGTTTTAGTAATTTGTACAAAACACCCTCACATTTTTTTTAAAAATAAATATTCACAGTAGTATTTTCTCCTCGTCACCAAAATGTAGTATATCCACATACTATATTGTCGGCTCAGAGGTACACGTGCCCACTCACCTCCGTCGCTCACAGTTCACTGAACTGTGTGCGATGCGACCGCACATGCCTTGAGATGACCTAATGCTTTCTTCTCATTCATTCAATGAATGAATGCGTTACTAGTGAAGTGACTGACCATAGACACATACACTACAGTAACTTTCATGTTTATATTCATATAATTTATGAACAACCAATTTCACGGCCAGCGCGATCTGGTCAAGGTCAGGTAGGTAAGCCTACCTCTCATGTATACTGATATATTAAACTTCAATTTTCATTAACTCTGCCCGGTGAGGGGTTATTTTATTTATTTATTCATTTATTATGATACAAATATTTTTACTATAATACATTATGTTCTAACACATACACAAATAGTGTGATCAGTAACGGGTGTCTTGGTTAACTTATAAGTATGTATGAAAATAAATTTAGCACATACATAGCTAATCATTTACACTGTTAAATCAAAACGATAGAAATTTTAAATTGAATTAAAATGTTTTCAGCACGAAAATATATCTACATCATACTAATAAATATTAATGTAGGTACAATGACTTTCGTCAGTAGTACAATGTACCTATGTGTAATAGACGTAAATACTGTTTCCTGCGTCGCTACTTGCATGACGGGGTACATGAAGCATGGTCGTATGTTGGGTGTCCCGTGATGGTATTTTTAATTTTATTATTTGTGCAATTCGGCACTATTAATATATAAATTTGTATGTCGTATGGCATTAACTCTCTCCTGAGAGGAGATCCGAACCCAGCAATGAGACACTATGGGCTATTTATGAATATTTCCATTTATAATATCACTAGCTGATCCGGTAAACGTTGTTTTGCCATAAAAAAAAGCACTTTACATAAAAAATAGATGTTGGTCGATTCCGATATGCACACCAAATTTCATAAAAATCGGTTCAGCCGTTTCAGAGGAGTATGGTAACTAACATTGTGACATGAGAATTTTATTATAAGATATCATACTCATACAACAAACACATGTACAGAACATGTCTGTCCTCAAGAGTCAACAAACCATATTTTTTTATACGGAAGTAATTACTGGTTTACATAAACGACAATTAAAGTGATCTACAAGTTTTTTTTTGGATATGTTCCATTTGACTCAAGTAAACTAGATGATAAGGGCACGTGTCTTCATGTGTTTTTATAAGATACACTCTATAGCCTATATAAAAAGCTTGATAAATTTGGGTTTGAGGTGTTGATGGCAATCAAGAAGAATCAACTTAAGAGTCTCATTTGAGAATGAAACTAGAAACCAAAATACAAAAAATAAATCGCCAGCTTTTAAAAATAAATTTTATCACACAGTCCATTTTTATTCTATACTTAGCTAGGTGTTGTAATTCCAGGTAGTACATTTATTTAGGAATGGTTTAGGCTATCTCATATATACACACAGATGTAACCATAGGACTTACTAAGATTAACTTCAAACAAAAATAAAACTACGAGGAAAAGTGAGTAAATTAATAAGATTTTGGCAAATTAAACTTTTTTTTTCCGTTTATATTTGTATTTGTGTTTTTACGGTTTCTTTGGAAACTAAGCGTTTCTATGGGTTCTTATAAACGAGCAAAACTTAACTAATAACCCGAACGGAAATATCTCCATGTGATCACGTGTCTGGTTTTCCATTAAGTACTACATATTTCTGCCAATATTTTTCTACTTCAGACCTTGACGAGCGAAATCCCGCAGTCAACCGATTTATTCGTTAACGTCAATCTTAATTGCTTCAGTAAAACATTTAAGCATTTTCAATTCAAACTGGAAATAAACTAAAAAAATATTGATCCATTCTAGCAATAGTTTCATCGATGAATTGTTCCAATTATTTTATTTTTTTCCTGTACCAATAAGATTAAAATACGTATCTATAACATACTTCTTTTCCTTACAGGTAAATTGCTCTTCTAGCTGCAATTGAAACTCGAAAATTACGTAATCACCTTCATGAATCTGTTAGTTAACAAATTGGAACAAAAGCCTATTTTTAAAAATAATGGTTTTCATGCGACTATAAACGAGGAAGGTTAAAGAAAGCTACTACCGTTAGGATCCGTCAATCAATACCGCAGCAATATTGCATAAACGGGGATGCAAACGAAGTTGCTCATTGCCGCGAGGTGCTTCTGGGTAGAATTTTTACGTTTCGCCACATTTAAATTTTGCTTACTTTTAAATTCCTGATTTAGTTGTGCAGGGGCCGACTGTGCAATTCACAATATTACTATTTTAAATCTCAGGCAACAGCTAAGTAAGTGTGGAAACACTTGACTGACGGGACCTACCGAATATTTTTTTAGCATTTAGTACATTATCTTCTTTCTTATATATAAAAATGAATTGCTGTTCGTTTGTATGGCTAAAACTCGAGAACCGCCGGGCCGATTTAGCTGATTTAGGTTTTGAAATGTTTGCCGTAGTTCAGGGAAGGTTTAAGCAGTGAGAAAATATGAAAAAATTGCGAGGAAGACAATAAAAACATCAATTTCCTTTTGCCCATATAAACTGTTCTACCAACTTTCCTGTTAAACTTCTAACTGTTGACTTGTAACTGTCAAATTGAAGCACTTGAAATTAAGGGTTTTAAATGGACACCATATATTATTACACGAATCAAATTAAGGGTTTTAAATAGACACCACATATTATTTATATATTATTATCGCGTATTTTAATATTATTATTTTGATGGTTGTTAATGTTGGTTCATTCATAAATTTTTGTCATTGTATTGACATATTTTGATGGTTGTCACTGTTTAGAATGCAAATAAAAAGTCTTTATATTTTTAATATATATTTTACATATCCATAAAGGTCATATCACAAACAAAATAAGATAACACTGTTAATAAAATCAAAACGCTGTTTTGTTGGAATGCGAAAAAATTATTGATGTCAATCGTCTGTCGAACGATAGACGAAAGGTTATAAATACAGGCTATTTTTTGCACCTACGGCATTTAAAGTACCTGTCATTCTATTACCGTTATTAAAATCTTATATCATCTGTTTGTCAGTGTGTGAGAATTTCATTTACTATTATTGTTTGAAAATGCCTAGGCGACGATAAACTGACATAGGTCGTCGAAGTCAATCAGTTGTGCGACGAGCTACCTCACGTGCAATCCGCACTGATGAGCAGCGAGAGACGGATAATGATAACATTCGTATTGCTATGGCAGAATTGCGTTCTACAGTGAATAATATCGACATAGATAGGCGGCTCCGTCCACTTAGATCCACTGCTTAGATCCCCTGGGGGATCTATGTGGAAATTTCGTGCACATTGTACCCTTAGGGGATCTATTTGGATTTCGATTCCATTTTGATCCCCCAGGGGTTTCATTTGGAAGATTTTAGTCCACTTTGATCCCCTGCTTAAACCGATAAGGGATTTATCTGTATTTTTTATCCACATCGATCTCCAATAGAATCTTTTAGAATTTTCTATACATTTTGATTATTAATTTAGAAGTTTTTCATAACGAAAGTTCCATAAATATTCATACTTTTATACGATTTTAAATATTTTTTTAATGAATGGATTTATTACTAGGATTTTTAATGAGTTTTAATTTATGTAGGTAATATTTGGTGGTGAAATGTATTAATAGGTATGGTAATAAACCTATATACTATAAATAGGCCATAAATAGCCATGCCACACAAAAAATTCAAAAAAAACCCATATCGGTTTAAGTAGGGGATCGAAGTGGACGAAAATCTTCCAAATGAATCCCCTGCGAGATTAAAATGGCATCGAAATCCAAATAGATCCCCTAGGGGATCAGTGTGGGCGAAATTTTGACATGGATCCCCCAGGGGATCTAAGCAGGGGATCAAGTGGACGGAGCCGCTTAAAATTGAACGAGTTAGGGCACACCAAACACAACAACAGCGAGCACGACGCAATGAAATCGAACGATACCGCAGAAACAGTGATCCTGTGAACCTGGAATGAGTAGCATTCCACTGCAATTCGGAAGTAGATTATTGTGTCGACAAATCCGTGACAATTGGGGAAATGACAATTATTTGTTAATATTGTAAAGCGTTAAGTACATTTGTATCACAAATAATAATTTAACAAGATTATTGCAGACACAAGGACAATTTATCACTGACTGGGAGCACTGTTGCCACTGCCAGATGTGGACCATCAATTTTTACAAATTTTTTTATGGGTAATCAAGATGCGGAAGTTGAAAGGCGTTGTGCTCATGATCCAATAGTAAAACGAACCATTGTCCAATAACTGCAAACGCTACTTCATCAGAACAATAATTTAGTCAAAATGTTCAAAATTGCCTTAGATCGTATGCATCGGACAGCCATAATATTGTAATCAGAGCTGACAAAACACCTGCTGGTGAGCATGCAAAGAGGTTTAATTCACCGACAATCGACGAAGGCTATTGTCGTTGTTGGAGAAATTTGCAGTCTAGAGATATTATGCTTCATAGTCGGAACAATGAATTGAAACGTGTGTCTGAAACGCATAGGTCTTATGACAGCTTATGACGCGTTACAATATCCATTAATCTTCTGGCAGGGAGTAGATGGATATTATTTTAATATCAAAATGGGTAATCAAGTAAATGTTAATGATATTAGATAATATTTTCAAAATTCAGTATCAACATTTGTATTTATATAAAAATGTATCGCCGAAATGTATGTACGCATATAACTTCCGATCGGCTGCACCAAATTAAATAAATTTGAGACAGATATGTAAATATGGCGGTACGAAGTTCGCCGGGTCAGCTAGTTTTCAATAAAATCGTTTAAAATAAAAAAAAACATAGTTTTCTATTTTCAAATTTTAATTTCATTACATAGTACTTCTATGGCACTTCTCATTCTATTAAGTTCATCAAGCCTTTTCATTCGATACTCATATAGTGGTGGTGGTGACAAAATGTGTAAAACATAATTTTGTAGTAGCGGCCATCTTGGATTAATTTTTATTTTCATAATGAAACGTGTTTTAATAGTTAAGCCCTTTCATTTGATACCCATATTGAGGTAGTTGTGACCGCCATTTTGTAGCGGCGATCATCTTGGATTTACAATGAAACATAATTTATTTAATTCTATTGTCACATTAACTAAAGGTGTGTACCAAATTTCAGATCAATCTCTCAACAGAAAAGGGGTCAAATTTTAATTACTAGATTTGACCCAATCTAACAAACAAACAGGGCAAGTTAAATAAAACCATTTAATTATAATAAAAATAGTAATATTGTTCTAGAATTTAAATCCTACTAATATTATAAACGCGAAAGTTTGTAAGTGTAGATGGATGTTTGTTACTCTTTCCACGCAAAAACTACTGAACGGATTTGGATGAAACTTAACAGTAATATAACTTATACATCAGAAGAACACATAGGCTACTAGCTACTATTTGCTGCGATAACCGACATACACGTGGGCGCAGCCGCGGGCAACAACTAGTTAAATATAAAGTACGTCTTTCATTAGCAAAAACACGGACGAGAAATCTTTAATCATCATCATCAACAATAGCCTTTAAGTGTTCACTACTAGACACAGGCCAATCCTTGGAAAGGAGGTTTAGTATGAAAATAAATTTTAATGAAGATATGATAGAATTAAGTAGTTACTTAGTAACAAATTATTAATATAGTATAACTATTTAACTATACATAGTAACAGAAACTCACAAACTCTTAACCGACTTCAAGTATAACTACTTTGTTGTAAGTGTATACGACTTAGTTGGTTAATTAAGTCATAATTAGCACTCGTTAGAGCTAAAATTTACTAAATACAATTATTACACCACTACTGAAATAAAGACTATAGTCTGACCGATCTAAGAGATTGATTATGACAGTTGACATTTAGTGCTTGGGTGTCTTTAGGCCATAGTGAAAATATTCGATAACGATTACATATGAACGTTCATCAATATAATATAATATGAAGCATCATTAATCGTTTTAAAATAGGAAGAATTTCTTCTCTTATTTTAAGCATTATGTTACATACATGTTGTATTCTACAAATATAGTTAAGAATCGCGAGTGTATTTCTCAAATTGAGCTAAAATTAGACACTTTTATGGCTACGTATTAGATTCCGGAATAAAAATTGATTTGTTCTAGATATAAATAACATCGCACTGCAAAAGATAAAAAAGCGGCCATGTGCGAGTCGGACTCGCCCATGAAGGGTTCCGCAGCAGCAAGTAACATAATATAATTTTTATTTTATTTTTATATTTGTGTTGATTGAATGAAAGGTAAATTGCAGTTTACGATTTATGACGTATTAAAAAAGAACTACTTACTAGATTTCGTTCAAACCAATTTTCGTTGGAAGTTTGCATGGTAATGTACAGCATATATTTTTTTTAGATTTATCATTCTCTTATTTTAGAAGTTACAAGGGGGGGTGACACACATTTTACCACTTTGGAAGTCTCTCTCGCGCAAACTATTCAGTTTAGAAAAAAATGATATTAGAAACCTCAATATCATTTTTGAAGACCTATCCATAAATACCCCGGACAGGACATCAGGACATAAGGACAGACATACAGACAGACAGACAGACATGACCAATCTATAAGGGTTCCGTTTTTTGCCTTTGGCACGGAACCCTAAAAAGGAATGAACTTACTTTTAGATCAATGTATGTTCTAAATTGTGTCGATACTAATTCTTACCCAAACGTATTGTTCAATACGTGACATTAGTTTTTTCACACACATTTGGCCTCAAACTAACTCAAAGTGACGAAAAAAATAGTTATTTAATATTAGAAATGATTCAATGGCTTATAATGCTGAAACAGATACGAAAGAATGATACTTTTGGATAACATATTAATATTATTTAAGTTGTACTTCATCATAATATAAAAATTGACTGATATAAGTAGGTATTAATGTTTGTTCAGTTCTGTTTCGTTATACGAAAAGCATAAAATGAAAGTAAAAAAATTCATGAATAAGTATCAGCTACTTAATTATAACGAAAATGATTACCTACAAGCTAGCGAGTCGATTACATCCGATTTGTAAATCTAAACGATTAATCTTAACGTCCACAACGATTAAAGTGTCACATCATCACTAAATTTAAAAATGAAAATCATAGAATTTAACTGTTTTAGGACATCATGCAGAAATGAAGAATCACGCGACTACTTATTTAATTTTATTTGTAGAAATTTAAACTGTAATATGCCCCATGACATTCATTCAACTCAGTAATATAAATGATAACTTTTATAAAATTTATTTGACTTAAATTACCATAGTTTTATGGTCACTTCCATTAGTGCATGGTTGCATGCTGTCGTTGCGTAACTTCAGTCTTACCTGTCAAAATCACTTTCTTAGATCGGAGAAACTATAGTTATAAGAGTATCATATTTACAAAGTGGGATAATATCAGTGGCAAGGACGCTTTTAATTACATGTCATTCTCATCAAAAGCATGATAGAGCAATTTAGATTGGTAAATGATGATTAGAAAATTTCAGTTCAAGCATATTATTGTATAACATAGTTAGCTTGTCTTTGCTTTTGTAAAAGCAAATACAACATCCCGATTAACGGCACTAGCCATTACCACTGTCCGTAAAAAATTGAAAGTCGAAAACATCAGTTCTTATTTTGGCTACAAAATACTTTGTGTGCGTGTGCTTTGTACATTTCGACACAAAATCATCATTATTAGTTCTACATATTAATAAATTACAAGTACTCAAATCCATGACATATTTTTCTAATTTAATTATTTAATTATTTCCCTTTTCCAAGCGTTTTTTATGCTATAAGTAGACATACTGCCTCGGTAGCGCAGCGGTAGCGTAAGCGACTGCGTGCTTGAGGTCTCGGGTTCGATTCCCGAGTTGGACCAAATGTTTGTATGATCTGCAAATATTTGTTTTTACAAAAATAGTATATTTATATTATATCAGTTGTCTAGTATCCTTAATACACGTGAAATAATTAAACTTTTACGCCAACGCAATAAAAAAATACAGCTGTTTATGCTGCAAATTTTCGACACTCGCAAGGGAATTTAAACCTACAGAGTACTTCCCGTGAACTCAGAATCTTGAAATTTTAGTTCGAAGCAACATCTTATAGCACAGATAAAGTAAAAAATGCGAAAAACATAAACTTTTAGTTACCTACAGGTTTATATGGAACCGTCGGGGCGCGAGTCCGACTCGCACTAGGCCGGATTTTTTTTGTTAGATACTCAAAAAGTATTTAGAAAATCTTAAGTAGCAGAGTTGTACCTGTTGTGCTATTAAATATAATAAGTGATTGATATGTCGGTCATCGCGGCAAATAGTAGCCTCTGTGTTATTCTGATGTATAAGCTATATTACTGTAAATTTTCAAATAAAATTCAATCTGTTCCAAATCCGTTCAGTAGTTTTTGCGTGAAAAAGTAACAATCCATCCATCCATACATCCATCCATACTTACAAACTTTCGCGTTTATAATATTAGTATAGATATACAGATGAGTGTGGCATCATGTGGCACCATCATGTGTGGTAGACTTAGTTCGGCAGCTTATGCAGTATGGAAGATACGTCAGCTCACTGATACGGACACAGCTAGGCTAGTTTATTTTAGCTACTTTCACAGCGTCATGTCCTATGGTATACTACTCTGGGGCAAGGCGGCTGATATTGAAACGATTTTTATTCTACAAAAACGAGCCATCCGCTCAATATACAATTTAGGTGCTAGAGTTTCTCTTCGAGAGTTGTTTAAAGATATAGGTATTTTAACTGTTGCATCACAGTACATATTTGCAAATGTTATGTTTGTTAGGCAAAACATTAATGACTATAAGAAAAACAGTGATGTACACAATATTAATACAAGAAATAAGTCTAAACTCGTTGGTACCTATCATCGTTTACATAAGGTACACAACTCGTTCGAAGGTCTTGGTATACGTCTTTATAATAAAATTCCTACATATGTAATTGACCTTCCTATAGATAAATTCAAGCGTACTGTAAAAAATCACCTTATTAGGAAAGCCTACTATACGATTGGCGATTATCTGAACGACAAAGAGTCATGGGTTTAAGGTGTTATTAATGTTATTATATACACACTAACTTCGTCTTTTTCTTTCACTTTTTTTTTTAATAATGTATAAATTTTGACATGTTGGTGTTCCGGTATGAATTGTTTGTATACTTTAACCTAACGACATCTAATTCCGACACTTAATTAAGTTAAGATTTGTTTGTAACTATTTTCTGTATAATTTTCTTTAATAATTTCCTTTTTCTCTTAATTAGTTTGTTCTTGTTTAAATTTTCCTTTATTTTATCTCTTTCTTGTATCAATTTTACTTAATTTTCATCTTTATTTTTTCTTAAATACAAATTGTTGATTGTTTTAGTTGCAACATATAAATGAAAACATACACACATACTTGTATAATGTAAATGAATACATGATGGTACTTTGGTACTTATCTAACAATGTTTCCCAATTTATTAAATACGCACTTGTTATTGTATGAGCACCTTGTCGACTATGATTATTATTAATTATTAATTTCTTTGATATTGACCTGATGATTTGCCGTGCGGCCTGAGTACGCAGCTCAACTATGGTTGAATAGGTCGATGGCTGATCCATGCGTCTTACTCTATTTTACATTTGTGACATTTATTGATTATTTTATATTTGGACATATTACATCTTTTTAAATTTGACTGTGAGTGAAAGTGCTATTTGGATTTTATTTTCCATAAGTGGACCTCACAATATAACAATACAATGTCACAATATAACAATGTAAAAATCTTGCAGCTATCAGTAAGAACGGCGCATGATTGGTTAGCTCATGGCTGTGCAGCAATGACTCCAAACCTTTTATATTGTTTTCTTTGGTCGACTTCGTTCTCATTCAAGTCTCTTAGTGAAAAAAATATTGTAAACCGTATTATTATTTTTTAAAAGGAGCAACAATGGAGTTTCTTGCCAGATTCTTCTCCATGAAGGGTAGGCTGCACTTGGAACTGGCGACTAGAATCACTCGATTTTTTAATATTAAATATTGACTATTCATAAGTGCCTGTAAAATAAGTGCCTATATGAATAAAATATTTTTGAGTTTGAGTTTGAGTTCATCACTGACCACCTAGACAATATGCCACCCTTACTAGTAGTTTTACTTTTATTGAGATTTTTATTTTGTTTTGTGTGCCTCAGTTTCACAGGCTTATGCCACCTTTCGGTTATTAGCATCCTTTCAGGTATCAGACCCGGGAATCGAACCTTAAACCACAGTCAATAAAATATTTATTGTTGTTGTTGTTAAAATTTGACTGCACGTTTGGCCTAGTGGTTTACCTACTTAGCCAAGTATCATGGGTTCAAATCACACGTAGGACAACACTTTGCGTGTTCCACTAATTGTTGTTCTGAATCTGGGTGTTATTTGTGTCCGTTTAATGTATGTTTGTAAAAGTCCCCCGCGACAAAGGATTTATTCCTAGTGCGGGAGTTGTCTTTAAAAAAAAAAGTACAATGCAAAAAAAGTATTTAAGTATTCTATCAGTCAATCTGGCTTTCATAGAACAAGCTTTGCTTAATTTGCAGTTAGAAGGCAATGTATGTTAGATTTTTTATAATATATAATTATACTGTAAATTTGAGTACATTAAATGTTACAATTAATATGCAGCTATGAATTCCACATACACTTTGAAGTTGCTCATTGAATAATGATGTTATGAGTCACATACACTTTAAAACACCAATATAACCAGTCAGTACTTAATGCACAATAGTAATCTATATTTATATATAATTCGTGAAATCCGTTCTTAGCGGATGTCTACACCCCATAAGGAACCTACCTGCCAAATTTCAAGTTTGTAGGTGTTATAGTTTCTGAGATTTCGTGATTAATAAGTGAGTGGTATTTCGCTTTTATATATATAGATTAATCGCTGAAATGTATATTCATGCTCAATGCTCAATGTACAAAAGTAATACGACACGACGACAGCCTGTGTTGTTGCTATGAAATGATAAAACTTTATTCAACTTCAAAATACCTAAATCATTTTTGCCACTGCGTTTTATTTTCAAATATTTTACAATTGAGAATATAAAGACGTACACCAACTCACTCGTTAAATTGAATGTCTATAAATGTTACGCATTGCGTCCAATATTATACACATGTCTGGCTCTTAGGAGAACTCGTAAACTAAATCGAACTGAATTTTCTCTTTGCGACCTTGAGACCTCACGTCTGACCCAATAAAAATATGTTTTCTGCCTTCAGCACTTGCCTATTGACCGCAGTCTAATTTATCAGCACTGCAATGCTTTGCAGTATTCGTAAATTTACTACACTATCAACAAAACTTTTTGAGCAATAAATGTTGGAGTACGGACAACAGCGCGGCTACAGGTACTGAAGCCGGCGGCGGGCGGGTTGAGCGGGGCCGGCGGATGGCGTCTTCGTACGGTACCGCCGAAGCCTCCACGGCACTCGCGCGCTTGGCGTCGTCGCGCACACACGACCGCGCGATCGGTACGACCACGTTACGTAACCTGCCATCCGACATCTGTTGAGTGAAGGCACGAGCTAGCTCGCGTGGCACGCTTGCACCGCAGACCATATCGCGCGCACCCGTCATGACGGCACCCGCGACCACCGACGATAGCGAAGCCGTCGCCATGGCTACCGCTGTACATCCAAGCGGGAATACTTAAAAATTATGTAGAGAATAACCTCTACATTTTTCAATGCCTTTCCAATCCTGCCAATTATTCTAAGTTTAGTTTACATAAGTAGTGGTATCGAATTTGCTTGTTGCTATTATTTCGAACACTTAAAACATAAAAAAAAATCATATTTAACGAAGAACGCATTGCTGAGGCCACACCACATCATCGGTTCATCGCTTCAAGTGCTTTCACCGCCAGCTCAGCCTGCCGTCATGCATAATTTAGACATAAAGGGACGACTTTGAACCGCTCCAATGATACCAGATCCCGTAACCGGTGTGGACGCGGCGCTGCCGAAGTTCATTTATCTCCGGGTCGCTCATTATCAAGATTCGCGACAACATCAGTTCGTGGGTGCTGTGGTGGCGTCAACGCCATCTTCGGATGGGCGCACCGCAGACACCAAAGCCTATCGAGGAGGATGATTGCGTGCCTCGAGTGGCCGTAGTCGAAGCGATCCAGGAAGCGCAACAAGAGCGCAAGCTGGAGCGTCGACGGGGTGCGTCCGGCCCCAGGCGCCGGGGCCTCGAAAATGAACTGGAGGGCGAACGCAGAAGGCCCCGACGTAAACCTAGAAAAAGGTAAGTTATACACTACACAACTTTTATAGCAGGAACAGTTCTTTACGTTAGCATGCCTCATGATTGAATTAAGAAGGTATTATTACAAATTCAACTTTAAATAAATTTTCTAAATTTTCTTAAATGAAATATGTCGCCTATCACGTATTTTCAGCGTCTGCGTGCTGTGTAACCAATTTAATTCTGCGGTGGTTCTGACATTGAACAATTTAACGTAAAAACGTTCATGTGAAGTTCACCTTGAAATAGTGAGTTGTTTGCGAAATCGGTAGGTCTGCCGCATCGGCCTCCGACTGCTATCGATCTTCGCCGGTAACTCTCACCTTAGGTATTTCTCAGTTTTTTATTACAGCACAATTAGTTAAAGGAATTAAACTTGGTGACTATGATAGGCACCCCTTCGACATTTTGCACGCCAAACTTACTTCTAATAACTATATACTTTGTAATTTACCAAACATTATAATCAAATGATTTCTAATAAACCGGACCGACACTTTTTATTAGGTTTGAATAAGATAACACCAAATTCTGTTTAAAAGTTGTGTAAAAAGGGTTATATTATTGAGTGTTATTCGTAATCATGTTAGATATGCAAAACGATTAGCTAATACATGATAACAGAACATTAAAAAAACATACCCTTTCTCACTAGTATAATGACTGCAGGGATAGCACAGTAGTTAAAACAATCACCTCGTCGCTTCCCACTGGTCTGAGTGTTGAGGGTTGAGGGAGAGACAACACTTTTTGTTATCCACAAACTACTGTTTTGAGTCTGAATATAAGAAATATTCAGACTGTTTAAATGAATGTTTGTAAAGTCGAACGCGATACCGGATATATTTCTAGTGCGGGAGATGTCTTTTATAAAATGTTTTTGTATAGCGTTTATTACCTTATTTGTATTTCTGAACGTTAACTTTAAAACAATAACAATTTAAAAGACGAGGAAATGTTATTATCAAGTAGGCCTTTCTCAATTGTGTAATTGTTGGACGGTACCCGGCCGTTACTGAACGAGCGACTTCCGGCGCTTACCTTTGTTTGTCTGGTAAACAGCTGTTGTTGAAACATAACTAAGTTTACATGTAAAATTGGCTTGATGTTAGGCCGGTACTCAGCTCTGTACTTACATCTGTTTTTGCTCACTTTAGTGAATCTCCTTTTGTTTTTAAATAGTTTAGTGACTTTTATAGGGTAAGTAAATAAATAAATTGATTTAAATCCCAAAAAAATACATTTTTACAACTAGCTGACCTAAAAAAAAAACTATGTTTGAATTAGTTGAATATTGATGTCTAAGCCAGGTTCGATTTACCTGTGTAGATAAGGAAGTAAATTAAATAGCTCGATTTGTCTGTTTTTTTTTTTAATTTTCTAACTAAACACGGGTACTGGAATCTTGCGTCAAGCTTTTGTATTATATTAATTGTGTTGATGATATTAAAAGATGATAGTAAAAGTTTTCAAGAAATACTGTACCTTCTTTTTATTAGAGCATTTCAATAAAAGCTTTTTCTTAAAGAAGCTTTTATTATTACGATAATCACATAAAAAGCATAAAATTACACATTCATAAATTTAATGTTATAAAATTACACAATCGGGTACTAGGGTTGTGACTGTACTGCTGACTCATTCCGAAGAACTTCGTGTACTTTAAACTTGAATGTAAGGCGATTTGTGGACATTCTGATTTCAGCATTGAGTGCATTCTAAAGCAGAACTGACTGCACTTAGAAGGAAGAATAGAATAAGTTGGAGATGTGAAGGAGAATTAAATGATTTGTTGATCGAAGGTTTCGGTCTCACAAACTTCACAATTGGCAGCTATTGCATCTGATAACGTAAAATATACATAATAACATGATCATACTTGTGAAGATTGTAACCGAATCTAATGTAGTATTGAGAAGGTTGTCTAGTTTTTTTTATTGCGTTATATTGATATTTATTTGCGAGAGTAGTACTTTTATTTTATATTGTTAATAGTTATATTGTTAGTAAAGATATTTTCTGTAAATGGACATTTTGATAATTGATATAACAATAAATAAATAAATATTTTCAGACATCTAACACACAACGCCAAGCTAAGCAGAGCTTGTGTTATGGGTACTAGACAACTGATAGAATTACATATCTACTTTTTTTTTTGTAAATAGAATATAAATATATTATATATTTATGTATTTCATTATTATATATATTACAATAGATATATTATTCAGTTTACATGACTATTGTCACCCTATTCTCATTATTTTCACATTAGGCTACGCTGAAATAATATTTTTTTAGTACTATAAAAATCTATGATTTCGGCAATTTCTAGTAAAGTTTGTAAAATTTCTTAAAACGCTTTTTAAAATTTCTCTAGTACCTTTTAATTTATTTAAATGGAAATTAAAATTAAATAGTCAGAAAAAATTGTTCTGACTGTCTGTCCTCAACGTCTGGTTAGGATCTTCTAAGTACTTTGGCTGGACATCGTGTATTCTGGTGCGGGTTAAAACAATTACTTACCTCTTAGAATTCACCAACTTACAATGATAAGAATATAATGTTGGATGACTGCATGAATGGTTCTACTATGCTAGGCTGTAGGTTTAAACCTCACATGTGGCAACTCTTAACGTGAATAATTGTTATTCTGAGTCTGGGTGTTCATTATATTAGTTGCATACATTTTTTGTGAAGTCCACCACGATATAGAATAATTTTCTAGTGTGTGTCCTTAAAAAATCAATAGAAAATCTTGTGCCATTCATTTAGAATATAGTTACAACTGTTCTTTTTGAAACTGGTGTTTCTTTTTCTTATTAATTGTTACGAGGGAAGGTGTGAAGTGACGCGTACGTAAAGCTCTTAAGCAGAACAGGAGAGGTGCCCTCTGGCTGTTACACTTATTTATTACTTAATATTCTCACTGAAGTGTGCGAGATGACGGCTAATTTCTCGGGGCTATAACGTTGTTAAAGCTCTTCTGTGTAGGTGCAAAGTACCAAATCGCTCCGTAAATTTTATATGATTATACTCCAGTCCATTTAATATTAACTTGTTTTCTTTGTATCAAAACTAGCTAAGCCCGCTACTTTGGACGTTTGAAATTCAACTTTTGGTGTTATTAGGAACTTACACTATAACTTTAATATTTTATTTTTCTTTTACCTTTTCACACTGTTTAAACTGTTCATATTTTTCCACAAGATAAATTTAACTATATGTTTCTTAAAACTTTCGACAAATGTATTGCACAAGGCAGACTTAATGCCAGTCAAACTTTTGGGTGTTGCGAAGCTGTTTAGGTCAGGTATATATTATTTGAACAAATATTCTAGAAAACACAATTAAATCTTTCATATATCTTCTTATATACAGCGCAAGCGCTGCGGATATTTTAGTAGCCATGGTTTAGTGGAGTGGAGAGCACCGCGCTTTCGCCGTCGAGGCATACATTTCGAGTGGATTTTCGCTATCTGAAGCACGCCGTCGATTTAATAATCGTTACGGTATTCGTCGATTACGTGATGGACCATCGATCAATCTCATCCAGTCATGGGTAGCAAGGTTCAGGGCTACAGGATCAACAGTAAATAAATCCAGACAAGGACCTACACCAACGGTAGCCACGGACAAAAATGTTGAACGTGTTATGATTTCTGTCACTGAAAATCCCCGTTTATTACTTCGTGCACGTTCATCCGATCACGATACGCGTAGATGATTAATTACTTTTTTACACTAGAACTACAGAATAGTACATACTTCAACCGAAACACATGGTTCCAGCAGGACGGGGCCACAGCTCATACTGCTAATGTGTCTATGAATGCAGTGCGGTAGTTATTTTCAGAAAAAAATATATCCCGAAACGGTACCATACCGTGGCCACCTAGGTCTCCAGATTTAAGCCTTTGTGACTTTTTCTTGTGGGGAATCTTAAAATCCGTATTTTATAAAACATAACGGAGCACTGTGACACAACTTAAAGAAAATATTCGAGCAGGTGTCAGCAAGATTCCCGAGTCGCTTTGTAAACGCGTCTTTGAAAATATGCGTGCTAGACTCGAAGTGTGTGTCAGACTCGGCCGCCATTTGGATATCGTGATTTTCAAAAAATGAAATCCGCAATTACGATTTTTAAACTGTAATAAAAAAATTGTATCAGAGGCGTAGTTTTTTTTAACAATTTTTCAAAGTTTGAAATCTGCCACTGGACAACCTGTATAAGAGTCAATTGCTGTTCGTTTGTCTCGCTAAGACTCGAGAATGACTGGGCCGATTTAACTGATTTTGGTTTTGAAATGTTTGTCGTAGTCCAGGGAAGGTTTAAACGGTGAAAAATTAAAAATAACTTGAAATCCAAATGTCACGTGGTTGAAGTAGCGGGCATAGCTAGTACTCACATCAAAAGTGTCTAGGGATCAACATATGTGTCTAGGGATCAACATATATTTTTGCAATAACTTTTCTCCTGATTGATATTAATTAAAATTTTCTTTAAGGATTCATCAAGTAAAGTGTTTTCGTTTGTCACAGTAACGATAAACCAAGTCACCTTTGCATTAATAAAGAAATTTGCCATTTTCCTAATAAAGGGATTTTTGACATTTGAACCACTAACATTAAAGTTCGAAAAAAAGACTGAAATAACAGTAATAAATTTTATTAGGTAACTTAAACAATTAATAATCCGTGTTTCTACCGCGAACACTAACAACACAAGAATCGGTTTGGCATACTCAAAATGAGTTCATCCAAATCACGCTGTGGAATGGCCGCCCATGTTCGTTGCAACAACAAAAAAAGGTCTTCTTGCGACTGGATACCCTCCATATTCGGCAGAGCTCTTCTCTGTAGCATATCCCATGCATGCTCAATCGGGTTCAAGTCTGGCGACTGAGCAGGCCAGGGCCAAAGCCACATCTCAATCTCAAGAAATCCGCATAAAAATGCTTGATCCCTAGACACTTTTGATGTGTGTATTTACATAAAGATTCACAGTTGAACAACAAAAGAGGAATGGACTATGCTGGTAGTTTGTGAAGGACAAAGAAGAAGAAGGTCATTAGAAGAGAGAAGATTTTAGATATTGGAGGTGTTGGATTGGATGTTAAATAAGTGGGTACTACTATACTAGCAGGATCAATTCTGCTTGTCATTCTAGGACTCTCCATGGTAATCGTTTGGCATTTAGATGGGTTCACCATTAAACTTAACCTGCTGCACCAGTCTTTTAGGGTTCCGTAGGACACGTCTCGGAACCCTTGTAGTTTTGTCAAGTCCGTCCGTAAGTCCTCGGCTTACCTTCCAAACGGTTAGTGCTAGAAAGATGAAACTTTGCATGGAGATGTATATTTACCATGCCATATTTGTCAATTTCTTAATTTACATAGTTATTCGTTTGCTAGATATTAAATTTAAAAATACTCCCCACCTCTAAAAGCTAAACGGCTGGCTTGAAAAATCTGAAAATTTCATTATTGTAGTCCATGCGATGAACTTTAAAGGAAACTATAACGGCTTAGATAACTTTGTTAGTTTAGGATTTATAGAGGCCTAACCTGTAAAATGCGCTTACTTGGAAAACTTCGTACAAAAATAACGAAATAATAAATAAACACTATCCACGTACCATTATGGGTAACTACGGTACTCTTCTCTATTGTATGCATGGCCTGACGAGCACTTGACCGACGAGCACCTTTTTTAGATAGTAGTAACTTTTTTTTTTTATTATCTGTAGTGTAGAGTTTCACAAAGCGCGATGTTGCGATGCCCTCAACTGAACAGCTTCCTGCCCCTACTCGCCACAAGTACACATTCCCATTCACTTATAGCTTCGGCAACGTAAATACAAATTGCAGTCAGTAAAGCTTTTCAGATGTGTTTTTTTTTTCTTTTTAACATAAAAATCTAACGTACAGTTTTGCTCATGAAAAAATAGACAGTAACATATTTAAAAAACAAAATTTACTTACTTTTTTGGATATTTTAATTTTACTTAACATTTTGACCAACTTTGATCACACGTTAATTCTTAAAAATTCAACAAAAAACTCTTTTTTTTTCTGGAAACTGCTGGTTTTAGAGAAAAAAAATCGTTATGAAATTACATACTTCTAAAAGACATACAAGATAGTAAACTTCTCCTATTGGTCCCTAGATGGCGTTTTACTTTCATCATTTTAAGCATCGGTGTTTAGACGACGCGACGTTAGTAAAATTAGGCGTTGACTACTAGTAACTAATTTATAGCGTAGTGAAAATGATACTAAATTTTGAAACCCAGTCCCTAGATTCTGTAGTCACAATTTTTCTATAGATGGCGAAGGCGCAATTTTTAAAAGTGTGGTAATATTATTCAGTACCGAGATTCAATCGGTCTGATATTTTGTTCATAATCTGAGTTCCGTCTTACAAATTTGTGTGACAGTATTTCTTTAATCCGTATTGGTTTAGTTATTTAAAGGTTATGAAAAAATATTTTCACTACCCATTTTTTACAGTCTGACGGCAAGGAATGAACAAAGATTTTTCCTTCTAAGAATTGGTGTTTTATAATTTACCAGCTGACCCACGCAACCTCGTTTGCATCTTCTATTACCCGTAGCGTGATAAATATTCCAACATTTTTGAAACATTATTCATTAGCTCCGCTCCTATTAGCCTTTCTCGATAAATGGGCTATCTAAACTGAAATAACTTTTCAAATCGGACCAGCGGTTCCTGAGATTAGCGTGTTCAAACAAACAAACAAACAAACTCTTCAGCTTTACATAATAGTATAGATTGAACCACCAAAAAAGGCTATCTACTGCAAACTTAGCCAGAGCATTCTAGAGAAATTGTAAAAATGGGTCTCATAAATAGTGCGATGGGTATCGTAAAGAGCATCAATTAGCTGGCTAATTGACTGGTATAAGAACTGGCTTTAAGACAAGTCCAATAATGAATTCCGGTAAAATTGATAAGCTAACTATAATTTGTCGGTTTTGTATGAAGGTTTTAGTGGCCATTTTTCATTCAACTACCGTTTAGGATTTACTAATTAATCTGGATCCGTACAAGTTCTATAAAGCCATCACAATAGAAATCACTGACGGAGTTAGAGAGGGTAGAGGGTTCGGTTCTGCTGAACTTGTCTCAGTAATATCTCAAACATTGCAAAATCTAACTGCTTCGGTGGCACAGTAGTAACGTGTGTGACTGCTGTGCTTGGGGTTTCGTGTTCAATCCCTGGGTCGGATCAAATGTTTGTATTGTTTGTATGATCTGCAAATATTTGTTGCGCAGTTTGGGTGTTTTCTATCTATACTTATAATAAAAATATAACAGGTCCAATTCTGTACATTATTAAAGATATTTTAAACTTTTTTTTTTCTTAACTATCTTTATAATTGATACTGAAGCCAAAACTGTATTTTTTTTTATTTTGTCTGTCTGTCTGTCTGTATCTTGGCCCCGCACCACGCCGAAACTACTGAATGGATTCAAATGAAAATTCAAATGACATGGGATACTTTTTATCCCGAAATTCAGCACGGTTTCCTAGAGAGATGGGATGAAAGTCAAAATATGTACTTAGTTGTAATTCAATAACACATTGTCCGATTTCATTCATTCTTTTTTTGCTAGAAAGAAAAAACAAAAAGATAACGGGAAAAGTCTATTTTTTGTTCGCGACTGTACACTGCCTGTGGGAAGCTGAGACAGATATGTAAATATGGTGGTACGAAGTTCGCCGGGTCAGTTAGTGTATAATATGTATATATTTAAAATATACATATATATATTATATAAGTATTCTATCTAACGATGATGGCGTTGTGTGTCGGATGTCAGAATTATGTATTTATTATTAATATTATCTGTGTGATAATTTGATCCAGATTAAGATGGACTAGTTTTAATCAGTGTCAAGCGTTGTCAGTTATGTTTTTTTTACAGAATAGTATCGCCTGATGATAAACGATTACCGCCACCCATGGATACCCAAAAAAACCAGAGGCGTCACAAGTGCGTTGCCGGCCTTTGGGGGCTAGGGAAGGGGATGGGGTGAGTATGGTCCTCCGGGATCCTCACTCACTCGGTGAAACACAACGCAAACGCTGTTTCAAACCGGTTTTCTGTGAGGCCTTGGTATCACTCCGGTCGAGCCGGCCCATGCATGCCGAAGCGTGACTCCTCTCCCACGGTATATCTTATAATAACTAGTACTTTTCAGAATATAAAAGGCTTTGTATAACGTGGGACGAGTGGTTGCACAGTCTGTGACAGCGCGTGTGACATACTCCTCGGTGATATGCAAACATCAAACAAGTCGCTATATTTTTCTGTTGTGAGATACTGGAGCGAGCACTTTGTAGCTCTTGGCTTTCAAACTTTTGTGTTGGTCTAGACTGTAGTTTCAAGAGACTAATCTCAGACTTGTGTACCTTTTGCTTTTAGCACAATATTGAGCTTTTTTTTGTTTTTTTTCTGTCTTCATGAACTTTTAAGTAAAAGATTACAGAGAAATACCTCTCAATCGTTTATATTATGATGTTCGTGTCTTTTTGTTGAACTATCTTCTATAATAATTGGTTCATTTTCTACATCTATCGTTATTAACGCAAAAACATGTGTTGAATTGAAGCCCAGGGTTATACATACGAGCATATTCTTTGTACTAAGTGGTCACGTTTCTCTATTATATATGTATAATTCAATAGAAAGCATTATAGTCATTTCAGTTCAAACTATTTATACCAACCACGCAATAAATTTGAAAATTAATATTGGTATGTAAATGTATATATTTATTATCTCCATAAAGTCGCAGTATTTTCTTACTGACTGTAATTAAACTGACTGAAATTTAATTTTAAATTATATTGAATATTGGCAATCACAATTTTCTAGTAAGAGCCACAGTGAACGAAAGGCCACTCATCTATTTGCTAACAGGATAACGTAAACATACTCGTGTAGTTTTACACTATACGAGTATTACACAGTTATAAGACTCGAACGAATTTTAAACACATATTTTTTCGCATGATATCAATTAAAACTTTTTATAAAAAAAACCGACTTCCAAAACAGATTTTAGGTAAACCGACTTCAAACAGATTTGAGGTACCTAGCACACATTATAATACTACTATTTAAAATGAATAAAGAATTAGGTATAGGCAATTTATGAAGAACCAGTTTATTTTACGCTTTTAAGTGTTTTTTTGGCAAAGAGTTTTCGTCGGATGTTTTTTGGAAGTCGTTTTTTTTTAAATAAAAAGTTTTTATTTTTCACTTTTTAGTGCAAACAATCGTAGGTAAGTAGTAAGTTGAACTATTTCATTAAATTTCATTATTAAGAATACAAATTGAGGTCTACTATAGGTACGTGTAATATTAAAATCATCCTCTAATCCCTAACTGTTGAAGAGTTTAACCTTCTATCATTAGCTCATCTAAATAACTTGAAAATATACGACTGAAGGCCTTTAGATAGGTATGAAATTTAAAAAAAATTCCTCCAACTCCTAATCGTTGAGGAGTTGTACCTTCCACCTTCCATCATCAGCTTATCTAAATAATTTGAAAGAATACGACTAAAGGTAACATATACAGGGTGTCCCAAAATTCAACGATAAGCGGGCGCCTAAAGGTAGACCTGCTAATGAGTACATAAGGAAAAAAAATAAAAAAAATATACCTAGTTTTTTTTTAGTTACAAGAAAAATTTAGAATTTTTTGAAAATGTATACCTTTCATGATATTGCTACTATTCACTACAACTCTTAAAAACACCAAATTGCCCGCAGTTTTTACACAAAAAACGTTCAAAATATTTTTTTTCCCTACAATTTTGAAATATTTTTACTTTAGTGTGCTTTGACTCATGGTCTTGTAAAAAAAAAGTATGGACAGCACTACGTAATAAATAATTTAAAAAAATGAAGGGTGTAAATTTTCAAAGAAATTCAAAATTTTTCTTGTAACTAAAAAAAAAAGGTATATTTTTTATTATTTTTCCTTATGTACTCATGAGCAGGTCTACCTTTTGGCGCCCGCTTATCGTTGAATTTTGCGACACATGGTATACATATGATATTTAAAGATTTATCCTCCAACCCCTAACCGTTAAGGAGTCGTAACTTACATCATCAGCTCATCATCATAAAATGATCACTACCAGACGCAAATACCGGTGTAACTTCAGAAAATATATGAAAAATATAGTATGTGTGTAAAATTGAGGGTTTCTCTCGATTTCCCGAGATCCCATCATCAGATCCTGATATGGTGGCAATGGGACCACCTCAGGAGAATACCCTTTCGAATACAAAAAAAATATCAAAATCGGTCCACAATTGACGGAGTAATCGGTGAACATACATAAAAAAAAACATACAGTGGAACATAGAACCTCCTCCTTTTTGGAAGTCGGTTAAAAAGGGTATAATTTATGACTCAATAGCAAATGGCTTTAGCATAATTTCACGCTACAAGGAAAGGGAAATTCATCTACAACAGCTTTTAACCGTCAACTACTGGAAATAGGCCTATCCTTGGCAAGGAGGGTGGGTTGTGATTCTCTCTGGCTAGGTTCAAAGACAGAATCGACAAAAACGAAATTGTGTATCCTCGTTACATGAGTCAAACTTATTCGATTATTAACATGTTATAACGGTATTTATATTAATGCTACATGCTATTCCTTGCATAATAAATTCTCAAAATAAAAAAACACCCCGACATAATAACCTGAGTTAAAAAGTAAAAAACACGTTACGCGCTTTCATTTGAGACCCCACTCGATGATATTTTTGCAGACATTCGGTTATTCTTCCCCACTTTCACCCCCATAACTTTTAAACGATTGAAACGATTTTCATGAAACATGTCTATGAACACTCGCACGTAACTCACCTTTCATACAAAAAAAACGAAATTGAAATCGCTTCATCCGTTCGCGAGCTACGGTGCCACAGACAGACAGACAGACACGTCAAACTTATAACACCCCTCTTTTTGCGTCGGGGGTTAAAAAGAGCTATTTGTAGAACCATTCTATTTTTATAAAAATTTTAGAACAATTCTATAAATTTTATAAAAAATAATTATTGAATTCTCTTCATTTATCAGTCACATACAATTTCCCCGTATCAGTTTTTAAATACATATGTTCTGTGTAGAACGAAATGATTTATGTTATGCAGGTCAATAGGCATTACGGGACTAATAAGCATATATTTCCTACAGTGAAATAGTTATAATAAACAATAAATATTTCTGACATCTAACACAGTGGGTATGAGACAACTGATATGAATACATATTATATACTTTTTTTGTAAATGTATGAGTATAAATAAGATACAAACAAAATATGATATAAAATTATTTGTGCTGCGTGGGAATCGAACTAACGACTTTTGGTCTAGCAGTCACGGTCACAAACCACTAGTTCAACAATCCTCTCAATAATTGGATATTACTTGCTTCAGACAAATCATATATTAGTATCATTCTTCATAACATAAATTTAAAATATAACTACTTTAAGTACTATTCACCAATTCGAATAGTTTCCACACGCAAAAGACCACATTGACCACAGGTAAAACGTCCTTTACAGCATATTTATAAGGTTTATTTTCCGTTGATAAATTTGAATTTCTCTTTCGTATCAAACAATTACGAAAAATGCCTCTAATTTTACCCGACTACGGCAAAGCCAAAGGAGGGTTATGATTTTGATAGGCTATGTATGTATGTATGTATGTATATACGTATGTATGTATGTATAGTGTTCATTTGTTCCCTCATAGCTCCTTAACTACTTATTATAACTGGACAAACGAGGTATCCTTAGAAGCGTCTTGATGGTCCGCTGGTTATAGGCTATATGACGTGTCATTGAATTTAATGTGGCGCACTCTACCCGACATAAAGTACTGTACTAAAAAAATAATTTGAGATAAATATGCCGTGTTTGATATCATTGAAAAGGGCATTACTTGTACATTTCAAATATATATATATTAATAATGCACCAAAACAATTTAAATAAAAAAAAAGTAAAAGTTAAAACCAACTACGACAAAAAACGACGCTGAAAAAGTATTAAACAAGTTTGAAAAGCCGTAGTCACACGTTACATAGAATCGCACCATAGCCCTTTAACAACGTGTTTTTACTTTTTTTTCGTATTTGTTCGAGTCAGAACTGTATCTCAGAGTTATGTCGAGGACGGTGGAAATTATTCTACAATGCTTACATGCTCTCTCCCATAAACCATTATGCGGCACACCATATGTTTTTTATAGATTTGGTTTAAATATACCCATTCCTGCTCAACATAGAAAATAAGGGGACGACATTGGTCGACATGGTGGGCATTTTATTGATTTATTATCAAAAAGGATTATTTACACTGCACTAGCTTTATTCGTATTGGAAGCAGTTTCATTATTTGCAGTTATATTGGTGCATTATAGATATTTTGTCTTGTTATGTCCTGTAAACAGTCTATAGTTATGCTAAAGATGTAATATAATAATAAATAAAAATAAATATTTCGGACATCTAACACACAAAGCTTAAATACTTCATTTTTTTGTAAATACATACATGTTGTACATAGAAACACCCAAACTCCAAAACAAATATTTTCAGATCACACAAACTCTCAGTCCGTCCCGGGAATCGAACCCAAAACCTCATGCACAGCAGTCGCATACGCTACCATTGCGTCACTGAGGCAGTAATAACTTCTTTAACAACGTGGTAATATTGATTTCTTCCACGTTTTAGTTAAGAAGGATAAATTATACTTAAGTTTCTCGGTCAGTAAAACATTTTATTGCGGAAAACGATTTAACGATTGGTTGAACTTATCAGAGAAGGCAATAAGTCTTTTAAAAGATAAGATTCAATACTTTTTACCATTTCCTATCTTAAACGATCTTCTTGTTGTGAACAGATTTTATGAAACACACACAATTTTAACATTGTATTTGTTGAAGTAAATAGAAGATCTGATAAGAGTAAATTAAATCGTGTCACAATCTGACATTGTTCTACGCTCGATTCAATAAATATTATACGAATTTATGGAGTTAACTCTCATACCTACATTGTTTTTAATATTTAAAGCTGTTTCATTATATTTGACAATAGAAGAATGACAATAGGATTTTGTGTCAACTGCGGTAAATTTCCGTACGTTTAAGCGATTCTGCCATACATACTATAGAAATCAAATATAGCTCACTTACGACCCATAATATTTTACCCTGGTGCTTCCCGGTTTGAAAAAGGCGTCTGCCTATTTTAACTTCATTTTGTCTCCCGCTTTGCCAAGGAGGGAAGTGGACTTATTATATTTCGAACTCCTCCAGTTTTCTTCTGATTAATTTCGTTGCGGATTCCAAGACAGTTTAATTTTTCCTGGGACTTCCCGAGTGTCATTACTCGGTGTGTTCGTGGGTCACCGCTGTTGATCCTAGTGTACAGGAGTTACAGTGGTGGGCGTGTGGGGGTGGGAATAGTCCCATTTAAAAAAAAAATAAGAACATTTTATCTTCTACGTCCGGAGATATGAATGAAGTTCGCATAATATAACAGCTCAGTAAAAAAAACATCTACTTTCTAACATTATGATATAAAAGAAAAATGATCATTGAAAAACCATATTCAGTGTGTATTTTAGAGCTTAATAGCACCTTCATCTCCTACAATTAACCTTGAGAAGACGAAATATTTTACGTTCTAAATCTTAACCGAAACAAACGTTACGTCATGAGCTTCCTCACCAGCTTATCGATGTCTACAGCTGGATATAGGTCTATCCCATTCCACCTGCAGTTAGTAAAGTCACGTTTATTTCAACTCTCGTGCCGGCTCGACCGGGACGGTGCTATCCTCTCACAGAAAACCAACCTAAATGAAAGCATTCGTGTTGTCGTGTTTCATTGGTGAGTGCGAGACCGGAGGCCCAATGATGCAGAAGCCATAGTGTGGGTCAAAATGGAGAATTCGCAATAAGTATGGTGATTAACATTCTTGGATTCTGCTCTTGTTCATCATGCAGAAATGTGACCGTGAAAGTGACTCTAGTCACTTTCACAGGCTCAAAAAAATGGCGCTTAGAATGATCATAGAATTTTCACATCCACCTCACGTATAATTCCAGAAGATTTTTCTTACACATGAACATTATAAGTTTGACATGCACGATACCCAATAGACAAGACAGCGGTAAATTTTTCAGTAATTACACAACAATGTCTTAGGAAGTTGTAAAACTCGAAACAGTTCCTCGTCGTAGCCAGAAATTCGTAAAAGCTTTCATAAACATCTGGCGTTGAAATACTCGAAACAGCGAAACTGTTGTGAAAACTAAGCCACATAATGCAATCCCAAATGAAACTTTTATTTACACATATAACAGTACTGAGCCGATTCCATTTCCTATATAGATAACATTGTTTCATGAGCGTTTACTTAAAGCTTGAACAAACAGCCAATTGTGGTCTATCCGCAATTGGATTTAAAAAATACGCAAAAAATGGTGGTGCTACATTTATTGTTGATCTAGCCACGTGATTATTTGCCATAATACTGGTTAGTTATTTTTTGTACGTACTTAACGGACAAGAAATATTACTTCAATCAATGTTGATAGAACTTAATTGAGGCATGAGCTCTGTGTATGAACAAGAACTACGGTCACTAATCTCGAAATTGATTTTTGGTATTAAATTATGTTTATTGGACTAATACTCTAGGGAGAGCTGGAAATAATATTCGACCTGAATATACCGTGTTAAGTAAATCATATGTTACTTTTTGCCTGAATCATACTAATTCTGTGAGTGAAATCCATGGGCAGCTATAGCTGTTCTGAATCATGCGACCTATCAGCATGTTTGCCCATTTTGCAAAAAAAAGAATATACGGGAGCCTGCATGGAGATTTTTTGAATTAATTTTAAACTTTAGACGGCAGGAAAATTGCCCACCTGTTAACCTCCTCTAGTCGAGTACTGGAAATCTGCAACATAATATGTGTATCCATGCAGCTAGGATAAAGAAAAGATAAAATGAAACTCGCTAATATTATGTTCTTCGGATAGGTATTACGCGTACTTCGCATCGTTCGAGGAAAACATTTACGTTTAGATTTGTTTCAACACACTGGCTTAATATTGGTAAACGCCTAAAGTGATAATATTTTATGATATAGCTATAAAAAAATCTCTGCCATTTTGGCATATATGAGGTACCTGTACATTTTTAAGATCCACAAATATGTAATGAATTCTAGTTAGTGTGTTCTTTGTGCCTTATTTGTATGTGTGAATAGTTGGATTCTAGTTTACTAAAAGTATAAACTAAAAGTAAATAAATAAAGTTTATAACATATTTGCTCGTAAAGGGTCTCTTATTTCACCAATTTCAATATCGTAATGTATCTCATTACTTACTTGTGCGGGTCTCGTTTCTCCTACTTTCACTCAAGAGAGTGAGAGAGAGACTGGTGAAATTTTAATTAATAATAATAACTTGGCAAGCTTAAAAATGCCAACTGGCAACGTAATAATCAATTTTACAAATTGTTCAAATTTTTATAACTGCTTTAACAAGTAATTAAAGATTTATTCGATCAAGAAAGTCCGAGTTTTATTTATATAACGTGCGCTTTGATAATTACAGCCTCAGCTTTCTTGTAGCCCTCACCTGCGGCTCGGACTAGCAATATCGCCTCGGTTGTAATGTTTAACTTACCGCACTTATATCATAATGTGCTATAACAAAAAATATTGAATAAAATAAAATAAAAGAAAAATTTAAATAAAGTTTACTAAAAATATTGAATTCTGCTGTCTTCTAACCTCTGCACTGATTGTCAAAAAAAATGAAATATTAAAATAAAAAATTACATTTTCATCCCATCAGCTCTGAGTGCAAAAGCCGTTTTATCCTCTAGAGGAATAAAGTTAATCCCACCAAAAACATTTTCATGTAAAATGTTGCCAAGACGACTGCATATGGCTTACCCTGTGAAAAAGATATCAGATCTCATGTTGAGCCAAGGTTCTGTATCTACACGCCCTAACTCTACCAACCCTAACTTCATAAACTCTACATCTCAGTAAAAATGTATGGCTTCGCCGTTTCGCTACCATATCGTCACGAAGGGGAAACGAACGCCTTTTGTGTTTGCAAATATCTACTTTCTTAAGTAATGTGTTATACGAATATTTAGTTTCGGAAGTAACGAAACAGCCAAGCCATACATTTTTACTGAGGTGTAGAGTTTATGAAGTTAGGGTTGGTAGAGTTAGGGCGTGTAGATACAGAACCTTGGTTAAACATGAGATCTGATATCTTTTTCACAGGGTAAGCCATATGCAGTCGTCTTGGCAACATTTTACATGAAAATGTTTTTGGTGGGATTTCATTTCTTTTTGTAGGTTTCCTTTTTTTATTTTTTTGGGCTGTAATTCTTGTACATCTTCTTTCTTCTTTCGAAAAAGTCCGTGTACTAAAAATAAGACCTCTAGCATAAACATTTGTGTAAGTCTCATACAAACTTTCACCCCCTAAATTTGGGGGTTGGGGGGCAAAATAATAGGTTTATGATTTTTTTTGTTGTTTGTATACTAAATTTAGTTTACATACCAAATTTCAGCTTTCTAGCACTTCAGGAAGTACCCTAACAGTTTTGATGATCATCAATGTGTCAGTGACGAAATCGGTGTTTTTTTGGTATCAATAAAATCTAAACTATCAGAGCTATGCAATTGAAACTTTGTACGTTTCATTAGTCTATTGGTAACATCATATCTTGAAAATTTGAACGATCTGGTATATCGGGAACCGAAGTTATGGGGGTTCAAAAAAACGACGAAACGCTTCGAAAAAAGGTAGGTAGTGCCCCTGCGCTACGCTTAGCTCGTCTTGGCGGGGGCACGACCGTGCCCCCAGATTGAATTTAGAACATCGCTCGAGTGCACTAAGTTGTGAATTCAAAACATTATTAAACCTATTTTCTTCTACCTCCATGGTGCCGATTCAATCATACAATATTTTTTAATTTGTTAAAAACTCAGACTCGGAACCTTCTTGGTGTAGTTTTTTTAAATTTTTCTCTGCCCGTACCATTTTCTTCTAAAGTAACTATAGCAACTTAACTTTAAATTTTTCTTAATTTATCTATACATCCATACAAATAAATATAATTGAAATGTCTGTTTGTAATATTAAAATAACCGCTTTTTACTAAATGCATATGTATGTATACACGGTACATTATACTAAAAAATTTTTTTATAATTTCTGTTACATTTTCTGTCTGTCAGTCGGTCTGTCTGTCTGTTTGTCCCACGTAATCTCTGGAACGGCTGGACTGATTTTGACGTGACTTTCACTGGCACTGGCAGATAACTGATAATCTAAGGAGTAACTTAGGCTACTTTTTAGACTAGCTTTGACCCGCGGTGGTACTCGCGGTACGACAAAAACCGCGGGTAACACCGTGGGGTTGAGCGAGTATCTAAGTATTTTTGAAATAATTTTAAAATTTATCTGTAATACTTACCTATCATAATGTAGTACCTAATAAATATTAATACCTAAACTGAAATAAAAGTAACTTGTGATTGTTAATGTTTTTTTTTGCATTTAGTTGTTTCCTCGCTGAGGTGGAATGAAGAGTTACGTGTTGCACTCGAGTGCAAAGATTTTTCACCTCGTGCTCATTTGATTCCCTCGCTGACGCTCAGGATTCTAATTTTTGAATTTAGAATCCTTCGCTTGCTCGGTCATCATAATTAAGCACGCAGTTAAAAAGCAACTTTGCACTCTTGTATAACAAATAACTGTTTTTATATGAGTCACACTTTTTTTTATATTTTTTCTCTCATTTAAATTTTGTAATAAGAATAGGCGAGTACTATTTAGTTATATAGGTATTTTTTGAGGACCTATGTAGAGTGATGGTTTAGGATCTGATGCAATGTAACGATCGGGTATTCAATTCGCACTTAGTATGGACTTCTAGGTTTGTATGCAATAGTAGGTATGCATGTTAAAGTTTTATTTATATCGATTGCCGCCAATTATAGTACCTCATATTCTATACGAAAATCTGTCAACAACAAATAAAGTTATTATTAGAGAAATTTGAGTTACATTTACAGTTTGGTGGCAATTTGTATAGACTGGTCTAAAACTTGCGTAACAAACATTTATTTTAAAATCATTATGAAAGCCCACTTTAATAATTTGACAGGCATTTAGTACCAGTTTTCAATTATAATTACTTTTATATTTCGTTTTAAAACATCTTGTTTTACATAATGTTTTACAATCATGTAATTTGTATTTTGACAAACAACATAGATGCAATCTCGATTTATAGCCGTTTGTGTAATTTTTATGCACGATATATATTAGATTAGAAATGAATGAATGAATGAAATTATAAGTACATTGCGTTATCCAAGAAGAAAACCTCGTAGTGGTAGCATAAATGGTACCGCAGCGTATAAAATTCGAAGGAATAAACATTGATTTTGAAGATGAGGGGCATCTGAATAGCTCCTAAATACTCTTTCATGTTGGCTATTCAAGCAATATAAACTTTGCTTGCCTGAATTCATTTTAATAAAGTGTACCAAACGAAAATATTTAAATATTACAAGGTTTACAAGTTAAGTACACAGCTTTGATTTACATTAGTTACTCAGATGCAGTTCACAGAACAAGTTCTTGGGGTTTACATTACAAATCCAACATGGCACAATCAAGGCATAATTTAGAAAAAAGAGAGATGAGATATTGTAAATAGTCAACTCAGCCAATGATGTGTACTGTACTGTGTATTATGACTATCCTTATTCGCTTTTCGCATGGTCGGGATGAGAGTGTAATTTATACAAAAGATTAAGTGGGAATAAAGGTAGTCAAATCGACGGTGTCCCTGGCATTATTTAAAATCAGAAATCAGTTTACTAGTAGTTATTTTACAACGTATTGGTAAATGGAAACGTTGGTTTTGAAATTTATTTATATTCAACCACTCTTTTCAGTGACTTAAAATCCCCCTTCTTCTTTTCTACGTGTAAGTTAAAATAGGAAAATGACAGACGACATGATAAAATAAATCAAAACTGCCAACCCTCCAAGTTAGGGAAAAGTATCGGACCGTCGCGGCGTAGGTTCGTAACACATTGCTATTCCACCCCGGTCTCTGCTCCAAATGAATCAACTTTAGCAAGTTTTCTCTTACATTCTAAAATAAATCCCATTATCTCGTTTCCTTGTATACACACTGTCGTATAAAACTCGACATATCAAAGCGCTACGTCGCGTAATGCTATTCTTCTGTCCCTCGGGAATAGTAAGGTATAAATTTCTTTCCCTGATCCACTATGCAAAATATTATAATGATTGGTAGTTTTTAAGTGGTTTGCGGTCCTGAATATGACGTCAGAGCTCGTGTGTTTAATTTCCACTTAGGACAAATACTATATGATGGGTACCTACGACTGTTTATAGCGTGTCAGGGTCTATTTTAACCCCCGATGCAAAAAGAGGGGTGTTCTAAGTTTGACGTGTCTGTCTGTCTGTGGCATCGTAGCTCGCGAACGGATGAAGTGATTTCAATTTAGTTTTTTTTGTATGAAAGATGAGTGCAAGTGTTCCTAGACATGTTTCATGAAAATCGGTTGAGTCGTTTAAAAGTTATGGGGGTGAAAGTGGGGAAGAATAACCGAATGTCTGCAAAAATATCATCGAGTAGGGTCTCAAATGCAAGCGCATAACGTGTTTTTTACTTTTTAAAGGGAAATCAGGTTATTATGTCGGGGTTTTTTTTATTTTGAGAATTTATAGTTATATCTATAGTATGTAATTGTGTATGTATATAAAATATATATATAAATAAGTATTGATGGTCATAGTCTTCGTGCTTATAATAGAAGCGACTGTATAAGTTTGCACGTTTAGCCTAGGGGTTTGGCAGTCACCACGCCGTTTCCTACTTCGCCAAGTGTCGTGGGTTCAAATCCCACGTAGGACAACACTTTGTGTGATCCACAAATTGTTGTTCTGAGTCTGGGTGTTCTTTGTGTACGTTTCATGTATGTTTGTAAAGTCCCCCGCGACACAGGACTTATTTCTAGTTCGGGAGTTGTCTATTTTAGAAAAAAAAAAAAAAGTGTAGTCGGATTTAAGTGGATCGGAGACAAGGGCAGTAGGCCCTGAACCAATATTGCCCTTGCCAACTGTTTGGCTGCGACGGACATTGCAACAGAATACCAAGGTAGAACACCAAATATATTTGTCCAACCTTAGAAACTGCAGGCAGGCCAAGGAGGCCCTCCCGACGATCAACCCCGGATTGCCACGGAAGCTGAAACAGCTCGGAACGCCAACACTTCGACTTCTGATCGGAGCAATAACTGGTCATGCACTACTAAAAAACATCTCTAGGTGTAACAGACAGTCCTTTATGCAGAGCATGCACGGAGGAGGATGAAACAGCCGCCCATGTCATCTTGGCATGTCCTGGGGTGGCAGAATACCGGGTGACACACTTCGGATCGCCGAGGTCACTTCAAGAAGTCATGCGCAACGCCAAGGGTCTGCTAGGCTTCCTGGAGGAACTGGGTTGGCACAAGTAGTGCCGATCTATTACGCAAAATAGGCGCAACAAAGTCGTGGAGTTGCGGAAACATAGTTCGCGAGTTCAAGATCAAGAAATGTAGTCAGAATTTTACATTTTTTGCAACTTTTGGATATACAAAACGTGAACATTTGAATGTATATTATTCCACTAAACGTTATTTTATGATGGTGAGTAGTTACTAGGATCGAAAAGTCCAACTTAGACAATTAAAGACAATATAGAATTCCTTGTATTATTGTCTTCAAATAATTAAGAGCTATTCTCCCGGGGTGATGAGAGGAAAGTTAGAGAATAAATGGAAACTAAACAGAAAATGATCTAATTGTAACTTTAGAAATAAAATACCATATTATCTGCTTATTTGATAGGACTAGAAGGCTAACAACAATTTCGGCATTTCACCTTCTTAATCAATAAGACAACTGACTAGTCAATTCCAGGTGTTCACCTCGATTTGCTTACAAACAAGCATAACATGAAAAGGTGTATATTGCGGTGTCACAATCTGCTGCTGGATATATGCGTCTCCTTAATTAGGGTTTGACCTGCTATACCATATTGACCTAACAGATGGGTTTAGGTTTTGTTTCAAGTATTCATTCCCCTGTGCAACTGCCTCGTTGGTCTAACGGTTAGCGCAAGCGACTGGCAATCAAGAGGTCTCGGATTAAATTCCCGAGTCGGACTGCTGTTGGGTTTTTCTTACAAGAAATTCTTAATAGAGTATGGAATGAATGGCCCAGAGTATGGAAGATGACGGCGTTTCCCGTTAGTGCCTCGGAGAGCATGTTAAGCTGTCGGTTCCGGTTGTCATGTACATCAATGGTATCGTTATTGAGAAGTCAGTGCCCTCAAACATACTGAGAACTAGTTCAATCTTCGAATTCAGATTACCCTTAGGGTTACGGAGGTTCAATGCCAGTCGCTCCGTGGAAAAACTGTTATTCAGGTAAAACCGGTTGAACTAATAGCCGACTCCAAATCTTGGGAATAATAAATGCTAGGAAGGAAGATGATGATTCATTTCCCTGTGCAGTGACGTTGTCCTGTTTGATTTGCTCCCTTACAAATATAATCTGCCCGATATTAACTAATAAATTGACTTTTGCCGCTCGCTTAAGTTATTTTCTCATATTTTCATTTGAAGTTCTGTGTAGAACTTTGTAATTGCTGAAGACTGTACTAAACAAATTTTGTAGTAATGGTTCATTTCTCTTGCCTGTATGCATATAAAATCCTGCCGATGTCGTTTACTTTTATTATTTTGATATTTAACTATGTTGACCCGACTACGCCAAAGCCAAAGTAGGGTTATGATCTAATGTAGCGCCCTCTAGTGGTCATAAAGTACCTACTGTGCTAAAAATAAATTTCAGATAAATATGCCGTTTTTGGTATCATTGGAAAGGACGTGTACATTTACAGTTAATTTATGTCCTTCTTGTAAAAATCAGCTGGACGAGAGGCAACAAACTCTTCAAAGGCATTTTGTACTGCCTCTCGGGAATTGAATTTTTTAACCACTTAAAAGTTGTCAAAATTTTGGAAAAAGTAATAGTCGGTAGGTGCAAGGTCTGGTGAGTATGGCGGATGAGGGAGAGCTTCCAACCCTAGCTCTTGCAGCTTGGAGACTGTCTGTTGCGCAGTATGGGGTCGCGCGTTGTCGTGAAGCTCAATAAACTGCCAATGCGTTGGCAAAGATGCGTCAATTGCATGGTTGATTACTTCGAATAACGGAAATAAGAAAGTTTGAAAAAATAAGTACTTTCAGTTATTGTATACAAAACGGCAATTTCATAGGTAAAGACCTATTATATCATTAATATTTGCTCGTGATTTTGTCTATATATTTATTTGATAATTGTGATATTTCCATGGTATTTAAAATATACTTTGCATAATAATTAATATATAATATATATATATATATAATATATAATATAATATAATGGCACCAAAACATTTTAAATAAAAAAAAAGTAACACTAAAACCCTCATCCAGGCTCCAACAAGTGAAAAAAAAGTAAAAATCAAAACACAACTACGAAAAAAAACGACGCTAATAAGTATATATAAAGCCGTAGTCACACGTTGCATAGAAACGTACCGTAACACTTTAACAACGCGTGACTACGGCTTTTCAAACTTGTTTTAATACTTTTCAGCGTCCTTTTTTGTCGTAGTTGAGTTTTAATTTTTACTTTTTTTTTCACTTGTTGGAGCCATCAAACTGAAGAATATATTATCAAGTATTTGGCTTTGTAAGGACAAGGTAATTAAAATATACCTCTGTTGTTTGTTTCGGCATTTCTTCACAGAGTGAGTCGTAGTAAATGCCGGCGCCTTCTAACTGCAAAGTCCAACGTGTAAAAATATTTGTAAAAGATTTAATTACAGAAATAATCATCAGTCTTGTCAACTTTATTAAATCAATGCTATTTATACTAAACTGACCTTCAATCCTTTGACACTTTCCTAAAAAAAATAATCGGTTCATTAATAACTTTTTTTTAAATACATATTAGGATATACAACACAACCATTTTTAAATAAGGAATTCATTTAGAAATATTACTTTAATTTTTTTTTTAATTACATTTCTTAATAATAACAATAACACATTGGTTAAGCGGGAATCAAGACTATGAGTAAACCCATACAAACTTAATAATAAACAAGTGAACAAGTACAGCTGATGTTATTGTGTTCCTGCCATCAGCTGTTCTACGTAGCTTACGTGAGCAAATGTAACTTTTGCTACTCCTATATGTACATTTGGCAATCACAATAGAATGTTGACTATCATTTCTGTACAAAAGAATGCATTCATGCATTCATTGTTGGAAGGTTTGAGATGCTTTTCAGCGTAGTTATCATAACATACTCTCATCTTTCCTATTTATATAAGTATTAATGACTTTTCTTTAAAGGCCTACAGTACAACATTATCATAAATGATTCATAATCCCAACCAGATTTTTTGCTACGAGCCATCATTGTTTTTCAATTACAGGTTAAAGGAAGCGACAAACAACTACTTAGTGCTAATTCTGAAGTGAGAATGAGAAGGTGTATGTCTTCTCGCCCTCTCCCTTTTTTTTATTTGAAGCGGGAATGAAAAGCTCTAGTGCGTTTTCCCCTCGAGCCTTATAATAGCGGAATAAAGGATGACTAAGCACATCATAAACGCAACAGGTGGTAACTAGTTCATTATCAAAGTTCTTGAACATAATAATATTCGGGATATTCTTTCCACATAGGGAATGTATCTACTGTGGCACTGTAGTTAAATATATGATTAAGTAACAGACCTATGAAACTTCATCTGAATCTCTTTTTCAATAATGTTCGGTTCCCATTAGTCAAATCGTGTGTGTTAACTATCCTATCTTAGGCAAGCCAGCAAAACACATTATAATAACTATAAATTTAAAAACCCCCTATGCAGCATCAGGTCGAAGTTATCAATTACAGAATTGTCATTTGACGATTATACTGGCACGACCACAGAACAAATGAATATACTAGAAGAGGTGTCGAGCAGCAAGTGTAAGATACACTGTGTCGCCTAGACGCACACATTAACGATCAATAATATTATACACACATAACGAAGTCTTTCCTGATTCGTCCAAAGGATGTAATGTATATAAGTTCAAAAAGCCACTTCAATCATCAATCATCAGCCTATCGCAGTCCACTGCTGGACATAGGCCTCTCGCATAAAGCCACTTACAATGTTACTAAATACAACCTTATACCTTTCAACTAAGGTAGGGTTTCACTTGCATATTTTTGTTCGTGGACAGTTTCTTCGAAGGGATGTGGTGAATTTGACATTTATCGATTATAATTATGTTACAATAATTTTTAAATTAATTATTTATTTGACTGATACTCTGATATCCATTCATTCTACTTATAATTTTTTTTGTTGCAAAACATTGCAGCTCCCTTATTTACCTAAAATAAATTATATTTTTGTGTGTTTTGGCATATATATTTCAGAAACTTTAAATAAATAAAAAACGACTGCGCATTTTCGCAAGTTCTCTACAACCACCGGTTCTTTGCGTCCACATCGTACAGGAAGCCGTTGGATTAATGGCTAACTAACTTATATTACTAAAAATATGTCACGTTTATTATTTAGTCAAAAGTGCTTACATACTATCTTTTTTTTTAATCAAATCTGTTTTATTTGTCTGGTAGCTATAAAATTATGATATATGAAATATTTATAAACTTTTTATTAAAACATTTATTTTCAAATATTTCTCCAAAATAACTTTATATAAAAATATTGCGAATAAACAAAATCATATATTGTTTTAAAAACCATAGTACAATATAAATCGTACTACGATACTAAACATAAAATCACTGTAAAAATCAATATCATCGAAAAGTTTAACATTACGATATCAATTGAATTTGTCTACATCCCTAAGTCATATAATTGTAAACATTACCTTTATTACATATTTTCGTGCCAAATGTTTTGAAATATTCCCGCAGGAAACGCAGTTCATTGCGTGCTCTCGTGGCAACTGTGCAAATGATACTTAAATTTAATACGTAATGTATGATTATTGCAATAGATTAGAATATAACGGCTTTCATGTGTATTACATAATACTTGAACCACAGGGTTCAGTTCTATCGCCCACGCTGTTTCTTCTGCATATCAATGACATGTTAGCCCTTGGCAACATACATTGCTATGCAGACGACAGCACAGTCCATGGGCGTTATTTGGGACACCCTGCAGCCAAGCTGTCAGACGTTGAGAAAAAACGACGAGAGCTTGTCGCTGAGCTCGACCGGGTTTTGAGCCACATTTCGCAATGAGGTGATGAAAATCTGGTCGAGTTCAACGCTAAGAAAACACAGGTGTGCGCGTTCTCTACCAAAAAGTCTCCGTTTCTTCCCCTCCCCACTTTTCAGAGCACCCAACTGCCACTACAGGATAAGCTCGGTGTCCTGGGCAGGGATATTTGCCGGGACCTCAACCCGCGGGAGTACATCGAGAGCCTCGCGGGAACTTGGCGTACTGAACAAGGTGAGACGGTTCTTCACGCCCGAGCATTTGTGTCTTCTTTATAAGACCCAGGTACGCTCATGCGTGGAGTACTGTTCTCACCTTTGCGATGGATCCGTGCAGTATTTGCTCGATGCTCTTGACCGGTTGCAGCGCCGAGCAGTCCGCATTATCAACAGTCCCGATGCCACCGAGTTCCTCGAGCCTTTGCAGTTGCGGAGAGATATCGCCTCTATGGCAGTCCTCTACCGCCTATACCATGGAGAGTGCTCTGAAGAGCTCTTCCAATTGATCCCACCTTCTCCCTTTCTCTACAGAACAACGCGTGCTGGCCTTGGAAGCCACTGCCTTAGAGTCGTTGAAATACGCTCTCGAACTAAACGGTTTGGTTCTTCCTTCCTGTGCCAAGCACTCAAAAACTGGAACTCACTACCAGCGCACGTGTTTCCCTCCCACTATGATCCCGGGTCCTTTAAGCGGGGCGTGAAAAAGCATCTCACTAAGCCGCCATAGTGTGGGACGCCATACTGCATTGTCTGCTTTCGCAGTGAGTATGGTTGCCCCCACTGTTGGATTTTGCTTGAGCTTACCATCAGGCTGAGCAGAGTCACTTTGGCAGGTAATTTATAAAAAAAAAAAAAAAATACTTTTTAGTTTTTTGTTAATATTGCTTAAAAACAAAAGTTTTGAGACTACCGATGATACGATATATTTCCTTTGAGTAAATTGTAGTATTTGCTTCGTTTTCTGCACGTAATTATCGCACAGTTCGGCATAGCAATAATTTATTACGCAGCTACGTTCCCGACGAAAGTTATACGTGTATTAAAGCGTTCAGTTGATGCCAGCAGACCTATTAGACTACCCCGCCTACATAACAATTCTACTTGTTCTGTGGGCACGACAAACACTTAATCGAGTAATCATACGCCATAATTATTTTATAATGTACACATTATGCGCTTTCATTTGAGACCCCACTCGATATTTTTGCAGACATTCGGTTGTTCTTCCCGACTTTCACCCCCATAACTTTTAAACGACTCAACCGATTTTCATGAAACATGTCTAAGAACACTCGCACGTAACTCACTTTTAATACAAAAAACTAAATTAAAATTGCTTCATCCGTTCGCGAGCTACGGTGCCACAGACAGACAGACAAACAGACAGACAGACACGTCCAACTTATAACATCTCTCTTTTTGCGTCGGGGATTAAAAACGTGTAAATCAGGTTTCGGAGTTCATTGTGAGCAACAATGTGTCACGAGAATTATAATAATATATACTTATATGGAAATAGAGTCGAAATTTAGCAGTGAACCGTTAAAAACTGATAATTATGATGATGGTCAATACAACTAATAAAGTTGTTCTTTTTTATTAAAGATTCCTGAGGAAAAAACCTTTTTAAAGTATCATTCGATTTTAAACATGTTTGTCCTCGAAATAGTATTCTAAAAATACCAGCTCACAATTTTCTTGAACATATGCTCCACCATAACGATAAACAAGCCTCAGATTCGGTATTTCGTCGGTACATTGTGATGTCTGCGGTCGACCTCACGACGAGCCGTTTCTCACTTCCCAAATTGTTCCTCGCTTGTTCTCTCGCCATCTTTACACTTTCAAGAATTTGTACATTGTGGTTCTTGAAGATACAACTTCAAAAATTACTTTGTGAAGAAGTTTTTTGAATAATTAAGTACTATAAGAATTTTTCATAACTTACTTCGTAAAATATTTGAGTTTGTTAGGAGCTAACTTTATTAAAATAACTTTATTTGCTAACATAACCGTACATTTATACAAATTTAATGTAATATGCTATACTAAACCCATTTCTTTTTACTTATGTAAGGAGAGCCGCGGAAAAAAATTGATTACATGAAGCAAAATACAAGAAAGATTTTTCATTTTTTGAATTGCACGTACAAGTGCTTAATAGCAGTACTGTTATTAAAAAAGTTTACACAGTGAGAACTGCCTTGTAAAATTAATGTCATTTTGTAGAAAATAGGCTCAATGATGCATGAAAAACGAACAGCTTTTGTAGCATTCACAACTGAAACGAAATGACAGTTTTTTTTAACCCTTGACTGTATACACAAAATCCAGATAATTGATAATAGATTTTTGATTACTGTACGCCGAAGATGTATGACTGTGTGAAACATAACGTTCTATAATTAATATAAGTTTTGTTATATATGTAATATATTCTTATGTTTTTATTATTGTTTTTTTTTAATAGAATGAGTTTGCATTCATTATGTTCAGAACCCATCACATGCTGTGCGTCATGCAGATTTTCACGGACGACCAATCAACCTGCATTCACTAGCGCCAAACAAAGCGTAAATTGCTTTTGCTTTTCACTGATCTTTTTCACAGATTCGTGAAATAACTAAATTACTTTTTTGTGTTTTATTATATTTATTTTAAATTTAAACTTTTTATAATGACATTATAATATATTTTTTAGCTGATGTGAAGGCGTAGTGGTTTCAGCGGTTTACTGCGCTGAGAGTTATGCGTTGTATCACGGGACATCATTTTGTTTAATTCACGAATTGTTCATTTGTGCTTGTAAAGTCACCCGTGACGCTCATCTGTTTATTTTTTATCATTTCACCAGTACCTTCCTCCTTTGCCTCTAAACCATGAAAAGCGCGTGCCATATTCGTTTTGCACCAAAATGATCGTAGGTCGTTACTTTAAGCAAGAAATTAAGTGAAAGGGACCAGCGATCTATTTAGTGCTATGTAAAGTTAGATATGAACAAATACAGGCGTTGTAGTAAAATTTTCAAAAATACTAAATAACTATAAATCTATCCGTTTATTTAACTATACTCGATATGATTGGAGATTTTAAGTAATCGTCAAACCATTTATTTGTGTTAATTCCTTTAGCCCAAGCTCAGATGACGAGCGCTCAACGCGCGATTTGCTAACTTGCGTTAACAACTACATGTAAAACGCGCGTTAGCATGTGTACTCCTAGAACAAATTCATCTCAACATGGCCTTATGGTCGGTAGATTTGCTTTATTTAAGCCGATTTTGTGCGTTAAGTAATCTCCTAATAGTATGAAATATATAGAGATTTATATTTATTAGTACGAAGTGGGGCTTTCTAAATACGGAGCAGTTAAATTAATAATAGGTATTCTGTTAGGAGGAAAAACTCCTTCCAGGCGCGTCACTTGTCGTTGTTAGTTGGCAGTTTGTCGTCGTCGTGGTTTGTTTGTCTGCGCGTGTAGTGAGCATAGTAAAATTACGCCCGAAATTCATAACCGTGTCTCGGGTTAAGGGTCTCGGTCAAACCCTTCGCGTCTCTTGTAACATTAAAGTATTCATGCCGTGATATTCGCGTATCCTGTTTTCATTTTGTATAACTGTGAGCGTCTGGAATCGGACCTCGTGAAGATTGGGCAAGAAATCTACTATACAAAAACACTTACGTTTACCTGCACTCTAGGTAAGTAAAATTCCCTAACAATAGGAAATAGTTATTTGTTATACAAGAGTGCAAATTTGCTTTTTAACCGCGTGTTCAATTTTGATGACCGAGCAAGCGAAGGATTCTACTATTTTTTTTTTTATAAAATTACAAAAATTAGAATCCTGAGCGTCAGCGAGGGAATCAAAAGAACACGAAGTGAAAAATCTTTGCACTCGAGTGCAACACGTAACTTTCCATTCCACCTCAGCGAGGAAACAACTAAACAACTAAAACCACCAACCTTACTAGATTTCTACACCACCCTAAGGTTGACTGGAAGAGAATGCCTTGGGCATTAAGTCCGCCAATGTACAAATGTGCATAAAGTTTTTTATAAATAATAAATAAATGCCAAAAAAGCATTAACAATCACAAGATACTTTTATTTCAGTTTAGGTATTAATATTTATTAGGTACTACATTACGATAGGTAAGTATTAGAGATTAATTTTTAAATTATTTCAAAAATACTTAGGTACTCCCTCAACCTACTTTTTTTCGACTAGCTTTGTCCCGCGGTGTTACTCGCGGTACGACAAAATCCGCGAGTAACACCACGGAACAAAGCTAGTCTAAAAAAAGTAGCCTAAGTTACTTCTTAGATTATCAGCTATCTGCCAGTGAAAGTCACGTCAAAATCAGTCCAGCCGTTCCAGCGATTACCCGGAACAAACAGACAGACAGACTGATTGACAGACAGACAATGTAACAGAAATTATAAAAAAAAAAATTAGTATATGTACCGTGTATACATACATATGCATTTAGTAAAAAGCGGTTATTTTAGATAGATAGATAGATAGATTAGATTATTTATTTGTATGGATGTATAGATAAATTAAGAAAAATTGAAAGTTAAGTTTCTATAGTTACTTAAGAAGAAAATGGTACGGGCAGAGCAAATAAAAAAAAAAACTACACCAAGAACCCTACCCCCAAAATTGAGGGTTGAGGGGCAAAAGTAATAGGTTAATTTTTTTTTTGTTGTTTGTATACTAAACTTAGTTTACATACCAAATTTCAGCTTTTTAGCACTTCAGGAAGTACCCTAACAGTTTTGATGATCATCAGTGTGTCAGTGATGAAATCGGTGTTTTTAGGTATCAATAAAATCTAATGTATCAGAGTTATGCAATTGAAACTTTGTATGTTTGATAAGTCTATTAGTAACATCATATCCTGAGAATTTGAACGAACTGGTATATCGGGAACTAAAGTTATGAGGGTTCAAAAAAACGACGAAACACTTCGAGAAAAGGTAGGTAGTGCCCTTCCGCTTCGCTTGGCTCGTCTTGGCGGGGGCACGACCGTGCCCCCAGACGATTAATTCGGCACCATGGAGGTAGAAGTAAATAGGTTTAATGACGTTTTGAATTCACAAACTTAGTGCACTCGAGCGATGTTCTAAATTCAATTTACTTTATTCCTCTAGAGGATAAAAACGGCTTTTGCACTCAGATATCGAAGGGCAAAAATACTCTTTACGAGCTGGTGAGATGAAAATATTATTTTTATTACTAATTAGTAAATTAATGTGTTAATCGTATAACACAAGCACTACAAAGAAAAATAAAACTTAACCCAAATTTTAAAATAACCCGATTGGCCGGCATGGAATGGATCTAAGGACAGGTTTCTTGTACAGTAGTAGTCAGATAAAGGTTGTTGATTAGTAAATCGATAATAATTATCGCAATATTGCTGTTCGAGATTATACTAGTTACTAAATAAAGAAAATATAAAGCTGCGTGATAAATTGAAAACGACAGAAAATTTTAGAAACAACTGTCATTTTACGAGGGGTATTTTTAGCTACAATAATTTGATCAATCAATCAATCTATCGCCGTCCACTGCTGAACGAAGGTCTCTCCCAAGGAGCGCCAATCATCCCGGTCTTGGGCAGTCCGCATCCATCTGCCACCAACCACCTTCTTTAGATTATCCGTCCATCGTGCCGCAGGGCGCCCTACACTACGTTTGCCTAATGGCGGCTCCAGCGACCATCAGTTCGTACGCGACGCACAGAGAATCAGACTTCAGCGTACTGATTCTCTGTGCGATGTCGGTTATTCCAGTTCTCTGTCGAATAACCTCATTACGAATTTTATCGTACAAAGAGACACCCAGCAATAATTTGATACTCAATACTTAAGTAAGATTAGCAGTTTCAAAAGTAATAAAGTATACATTGTCAAAAGTGATTACAAAAAGTAATCAAACTTATATAATAGAAATATAGTTCACGAGTTACAATGCCTGAAGGAAATGCCTCACTTTACGCTTTAAGAAAGTTTACAATAGAAACTAGACGCTTGATGTAAAGTCAATACCAACCCACCAACCAAAGGCTTTCCTTTTACTATTAAAGAAATGATCTATGTAACTTTCAGCCTATATTGCAATGTAGTACGGGTTTGGTACACGGGTCACATGAATTATATTTTTCTTTTTTTGTTGTGTGTGTGTGTAATGTATGTACATATATGCATTGAAGTATAATGTGTTTCTAACTATATTCATAACCGTTTGGGGTAGAGACGCTAGGTTCATGGGGTCCGAGTGCTCGCGCTATGTTTAAACAACTAGCTAAGCAACTGATTGACGCTTCTCGCGACCAGAAGGCCGGCTTTTTTCTAGCACAGACAATCAGCATTGCCATTCAAGGTTACCACGGTAATGCTGCCAGTCTTTCGGGAACGCTACCGTGAAGATGTGGAGTTTTTTGACGGTTGTATACATACAACAACCGTAAATAACAATATTTACAAATATTGTTATTGTTTTTTAAATTATGGTTATGTACATAGGTTTCTATATTATGTAATAAATGTATCATTTTATTCATTAGTAAATAATTCTTCAAGCACCATCGGCTATTATAGTCTCACCGAAAAAATTGGTATATCCTGAGATTGAGGGTTGAGAAATTAGAATTACATAAAAACCAAAGGACAATATTTTATTGACATTTCATATACTTACTTGTAACTCTCAAGTACAGTGTAAAAATACAACATTTTCTATCCATCTATGATAGTAAGGAACTACTGTCTCTCTGAAACATTTGATCCATCATAAGGTTGCCTGGAAAAGATCGCTTTTATTTTAGCTCTGTAATATGGTGTGCAAATATAAAGTTTTCCATCGATCTACTGCTGCACATGCACCTGCAACTCAAGAAGTACAAATGTTATAGATTGATCCTTCCCCCTGGATGGATGGTAAGATGCTAAAGACTTCAATAACCGGTTTTCTGTGGCAGGTGTAAGGCTACTGCGAATCGAGTTTGTTAATTTGTTTTGGAGCATGGCTCTTTGACGGTAGGCTACTATAACTTTTGGTAGCTTACCATTCATTGGATATCTACCATAGACGGTAGATATCTAAACACCAGCTGACCTGCGCAACCTCGTCTCCTATTGCCTGTCGCATGATGTTATAACAGAGTGAACAAAATTATATAGTTAGCCTACCATGGAAGATAGAGAAAGTCATAATATTATGCTGTTGCATCAAATCGTACCAGTATTTTCTAAGATTCTAATCAAACAAACGAACTCCTCAGCTTTATAATATTAGGAAAGATAGTACACCTTTCTAGATAGTGCACTATAAAATTATACCTCAATAATTTCCTCGTTTTAAACTGGAGCAAATAAAGATGCTGATCTAATTTTTAAATAATTTGACATGACATTCAGTAACTGAGTGAAAATCACTAACGTTCAGCTAGAGTATTTTTGCTACTTTGTACAATGTTGGCTAATCGCCGTCGGCAAATACCAAACATATACGTAGCACTGTTATTGTTTCATTAACTAAGACTACAGTACTATTATTTTGACCCGTAATTTCTAATGATTACACTAATTGTATCATAAGTACTCGTATTGTCTTTTCAACGAGAACTCAACATTCTCTATTACGATAGATTTGGGAGTATTTTGTGTTAACAATATTGCAAAAGTCCACATGTCATTTAATGCGAAGACCGATTTGGTCTAGTTTTAATGCGAAGACAAATCAGTCGCAACTTTTCTGTTACGAGGCACACTCTTTTCTTTTCAAAAAGCGTGTATACTGTGTTTGTGTGTGAATGTGTTTGAGTTTTCTTTACAGAAAAGAGTGTGCACTCTTATTTTCTGAGTTAGAGACGATGATGGGTAGCGGTAGTCACTCGCTACCAGGTGAATTGCCTTCTCGATTCCCTCTCCTGTAGAAAAGATAGGGTGTCCATAATTTTACATAGCTATAATTTTTCCTATGTCACCCTTGCAATCGAATCTAACTTCAAGATCCTATACTAACAGGTAGGAAACCGACCAAAAAAAATATTCACACCCTTTTGTATTGCCCCAAACATAGCAATATTCATATTGGTCTGTTTTTACTGAAAATAGGCATAATTTGTATTAAGACAATACTAACGTCTAATGTGTAATTAACAACTTAAATCACTTTAAGTGTTATTTTTCTTACGTTAACTGTATGACGGTGTTAGTCCGTTTAGTCTGGTTGAAACCTAGAACAATTCAAAATACGCACTTAAGACCAGTAAGTGCTTATGATTAAAAAACTTAGTACAATAATTTCAATGTCAGCTCAAATGTAAACATAACAGATATTATTAGACTACGTATTGTTTAACATTTCCAATACATTTTCCAGCTATTCTAGTTACGCTTTCACTTCCTACGTGACGTGAAAAGGAAGACACACTATTATAGGTAGTTAGGTCTAGTAGTAGATACGAGCACAAAGCTCTATTATATTCCACTGATTGTTGCCTGTGGCTTCGCTGACGTGATCATTTCTTTTCACACATTCATTCCTGACTTTACTCCTGGCAGTGAAATTTCCAGAAATTATTTCTTAGTGAGTGCTTACATTTCAAAACCAGGCGATTTAGGTTGAATCATTCAGTAAATTTCATAAGTACCTATAATTTATATTTTCATTTTCTATCTTGTTTTTTTTATGTTTGGCCCTGTCAAAATTACTCTAGTGTACCTGATTTTCTATCAGGCACACTAGAGTAATTGCATAAGCAGAATCCAAGAGTGGTCGTCACCATATTTATTGCGAAAGTAGACAATGCAATAATGCAGCATGGTGACCCACACCATGGCGGCCTATGGAATTTCTAACTTCGGTTTAAGATACATTCACAGAGATCGTTATAACAACTTGAACAAATTATGACTGTATACTCGTAATACACGTAATGTATAATCTAAATACTCGTAATAAAAATATTTAAAATGTCTCCTGGCCTAAATCTTGTATGAGTGTGACATTATCATGAAATTTTTAGGCTTTGAATATAACTTTATGTCTTAATTATGTTTAGATACGGGAATGACTTAAAATGCAACCAAGTAACAGATGTGATGTACGTCGACTGTACAAGTGTACATACACATACATATAGGTAATTTATTTAAAGTTTAAAATACTCAATTCGTTCTTTCCTACTTATTATTGTTCATATATCTTTCCCAATTTCTTTTTGAACATTTTTAATTTCTTATTTTAGTGACTTTTTTTAACGTCTATCACTGAGACTGACACGAAAAAGACACGAAGATCCTTTTATTTCAGAGATTGTATTTACATTGTAAAACTTTCTATATATACTGTTGTCACACGAATTTTATTCTCAATGATAACAAGTGATCGTAATTTAAGGCCACAACATAAAACTCTCTTTAAAAATTCGTAAACCTATGTTACAATTTAAAATCATGAAACCATATCAGATTTAAACAAACCGTATTCCGTTTGACATCGGTATTGTACTAGTTAAAAAGGTTAAAAAATAGCATGCTTACAACCCTATTATTACTAACCTAGTAATCTGAAGTCCTGGATTATATTGCTACGAAAAAAAGTAGGTATAGCAGTAGTTACCTAGTGAGATTACCATCACAATTTGACCTTGGGTGCTGCCGCAGTGGGAGACCTTGTGCTATTGTTATAATTAAAGTAAATTTGTCAACTAATATTATTGCCGTTTCGTGTTCAGCAATAATATCTTTACAATTTACTTGGTTAGCGTTTATGTAACTGTAAATTTGCGTTGTTTTTTTTATGGAGGTTACAATGACGCCAGTCATAGAAAGTGGGTTCTAAACTTAAATCTTATCTGAATGACACACATCCCTAATCCTAATCATAAATATACGAAAACTATTTAACCGATCATCATGAAACTTGGTACACATATTCTTGGAGATCTTAGAAGTAACATAGGATACTTTTTATTAAATGCAAGCGAAGCCACGGGCGAAAGCTAGTTAGATATATCTATATCGACCAACTCTAGTATCGCTTACGCTTATTACGAGAGAGTCAATGAGAAAATACCTGCCACCCTAGCCAAGTTGCAAGAGTTTATCTTTCTGCAATCGTTAACGCCTAAATTCTCGAGTGTCATTAGCTAATACTTTGTCTGAGATTACTTTGTCTAAGATTAGCCGAGAATACACGAGATTTTAGGCGTTAACGATTGCAGAAAGAAGAACGCTTGCAATTTGGCTAGGGGGGCTGGGATTCAAATACTATTGTGCACGCTTGCTGTACTGTAACATTTTCTTTCTTTTGTTATGAAATCATTCCAACAGAAGATATGAAACGTGTTACACAATATGTAGTAATCTGTTCTTTGTGTATGTTTCCTAGCGCGGGAGTTGTATTTAGAAAAAAACCTGACTGACTTTTTTCGTTTGTAGTATGTCAAATATCGTAGAATAATGAAATAAACCGGCTTCAATTTTAAAATGACACATTAAATCTACGTGCACTAAAAGACCATTATAGACCAATAAAGGTGAAGGCTGATAGTAAGCGGGGAGATATGTGGTACGCTGTAACATTGTTATCCATCCATTTATGACCATACTAGTTTAATATGTAATACGTCATACAGCAGCGTCACATCTCTACTCTGGCTTCCGGCCCACTCGCTGTCTTCCGCAATCCCAGGATATTTAAGATGATGAATGTAGTTACTGCTATCTTGTTGTATTACGTTCTTACAAAATATTAGTATTTTTATTATTATTATACTTACTCTGATGACTCTGATTTTTCTTTCAAAGGAGCCAGTATTACGCTATGCTCTCATTTGAAATAGAGTCACCCCTGAATGGTATGGCTTTCACAGAGGTAGTCATTAATATTTTTACGAACTAAAGATATTAGGTATTATAAATAAACTATCATTAAATCATATTGTCATAAAACAAACAATATAAATTGTCATCAAACTATAGAGTCAATAGGAACTTTCTCCGAAATGACGTCCGTAAGGGATCAGCAATGTACATTATAAGCTTGTATATAAGTTCCGCATATTAAAATAAGGACATTACAATATATATAGGTTAGTATATTGAATAGATAACAATATATATATATATAGAATAGTGGCAGTCCAGTTGTTTAACAGAAGAACAAAAGATAGATATTACCGATATTATCATGTGAAGCGCGTCAAGTGCGTTTGTATTCGGCTTACCATAGAGATTTTACGTTTGTCAAACAGAATATGAACTGAATAAAAGGTTCCGTATGAATTTTTGCTATTCATTTAGTTACAGAGATCTTTAAATAAATATCGAATAATGACTAGGAAAACTTTAAAAGAAAGGTCTATCATATCAGAACTGAATAGGATTATATGAAAGTTTTAAATTTAGCTTTCTTTAAAAAAATCTATTTGATTCCAAAAGAAATATAATGACCAATATTGCCAGATGATGGCTAAGATGATGGCTATATATATCTTTAATAAAAAACCATACATCGCGCAATAAGGTTATAATATATATTTATACCAATAAAGTTTAGAAAGACATAACTCTTAAAAATCATTGTTGTTTTCCTATTTACATTACAATAATGATCTACCACTACGTTTTCTACAAGGCAATTCTGAGTAGGAATTGACAAATGTGACCAGTCAGTGTACGTATTTTATAAGTTAAAATCATATGAGATAAGTAATTTCGAGCACGGACTCAAAAAGGAGCTCTAAATTTGGATACGGTGGTTCAATAAACAAAAAGATATTTGAGAACCTATTTCTAATCTTTCATGGTAGTGTGTGCAAATTAGTCATTCATGCTGAATACCAAGCTCAAACGGACTAATTTGTGTTTGACACGAAAGTGTTCTTCATGTGTGTATTTGATTATATTTGATTTGTTTATATCCCACCGGGAACGAGGTCGGCTGAGTAGTTTATGCTTGTCAGCATAACATATAAACATACCCACAATAATTATTATCTACATACGTCTCATCTCACACACTACACCTCACACACGGTCGTTTGATACCCAACATTCCCAACAAGCAGTCACTGTGTGTAACAAAATATCTCTAAATAGTACTGTTCAGAATTAGTCCTTATTTTGGGGGTTTTCCAGTGGACTGTAGGGCTGGTTGTTCGATCGTAACAAATAAGACACCACCTACAATAAAAACGTGTATGCACGGTACGTTCACAAGCTGCAGAGGAAAGAAAAAGTTCACGAGTGTTGACACACTTAAAAATTACATATTTTTGTGTTGGGGTTCCCAAAAAGTACACATACATATTAAAGAAAAGCGGCCAAGTGCGAGTCGGACTCGCCCATGAAGGGTCCCGCAGCAGCAAGTAACATAATATAATTTTTATTTTATTTTTATATTTGTGTTGATTGAATAAAGGTAAATTGCAGTTTACGATTTATGACGTATTAAAAAAAAAACTACTTACTAGATCTTGTTCAAACCAATTTTCGTTGGAAGTTTGCATGGTAATGTACATCATATATTTTTTTTAGATTTACATTCTCTTATTTAAGAAGTTCAAGGGGGGGACACTCATTTTATCACTTTGGAAGTGTCTCTCGCGCAAGCTATTCAGTTTTGAAAAAAAATATATTAGAAACCTCAATATCATTTTCGAAGACCTATCCATAGATATCCCCCCCCCCCCACACGTATGGGTTTTATGAAAAAAAAAATTTTTTCAGTTTCAGTTCTAAGTATGGGGACCCCCAAATTTTTTTTTTATTTTATTTTTGTGTAAAAATCTTAAAGCGGTTTATAGAATACATCTATTTACCAAGTTTCAACATTATAGGTCTAATAGTTTCGGAAAAAAGTGGCTGTGACATACGGACGGACAGACAGACAGACAGACATGACGAATCTATAAGGGTTCCGTTTTTTGCCTTTGGCACGGAACCCTAATAAATTAACAGAACAAAAAATCGTTTTCAGTAGATAATTAATGTTTCTGAGTAGAATTCGAACTTACGATCTCCGGAAGTCAAAGTCACTACACACATACCAACAGGCCCACCAAACAGTTATATTTCTGTTCATCAACAACCTATACCGTCCCACTGTTGGGCTCGGGTCTCCTCTCAGGAGAGGGTTAAGGCCATACGTCCCCACGCTGGCTAAGTGCGGGTTGGGGACTGGCAAGACATCGTTGTAGCTACGTAATCTTGCCGTTGGATGTATTTAAGCCGCCCAAAGGCCTCCAACTAAGCTTCACGACTGTTATCCCGCGATAACAACCGGGACCGACTACTTAACGGGACCTCCGAATCACGGAGACGCTCATGGTATAGTGCCACTAGTGATCACACATCCAGGTACTGACCACGCCGTCGTTGCTTACCCTCGGTGATTGTTTCTAATCACCGAGTGCAACTGGGCTATGAGATATTTCTATTATGTTTTTTTTATTCACAACATTCATATTAAGAAAAGCTTCAAGAGATTCGGTCTTAAATCCACAAAGTCAATGTCAACTCAGTCTTAGATGTATTTTTTTTTGTTTACACAGTTTACAAGGTGAACCAACAGCAATCAAAACATTGCAAAGATGAAATGCAAACAAAACAAAAGATAGAATAAAACGACATTCAAATAAAAACATTTTTTGAAAGTATCCGTTTCGAAGAAGTCATAACCTAAATTTAAAAAAATGTAAGTGCTTTCTGCTAATTACTGGAAAGCTCAGATTACTAAAGAAACCCAGATAGACCGTAAAGAACACGACAATGAATCTACAAAGTAAATATGATTTAGAAAGCGAATACATTCTCGCGGCAGTGTTTGACAAGCCGCCATATTGTGTACACGTCACGAGTGATTTTTAATTTTATTTTCAAAATGCCGTCTTGCATCATTAAACACTGTAAGAGTAGTTCCCAAAACAAAAAAAAAATATGATGGAATATCTTTTCACAGGTAAATACAGATTATTTAGTTGCTATAATTATTTATTGACCCGATAGTTATATTGTTGTCGCAACACAAAACCTCAACCGTAGTTCGACTGTGATACCAGTTTGTCTATTTTTTCACCCTTTAATTAGGGTAATTACGTATTCGTCCAGAAATTAGTGAACCTCATTTCTATATTTAGGGACTTGGTTCCAAACCTCATCTGAAAGTATTCTTTGGTAATACATATAATTATTTCTGTTAATTATTACATACGAACAATTTGTGAATGTTTCTACAAATTGCTGTTCTGTGTCTTGATGTGTTTTATGACTTTAACTTGTGCTTCACATCATAATTAAATGGTTTAGAATGATCGATGGTACGAAACTTGATTCCCAGGTACTTACCGTTTATAGCAGAAGATTAAAAAAAAATATTAATCATACATTACAAGTACCTTTGGTAAAGAAATTTATTTTAGCTTTTTATGATTTTTGTAGGTTGCCGACAGATGTTATTTAAAGTTGAAGATATTAAAATAGTAAAAAGTTTTATTGGCAACCAAACGATTTTCATGAAATTAGAGCATGATCAATCACGGGATTGAACACATACATACAATAAAGTTATTGATTGAAAAATATTCAATGGTACGATTACACTACATAGCGAAATTGGAAACTAATTCTCGAAATTTAAACTAATATTATAAAAAGTTAGTGCAAAATAAAGGTTGCTGAGAGTTTACATAGTATAAAAAAATAAATTAATTAAAAACCATAATATTTAAAGTTTTTTAATATTAAAATACCCTTTTTTACTGCTTATGGTATCATTACACGCACACAGATGTACGTGTTCCTACAGTGTCGCCACCGGCTGCACGCACACTAAAATAATCAATCGGCGTCATGTTATTTGACAAGAACGTTCTATCTGGCTTTCTTTAGTAATCTGAGCTGGAAAGGTTTTAATTTGAATGCTCCATCGTCAAGGCTCTCCAGATTAATAGTACGAGTACGTTGTTTCATCCTATCATATTGGAAACTAGCTGACCCAGTGAATTTCATTTCGCCTAACTGATTAGCGCGTTCTAGCAAACAAACTCCTCAGCTTTCTTTTTTTTTGTTTGTTTTTTGTTTTATGGAAAAGGCGGGCAAACGAGCAGATGTATCGCCTGATGGTAAGCGATTACCGCCGCCCGTGGACACCTGCAACATCAGAAGCGTCACAAGTGCGTTGCCGGCCTTTGGGGGATGGGGAGGGGGATAGGGTAAGTGGTATGGGTATCCTCACTCACTCGGTGAAACACAGCGGTGTGTCAGTTTCACACCGGTTTTCTGTGAGGCCGTGGTATCACTCCGGTCGAGCCGGCCCATTCATGCCGAAGCATGGCTCTCCCACGGTTATATATTAGTATCGATTTCGGATAAAAACATATCCAAAAACTCAGAATTCATAAGGATTACTCCAGCCGAGTTCTAAATGGTTTAACCAACATGATTTTCTTTTCTATAAATATAACTAGATGAATACAATGAAATATTATATGATAAGAATTCTCATATGAATGTTAGAATAGTTCAATACTATTCCTTCTGGAAACTACATCTTACAAAGTAATAACGTTCAATAGAAAAAGTTGTAAGTAGACTCAATTTGTTCAACTTGGTGTTGACTTCGTTATATCGCTACGATGCTATTTTGATTTGTGGACGGGAACCAATTTACATAAATCCTGTTATATTTGAACTCTTACATTTTTCAGATGAATAGCTCTTGAGTCGCAATCAAAACATTATTTATACCCGAATGCACTAGACGCCGACCGACTAGTAGCCGACCCCAAATCTTGGGAATAATAAAGGCTGGGAAGAAGAAGTAGAATCACTAGACGGAAGATTACGTTTTTCTATTAGATGTATGTATATTTAATGGACACGTGACATAACAACAATTTATAAAGAAATTTTAAATTCACCTTAATATCTCATCAATTTAATTTTCTTTTTCTCTGCAAATACTGGATCAACTTAGCTTTAAAAACTAACAATTCATCGAACATATTCTAGAAAATCACCTCAGTTATAGACCATTCATGCGATTAGTAAATCTAAAAGCATCTAACGACACGTAAATGTATTAAAATTTACCGTACTGTTAGTTATGTACATGTGTAGATAAACTAAAAGCGGTCGGTCAACGATCTAGAGCTTATCTTTAGCTGCCACGACCTGTCCACTTGACACCTCATTTGTCGCGAACGGAGACATTTTCTGAACTGAACTTCTAAAATTAGACCATATATAAACGTAGGCTCGACTCAGCTCACTTGTTGGAGAAAGTGATTAAAGCGGGAATACTACAACACTACATAGGATTACGCAGGTAATTCGGTTAGCCCGAAGTTGGTTGTTTATGTATATTGGTTAGCTCTATTGGCTTTGGTGCGTAAATAGGCATTAATTCAGGTAACTCAATTGTTTAATTAAAACCTGAAATTACTAAAGTGTGTTATTGTTTCGTGGAAATTTAGAGTTGCAATGTGATGTATGATTATGTTATAGTAGATATAAACTCTACCGATTGTTATTTGAATAAGGCTTAAAATGCAAATTGTGAGGTTCACAATTTATACGTTGCGACCCACACATAATAAATCGTTTGGCATGCAAATGTGATGTTATGGTTTAATGAAAAAATGCATTAAATTGGATCATTCTGAAAACCAAACAGTGTTTCGAGTTATCCATTATATAACGTTTCTACTAACCGTTTTATATGAATAACCCTATTATTGCTACCTAATGAGGTCCGTAATATTTTCTCGAAACTTTGAGAATGTTAAATATTTTGCCCATTAGTACGCACAGTTTGGCGTATGCTCAAATACATTGATTAAACTATAAAACACATCTACTATGAAACTACATTAAACGATATTGTGTAACACAGTTGGAGGACAGATGAGTGATATAGTGCGAACAATCACTTTTAAAATAGCTAATTTTACCAATACAGAATACCATAAATTACAGACTTAATGGAAAAGACTTAAATAAGACTATCAACATAATAGACACTAAACTGAATATACTATCGTACTAGTCGTTATTAAATACAAAAGGTAGTAGATCCACTCTGATTTCAGCATATCATTGGGTACTACCCTCGCACAGAAGATCAACGTAAAATAACAGCATTTGTGCTGTCGTGTTTCTTTGGTGATTGCGAGACCCGAGGCCCAATGATGCAGAAGCATCACTAGGCCACCATGGTGTGGGTCGTGGGTCACCAACCATGCTGTATTGTAGCATTATCTGCATTCGCAATGAGTATGGTGATCACCACTCTTGGATTCTGCTTATGCTTTCCATCAGGCAGATGAAGCAGGAAATCATATGGGCATGTCATACATAAATTATATATAAAATTAAAAAAAAAAAATATAAGCATTCATTTTCTCCGTTTCTTGTTGGTTACCAATTCGCAGTCCTGATAGCCACATTTCTTATCTATAAGTAGACATTGTACTCATATCACCAAGATGCATCGATTTCTTGCTAGCATGGTAATATGGAGACAACGCTTGTCAAGGTCCTTGATTCGATTTTATTAAGTGAAGATACTGCATTTGCCATTCGTTCACTATCTTCATTTAGATAAGAAAGAAAAATAAAGTTTTGTAACTATACTCTAACCGAATAATTAAGATCATTTTTGTTGTTTTTGTTTTACCGTAAAGGCTGAATATTAAATAAAAAACGCTTGGCATGAACCACTCATGTGAATACCAGAAGTGAAGCGGCACCGATATCATACTACAGCTAAAAGAATATGTTCTATATGTAGCTAGTAAGGAGATTACTAGATGTTATCTGTGGAGACTGGTAAATGGCGTATTGTTGCTATTTTTGTAACCTATTTTAAGTGTATTGCTATAAGTTTCCTTAACATTATTAAATAAATAAAGAAATTACAAATTCCAAACGTTTTAGGATCTAAAAAAATGATAACGTGAGTTTTGTTAATAGTGGTAAACATACTATAATACTATTTGAATTGTCTCAAAAACCATGCTTTCCATCAGGCATCGCAGAGTCACTCTGGCAGGCTCACATCAGGCACATTAAACACACAAAATAAGATACCACTACATTATTAAACAGCTTTTAATAACAAGGTGTCGTCGCTCCCTTCGTAGCTAACTTCGCCTCGTACTTAGTGTTTGTCAAAAGTGTCATTAAGTTTCAGATAATGGTTTTACGAGCGAAGTTAACTTGACTGTGGTTAGGAAAGAGAGTTAGTGCACTTGTCTGCCGTTTCAAAGTTCTTAGTGAGGTAGGTCGTGAATACCTAGTCACGTGAACGTATCTTTAGTTTATACCAATCCCATCAGGTTAGAGTGCAAAGTACCGTTCATATACTTTTTTTTTTCAGATAGAGTTCATAAAATTAAATAATAAAATGTGTATTCGAAATGTGGTACATACACGTGTATGTGTGTTGTGTGTAACAGACATACAATCGATTAAACCCTATGAATTCACGTCATTTCTTATATGGTACAGCTTTAAAAAGTAATTATTTTAAAGACGTTTTTACACTTTCGACAAAATAGGCTCCAGCAGAATGATACTACAGATTTACAGAAATCTTATTAAAGGAAGCCTGAAGCCTCATTATTCTAGGGTGGAGGGTCCTACAATAGCTGCAGATATCCGTGGCTATTGTCGTAGGTAGGTAGGAGTCGTCCGCGTCGTCGGCGCCGTCTTATTTGCACAATAGTAAAAAAGTCCAACACTACCTATCAGTTTTATAATGATCCAGTCTTGATCCAGTACTAAGTTCTTACCGTCACTTATGTTTTTACAATCTTTTTATTAACTTGCAATGTATGTATGTATGCTTGTATATTCAGGTGGAATTTTGCAACTCAATTTTAAAACAGATATCTTCAACCGATTTTGCTGAAATTTTGCAAGCGTATGCATACAGCGTGATAATACAATATTATAATGACATGGAGCTGATCTGATGCTAGAGCTGAAGGGTGGCCATAGAATTCTGTAAAGACGCGTCGCAACATCATCGAGTTTGGACTCGTCGTTTTTTTTTAAAAAGCTTTTTAATTTAATTTATTAAATCTATTGTCATTAATTAATTGATAGAAATAATGATGATAGGTAATAATTTATCCAATGTAATATTACTGACGGTACGAAATAATTAAAATTCTTTTAAACAAAAACTTCAACAAAACAGTAATTGGGTCTCATGTTTCTACTCAGTCGATTTTGCTCTTTTGAGAAACTTAATCTCTCTCTTGACGATCGTTGATATTGAATTTTACTTAATGACAAGCTTCCTTCCTAAGTTATTTTAATACTAGCCTTACATTTTGTAAATTGTAAAGACAAAGAAGGTAGTAGAGCCACGCTGATTTCTGCACGAACGGGCCGGTTCAACCGGGGCGGTACTACCCTCGTACAGAAAATCAACGTAAAATGACAGCGTTCGTGCTGTTGTGTTTCGTTGGTGAGTGCAAAACCGGAGGCCCAAATAGTCTAGTCAACAAGTTCCATACTTGTTGACTGGACTAAAAGATGCAGAAGCATCACTAGGCCGCCATGGTGTGGGTCGCCATGCTGCATTGTCTGCATTCGCAATGAGTATGGTGACCACCACTCTTGTATTTTGCTTATACTTTCCATCAGGCAGAGTAGAATCATTTTGGCGGGGCATACATAAAAAAATAATTTAGCTCCTCAGTCATCGGCGTCGAATAAACGGAAGACTACAATAAATCTGCCTGATCTGTATGCCAATGTAACTATAGGCAGTACCATTGTAATAATCTAAGTCTTTTCTAATGTTTTGGGCCATATTTTGTACAACAGAGGACTTTACAAATATTTATGAAACGGTTACAAAAAACACCCAAACTTAGAACAATGATTAGTCAATCACGAAAAAGGGCTATGTGGGAAACGTGCCTATAACACTAGCAGAACCGACGAGGTGATTGCTTAAGCCACTTCCATTCCAAGCAGTCTGTAATAACAATATATGCTACTTTATTTCTATTAACCATTAAAAACTATCACAAGTCAGAGGTAAGATAAAGTTCAACTCGCAAGGAACGTGACCTAAATCGGACTGAAAACGTAATAAAATGGATGCAATCTAACTCCACTTGGAGAAAAGTGAATAAAGTTTCTCGCTCGTAATCTAGCATAACTTATCTACATAAATTTTACAATAAAATGAAGTAACTTATTTTATAACATATTTGCTCGTAAAGGGTCTCTTATTTCACCAACTACAATATCGTAATGTATCTCATTACGTACTTGTGCGTTATTTTAATGTAAAACGCACGTTTTTTTTAATACAGTAAAACTCACGGTTTATCAAGATGCTCGAACAATACTCTTTTAAATATTAGCAAAGAGTTTTTATGTCAGAAAAGTGGTCAACATTTTATAATGGAAAGTAGGAGAAACGAGACCACAGAGTTCCGCAGCTGCCTCCGCCGCTGCCGCCGACTCTGTGGTGAACTGTGTGAACTCTGTGGTGTCGTTTCTCCTACTTTCACTCAAGAGAGTGAGAGAGAGACTGGTGAAATTTTAATTAATAATAATAACTTGACAAGCTTAAAGTGCCAAGTGGCAACGTAATAATCAATTTTACAAATTGTTCAAATTTTTATAACTGCTTTAATAAGTAATTAAAGATTAATTCGATCAAGAAAGTCCGAGTTTTATTTATTTCCTCGCAAATATGTTATAAAACGTCGTATGACATACGTGCGCTTTGATAATTACAGCCTCAGCTTTCTTGTAGCCCTCGCCTGCGGTTCGGGCTAGCAATATCGCCTCGGTTGTAATTTTAACTTACCGCACTTATATCATAATGTACTATAAACACATGCTTGTTTTTACATTGTGTTTATCGTTGCTGATGGGCACTTGCAGTTGGTGGTAACTCAAGAGTGACCTTTGCTGCCTTTTTAGTCCTTTTTTCTCAGAATTGTGACCGGAGCCTGAATGATTCCCAGCTTGGGAATCATTCAGGCTCCGGTCATCTCACTCACTCACGGTTTTTGTGAGGCCATGGTATCCTTTCGATCAATCCGGTCATAAGTGCTCAAGCATCACTCTCCCGTGTATGACAAACACTATCAAATCAAGTCAAAATCATCATCATTATATTTGCATGCACCAGCAAGCAAGAGTATGGAACAACTAAATGCTATCTCTATGTGGAAATTTCATTATCATCTTCTTGCTATAGCTAAATTTTATTTGTACTCTTCACAAAATATAACACTTTGAAAGATTTTGGCTGATCGTTACAATTGAGATACCAATTGACCTGTCCATATAAGCTTAATATGCGTGCCTTCTTATGCCTTAGAGATCAGTAAATCTCAAGAATCATTAATGTGTTGGCGACATTTGAGCACCCTCCAAAATTAGGCAGTGAGATTCCGGCTTTAGCTACTATAGTCCTTAAAGTATATCATCACGAGTCATCATGGTTTTATAATCCTGTTTTAAACAGTCGGAGATTGAGTACATAATATTAGGTCTTTACCTATGAAATTGCCGTTCTTCAGTACTGGTCATTTCAAATAAAAAAAAGTTTGTAATGGCTTTGTATTCTAAATTCAAATTAATTTTGTTTTAAAACCATGACATTCTATTTACAAACTCAGTCTTTTGTTTTCTGATTAGCGTTGTATTTTCATTACATTTGAACATTTTTCGTCATAATGGATACTTTAAAAATTAGTGTAATTATGGAATATGAGTATCGTCGTGGCACCAACGCGACACAAACGGCACGTAACATCAAAAACGTTTACGGAGAGAACTGTATAAACGAACGCACAACCCGTTTTTGGTTTTCCCGGTTCCGTTCTGGAAATTTTGACTTGAAAAATGAAGCTCGTGGTCGTCCGAAGACTTTGGTTAACAATAATGAATTTAGGGCGATTGTGAAAGTTGACGAAACTCAATCTACAGCTGAGCTAGCAGGAGCTTTTAATGTAAGCACCAAAACAATATTGATCCATTTGCGACAAATTGGCAAGGTAAAAAAGCTTGATAGATGGGTGCCCCACGACCTTAACGATCGCCGAGACTTGCCTTGCGCTGCTCAACAGGCAAAGAAATGAAGGAATTTTGAAACGAATTGTTACGTGCGACGAAATATGGATTCGTCGTTCGACAATCGAAAGCGCTCAGCAAGTTGGTTAGACCCAGGTTCGGCACCAAAGCAATGCCCTAAACCAAAAATGACCCCTAAAAAGGTGATGGTCACTGTTTGGTGGTCTAGTGCGGGTGTGATTCACCACAGCTTTTTACAAACCGGCATGAGCATTAATGCAGATGTGTACTGTGAAGAACTGGAGAGAATGATGGAGAAGCTTGCACATCTGCAACCAGCTTTGGTCAATCGGTCGTCCCCACTGCTCCTTCACGACATCGCGCGAACTCCATACTGCGCAACAGACAGTCTCCAAGCTGCAAGAGCTGAGGTTAGAAGCTTTTCCTCATCCGCCATACTCACCAGACCTTGCACCTACCGACTATTACTTTTTCCAAAATTTAGACAACTTTTTAGTGGGTAAAAATTCAATTCCCGAGAGGCAGTACAAAATGCCTTTGAAGAGTTTGTTGCCTCCCGTCCAGCTGATTTTTACAGGAAGGGCATCAAAAAAAATGCCAATGCGTTGGCAAAGATGCGTCGATTGCATGGGTGATTACTTCAAATAACAGAATTAAAAAAGTTTTAAAAAATAAGTACTTTCACTTATTGCATACAAAACGGCAATTTCATAGGTAAAGACCTATTACGTTAGTTGCACTGAATAGCGATGTCAATCAAGTACAAAGTTGCTATCGACTAATGCAGCGATTTAATTTTCCAGCATAATACGATACTTAACTGGACCTAAATACGCGTGGTTCATGGTGTCCTTATAGCCTTTATTATTTTTACAATCACAATAAATGCCAATATGATTGATGGTGGTATATTTTAAGTAATTGTACTTGTAGTAATTGTACACACAATTATTGTGTGTGGCTTAAAAAGAACATGATTTAAAAATAAATCTTAAATTATTGCGTGTTTAAGTATGTTTTAACTGTATGTATGTGTTATCTTCACACATCTCATGTCCTTTTTGATCTAAAAGTAGGTAGAGCCTTTGCTATGCTGAGTAGACAGTTGATAAACATACTTGTAAATTTAATTATATATTAAATAAATACATATTTTAGATAAATTATCGCGGCAGAATAAATAATCACGATCGTTTCACACTAGAGTATTTTACTGTATACGAGAAAAAATCTCAAAATATATTATTGAGATACCAGTCGGAAAATGTTAGTTTTAGTTCATAAAATAATAAAATATTTTTTTATAATTTATTTCATAGTTTTAAGTTTCTATATCTGTTCTTTAACACCATGAAATGGTAGCTGTCATGTTATTATGTCAAACCGCTGTGTAAAATAAAGTGTCAACTGATCAGCGTATGCTTTATATTGTCAGCGCCGCATTTGTTTTTGTTTACAAAGCTAACTGACGTCATTACCACAGAGCAATATGGCGACAAATTACGCGCGAAAATTTGAAAATTTAAAATTTAAATGCATTTTTATGGCACTTATCCATTTAATAAAAAAATGTGTTTTTTCAGTTGTTTAATAGCATTATAGAATCTAATTAAGACACTTTTCAAAAATGGGTGTAATACCCTATTATTACATTCCTTTTGAATTGAAGTGGCGACCTTTTAGCAGGCAGTTTCACTAACTACGGTGCTCAGCATCTATACAACGGCAGTGTGAGATGAGTGTTAGGCAAAAATGAACAAAACTAAAATACAAAGCGAATCAACTTCCGAGTTTGACAGTCGTGCTTATATAATAATAATTAAGAATAGAATAAAGTAAAGAATATAATAAAGAAATATTAAGAATGTTACACGTGTTACATGTTAGTTACACTACTTATAACTCAAGAACGGCTGAACCAATTTGGCTGAAAATTGGTTGGGAGGTAGCTTAGAACCAGGAGACGGACATAGGATACTTTTTACATAGGTTTTTTTTTACTTTGTCCCCGGCGTTAACCGCGGTTGCTGTTGTACCGCGGGTTACACCGCGGGGTTCATCTAGTAATTTTATAAGAAAAAATTAAATCCAAAACAATCGATGAGTAAAGTCTCACTAACGATTTGAACGATCATATGGAGTACTGATGAAGTGTGTATGTATATTTTTTATCAGAACGCGCATCACAGTATAACGGCTGAACTAATTTCGATAAAACTTTTTAGTGTGATTGCTCGAGGTCAGAATAAGAATCTTGGGTACTTTTTTTGCCCGCTTTTTGCAAAAAACGTGGGCCAATACCGTGGGTTTACTACAAATTTAAAACCGATGACATTTTCGTAACCAGCGCCCAAAAATCTTAAAAACGATACCCATTTTGCTTTTAAGACTTTGTTACCCCATTTTACCCATAGAGAGTTGATTTTGTATAGTTATAGTTATTGTAACTAAACCATGATAGTTAGATATATGCTCTCGCGGACTTGTTTGTAGATCTTAATGGGGCCTACAAACCCGTAATACATTATTTTGTTCTATTGTCAATAGTTATTGCAGCACACGCAAAAATAGGTTTTCGATTTCACACCTTGGGTTACGAAATAGCAATTTTCTTACGGATCCCTAATTTTTTTGAAAATAAAATATAGCCTATAGCCTTCCTCGATAAATGGACTATCCAACACTGAAAGAATTTTTCAAATCGGACCAGTAGTTCCTGAGATTAGCGCGTTCAAACAAACAAACAAATAAACAAACAAACTCTGCAGCTTTATAATATTAGTACAGATTATAGTTATCGCCGATATTATTTGTTCAATGGATCGGACTCAATCCGATTATATTGAGTCGTGTCAACACTGATGATTATTATGTTACTGTGTGGGCAATTATAAGAGTATATATTTACAGTTAAGTAGATAGTAGCAAACAGATTTAATTAACAGTTCTTGCTCAAAATGGAGGTTTTGTGTTTAGTTTGTCAATAGAAATTATTACCACCTTCGTTCTATATATTTACGTGTAACATGCGTAGTGAAATGTGTATAAATACAGAAAAATAACTGATTTTATCAAGAGTAGATATGTATCCTATATATTCTAAGCCTAAATAACTAGTTTTAGAAATTGTGTTCTTTGAAAAATACCTGCCTTAGTGTAGGTGTAACATATTTACAATTTTCAGCTCAATTTTCATGATTTCCTTGGAAAATTTATTATTACCTATTTAACTACCAACTTTTGTAACCCAGCTTTCATGTGATATATTAGCTTCGCCAGTCCATTTCCTGAATTTACAAATAAGATTTCTGTATTACATAAAGGAAAATATTTCAAACTATTTTAGATTTTTTATTATTTAAATGTAGCTTTGTTATAATATCCAATGTGAAGTGCAACAACATGATTTTTCTAATTTATATTGTTTCTATTTTGTTCTATGTTTAATAGACTCAAACCTTCAACGTTATCACTGAGTGTTTTTTTTTGTTTGTGCATTAGATTTTGGAGCTTTTTAATAAAAGGAATTTCAGGTGGCAACAGCTTGCATACTGTTTACCTTACATGTAATACTGACACTATTGTACCTGAAAATCAGATTTTGAAAAGAGTAGCCGTGAGTTTCTTTGCCAGTATTCTTCTCATGAGCTCTACGCATTTTGGAAACTGGAAGTTATGGATCGACACAAGCAGGCAGTAGATTTTGGTGTTTTCGCCTAATTTACCTCGACAATACAGCACATGCTGCGCCTCTGTTTGTGTTGATCTATGATTATTTTTTAACTATAGCTTCAATTTGACGTTCATAAGTGTCACTTGGTGTCTTAGATGAATTAATGATTTTGATTTGATTTGATTTGATATATTTGTCTTAAATCTCTAAGTTAGTTTTTTTTAAGTTAATCACCTGCATATCATATAGTTATTCTCTAAATATATCGATATAAATCATCTAATTTAGTGCGTAAATGTAATTTAGACAGAACCTGCTATCTGAACGTTTGACATTTGTAGATGTTTGTTGTAGGAAATCCCGCCTAAGGGAACAGAAGTCGTGAAGACTACTATCCATTAAGATTCCAGAGGTGCGTGCGTCCTTGATTTACTGTGCCGACTGATCTATAGCGGGATGCAGACAGAATTAATGTTCAAATAACCTTATTATTTTGCGATTCTTCTAGCTGCATTTTACATTAAGTAAGGTGGCGGTAGTTTGACTATAATGTTTGGTGGATTTCTGATGATAAATGCGTTCATTTACCATTTGTTATATTCTTTGTTAAGTAAAGTATTCTACTTAAAAATTTAAAGATATTCCGTTATTAAAATTCAAAGAACATTCTTAGTAATTTTAGGCAAAAAATTGACTCATTTTGTACGTCGTCTTTTTCGTAATTTTGGGAACGCGTAAAGATTTAGAGTTAAAATTTTAACCGTATGCTCAAGTCTACATTTTACCCTGAAGTTGTAAAAAAAACAAACCTCTAAATTAACGTAGGCGTGTGGCGCTGTGGTAGCGTATACGACTGCTGTGCTTGAGGTCTCGGGTTCGATTTCCGGGTCGGTTCAAATGTTTGTATGATCTGCAAATATTTGTTTCGGAGTTTGGAATGTTTTCTATGTATCATGTGTATGTATTTACAAAAAAAATATATATCAGTTGTCTAGTACCCATATCACACGCTCTGCTTAGCTTGGGACTAGATGGCGTTGTGTGTTAGATGTCCAAGATATATGTCCTAGATATATTTTACTCTATGAAAATGAGTTGTTATTTGGTACTGTATTGAGAAATTAGTCAGCGTTATAATGGCGATTTCAATTCATTCTCGCATTGGCATTCCACCACTGTAAAGTTATCCAAAAAAATATTGGATGTACAACTTAGCTATAGAGAAAAGTCATCTTAGTAGGTACTACAGAAAATTGCGGCACTCAAATTTTCTTAAGTGGTTATTCTGTTGTATGACTTTATTTAAGTACCTATTTATTAACCCCCGATGCAAAAAGAGGGGTGTTATAAGTTTGACGTGTGTGTCTGTCTGTGGCACCGTAGCTCGCGAACGTATGAAGCGATTTCAATTTAGTTTTTTTTTGTATGAAAGATGAGTTACGTGCGAGTGTTCTTAGACATGTTTCATGAAAATCGGTTGAGTCGGTTAAAAGTTATGGGGGTGATAGTGGGGAAGAGTAACCGAATGTCTGCAAAAATATCATCGAGTGTGGTCTCAAATGAAAGCGCATAACGTGTTTTTTACTTTTTAAAGGGAACTCAGGTTATTGTCGGGTTTTTTTTTTTATTTTGAGAATTTATAGTTATGTTTTAAATTCATCAGTTCATCCTGTCACATGACAGAATGAAATTTTTACATATAAATTTTATCTAAATAAACTCTTCTTAAATCGCATCCCCGGCGTGATATGATTTTATGTTGCAGATAATTTGACTTACTTTATTATAAACTCATTCTATAAAAAGTCAAGATATTAAAACTAAAACATTACAACACAAAATGTAAAAGCTTTTCCAAACTAATATCGTAAAATCAATTTTCTTAGTATTACAGTATACTACAAACAGAATAACTAATAACTACATTATAACAGTACAATTTTTATTCGCAAAAATTTTTTGATCAGAACCTTGGTCATGAATTAATAATGACGCACTTGACTACCCGCTTTGATAGTTCCATCAAAATTACAAAAGGCAAATCATTTCAAGCATAAGGAATTTTAGAATAAAACCTTTTTTGTACATCCTTTATTTAGCAATTCTGTTATGGAATTACAAAAAAAAAACGCAAAGTATCGCTAAATCTTTTATTTGAATATTCAATGGCCTGAGTTAAGAATATTTACTTTTAATTATAATCACGGGAAAGTGGAATTCGTGTCTACTGTGCGGTCTGATTTCACACTTAAATAGTACCTCAAACGGGTGGCAACGTACCTGTTTTTACAGTTGGCAACAATAGTCGTTTATCATTTAGTTACCGCTCTCCTATGAATACTGTAATAACTATCCAGTAATAACCGGTCATGAGTTTGTATTTTTTTCACTAATTGGAAACGGATTAAAAACATAATAGACCTAACAATATTTGTGGAAATGTGTGTTGATATCTATTCCTTAATTGTTTATTTAACTGTCGATTTCCATTTACCTTTAAAATAAGGGTATTTGAATTTTTGAAGCGTATTATTTTTTACCCGACTGCGAAAGGAGGGTTATGTTTTTCGAGTGTATGTATGTATGTATGTATATTTCTTTGGCACGCCCTAGAGCCTAAACGGCTTGTCGTATTTTTATGTGAGTGGTGTCAATAGATTCGTCCTAGTCGGGAGAGTGACACTGGGTACATCAAAATTAAAAAAAAAACAAAAATGAGGATTTTTGGCGCCAAAAAGTGATATCCAAAAAAAAATGTTTTTAAAATACATCGAGTGTGATATCAAAATAAAGATTGTTTTACGGTGATTACGAATATATATAAAACTTATATGTTTTTATTGTTAAATATTGACGCAGTCGGGTTTTTTATTTTTAATAATTTGTTTAATTTACCTTAAATTCTGTAAACTTTGTTATAAGTTGAATATTGTTAATTAAATATCATTGTTTTTTTTATGGAATAGGCTGGCAAACGAGCAGACGTATCACCTGATGGTAAGCGATGACCGCCGCCCATGAACACCTGCAACACCAGAAGCGTCACAAGTGCGTTGCCGGCCTTTTGTGGATGGGGGGGAAGTAGGGGTAGTGGGATTGGGGTATGGGTCTCCGGTATCCTCACTCACTCGGTATCACACCGGTCGAGCCGGCCTATTATTGCCGAAGCGTGACTCTCCCATGGTCGAAACCATTAAAACCATTTAAACATCCCATAACGGTTTCTGCACTCCTCCTCCATATAAACTTTAACTGTGCCAAATTCCCTAATCCTTCGTTTGCATAATTTTCGTAAGCACATACAAAAATACCTATAAAACTATGTCAAACGACAACAAGCAAAGGATCTCTTACGTTTTGGAAATATATAAGTTCCTATATTTACTTTTTATAACCATAGTACAGGCTCTGCCGTGGTCTAAGAAAACAATATCTCGCATTCCGAGAGCGACACGGTGTGACGTCACTCACTCACTCACCAGTTACCAATTTATAGCAACATAACACGAAATGAACCAACCAGAACCAGCGACATCATGTCGGTTTCTCTGGCTCGTCACTGTGTCTCGGAATGTCATACCTAGCGAAGTATATTGTTATACCATGGACTCTGCCCAGTTTGAGATCAGAAAGCAGTGTGTGCAATGTTATAAATCACTAGCTGACCCGGCAAACTGCGTTCTGCCATATTTTTCTGTCGTAAATGTTTTCAAAAAATTATGAAAAACTTATTTTAGTAATTATGCCCGCTGAAGTTTGGTACAGGTAGTGTTTTTTTTTTTAATATATTTATTTTCTTCTAAACAAACCTTGTCCTTACAATAACGAACACATAGAAAAAAAAGAATTATCCAATTTAGTGCAAAAGTAGTCGGTACATTCAAGGTTAAAACTATTTTGCCCAATACAAGAAAATAGCACATATTAAACGAATGATATTCGACTACCAAGCATTCTCTACTACGTGTTATTGTTTATTTGATTGATTACAATCATAATTGTATCTCATGTGGCACCAAATCGGGCAGAATTAAATGACATTTATATTTTATTTTCTTGCTTGGTCACCTAATATGAGTAAAGCTAGCAATGCCAGCCTAAAATATATATTCTTGATCAGTTTAAGTTAATACGCCAGATAAATCAAGTATAATTTCTATTTTGATTTATTTATAATCTGGTTATTTATTTATTGTTTTTTTTCTATTCCTTCCTTTCTTTAAAATAATTTACATACATGAATCCAAGAATATGATTATGCCCGAAAGATTATTATAAGACTAAAGTTTTGCCAACTACTATTAAAAATTTAGTCTCACTCATGTAATAGAGGGTATTCTTTATAATTTAGGAGAGATAAAGAAAGTTAAAGTAAATTGTTAAATAGATTGTGTACGCTCAGTCGATTTCGGTCACAGCGGTTTGTCTCAACGGAGATTAGGCAACTGTGCAGGAAATATTATTGAGCACAAGTGTGTGCGCAAACTTAGGTTTGGTTTTGGTTCCCTCACTATTATAATCCAATAGAGCCGCTATCTGACATGACTGTGGAGAGATCAGGCATAGCATCCACAGCTTTAGGTTAGGCTTTTTTAGACTCTCCGATCTGGCAGTCTCTAGCAGTAAGGATTACTAACTAATATGCCTGGTCAATATTTATTTTTTAGATTTTAAATGAATACTAGTATGCCTACTGCAAGAAGAGGGGTATCAAAGTCAGAGGTCTAAATGATAGTTCTGATAATACTAATTAAGTTTACGACTTTATAAATTAAACAACACTTAAATCAAAGTCATGAATTTCATTCTTTACACATATTATAACTGTACTACTATTTACTAAAATACCACTTTCATATTGGTGTATTTATTCCGCCCCTCGAGGTTTCTTGAGCGAGGATCCGAGTTGCCATTTTGAAAACTACTTTGCACCTGAACGTGACGAGTCTGATTTGAATGTAAGCCAGAATATTTCAAATGTTGTCGAATAAATCTCAGAATTTGTTATATTTGCTGCCAATTTACTTTTGCTACGTTACTGCCTATAAATTTAATAACATATATATGCACCTTTCTTTAATCTTGGACCTGAGTAGAAGCTACACTTCTGGAAAAAAAAACATAATTTGCTAGAGTACTTCGCCGAGTTTAGATTAAGGTCTGCCTTAAAACACCGTAACAAATCTCTGCTAGCCTGAGGTTTGAACAACCTTATCTGTTACTAGTACGGTGACTATATAATTCAAAATTGATATAGTTACAACTTTATGTGAAAAAAAATTAAAGACAACATTAAAGGTTTTAAAGAAATTACGCTGCGTAGATATCGTTGTGATTTCAACGACACTTGCTTTTTGCTCTGAGTTTTGTGTGAGATTTGAGGACTTATTAGTTAGTGATTCTGAAGTTTAACCATAGGGATTCCGTGACCCATTCGGAAAAAAGAATCTACTATATGGTATTAGGTATTCAACAGGCTGGCTATCATAGTATAGACTGTGCTGTGCCTAGTTTGTAGTCAAAGTACAAATTGTAAGATGTGTTATGTTATAGTTATTATCTTTGTCAATTACCATACAAATTATTCACACAGTGTAGTGCACCTACGATGTTGGAAACAGGGACCGTGACCATTTCTGTAAACACTTTCCGACTATTATCTATTATATAAAATCCCACCAAAAACATTTTCATGTAAAATGTTGGCAAGACGACTGCATATGGCTTACCCTGTGAAAAAGATATTAGATTTCATGTAGAGCCAAACTTCTGAATCTACATGCCCAAATCTCTATCAACCCTAACTTCACGAACTCTACGTCTTAGTAAAAATGTATGTACACTGACTCATCAGTGTGTCAATGACGAAATCGGTGGTTTTTAGGTATCAATAAAGTCTAAAGTATCAGAGCTATGCAATTGATACTTTGTATGTTTCATTAGTCTATTACTCATCATTCGTCATTCGTAACTCGTTTGATGTACACGTACGTTACATTCGCGTCTATAATCTTATACATACCCTCACCATGAGTAAGTGTGATAAGTGCAACAAGAATATTACGGCTCGAAGCCCTGGACTAGAATGTGCTAGATGTGAAAAGATCGTGCATAGCACAATGCAATGCTCTGGCCTTTCAAAAAAGCAGATTAGTGCTCTTCGTGCAGCGGAGACTCTCGAGTGGACGTGTCGGGAATGTCTAGATGTCTCGGGAAGAAAATCATCATTTGTAATCCCAGACGAAGACGACGAAGATGACGAAGAAACGTCTACAGAATTCAACCCACTAGTACAAGTTGACGCCAATAAACTCCTAAAAAACATAACCGTAGAAGTACAAAAGGCGCTCAATACCGAGCTGAAAGAACTGAAACAATCTATGCAGTTTCATAGTGAAAAAATGGATGAAGTGCTTGAAAGTGTACATGCATTTAAACAAACCATTATTGATCTGAAGCGGAAACTTGTGGAAGTAACTAACAAAAATAACAACCTGGAAACACGAGTAGGCGCCCTGGAACAACATATTCAACAACTTGAACAAAAACAATTGTCTAACCATATTGATATATCAAACGTACCTCTTCAAGACCAAGAAAATGTAAAAAATATTACGGAAACACTAGCGAAAAAATTATCTTTGCCTAAAGAGGACATCATAAGTACAAAACGTCTTAGTGGTAGAAAGGATCACCCTGGGCCCATTCGAGTCATGGTAAAGGACGATGGTACTCAGGAGAAATGGTTAACACTGTCTAAAAGTGTCTCTCTTCACGTTAATGATCTTATCCCTAACATTACTGATGTCGGTGGACAAAAGGTCTATATTAACGAAGCTCTTACTCCATACAACAGGAAACTGCTATGGAACGCAAAACAAGAGTTAAAAAATACGTTCAAGTTCATATGGTGCAAAAAAGGAACAATAATGGCTCGTAAATCTGAGAATGATAAACCGATAATAGTACGATCTTTGAATTGTATTAAAATAGCAACAAATGAAAAGTAGGTAGTTCACATTTATTCTCTTTTCTCCCTATTGTAGAAAGAACCTATTATTATGATTTATTTATCATTAATTAAAAATGGCTTCAATTGTAACAGATGATGTAGGTGAAATAAAAAACTGTACAAATATTCAAAATTTTCTAAAATGTATACCTGATGGCTATAGGAATTTACTATGTTTTCATATAAACATACGTTCTGTAATTAAAAACTTCTCAGCTTTAGAACAATGTATCAGTTCATGCAGACACAGCGTAGATGTAATCATATTAACCGAGGCTAATATATCGGATAATCTAAGTTGTCTGTATAACATTGACGGATACAACATGTTAACAGAATTGCGGAATACTCGAAGGGGTGGGGGCATAATTGTATATGTTCATAATAAGCACAAACTATCAGAGTTTAAATTAAAAACAAAGCACTTTGAATGCCTAGCTTTCAAAATCCAAACACCTTCTCACTATTCCGCTGTTCTGTGCGCAGTGTATCGCCCACCGAAAAACAGTAAATACTTATTCATAGATGAATTACACCACACCCTTACTAGCCTAGGTTCAAACTGTGACTTATACCTATTCGGAGACATGAACATAAACCTAAAAGTCGACTGCCCTAGAAAACATAAATATAAAACTTCATTGTATAACTGTGGGCTTATGAGTGGGATATCCGATTATACGCGAGTTGAAACAAAGAACGGTAAGGTAAGCAAAACTTGCATCGACCACATTTTCGTAAGGTCCCGCTCACAAGAACTGTATACGGCCGCGCTCGGAACTGTATTGGCCGATCATCGGGCGATTGTGTTAGCTTGCAACGGGCCGATAGTACAGGATGATTCTCGCATCTCTTATAAAAAAACAACTGACTTAAAAAAACTGTCAACACTGCTACAGCACATTGATTGGCAATCGACAAACAATATGTCATGTCCTTTTGAAATATACACTTTCATAAAAGATAATATAAATAGATGTTATAGTCAATCAGAAGTTAATACAAAATATAACTTAAGGTCGTCTCGTAAAGATAACATGATATGGGTTAGCAACAAAATAAATAAAGCATGCGAGTATAAGGATAAATTGTTCAATGAGTGGAAAAATGATATAAATAATAAAATCTTACGTCTGAAATATAATAAAGCTAGAAATTATGCATATAAACTAATAAAAAAAACGAAGAATAATCATATCAAACAAGAAATTTATGAAAATAAAGGTAACCCTCGACGTATGTGGCAGTTACTGAATAGATTGACCGGAAAAATTAAAACATCCATTGACAAGGCTTTAATTGCAGCATTTGAAGGCAGCACATGTGGGCGGATTGACATAGCGAACAAATTCGCACAGACATTCGAAAAAAGTGTAAAATCTATCTCACCGAATTGTAACATCCAACTATTAGACAAATCAACCTACAGTATGCATAAAAACGTTACAATGCGCTTTATAAAGGCTCGATTAGACAATGTACAGCCTATTATAAAAATCTTGAATAATAACAAAGCACCAGGGTATGATAGCATACGGGCAATTGATATTAAGTGTATTGGGGATAAGATAACTGAAGCAATTGCCAAACTCATTAATGCAAGCATAGTATCAGGCAAATATCCTGAACAGTTAAAAACAGGAATAGTTAGACCAATATACAAAAAAGGTAGCCATAAAGAGTACGAAAATTATAGGCCAATCACTATACTCCCTACAATTGACAAAATTGTTGAAAAATACATTGGCAATCAAATATATACATTCTTTAAAAAAAATGACATTATATCACAAAAACAGTATGGTTTTCAACCCGGGAGGAACACTACTCAATTAATTTCGGACTTTACAGATTCTGTCAACAAACATCTAGATAGCAAACGACATGTTATCGCAGTATTTATCGATTACAGCAAAGCTTTTGATACACTTCGCCATGAAAGAATAATTGATAGTCTGCAAGAAAGTGGAATACGCGGCTCTTTATTAGAATGGTGTTCAAACTACTTACAAAACCGAACATACTACGTGAAGGTTGAAAACGCGGTTAGTAGAACGGTTAACGTGACTGAAGGGACAGCTCAAGGTTCAGTGCTCGGGCCCTTGCACTACATAACTTATGTCAATAGCCTAGTAAACATAATAAAAAGCTGCGAACTATATCAATTTGCTGACGATACTTGCCTGATTGCAGCTGACTCCGACATTAATATGGCTCTTAAAAAATTACAAAGAGATTTTACTTTACTTTCAAGATGGTCCCATGACAACGGGCTCGTATTGAATGATAGTAAAACTAAAGTAATGTATATAAGTACAAGTCAAAATAGAAAAACATGCCCTATAACAATAATATCACATTGCCACAGCTGCTTACATACTAAAACTAATAACACTAATTGCAGCTGCGGTGCCCTGGAAGTTGTTGATAAACAGACTTACTTAGGTATAATAATTGATGACCGACTGTCATGGGCTAATCACATTCAGCATGTGTGTGATAAATTGCGCGCAATACTTGCAAAATTTTCTATACTTCAATACAAAATTCCTTATCCAATACTGTTATCGTTATATAAATCACTAGGCGAATCGATAGTCTCTTACGGTCTGAGTAGTTATGGACGCACAGCTAAAACAAATCTAGACCGAATCTATGAACTCCAGGTACGTATATTAAAAACCATTATCCCCCGAAAAATTAAGGAGCATTATAAAAATAATTATCAAGCCTTGTTCTCATATTGTTCATTGATACCAGTTCATGAGAAACTAAAATATAACATTCTTACGGAACAATACTTTAATGAGGCCCTTCAAAAAGTTATTTCTCACAGTAAATTAACCAGAAGTGTGAGTAAAAATAAGCTATCAACTCCTAAATTTAACAATGTACACGGAAAACGAACATTGCAATACATTGTTCCTGATTTAATAAATAGCTTACCAGTACACATAAAAAATAAAATAAATAGTAATAATTTAAAAAGTAATCTAAAAACCTACTTTATTAACACACTAAAAAAATAATAATATCATTAAGGGTAATGATAATATTCTCATAAAACTAGTGAATAATATCTAAGTGGTTTACTCTTCTTTGAAGGATTTAAGGAAATGTAAATAATGAATTAATAAAGTTTTTGGAATGAAACATCCTGTATGCAGCCCAGTATAGCACTTATTACTATGCAAGCTAACGCAACCATATTAAAACAGAAAAGCAGGTAGTCTGAAATAAAGATAGACCGTAAAGTTATTTGTCACTGCGTATGAATTACTAGACTAGTTTAAGCATACCCACTTACTTATGTAATGTTATGTATGTACTATTTCGTATTGTGTGCATTTTTTGTTTTTAAATATCATAATTGTGTTGATTGAGTACATTGACGAGTGTTAGTGTACGAACAAACCTTTCTGGTTTTTGTTACACTAAATAGTTTAGACTAAATAAATGTAAACTTTAAATAAAAATAAATTAAAAAAAAAAAAAAAAAAAAACTGACATTATATACTGAGAATTCGAACGATCTGGTGTACCGGAAACCAAAGTTATGAGGGTTCAAAAAAACGACGAAACACTTCGAGAAAAGGTAGGTAGTGCCCTTGTGTTTCGTTGGACTCGTCTTGGCGGGGGCACGACTGTGCTCCCAGATATTTGTGTCAGGTTATTGTTCACGAGGAACTCTGAAACTGTCTTACCAATCTACGCGATTTTGTTTAAAGCGCGTGTTTTGCTGTAGACCAATAGGAGACAGGCATCGTTGAAAAGAGACGCAAACGAGCATTGAGTGATGGAGCTAGTACAAATATAATTTTCATTGTTATTCTTCTTAAATGTTATATTGCAGTACTCATTAATGTATCCTAAAGTAAAACACCTGGATTAAGTTGAAGTTCTACATCGTTTACGGGACCTTTGATATGCCACATTCGGGTTACAAAGTTGTTGAAATTCGCACTTGAACTCTGAGTGGCTTGTTCGATGTCACGTGTTTCGTTTACTTATACAAGTCAACACATGGGGAAACAGTTATTGTTTACACTGTTAGTATATAACACATCTATATGTGTATGTTTGTATGTTAAGCGGAGATTACCACGGTTTTACTAAGCAAACGAACTTATTTGTTTATGTATGCATATGTTTCTTAGTTTGCGTTAGTATTGATTAGTCTGGTTTTTATATTTTTATGGTAAACGTGCAGACTATTAGTGACTACTAACGGCCATGGATACCTGAAATTCAAGATCCAGAAGTGCGTTGCGGCCTTTGAAACCTCCCCTTAGAATCAGGAGGAGGGTTTTGAGCTCCAAAAACCTCGTAAATGACATTATCTCAACGCTAACAACTAACGGTCAAAATAAAATATGAGCCAATAATACAAATTTTTAAACAAAGAAAAATCGACTTCAAGAAATCATCGTTCATCAAAATTGGTTCACCCAGTCGAAAGTTCTGAGGTAACGAACATAAAAAAATACAGTCGAATTTAGAAGCTCCTCCTTTTTGAAGTTGGTTTAAAGGCGATTGAGGCGATTGTATATAAAGATTTGACTTAAAACACTTGTATTTTGGCTAAAAAGGCAATTCTGATGACTTCTAAATGACCTGGATCAATAATACAAATAGAAGTTTACTTACGAAGGGTCTGAACTCACTAACTTAGTTTTAGATACTTTATCTACTGTGAGCTTAGTCTCCTAGCTTAGCTAGTAATCTAAACAAATACCATTCGTAATGAAGGCATGTCGTAAAAAGTGCTCAGTTTTCAAGTCACCATATTTCAATTGGATAAACCTGCATTTTATCAAATATTTTTATTTACCGAATCTGGGGTCCTTCTATTGCTAACGATTATATTATTATTTTCATTCACAAATGTAATAGATTAAATGTTCTTAATGGCATTTATCACGTTATATGAACAATGCGCCAAAAAATACTATAAAATATGAAATAAAAACATGTCACTAGGCCACCATAGTGTGGGTCACCATGCTGCATTGTTTGCATTAGTAATGAGGATGGTAGACACCACTCTTGGATTCTACTCATGCTTTCCATCAGCCAGAATAGAGTTACGTTAGCAGACTTTAAAATAATGTTGGTTAACAAACAATATTTACGATCATAGCCGAGGTGGTCATTTATTTACTGGTCACAACTTTTACCCATGAAATACATTTTGAAACTTGGTAATTTATTTATTATTTAATCAATTCGACTGCAGGGTTGGCCCAGTGGTTTAGGCAGTCGCCACGCCACTTTACACTGCGCCAAGTGTTGCGGGTTCAAATCCTACATGGGACAACACTTTATGTGATCTACAAATTGTTGTTCTGAGTCTGGATGTTCTTTGTGCCCGTTTCATGTTTATAAAGTCCACCGCGACACAGGATGTATTCCTAACGCGGGAGTTGTCTTTTTAGAAAAGAAGAAAAAAAAAGACGAAAAATATAGAGGCAATCATATGCATATTGCTTTCTACTATAAGTAACATGATTTAAGATTATTTTCCGAAAATTTAAAAGTCTGTATAACGATTACTTATAAATCTATCTTTTATTGTAACCCACTCTCATGTTCATACATTATTTTATTTTCAGGTAAGACCACCACGACTGCATTGTGTTAAAGTGGTATGTACTTACTATAATATTTATATTATTTTGATACTGGAGTAGCTATTGTAACGAAATGGTAACTGTACTGTCGATAATCATATTCATTTTGTTAATTTAATATGCAAATTAACAACATACATGCTAATTGCAACAAATATTTTAAAACATAATATGATAACAATAGTTTTTATTGTACAATAACATCACTTTGTTTTTGCAAGGAATAATACAAATATCAGGCATGAAAAAAATAATTTCTTATATTCACCTATTGGTTAGCATAAACAACTATAAATAGAAGAGGTTCTCATAGGTTTATTAATTAGTCAGCGCGGGATCATGAGCCCGGAATGCTACGAGCATACGCAAGCTCTACGCACTTAGTGGGCACAGCTCGAAATTCAGGACTGCGCTAGCCAACGCGCTGTCGGAATGCTTGGATAGGGAGGACCATATGTGTCACCTACCGCTTAGCTTAAATATTCACCAGGCACGGTTGCTTCGGTGAGTATCAGAATCGAATAGGACGGGAGGTGTGGCTTCCCATCCTACTCGATTCACTGCGTCGTCGTGACTGCTGCAAACGACCTAGGACAGGTGACACCCCTGTGCGGCCAGGGGAAGTCTTCTAAGGCAGGTCCGTGTTCCGCCTCGTACTGCGTAAAGCAGTGTGAAGCGTGACAGCTGCCTGCTCCAGGGGTGACTCTGGTCACCCCGGAATGTACCTCAGTCGTGGGGTACGGCAGGGGGACTTCGGAAGCCACCGATGCGTTCTTGGAGCTCCTCCCAACTGCTGAGGTGTAAAAGTATAAAAGAATCTCAAAATATTCATATAGATACAGAATTGCATTCATGAAATCAATTTTAAAAATATATTATAATACGGACCAGTCCCGTTCCGTATTTAAACTTAATTAGGACGTATAGCCCCGGCTGCCCTTTAAATTCAACTAATTTAGTGGACAAAAGCTCAATGGAAGAACTTGTCCCAGTGAGATTTCTTAAACGAAAGCGAAGCGAACCCTAAGTATAAGACTGTAAAAATGTTAATATATTTTTATAAACATATAAATACTGCCCAAAGGAGTTTAATTATAACTGAAGAGAGGTAAACATGAGATGTTTTTCAATGACTGAAGACGCAAATCAGGGTATAATACTTTTATTTGAAAATAAAACAAATAAGTTAGATAATAACTGTTATACTGAGTACCAATTGTCTGCCACTTGAAACGAAAGAGCCTGTATAAGTTTGTCGGACAAGCAATGCAATTTTGTTACGTCACCTTAATACAACAAAAAAGTGTTAGGTAATAGCATTAAATATTTTCAATGAAATTCCTAAAAAAAATCAGAGAGATACCAATAAATCACTTTCAAAAAGAATTGAAACAATGGCCAATTAAAAATTGCTTGTATACTGTAAATGAATTTATGAACAGCTTACTGTTCCTAAATTTGATCTTGATCAGTACTAGAATATGATCACGACATCATATGACATGAATTAGATAAAATAATTTTAAATTTGGACTAATAGATATTTGTTTTTTTTTTATATTAAAATTATTTTGTAAATATTAATGTACTGCAGTACTAAAGTAATGCACTTTTGTTAACCGTGATAATAAAGTTATTATTCTACTAGCTGATCCGACAGACTTCATTCTGTCAAAAGTTATTGGTCTGTCGCAGTCCAATAAAAAAAAAATGTTTTAATTCATATTTCCCACGCAATTCTATGTTTTTTCTCTTCACAAAAACTTTCATTGGGCCTTAACGAAAATTTAAAAAAATAACCAAATTGATCGAGCGGTTCCCGAGTTTTGCGCTTAGACACATTTGACGAAAGATACACCGAACTACGGTGTGACGTCACGACACGGAGTACACAACAGTACCAATCCTGAATCGCGCAGTAAGATTTCCGCGCCAGTTAACATATATACAACTTCCCAACATCAACCGTTAGGGCAGTTGGCCCGCCAGGCATGATCACCTCGCCTGGTCGGAGGATCCTCCCTTTGTGTTGGAGGAACATGATCACCCGTTCCTCTACAGTACCTAACATTGAAAAAATATTTAAAAATAAGTATTAAAACCTTCATGGAAAGAGTGTACATACCTTCTGCCACTAAAAATTGGCAAAAGACTTGGGACTTGGAACTCATTAGTTGCAGGCGTGCATGTACGGTAGTTGTCATTTTACATCAAGTGTTTCGGCCACTCATTTACCCTCTATCCTAAAAATACACCGTGAATTTTCCTAACATAATACTGTTTGGACGATAACATGTGACCAATTAGGATACTGAAAAGAGATTTATAGCTTGGATTATAATATGATCACACTATCGCACCCGTTGTACGATCTATTTACGATAATATTTCTTTGCTCGCACGATGACTTTCAAGCTTCAATTAGGATACCCTTCGATCAATAGGATACCCGAAAGAAATACGTAGGTATGTAATCTCAACGTGACATAAAATCGCATTGCTTGATCCCACGACCGTTTGCCAATCAGGGCGATCCTTCAGGAATTAACACGAACATAATCGATACTTAAATTGCCGTACACGGTTCGATCAGGTGGAACTGACAGCAGTCAAAGGCCTAACTGAGTTGGACGTGCAAGCTCTCCGTCATCGAATGCGCGACCACTGTGGTCGTGTTAATTCCCTTCGTTCCCTAGTACATATCTCTATCTATCTATGTACTAATATATAAAGCTGAAGAGTTTGTTTGTTTGAACGCGCGAAAATTATTTTAGTGTTAGATAGCCCATTTATCGAGAAAGGCTATAGGCTATATATTATCACGCTAAGACCGATAGGAGCGGAGCACCAATGAATAATGTTACAAAAAACGGGGGAAAATTATTACGCTACGGGCAATAGTAGACGTAAACGATGTTGCGTGGGTCAGCTAGTATACAATATACATGCATGTTCGTCTTCCGGTGAGTCTTACGGTAGTGTTAATTACTGACAGATAATATGTTTTTCAATACAAGGTATTTCAATAAAAATAGCTAATCATGCCAGACTCAAGAGTTGAAAATTTCGTGCAAATTTAAAGATGCGTACTTCTGATAATCTCATACATAATATTATAACTATATTCAAAATTAAAAAAACCCCCTACTCAAGCACTTAATCGAGTAATCATACGCCAATGATATTTTTGCAGACATGCGGTTATTCTTCCCCACTTTCACCCCCGTAACTTTTAAACGACTCAACCGAGTTTCATGAAACATGTCTAAAAATACTCGCACGTAACTCACCTCTCATACAAAAAAAACTAAATTGAAATCGCTTCATCCGTTCGCGAGCTACAGTGCCACAGACAGACAGACACGTCAAACTTATAACACCCCTCTTTTTCCGTCGGGGGTTAAAAATGAAACTCATCTTTTACAACAATATTTGTAAACCTCAATATATTTGACCTCAAATATTCGGTTACATCACTACATATTATAAAACAAAGTCCTCCGCCACGTCTGTCTGTCTTGATATTTAGTCTCCGTTCCCGATAAACTCAAATGCTACAGCACCGTTTACAGTTTTTACCAATAGATAGAATAAGTTATGGAATCAGGCGTTACTTTGCGGAAATCCATGACATTAAATGCTATGAAATATATTTAGCTTTAATTCCGCGAGACAAATATCCAGGTCTGAAAGCAGGGCACAAATCCCACCGTCATGCATACTCACATGCACACTCACATGCACACTCACATATGGGTATCATGCATATGCACACATACAAAACAAGTGAGAAATAATTAGCATGCCATGCAACCAAACCTATACTCGACACGTGTTTCGCCCCTCCACGGGGCATCCTCAGGAGATGTTGACTCGTCGAGCGTTTGAGCTCGAACGGTATATAAAGGGCCAACAGCGGTGCGCTAGCTCATTCGAGCTCAAACGCTCGACGAGTCATCATCTCCTGGATTTCAGACCTGGATATTTGTCTCGCGGAATTAAAGCTAAATATATTTCATAGCATTTAATAGATAGAATGATTCTTGAGGAAGATTTTCGTATTTAATTTGTTAAATTTTTGAGTATATTGGCTATAATCACAAATTTTAACAAAAAAAGAACCGACTTCAAGAACTGGACCAAATTAAAATGGGAAGCACCGGCTTTCAAATAAAAAAAGAATCATCAAAATCGTTTCACCCAGTCTTAAGTTCTGAGGTAACAATCATAAAAAGTCGAATTGATAACCCCCTCCATTTTTGAAGTCGGTTAATAATATTTCTTGAAAATATCGGAAAAAATTTAACCACACATCTTCTGGGGGTCACATAGGTTATATTATATTTTCTGAAAGGCCCGTGCGAAGCCTGGGCAGGTTGCTAGTTCAAAATAATTTAATGTCTGAGATTTAAAATATTCATAAAATGATTGATCTTTTATATAATAACTTAGTGATTTTCTTTATAACTGTATAACTTTTTCCAATAAATTACATGAATAAATAGCTTGCCTTGCAATTACCCGCAAAGCTTTTCGTTTACCTTTTTCCGGCATCCTGTTCGCGGCGATTCCCGATACTTTATTGGATAAGCTTTAAGGATGTTGAAGCGAGCGATAGCATATGGCCACAATCACCACTGAAAGTGTTCTATATATTACAAGCTTTTTATTAACTTGCAATGTATGTATGTATGCTTGTATGTTCGGGTGGAATCTTGCAACTCAATTTTGAAGCAGATATCTTCAACCAATTTTGCTGAAATTTTGTAAGCATATATATACAGCGTGACAATACAATATTATAATGACATGGAGCTGATCTGATGCTGGAGCTGGAAGGTGGCCATAAGAACTCTGTAAAGAAACGTCACAACATCATCTAGTTTGGACTCGTTAGATTCGTATCGAGGCATTCCAGTGAAAGCTTGTTTTTAAAAAGCTTTTTTTTAATTTATATTTATTTAATGTGCATAATAGAAATAAATACCAAAAAAGATGATATTTATTGATTTGAGTCAGCACTAAAGACTAGCTGACATTCGCTCTTGAACTAAACGGTTCGGCTCTTCCTTTCAGTGCCGAGCAGTTAAAACCTGTGACTTACTGCCAGCGCACGTGTTTCAAAATTTGTTCCCGAGTTTTCTGGAATAGTGCATATTTTTAAAATACTGAGAAATAGTTCAACCTTTGAATTCAGTTCGTCCACAGAATTTCGGTGGCCGATGCCAGCCAATCTTGATCGATTGATCTAAGCGTGATTTTAAGTCTCTTATATTAGGCACGCCACCAACAACAATTTGAAAAAAAATAACTTGAAAATTGATTAGATGGTTTCGCAATTCCTGATGATGATGAGCAATAACGTGATACGAGAGTTAAATAAATGATAGATATGTATTTGAACAAAATAGTATAAACAGTTGAGTACTTCATTTGTATTCATTGCATAGGAAGGTGTGTACACACACGTGTCTGTACACAACTCCCTATTCATGCCGTGCCCAACGGGCTTTTAAACTAGTGATAGCTGTATTTGGCTTGTACTCTTACAACAACACAAAATAACAAAAGTAATGAACTTTATGTATATACAGACTGCGGCTTACGGGCTCCCACACATAACTGCGATGCAATGCGATGCAGCGTGAAGTTCTTGCGGTGCATTCGTGTGAGCTCGCAGATATTTGCGATGCGATGCGAATTCGCAGTTATGTGTGGGAGCTCTTAATCTGAATGGTTAGGTTTCACTGTTAAATTTTATAAAAATTACTTGGATTGATGTTAGTTTATCTTAGACAAAGATAAAATTTACAGAAGTGAATTGAAAGAAATATTTTTGTATAACTTGTTTGGATCTTACACTTTGCATTTGTAGGTTAACGTTTACATCAGATATAGTCCGGGATGTGTGAATATTTTAAATATATTCCGAGATTCCCGGAACAAATTTTATAACTTATTACTATCAAGCAAATTTTTCGTGAGTGGCTTCATTTTGATGAGGGGTCCACCTTTCACCTTACATAAAAAAAATTGTATAATAGCATAGGACCGGGATAACGTACCACGCAATTTGTAGAACAATGTGTCTGTTAAATTATATCAAAACTAAAAAGAGTATATTAAAAACAGCACAACGAGAATAATAAAACCGCAGTATTTGTAGCGTACCCACGTAGTCGGTCAAATGTAAATCAAATAGACTGAGCGAAGTATGCATATATTTTGCGGTCCTATCGCGCGATTTAAACTTTAATTACATTCTTTGATTAAACCGAGACACAAAATATCTCTAAAATAGTTGTGTATTTCTTTATCGATATTACATTCGCCTACATGCTTAATTTGATCTGTTTAAAATCACATTATAACGAATATAATTCAGCGAGGGATCTGTCACAAGTCGTAAATAGGAAAATAGAACCAAAACTCCCTAAAGAAGATTTATTGATACAGTTGGAGGAAACCCATGAAGAATTTGTACCAAAAGCGGACGAATCAGACTGGTCATAGCAAGCTGTAGAAAATACTATAATATTTTAAAGCGTAGAAGCGATAGATATAGTCACTGTAGATATGGTATATTCATCGAACTTAAACTATTATTTGATTTATTTGTATATAGGTACATTTATAATATCGACTATTTATTATAAGAACTATGAGAGTGTGCGAGTGAGTGGATTTAATTGAACTTGAGACATCTACTTCTAACTTACACAGTGTAAAACATTGCATTATAAATAATAACTTTCAATGTCAATTTTAAAGCTTATGAAATAGATGACCCGAACCTCTTGCATGAGGTAATTACTATGCAAATAGATAATAACATTTGAAATTTATCTGAGACAGTACGTTACATGGAAAACCTTTTAACAACTTTAGAGGTCAGTGTAAATGAGAACTTCAAAATGGTACTTTGAAAATCATATTCCACGGACTCGAAGATACAGCACAATTTCGAATGGCGAGAAGTTCAGTAATTAGTATATAATTATGATAAAGAGTATCTACAAGACGACTACTACTACCAAAAGACGTTTAGATACTAACTAATCATCTTTTCAATGTGTTTTACTAGTTTGTTGAGTTGTTAGTGAATAAAAAATTTCAGAGTGCCAATAAAGTATTGATCGTTGTAAATTACAATCTCGAATTATGGAAAAGCAATATAAAAACTTTCATTAAGAATGTTCACTTTAAGGCTTTGATCTTAGAAGTACATTTTGTGTTATTTATAGAAAATACAATTTAATATCTCCTTAGATGTTTCAAGCCCACGCCTTGAAGAGAACTGGGCGCAGGAAAATAACCTGAAAATTAATGACAGTAAGATATAAGTACCTACTTGAGTTCCTGGCCAAATAACCACCTGGCAATGGAGCCGAAATGCCTAATTTGTTTTACTTTTAGAATATATACGTTTTGTTGAATTTCGAGTGGGCCAAATGTTGATATCGGGTAATCGATCATCGGTTGGAGGTTACAGGAGAGAAAGAATTGTATAATAAATACAAGTTAATTATAAAATGTTCATACAAAAGTTAAGATCCAAATCCCCCGGTCCTACCAGTCCCAGTCGGACACAATATACCGACAGCATTAGTATGCTTCTTTCGTCATCTCTCGATAAAAGAGGGGTGCGTGCGTTATAAGAATTCTGAGTCAAAGTTTTTTTCTGTGTTCAACAACAAGGATTAAGCATCTAGAGCCATTTAAAATAAGTAAAAGTTTTAAACTGGATAAAGATTATCAATTGAAACGATATTTTTCAATACTTAATAACAACTTTACAAATCTCACACAAGTCTAATTCAAAACTAGAGAGAACTTTAGGTAGGTAACCACGCCACTGATAGCATACTTAAATAAATAAATTCAAAAGTAAATCTGTGTGTCTGTCTATTACTGGCATGGCATATAATAATAAAATGGCATACTTTGATTCTTGAGTAAGCACGTAGGGTACTCTTAACTGTGATAATCGACATACACGCGGGTAGAGCCTGGATTCGCAGGCAAAAGATAGCTTTAGATAAATTACCCAGATATAAAAAATGATTGTGCTTATTTTTATTCATTTATTTACGGATTATAATATTATCGGTTATAGTGTGTGACTACTGCCGACTTTAGTCATCAGAGCCCTTTCTAACTCTCCCCACAATCTACAGGTTCAAGGATCAACCCTCTAACCAAGGTGAAATTAGCAAAAACTATCAAACTATGGGTATGACGTGATCTCAACGCTTAGTCACGTGTTAAAAATAAAACAGTATCCAATACTAGATATATGTATGTTAGCGATTGTAGAAAAATAATCGACGTGAATCACTTGAACATTGGTTAAGGGGCTGATCAGGGATCGGGAGATCAATTCAATTTTTTACCCGACTACGGCAAAGCCGAAGGAGGGTTATGATTTTAACAGGCTATCTATGTATGTATGTAAGTATGTATGTATGTATGTTCATTTGTTCCCTCATAGCTCCTTAACTACTTATTAGAACTGGACAAATGAGGTATCGTTAGAAGCGTCCTGATCGTCCCCTGGTTATAGGCACTGAATCTAATGTGGCGCCCTCTAGCCGACATAAAGTACTGTATTAAAAAATTAATTTGATATAAATATACCGTGTTTGGTATCATTAAAATAAATATTTTCGGACGGAAATATTGGAAAGGGCGTTACTTGTACATTTCAAATATATATATTAATAACGGCACCAAAATATTTTAAATAAAAAAAAGTAAGAACTAAAACCCAACTACGACATAAAACGACGTTGAAAAAGTATAAAACAAGTTTGAAAAGCCGTAGTCACACGTTACATAGAAACGCACCATAATACTTTAACAACGTGTGACTACGGCTTTTCAAACTTGTTTTATACTTTTTCAACGTCGTTTTTTCGTAGTTGGGTTTTAGTTCCTCCTTTTTTGTAAGTTGCAGTGGTATCAGTTCGATCGACCTCAACTGCCAGTAAAATATTCCTATTGATTACCTACCAACAACAACGCAGAACTAGTAACCAAACTGGTTCACTACATAATGTTTTATGTATAATTTTTGTATTATGTTCTTGGTCACGATGAACGATGAACTTTTAATTTGATAGGCCGAAGCGCAAAGGTTTTTCTTTTTTTGGGTTTCGAGGCAAACGAGTAGATGCGTAGTTGTTCACGATGAACTTCGAAACTATCTAACCGATTTTCAGGTTTTTTTTTAAATTTTGTGTGGCGTGACTAAGATAGGATGGTTACCATCACGTTTAAACCAAGAGGAGCCGCGTATGATGAAAAATATACGCAGCCGAAGTTGTGTGGGTCAGCTAGTAAATGTATATAACTTATATTATTTAATTTTCGTATTTTTTCCTTGACAGACGTTCTTTGTAATTCATAACGAATAAATAATATTTTCTATAATTCGACACAGACAGTCAGAGGCTGGAAAACCAGGATTAAGCAAAAGTTAATTCATCACTACTGGCTTATTGAGAGCTTGTTAAAATGAAAGTATTTTTTTCGGTAACAATATTAGAAACCCATAATTCATTTCTACGTTTCATAATATTTAATCTGGCCAGTCTGGTAGGCCACTTTTCTAAGGAGAACTGTTAAAATAATAATTATCTTTATTGTTATAATAATCTTTCACAATTACGTTAGAGCTAAAGATTTAAAGTAAAAAGTCACACAATTAGACTAAGGCCATGTTCAGATGACGAGCTCTCAACGCGCGTTTTGCTAACGCGCGTTAACAACTTCATGTAAAAACGCGCGTTAGCATGTGTACTCCTAGAACAAATTACATGTAGTTGTAAACGCGCGATAGCAAAACCCGCGTTGAGCGCTCGTCATCTGAACATGGGCTAACCCTAACTCCCAAACTAGGTATTCCCATGGTATAACAATATACTACGCCAGGTATGGCATTCCGACGAACGACATGACGTCACCATCGCTGTCGCTGATTCTGGTTGGTTTCTTTCGTGCTATGATGCTATTCGCTGGGTCTGATTGGGTCACGTGGTAACTGGATAGTGACGTCACCTCGGGGAGCTCTCGCAATGCGGGACCTTGTTTTCTTAGATCATGGGTATTCCTATGACTTGGGAGTTAGTGTTATGCTGTTACAGAGACAGATTGGTACAAATAAAATTAAATAAAGTGCTAAGTGTTACAGCCTGTAGATGTGTAAAATGTGCGTTAATATTTGATGATACCAAGCCAGAAATATATTTATCTAGAAATAGACTCATTTATTCATAATTATGACTGCACATATTATTTAAATTATTTAATAAAAAATTTGTACTGTATTGTAGGTACGCAATGAAGTGACACGCAGGACGAAGATTTGTAAATCGCACAGGTGACTGTCATATCAAACTCGTCATTCTCAGAACAATATCCGTACTACCAAACCAAGAGACCATTTAAACAACCCGTTTAGCATGTAATAAAATAAAAATAACGCAAACCACTTTCCAAGTTACCCACTTTCAAAAATTTCAGTTCTTAGACAAAAATAAAACACGTTTTAAACCATGTTAATAACTCTCGGAGCACACAGCTATGAAAATATAAGGAAAGTACAGGATAGCGCAACGTAAAGTGTCAGTATTCTAAGAAAAATAGAGATACAAAGCCCGCACCAACCTTTGGTAGATTTTATTACTTATTATGTTCTATTTGAAACTTTCATTTTGGAAATTCATGGACTATAAACGAATTATTCTAACAATAATTTCATTTACAGTATTTCATCATTTTATGCCACCAAACATATGTTTACAATGGGGAATATGCATGTCTTTTTTTATTTCTTAATCTGATAATTTACGTCTCTATAACATAGAAAAAAATATAAATAGGCTTGAAAATAGTCAAACAAATTTTCAAAGTGAAATTTAAAACACTGACTAAATTTGAGCCTTTCAAACGCCGCCATTTTGCGCGCGCTTTAGACATTACTAATGACGTCATTGTCATTTCGTGTTTGTTTACTTTTCAGTGTATCAGATACTTTATACATATTTACAGTTTTATTTGCTATAAAAAACATAGTATGAACAACAGAATTTCGACGCCGATAATTTCGTAGAAGTAACCATCGACGTCACATTACGTTTCGACCAATAGTGCGCGTTTTAGAAGTTTCAATTTCCCTCCCTTAATTTTCACTTTTTATTTAATTTTTTTCTGGGCTTAAATAATCACTAAATAAAAAATACCTTATAAGTATATTGTAAATACAATAAAGAATCTAGTAAAAATATTTGAGACAAATTAAAATTTTATTCACATTCCCTATTGCTTTTTAAGCCAGCGTAAGCACGGTGTCTTTAAATTCATATCAATAGTTAATTAGTAAACTACCGTGAAGTATTGTACATTGTTTTTATTTTATTTTTGTCGATAACCTAATTGTACTAATGTAAATGTAACAATTTGAAGAATATAGTATGTGACTCAATCAAGCCAGAACGTCTAAACTGATATACATGAAATTTGACACAAAGCTAACACATAGTCTACATTGTATTCCAGTGAAATCGATTGAAGCCATTGATATAAATACAAACGAGGCGGCGCGTAAAAGCTACAAAATATTTTTAAGGGCTTTAGTCACGTCTCAGTTTCCTGCGTCGCTCTCGTATTGCGCCATCCGCAGACAACTCGATTAATGTGAGCCAACAACTCGCCAAAAAAGAAATGTCTAACTTTGTGATAGCACGTCTCTTCATAAATATAACGTTACATAATTCATACTTATATTATAAATTTGAAAGCAACTTTTTCTATCTGTGTGTCTGTCTATAACTCTTTTACGCTAAATCGCTGAACCGATTTGGATGAACTCTACAGTTTACCGCGTTAACCGAGCTTTTCCCCGTGGCTCTATATGCGTGTACTTACACGCATATAGAGCCACGGGCAAGAGCTGATACTCTTACACTGCTGGACCAATATTAACCACAGCTAAGAACCAGCACAAGAGAACTGGCTTTTAAATGAAAAAAATACCGCATCGATATCGGTCCATCCGTTTGAGTGCTACGATGCCATAGACAGACACACACACACACACAGACAGACCTCGACGTTAAACTTATAACACGCCTCTTTTAGCGTCGGGGGTTAAAAATACGGCATGTACTCAACATGCTTCTGCTTAATTAAAGATGACAGTTACTACTGTCAGATCTTTATCTCAAAAGAGGTGTTTGTACAGAAACCTATATAAAATATAAATATGGGAAGTACCACAGATAAATATTTGTTACGAAAGATTTTTTGGTCGTATATAAAACCGACCTTTTGAAATAATCCAAATTTATATTTAGATTATTTCAAAATGTCGGTTTTGAACAAGTTTTGAGCAATGTCATTATTAAACACCGATGTGTTTAAGCGGCTGTTATCGATATAACAGCCGCTGTTGTCATTTTATAACTATAGACGCCCTCGGTAACAACGATTATGTTTGTATTTTTAAGCTATTGCTTAGCTTTTATCGCGGGCTTTGAGTGTGGCGACCGAATTAAGAAATTCCGTAACGAAAATAAAACCTAACACCCGAAGCTCGCACGGATCGAGACCAGCTGCTCCGAAATCGGACGAATACGTAAGCAGCTGTTTATGAGAAATTATATCTATCATATCTTTATAATGCCACACTCACCGCATGTGCGCCCCGTAAGTATACCTGTTAAATTTTTCGTATTAAAATGTAATTATATCAAATAAGTAATATGCACATCATTGTTATCGTTATGAAATTTTCCGTGTCGTTGACTATTTAAATTATCATGAAATACCTACTTGTTTTACTACTACTAATATTGGAGAAATCATGTGAAATATTTGTATGATATGATTTTTTCACTTACTTGATGTCAATATTAAAAAAAAAATACTTCTTAAAAAAAAAGTTATAAATAATTAAAATGGTTGATTAAAATACTATGCAATAGCTTTGCCGCGGCAGTCCCCGAGTGCCACAAGTTTTTTTTTACCCTAGGCCTCTGCTGCAGTGAAAAGTACCTAAATACGCAACGAAAGTAAAATATATAAATCTGCACGTACAATTTTGGGTTTATGAGTAAAACTCTAATGTATTAATAAGATTATTTACACAATGACGTACAAAATTGTCTTTAGATGAATTTTCTGAGAATAACTTACGTGTCTTACTTTTATAATGGTGAGAATTGTATATATGGAATTATAAATCAGATCGATTGGGGGTACGGTAAACGACGTAATCCATCGTTCCGCCTCCCTCGGTCACCGTCGTTCTGCTATCCTCGGTTTATCTTCGGTCCCTAGCGTCAACTTTAGTTTTCTTTAACTAAATTTTGAAGAACTCTTTTTGTTTCTTCAAATAATGGAGTTGTTATTTTTTTACGAGTCGTGTCTGATAAGATATCTATCTGAAGGTATTTATATTTGTTTATAGAGAACTTTCTTTATTTTATACACACTCGTTTATAAATTTAGCATGGTCCGATAGCTGATACCATTTTTTGAGTAGGTATTTGAGGCAAGCTGAAAACTTGTCACAGACCTCTCCTATTATACCCCAACACCGAACTGCAGGCCTAGCTGGTGAGTACCAGCTCTCCTACTAAGAGGACAACTACTAACTTTCATTATGGTGGAGTGGAGGAAGTATGTCAGTTTTATCTTCATAGTGAAGTGACCTGCTTAAAAACATCGATTAAAGTAAATGAATCGATACAGACTTGAAACATTATGTGAATTTAAAAAATCATCAGGCGAATCCCTGTCCCATTATTATTTTTTCTTTCGTAAATTCAAGGAGCAAAATAAGACAAGTACATAATTTAACCAAAAAATTGCATTAATTCAGTTGAATTATCAGAACTGTTATAGTATTGTCATATTTATTACTGCTGTCAGCACTCAGAGATAATTATTAATTCATTTTCAATAATATTGTCTATTCTCACATCTCGTTCAAAATCTTGTAAAATTATTTTCTTTGTTTTCTCTATGACTTTTCTCCAGTCTTCTGTAGTGACTTCTGCACATGCAGTTTGTACCAGAGTCATCATTTTAGCAGTACTGAAGGGTGGTTCAGTATTGTTCCGCGCTGCATGACCCTTTATTTGTGCCCAAATAAGCTCAATGGCGTTATACTGGCAATGGTAAACTTTTATTAAAGTTAGACTTGCATCCACACCATTTTTCACCAGCCACGAGACAATTTCTTGCTTTTTATTTGCTTGAGTTGGTGGTTTATCGACTTGTACAGAATGATACGGTGCAATTGTCCATTATAATTTTCGATGGGTTTTCTAAGCTGACTAGCAGCTTCTCAAACCTCAAAGTTCATTTCCTCATGGTAATCACTTGTAGTTTTAGAGGCAAATGCGAGGAGGCAGTCTGGAATAAACCTTGAGAAGCTGATCCCGCGTGACATATAATAAGTCGGGCTCCTTTTCCCCATGGAACTTTCGAGGTGGAGGCCGCTGTATCATCGGTCCATGTCCGCGAAACCGTATAATTTGCATTCAACCATGTTTCGTCAATAAACACGACATTGTCCCAATCTGTAATTTTATTTAATTGACGTAAGAACGTTACTTTCTCTTCAAAATAATATCGTAGCGTTCTAGCAGGATTTTCCGCTTATCAGATTTTTAAAATCTAAAGCCAATCGATTTCAAAACCTTTGATAGAGACGATTTACCACCAAACAATAAGCCTGCGTCTTTTAACGAACTCATTAGCTTTTCCCGTGTAGATTATTCTTTTCTCGAGTAATATCCATAAATGCGGTTGCGAATTGCAGCAGCAGCATCAAAATTATCAACGCCAAAAATTTTCTTGTCCCTCTTACTTTTTTTCGGTGTACGTAAAGTATTATCTTCTGAGCCTGATGGTCCGTATTTCTCTTTCAGCATTTGAGTTACTGTCCTCTTCCCTATTCCCAATACTTCGGCAACGCGTTCTCTTGGTTGTGTCAATGGTAAAAGAGGTCCATCGTTAATTTGACTACACGTTTGGCCTAGTGGTTTAACGGTCACTACGCCGTTTCGTACTTCGCCAAGTGTCGTGGGTTCAAATTCCACGAAGCCAACACTTTGTGTGATCCACAAATTGTTGTTCTGAGTCTGGGTGTTCTTTGTGTCCGTTTCATGTATGTTTGTAAAGTCCCCCACGACACAGGATTTATTCCTAGTGCGGGAGTTGTCTTTAAAATTGCGAGATTGACTGTTTAGCGTTTTCCCCCGTTTCGACATGGTAAGACTGTAATGTTGTTCTAGTTTACTAATCGTTAAGCAATCAGAGTCCAATTTGTAGCCAGGTAAACGTAGTCAGAAAGATCAGTACAATAAAAAAGGCGGGTCAGAAGAAAATTATGGAGAGCACACCAAAGTCGCACAGTCACTTCGGACAACGACCAAAAGATTGCCTCATGTAATGGCGACATGGCATGGCGTCATCGACAGGCACTGGTGTTGCCAGCAACATCCCACCTAAATTGTACCTAACATCAATGATTTTTCTATTTAGTTATTTTTTGTATTTTTATAGATAGTTAAAATGATAATAAATAAAATTATATTTTATTATAATCACAACGTGGTTATTAATTTATGGTCATATTTATTCACAAGTAATCATTGCATTCGATTCTACTTATCAGCTTTCGATTTCTAGAATAACATCCCTAGTGTTTAAAAAGAAAAAGGATTAACTGATGCAACATTGTAACGACGTTCAGTTCTTTAGATCAGAAATTGTTTATTATGTTTAGAATGGTTTATTAGTGAAAGCATATCGTAAAATTACTTGTATTGGTCTTTATTACAATAAATATGTAATCGCAATTGAAAAATGTTAAGCAATTGTGCAGTTCTAACAAAACGCAAAAATATATTATTTTATACCCGCCGTTACAAGGTCACCTTGTTGAATTTTGATGAATTGTCAAATGTTATCTATTAAAATGACTCTACTATAGTTGACGTGTTTAGATAAACTGATAAATCTATTAGCCTAAGATCCGGCTGCAGAATCTAAAGATTCATCATGTAGATACTCAAACTCAAATTTCTACATTCATTTTTGAATAGGACAATTTATTGGTAACAGGTTGCCAGTCACAAAGTGCCCTCAAATATTTTTTGGCTTTTTAAATATTCTACATACATTGCTGTAATAGGAACGATATTTTGTTAAACAACAACAGCGGGCACTTTTTGACTGGCAACCTGTTACTAATGTATTGTCCTATCTATACTTATAATAAAAATGTAACAGTTCCAATTCTGTACATTAAAGATATTTTTAATCTCTGTCTCTGTAATCGATACTGAAGCCAAAACTGTAATTTTTTACATTTTTGTCTGTCTGTCTGTCTGTATCTTGACCGCGCATCACGCCGAAACTACTGAACGGATTCAAATGAAACTTGGCATGATTTGAGTTCATACTACGAGGTAGGACATAGAATACTTTTTATCCCGAAATTCAGCACGGTTTCCTGGAGAGAGGGGATGAAAGTCAAAATTTGTACTTAGTTGTAATTCAATAACACATAGTCCGATTTCATTCATTCTTTTTTCTAGAAAGAAAAAAAAAGATAACGGGAAAAGTCTTTTTTTTGTCCGCGACTTTACACTGCCTGTGGGAAGCTGAGACAGATATGTAAATATGGCGGTACGAAGTTCGCCGGGTCAGCTAGTTCAAAAATAAATGTATAAATTTGAGTTTGAGTATCTACGTGATAAACATAAAGATTCTGCAGCCGAGTCTTAGACTATATGAATTTCAAAAAATAGAGACCAATTATTGGCTATTAAGTTGCCAATAATGGGTGCGTCAGCCGTGTTTTGAGCTTATTTTCTCTTAGGTTTTGACAGTCACGAAACATGCTTGTTGACACACCAGAAAAAATACCAATTCGTCTTTGTTGTAAGACACTTTATTATTATTATTACAAGCTTTTATTTAGCTTCACCTGTCCCGATGTTTGTCTGTACCCAAATCTTGCAAGTTAAATTTGAAGCAGATATCTTCAACCGATTGTGCTGAAATTTTGCAGGCATATGTAAACAGCGTGACAATGCAATAATATGACATGACATGGAGCTGATCTGATGCTGGAGCTTGAAGGTGGCCATAGGAACTTTGTAATGACACGACGACACCCATTGAGTGTAGAATCGTTTGATTCGTCTTGACGAGTACTTTATATTTTGATAGTATTTACGATCTGATGATGAAGCCAGAAGGTGGTCATAGGAATTCTATAATCAAATGACGAAACACATCGAGTTTGTACTCGTTTGATTCGTCTTGACGAGTACTTTATGTATTGATAGTATCCAAAGTCTGATGATGGAGCCGGTGGTGGTCATAGGAACTCTGTAATGAAACGACGCAACACCATTGAGTTTGTACTCGTTTGATTCGTCTTGACGAGTACTTTATGTATTGATAGTATCCAAAGTCTGATGATGGAGCCGGTGGTGGTCATAGGAACTCTGTAATGAAACGACGCAACACCATTGAGTTTGGAATCGTTTCTTTCGTCTTGACAAGTACTTCATGTTTTGATAGTAACCAGGATCTGATGATGGAGCCGGTACGTGGTCATGGGAACTCTGTAACGGAACGACGCAACACCAATGAGCTTGGAATCGTTTCATTCATCTTGACGAGTACTTTATGTTTTGATAGTATTCACGATCTGATGATGGAGCCAGAAGGTGGTCATAGGAACTCTATAATCAAACGACGAAACACATCGAGTTTGTACTCGTTTGATTCGTCTTGACGAGTACTTCATGTATTGATAGTAACCAGGATCTGATGATGGAGTCGGTAGGTGGTGTTCACTCCTCTCACCAATGATAGCGATCACTTTGTGATACTTGAGATGTCTTAGGACCCATAGTAAGCCATTCAATCACTAACCTAATTCATTGGCAAGAAGGCTGAACCACGGCGATTCACCGTGTTCTTAATCTAAACTAAAATCATCAAGCACTTACTGGAGTTGTGTGGCGTCCTGTTCTCGGCGTTCCATTCCAAGAGATCTCTTGGGTAGTTTCTTCTCTGCGTCGTCACACAATCATAAACTCCTAAAGTGCTGTACAACTTTCAAGGTATTCGAATTACAATAAACTCGTATCAACTATCACGGATATTCGAATTACAACTCACTCGCTTCAGCTATCGCGGAACGCGCCTACAAAACTCGCGAGTCCAACCAGACCTCACACAAACGGTAAATCACTACAGAGACCGGGTCGATGGACAATACAATCAGCTTAATATCAATTAATTTTCGGTTCTCAAACAATCGTCAACCTTTCACACGCGCGTCTTTCAAGTCCTCTTATTAACCTCAAACGTCAAAACGTCAAAAAAGAAAAAGTGACAATCAAAATGTTGCCATTATAATGACGTTCGAAATCCAACAGGTGGATCATGGGAACTCTGTAATGGAACGACGCAACACCATCGAGCTTGGAATCGTTTCATTCGTCTTGACGAGTAGATAGATAGATATATAGTCTCTTTATTGCACACAATAATATTAAAAATACAATGTAGAATATAAGTACACAACTAAAAAACAGCACAATGGTACAATGGGCGGCCTTATCACAGACTGCGATCTCTTCCAGGCAACCTTTAGATAGACTATCCTTTTGATCCAAATCTGACTATCCTTGACACAAAATGGATTTCAGGACTTGACTAGAATTACAAATTATCGTCAAACGACAGCTCAATATCAACTTATTTGAAACAAAAATGAATAAAGTTTTATGAACCATATTTCTTGTTAAGTTCGAACCTGTCTAGTAAGCGATTATAAGTCTTAGTAACAACCAGTAATGCGGCACACAAGTTTGTCGGTTCAAGGAAGACTCGACACGCTCCAAGGAATAATATAATTATTCATGGTTTTGATTAAGTTACCGATCGTCTATTTCATACCATGTTGTATTTGTGAATTATCTCTAGTTATTTGTGATGCAAATTGTTAGAGTAAACAAAATAAACTAAACGATTCTGAAAAAAAAAACGTTAATGTTATTGTGTCGGCACTCTCAAAAGTATTTTTTGTATTCTATCTAATTTTGTTCAAAAATTTCTTTTCTCATATATTTTTTCTAAAATATAAATAGCGTAAGTTACTTCTTGTTTCATAAACGATCTGGCAATGAAAGTCTCGTGGAAATTTGTCCAAACGTTCCAAAGATTAGCCGTAACAAAGAGACAGACAGACAAATATTTGTATATATGCTTCCATATGCTTTAAGTGTAAAGCTGTTAATTTGAAATTACACACAGGCGCTCCAGTTTAATTTGTTTGTATAGATTGCTTTTTTACGCATTTTTGATCTGTCAATCTTTCGTGGTCATGTCGTTCCTCTCAAGTTACAAGCTGTGAATATTTGTGAACAGTATGATAGTACTATTACTACAGTACATTAGACTACTGCACGGGATGGCAGTGCGACCATCTGTCGAAGGCTCGACGTCCGCCAAGTGCAAATTGTGAATTTTAGATACAAGTTTGTATCGCATTTCGTCTACGACACAAAGAGTTTGATCGATTTTCTAAATTTAAATTGGTCAGTTATTGCATATTATTTGATTTGCTTTTAGGAAATAAATAAATAAAAAAAAATACGTGTGGCACTCGGGGACTGCCGCGGTAAAGCTATTGCATAGCATTTTTTATCAACTTATGCAATTATATTATATTTTTTTTAAGCAGTATCTTCGTGCGTGACAGTGACACAGTTTCGTTGATTCGTCGTTCGGACACAGATTCGTCGATTCGTTTCTGTCTCGCAGACAGAAACATTCGTTGATTCGTCGTGCGGAGCAGCTAGTCTCAATCCGTGCGAGCTTCGGGTGTCAGGTTTGTTTGTTACGTTACGGAATTTCTGCACAAAGGCCCCAAAGGCCGCGGATAAAAGCTACGCAATAGCTTAATATTCAAAGAACAATTTTATTAATTTTTAATCTATGGTAACCAAATTATGCATGTAATTTTTACAATGACCTATCCCAAGCTATTATAAGTAATTACTCAAAAAACATAATTATACTAATGGGAGATTTTAATGCGCAAGTGGGAACAAAACAATGTAAAGAAGAATATGTGTTGGGAAACTTTGGCTACGGCAAAAGAAGCAAAAATGGGCAAAGATTGGTTGAATTCTTATTAGAGCACAATCTAACCCTCCTAAATGGTATTTTTAAGAAAAACAATAACAACAAGTGGACCTGGATCTCTCCAGGCGGGAATCATAGAAACGAAATAGATTATATTATAAGCAGCCACCCAAATCTATTTACAGACACAGCAGTCGTATCAAAATTAAACTTTAATACCGACCACCGCATGGTAAGGGCGTCACTCAAGACTATACCACCCAAAGGATCCAGAAAGTTTGCTATGCATGACACACTCCTGACATGTAGTACAGAATCCAACAAAACAATGGAGAATTCCTTGTCAATACTCAGCAGAGAACTATTAGAAACCGATGCAATAGATGTAAAAACAACCTACAACAAACTACAAAACAAAATTACATGTCAAAGAGACCAAAAGGGGACACAACATAAATACAATTTAAGTAATTCAACACTACAACTTATAAAAGATAGGAAAAGTTTATTTGACTGCAAAACAAGGAAACAGAACATCCAAAAAATAACTAACTTAAGCAAAAAAATCAAAGAAGGCATCAAAAAGGACAGGAAAGTCAAAAGGTTGCAAACCCTAGAAAAACATATAGCGAGGACAGGAGGAACTAGAAAAGCTCTAAAAGAACTCCGAGAATCAAACCAATGGATCCCGAAATTGAAAAACAACCAAAAAAACGTAACAGGCCGAAAGAACATAAATAGAATAGCTACGAAATTCTACCGCAATCTATATTCCAAACAAGACACCACTACACATCTAAGTCGAGAAACCCTGAATTATAATCTGCTCTTAGTGAACCCAGAACCTGACATACTACCCAATGAAACAAGGAAAGCCATACTAAGCCAAAAGTTAGACAAAGCACCAGGTCCAGATAAAATCACAAACGAGCTACTGAGAGGAACCGTAGAAGAACTGGTCCCCATTTTAACTAAAATCTTCAACGGCATCCTGAGATCGGGACAGATTCCAGAACAATGGGAGACATCCCACATCATTCTCATACATAAGAAAGGACAAAAGGACGACATAGGGAACTACAGACCAATAAGTCTGATGTCTAACATATATAAAATTTTCTCCAAAATTATTTTAAACCGAATAAGCAACACACTTGATGAAAACCAACCGAAGGAACAAGCTGGCTTTAGGAAAAACTTCTCCACGATAGATCACATTCACACAGTCAAGCAAATTATGGAAAAATACAGTGAGTACAACAAATCGCTATATATGGCTTTTATTGATTATTCTAAGGCATTTGACAGCATCAGCCACACAGCCATATGGGAAAGCTTACGAAACCAGGGAATCCCGACAGTGTACATAAACACCATTAAAAACATTTACTCCAACAGTAAGGCAAGAGTACAACTGGAAACCTTGGGTGAGACATTCCAAGTAAAAAGAGGCGTCAGACAGGGCGACCCGATGTCCCCAAAGCTGTTCTCGGCGGTGCTGGAAAACATATTTCGAAAGCTAATCTGGGACCAACATGGACTAAATATAGATGGTCAAAAATTAAACCATCTTAGATTCGCTGACGATATTGTTTTGTTTGAAGAACAACCAGGGATCCTAGAAGAAATGATACAAGATCTAAATAAAGAGAGTGAGAAAGTGGGCTTATTTATGAATATAAACAAAACGAAGCTATTAACGAATTCAAACAAATATGAAATAAAAATTAACAACCAACCTGTTGAATATGTAGATGAATATATCTATTTAGGACAAATCATCTCACATACAGACACAACTACAAAAGAAATCAAAAGACGAATAGCTAACGGATGGAAAAGATATTGGTCACTGAAAGAGATCATGAAATCCACAGATCTCGGTATAGGTATCAAAAGGAAGGTCTTCAATACCTGCGTTCTCCCATGTATTACATATGGGTGTGAAACCTGGGCTCTTACGAAACATCACAGAAACATGCTGGCACACTGCCAAAGAGCGATGGAACGAAGTATGATAGGTATTAAGAAACAAGATAAGATACGAAACACCGTCATAAGAAGTAAGACAAAAGTCACAGACGTACTTACTAGAATAGATAGTTTGAAGTGGAGATGGACTGGGCACATGCTACGCGGTACACAGAAATGGAGCAACATCATAACAGACTGGTACCCTAGAGATGGGAGAAGGAACAGAGGAGGACAAAGCAAGAGATGGGAAGATGAACTAAAACTGACGGCAGGCCCAAAATGGAGAAGGGTTGCTAGAGACAGAGTACAAATACACAGAGTACAGAAATTGTTAGAGGAGGCCTTTGCCAAGAGGCACACTGAACTCAGAGATATTTTATGACTAAAGAGACAACCTCAATACAAAGAAAGAAGAAAAGAAAGCAGTTCAGGATAAGAGGCTTATTATTATTATAACCAAATTATGCATTTATTTTTCTAGCACAACATAAACATTATTTTATTACCAATAATAAGTAGTTTCTGCAAAAGGTTCGATGGCTAATGTTTTTTTATGTATGGAACCTATCAAAGTAATTCTACTCAGCCTGGTGGAATGCATGAACAGAATCCAAGAGTGGTAGTCACCATACTCATTGCGAATGCAGAAAATACAACAATGCAGCATGGTGACCCACATTATGGCGGCCTATTGAGATGTAACTGCATCATTGGGCTTCGAATCTCGTACTCATCAACGAAACACGACACGCGAATGCTGTCATTTTAAGTTGGTCTTCTGTGAGAGGGTAGACTGAGAGAAGCTACCGGCTTCAAGCCAGAAGAAGAAGAAGAAGGCCCATTCTTGTTGAAATCCGCATGGCTCTACTACATTTGCAAATCAACCAAACATCCATACATCCCATTATACCTCACAAATTTAACATTTATAATATTAGTACTTAGGTTTAGTGAGAAGTGTGATAGGTACGTATAGGGTAATATTACTTGATAAATCTTAGCTAGGACCTTTGACCTCAAATTTTTTTTTTCAAAGTTTAAGTGGCAAAAAAGATGACGGCTAGCCAGCGCCGAGTGTAATATTACACGAACCACTTAGTGACTTTTGACCCTTCTATAACTCAAAATCTCTTTAACGTAAACACATAAAACTACGTGTGTTTAATTATATCCATAAGGACATCTAGAAGCCTAAATTTCATGAAGCCAGCTTAAACGGTTATAAAGATATGAAGGTCAAAAAGTCGTAAATTTTAGCACTGACTGACATATATAGTACCTAAACCTAACCTACTTCCAGATGACCTAGAAGGATGAAATTTGGAATCCAGCTCAGTAATTGTGTGTAAGTGTAGGAAAAAATCTAAAAAAAAAAAGTTAAAAAATAGGGGGGTCCCCATACAATTTTTTTTTTAATTGTAGCTTTGGAACCGTCGTTACAGCAGATATTTGAAACGATCCCAATATATGTGTTATTAAATCTCAATACCTGCCTAGTTTTCTTTACAAAAGTAATGATATCCCACCAAAAACATAAATGAGCAGATATTTGAAACGATCCCAATATATGTGTTATTAAATCTCAATACCTGCCTAGTTTTCTTTACAAAAGTAATGATATCCCACCAAAAACATAAATGTAAAAAAGGAGAGCCAAGTTATAGCAGGGATACCCCCTTTTAGCTTAATTAACACACGGAGAAAGTCTGATTAGAAACGGATAATACAAAAATTCCTGAGGTTAGTTTGTGACGTCATCTTTTTCGTCACGACTGGAATAAAGAAGTGAATCATGTTCTAACATTAGGATCGCCTGTTTTCTTTAAAGTTTCCTGCATTTGGTACTTTACTTTATTTAAAAAACTGACTCAATGTAGTAAACATAATATAAATATAAGGGAAGGCGATGCTTCACGCAATAGCACGATTTTTTTTCACTGAGTACTCAATCGAGATTCTTCCGAAATTTGTTCCTTTCGTTTCGTTCCTTCCTTTGATCCCCTGATATGGTGATAAGAAATAGGAGCTCGAAGTTCGGCAACGCCCTTGTGACCTTTGAGTTACTTGTGTCCATGGATGACGACAGTCACTTACCGTCAGGTGACCACTCTTTAACTGCCTCGGTGGCGCAGTGGTAGCGTATGCGACTGCTGTGCTTGAGGTCTCGGATTTGATTCCCGGGTCGGACCAAAATGTTTGTATGATCTGCAAATATTTGTAGCGGAGTTTGCGTGTTTTCTATGTATAATATGTATGTATTTACAAAATAACGTATATATATATTTATATCAGTTGTCTAGTACTGATAATACAAGTTCTGCTTAGTAAACTCTCGAACGCCACCTACATCATAACAACATGTATATTACATAAACAAAAACACGTTACTACTATCACATGTTTTTATAGTAAACGTGTCCCCATACATCGTATATATTATACCCGCAAGGGACAAAGCATTGAACAGTCGACGCACCTGTCCCGATAACAATGACATTGTCTCTGCAAATGTGAACATTATATTACTATGTTTTTGTCACAAAACGAACTGTGCCATAAAATATTGAATACAAATAAAATTTTAGCAATATTCATACGTAAATTGTGTTCGTTAGTAATAATCAGAATTTAGTAATTATTATCCTTAGTGTATCAAATACTTTTTTTTAAATCTCGACTGCACCAAGAAAAGGTTATGTTTATCAAGGACATGTATTTATGTGTATTTCCTTGGCACGCTCTAGCTGTAGTAGAGTAAACAGCACGTGATGGATTTTGGCGTGTGAGGTATCGTTAGGTTCGTCTTGATTATGAGAATGACATTGAGTGTATAAATATCGGAAAAAATCAAAATCGCCAGTTCGTTAATTATTATGGAACATTCTAATGCAGTACTAATATTATAGTAGACTGCCTCTGTGGCGCAGTGGTAGCGTATGCGACTGCCGTGCTTGAGGTTTCGAGTTCAATTACCGAGTCGGACCAAATGTTTGTGGGATCCGCAAATATTTGTTTGTATAATATTTATGTATTTACAAAAAAAAGTAGATATGTAATTCGACTGTAAATCGGGACTTAATCGCGATAATATCTACAAGGTACAATACCTTTTTTGGTTTCCCGACGTTTCGATCGAATTGCATCGCTAGTGGCATTGATCTATTATACACTAGATAAGCAATTACGAACCAAAACGCACAGGCCCAAATTAAGAGAATTCTCTTATTCGAGGCAAACGTTAGCTTAGTGTTCAATGTCGCGCCAACCGAAGTTGACGTAGTGGCACGTGACAACAACAATCATTAAAATGTGCAAATGCGTAGTCAAAGAATGCGACACAAATTCAAAAAACTGTAAAGAATGAAGCAGAAATACTTTTCACATGTATATATAGTCTAAATGTATTGAAATTGAGGCAAATAACGCCATAATCGAAATAAAAAAAAATTATAACAATTTAAATACAGTGTTGCCATTCACACATCTTTTTGTTTTCCCAAATTAGTGGGAGAATATGTATTTAATTTTTTTATTCATGAGTTTATAGATATTTACATATCATATATTGATATTAACCTGATAAGAACTAGCATTGGATTACTTCGTCGTCACAGTTAGATTTTTAATAATTGATAAAATAATTAGCAAATTAATTGTAGTTGTGAAAGTATGAATTAATACCTACGTATGCGAAATTTTATTGCTACATACTTTGAAGCTATACATTTATACTAATTTATACCTAAAAATAAAATTTTATCATGTAAATAAATTATTCCCTCAAACCTACAAGCAAGAATTTACAGAGGGAATTGTTTAGGAAGCTGATGCTTTACAAAGGGGTTTGTTTTTTTATTAACTTTTTAACTAAAAGTGTTCAGCTGTTTTATTAGTCCTGTTTATTAGTTCAAATATAATTCCACTATTTAAAAAAATATAAAAAAAATACAGAATTTATAGTCTTAACAAAAAATGTACAATCATTTTCTTAATCATACCTATTCCATTCAAATGTATGTACACAATTGAAAAAAAAAACTCGGTTTTAATAGGTAAATTTCCATAGAGTAATCAACACTGGTCCGCCATTGTGATGTTTATGCTTCGTCTTTGTCTAATCATAGCGCGGACGTTATTGTTCTTGTACGCGTGTAAGTGAGACATGCGTATGTTGACTTTCGAATGTCTAATGGTATCAAAGCTACGTCGTCACCGTTCAAAGCTGTTACATTATTTGCGACGCGTGGTAATGAAGTTTGCGCCTCTATAGGTGTATCTCAATGGCTCGTGGTCACGGGTGGGCTCTGTAGACTATGTAATTATATCAGTTGTCTAGTACCCATAGTACGAGCTCTGCTTAGTTTGGGACTAGATGGCGTTGTGTGTTAGATGTTCGCTAATATTTTTTTAACAACTAGTAAAGTAATGTTTTACTATCAATATAATAGGTAAGGGGACTTTTTATTTACACTTTCTAACACCTTTACTAATAGTGTTTTTAGCCCAAGTCCAACCGCTATATAGACACTATACTGACTACAAAATCAAACCCATTTCTTTTTTATTGAATAGGCGGCAAACGAGAAGGCGTATCACTTGATGGTAAGCGATTACCGCCGCCAATGGACACTCCCGCAACACCAGAGGCGTCACGAGTGCGTCGCCGGCCTTTGGGAGATGGGGAGGGGGATGGAGGGAGGGGTTGGGGTATGGGCCTCCGGTATCCTCACTCAGTGGGTGAAACACAGCGCAAGCGCTGTTTCACACCGGTTTTCTATGAGGCCGTAATATCACTCCGGTCAAACCGGCCCATTTATGCCGTAGCGTGGCTCTACCAGGGTAAGAGTCCCATGTGTTGTGAACATGTTTTTTTAGTGGTTTAATTTGGTTACGCCTGAACTGATACTTCGTCAGATTGGTTTTTGATTTATTCAGTCTTTATTTTGTACTAGCTTTAGACCACGGCTCCGACCGCGTATATATTGGTTTTCGCAGTAAATAGTAGCCTATCTCCTTCTTCAAGAATCAAAGGAGCTCCGTTGTAAATTTCATCTAATTCGGTTTAGCCACTTAGCCGTGAAAGTATCAGTATGGATCCATCAGATTAAGCCCAATTTGGAGGCCCAAAGATGCAGAAGCATCATTAGGCCGCTATGGTGTGGGTCACCATGCTGCATTGTCTGCATTCGCAATAAAAATGGTGACCACCACTCTTAGATTCTGCTTATGTTTTCTATAAGGCAGAGTATAGTCACTTTCACTGATTTTTTTATGTATGGGCCACATAAAAAAATGCAACGATCGAAAATATATCAATAATATATACATGAAATAAAATAGACTGAAAAATATCAAAATAGAATGCTTGACTGATAACCGCTGATCGAGCGGAAATGCATGACGGAGTGGTCATAATGTGAATATTTTACTCATAATGTACTTTGAATTTCTTCGGATTCCTTCATATCTGTACTGAAAACCTTTTCCATTTGCGTTACTACAAGCGTTTATTGGAAATCGCAGCTGGAAATAACTATATGTGTCGGTTTCTCGAGGTATTTGCAAAGGTCTGTCTTGATTGCTTCACTGTGTGATATCGTAAATTCATTGTGTATGAACAGGGAGCAATCTCCAAGACGTGTCCCTAGCCGCAGATGCGTGACATTTACATAGTGGCGATACTGGCGATTTGTAGCTCTAACTATAAATCGATTGACGAACCGAAGTTATGCTTATATACACGTTTAATTTAACTATATTTTGACAACGTCAATCTAAGAATCATTTTATGAATCGAATTATTTCTTAAGTTTACGAGATTGTTATTATCTCTTTAAGCAAATGTACAACGGTTTTTTTTCCAACATTTATATTTAAATACTAGATGCACTCTGCGTTATTACCCGCCGGTTTTGTCTCACTTTTGAATCGAATATAGTTCACCTTTTCATTTGTTTTAACTTGTTCATAAATGTATTTTATTAAAAAAATCAAAAATTATCAAGTTGCTCCTCAGTCAGTCTAAAATCAGTCCAGCCGTTCAAAAGAATACCAGAATACACAGACAGACAGACTGATAGACAAAAATGTTGTAAATTTATTTTTAGATGCTTATTTGAAATTACAATGAGATACTTCAATTTTATTTATTAATCTCCATGGCAGTCCTCTATCGCCTTTATCATGGAGAGTGGTAGACATACGCTCTCGTACTCATCGCTTCGGTTCTTTCTTCCTGTGCTGAGCGGTTAAACACTGGAACTCACTACCAGCGCACGTCCGACTATGATCCTGGGTCCTTTAAGCGGGCCATAGTGTGGTGCACCACGCTGCATTGTCCTTATTCGTATTGAGGATGGTGACCACCATTCTTGGATTCTGCACATGCTTTTCATCAGAGTCATTTTGGCAGTTAGAACATAAAAAAAAATGTTTAGATCATATCACTGCGTAAGTGAAACTCTACAATTTAACTTATTTCAAGACATTTAAAATTCTTCCTACCACTTCTTAATTTGCAAGGCCATATTTACTAAGTTCGCCACGTATGTGGTTCCTAAAAACGGATTTGTAAAAATGTCATTAAAACATTTTTTATCTACCTACCATCCCCCCTTACTGAATCCGCTTCCCTTGCCCTCTTCTCTCTTTTAACTCCTTTGAAAAACTATTTGTGTATGTATTTTGTAAAAACAATTTTTCAGGTCTAAAACTTTAATTGAATTTAGCGTGTCTGGTTGTAACTTATTTGTAACTAGTCGTTTCTCGCAGTTTGACCTGCATTTTAGTCACAGTTATGCTTCTCATTCGGTTTCACATATAATATGATATGAATGAATATGAATTTTTGTCAAAATATTTTCGTGAAATTTATAAATATGTTAACAGTTATTTAGCTATTCGGGGCAGAGATAAGTTCCAAAAATTATACATAAAAACAGTCCAGCCGTTTATTGTTATTAATTTATTAATTGCTAAGCCAACGCGCGCAAATTGAATTCCAATCAAGGACAAATATGATGTGTAGTGATAGGATGTAAGAAAGGATGTTCTTTTTTAGGGTTCCGTAGTTCACGTCTCGGAAACCTTACAGTTTCGTCATGTCCAGATGGACATGCCGAAACTTTTACGGAAACCTTACGATGTTCGTCGATCCGTCCGTCTTCAGCTTACCTTCTAAACAGTTAGCAATTCAAATATAAAACTTTGCATGGCCATGTGTATTTATCACGTCGACAAAGTGCAATTTTTTTCTTTTTATGTTTGACCCTGCCAAAATGACTCTACTCTGCCTGATGGAAAGCATATGCCGAATCCACAGCATGGTGACCCACACCATGGCGGGCTAGTGATGCTTCTGTATCATTGTGCCTTTGGTCTTGCAATCACCAACGAAACACAACAGCACGAACGCTGTCATTTTACGTTGATTTTCTGTGCTGAGGGTAGTACCACCCCGGTCAAGCCGGCCTGTTCGTGCTGAAATCAGCGTGTCTCTACTACCGGAAAAATATTTTTATTTTTGGGTAGGTACCTCTCCTATAGATAAAGAGGGGGTGATTATTTTTAAGCGCGTCCCCCCTCTAAAAGCTAAAAATCCTCGCGGTTGGCTCAAAAATCTAAAAAAAATGTATGATGGTAGTCTATGAGATAAACTTTGAAGTAAAACTATAACGGATTAGATAACTTTGTTAGTTCAGGAGTTATAGAGGCTTAACCTGTAAAATGCGCTTACTTGGAAAACTTCGTACAATATAAACGAAATAGTAAGATAACATCATTCATAATAATAAATACCAACCTCACCTTCTAAATAAACGTGCCGTTATGGGTGACTACGGAACCCTATTCTACGGACACGCACTTGGCCAGTTTTCAGGGTTCCATGCCAAGCAAAAAACGGAACTCTTATAGATTCGTCATGTCTGTCTCTCTGTCTGTCCGTCCGTATGTCACAGCCACTTTATTCCGAAACTATAAGACCTATAATGTTGAAACTCGGTAGGTAGATGTATTCTGTGAACCGCATTAAGATTTTCACACAAAAATAGAAAAAAAACAATTAATTTTGGGGGTCCCCATACTTAGAACTGAAGCTCAAAAATTTTTTTTTCATCCAACCCATACGTGTGGGATACCCCTATAGATAGGTCTTCAAAAATGATATTGAGGTTTCTAACATTATTTGTTTCTAAACTGAATATTTTGCGCGAGAGACACTTCCAAAGTGGTAAAATGTGTCCCCCCCCCTGTAACTTCTAAAATAAGAGAATGATAAATTAAAAAAAAATATATGATGTACATTACCATGCAAACTTCTACCGAAAATTGGTTTGAACGAAATCTAGTAAGTATTTTTTTTAATACGTCATAAATCGTAAACTGCATTTTACCTTTTATTCAATCAACACAAATATAAAAATAAAATAAAAATTATATCATGTTACTTGCTGCTGCGGAACCCTTCATGGGCGAGTCCGACTCGCACTTGGCCGCTTTTTTTTATTAAAGACAAGCCGATCCCTAACGAAACAATTTATTCATCATTAAACTAAAAGTAAATAAATAAACGTTCTAATATTAAAAACAGGTCAAAAATATATTTGTATAAAGAAGGTAATCTATGAAACTACTGACCCGATTTCGACTGAAGTTCTTTCTCTTAAATGTAGCTGCATTATCTCTGAGTGACAAAGGCTATAAATTACATTCAGGTCGTCCACCGGGTACGCGGAGCCGGAGACTGCTCTTAGTGTACTATGGTTTAGACCTCAAGAAGCGGTCGTCAGTGTCAAATACAGTCGGGGACAATGAATTTCATTTGCAATTATTATCACTTAAACGAATGTCTATTATAAATTCTGTTAATAAAGTTAATCTGTAATATTAAAGTTTACTAAGTTCTTCCGTATAACGAGCATAGTTGTTTTTTTTTTTTATGTTTGGCCCGCCAAAATGACTCTACTCTGCCTGATGGAAAGCATAAGCAGAATCCAAGAGCGGTGGTCACCATGCTCACTGCCAATGCAGGCAATGCAGAATGGCGACCCACACCATGGCGGCCTAGTGATGCTGCTGCATCTTTTAGTCTAGTCAACAAGTATGGAACTTGTTGACTAGACTAATTGGGCCTTCGGTCTCGCACTCACCAACGAAACACGACAGCACTGCTGCTGTCATTTTACGTTGATTTTCTGTGCGAGGGTAGTACCGCCCCGGTCGAGCCGGCCCAACCGTGCTGAAATCAGCGTGGCTCTACTACCTTCGTATTATGTATTAAAACAAATAAATTAAAAGCTCGTTAGAAATTATTTTCAAATTGATGGCAACACATTCACATAGTTAAAAAACGATGTACTTAATTAGTTTATATAGAAATAAAAAAATAGATATTAGTTATCATGTCTTTGTTTTAAAGAACTTATATACAGCAAATTTTAAATCGTTTCGAATCATATTACACACCCTTACCTTTTTATTTTAAACTTCTTTTACTTAAAAGTAAAATCTAAAAAATATAAATAATATCTATAAATCAATCTACAAAAATATTATGATAAAATTGAACTCCACCTACCGTATTGAACATGACATTGGATGCTTCAAAGGCTTCGTTGGTTTTTGTATTTTATTATTGTTATAATTTTTCAAGGAGTGGAAACGTCCTGCCGCAACGGTATCAGGCGACTGCGATGCCTTACACCGTCGCGGTAGGACACCATCTAATCTGAAACTAATCTAACAATCTGCATGTGAGTAATATCATTTATCTTTCTCTACCTATTTCCCGACTATGACTTTGCTTACGGGAATTTTTCTTATTTTGCATGCTTTCACACAAACTACCACTCATATTTTCCTCCTTTATTGGCGAAACTCAAGTAATTAAATTCAAAACTATTTTTTTGGTGAATTGCTTTGTGCTTGGTGGGAATGCTCACACTAGTTTCAGCGGTTTAAACTTTGCTTTGATGAATCAATTAGTCCGTAACGGCAACTCTCTTAATGTCATTGCTAGGAGGTTTAAACTTTAGTAAATTATTTATATTTTCCTTTTACTCCTTCTTTTCTATTAAAACATAGTTTTTTTTTTAAGAATAAAGGTCAAACGAGCAGACGTATCGCCTGATGGTAAGCGATTACCGCCGCCCATGTACACCCGCAACACCAGAGGCATTGCGTTATCGGCCTTTGAGGTATGGGGAAGGGGATGGGGGGAGGGGTTGGGGTATGGGCCTCCGGTATCCTCACTCACTCGGTACAACACAGCGCAAGCGCTGTTTCACATCGGTTTTCTGTGTGACCGTGGTATTACTCCGGCCGAGCCGGCCCATACATGCCGAAGCGTGGTCCGCCACGGTATATACGGTTTATAAGAGAACCTTGAAATGTCACTTAAAAGCCATATAGAAAAGAAGTTTGAAAGTTGAAGAAATAATTATTCTTCTTTTTCAAGTACCATCTCCATTACAGAGGTCGGCGACCACATGTCTGTACGTCTCCCTGTCTTCAGTCATGCGAATTAGTGCATCTGTGCGCATCCAACCAGTCTCTTATATTTTCAGTCCACAATGTTCGCCTTCTACCTCTACTGCGCTTCCCTGCAATTATTAGTTTTGTAAAGTTGTATTTATTTTTCATTTTTTCGTATAGATAGAATAGATAAATGATAAACGATATTTATTTTGTAACTAGATCTTTCACATATTTTTTACAAATCGGACTTAGGCACCGGTATAATTCTGTATCGATAGATAATAAGATAGCATCTATAAATATTGTATTTACATTGTACAAGTACATTAACATATTGCATGCTCGTCCGTAATTTAAACATGATTTTACATTCAAGGACCTAACAAAAGCCTCATTAACATTGCGGCAATCTGAGCTATTAAACAAGCTATAACATTGTGGTAACAAAAAAACACACCCACGTCATTAGGTGCGCCGTCTCTCACACGAAGATAGAACTACTGACAAACATTTCACCAAATTACACACTAAAACTATCAAGAGTAGTTTATTGTTTCCGGGCGGAAACAATCTTCCCATCAGTCCGTGAGCCACAGTCTTTGTATTTTAGGGAATGAAGTCTACATGGATGAAGAATAAAACGGATATAGAAACAACTGTTACTGTATTTCGTATATTTTAAAATTAATTTACTTCTTCTTTAAAAGATGGTACCACAATTATTATTTTTTCATCATTAAGCGCGGCTTCGCCCGCATGTATGTCGGTTATCATGACTAAAAATAGCCTATGTCTCAGGAATCAAAAGTATCTCCATGCCAAACTTCATTGAAATCGATGCAGTGGTTTAGCCCTGAAAGCGTGACAAACAGACAGAGATAATTTCGAATTTATAATATTAGTATAGATTTTTAAATACAAACATATTATAAACTAGCTGACCCAGCGAACTTCGTACCGCTATATTTACTTAACTGTCTCAGCTTCCCACAGGCAGTGTACAGTCACGGCCAAAAAAAAAAGACTTTTCCCGTTATTTTTATTTTTCTTTCTAGCAAAAAAAGAATGAAAGAAATCGGACTATGTGTTATTGAATTACAACTAAGTACATACTTTGAATTTCATCCCCCCTCTCCAAGAAACCGTGCTGAATTTTAGGATAAAAAGTATCCGATGTCCTACCTCGTAGTATGAACTCAAATCATGAAAAGTTTCATTTGAATCCATTCAGTAGTTTCAACGTGATGCGCGGCCAAGATACAGACAGACAGACGGACAGACAGACAGACAAAAATGAAAAAAAATACAGTTTTGGCTTCAGTATCGATTATAGAGAGCCCTCCAAAAAAAAATTTACATAATATCTTTAATGTACAGAATTGGACCTGTTACATTTTTATTATTACACATCACATCACACTAATATATAAAGGAGAAAGTTTGTGTGTATGTTTGTTACTTCTTCACGCAAAAACTACTGAACGGATTTGGATGAAACTTTACAGTAATATAGCATATACATCAGAATAACACATAGGCTGCTATTTGCAGCGGTAACCGACATACACGTGGGCGGAGCGGCGGGCAACAGCTAGTTAATGATAACATTACGCGAAAGTTTATTATTATTAATATTTGCAAGTCATACAATCATTTGGTCCGACCTGGGAATCGAACCCGAGACCTCAAGCAAAGCAGCTGATGAAGGGATTATGTGAGGATACTAACGTATAGCTCCCTTGTATCCCTTTAGATTTTTATGCAACTACGAGTTAGGCAATCAAGGAGCACTATTTGGTTATTTTTAAGAGTTTGACAGATTCATATTTTATATGCTAACCGATTAGATTAAAATTAGGATACTTTTTATTGTACTTGTACGTCTCTTTTCCGTCCATCCGTCACTAAAATAAAAGCATTTTTTTCACTATTATACAATAGTCTTCTGTTGCACATAGCCCTTTCCTTATAAAATACCACCACCACCGAGGCGCACTCATATCTGGGGCCACGGTCGTGCCCCCGCCAAGACGTGCCAAGCGAAGCGCAAGGACACTACCTACCTTTTCTCGAAGTGTTTCGTCGTTTTTTTGAACCCTCATAACTTTGATTCCCGTAATACCAGATCGTTCCAATTCCCAGGATATGGTGTTAACAATAGACTTATAATACGTACAAAGTTTCAATTGCATGGCTCTGATACTTTAGATTTTATTGATACCCACAAAACACCGATTTCGACACTGACACACTGATGATCATCAAAACTGTTAGGGTACTTCCTGAAGTGCTAGAAAGCTGAAATTTGGTATGTAAACTAAGTTTAGTATACAAACAACAAAAAAATCATAAACCTATTACTTTTGCCCCCCGAGCCCGAAATTTGAGGGGTGGAAGTTTGTATGACACTTTCACATTTTTTTATGCTAGAGGTTTTATTTTTGGTATACGGACTTTTTCGAAAGAAGAAAGAAGATGTACAAAAAATACACCCCAAAAAAAGAAAAAAAATACTACCTTAAGCAACTTACAAAAAGAAATGATATCCCACCAAAAACATTTTCATGTAAAATGTTTATTTGAAATATTTAAGCATCAAAAGCTATGACCTATTATATAATAGAATATAACATAGGATAAGGTACGATGGGACTAACATATTACCATGTAATAAAAGTCTCTAAATTAATAAAGATAAAAAAAAAACTTACAAAAAGAAATGAAATCCCACCAAAAACATATTTATGTAAAATGTTGCTAAGACGACTGCATATGCCTTACCCTGTGAAAAATAATAGGTCTTTACCTATGAAATTGCCGTGTTGTATGCAATAAGTGAAAGTACTTATTTTTTTAAACTTTTTTATTTCTGTTATTCGAAGTAATCACCCATGCAATCTACGCATCTTTGCCAACGCATTGGCAGTTTATTGATGACCTTCTTGTAAAAATCAGCTGGACGGGAGGCAACAAACTCTTCAAAGGCATTTTGTACTGCCTCTCGGGAATTGAATTTTTTACCCACTAAAAAGTTGTCTAAATTTTGGAAAAAGTAATAGTCGGTAGGTGCAAGGTCTGGTGAGTATGGCGGATGAGGGAGAGCTTCCAACCCCAGCTCTTGCAGCTTGGAGACTGTCTGTTGCGAACTGTACCAAATGATGCTGTCAATGACCTTGCACCTACCGACTATTACTTTTTCCAAAATTTAGACAACTTTTTAGTGGGTAAAAATTCAATTCCCGAGAGGCAGTACAAAATGCCTTTGAAGAGTTTGTTGCCTCTCGTCCAGCTGAATTTTACAAGAAGGGCATCAATAAACTGGCAATGCGTTGGCAAAGATGCGTCAATTGCGTGGGTGATTACTTCGAATAACAGAAATAAAAAAGTTTAAAAAAATAAGTACTTTCACTTATTGCATACAAAACGGCAATTTCATAGGTAAAGACCTATTATATCACATCTCATGTAGAGTCAAGGTCCTGAATCTACACGCTCTAACTCTACCAACACTAACTTCATAAACTCTACATCTCAGTAAAAATATATGGCTTGGCTGTTTCGTTACTTCAGAATCTAAATATTCTTATAACATTACTTCAGAAACTAGAAATTTTCAAACACAAAATGCGTTCGTTTCCCCTTCGTGACGGTATGGTTGCGAAACGGCAAAGCCATACATTTTTACTGAGATGTAGAGTTTACGAAGTTAGGGTTGGTAGAGTTAGGGCGTGTAGATTCAGAACCTTGGCTCTACATGAGATCTGATATATTTTTCACAGGGTAAGCCATATGCAGTCGTCTTGGCAACATTTTACATGAAAATGTTTTTGGTGGGATCCAACCATATCATAAGCAAATGTGAGTTTTGTCTCCTCAACGTCAACGTTCTATGTCTTAATTTTCTTTGAACATTTACTTAGAGAAACAAGATGCGACGTATCACATGACTTATTCAATTTGAAAGACTAAAACGAATGAAAAAGGGGCAAGTGGGTGACACCTGATATTGGCTTTAATAGTCTAATGTTCTTTTTGCAAACAAGTAAAAATTCAAATTTTTAAACCGTGTTTGATTAAAAATACGAAGTACCACTGCCGCTATTCATCTTGTGGGTGTTGTTAGAGCCGACTGCAGGAATTAACTACTCAGGACGGTACGCAGTAAATGCAAAGAAAAAGAGACACAAATCCTATACCAACCCGTCTGTCTAGCCAGGCTGGTAGTAGTAGTAAACTAAAACGATAAAGGCTATGTCCAGCTCTGGAATATTAATCTATATTGGACTTGGTATAACGTGGATCGCACAACTTTTTACGGTTCTGTTCTAAGAACTGAGTGGCGCGACTTGGTTTTTGTACAAGTTATGTTTTAGATGGCATAGACTATGATGATGAACAGTTCCTAAGGATTTTTTATTTGTAAATTTTCAAGTAAGTTGTATATTTAGAAGCTGACGTTTATTATTTTTGCAAGTTTTTTTTTATTAACTTTCAATGTATATATGTATGCTTGTATGTTCGGATGGAATCTTGCAATTGAATTTTGAAGCAGATATCCTCAACCGATTTTGTTGAAATTTTGCAAGCATATGTATACAGCGTGACGATACAATATTATGATGGCATGGAGCTGATCTGATGCTGGAGCTGGAAGGTGGCCAGGAACTCTGTAAAGAAACGTCGCAACATCATCGAGTTTGGACTCGTTTGATTCGTCTCGAGGCATTCCAGTATAAGCTTGTTTTTAAAAAGCTTTTTAATTTAATTTATTGAAATGACAAAACTTCTGATCTTAAATTGTTATCCGTTTTACACTTGTCGTGAATTTCGTTATGCTAGTTAACAATTAATTGCTGGAGAGAAGGAAGAATTTACAATTTCTTTGACACAAAGTTCAATATTTTGTGTTTAGACTTCAGTTGAATCGTTAGACTATAAACTTTCGAAAGACCAATCAGAAAACCCCTACTTTGCGTATAGGCGTAATAATTATAGTTTACTAGTTGACCTGGCGAACTTCGTACCACCGGATATTTCATTAAAAAAAATCCCGTTAATCTTTGATTTTCTTCTATACAAACCTTGTCCTAATAATAATGAACAGTGCGAAATTTTAATTGAAGACAGCTGCTAGTATCGTTGTTTTTTGTTCATATCATCTTTGTAGACACTCCTGCGTCCCGTGGGAAGATCATAACTTGAAAAGCAAAGAAAAATTTTAGTTTCTGGACTTAGAATATTTTTAAATTTCTAAATCACCAAATTTTCGAGGTTTTTGTCGAATTATTCGATAACGCTTCGCCTCAAAGTTGACATAGCTACAGATTTAGATAGCCCTCATCAAGGCCTTTCTAATAACACCTCTTTTGTATAGGTTGGGTAAATAGAAGTTGCAAAATTTCTACATTCATTTTGATTTTCGGTATTTTCAAGGATTTTTTTTCAAAGCTTTTGGCTTATAACTCTTCGAAATTTATTTTTGAAATTTTTAATTATATATATTTAGATAGAACTCGTCAAGGCCTATCTAATAACACCTCTTTTATTAACATTCGGTTAACAAAAGTACTAAATTTTCTACATACAAATCTCAGATTACCGTTTTTTCGAAAATTTTCTGAGATTTTCTTTTAATAACTTGCCCCCTCATTTTTGCAAATAATAAATTATACATATCTAGATAGCTCGCGTCACGACCTATCTAACAACACCTCTTTTAAGTAAATCTGGTAAATAGAAACTTAGAAATCCGATATTTAAATTTCAATTTTAGTCATTTTTGAGGTTTTTGTCGATTAATTCGATAGCCTTTGTTTTCCAAATTACTAATTATATATATTTAAATAGCCCTTTCAATTACCCGTCGAACGACACCACTCTCGTACGGATCCGCCTGACGAAAAATTGAAACCACAGGAGGCCTACCACAGGAGGAGAGAGAGCTTAGCGTCAAATTCAAGAAAAGGACCAAGAACCCGAAGACATCACACATAGTGCTACAAGTAAGGCCAAGGGTATGGCAGAGGATGACGGAGACTGGTACCCTCTACCTGGACCTGCAAAGGGTCAGAGTGGAGGATCAGTCTCCGCTCATCCAATGCACGAAGTGCCTTGCATTCGGCCATGGCCGCAAGTACTGCACCGAGAGTGTGGACAGATGCAGCCACTGCGGAGGCCCGCACTTGCGCGGGAAATGCTCCGAATATGCCAAGGGAACCGAACCGCGGTGCTGCAACTGTTCGCGCTCTGGGCTGCGGAACCTCGACCACAACGCCTTCAGTACCGAATGCCCAACGCGCCAAAAGTGGGACTATCTGGCGAGATCCAACACCGCATACTTATGACTCATTCACACACGTACATACACTACACAGAAACACACACATACACACATACTGATTTGATAAATATATCATAAGTATATATGGACACATCAGAACATGCATACAAACATTTAACATACACGTAAATAAAAAACATAGATTATAAAATACACAATGAAGTGAAATAATTATATATATTTTGGTACAATATATATATATTGTTACAAAGACATGAGCAAAATTTTGAAGAATTAAATAAAAATAAACACGCACATAAACGTCGAACACGCACACAAACAAAATACACAGAGTCATAAGTATCATGATCTCACACGTTGGTAACAATGGCTATGTGAGATGTCTTCGGGACAATATTATTATCAAATAAATAAAACACTGGGAAATTATACCATGAACAAATATTTATGTTAACTATACTATATATTATAAGAAAATGTATTAGAAGAAAATGTAAAATATATCAAATTGTAAAACATCATTAACCATCTACAAACCGTAATTAAAATTAGAGACAACAAGATAAATTAAAATAGGAAGAAACAAAGTAAAGTTTGGAAGAATAATGTGGAGTAAAATAGGAAGTAAAAAATTTAAGCCTTATATTATAAATGTAGCATAACAAGAGAAGTAGAAAATTGGAAATAGGAAACATATAGGAGTAAATAAAGAGAAACTGTATATAAACCTGGATAAACCTGAAATAAAACAAACCTGGATATTTGTCTCGCGCAATTAAAGCTAAATATATTTCATAGCATTTAATGTCATGGATTTCCGCAAAGTAACGCCTGATTCCATAACTTATCAGAAGAAAACTATTTAGAGTTTATTTTACTATTTGGTATTCGTGATTTATCCATGTTTTTATCATTAGATTCCACCTTCACATTCATCTTTTGCAACGCCTACATCATCATCACACGCATTGTCATTCATATTCTTTTCACTTTCAACACACCTCATTGCTCATTTTCATAAAGTCATATACGGAACGCCATGTGAATGACAGCAGGCCGAAAAATCAATAATTTGCAGATGTTTGACTACTGCGTTAATGTTTTCTAGAGCGTTTGTAAATATTCCAACTCTTTAACTATCTCCTAAACTTGTATTTCACTCTCCTTCATATATTTCCGGCGTGTAAATCTATTCATTACAAACCTTGTACATACACCCAGAAGATTTTCATTCCACTCTACCGCCAAATATCTATACAAATCTCCAGCAATCAAGTACTAATATTCTCCAAGCTAAATCTGATAGTACTACGTGATCCTAATTATAAACAAAACTTGTTTTATACTATACACTAAAGTAAGCATTAATGTTAAGAACGCGATAATTGACTATTGATTAAATAAATTAAATTAAAAATCTTTTTAAAAACAAGCTTTTACTGGAATGCCTCGAGACGAATCAAATAAGTCCAAACTCGATGATGTTGCGACGTTTCTGTACTGGATTTCTATGACCACCTTCCAGCTGCAGCATCAGGTCAGCTCCATGTTATTATAATATTATATTGTCACGCTGTATACATGTGCTTGCAAAATTTCAGCAAAATCGATTGAAGATATCTGCTTCAAAATTGAGTTGCAAGATTCCACCCGATAAAACAAGCATACATACATACATACATTGCAAGTTAATAAAAAGCATATAAGAATAGCTGCGCTTAATTAATAAAATGAAGATTACCTGTTTTATGTAATTATTTCTGTTCATCTGAACACCTTTTTGTAGATTTGATTAACAATCTAATCAATCTACTAATATTTTTTATTGTTATCTAGCTCTTGTTATTTTATTGCATGCCGCCCATATAATTACCAACTACCTGACAGACGCAACTTCATCTGCGTATGATCCTGCTCGGCTCCTATTTCAAAAGGAGGCTTTGGTCTACCATACCATGCGGGCACGTGTTTCCATCCAGTCATCTCAGTTTACGCTACGCCCAACGATTATATACCCAATATTTTTTACAAAATTATTGTTTAACTTTTAGTACTTTATTTCCAATAAAACCGTTTAAATTAAAAAAAGACCTTTTTTACGCATTTTTTTACGTACTGACCAAAATGACTTCTCAGTCTGATAGAAAGCATAAGCAGAATCCAAGAGTGGTAGTCATCATACTCATTGCGAATGCACACAATGCAACAATGCAGCATGGTGACCCACACCGTGGTTGCCTAGTGATGCTCCTGCATCATTGGGCTGATCTCACCAACGAAACACGACCGCATGAACACTGTCATTTTACATTGATCTTCTGTGCGAGGGTAGTACCGCCCCGGTCGAGCCGGCCTAACCGTGCTGAAATCAGCGTGGCTCTACTACCTGGGAATCGTCGCATCGCATGATATACTAACTGCGAGATAGATCATGTGTTTGATCATTTATTACACGATATAATTTTACAATCACTGCAATCTTGTTGGAACGTCAGGCAAATCAGAGGGATTAATTGTTTTTAAGCATGTTATCATAAATATTTTTTTGCAAATAACTAGAAATTAACGTTGTATTATGAATACACGTAGAATTTTATGTAATATTAAATATATTAAAGAGATAGAGGTGTATACCCAACTCTTATTTTACTTTAACCGTAACTGCAAACACGAGCATTTAGTTTATAACAGAAAATCTATAATATACATACAGTTAATAAAATATTTGGCTCCAACCAAAGAACATTATCGCGCACAATAAAGTCCGCATTGTATTATCTGGTATTTTACCTTTCAATCCCCAAGCATTTTATCAATAATCTACATTCTTGTATAAAGTAAAGTCTCACATAAATAAATAATAAGACTCCGCCTTAAAAATACCTTGAAAGTACTGAGAGGCCTACGACGTAGGTGTGGAGCACGAACGCCTTTGTAGCCTCGTAGCTTCGTAGATGTTACGCAAGACTATTGCATAACCCCGCCCTGAACCGACTTAGTCGGTCTTTGTTTTAACATAAGACTTTATGTAACTAAATTTTGTGTGCAATAAAATGGGTTGTTCTTTTGTTTGTCAAAGTTCACTTTAATAATGAGAATGTTGTACAAGAAATGTTGAATAATTTTCTTAAAACATGCAAATTTCAATAAAAAAGTTTTTGGAATTTATTTATTTTGTGTACATTCAGTGAATCAAATATTGAAGCATCAAAGTATTGTACGTGCCAATTTAGTGGGTTTCATATAAATCTAAAGATACCAAAGCCACTGGGATCACAGTGATCTCAATTTTCATTTTAATCTAAAAACGTGTACATTTTTATGACAATTGTGTGTGTTATATGTCATATTATTCTGACTTTATTTCGCACATTTGTTACATATCATTCATGTATGAATTTATGAACTAATATACGACAAGAGCTGTTTGTCTAGTGGCTCATGTTGTGTGATGTCCAGAGTTTGATTCCCACCTCGTACCAAAAATTTTTTGATAGACATGATCACATTATGATAAGCAGAGGACGTTTTTCGGCTTAGACGTTGATTATGATGAATAACGATATGAATAACATTACAACTTTGGTCAAGGTATATTTTCTATACAATTATGTATATCAAAGACCTGTTTAACATAGTACAGGCTATGCCATAGTCTAATTTCAGACTGTTTGTATGTGGTGTATTATATAAAAAAAACATAAATATATATCTAATAACTTTAAACGAGCGTTTCTTGTATATATATATATACTAGCTGATCCGGCGAACTTCGTACCGCCATATTTATGACCCACGTAACATCGTTTACGTTTTTGTGAATCTAAACCATTCCCAGATCCCCTTGAACACACACAAAAAATTTCATCAAAATCGGTCCAGTCTTTTTTGTGAATCTAAACCATTCCCAAATCCCCTTGAACACACACAAAAAATTTCATCCAAATTGGTCCAGTCGTTTAGGAGGAGTTCAGTCACATACACACGCACACAAGAAATATATATATTAAGACTAGCTGATCCGGCGAACTTCGTACCGCCATATTTATGACCCACGTAACATCGTTTACGTTTTTGTGAATCTAAACCATTCCCAGATCCCCTTGAACACACACAAAAAATTTCATCAAAATCGGTCCAGTCTTTTTTGTGAATCTAAACCATTCCCAGATCCCCTTGAACACACACAAAAAATTTCATCCAAATTGGTCCAGTCGTTTAGGAGGAGTTCAGTCACATACACACGCACACAAGAAATATATATATTAAGAATATTAAGATAATCTGAATCTCGAAAACGGTTCCAACAATTTTCATGAAATTTAGTATGTTTTTTTTTATGGAATAGTAGGCAAACGAGCAGACGTATCACCTGATGGTAAGCGATTACCGCCGCTCATGGACACCCGCAACACCAGAGGCGTCACAAGTGCGTTGCCGGCCTTTGGGGGATGGGGAGGGGGTTGGGGATGGGGGATAGGGATTAGGGCGTGGGCCTCCGGTATCCTCACTCATTCGGTAAAACACAGCGCAAGCTCTATTTCACACCGGTTTTCTGTGAGCTCGTGGTATCACTCCGGTCGAGCCGGCCTATTCATGCCGAAGCGCGGCTCTCCGACGGTAAATGTAGGTTTAGAGGTGATAAATAGATCTAGCTAGGATTCATTTTTAGAAAATTACAGGTACTTTATTATTATTGTACTACGTAATTACTACGTAATAGTATTATTAATAGTGGTAAAACGCTTTAATACCCATTAGATGAAGTACCAAATGAGAAAATATATCTAACATTTTCCACTTGTATTTGTATCGCTTGAAAGTTAGTATATAAACATACTAGCTAAGCCCCGCGGTGTTACCCGCGGTACAACAACAAATGCGGTTAACGCCGCGGGGAAATTAAAAAAAAACTATGTAAAAAGTATCCTATGTCCGTCTCCTGGTTCTAATCTACCTGCCCACCAATTTTCAGCCAAATCGGTTCAGCCGTTCTTGAGTTATAAATAGTGTAACTAACACGATTTTCTTTAATATATATAATAGATAGATTAACTGTAAATTAACTGTTTGTCAGTTATAAATGTATCGCTTTATTTTAACAAAATTCCCGAACGATATAAAACTGCGCAGCCGTTTCGGGAAATGATATTATCCCCATCGACGTGAGGTTGAAGCGATAAGTGCGTCAAACATCACAAATATAAACGTGTATTACAAAAAATACAGAAGAGAACTATCAAGTGTATAAAAGTTCATCCAACTATAGCATTACTGCTAGAATAAATCTTCTTACAAAGACACACAATAATAGTTTGACGTATTTCACATACAGCTGTCTGAACCCAAATTAGGCAGACCCTGTTGATTTCTGTATTATATACATGTACCATGGATACATTACATCCAGACCAAGATCAAATCATCGTTTTCATTGCATAAGTATTTTCCTAGTTCAATTTCAAACTCACGGCCTCCGACTCATTTAGCATATTTAATAACCGCTAGACCAATATGACAGTGTGACTAATACTACCGTTTTCAAAAATATTTACCTACATCGTTTTTTATTTTGTTGTTTAAATTTAGATCAATCATCAATCAATCAAGATCAATCTTTTTTATATCATTATCATTTTTTATAAAAAAAAGCGACTCATTTAGCATATTTAATAACCGCTAGACCAATATGACAGTGTGCCTAATACCACCGTTTTCAAAAATATTTACCTACATCGTTTTTTATTTTGTTGTTTAAATTTAGATCAATCATCAATCAATCAAGATCAATCTTTTTTATATCATTATCATGCATGCGTTCAACTCATAGTAATTATGTATAAAACACGTTTGAAACTTTGTACAAACTAGATGAAAAGCTTCTTCTTTGTAACAGGTAAGATGCTGTCATCCGAGCACGACGGTAAATACTTATGTACCCCTGAGCCTCGCACAAACTTGCTGATAGGTTCTACCTACAATTACACGGCCATTTGGTCTCTCTTCGAATATAGTTTTATTCCTAACCGACAGCTGTTAATATAATTATGTAAGGTGCCAAGGGCGAACACAATGTTCGGGGTCGGATTTAGTCAAACATTACTTCGAAAGTTTTATTAACACGAACGAATAATTATATTTAAATAACGTTATATAATTTTGATTACGTTTGCGTGAGACTTTTAGGTTCTAAATACGATTGGGCAAAATTGCTTTTTTTTTTAGAAAACTTACTTCAATCATGGAGGTTGGCAATAGCGTTAGACAGTAGTATGATGATCTCTTATTATGTAGGCTTACTAATTTATCGAGCTAGATGTAGTAACGTAAAATAGTCTATGCAAGTAAACAATCTCTTGTCTCCTTTAAGTAACAGCCAAATACAAATGAAATTTAAAATTTAAAAAAAACGTGTGGCACTCGCGGAATGCCGCGATGAATCTATTGTATAGCATTTTTTATCAACTTATGCAATTATATTTATTTATTTATTTTTTATTTATGAAGTATTTTTTTCTTTGAACGTGTATACTTACGGGGCGCACATGCGGTGAGTGTGGCATTATAAATATATAATTGATACCTATACACCTATATACTTTCACACAAACAGCTGCTTACGTATTCGTCCGATTTCGGAGCAGCTCGTCTCGATCCGTGCGAGCTTCAGGTGTTAGGTTTTATTTTCGTTATGGAATTTCTTGATGCGGTCGCCGCGCTCGAAGCCCGCGATGAAAGCTACGCAATAGCTTAAAAAAATTGAAATCATTTAGTAATTGTATTTAAAGAAATAAAATATTAAATGGCATACAATAGGTTTCAAAGCTCTCTCTTTTATCGTACTTCTGAGTGAGAATTTTGTATTTCCGACTGTTTCAACTTTGGCTTCATAAAGACGCATAAAATATCAGATTAAGCTATGTTTATTAAAACTCTGGAATTGAAAGTGTCATTGACCAGCAGGCTGTACTCACTTAACATCACGTGATCCGTCTACTCATTTTGACTGCCTCGATGGCGCAGTGGTAGCGTATGCGACTGCTGTGCTGTAGGTCTCGGGTTCGATTCCCGGGTCGGACCAAATGTTTGTATGATCTACAAATATTTGTTTCGGAGTTTGGGTGTGTTTTGTATTTACAAAAAAAAGAAGAATTTATGTATTTATATCAGTTGTCTAGTACCAATAACACAAGCTCTACTTAGCTTGGGACTAGATGGCATTGTGTGTCAGATGTCCGAAATATTCATTTGCCCGATGTGCCCTTAAATACTATTAGGAAAATAACAACAATCAAGTATCTTCCTCCATTATATGTAAAACACAGCCCCTCTTCTCTTTGACTCTTTCAATCATATCATGATATCATCACATCACCTCATCTTAATATTTTGTCTTAGTATACCAAGCTATCCAGACGGATCAATACAGGGTTTGTATCAAGTGTTCCTTCTCTTTGCAGTACTGTTGCCCTTCATATTTTTTATAACGATTATTTACTCGATCAATCAATTATTTTATCTAGGATACACCATTTCCAGATTCATAATACAAATCATCAAACCATTAAACATTCGCGTCTAAACTATACTCTTTGCGCTTTAGCATGGTGCGGGTGACAGTTGCCTGTACGACGTTGACTAGAACATTCTGGTTGGTTTAATTTAATTTACTAAAGTTATTAATGATTTAATATATTGAGAATGTGGCACAGCTGAAATACTAAGTCATAATTTGTAAATCGCGGTAACTTTCAAGAGTGAAACGAAATGTTACTAAAACTGTCACCCGCACCATGCTACAGCGCAAAGAGTATAGATCTAAATACACACATCAAAAGTGTCTAGGGATCAACATATGTGTCTAGGGATCAACATATATTTTTGCAATAACTTTTCTCCTGATTGATATTAATTAAAATTTTCTTTAAGGATTCATCAAATAAAGTGTTTTCGTTTGTCACAGTAACGATAAACCAAGTCACCTTTGCATTAATAAAGAAATTTGCCATTTTCCTAATAAAAGGATTTTTGACATTTGAACCACTAACATTAAAGTTCGAAAAAAAGACTGAAATAACAGTTTTCCTTAAAATTTTATTAGGTAACTTAAACAATTAATAATCCGTGTTTCTACCGCGAACACTAACACAAGAACATCGGTTTGGCATACTCAAAATGAGTTCATCCAAATCACGCTGTGGAATGGCCGCCCATGTTCGTTGCAACAACAAAAAAAGGTCTTCTTGCGACTGGATACCCTCCATATTCGGCAGAGCTCTTCTCTGTAGCATATCCCATGCATGCTCAATCGGGTTCAAGTCTGGCGACTGAGTAGGCCAGGGCTAAAGCCACATCTCAATCTCAAGAAATCCGCATAAAAATGCTTGATCCCTAGACACTTTTGATGTGTGTATTATTTGTATTTTAGACAACGGCGCTCTTCTTATTTAGATTTCTAAATGAAGCAGTTCTTACATTTCAGTATTTTTACAAAAAGGATCAATTAATAAATAAAAATAAATAAAAACAAAACAATTAAATAATATGGAAAAAAAGGCATTGTGAAGTGTGGAAAATCCTCCTTGTCTGTAGTATGAATGTGTGTATGTATGTGTTTTCTTCCTTACTCGACTTTCGACACACTGGGGAATGATTAGGGTTGGTAACACTTCGTATACTTAATCCGCCACCACACGGACTTTTTTCTTTTTAGTTGATGTTATTTGGGAATTTCTTCTTAGATAACCATTATCTGCACCTTCTAACCTTCAATAAAAGAGCGTACTCCTACTTGAAAGGCCGGCAACGCACTTCTGATGCCTCTGGTACGCGGATGTCCATGGTCCATGGTGTGGTCGCTTACCATCAGGCGATACGTCTGCTCGTTTACCCACTTTTACATAGAAAAAACTACCTATAAAACAAATCACATCCTGTTTCTTGATAGCTCCTTACATCCACATAACTAAATTATAATATTGCTATCGTGTTAGACGTTACTATGTTAGGTCTCCCGCACATAACTGCGATGCGATGCGGCGTGAAGTTCTTGCGATGCATTCATGCAAACTCGCAGATATTTGTGATGCGATGTGAATTTCGATCGCAATTATGTGTGGGATCCCTTTATCATTACTAGGTCACTGTACATATGTGTAATATGTTTTAATTAATTAGTATCCCTTCATATAATGACTAATGAAAAATGAAAAATCTAGGTATCTTTTTTTTTTTTTTTTTTAAAGACAACTCCCGCACTAGGAATAAATCCTGTGTCGCGGGGGACTTTACAAACATACATGAAACGGACACAAAGAACACCCAGACTCAGAACAACAATTTGTGGATCACACAAAGTGTTGTAATACGTGGGATTTGAACCCACGACACTTGGCGAAGTAGGAAACGGCGTGGTGACCGTTAAACCACTAGGCCAAACGTGCAGTCGTGCAGTTTCCATATCCTTTGAAGAAGTCATATTTTTTGTGTACAAATTGTGTAAAAGTAAAATATTTAAATATTATACCTATCGTCCTAAGTTAAAAGTATGTATTTGTAAAGAGTTGTATGTAGTTAAGGTATATTTTAACTTGCCATATTATACAAGTCTGATTTCAATACAATTTCAACAATGGTGAAGAAAATCAGATTCAAAATAAATGTAATTTATACTCTCGATTGTCGGCACTTGATGGAACTTGTTATAATACATTCTAGAATTAAAATCACTTGTACTAATTCATTGCATCATCAAAGGTTACTGGAACCTTTGATGATGCCATAAGGCGAAACCGGTCAGGTGTAAATAAAAATATAATAGTGGAATAAGTACAAGTGATTTTAATTCTATGTATGAATGTATTCAAAGTAAATACACACATCAAAAGTGTCTAGGGATCAAGCATTTTTATGCGGATTTCTTGAGATTGAGATGTGGCTTTGGCCCTGGCCTGCTCAGTCGCCAGACTTGAACCCGATTGAGCATGCATGGGATATGCTACAGAGAAGAGCTCTGCCGAATATGGAGGGTATCCAGTCGCAAGAAGACCTTTTTTTGTTGTTGCAACGAACATGGGCGGCCATTCCACAGCGTGTTTGGATGAACTCATTTGGAGTATGCCAAACCGATGTTCTTGTGTTGTTAGTGTTCGCGGTAGAAACACGGATTATTAATTGTTTAATTTACCTAATAAAATTTTAAAGAAAACTGTTATTTCAGTCTTTTTTTCGAACTTTAATGTTAGTGGTTCAAATGTCAAAAATCCCTTTATTAGGAAAATGGCAAATTTCTTTATTAATGCAAAGGTGACTTGGTTTATCGTTACTGTGACAAACGAAAACACTTTATTTGATGAATCCTTAAAGAAAATTTTGATTAATATCAATCAGGAGAAAAGTTATTGCAAAAATATATGTTGATCCCTAGACACATATGTTGATCCCTAGACACTTTTGATGTGTGTATATATACGAGTATATTGTTTATATATTGTTTGTAATCATCTCTAACAATATCAGTAATCTGTTTTGTCAAATATTAAGCAAAATATAGTTAAATAGTATTTCAACTCTATATTTAACTATTAAAAACTCCTAAAACATATGTATAAATTTTCTATAAGCTAGAACCGCTGTCCTTCTCAAAGTGATGATATGGTGCTAATTTCAGTTATTGCGTCACTAAGCAAAACAAAAACGAAATCATATTTTTTAGCCAATCTTTAGAACGTCTTTTGACTTGACAAAACACAAATTTTTAGTTTGATTTCTAGTGTTGTTTTATGAGATTTTAGAAAAACAGATTTAGCACTAATGAATAATGTAAAATCTGGTCTTGGTTGCCGCACTACCTGGAGTTTAGTGCGGAAACCGTCAACAAGTTCAAACCTGTAATTTGTTTATGTAAAAATAAATAACTATTACTCGCGGCTCATCCAATATAGGGTATCGTGGCAAAGAGTACGATTTGTCTTTCAAAAAAAATCTAAATATCTTCATGCCAAGTTGTACTGAAATCTGTGCAGCGGTTTAGCCGTAAAAGCAAATCAGACAGATAGTTACTTTCGAATTGATAATATTGGTATAAATTAAATTAAAAAGCTTTTTAAAAACAAGCTTCTACTGGAATGCCTCGAGACGAATCAAACGAGTCCAAACTCGATGATGTTGCGACGTTTCTTTACAGAGTTCCTATGGCCACCCTCCAGCTCCAGCATTGGATCAGCTCCATATCAGTATAATATTTTATCGTCATATGTATACAGCATACATATGCTTGCAAAATTTTAGCAAAATCGGTTGAAGATATCTGCTTCAAAATTGAGTTGCAAGATTCCACCCGAACATACAGGCAAACATACATACATACATTGCAAGTTAATACAAGCTAAAATTCAAATTTAAAAAACCCCTACTCAAGCACTTAATCGAGTAATCATACGCCAACGATATTTTTGCAGACATTCGGTTATTCTTCCCCACTTTCACACCCATAACTTTTAAACGACTCAACCGATTTTCATGAAACATGTCTAAGAACACTCGCACGTAACTCACCTTTTATACAAAAAAAAACTAAATTGAAATCGCTTCATCCGTTCACGAGCTACGGTGCCACAGACAGACAGACACGTCAAACTTATAACACCCCTCTTTTTGCATCGGGGTTTAAAAAAGCTTGTAATAAATGAAGGTATGATTATGCTACGTCACTATTACTTAATAAATAAATGAATATTTCGGACATCTAACACAGTATGCCGTCTAGTCCTAAGCTAAGTAGAGCTTGTGTTATGGGTACCAGACAACTGATACAAATACGTATATACTTTTTTTGTTGTAAATACATACATATTATACATAGAAAACACCCTAACTCCGAAACCATATTTGCAGATCATACAAACATTTTGATCCGACCCGGGAATCGAACCCGAGACCTCAAGCACAGCAGTCGCATACGCTTACAACTGCGCCACCGAGGCAGTCAGTCAATCAATGATAAGATCCTGATTTAGATATATTCCAGTTTTCTATCAGTAATTTTAAACCGCAAGCCTAACTTCGAGTATCCAGTTATTGAAACAGAATTAAAATAATATCCGCTCTTTTGTTAACACTGTATAAGTGTTCAAACCAAATTCAGCTTCACATTGCGGTTTAATCAAAATATCCACTCAACGTGAAAATGCAAACTTTAAAGTAACATTTTCCTGAAGCTGAATTGAATTACCCTCTTAATTGCATCGATAATGGTTTTGAATTAACTCTGGGCCACATTGGTGCAATCCGATCGAAATATTGAGTAAGCTAAAGGTCTTGTAATTTATAACTGTTGAATCCCATTTTAGACGTCTAACGTTAATTTGGACTTTCAACACATAGACTGCACCGTAGTTATAAATATTTATGTAGCTGACCCAGGAAATTTTATCCGTCTCTTTCAAAAAGAATAAGTATTTTCCCTTTTCCCAATTGGTTGGTGATTTGATATAGACTTTAACTATCCTCCATAAATGAACTACTTGAATTTAAAATATTTTTAGCTTCAAATTGATGGATGGACAAATTATACAGCTTCATAAAATGTAAAATCATCATCTTCCTAGCCAATGTTATTCCAAAGATTATTTGGGATCGGCTATTCGATAAACCGGTTTTGAATAATTCGGTTTTTTTTTCGGAGTGACTTGCATCGGACCTTTGCAACCTTGAGGGCGAACTAAACTCTAAGACTGAGCTAATTGTCAGAATACTTGAGGGCACTGACTTCCTAATAATGATTGCCATAGATGCTCATGACAACCGGGACCGTCGCGTCGGCTTAACGTGCTCTCCCTGGCACGAGCGTGAAACACCGCCAAAGTTCCATACTTCGGGCTGTTAATAAGACCGACCTGGGAATCGAACCTAGGTCGGCAGACCAAACGCTAACCGCTAAATCAACAAGGCAAGACAAATTTATAAGATAAAAAAAATATTAAATTAAAATCCACACACACAATCACATTATACGTATTTGAAAGGGTGTGAAATCTTCAGTTTGTTGACTTAGTTGACTAACTGACGAGTCACAAATGAGTAAATTGATGATTTTGACGAGTATTTGAACAATATCGGCGATGCTCACTCATGAAGAGCCAAGTCAAGTGTGAAGAGTATCAGGTTGATCGTAAGTTATTGATGTCCTTTAACTTGCACCGCATCACACAAAGTAGGTTTCAACATTGAAACCAATCAAATAAAATTTACATTTTCTATCGCTAATAAATTGACGAAACTAATGATTACCGACGAAACCTTAACAAAACGCTTAAACAACTATTTTCAATTTTTAAGAATCGTGGGTCAATTAATTGCTTAAATAAACTGTTAAGCTGTGCAATTTTCGATAAAAATAGTATCCAACGGTTGGTCTCTCAATGTCTTTTACTGTCGATATCTGTGTCAGTTAGGTATATTGTAGCTACCACAATATTTGCTTGATTTCCATGCACATCAAACGAATAACCTTTGCCTGTTTGTATTAGTTATTATGTATAGGAAACAATTAAAAACATTTGATACACATGATAGTGTGATCCGAAATTACATACTATAGATGAATGGCCCGGAATACGGAGACTGCAGAGTCTGGGTTGCAATTCAACGTGGCAATGCTGCCAGTTTTTTTGGAACGCGATGATGTGGAGTAATTTTTCGACGTTTGTATATAAATATTTTAAATGTTCCGTAGGAAATCCATCGGTATGCATGGGCCGGCTCGACCAGAGTGATACCACGGCCTCACAGAAAGCCTGGGCGCTGTGTTTCACCGAGTGACTGAGGATACCGGAGGCCCATAACCCCTGCCCTACCCCAATCTCCCTCCCCATTCTTCCCCTCCCCCTGTCCCCCAAGGGCCGACAACGCATTTGTGACGCCTTTGGTGTTAGGGGTGTCCAAGGGCGGCGGTAATCGCTTACCATCAGATGATAAGTCTGCTCGTTTGCCCCTATACCATAAAAAAGAGTCTAGTGTAGATAAAATACACCAAGTTTCAGAATAAGTATTTGCCCTGGGTGTGTATTAAGCCCATGAACTCCTGCTTAGCAACCGGGTTTTCTAGCTTCTAGACCCACACGCCCAACGTGGTCGTCTTATCAGTTGGAATTATACAATATTTTACAAAATCCTGAAAAGGAATAAAATAATTCATTGTTGACCAAATTTCTGTAAAGTATATACCTATTGAGTCATTAAAAGTATAATTAGGCCCTTTATATAATTATTGCGTCTATTAATTTAAGTATCAAATCTTCAATGAACTTGATTAACAACATTTTCCTTTCATAAACGTGTTAGAAACTTAACCTTTATTGACTTCACTGTTTATTTGGCAGCTCTGTTGATGGAACAATATTTTGACCAGCCTTTCAAAGGAAGAGTAATTATCGATAATTAATTTTTTGAGAAGTCATTTTGGTCCAGCGATTATAGAATATTAATATTTTATACGAGAGCTTTAACGCTAATGTATTTTCAGTTTTTATTTTTACTCTCCCTATGCTACTAACTACTGCACTATGAACAAATCCTGTGTCGCGGGGGTAAAGTCCCCAAAGTAAACATACATGTAACGGACACAAAGAACACCCAGACTCAGAACTACAATTCGGTGATACACAAAGTGTAGTCCTATATGGGATTTGAACCCACAACACTTGCGAGGCGACCGCTTAAACCACTAGATCGAATGTCGAATATAGAACAAATGATTGTGTTCATCACACAATTTTTTGTCTCGGGCAGGAATCGAACTCTTGCGCAGAAACACTAAACACTAGTCCAACGGGTCCTTCACATAAATAGAGGAGGAACATCCCTTAAAGATGGCATGTGCTTTATACTTCTGAATAGTGTCTATAGATAAGTTCTTGGGGCAACAAAATCATCCTGTTATACGTAATACGTCCTTGTCATTTTACTTGAAAGTTGCCTGTGCAGTACAGGCAACTTTCAAGTAAAATGACAAGGACATTGATTGACTGAGTGCCTCGGTAGCACAGTGGTAGCGTATGCGACTGCTATGCTTGAGGTCTCGGGTTCGATTCCCGGGTCGGACCAAATGTTTGTACGATCTGCAAATATTTGTTTCAGAGTTTGGGTGTTTTCTATGTATGATGTGTATGTATTTACAAAAAAAAATACATGTATTAATATCAGTTATTTAGTACCCATAACACAAGCTCTGCTTAGCTTGGGATTGGACGGCGTTGGGTGTTAAAAAAAAAGTTATTTTATATAATTTAAAATATTTTGCCGATATATTACACCACAAAAATGTGAATGCACATAGAAAATTTGAACGCATCTATTAAAAAGTAGCCTTCTCTTCGCTTCTGCTAACAAGCAATGTTTATACTGTGATTTTATAGAACGAAGCGTATTTCGTGCTTTTGCATTTAGTTCGAGTAATAATATGACATCCTAGCGAATCTGACTTAACTTGTTATTTTATTTTAAGCTTGTCCGAAGCTTCGCTTGCATAAATATTGTTTTTCAAGCCGACAGTAACAGTATTTTTATTCCAGGACACTTTTTCTTTATTTATATTTCTAGCAACCAGACCAGTTTGTAATATTGCTAGACTATACAGAAAAGTGTACTTTTGGATTTTTTACATTAATAGCTGTTAATTAGTACTTATTCCAGTTACTTAATTTATATTCTAAAATAATCTAAATTAATAGATAGATTATACACGAACAGTTTTGTAACTTACATTTATCGTTTAAGTGTCTTTCGTGGGTTGTCTAACGTTGTTATTGATATTCGTGAGAATTCTATGCAATCATTCATCATCAGCCATTCATTTTCAACCGACTTCAAAAAGGAGGCGGTTCTCATTTCGACAGTTTTTTTTTAATTTTTTTTTTTATGTTTTTTACCTCATAACTTTGGACTGGGTGAACCGATTTTGATGATTCTTTTTTATTTGAAAGCTGGTGCTTTCCAAATGGTCCCATTTAAATTTGGTATAGATTGAAGTCGGTTTTTTTTTGTTAAAATTTGTAATTTTCTCTAAAGTGTTACTTCTTTAACGTCGCATCTCAGAATTGAACCAGCACCATATTATTGAATGAGTCCTAGAACAGTATTTCAAATTTGCACTAGAGAAAATATCCTAGAAAAGATATGAAAGAACTTTTAACTTGAAAATCTTCCAGCTTTCCTCTAAGCCTCTTCTCGAATTAAATAGGGGTTTGCTTTAAATCGACTACAATACGACTGAACCTCGACGTTTTAACCCCCGATGCAAAAAGCAGGGCGTTACAAGTTTGACGTCGATGTCTGTCTGTCTGTGTGTGTGTCTAACTGTGGCATCGTAGCTCTCAAAAGGATGGACCGATTTCGGTGCGGTTTTTGTCATTTGAAAGCCAATTTCCTTGCGGTGGTTCTTAGCTATGTTTGGGTCATATCGGTCCAGCAGTGTAAGAGTATCAGCTCTTTTCCAAAATGATTTAAGGCATTTTTGGCGTATGATTACTCGATTAAGTGCTTGCGTAGGGGTTTTTTTTATTACTTTAGTTTGATAACGTAGTGTGACTGCCATCAGACCTCGGAATAAAAAGTCGTATGAAATGTGAATCACGCTGGCCAGACGGATTGGTATAGGTTTAGTTTTCCATTTCCTTGCAATGCTATCCTGTAGAGCTTTTGAATACATTTTCCAAACTAGAGAGAGGTGCGTTGGGTGTCCGATTACTTTGATCACTCTATGAAATGTAACGAAAAAGTTAATTAATAAAGATTTACTGAAGCAGTAGTATCACTCCGAAACTCCAGCTGAAATAGGATTGTTTGCGATAAAAAATTCACCATAAAAATATAACCAACTTGACTGGTCGACGTCATAAATACATTTCTAAAGAACGAATGATAAATTGGACGGCGTTATGTAAGAACGAACGTGTTCAAAAGTCACTCCTAGTGCCTTTTAATAGAGGATGAATCAAGCAACATGTCAACATTTCTTAGGGCTCGTGCACAAATTCATTACGTAATATAAAGAATTAACCACCTAAGTTACTGTTACAAAATATACAAATAGGATTTGAAACTGCATAAAAGATTTATATCCACAAAAACTGTAGTTGATCCCTTTATTTTGTTATTTAAAAACGCAATATCGAACTAACCGCCTAAAATGGCACCTAATACGTAGATGCAAGAGAACAAATTCACAGCTTTTGAAATGAAAAATTAAAAAAGTTTTTCGGAGTTTCCAAAATGATAAAGACTAGAACATTATTAAAAAAATGTAGTTAATGGCGTAAAATAATTTAGTTATATGCAATATTTTTTTGTATCCATTTTAGTCTTTGGGAACTGGTCAAAGGGATCTGTTATTCTAGTTAGTGATTATTTAATATATTTGTATTGTTTCTAACATAATTTAGATTGTAAAAAAAAATATGGCAGTCATTTGTAAGTTATTTGTAAAATTAATATGTAAAATTAGAAATTTCATAATGTTTAAATTATCAAAATCAAACTTCGGTCGGTGACGTCAACCTATAAGATTTTCCCCTATCAAAAAGTGCTCAACGCGGCTAGGGAAATTTTCACTTCCAAAATTGTCATGTCAGCATGTCAGTGACGCGAACTCATAAGATTTTCCCCTACCAAAAAGTGCTCAACGTGGCTAAAGAAGTTTTCACTTCAAAAATATAGAAGGAAACGCTGTGAACTGGTAGAAAAATAAATAAATAAATGTGAAATAAACACTTAAAAGGGTATACACTCATGGTTTACTTTACGAAAATGAGCGGCCCATTACATTTATCTGGTCTCTAGTAGCAAGTTTGGGAGAATGAAAACTCAGCCGAAGTTATATGGTATGATATGACACATCACTACATTATACTCATACATCACTTTATTCTTATTCCATCTGATGCCAGATAATATTAGGAAAATTTAACAGGATCTAATGATTTAGAAGAAGAAAATCAGAAAAATAATGATCGAGTGGGTACATTTTTTTTTTATTATTAGGAGTTTTTATAGTTTGAGAAGGTGTTTTTAGTTTATTATAGATGTTAAGCTTGAACAGTATTTGTATGCAGTTGGTGATAACTAGATGAAAAGTAGTATTAGTGTATTTTAAAATAAAGATTTAAAACCAACGGAAAGAGTTTTGATATTAGGTACAAATGGATATTGAGACAAGCAAAATTTTTTTTATTATTGAGGTTTTAACTGTAAAAAAATATTCAAATTTATGTGTCTTCTAATCAGCAATGACATACATGATCATCTTAACGAAATGGTACAATTTCTAGTTAAATTCAGAACTTTGCATAAAACTATTGGGATTTAATCTTATACTGCATTTTATTTCTTCTAAAACAACCCGTATTAAAGGATCAAACGACTATAATGTCGTATACTACGTTGTTGATTAATTTAAGCAGTCGGAATACAGCTAAAATGTAATAACGAATTAAGCGGAAAAGTGGCTATATCTTTTAATGTATATTATGTATCGTAATATGTTTTTATTTATCTAGACTACACACACAGCTTACTTTCAAGTAAAAATATCAAACATATAGCATAAAGAATGAGCACATAGCGACAATTTAAATTTTATAATCTTTGACGCTCATTTCTCAAATTCTCTCCAGTGTCACTTAATCTATTCTTACATAACGCTGTCCAATTGTGCTTTGCGACTATAAAGTTAAGCTTATTAGAGGTCTCTGGTACTTTGATTGACTGCAGGTAATAATAAAATATTTAGGACCTTATTCACCGGTTGCAGATATGTTTCGGATAGCTGGCAGATAATTTGACAAATCTTATTTAAATATATTGTGTCAAACCATCTATCAAGTAAGCAATTTGGAAAATTTTTGTTACCGGTGAAACAGGGTCTTAGTAATATTAACATAGAAATTAAATAAAAACCAAGAAGAAACGTAACAGAAAAGAAAACAGGATAAAAAGTAAGATACAGATATGAAATTTCCTTGCTCTAAAACATTTTATCAAACTCGTACTTCACTTTGAGCAGAACAGGAAAAAAAATCAAGTTAATTAACTTACACATATGTACCTGATCACTAAATATTATAAAACAAAGTCATCCGCCGAGTCTGTCTGTCTGATCGCGATAAACTCAAAAGCTACTGCACAGATTTTAATGCGGTTTTTGCCAATAGTTAGAGTGATTCTTGAGGAAGGGTTTCGTGTACAATTTGTAAAAGTTTTGAGTATTTTCACTAAAATATAACGATATTTGTTGAAGACATCGGAGAAAATTGAGCCGCACATCTTCTCGGTATAACATAGGTTATATTATATTTTTCTTGAAGAGCCCGTTCGAAGCCGAGAGGGTTGCTAGTTATAAATAAAAAACACAGGTTCTGCAGTCTGAGCAATATTGACAGTGTCTGTTCGATGAATATGTCGTTTGATTTTATATTATCTTTGTAATGATCACATAATGATTGTTTTTTCAAGCTTTTAATTAACTTGCAACTCAATTTTGAAGCAGACATCTGTTGAAGATGTCGATTTTGCTGAAATTTTGTGAGCATATATACATATGCTGTTATAATATTATTGTATTGTTATGCAGTATACACTTGTATACAATCACTCAATACAATATTATTATAACATGGAGCTGATCTGATGCTGGAGCTGGAAGTCTCGTCTCGACGAGTACTATTCTATAAACGGCAATGCAATAAAATCTTGTCTTTAAAAGAGCTTTTCTAGACTATTGCATAACTTTTATCGCGGGCTTTGGGGCCTTTGAGCGCGGCGACCGAATCAAGAAAATTCCGTAACACAAATAAAACCTGACACCCGAAGCTCGCACGGATCGAGACGAGCTGTTCCGGACGACGAATCAACGAATTTGTCTGAAGTGCGTGACAGTGACAGACTGATTCGTTGACGAGCTGCTCCGAAATCCACACTCAGCGCCCTCTGTTGTTTGTTGTGAAGTATTCGTATCTTTTTTGTTTTGTGTAATTTTGTATTACTAATGTAATGAATGCCTATTTACCATAATATCCAGGAAATATCCACAAAAAGACGACGACGTACAGTTCAGATTTGAACTCGAGGCACTTCGTCATAAATCATTTACCTACACCTTCCAGCCAATAATTCATTACTATTAAATGTTAAAATTGTTGTTCTTATGCTACTTGATAAATTCTAACAGTCCGGTAATTCCAAAGATACATTTGTTTATTGTCAGTATGGCACCAATTATATAGATGGCGGTGTACTTCGAATGCGATGGAGCATTTGAAAAATAGTTTAGTATTTTTCATTCACAATTTTATACATACTGCATAAATAAATAAACAAATATTTTCGGACATCTAACACACAACGCCATCTAGTCCCAAGTTAAGCAGAACTTGTGTTATGGGTACTAGACAACTGATACAAATACATATATAACTTTTTTTTTTGTAAATACATGCATATTATACATAGAATACACCCAAACTTCGAAACAAATATTTGTAGATCATACAAACATTTGGTCCGACCCGGGAATCGAACCCGAGACCTCATGATCACCAGTCGCACACGCCAACCGCGAGACCAACGAGGCAGTCGGCAGGCAGGCAATAAAAATAAATAAATATTTATAATTGCATAAGTTGATGAAAATACTATGCAATAGCTTTACCGCGGCAGTCCACGAGTCACACGTCTTTTTTATTTATTAATTTAATTTATTGTTGGTTATTATTCATTAAAGACATCAAGATATGAAGTAAGTTTTAGATATCAAACTCACAAAAGTTTGTAAAGAATTAAGTGCTACAATGTTGCAGTTTTTTCAGTACAAACCGGGATACGTTGACATTATCATGAGTATAATGTTTGTAAACGGGATCAGTTTGGTACTGTCTACAGTAAGCAAATATACGTTTATCTGGTAATGTGATGAACATTGATTTGTTCTTCTTTATATTTTGAAGCCTACCAAAGTGACTCTACTCTGCCTTATTGATAACATGAAAAACCTTTCCAGTCAAATAAGAAGTACTTGTATTCTAACTAGATTTGGTCCCATTTACGTATTAAGGAGTCTGCCCACTACACCGTTTCATACCATGACCGTGCTAGGAACGTGCCAGGCAAAAAATATTCTTTGTATTAAAAAGTATGTGATTAGACCGTTCCGTAACCGACCAGCACCGTCACGTGCCATGCGCGGAGCGTCAATAATTGTCGCCGAGAATATTTTGCCGGTGCCGATACGCTCCGTGCATGGCACACGACGTTGCCAAACCGGTGTGCGCAGGCGGCGAGCCGGTGAGTATACGGCTTGTAACCGCGTATGATGACCGAAGGCGTTGTAAACCTGAATAATGTCCAATATTCTCCTTCTGTTTTTCGTTCTTTTATAGAATCGTAAATCCAGTAGCGTCGAGTGTGTTTTTTGTTTTCTTCTTCTTCGTCATCCAATATTATGGCAATCATTACTAGTTATCTAACAGTTAATTTCTATTTCTAATAGCCATTACTACTTTAGTATTTAAAAACTTCATAGCACTCTAAGACGTCCACGCAACACTGAGTATGCATGCAAGAATGAAATCAATTTCTACCGATTTTGGTGAATACATAGGTACTTACGGGCAACATACGGGTTGCATACGGGCATCATACGCGATGTATACGGGTACAGAACGCGGTCGATCCGTTTCAGTGGACATAGTAGAGCGTATCGTGTTGCTTTTGTGTCTGATACGCTCCTAGCACGGTCATGGTATGGAACGGTGTAGTGGGCAGACTCCTTTGGAGGACAATCCTATTGCTGAGTATGTTTTGAACTGAAAATGGGAATATATTGGAAGTAAAACGAAATTTTAATTTCATTTGAGGAAGTGAACGAAAAGGATATTCCTTCCAGTAAATTAGGTTCAGGCTTAATCTGCTCTAGATTGGAGAACGAAAGCAATAACTCAAAAAGAGTGGCTTTTACTCAGAGCTCCGAGTTTCTAAACTCTAGTTTAAACATTTTGGAGCAAAGGCACTTTACTACACATAAGTATAGTTAAGGTTTAAGTAGGTAATTTAAATGCTGTCTATCTGCATTTCTGTTTGTGGTATAAGTATTATATAACTTTTTTAATTAAACTTCTCTATGCGGACAGATTTTATTACGGATATGTTTTGCAAAATTAATTTGATATTACGTCTTGTTTTTGAGTCTATTGTTTCGCTCGCTAGTTCTTATTCTAATTTCTCTTGATTAATTTCTGTTAACCATGGGTTAAGTGTGACTGCGTAACAGAGCTGTGAGACGTCTTGTCTTATCAACTATTCCGGCCTTGATCAAGTGGTTCTAATGTCTAGTCCAATTTATGCAACTATTATTTTATGACGATATTAAAGTTTTCAAGGCCTTATTTCATGCAATAAATGCCTACTTGAGCCTAACTCCTCGAAGAATCTCAATAATCTTAGTGCTCAATAATAATATAGGTACTTACGATTGGAATTTTGTAAGTCCCTACAAGTTCATTAGTCGATTGGTTGAATTCTCTTTGATTGAGATTTCACCGGAATAGCAAGTAGCAGTCTTCAATTCTCTAATTATGAAGTTATGTTGGTCTCTAGCGCACTTTCCTACTAATACCTGAATTGTGAGTGGCCTGTTGTCTTGGAGCTAGTCATCCTGACAGCTAAGCCAAAGATTGTATTTAAAAATATGAACGTATTTTATTAGCTGTCTGGCTATCATAGATCAGCTTTATCCTAATTTGGGATTAGATAGCAGTGTGTAAGATGTGTCAAGTTCATCATAGTCATAAACAGCCTCAGTGTCAAATTATTGCTTATTTATAACTAAAAAAGTTTGTCCGATATCAGGAGCACTATATTACTAAACTATTTATGAATTCCATATCCATACTAATATTATAAATTCGAAAGTAACTCTGTCGGTCTGTCTGTCTGTCACGGTTTGACGGCTGAATAGTTACACTGATTTTAATGAAGTTTGGCCCTTGCCAAACTCCGTTGAATTCTTCATAGATACTTTGACTCATGAGGAAGGACATAGACTACTTTTTACCACGAAAACCGACATATACGCGGGCGGAGCCGCGGGCAAAAGCTAGTATTTAAATGAAATAGTCACCTAAGTAGGTCACAAATATATTGTTATCGGACTCATTAATCCGACATTAATTTGCATAAATTTGCATGAGTGAAGTTGACACAATTTACAACAATTCACATTTAAATTTAAAGCTATATTTGATAATATCCATAGTAGTATTATAAATTCGAAAGTAACTCTGTCTTTCCATCTGTTTCATACGTTTTCATTGCTAAGTCGCTTAACCGTTTCAATGAATTTCTGTATGGAGATAAATTGGACCTTGAAGAAGGATATAAGCTACTTTTTGGCGCGGTAACCGACATACCCACGGGCCATTGCTAGAAAGTAGTGTAGTGTATATTATAATAATAAACTAGCTGACCCAGCAAACGATGTTTTGTAATAAAAATAAATGTTTAGAGGTGTGTCACCCCAGACCTACCCGATATATACACAAAATTTCATATAAATCGGTGCAACCGTCTCGGAGGAATTTGGTAACAAGCACCGCGACGCAATTGTATATATTAGAAGATTTACATATAATATGAACTGTACTCTGTCAATTGCGCTGTAACTAAAGATCGATACAATACTTTCGAAAATGGTTGTATTTTGTGATAAAATTTTAGCTTAATCGGTGCAGAATTTTTAACTAACTAAAAAAAAGGAGGAGGTTATCAATTTAACTGTTTTTCTTTTTTTATGTTTGTTACCTCACGATTTTCGACTGGGTGAACAGATTTTGATGATTCTGTTTGTATTTGAAAGCTGGTGCTTCCTAATGCAGGAGTTGTCTTTTTCTAAATATAAAAAAATATCGCGTAACTTGTAAATTTCTTCCAGTGTGAACTATGGACTACATAATATTAGTGCCCTATTTTTCAAAGAAATTCAACAATCTTATTTGCTTGATACCTCAATGTTGCCGCCTCGATGCTCATACATAGATTAACGTGACACAAGAGTGTTATATAATCGCAACCATAATCTTGTCTACTTCACACAGACGGCAACGTATAACGCCGGCAATATCGTTGTTATCATGGTCTATACCTATTGTGGCTTAAGTTACAAGCTGTTGGCTATACTGTATAGTATTGCTTATGTGAACTATCGCCTGTGGTGTAGCCGGACCAATATGGCCTTCAAGAAAAGAGCGTCCTCCTTCTCAAAATGCCGGGAACGCAAGTGTGACTCTTCTGATGAAGCAGGTGTCCATGGGCGGCGGTAAACACTTACCATCAGGCGATACGTCTGCTTGTTTGCCCCCTATTCCATAAAAAAAACAGATGTTCGAGTTGCAAACTCTGTCTATTTAACAAGGTTATACGTGGGAGTTAGAAGTCCGGAATATAAAATAAACATAAATTCAGCCGAGATCAAAATTTTAGGTACATATCCCTGTTTAGTAAGTAAAATACTTGATGCGTATCGATTGATCACTAAAAGTAGATTCTTCATAATCTGTTGTTTCTAATATGCAGTCATCATCATCATGCACATAGGCCAAATAGGCATGGGCACATAGGCCTCTCCAATATCACGCCCATTGGTTCGATCGTCGGCTACTCGCATTCAGCTCCTGTCAGTCGTCTTGTGCAAGTTGTCACTCCACCTGGCCTGTCAGTGGGTGTCATATACTACGTTTGCCTGGATGGTTATCAGTTCTGCGGCTAATATGGGCAGCCCGATGCTACTTCAACTTGCTAATTCTGAGGGCTATGTCGATGACCTTGGTTCTCTGCCGGATCACAGCTGTACAGTGACATCAGAAAGCTGATGGAGCAGTAGAGGTTTCTACATTGCAGGTAGTGTTCAGATAAAACAGGAGTGTGGTATAGTTAACGTAAAATCCGATTTATTTGTACATACTAAAATAATTGTTACAAGTTGCCCAATCAGCGATTTTATACTACTATGCGACGTGTGTTTAGTTCAGTGATCGATATTGCATACCATTTATACAATGTCATGTTATTCTATATAATATTTTTCTGAACTGCGTAGTCATCAAATCACGTACCAGGTACAACCTTATTTCTGATACAATATCTTAGAGAAACGCCGAGCATAGCCCTTTCCATACCACGCTGAGTGACCTTGAACTTGTGGACCAGTCGTACCGTAAGTGTCCACGTTTCGGCTCCGTATATCATACGGGTAGCCGGGTAGGACGGACGCACTGATTAAAGACTTTTCGTCTTAGGCACTTTAGTGTTTATTGTTAAATAATTTAACAAAACCTTTATACTTATAGCAACTTGGTTTAAAATGTTTTTATTACTTTTTCTAATTCTTATTTGAAAATGATTATTTAAATTAGCAGATGTAAGTACGAGTACCGCATGTTATCAAGAATTAACCTTAAAAAAAGAAAGAAAATAAATGTATTATTTGACTATATTCAAACTTTAAAAATTCAGATGAAATTTCGGCTGTATATAAATCCTGACTAAAATCTCTCTGCCGAATCTAAAACGTCACATTAATTCCCACTTATGTTACAGCTACAATCTTATCCTGGTTTTAGCCTTCTCTACAATGTATTTTTTATATATGCTATCCTGATTTCCCTTACCTAAAAATATCATTGCTATTTGATCATTTTCGATTCGCACTACATCCATATAAATTTAGATATAACCTATACAAATAAATAAAATTGGAGTGTCTATTTATAATATTAAATATACAGCTTTTTACTAAATGCCTATGTACCTATGTATACACGGTACATATACCAAAATAACAATTTTTAGATTTTTTTTGTCTGCCTGTCTCTCTGTTTGTTCCGGCTAATTTCTGGGACGGTTGGACCTATTTTGACGGGACATTCACTGGTAGGTAGTAGATGCTTTAAGGAGTAACTTAGGCTACTTTTCTTAGACTAGCTTCGCCCCGCGGCCTTACTCTCGGTTCTACAATAGCCGCGGGTAACACCGCGGGGTTCAACTAGTACAAAATAAAATAAAACGATCAGTAACATAAAACAAATCTATTATATGTAATTCTCGTATAACGCTGTTGGTCACGATGAACTCCAAAAGTATGTTTTTTTTATGAATGTGACTGCCAAATTGACTCTACTCTGCCTGATGGAAAGCATGAGCAGTGGTCACCATACTCATTGCGAATGCAGACATGACAGCACGAATGATATAATTTAAGGTTGGTCTTCTGTGCGAGGGAAGTGCTGCTCCGGTCGAGCCAGTACGTTCGTGCTGAAATCAGCTGCGTGGCTCTAATACATTGGAACGACGATTTTCATGTTTTTAACCGACTTTAGTAAAAGGAGGAGGTTCTCAATTTAACTGTATTTTTTTGTTTGATGCCTCAGAACTTTCGACTGGGTGAACTGATTTTAATGATTCTATTTTTATTTGAAAGCTGGTGCTTCCCGTGTGGTCCCATTTCAATATGGTTCAGTTCTTGAAGTCGGTTTTGTTTTTTAAAATTTTGTATTATACTTATGAGTGTGTTTTTTCCTGGCATGTCTAGGATAGAATAGTTAACACGGTTAGACTAACAGGAACCCAGCATGACTGAAAAGAGACAAAATTACGTGTATCAGCAAGTAATTTAAAAAATATGTAAATATATTTTTAATAAAGAATGAATACAGTAAAGGCGTGTGTGAATAGAGTAAACGGTATGGGGTTGTAGTGAATCCGTCTAAGACTCAACTCATTGTAGTGGGCAGTCCCAGGATGGTGTCAAGAATAGACTGGACACAGCTCCCAAACATAATCTTTAACGGCACTGCCCTACCAATGAGTACCTGTGTTAAAAATCTGGGTATATATATTAATAATACCTTAACTTGGGGTTCACAACTGCGAGAGGTCAGTCGAAAGTTATTTGCATCGACGGGATCCTTATGAAGAGTACGAAATTTTCTCCCTACAGCCACTAAAATTGCACTTGCACAATCCCTTCTTCGTCCTATACTCGACTACGCTGATGTCAGTTATCTCGATGTCACGGAGGAGCAACTTGACAAACTTGAGCGCCTTCAAAACTTTTGTATTAGATTCATATTTGGACTTCGCAAATATGATCATGTATCTGAATCAATCATCGTCATTATCAAAATCAACGTAAAATGACAGCGTTTGTGCTGTCGTGTTTCGTTGGTGAGTGCGAGACCGGAGGCCCAATTAGTCTAGTCAACAAGTTCCGTACTTGTTGGTTAGACTAAAAGATGCACAAGCATCACTAGGCCGCCATAGTGTGGGTCGCCATACTGCTTTGTTGTATTCGCAATGAGTATGGTGGCCACCACTCGTGGATTCTGCTTATGCTTTCCATCAGGCAGAGTAGAGTCATTTTGGCAGGCCAAACATAAAAAAATAAAAAATAATAATAATAATAATATCGCAATCAGCTTAAGTGGCTCCCAATTCGTCTTCGACGGAAGGCTCATATTCTTTCCTTACTTTATAGTATTCTATTTCATCCGTGCACTCCACCTTATTTAAAGGAACGTTTTGTTTCCTCTGTGACACACATTCAAGATCCCTGAGGTCATCTGAATCTCTGGAACTGGCAGTACCAACTGACTGCACCAGGTTTTATGATAAGTCGTTTACTGTACAGGCTGCCCGACTGTGGAATGATTTACCAATGGCTATAAGGCGTGCCAAGTCTTTAGCTATATTCAAAAAAATGGTCAAAGAACATTACCTATCATCATAATTTCTGGTTTGATTAAAAATACTTTATTTATTTTTCACTATTCATTTATATCGAAAGTGTAGATATTGTGTATATTTATGTATTATATATATATATATTTAGTTGTTTGTATTAATGCGTAATCCTTATGATTTTATTTATTTTCTTATTATATTCAGTTATTTATTTTACACCAAAACTACCCAGAATTTCAACTTTCCACGGTCAATTTGTCCATCCAAAGGTTGCCTGTAAGAAATTGCTTTTTAGCGATAAGGCCGCTATTTGTACATGGTTTTCTTTTTTTTAAGTTGATAAGCTTCTGAATGTAAACTATTTTAACTGGTGTACAAAAAAGTTTATTCTATTTTATTCTACAGAAGATTCTTATGGTAGTTATGTAAGCAATTAAACATACGACATAATATAAAGCGTACAAGGAACTGTTGACTGAGGTATTAGCAGAACATTAGTAGATACCAACAAATAATTCACATACATGCAAATTCTGTCTCACCAAAGCTATTCCCACGTATTGTTATTACCTCTGTCTCTATGCTAATAAACATCAATACCCGAGGAAGCCCCTTAGGTATCATTTTCCTGCTATTGTTATGACTGTCGGTATCAAATATGGCATGTGGGGTTTGTCTGAAGACAATACATGTAAATTTAGCTTATCTGATAATATACTACCGTACCGTGGGAGAGCCACGCTGCGGCATGAATGGGCCGGCCCGACAGGAGTGATACCACGGCCTCACGGAATACCGGTGTGAAACAGCGCTTGCGCTGTGTTTCACCGAGTGAGTGAGGATACTAGAGGCTCATACCCCAAGCTCTCCCTCCATCCCAACCCCTCCCCGCATCGCTAATCCCTCCCCAAATACCCCAAAGGTCCGTCCGTCCGTCTGTCTATCTGTCAAAACCCTTTTTCTCAGGAACGCGTTAAGGTATCAAGCTCAAATTTATATTAAATACTCGGGTCTACTGTCCCTTGGAGGTGTTACAAAATCAAACTATCAGCAAACAAAGTTACAGCCGTTTATGCTGCAAATATTCGAAACTCGCAAGGGATTTGAAACCTACAGGTGACTTCCCGTGAACTCAGAATCTTGAAATTTAGTAAAAAACAACGTCTTGTAGCACAGATAAAGGAAAAATAGCAAAAAGCATAATTTTTCAGATACATCATATTATAATATACCTACAGGTTTGTACAGAACCTTCGATGCGCGAGTCCAACTCGCAATTGGCCGGTTTTTTTTATTTAATCAAGAAATTTTAGTTCGAAGCGAGGTAAACTTTTTAACATGTTTGCACAGTTTCTGGTTTCTTTGTGCAATTATACAAGTTTTCATGTCCTAGTGTTTCAGTAAGTTACTAATTTTCTTATACGTTTGTTAGAATCCTTTGTTATTGCATAATAATAATACATTACTAGCTTTTACTCGTGGCTTCGCTCGCATTTGATAAAAAAACTATCCTATGTTACTTCTAATAGCTCCAAGAATATGTGTACAAAGTTTCATGATGATCGGTTCAGTAGTTTTCGCGTTGTAACAAACAAACTTAAATTTACATTTATCACCAAATCGAGGTTTATCTTGAAGAAAGTTCCACAAGAACCTTACCGAAAAATTACTAATAACTCGAATGATTTCATACCGCTCTAGAAATATTTAAAACATCGTGGACTATTCTAATTTTCCTACTTTTTGTAGAATAGTCGCTTTAGATGTGGTAGCTATTCAATGATTTACATTAACGTATATAAATCAGGATTATGTAAAGCCTGTAAAACCTAGCAAAACTCTTAGCACAACAAAAACTGAGATTGTGTTGAACAAACTAAAAGCTGAAAACTGTGGCTCGTGGTGTTTAAAAATATGATTTAATTATGACTCAGTTACAGTCTAGATTTAAAAAAACGTAGAGCAAAGTAACAAATAAACTATATGACTGACTTACCAAGCATTTTATTCGTGTTAACCGCACTGTCTATTTTTAGTATTTTGACTCTCGAGTAATCTTTACATTTCAAATGACTTGCCTACCTAGCTGATTGATTCATGAACGCCTATGCTACTTGAGGCTAGAAATTACAAATTTTGGCAACTGATATTTTTATGTCATCATAACTAACTAAGAAAAGGATTTTATATAATCTTTAGGATGGAACTTCATCATTGCTAAAGTCAAAAACACGAAATAAAATCATTAGTGAAAGCGAAGTACCACTAGTTATTTAATAAAAAAACCAAACGTGGGTCAATAAAAGTAGGACAGTCCGAAACCACCAACATTCATTGCCTTTGTCACCGAAAGTAATGTAAGTAATAAATTACAGTAGAACAAACAGGGCGAGTGTACATAAACATCAGCCGCACCATATGAGGGGCGAAAGAACCAAATAGATAACAGTGATCTTAACGGCAAAGTTCATTATTCCCAGTAAAGATACTATCGGTATTAATAACGATTCTTTAATAGACATTTATTGTTCTTTAATTTTAAAATCAAATCACGTTTGGGTACAGGTATATGCCGTATAATCTCTGAGGATTACTCGGGTATGATGATAATATATAAGATCATATTGGATTAGTAGTTTAAAATGTAGTAAAATTAGATGGATGTTTTTTACCTGTAAAACCTCAAACAAATAAGACCTGTACTATGATAACTGTACTGTTCTAAATACATAAGTTTTGTAAATAAATACAACTGAACGCAGAAAAAAAAAATCGTTTTTATTTATTATTTATTCTAGTCGGGTATCGAATTCACGATATCCAGTTTTGCAGTAAGGTTTCAAATCGCATGTACATGGCACTCAAAGATCGAAAGTACATTTGTTTTTCTTAATCCACAAATGAATGGCCATGGTCGGTGGTAATGAGTTACCATCAGGTGACCCATCCATTCATTTGTGCCCTACTCCATAGTAAAAGAACAAAGGCATCATATAAACAACATGACAGCTATTCAATCCTAATTCAAATAAACCAAGTTACGCAATATCGCCCAGTGTCGTCCCCTATCATTGAAGAAATTTTAAAATAGAAAAGTATTGCAGCCGGCAGCGCTGCACTAAGAGCTCAATAAAGAACCATTTCATTTAAAATCGCTTTAAGCCAGCATTTATATAAGAGTTTCGTGGATTCAATCGATCATTTGTGACGTCATTTCAGCTTTTATTGCAAAGTTTCACCGGGTTCCTCTTATTTGTTTATTTCGCTTTGTTTCCAGTGAATGCACTATCCAATTTTCCTATTGCCTTAATTCTAAAATAGTTTCTTTGTTTTCTCTTCTATGTCTGGTGTTATAGTAATGATGTGTTATTTTGATAAAACTTTGTCACCTTCTTGATTAAATTCCCTTAAATACATAAATAGATTTGATATGTAACTTACACTCAGACAAACACAAAAAAAATATTGAGCATATAAAATGCGTTCTGCGTGGAAATAAAACTCACAACTTTTTAGCCATCAGGATCGCTAAAGCAATAAGACAGTCTTTTGTTTCAATATTAAAAATAAGTAATATAAGTTAAACTGAAGATGATAAAGTCTTTGTTTTACGTGATCAATAAAAGCTCGTCTGAAGAATATATCTAAGACGACCGGGCAAATTAATAAATGATTTAGAAAAAGAAAAATCTTTCAGTAGACAAGGAAATTGAATAATATACGAGTATATAATTTTGTATTGAAATATTATATAAGACTAGCTGACTCACACAACTCCGTCTGCGTCTCTTTTCAATCATGCTCGTCTCCTGTAAGTCTAAGCGTGATGTTAACTATCCTATCTTAGGTACGCCAGTAAAACACTAACTTGAAAAAACCTAAAAATCGGTTAGATAGATTCGGAATTCATGGTGAGTAACAACGTGACATGAGAATTACATCCTACCAATATTATAAACGCGAAAGTATGGATGGATGTTTATTACTCTTTCACGCAAAAACTACTGAACGGATTTGAATGAAACTTTACAGTAATATAGCTTATACATCAGAATAACACATAGGCTACTTTTCGCAGCGATAACCGACACACACGCGGGCGGAGCCGCGGGTAACAGCTAGTATAATAATAAATTTACTTATTAGTATTTATTTTATCTTTTTGAATTCAGACCTCCATACTGTCTTAATTTCAAACTAGTATTGATATTAGTAGAGACATTTCCCATAGATATTTGGTAAATAATATTAAATATACTTGGCACAGTCAAAGCTGCTTTAAGGTTCCAATGTTTGTATATGTTTACGCAATGAATCGTAGTTCTCGAAAGATTGCTTTCTCATTATCATCAACCTGTTGCCGTCCATGACTGGACATAGATCTCTCTCATTGCACGCCACTCTGATCGATTTAGCACTTCTCGCATCCAGTCTGCCAACCATCTTGCGTAAATCGTCACTCCACCTGGAATCTTGGCGTCCTACAGTACTTTTGACAAGACGCTGTCTCCACTCTAGAACTCTTTTATCCAACGGTTGTCGGTCTGCGGCTAATATGGTTAGACCACTGCCACTTGCGAATTACCTTATGAAGATTTATTTAAAAACCATTTCATTACCCAATAGTAAATACCAGTGACTATTTTACTTATTTTGTGTGTCTCACGTTGTAAATGCGAAGATTTCCTATAACCGTTCTTTTACTTTTTGAGGACATCATTTCTAAAGATTTTTTAAAGTGTTTTTATTGGATAGGTGCAGACGAGCAGTTTGAATTACATATAACAATAAATTCTAGAGTACCATCGGTTCATTACCGAACGGTTGTCGGTTTTGCGGCTAATAGGGCTAGACCACTGCCACTTCAGCTTGCAAAATGTTTGAAATAAAAGCATTAACTGCCAAATTTCAGTTTGTAGCTACAGGCTCTGTGTTGGTGAATTAGTTAGTCAATTAAGACAAGTAATTTTACGTATATAGGTTGATAAATGAACGCTTATTGGAGTTATTTTTACAACGATTTGTATAGATATGGAGATGATTCTGGAAGGAAAAAGAGATGGCCTGCACCCAAATGGGATCACTTCAACATCATAGGACCACACTAAAACTAGATTAAGTTGTTAGAGGTCCTGATTTGTGTATGAGTCAGCCAAAGTGACTCTACTCTGCCTGATGGAAAGCATGAGCAGAATGCAAGAGTGGTGGTCGTCATACTCATTGCGAATGCAGACAATGCAACATGGTGATCCACACCATGGCAGCCTATCGAGTGTTACGTCTCGTTACGAGTCTCGCACTCACCAATGAAACACGACATCAAGAGTTCTGTCATTTTCGGTTGGTTTTCTTTGAGCGGGTAGTACCACCCCTAGTATGTTACTTTTTTACAAGCGTTTTACTAACTTGCAATGTATGTATGTATGCTTGTATGTTCGGGTGGAATCTTGCAACTCAATTTTCAAGCAGATATCTTCAACCGATTTTGCTGAAATTTTGCAAGGATGTATACAGCGTGACAATACAATATTATAATGATATGAAGCTGATCTGATGCTGGAGCTGGAAGATGGCCACAGGAACTCTGTAATGAAAAGTCGCAATATCTTCGAGTTTGGGCTCGTTTGATTCATCTCGAGGCATTCCAGTAAAAGCTTGTTTTTAAAAAGCTTTTAAGTTAAATTAAAAGTAATGTAGATAAGTTAATGTAGGAATAAAAGGTAATAAAAAAGTGTGTTGTAAGTTGACTACTTTGGTACGCTACCCCCTACTATTTTGACAGAAACATAAATCGCAATATTAGCATGTTAATATCAATCTGTCATTCAATTTTGGCACTGACCCTGACGAGGCTGCTGTATTTATCTTTAATGTTCATCTATTTTAAGTGAGCGGCACAAAAATAACTGTACTGGCACTGCGCCAGGAGTATAAATGTTCTACCCTTGTATACTCTAAACCTTACTGTCAAGGCCTCCATTGTGAACAGATTAAACAGCTGTATTACAACATTTTAAGACCTTATTTTGTTGAATTCAAAATATATCATAAATTTTTTTACAAAAAAAATAAATCGTTTCATTGAAAGGAGCTTCAAAAGAAATATAAGAAGATAGATTTAATAAAAATAGCCAAAGAATAGAATATAACAGGTGTTCGATCGGATTAAAGTTTGCTAAAGAAAGTGTTAATATTTTTTCTATTTGTGCTATTGACTGCCTCGGTGGCGCAGTTGTAGCGTATGCGACTGCTGTGCTTGAGGTCTCGGGTTCGATTCCCGGGTCGGACCAAATGTTTGTATGACCTACAAATATTTGTTTCAGAGTTTGGGTGTTTTCTATGTATAATATGTATGTATTTACAAAAAAGTACATATGTATTTATATCAGTTGTCTAGTACGCATAACACAAGCTCTGCTTAGCTTGGGACTAGATGGCATTTTGTGTTAGATGTCCGAAATATTCATTTGCGCCCTATGTATAAACATTTATAAAATCTTTTAGATCGATGATTTTAAAAGATTTTTTTAATTGAAATTCTATTAGGTAATGAAGTCTTTACAATCTAACAAATAACACAAAAACTTACAAGATTTTTAATATTGGACGAGAAACCTAAATAAAAATTTCAAGCGAATTCTAACTTATGAGTTTATTTAGTTTCCGACGAATAATAAGTAGTACTGAGAGGATTTCTCTGAGACTAGATGGTGGCGATGGTGTATGTCACTGTCACTTGACATGATGACAATAGGATAACTTCGAGAGTATACCCCTTCAATTACAAAAGAAAATCTAAAAATCATTCCACAATTGACAAAAATACCGATCGAAATAAGAACTTCCTCTTTTTTGAAGTCGGATAAACAGTATCTGCACCGAGCAAAGAATTAGTCATACATATTACTCCACATAACCTACACACGGCCGATTGATGCCAAATTAGGGCTCACTCACATAACTGCGATGCGATGAGGCGTGAAGTTCTTGCGGTGCATTCGTGCGAGCTTGCAGATATTTGCGATGCGAATTTGCAGTTATGTGTGGAAGCCCTTAGGCGGAGTCGGTGCTATGGTAACCAGACTGTTATATTTCTAAATACATACATATTATCACTGACGAAATATAACTATAGACTTACACCGCCTGAACTTAGAGTTGTACGCGGATGGATAATAAGCTTAATGTTCACTAGATGTCACTAAGTGTATCAAATTGTAAATTTCAAAGATATTTTCTGAGCTTCTACTCCGATACGAATCCGAGAGTAAACTGTCAAGTTTATTTTTTTTTGTATTAGTGCAAAATGTCCCACTAGATGTCGTTTTCCACATTATTACATTAGTAATTTATGTAATATTTTATTAAATCGTCCAAGAGCCATCTACGAGTATACACAAATAAATAAAATTGAAATGTCTGTTTATAATTTCAAATAAACAGCTTCTTAATAAATGCTTCTCAGTAAATACGGTACATGAATATATTTTTTTATTAATTTTTGTATGAAACTTTTTAAATTTTCACATAAAACTCTGTATGTAGGTCTAGCTACTTAATTGTGTTATAATAATCAAAATTTGTTGAAAAATATCCATGTATTATATATGTTATATTATTCAGTGATGAAAGCTCAGTAGGCTGAAGCCTAGGGCGGCTTCTTTTAAGGGGCGGCAAATTAAACGATTTAAAAAAACTACATTACTGTAATAGAAATGGAGAAAATTTTTAACAAAATAAAAATAAAAACCTACTTCAAGGTTCGACTCGATTTCTCTTGGATGCCATCATCAGATCTTAGTGTCCTTATCATGGTACCACCGTTGGGATATCTCATTTCCATTAAAAAAAGAATAACCAAAATCGGTTCATAAACGACGAAGTTATCCCCGAACACACATAAAAAAAATATATATATATACGGTCGAATTGATAAACCTCCTCCTTTTTTTGAAGTCGGTTGAAAATAAGTCTTGGCAGTTTAACAAGAAGAAATAATGTATTAATAGTACTGTTTGAGAAATTCTATATGCTTGTTAAAATACATCTTTGTAAATATCTGTTTATAAGACATCTCAATAGCAGTTAAATATTACAATTTAAATTAGTAATTTTAACTAAACATTTTCTTAATTACCACTGAAGGTGGCATGAGTTGCTAGAATGCACTGCTGCGACCGTTTCAGCGGCTGGCGGCAAATTAGGTTCAAGTAGAAATTTTCATCCTTGGTCCTTTCCGCCAACTCTTTCTGTGCAATGTCATCTTCGCAGAAGATAAAACTCTGTTGCTATCTACTATGGAGCATAACATGGTTGGCAGCGAGAGATATTCTCCCATAACTGCATTCTATATCCAACGCTGCGATGCTCAAGTAATGGGACAGGGAATCGGCTCAATAGACTGGACAGGCAGGATTCAACTCACTTCTAGTAACCGCGTGCAGGTATTTCCGAAGCAACTGTGACCGGAAAGAACCTGCGTTACGCGGAACGAATCTCACATGGATATTCCTGCCAACGCGCATTCTGCCTCCGTAGACATTATGTGATAAACACGTGTGGCTCAAACCAACAAAACTCTCTTAGGGTGCCTGTGATGCACCCTACTCTAGGCGGTCAGTGCTACCGTCTACACCGGGTACCGTAAAGTGTTATTAATCGGAGAATTCTGCGTTCCATCTTGTCGCAACAATCAGTTTACCTAAATTCGCCAAAAGCTTTCGAGCAAACTACTTACAAATTTACTTGCTATTTGCAAGGCCTTCATTGTTTACATGTGTTGACTGAAGTTTCTAAGCCACCTGCCAGCTTTATTTTTTGCACAAATATAAACATCTGCAAACCAACACTTACAAGTTCATCAAGTTCTTCAAGTAATTTTATTGTTCTGGGTATACAAAATGTACCTATTTCTTATTTCACGCAAAATTCAATTCGTCTATGATTGAAATACTAATATACAATCGAATCGAATCGTCAATTGTCAAGAAGTTTCAATTCGGCTGGAATCTCTGGCGCTGCACGCGCTGTGTAGAGACGTGGCTTCAATACGCATCTGCTATCGTATTTACAATGGGGAGTACTCCGAGCAATTGATTGAATTGACCCCTCCTTTTTCCGCCATCATCCTACGCGACTGCAGTTTCATCCTCATCATTTAGGTGTCAACTTTGCGCTTTTCGAGAAAATTTCTGCCCTACACAACAAAACTGTGGAATTAACTGTCGACTGCGGTATTCCCGGACCAATACGACCTTCAATCAATCTTCAAGAAAAGAGCATACTTCTCCTTAAAAGCCTTGTGACACCTCTGGTTTTGTGGGTATCCATGGGCAGCGGTAAATAATAAATAAATAAGTTTCCGTTGATGAGTGCGTTGTTTCTCATTGTTTACTGCGTGTTTTGATGATAATGATGGTTTTGGAGAATATTATTTGCTTTCTCCAACAGCTAACTGGATAAAATCACCATCTTCATCCTCACAGTTTTTTGTTATGGGGACTCTTTAAGGAATTAACTAAATTACTCCTAAATATGGTACTTAGCAATTTTGCTGTTGGATTTTTGTTTCAGCCACCCTTTTGCCGAAATTGCGCAAACAAATTTTCTATTACATCCTGATTCAATATTTGTGTAATTTTTCAAAAAAAATTTGCCCTTCTTTATCGCATTTAATGCATGTGTTACTTTTTTAAACAATGCGTGTTTCTATGGCATCCCATTTTTTTTTATTACTGTTCAATGTGCCGATCTGTCAATTTTGTAAGTGATCGACTCAAGTTTTAAGTTTTGTCTATTTCGTATGGTTTGGTAACATCTTGAAACGAAATTTGGTCATTGCCGTTAAGAAAGTTATTGTTTAAAAAATGATTTTGAATACTTTTAATTAAATGTGGCACATAAAAAAACGCAAATAATTTTACAAAACGTTACAAAAGAAAAAGGGAAAGTTACTAGATATCCCTGATTTCGTGCATGTATTTTGGTTTTTCGTAGCCCGACCGCAAAACACAGCGTTTAGCAGAAGCCCACTTATTATCAAATAGTTTATTTATAGTAGCTTTTAAAAGAGTTGTAATTCTGTTGTAAGTAATGTTTCTGTTATTCTTTTTTTAAATAGATCAGGGCAAAACAATCGGATTTTGCTAGACACTTTCGGAGTTTCGGATTGTGGTTGAAGCGGCAAGTACTGCACCTTGCCGCCTTAGAAAAAAATACACTTTAGATTTGTAAAATAATGACAAGCTGAACTTATTTTCGTCTTCTGTCTAATTCTTAACCTTTATTTTCTTAGCTGCATCAATGCCAATTCTCTAGAAACCTCTTCTGGACTCTTTAGATTTTAAAATGCTGTCATCAGATTTTGGTTTTTGCCGTAATTTAAATAATAGGATAAAAAAATTGTTAGAAAACTGTTTAAAGTGTATGTATATGAAATAGTATTTATTTGTTAATCTCCTGACTGATTTAATGTGATTTTCATATTACCTGTTGTACAAATTAAAATATGTATAATAAAAACTTGAGAGGTGTCAAGGAACACCCGGATGGAACGAAGTTTATATATATATTATATTTGATATGCTACTACTAATAAAAATGCGCATAAAATACTCAAATTATTTTAGAAATAATCAAGCTTTACAAAATATACTATAAAACAATATATTTTCTGTAAATAAATGCAAAAACCCAACATCACGTGGTATTCCCAGGCGGTCACCTATCCAAGTACTAACCACACCGAATGTTGCTTAACTACGATGATCGGACGAGAACCGGTGTATTCAACATGGTATGGACGTTGGCAATCAGTTTGTTATATTTAACGTTGAGTATCCAGCACTATGACGTCAATTCAATGTTAAAAGTGTCGTTACAACTTTTGGCACGAAAAGTGTCGTTACATTTTTTTCCGTCTAGCCCCCTTTCGCAACGCGCGATAAGGAACTTCGTTCCAAAATAAAGATTTTACTTTGCAGTTCAATCATTTATTTTATATTAAAATGACATATAATGACCCAAAATGTATTGATTAAGCCATATCAGACAGGAAATAAAATCGCTCAACATTATTATCTGCACCATAGATTTACATCATCGAATAGAATATATTTAAATTAGGGGGCTTCCATTAATTACGTAAGGTGTTTTAAGGGGGGGGGGATTGAGCTAAATCTTTTCAAATCTCACTTAGGGGGGGTCTTGGCAAATATCACGTAATTATTGTGTAAAATTGCGTGAAAAATTATTTCCTAAAAAATATGGCCAAATCTGACACAATAGTGTTTGTCGTATTCGTCCGAACTCCGCAGAGCAGCGAAGTAGCATTCGATTTTGCTTTGCTAGTCTTCAATAGAAGTAATAGGACAAGTTCAATAATCCAACACGTTTACAGCCAAAACATAAATTTGAAGAATCTCGCGTGAGATTTGGGGACGGTGGAGGGAGTTGAGGAAAATCTTACGATATCTCACCAAGGCGCGAGGGGAGGTCAAAAAATTCTCAAAAATACCTCACGTAATTAATGGACGCCCCTTTACGATGTTTCGTTGAAATAATTTGTTTGTTTACTTACTCTACGTAAGACAACTAACCATTTGACATATCAAAGTCCGACGTAATTGTAGCCACTTGGTGGCGCTATCATCGCGCATCCAGCATATAATATTCTATATGTCATATCAATAACTTATAACTGTGACATCTAGCGTAGTAAATAGGTCATTATATTCAAGTTTATTTAAATCGATTGCAACGACATCTCCTTAAAATAGGTGATAACTTATAGTTACGCAATTGAAAAATATTTTTTTTAAACAAGCATATAAAGAAAGATTTATATTCGAAAAATAATAAAATAATTACTATAATTGAAGCATATCAATAAAATAGTGATAGAGTTTGTTAAACTATTTCTAGTACCTTATTGCGCGCCATCTAGATTTAAGTGAATTTTTCTAGCTTTTATCGGTGTACAGTTTGGGCCAGGGGAGGGTCGGTCTATTTAGTATATTGTGTCATTGATATTATCAATGACACAATTTCGTCAGTGATATTATAGATAAACTAGCGGACCCACGCAACCTCGTTTGCGTCTCCTATTGCCCGTAGCGTGATAATTTTCCCTCGATTTGAAACATGTTTCATTGGTGCTCCGCTCCTAGTGGTCGTAGCGTGATGATATATTATAGTCTATAACCTTCCTAGATAAATGTACTATCCAAAACTGAAATAATTTTTCAAATCGGACCAGCGGTTCCTGAGATTAGCGCGTTCAAACAAACAAACTCTTCAGCTTTATAATATTAGTATAGATAACACCCAGACACAGAACAAAACCTCGTGCTCATGACACAATTCTTCGTCCTGGGTAGGCATCGAACTCACAGCCTCCTGCTTAGCGGTTAGGGCTAGTAACCACTAGTCGAACGGGCCCATCAACATTATGTAAGGGAAAGTTTTTATACGATACAATTAAAAAGGCGTATGGAACCAATTCATATTTTCAAAATTTAATTTTTGACTCTGTTTTATACACACGCACTGAAGGTATGTAATACATTTACCAAATTATAATTGTTATATGGAAAACTTACATGTCTCTAAAGTATGAAATGTAAAATATGTGCAAAAACTGAAGTTATTTAATAAACTCCACGTACCGTCGACGCACATTAAAGAACTGTCTGACTTTGAAATGACATACGTCAAAAACTCGAGTTTAAATTGTGCTCTTACAAAATTAGTTTTACTTTGGTTATGTTAATGTCAGAATTTATAGAAATGTATAAATAATTATAAGGGCCTGTTTCATCAGTTCCTGATAAAATTTCAGATAGTCATCTCACATAAAACATTATTTGACAGATAAAGGGTGCTGTTATATTTAAACACCAGCTTTTGCCCGCGGCTCCGCCCGCGTATATCTCGTTTATCGCGGTAATATCTATAAATTCTCAAAATTAAAAAAAAACCCCGACATAATAACCTGTGTTCCCTTTAATGCGCTTCCATTTGAGACCCCACTCGATATTTTTGCAGACATTCGGTTATTCTTCCCCACTTTCACCCCCATAACTTTTAAACGACTCAACCGATTTTCGTGAAACATGTCTAAGAACACTCGCACGTAGCTCACCTTTCATCCAAAAAAAAAAACTAAATTGAAACCTTTTCCGTTGGCGAGCGTGCCACAGACAGAGACACAGACAAACAGACAGACAGACAAGTCAAACTTATAACACCCCTCTTTTTGCGTCGGGGGGTAAAAAGTAGCTTATGTCCATCCTCAAGAATCAAGATTTCTCCATTTCAAATTGCATTAAAATCGATATATCAGTTTAGCCGTAAAAGCATGACAAATAGACAGACTTACTTTCGAATTTATAATATTAGCATGAATATATTTGAATCTGACAAATATGTCTCTATCCAAGATTTGTGAAACTGAAAACCTGTAGTTATCTGGCAAATAAGTTGGCATTAGACTATCAAGGACTTTATCAGCAAGACTTGAAATTGGACCTATACTAACTGTTGCTTCAATCGGCCGGCTTAAGCGGAGTGAAACCATGACGTGACAGAAGCTCAGTGTCCAGCAGTTATTGCGTTGCTTTTAAACAAGTGACGTCACAAAAACCCAAACCTTTCCTTCCCATGATACTGTGGAAATAATCAAAGGACGGCACATGTGCCGTTTGAGTTGCAGATATCTGTTCAGGCGTAGTTCCTTAACTTCAGTTAACTCTGCAGTTTTTTTTATGGAATAGTAGGCAAACGAGCAGATGTATCACCTGATGGTAAGCGATTACCGCCGCCCATAGACACCCGCAACACCAGAGGCGTCACAAGTGCGTAGCGGGCCATTGGTGGATGGGGAGGGGGATGGGGGAAGTGTTTGGGGTATGGGTCTCCGGTTTCCTCACTCACTTGGTGAAACACAGCGCAAGCGCTGTTTCATGCCGAAGCGTGGCTCTCTCACGGTATAATTGCTTGTTTAAAAGTATTAGATGTCACACAATTATTAACTTAAATTGACTTCATTAGCTACCGAAAAAGCCATTTCACAATAAATATGTACTTTAGACATACATGTTGAATCATTAATCAAATGGCTCGGATGAATAAAAACCGTAGTTCATTTAACAAAGTATTTACAATCGCAAGCATTTCCAGTGGCAATAACAGTAATGGAGAAAGCTATATATTTCCACCTTCGATTCCTTATGTTTTACTCATTATCTATACTTATATTATAAAGCTGAAGAGTTTGTTTGTTTGAACGCGCTAATCTCAAGAAACGCTGGTACGATTTGAAAAATTATTTCAGTGTTTAATAGCCCATTTATCGAGGAAGGTTATAGGCTATACGCTACGACCAATAGGAGCGGAGCATCAATGAAAAATGTTTAAATAACGGGGGAAAATTATCACGCCACGGGCAATAGGAGACGCAAACGAGGTTGCGTGGGTCCGTTAGTCTAAAATATATATATGTTTATTGGAAAGTTACAAGTGAGAGTTTAAGCGGTCTAGCGTGGGTGTCTTGTATTGTACAATCGTTGTATTGTGTAAATGACAGGAACAAATTAGTTCCTTAATGAATCATTGCATATTTCGGTGTACATTGATATTTTAATTGAATCCTAAGGCACTAAGGCACAATTGCTCAGTTCTCATAACGTAATGCAAGTAGTAAATCATTAAAATATTGTATTTTTGCTAATGTTATAATAAGCAAGTGTTACATCTTTAAATAATCCACTGTTGGATATAGAATTCATCTTAGAAAGGATTTTCCTCTCTTAGTCAGCTTACTTGAATATGAAAGTAAATGACACTAATCCTACTATATTATAAAGGCGAAAGTTTGTGTGTATGTTTGTTACTTCTTCACGCAAAAACTACTGAACGGATTTGGATGAAACTTTACAGTCATATAGCTTAGACATCAGAATAACACATAGGCTACTATTTGCCGCGATACCCGACATACACGCGGGTGGAGCCGCGGGCAACAGCTATTTATAAACAAGACTAGCGGAAGTACGCGGTGTTGCCCGCAGTCATTGTCGTACCGCGGGTAATGCCGCGGGGCAAAGCTAGTCTAAAAAAGTAGCCTAAGTGTTATTCTGATGTATAAGCTATATGACTGTAAAGTTTCATGCAAATCCGTTCAGTAGTTTCTGCGTGAAGAAGTAACAGCGACAGTAACAGGCGAAAGTTTGTGTGTATGTTACACACAAACTTTCGCCTTATATCATCAGCTACCTATCAGTGAAAGTCCGGTCAAAATTGGTCTAGCCATTTCAGAGATTAGCTGGAACAAACAGACAGACAAAAATTGAAAACAATGTTATTTTGGTATATGTACCAAATATATACATATGCATTTAGTAAAAACCGGTTATTTTAATAATACAAACAGACACACCAATTTTTACCCGACTACGGCAAAGCCAAAGGAGGGTTATGATTTTGACAGGCTATGTATGTATGTATGTTCATTTGTTCCCTCATAGCTCCTTAACTACTTATTAGAACTGGACAAATGAGGTATCGTTAGAAGCGTCTTGATCGTTTGCTGGTTATAGGCTATATGACGTGTCGCTGAATCAAATGTGGCGCCCTCTAGCCGACATAAAGTAATGAATAAAAAAATAAATTGGAGATAAATATGCCGTGTTTGGTATCATTGGAAAGGGCGTTACTTGTACATTCCAAATATATTACATATTAATAACGTCACCAAAATATTTTAAATAAAAAAAAGTAAAAACTAAAACCCAACTACGACAAAAAACAACGTGTGACTACGGCTTTCCAAACTTGTTTCATACTTTTTCAGCCTCGTTTTTTGTCGTAGTTGGGTTTTAGATTTTACTTTTTTTTATTAATTTGTATAGATTAGTATACATTGATTTCCTTCACGAAAAAGTCATTGATGTTTTAAAGCAAAACTTCCAGATCTCTAGCTCACTGGCAAGTAAACAAAACTTGTTCTAATCAATTAAGGAAATTAATGTATTATTGAGAGCCATAGACGATAACAACACCTAATAAAGAAGTAATTAAACAACAGGCATTCTATATTTATATCTCCTGCTTTACATATCATAGTAACGAATTATATATCCTCTAATACTATGTAAAGTGATTGAAAAGTATTGTTCTGTCTTCAAGAATATTCTAATCCTAATCACACTAATATTATAAAATGGAAAAAAAAAGTTGGTTTGTACTTTTGTACGCTTTCACGCGAAAACTACTAAACGGATCATCATGATACTTTGTACACATATTCTTGGAGGTATTAGAAGTAACATAGGATACTTTTTATTAAATGCGAGCGAAGCCGTGGGCAAAAGCTAGTAACATTATAAATGTGAATGTAAGTTTTTTTGTTACGCTTTCACGCGGAAACTACTCAACTTATCATCATGAAACTTTGTACATATATTCTTGGAGGTATTAGAAGTAGCATAGGATACTTTTGATTAAATGCGAGCGAAGTCGCAAGTAAAAGCAGGCATTATATAAATAACCTATAAATAACCTAGGTATAAATAACCTCTCACAGCCTTTAATCACGGCCGTCTGAACCTAGGCTAGACAGAACCTGTACTATGATAGTCATCCTGCTGAGTAACATACTTACATATTTCTAGTTACATCACACCCAGATACAGAAATATACATAGGTATTTTTCACAAAATTATTTGTCTAGTCAGTATCACTTAGACACACCTGTCAGATCACTCAGATATGATCAATCGATACAAGTAACAATTAATATTATTCTCGTTGGTCTTCTTTTTATGTTTGGGCCTGCCAAAATAACTCTACTCTGCCTGATGGAAAGCATAAGTAGAATCCAAGAGTGGTGGTCACCATGCTCATTGCGAATGCAGACAATGAACAATGCAGCATGGTGACCTCCACCATGGCGTCCTATTGAGACGCTTTTGCAACATTGGACCTCCAGTCTCGCACTCACCAACGAAACACGACAGCAAGAGTGCTGTCATTTCCGGTTGGTATCCTTTGAGCGGTTAGTACCACCCCGGTAAAGCCGGCCCGTTCTTGCTGAAATCAGTGTGGCTCTGTTAACTTTTTAACCCCCGATGCAAAAAGAGGGGTGTTATAAGTTTGACGTGTATGTCGGTCTGTCTGTCTGTCTGTGGCACCGTAGCTCGCGAACGGGTGAAGCGATTTCAATTTAGTTTTTTTTGTATGAAAGGTGAGTTACGTGCGAGTGTTCTTAGAAATGTTTCATGAAAATTAAGTCGTTAAAAAGTTATGGGGGTGAAAGTGGTGAAGAATAACCGAATGTCTGCAAAAATATCATCAAATGAAAGCGCAAAATGTGTTTTTTACTTTTTAAAGGGAACTCAGGTTATTATGTCGGGGTTTTTTTTTTAATTTTGAGAATTTATGGTAATATAGATTAATTAATGTAGAAATAAAAGGTAATTAAAAAGTGTGTTGTAAGTAGACTACTTTGGTGCGGGGGTACAAAGTAGTTTATTTACAACACACCCCTACTATTTTGAAAGACACATAAATCGCAATTGACTGACTGCACGGTTGGCCTAGTGGTTTAGGCGGTCGCCACGCCGCTTGCCAATTCGCCAAGTGTTGTGGGTTCAAATCCTACACGGGACAACACTTTGTGTGATCCACAAATTGTTGTTCTGAGTTTGGGTGTTAATTGTGTCCGTTTCATGTATGTCTGTAAAGTCCCTCGCGATACAGGATGTTTATTCCTAACGCGGGAGTTGTCTTTTTAAAAAACTAAAAAAAAAAAAAAAAAAAATTGGTCTCTGTTCCTAATTACCTCTGACTCCGACTAAGGGCTATCACACATAACTGCGAATTCGCAACGCATCACAAATATCTGCGAGCTCGCACGAATGCACCACAAGAACTTCACGCCGCATCGCATCGCCTTTAGGTGTGAGAGCCCTACGGCTATATTAAACTAGCGGCCGCTTGCGACTTTGTACGCGTGGAGTTAGATATTTGCACATTTTACTATACTTAAATACCATTTAAAATCCTTCTGCCATAATTACTTTTACTTCAATGACATTTGACTTTCATACAAACTACCATTCCCCGTTTTAACCCCAAAAGGGGGTTGATTTCTAAAGATACATTATTAGGACACCTCCACACCATCTATAGAACATACATTTTAAATTTCAAGTCTCTTACTTCAAAAACAAAGGACTTTCATACAAACTTCCAACCCCCGTTTTACCCCCTTAGGGGTGAAGTTTCGTAAAATCCATTCTTAGCGGATGTCTAAACTCTTTAAGCCCCCTACCTGCTAAATTTCAAGTGTGTAGGTGTTTTAGTTTCTAAGATTTCGTGATTAATAAGTGAGTGGTATTTCGCTTTTATATATATAGATTTAAGGCACGATAAAAAATACAATAATGTTAGATTTTTACTATTCATTTAGTAAACCACCATAGGTAGTTGCAGCTTGTTGACTCATCTTTACGTCGAGTCACAACAATAAATATTCAACATTTCACCATATTCATTGCACTCCAGCTGAGTCGACAAAACAATTGAAACGCTCTCTTTTCATCTACGAGTATTTGACCATGCACCATATTGGACATTTTACAATGTTTTATCACAGTGCCAAATTATTTTTTGAAACAACGTTCAATAGAACTCACACAGCTTTTAATTCTAAAGCAAAACGTAGCGTACATTTACTATACGTCAATTCCTATTGTGTATTCGTTTTCAGAATCAATTTCAAGAAGTTTCAAATCAGATTTAATTATAAAATAATACATTAGATAAACTAAAAAATATATAGGATTAGCAGTACTAGTGATTGTGGCACCCCCAAATGATTAGCGTTTTACTTATTTTTTACCAAAATGATGTCACTCTCATCTTAGAAACTTTTATCTCATATAATATATAACCCTTTTAACGGAACATAACAATATTAGTTCATTTTCAGTGCCATTTTATATATTGTATGATGACTCTCCTCTATCAGATGGAATGCAAGAGCAGAATTCAAGAGTAGTCACCATACTCATATTTTTTTCTTAACAAAGATAAAAACCCATATTAGGAATTGACTGCCTCGTTGGTCTCGCGGTTGGCGTGTGCGACTGGTGATCTGATGAACTGGTGATGAGGTCTTGGGTTCGATTCCCGGGTCGGACCAAATATTTGTATGATCTACAAATATTTGTTTCGGAGTTTGGGTGTTTTCTATGTAATATGTATGACGTATGTATTTACAAAAAAAAAGTATATATGTATTTGTATCAGTTGTCTAGTACCCGTAACACAAGCTCTGCTTAACTTGGGGCTAGATGGCGTTGTGTGTGTAGATGTCCGAAAATATTTAAAAAAAATATTTATTTAAAAGAATATACATTCTGTGTCGCATGATGCTTTACAAACACATGAAACAGACACAAACAACACCCAGACTCTGAACAACAATTTGTGGATCACACAAAGTGTTGTCCCATGTAGGATTTGAACCCACAACACTTGGCGCAATAAAAAGCGTCGTTGCGATCGCTTAAACCACTAGACCAACAGTTAAATTAAGACAAACAGTTAAAGTTAAGACAGTTAAATAATGCAGCATGGTGACCCACACTATGGCGGCCTATTGAGATGCATCTACATCATTAGGCCTCCGGTCTCGCACTCATCAACGAAACACGACAGTAGGAACGCAGTCATTTTAGGTTGGTTTTATTTACACTAATTGTCATTTGTATGCATACTACAGAAAGCTAATAAGTAACTCTTGAAGTGAAGTATCTATAGGCAGATTTTGATTGAGAGTAAATTCATGGAAATCGTCAACGACATGATCACGTGACGTGTTACCGCTAACCCTCTACCTATAACTTTATGTATTACTTATTTACATATTACTATTTTTTTTAATCTGTCAGCTTCCAAAATGACTCTGCCCTGCCTGTAGGAAAGCATGAGCAGAATCCAAGAGTGGTGGTCACCATCCTCATTGCGAATAAGGACAATGCAGCATGGTGACCCACACTATAGCGGCCTGGTGAGATGCTTTTTCACGCCCCGCTTAAAGGACCCGGGATCATAGTGGGAAGGAAACACGTACTCTGGTGGTGAGTTCCAGGTTTTGAGTGATCGGCACAGCTAGGATGAACCGAAGCGATGAGTACGAGAACGTATGTCTATAATAAGTCAGCTGTGAAACAATTTTTTTTTTATGGAATAGGCGGGCAAACGAGCAGACGTATCACTTGATGGTAAGCGATTAGCGCCGTCCACCTGCAACACCAGAAGCGTCACAAGTGCGTTGCCAGCCTTTTGGGGATCAAGGGAGGGGGGAGATAGGCGTAGTGGATTGGGGTATGGGCCTCCGGTATCCTCAGTCACTCGGTGAAACACAGCGCAAGCACTATTTCACACCGGTTTTCTGTGAGGCCGTGGTATCACTCCGGTCGAGCCGGCCTATTCATGCCGAAGCGTGGCTCTCCCACGGTGAATGTAACCGTATCAATGAATAAATTTCAATTTAAACTTAAACAATTAATTTGAATAACCGAAAATAACAACTGTTTGTTTATAGTTTTCAGTTTTTACTTCTGTCGACAATCCTCGTGTCTGCTTTGTGTTTTTTTTCTTTTTAATTCATTGAGTGAATTTGACGAAACACAAAACCTCTCCTCTTGATTTTGTCCGTCTACTAATAACTAATTAACCCCTTTAAGTTTAATAATTATTTATTTATCACGTATTTACTCAGATCAAATAAATACATTTAATTAAAAAGCTTTTTAAAAACAAGCTTTTACTGGAATGCCTCGAGACGAATCAAACGAGTCCAAACTCGATGATGTTGCGACGTTTCTCTACAGAGTTTATGGCTTATGGCTACCTTCCAGCTCCAGCATCAGATCAGCTTCATGACATTTTAATATTGTATTGTCATGCTGTATACATATGCTTGCAAAATTTCAGCGAAATCGGTTGAAGATATCTGCTTCAAAATTGAGTTGCAGGATTCCACCCGAACATACAAGCAAACATACTACATACATTGCAAGTTAATAAAAAGCTTGTAAAAAGGTAGATAGCGCACCGCCTTGTTCATGTTGAAGCAGGAAAAAGGAGCGTAGCTCCAAGTAAACACACGCGTTACTAAGTAACTACGCTACTTTTTGTCAGTATCGTACAAGTTCTCGATAATTGTACGATACTGAACTACGCTACTTTTTTCTGCTTCAACAAGAACAATGCGGTGCGTCATCTACCTTTTTTTATTAGATCTGAGCGTATCTACACTATAATATTATAAAGCTGAAGAGTTTGTTTGTTTGTTTGAACGCGCTAATCTCAGGAACCGCTGAAAGAAGTCCGATTTGAAAAATTATTTCAGTGTTAGATAGTACATTTATCGAGGAAGGCTATAGGCTATATATCATCACGCTACGACCTATAGGAGCGGAGCATCAATGAAAAATGTTTCAAAAACGGGGGAAACTTATTACGCTACGGGCAATAGGAGACGCAAACGAGGTTGCGTGGGTCCGCTAGTTTACGTATATACATGAAAATAGTAGTGCAAAAAACTCTGTTAAAGTAACAAGTTTAATTGATAAATACACCAACAGTAGATTCATACAGTGATAAAATTAATTGAGTTTAATGTTGACTGTTCTCTTAAAATTATTTGTACAACCTTTGTTGGCCAATAACGTATTCTAAGTAAGCGGTTGCTGTAATTAAATATAAATAAATAAATATTTCGGACATCTAACACACAACGCCATCTAGCTAAGCAGAGCTTGTGTTATGGGTGCTAGACAACTGATACAAATACATATATTATACTTTTTTTTTTGTTGTAAATATATATATACATACCCAAACTCCGAAACAAATATTTGCTGGTCATATAAACATTTGGTCCGACCCGGGATTCGAACCCGAGACCTCATGATCAGCAGCACACGCCAACCGCGAGACCAACGAGGCAGATACGACACTGAAAGTAAAACTACTAGGTACATGAAATTATATGCTTTTTCTCCTAGCAGTTGGGGTCGGAACAGCTTTGGGTAACATTAACCTAGTTAAGAACAGGAACTTCAAGTTCAACTATATGATTTTTATATTGTCTAATTTTCATCTAATCTATCACTAAGTAATATTATAAACGCGAAAGTTTGTAAGTATGGATGGATGGATGTTTGTTACTCTTTCACGCAAAAACTACTGAACGGATTTGGATAAAACTTTACAGTAATATAGCGTATACATCAGAATAACACATAGGCTACTATTTGCCGCGATAACCGACATATACGCGGGCGGAGCCGCGGGCAACAATTAGTTAAATATAATCTGTTTTATATTGTTTGTTTTATGTGAAAAGGCATACTCAATTAATCCTAAAACCATCAGGAGATTAGGGGAGTGTGTCTGAACATGTTGATTTTTATAATAAAACTAGCTGATCCGGCAAACGTTGTTTTGCCATAAAAAAACATTTAGGGGTATGAAAAATAGATGTTGGTCGATTCTCAGACCTACTGAATATGTATATCAAATTTCATAAAAATCGGTCAAGCCGTTTCGGTGGAGTATGGTAACTAACATTGTTACACAAGAATTTTATATAGCAGATGAAGTTTAACGGTTATGATGACCGAATGAATTGTTACTAACCGGTTTTACGAAAACAACGAGATAAATTAAACTGTTGAAATTCAACGTTACACTGTCTTAGCTTTTTTTTTTAATTTTGATTTTATTTTTTAAGTATGTATACATTTTTAATACCATTTCATTATGTAACTAAAGGACGGGATTGCCTACCCTTTTCTGTTTTTCTCGTTCTCATTTGAAGTAGTCATTCACTCATTCGTACAAATAAAATCAAAATCTCGGTCTTGTAATATTATTCGTTCAACGATTTCTCGTTTTCCATAAAAACTAACACGCGAACAGGATTACCAGGCGTGTGCTGGCTCAAATAACTGCTGAGAATACAATTGGCTGATCATACCGTCCTTCCTATAGATAAAACTTTTATGTTATATTTGACCCCCAAATTGTCTGTATGCATACTGTCTTGGTGTGTCTGGCCTCGTAGCTATAAATGGAATGAACCTATTCTATTAGAAACATCCTTTGTTTTTTAAAGTTACTGTGATCGAGTGAATTTTGAAAACACTGTAAATTAATTACATAAAATACAATCTTGAAATTACTCGCAAAACTTTGAAAACACCATAGCAATAAAATTAAACTGACTTGAGTGACTCATTAATACTCACTTGGAGTTTAATTTCAAGAATGTAGGTATTTGACAAGTTCTACACGGTGCTGACAATCGAGAGTATAAGTCAATTAAATAAAACACCCGGACATAATGTATTTGTTGTTTCTTGAACTTAATTATTATTCTCTTTATTACATTTGTAAACATATCAATTACATTTTTAATTACATAAAAAAGTATACAATAAAATATATTTAAAAATATAAAACATAGAAGACCACTGACATCGGGTACAGGGACTAAGAAACCAGTGGTTAAGGCTATGTTCAGATGACGAGCGCTCAACGCGCGTTTTGCTGACGCGCGTTGACAACTGCATGTAATAAACGCGCCTTAGCATGTGTACACCTACAACAAAATTACATGTAGTTATAAAGGCGCGTTACCAAAACGCGCGTTGAGCGCTCGTCATCTGAACATGGGCTAAGACTCCAAAGACAGGAACCTCCTCACTATACGTGCCGTGACAAGGACTCAAGGACTACCTTCTGCTATTATTATTATTATTTAATATTTCATTAACAGACACATTGTCCTACAAATTGCGTGGTACGTTATCCCGGTCCAACGCTAGCTACCACAATCGTTTTTTTTTAAGGTTAAAGTTGTTCCCTCGTCAAAACTCACGAAAAATTAGCTTAGTAACTAACTCTTAAACACTCTCCCACGGTTATAGTCCGTGATCCCCGGAACCAATTTTACAAGTAAAATTGCAGACTAAAACAAGGAAAAATAATGCATGATCAAAAATCATCAATGTAACACCTGGTACTAACCTATGTTCTTTGCAAATAAATTTCACTTTACATTTCTTGTGTATAATAGGCGTTCAAAGTTCAAAGAAACGTTGCAGTAAATGGATAGAGTTAATTCGATTTGCTCAAGCACTGAAATAATCCTTTTAGTCTGGTCAAGGTTCGGCAGTGCATTTAATCTTTACCGGATGGTTTGCTAATACGAAGTCTTTAGTCTAATGTATACAATATTTAAAATTATTAACACCCCTTAAAATTATTCTAGCTTTCCAGAGATTAGCCGAAACAAACAGAGAGACAAAAATATTAAGGATATTTTTGACGTGACAACGTCTTATAAATTGATGGAGCCGGCTGAACACACGAAAAAACATGACTCTTGCGGCCATACGTCGTTACCTCACTCTTAGGCGTTTCATTTAAGGCTTGAAGTGCTCATCATTTCATCAATGTTTCGTTATGGGCATGAAAAAGCATCTCACCTGGCCGCCATAATGTCGGTCACCATGCTGCATTGTCCTTATTCGCAATGAGGATGGTGACCATCATCCGCCGTCTTGCGCAGATCATCACTCCACCCGGCCTGTGGACGCCCTACACTACGTTTGCCGAGACGCGGTCTCCACTCAAGAACCCGTTTACCCCAACGGTAAACAATTCTGCGCCTAATATGGCCAGCCCACTGCCACTTCAGCTTGCTAATCCTTTGGGCTATGTCGATGAACTTGGTTCTCTGCCGGATTACCTCATTCCTGATGCAATCCCTCAGAGAAACGCTGAGCATAGCCCTCTCCATAGCACGCTGAGCGACTTTGAACTTGTGGACCAGCCGTGCCGTAAGTGTCCACGTTTCGGCTCCGTATGTCATGACGGGTAGGACGCACTGATTGAAGACTTTCGTCTTAAGGCACTGTGGGATCGACGATGAAAAGACCCGACGAAGTTTCCCAAACGCTGCCCAACCCAGCCGAATTCTCCTGTTCACCTCATCCTCAAAGTTGTTTCTACCTAACTGCAAAGTCTGCCCGAGGTACACATAATTTTGAACAACTTCGAGAACGGCACCGTGTACTGCGATCGGTTCCGGTAGTACATGTTCATTGAACATGACCTTGGTTTTGTCCAAGTTCATTCGTAGGCCGATGCGCACAGAAGAGTCAGCCAGGTCGTTCAGCATCTATTGTAGGTCCTGCAGCGTCTCTGCCATAATGACGATGTCGTCCGCAAATCGCAAATGAGAGATGTATTCGCCATTGATATTTATGCCACGTCTTTTCCAGTGTAGCGTCTTGAACAGATCCTCCATTGCATTTGTGAACGATTTCGGGGAAATAACATCCCCTTGTCTCACTCCTCGATGCAATGGTATGGGCCTTGTTTGCTGATTCTGTATTTTGCCGGACATGTAGCGGCTTCGTAGAGACATCTCAGCACTTGGATGTATCGCCAATCCACTTGGCAACTGCTGCAGGGACTCCAGAACAGACCAGATCTCAATCGAGTCAAAGGCCTTCTCATAGTCCACGAATGCTAGACACAGGGGCTGATTATGCTCCTCTGTCTTTTGTATAATTTGCCGCACTGTGTGGATGTGGTCTATGGTGCCATATCCGCTCCGAAATCCAGCTTGCTCTGGTGGTTGAAATTCGTCGAGTCTTCGCGCAAGACGGTTCGTGATGACTCTTGAGAACAGCTTGTAGACGTGGCTTAAAAGCGAAATCGGTAGATAGTTCTTCAACCTGGTGGATGGTGACCGCCACTCTGGATTCTGTTCATGCTTACCATCAGGCAGGGCAGAGTCATTTTGGCAGCTAACTATAAAAAAAATCATTTTTTTTGATGTACGAGTATATTTGTATATGTACTGAAGTCATTTAAAATCATTCATTTGAAATTACAAACAGACAATTACATTTATTTATTGCAAACAATCGTGGTCATAAGAATTGTTTGTTCTGGGTGGTAATTGAACCTACGACCTCGGCTTACGCTCTTGTCACTAACCACTAAATCTACAGGGCAGTTAAGTCAAACATATTATTTAGTGCAAAGAAATCTAGTCCGGGATCCCCGGAACCAATTTTACAAGTTATTACTATCAAGCAAATTTTTCGTGAGTGTCTTCATTTTGATGAGACGTTTCTCCCCGTTAGGCCCACCTTTCACGTCACAATATTTTTTGATTGTGGTAGCTAACAGGGGTAGCAGAGACAAAACAACTTTTCAGCGTAGGACCGGGGTAACGCACAACGCAATTTGTAGGATATTGTGGCTGTTAAATTAATTTATATATTAACCTCTCATCTCATCCTCTCCCTCTCATCCTCCCATCAAAATGAAGACACTCACGAAAAATAAGCTTGATAGTAATAACTTGTCAAATTGGTTCCGGGGATCCTGAACTAATCATTTTCAGTTCACGTCACAACATTACACTTCAAGTGTTCATTATGGAAAATATGGAAATTCATTTCTCTTTAAATACTAATGCAACTGTTTGTTTCTAAGAACTTTACAGAAGTGGGTCACCGTAACAAGTGAATTTAAATACTTACAATGTAAAACACAGAAAATTTACTAATAATAGGGTAAATGCCTGGGTTTAAAGTAAATAAATTATTAATTCGTCCGTGTTGCGACTTATTAAGAATACGGAGCGTCACAAGTCTTATTCATCCCATGGGTGACATTAGAGGCAAAAAAAGTAGCAAACTATGTAGGAAAATATTGGAAACAAGGAGAAGTAAAATTTGAAACAAACCCTATGTAAATTCGTCTGGCCAGCTTGGTGTAGCAGGCCAAAGCCTTGTTCTTAGGCGAATCTTATGTCTGCTGATGTGCTAATGTATGATAACTTAGCCTAATAATCATTAAAATTAACACACAAACGGTAGTAGAGCCACGCTGATATTAGCACACTAGGGCCGGTCGACCGGGGCGGTACTATCCTCGCACAGTAAATCAACGTAAAATAAAAAGCGTCGTGCTGTCGTGTTTCGTTGGTGAGTGCGAGACTGGAGGACCAATGATGCAGAAACATCACTAGCACACCATGTTGTGGGTCACCATGCTGCATTGTTGCATTGTCTGCATTCGCAGTATGGTGACCACCACTCTTGGATTCTGCTTATGCTTTCCATCAGGCAAATTGGCTAAACATAAAAAACAAGTTTTAACAAAAAAAAAACCGACTTCAATCTGGACCAAATTTAAATGGGACCATTCGTGAAGCACCAGCTTTTAAATAAAAAAAGAATCATCAAAATCGGTTCACCCAGTCCAAAGTTATGAGGTAACAAACATAAAAAAAAATAAAAAAAATATACAGTCGAATAGATAACCTCCTCCTTTTTGAAGTCGGTTGAAAAGTACAAACTAAGTTTTGTCTTACATTATCTTTTTGTTTTTAATGGCATAGAATAGCAAACAAGCAAACGGAGTTTTTGATGGTGAATGACTACTGTCGTCTATGGACGTAGTAGGTATCTATATATTAATACGTGAAGCAAAAATTTTCTACCCTTTCTTACGAAAATTGAATGAAAATTGGAGGGAGGAGTATGAAATTTCACACACTTATAGTTTATACTAGCTGTTGCCCGCGGCTCCGCCCGCGTGTATGTCGGTTATCACTGCAATTAGGCAAATAGTAGCCTATGTGTAATAACACATAGGCTACTATTTGCCTAGTGTAAGCTATACATCAGATAGTGTAAGCTATACATCAGATAGTGTAAGCTATCTGATGTGATAGCTTACACATCAGAATACTGATGTGTAAGCTATATTACCGTACATTTTCATCCAAATCCGTTCAGTAGTTTTTGCGTGAACGAGTTACAAACATCCATCCATATAAACTTTCGTGTTTATAATATTAGTAGGATATAGAAGTGCAAATTGCTAATATATTTTTTAAATTATGCATAAAAAATACATTAAATTAATCAAAATAACATTCCACACACTACTCAAGCCCCCACACTAAAAAACCCTCTACTCAAGCACTTAATCGAGTAATCATACGCCAATGATATTTTTGCAGACATTCGGTTTTTCTTTCCCACTTTCACCCCCATAACTTTTAAACGACTCAACCGATTTTCATGAAACATGTCTAAGAACACTCGCACGTAACTCACCTTTCATACAACAGAAAACTAAATTGAAATCGCTTCATCCGTTCGCGAGCTACAGTGCCACAGACAGACAGACACGTCAAACTTATAACAGTTTAATTTTGTAAGAAACTTGTAGTCGTGAAAATCTAAGAAAGGAATATAAATCGTAATATATACCGATAAACATAGTAGTTAGTAAATTATCCATTAGGTCATTCATCACTTATGATGCTGGCATTAAGGCGACTGGCACTCATAGCACATTAAATACAATCATTATACCAACTTAAATTAAACCTTAGTAGCACGAAGTAGAATCGTAAATTAACAGTTTTTCTGCTTCGATTCCTTACAAAATTTCAAAAGATATCTACCTAACCATGAATAATGTTCGCAAACATAACTTTAATTAGAAAAGTTTCACCGAAAGTCAACAGGAACGTTTTTTTGGGCGGGTGAGCGAACCCGCCAACAGACACGGAGAAAATAAAAACCCAGTCTCACAGAGTAAATACCACTAAAGAAAATATGTTGTAACTCTGGCATTACAAATAATAAAATACAGAATCTATTAATTTCTGTATAAGGGCTACAAAAAGGATAATTTGATTTCTTAACAAGCTAAGCATAGCTTTCTTTGATCCTGTCTAATGCTAATTCGTTACATAAGATTCTCACAAAATTATCAAATTATGTTAAAGTTCAATATCCAGAGAAAAAGAACTCCAATCGTTTCAATAAGTTGGCCATTTAAAAAATAAAGTGAATTGAATAAACTACCTATTGCAGCGCCACCTGGCGAAGTGTCATAGAAACTTACACAACTGGCTCAAGGCCAGTGTGCCAAGTTGGGGTCGTAAAAAGGGAAAATTGGAGATTTGGGACTTCGCCAAAACGTCTGTAATAAGGTACAAAGTTAGGAGGAAATATATCATGATGGTGATGTAAATGGAATGCTTAAATGGCTCGTGAAATCATGACGGTCCACTTTCAGTTAACTTTGTTTTGCACCCATAGTTTATTCCTTTACAAGTTTTTGCACCACTGGAATAAATTTAATACGATATTATTAGCTATTTATACTGCAATTTTTATATTGTTATTTTTAAGCACATAACTTTTAAGATCAAATATTGAACTAAGCGATACAAATATTATAATGCTAAAACTTAGTTTCAAACAATTTGCCCTTTTTATGACTACTTGTTGCGCCATCTACTAGAGAACAGCAGAATCACTGTTGGTTTCCATAGTAACTTATAAGTACCATCTATATAAATTGATGGCACCACTGTGCTATAAATGCACGGTAGAATGAGAATTAGTTCGTATTTAAGAATGAATTAGTTTCTTAATACTTCACTAGAGGTCTATCTACAATGTACTTGAATTTAACTTAGTTCGTGATCAAAATAATTTCGAAAAATGAAGTTTGGAAATAATAGCTTACTGTTTTAAAAATTTAGAAGTAAAAACATCATCATCGTGAGCCTATAATTTTTGGAGGGTTTGACGAATCAGAGATAAGACAACTCCCGCACTAGATATATACACACATCAAAAGTGTCTAGGGATCAAGCATTTTTATGCGGATTTCTTGAGATTGAGATGTGGCTTTGGCCCTGGCCTGCTCAGTCGCCAGACTTGAACCCGATTGAGCATGCATGGGATATGCTACAGAGAAGAGCTCTGCCGAATATGGAGGGTATCCAGTCGCAAGAAGACCTTTTTTTGTTGTTGCAACGAACATGGGCGGCCATTCCACAGCGTGATTTGGATGAACTCATTTTGAGTATGCCAAACTTTCTTCTGTTGTTAGTGTTCGCGGTAGAAACACGGATTATTAATTGTTTAAGTTACCTAATTAAATTTTAAAGAAAACTGTTATTTCAGTCTTTTTTTCGAACTTTAATGTTAGTGGTTCAAATGTCAAAAATATCTTTATTAGGAAAATGGCAAATTTCTTTATTAATGCAAAGGTGACTTGGTTTATCGTTACTGTGACAAACGAAAATACTTTATTTGATGAATCCTTAAAGAAAATTTTAATTAATATCAATCAGGAGAAAAGTTATTGCAAAAATATATGTTGATCCCTAGACACATATGTTGATCCCTAGACACTTTGATGTGTGTATATATATATATACACCTGTGTACGAGTCCGGGAAAAGGCCTGATAATGGTCTGTACTCACATGCGGTATTGCATAGGCATTGCGTCGATTCTGGGAGGACCTGAAATCACATAGCTCGGGTCCTTTCAAAGTAAGGCGTAAAAGGTCGGCCGTCGAGGTGGTTTTCCGTGGAACCACTCCATACTACTGACTCCTGAATCCCCTGGGAACTTGAGATCCGAATGGTATATGCCTGTGTCGCAGAGGAACTAACTATCATACATGAAACGGATACAAATAACACTCAGACTAAGAACAATAATTATTTTGTGGATAACACAAGACGTTTGAACCCACAACACTCATGCAATAAAAAGTGGGTAAATGACTGCTTAAACTACCACGCCATACGTAAAAGCATAATTATATATTCTTTTTGAAACGGTTAAAATAAACTTAAGTGTTCGATGGTTAGGGGTTAACATTATTCCGGGGAAAAACATTTCTCTCAAAAATTTAAAATACCTAGACTAAACCATTCTTCAGGATACCTAAACTAAGCAATTCGTCTTCATCTTTTAAGTTTACGAAGTAGGAGGGGAGGTTAATTTAGCTGCAGTCAGAATTGAACGGCGTTATGTACGAACAAATTAAGAGACAAAAATGAAAAAAATGAGTTTTGAATGCAGATTGATTCCAGGCATAATAAACTATACACACAGTATTTTTGTGTTCAAAAGTCACTCCTACTGCCTTTTAATAAGGGGTGAATCAAGCGACATGTCAACATTTGTTAGGGCTTGTGCACAAATTCATTACGTAATGAATAATTAACCGCCTAAGTTAATGTTACAAAATGTACAAATAGGATTTGACATTGCATAAAAGAATTATATCCACAAAAATTTTAGTTGATCCGTTTATTTTGTTATTTAAAAACGCAATATCAAACTAACCGCCTAAAATGGCAGCTAATACGTAGATGCAAGAGAACAAATTCACAGCTTTTGAAATGAAAAATTAAACAAGTTTTTCGGAGTTTCCAATATGATGAAGACTAGAACATTATTTAAAAAAAATTGTAAATGGCGTAAAATTATTTAGTTATTTACAATATTTTTTCTATCCATATTTGGCCATATCCATTTGACCACTACCCAAAAACTAATAAGTTTTTGGGTACTGGTCAAAGGGATCTGTTATTCTAGCTAGTGATTGTTAAATATATTTGTACTGTTTTTAACATAATGTAGATTGTAAAAAGAGAAAAAAAAATGGCAGTCATTTGTAAGTTTTGTTGTAAAATTAATGTGTAAAATTAGAAATTTCATAACGTTTAAATTAAAATTATCAAAATCAAGCATAAGCATGTCGGTGACGCGAACCCATAAGATTTTCCCCTACCAAAAAGTGCTTAACGCGGCTAAAGAAGTTTTCACTTCAAAAATATAGAAGGAAATGCTGTGAACTTGTTGAAGAATAAATGAATAAATGTGAAATAAACATTAATAAGGATATACACTTATGGTAGTTTACTTTACTAAAATGAGCGGCCCATTACATTTGTCAGTTCTATAGTAGCAAGTTTGGGAGGATGAAAACTCAGCCGAAGTCGGATGGTATGACACATCACTACATAATTATACTGATATATCACTTTATTCTTACTCCATGTGATGCCAGATAATATTAGGAAAATTTAACAGGATCTAATGATTTAGAAGAAGAAAATCAGAAAAATAATGATTGAGTGGGTACATTTTTTTTATTTGTAGTTTTCATAGTAAGAGAAGGTGTGTTTTTAGTTTATTATAGATGTAAAGCTTGAACAGTATTTGTATGCAGTTGGTGATAACGAGATAAAAAGTAGTATTAGTGTATTTTAAAATAAAGATTCAAAACCTATGGAAAGAGTTTTGATTTTAGGTACAGGATATCAAGACAAGCAAAAATTGTATTATTGTTCAGGTTTTAACTATAAAATGTCATAAAAAGTTATTCAAAGTTATGTGTGTCTTCTAATCAGCAATGAGATACATGATCATAACAACGAAATGGTACAATTTCTAGTTAAATTCAGAACTTTACATAAAAATATTTGGATTTAATCTTATACTGCATTTTATTTCTCCCAAAACAACCCGCATTAAAGGATCAAACGACTACTCGTATAATGTCGTATAGTACGTTGTTGATTAATTTATGCAACCGGAATAAAGCTAAAATATAATAACGAATTAAGCGAAAAAATGGCTATATCTTTTAATGTATAATAAGTATCGTAATATATTTTTAATTAATCTAGACTACACACACAGCTTACTTTCAAGTAAAAAATCAAACATATATTATAACATAAATAATGAGCACATAGCGACAATTTTTATTTTTTTAAATTTGACGCTCATTTTCTCAAATTCTCTCCATTCTTACATAACACTGTCCAATTATCGACGAGCTCTAATGTGGTTATCTTCTTGAAATCGGAGGCTCTTTCTTTTGGCTTTAAGACCAACTTTTGTCTAGTTTGGGATGAATTTGTCGTGCTTAAGATCTTTGATATTTTATTATTACTACATTTTGGTTTGGCACGCTCTGACTAGACTAAAGGACTTGATGGATTTTGGTATGAGATGTGTCATTACATTATTCTTAATTGGTGACAACAACACTGTACTGTGTGGTACTTTAATAATCACAGTTTTTTATTTTTTTTTATTAATGGGCTTTGTCGCTGTGCGACCACATCGCCCTACAGAATTATTAAAGTAACGAAAGTCAAAATAGCCAATTTTCGGCAGCATTTAATGTCTTCAAAACCTATCGAGTAGGAAAATAAAGGTTTCATAAATCTATATATAAAAGCGAAATACCACTCACTTATTAATCACGAAATCTCAGAAACTATAACACCTACAAACTTGAAATTTTGCAGGTAGGTTCCTCATAGGGTGTAGACATCCGCTAAGAACGGATTTTACGAAACTCCACCCCTAAGGGGGTAAAATGGGGGTTAGAAATTTGTATGAAAGTCCTAAGTTTTTGAAGTAAGAGACTTGAAATTTAAAATGTATGCTCTATAGATGGTGTGATGTACTAATAATGTATCTTTAGAAATCAACCCCCTTTTGGGGTTAAAACAGGGGATGGTAGTTTGGGGGGCGAACTTCCAAGAGGCGGCGCGCCTGGCCACCCGGGGTGTATCTTTGGTGGTCGGGCGCATCGAGGCGCTGGGCCTACAGTGGCCCTGGACAAGACGGAGGCTCTGTTATTTCATGGGCCCCCCGGCGCCTCCATAGAGGTCAACTTGGTCCTCGTACCGGTTCGGGCTCAGATGAAATATCTGGGCCTGATCTTTGACAGTAGGTGGCTCTTCGACGAGCACTTCCGACAGCTTGGTCCGAAGCTGGTCGACGCTGCCTCCGCCCTTGGGCGACTTTTGCCCAATTTGGGTGGAGCCAGCGTCGACCAGCTTCGGACCAAGCTGTCGGAAGTGCTCGTCGAAGAGCTACTCTACACGGGGGTGGTCCGGTCGATGGCGCTGTACGGCGCACCGGTATGGGTAACGGCTCTGACCGCCCAGAACAAGGCGCGCCTCTGGCGGCCTCAGAAGGTACTGGCGGCCAGAGCGATACGTGGTTACCGTACGGTGTCGACCGAGGCGGCGTGCGCGTTGGCCGGGACACCCTCGTGGGATTTGGAGGCGGAAGTGCTCGCCGAAGTTTATCGACGGGTGGCTGAATATCGGGCGGAGAGAGGCATTCGTCCTCCGCCCGAAGAGGTACGCGAGTGGCGTGAAGCCGCCCGTCGAGCCACGATTGCTCGCTGGTCTTTCCGACTGGAGAATCTACGCGCTGGCTTCGCCTCCGTGGAGGCTCTCCAGCCGGTCATCCTCGAGTTGGCAGGGCGGCAGCACGGGACTCTTTCCTTCCGACTGACGCAGATCCTTTCCGGGCACGGTTGCTTCGGGAAGTACCTGCACTCGGTCGCTAGGAGGGAACTGAGTCCCGCCTGCCACCACTGCGACTGCAGTGAGGAATCGGCTCAGCACACGCTGGCGATTTGCCCCGCTTGGGCGTCGCAGCGCCGGGCCCTCACTGCAGTCATCGGAGGAGATCTCTCGCTACCGGCCGTCATTCGCTCCATGGCCGGTAGCGACAGCAGTTTTACCGCGGTCGCAACCTTCTGCGAAGATGTAATCTCGCAGAAGGAGGTGGCGGAGAAGGCGAACCGGGCGGCGGAGGCGCGCCTATCAGCGCCTCATGCCGCCTTGAGTGTGGCCGCGGATGATCGGGACGGGTTTTCCCCTCCATCCGCTCTAGTGGCCACCCGCGAGGGGGCGACGTACGCGTATGCCGTACGTTGCCTATATATCGAGAGTCCATCAATGACGATGCCGGCTTCTGTGCGGGCAGGCGCTGGGAGGGATCTGGATGTGTTAATAACAGCAGTTCCCGGATCCCTCCCGTCTCAGGCGCAGAGTGGCAAACCGTGTGGTCATAGTCGGTTCGAGTCCGACACACCGCCCCGCCGCAAACCCCGGTAGGGTGACGGTCCGAGGGGATTTCCACACGTTAAAAAAAAAAAAGGGGATGGTAGTTTGGACGCAAACGAGGTTGCGTAGGTCAGCTATGTTTTATATATACAACTTAAAATTATATATAGATATAGCAAAATATTATAGATATGAAATGTTACTTTAATACACACATCAAAAGTGTCTAGGGATCAACATATGTGTCTAGGGATCAACATATATTTTTGCAATAACTTTTCTCCTGATTAATATTAATTAAAATTTTCTATAAGGATTCATCAAATAAAGTGTTTTCGTTTGTCACAGTAACGATAAACCAAGTCACCTTTGCATTAATAAAGAAATTTGCCATTTTCCTAATAAAAGGATTTTTGACATTTGAACCACTAACATTAAAGTTCGAAAAAAAGACTGAAATAACAGTTTTCTTTAAAATTTTATTAGGTAACTTAAACAATTAATAATCTGTGTTCCTACTGCGAACACTAACAACACAAGAACATCGGTTTGGCATACTCAAAATGAGTTCATCCAAACACGCTGTGGAATGGCCGCCCATGTTCGTTGCAACAACAAAAAAAGGTCTTCTTGCGACTGGATACCCTCCATATTCGGCAGAGCTCTTCTCTGTAGCATATCCCATGCATGCTCAATCGGGTTCAAGTCTGGCGACTGAGCAGGCCAGGGCCAAAGCCACATCTCAATCTCAAGAAATCCGCATAAAAATGCTTGATCCCTAGACACTTTTGATGTGTGTATTTGAGATAAAGCTACATACCACGGTATTTTTCTTTTCCTTATTTACCAATAAAACTAATTCATCTCACATTTTACTGGCTGTTTACTTTTAAGGTTTATTGAGATTTATGTAAAAGTTTAAGTTAATACATAATTATAAATCAATAAAATAAATAACATCCTAATATGGACATCTAACACACAATGCCAACTAGATCCAGACTAAACAGAGCTTGTATTATGAGTACTAGACAACTGATATAAATTCATTTATACTTTTTTTTGAAAATATACATAGAAAACCCCTAAACTCCGAAACACATATTTGCAGATCATAGAAACATTTGGTCCGACCCGAGAATCGAACCCGAGACCTCAAGCACTTCAGTCGCATATGCTACTACTGCGCCACCGAGGCAGTCAAATATATTTAACTACTTCAATTCCTTTTTTCCTTTTTCAGGTAAGTCGTTTTCGCACTTCGTGGTTAATCGGCAAAAGGTAAGTTTTTCTATTTTTTCATATTAGAAATTACCATGAAATACCTAAATAATAATAAAGATCGTCATCTTTACTTGTATACTTATAAACGCTGCGTTCATACAATACTTAGCCGTCGCGTCAATGAAACCAGACTGTGGTTTATCCCCTCCCCTTTCCAGTGCCTCCTAGACCGCCGAATCTTTTAGTTTTATGACCATCCCGCATAGGATTCTGACCGCAATGCGGAGTGTTCCCGACCTTGACACTACTAAGGAGTCCACTCCGTAAACAGTTTAGTATTTATCTTCGAGAAAAATGAGTCTTTAGAGTATTTTGGGCTAAAAATTGGGTGTAGAGACAGGTAACATGATTTTTTCTTGACGATACTAAATGACTTGTTTGTATCATGCCAACACAACTTGGAAATAGTATGAACAGGCAAGCTGAAATACTTATTGAACGTGAAGGTCTTGTAAATACCGTCATAAGGGATGGCTGATGAAGTTTGAAGATTCTTCCTGATCTACGTGTTCACTGTCCGCTAGAGATATGAACTTACTTTAATATAACAAACCTTTAACAAACGTATACAGCTGCGCCAGCTATAGGTTAAAAATAAACGAAAAACAGTTAGACATTTCTAGCACCCATCGATCCAAATGATGACACAAACGTTGAATAAATGAAACGACTGTTTTTAAGCTCAAAGTTTGCATACGTGCTGTTCGGTCTGTAGGATGGATAAATGGGATATCTTATTATTTGTATGGAGCTGGAAGAATTTGTCTCTAAAAACTTATATTTACCCTTAATGTGAACTTACAGAATTTTCTTAAAATCTGTTACGTAAAGTCGATTATTTGCACTTACACCTCCAGAATTAATGTGAAGAGAGCTTCGAACTGTCCACAGTTGGAAACTCTCTTTGATCTGATGAATAAGTTCATCTCGTAGACAATTTGCAATTTTTTCAAGCTTCAAGAAAATTTTTTCAAGATTAAACGACAAAAAAAAAAAAAATATTATATTACCAAGTTGGTGCAAGTCTGTTATTAGTATGTATTATTCTAGTATTTTCCATCCCATTGTAAGAGTAAGGGAGCAGAGAGTGCATCTGTGCATGCGCAATCACTGGTGTAGTTAGTTAGCTGGCCTCCGTTATGACTGACTGCCGTGACCAAAGCCGGCTAGGAGTACATCATCAGTAGGTACAGTCGTCAGCAGTCTATTTATTACATTTCAGATAAAAATCTTTGAGTGCTAATTAAATATTAAGATCACAGGTTGCTTTACTGTAATCAACTGCAATAAATCCCATTCTGTCTCACCGTCCTTCAATTCTTATTGGTTATTGTGACTCGTCTTAGGTCGACTATCGAACCTTGGGGTCACATCGATTTAAATGATTGACACCACTTTGAGTACCAATGGCATAGACTATTCCCATAGAATCCCGGAGGGTGGTGCATACGTTCCCTTGTAAAATACTCGACATAAAAGAAAAAAGTTTGAACTGTTTATTGCGTAGAACATTCTTAAAGAGAGTTAGTAAAGAATTCTATTTGAATCTCCTTTTTTGCATCAATTTCACTGGTGTTTACAACTGGCTACATAATGGTAGCAAGTTTTATAAATATTCAAATATATACATTTTTGTGTGTATACTTAAATGCAAGCCGAGGAACTACATAACTCGGAATTTTATAACTTACTATAAGTTGATAAGCTAGTTCGGTTAAAGACATGCCCATCATTACTTGTAAGATGTAGTAGAATTCTTCAAATGTATAACACTTGAACTGTGGTATACATACTATATGACATGTGGCTTCTGAGATGCACGCGTTTATGAGCAGCGGTAGTCACTTTCCATCGCAACACAAAAAAGCTATCAGCTGATCTATTTGTTTTATGCGTGGCCCTACTAAAATACTGTGCCTGATGGAAAGCATGAACAGAATCAAAGAATGGTGATCACCATAATCATTGCGAATGTGTCTGCATTCGGTCATCATTCATGCAGCATGATGACCCACACCATAGCGGCCTAGTGATGCTTCTGCATCATTGGGCCTCCAGTCTCGCACTCAGCAACGAAACACAACAACACGAACTCTGTCATATTTTTACGTTCATTTTCTGTGCGCGGGTAGTAGCGCTCTGGTCGAACCGGCCCGTTCGTGCTGAAATCAGCGTGGCTCTACTACCTTTTAAAAATATTTGTTCGTTTACCCATTATATGTAAGCCTAAATCGTTTGTAGGTTTGTAAATTTGTTAACAGTCTAATAGTTGTTACTCCTTCCCTCGTAAATACACTAATTTCAGAATAAATGTAAGCACTTTCGTGTACCCTTTACATTGTGCAAATATTGCATTATGAGATTTAAGGCTTATAAGGAACAAAAATTTTACAAAAAAAAACCGACTTCAAGAACGACCAAATTGAATTGAGTTATTCGTCAATTTATCGCGCACATACATAATACAAATTGAAGATTTATATGATTTTCTCATGGATGACATGTCAGAACTGGACCAAATTAAACTGGGACCACATGGGAAGCACCAGCTTTCATTAAAAAAAGAATCATCAAAATCGGTTCACTCAGTCGAAAGTTATGAGGTAACAAACATTAAAAAAAAATACAGTCGAATTGAGAACCTCCTCCTTTTTTTGAAGTCGGTTAAAAAGCATTGCAAACAAACAAAGTCATCAAAAACATGATCCCATTATTAGCTCTCGCTTGCAGCATCGCTCGAAGCAGCGCTTTGTTAGTTAGACTTAGTTAGGCCCTCGGGTGCTTCACTGTGGTTCAAAGAGATATTTCCGCTTTTTCATGTTCCTGACAAAGTCTGCATAAAATGTCACAGTGATAAATAGGAAGGTCTCTACCTAAGGCATACCAAACTACTGACCAGTATCTCGAAATAGAAATTCTCGCGTTATTTGCCAACATCAAACCGATAAGCAAAGGCCCGCCAGGCACGATAATCTTAACTGGTCGGAGGATCCTTTTATATTGGAGGGCCATGACATTCCGTTGTTCCACATCCTAATAAGGTTTTTTTTTATAGCCTTTATTGCAAACGCAAACAAGAATGTTACAGAGTATTGTACCTTATATACATCTATCTCGTATTAATAAATTTAAGTCTAAAACAGTTGTTTAATAGTTTTCTTCTATGTTTGCTTGTCTCTTGACATAGGCCTCCTCCAGATTATTCCACTTTAGTTTGTTAAGTGCTGTTCTTCTCCATAGTGGTCCTGCTGTATTTCGAAGATCATCTTCCCATCTAATTACTTGTCTACCCCTATTTCTTTTCCCGTCTCTTGGGTACCATTCCATTATGTCTTTTGTCCACTTATCCTTGTTACTTCTTATTGTTTGTCCTGTCCAGCGCCATTTTAGTTGTTTGATTTTACATTCAATGCTTTCTAATTTTGTTCTTTTCCTTTTATTAGTTATTTTCACTTTATCTCGCCTTCTTATTTTTAACATACTTCTTTCGATACTTTGCTGACATACTCTTAGTTTTTGTAAGTTTTTCTTTGTCAAGGACCATGTTTGACACCCATATGACAAGCATGGCATGATACACATTTTAAATACTTTACTTTTGAGTGTCTGAGGGATATTATTATTTTTCATAACAATTTTTAGGGACCAGTATCTTCTCCATGTATTCGCGACTCTTTGCTCTATTTCTTTGTTCATCAGATTCTCTGGTGATATTATTTGTCCAAGATAAGTGAATTCATTGACGTATTATTCAATCTGATTTTGATTGATCTCTATTTTTTCATGCATCTGATTACTCATTAGTTTTCTCAGTGTTCATGCTTAATCCCACTTTTTCACTTTCAGTAGCTAAATCTTGTAGCATTTTTTGGAGAGTTGTATGGTCTTTGGCTAATATAATCAGGTCGTCAGTGAACCTTAAATGATGTAGACGTCGCCCATTGATGTTTATACCTGCAATAAAAAAAAAAAAATCAAATATCGTGGAACTCGAAATTTTAAACTTTAATACTAGTTTTGTACAGAGATTATGAAAAGCAGTGAAGGACGCGACGTGGAAAAACGTGTAGGATATGTTCAATGTGTCAAATATTCCTGGACTTTACAAACATACATGAAACGGACACAAAGGACAACCAGACTCAGAATAATAAAATGTGAATTCTGCTAAGTCTTTTCCTACTTAAGAATCTAACCCACAAAAGTCCAGAAGAAACACACAAAAGATCATTTAAACTACGAGGGACGCTAGCCAGTGCAGTCAATCGATTACGTAGAAATTTTCCATTCAGCTCAATTTGCCGTCGATATATTGCTAGCGTTTTGGAGGAAATAGTCAAGGCAATCAACTTAAAGTGACTAATCAAATTGGAGCTTGTAAGTTTTACTACACATGTGATCATGAGTTAAAAGCTGAATCTGCTCCTGACCCAAATGGCTGTTAGACCTTGTGATATGCCAACTAGGTTATGTGATTTAGCTGTAGTTCAACCAACTAACTCACTATTGCACTCTCGCAATTAGAACTATTGCATTGGCTACGAATAAATACTCTTCAAGCAAAATAATTAACAAAATCTAGTCTTAAGTATGATTTAAATTAATCGGACTTTAAATTATACTTAGGTAAGACTATTTAAGTTAAACAGTTATTTTGAGAAAAATATAATAATAAAGTTGATTGTGCGACGGTTTGACTTGTGGTTGAAAAATTGTAAAACTCCATCGCGTGAAAATGTGTAGGTCCTTTATGACCACTGGCGACTACTAGTTTATAATTAGCATCTGATTATGATATATCTGTCTATTTAATACTTCTAAACGAGCAATGTCTAAGTGAGTTACCTACATAAATATATAATTTGGATCTTGATAAGGGTTCCAATGATTTTTATGAAATTTAATGTGCAGATGGTTTCAGGGGCGATAAATCGATCTAGCCAAAAAAACAAGCAGAGTTCGGTCAACCAGGTATTTCGGTAATAAGCGGCCAAGAATCGATTTCTGAAATGCACAAACTATCTACAAAAATACTTAGAACTCTCGGTTCGCGGCTCAGTCTTACGGTTCCCATAATTTATTAACGAAATGCAGCAAGTTGCTAGACTAACTCAAACTGTCCACAAAGCAGTGCCTTTACAAAATTACTTGGTACACTTGCACAATCAATCAATTAACTCTTTTTCACTATTTGGTATTCTAGTTTTTTTCAAAAGTAAGAGTAATAGGCATTTGAATTGAAATGCGGTATTCTAAAACTTGTTTTGCTTTTTTAGCGACAATTTTTATTTTATATTTCCAATTACTTCTAAGGCAAAAGTAACTTAGATAACAAGGTTAATGTTTTACTATAACAATATATATATAATATGGACCAGATATATGCACTGGTATATACAAATATACCAGTGCATATATCTGGTCCATGATCTGGAACTTAAAAAAAATATTTACAGGACATATACATATGGCTTATACATATTTACGACTTTGATATAACAGATTACTAGTTCACGAAAGCGATTTTCTCTCATATCAATATTTATCGTCCCCTTTTCCAACGAATGGTACTGCAAAATCGGCGATTCATCTAATTTCACGATAAAATATTAAAGACTTAGGTTCCTTGGCATACTTAGTTGATTTAAGTGAGTAGTAAATTACATCTATTAATATATTATTCAAAAGAAGGTATTCTGATGCCAATTAAGTGATTATACCGCGGGTTGTATAATGTAACGTTACCTTTGTGGAAAGTTTATAACTGTATATTTATCGACGCCAGAGCTTTCATTAGCGACATTGTCAGTAGTTTGGATAATTTGCCTTGTCTTCGATCTGTAATTACCTCAATGGCGGTTCAAATCATAAAGTGAATATTTATGAATAATGTTTTCAATCTGTAATAGAAGTTTCTAACTCCTCATTTCATATCATGTGTGATTCTACTCAACCGTTTAGACATTAACAAGTAATGGAAGAGCATGGGAAACTTTACCGACGTAGACGCCGATAACAAACTTTGAAGTCTCATGTCTTCGATCAAACTTGTAATGAAGTACAGGTATGGACACTGCAGGTATTAATTCTGTGACTTACTAGGACTTAGATTGGACTATTGTTAAAGTTTTGTTGCGTTCGTTCAGGCATGTTAAAAGGATTAAGCTTAGAGCAAATTCCAAAAAAGGATTTGTAGTTTAGGATTTAATTCATCGCTTTTCACCTGTATATACCATAAAAATATTAAAAAAACAAACGAAATTATAATCATCATGATCTCAGTCCAAAGATGTCCATTGCTGGATAAAAGCCTACACCTATATCATATGTCCTTTTTATCATAGTTATGTCATCGTTATATAGTTATGCGTCGCTCTGGCACTATTTAACACATATCGCATAACAGTATATGTTTATAATATGTAAACACATGTTTGAATACGTATAGGTTTTCTGTTCATGTCAGACGTTTCGCAGCGGCGCTTTGGACCATGTGCTGAGACAGCGACGTCATGTATAGTTAGTTGCAACTGGAATTCGACAGCTTTTACTAAACAGCAGTCGACTGCAGACAGCGTTTGTTTATAACTGAAATTGAAACCTGAGAGGTAAATTTTAAATAAAGAAGAAAATATTGTTAACTAACTTTCGTCTGCGTATATGTTGGTTGTCACGGTGATTTTATAAACTGATATAATATTATATATTTTTGGAACGAAGTTCCTTATGGGGTGTTGCGGAGGGATACCCTTGCCGGCAAAAAACGTCCATAACGTAAGATTGACGCCTCGGTGTCAAAATGGTAGCGTATGAGAATGATGTGAGGTCTCGGGTTCGAATCCCGTGTAGGATCAATTTTTTTTTGATCTGCATATATGTATTTGTGTTTTCAGAGTTTGGATGTTTTCTATGTACAATATGTATGTATTTACAAAAAAAAATTCCGAAATATTTATTTATTTATTTCGTGAACGTAAAATTTATATATTCTGTAAGTTGCATGTAACAAGTACAGAGTAACTCTAGACAGAACTTATTTCAATAGAGATTACTATGTGGCAGCAAAAGTTTAGTTATATTTTTTATTATTATCGTTAAAAAAATCATTAAAAAATATGTATACCGGAATAGTTATTTTCTTTATACCTCGCATAGAACTTTATATCTTATATATTTTAATAAATCATTTTAAATAAAATAAAGGTGTTAAGTCAATTTTGTGGTTCTTAAAGAGCCTGAACAAAAACAGTTGTATAGCGCCATCTGTAAGTTGCATGTATTATTATATTTTATCTATAATTCTATTTGTTAATATACTCAGATGTTATAACAGTTATTAAACGGCTTTATTATTACAGTGTATGTTTATTTAAATTACAAAATATTGTGTAAATTTAGTCATTGACATAAAGTATTTCTATTATCATTAATTTTAATGAAGCTGAAGGAAAAGATTAGTAAGCCACAACTAAGACCACTATCATTACATTAAACAGTTTATGATGGTCTCAACTGTGGTAACATTTATATTATTTTTTCTAAAATATCAGCGAAACGATTCAAAATTATATCGTGTATTTTAAATTCTGTTATACAGTGCATTTAAAATTGTATTCTATCTAGCTTTCACTTCAATTCTCTGCGATGGTAATCGCCTCCTTTTTATTTTTATCAAAAAAACATGATAAAAAATATACCCGAATAATTATTTTCTTTATACCTTGAATAGAACTTGAAACAAATATTTTTATGATAAGGAACTTCGTTCCTATCTGGTGTCCCACGACACCACACGACTTTTTTTTGTTTGCCAACCGACTGAAATAAAACAAACACTAAAGTAAAGTAAAGAGAAGTTTGACCACAATATATTAGAGAAAACCGCATCCAAATAGGTTAAGCCCCTTTTGAGATTAGCAACCAGCGAGGATATTATTAATGGTTAAAAAACTAAAAAAAACTAAAATTGTTGTTTTGAGTTCTGTTACGTTAATCAAGAACTTCTTTACAGGTAACAGAACTCAATACAACTTCATTAATGTTTCTTCAATATCTCTAAAGAACAGACGACCTCTTAAAACTTTATTATGTGACTAGATATATGGTATATCCGAATGATAATTGACTATCGCTACTAATGGATCTGCAACTCAAGATTCTCAATCGCTTTGCCGTCTTTTAAGTACCTGTTCCTAGGATCAAGGAGTTACGCTTCGGTAATCACACATACCTTTACATTCACACTCAGTTGATAAATATCAGATCAAGGAAGTTAGTCGCAAACTGTTTTCTGAAACTTTCTTTCCATCAACACAATTTTTTTTTTTTTTTTTTTTTTTTTTTTATGTTTGGCCCGCCAAAATGACTCTACTCTGCCTGATGGAAAGCATAAGCAGAATCCACGAGTGGTGGCCACCATACTCATTGCGAATGCAACAATGCAGCATGGTGACCCACACTATGGCGGCCTAGTGATGCTTGTGCATCTTTTAGTCTAGTCAACAATTATGGAACTTGTTGACTAGACTAATTGGGCCTCCGGTCTCGCACTCACCAACGAAACACGACAGCACGAATGCTGTCATTTACGTTGATTTTCTGTGCGAGGGTAGTACCGCCCCGGTCGAGCCGGCCCGTTCGTGCTGAAATCAGCGTGGCTCTACTACCTATACATGCGCTCGCACAATCTCTTCTTCTTCCCATCCTTGACTATAGTGATGTCAGCTATCTGGATCTCATCTAAGACCAATTAAATAAACTTGAGCGACTCCAAAACCTCTGCATCAGATTCATATTTGGATTGCGCAAATATGACCATATCTCAGAGTACCGTTCTAAACTCAAGTGGCCACCAATACGCTTTCGCCGGAATCTTCATATACTTTCTCTTTTATACAGTATTCTGTTTCATCCTCGCACACCCCCTTATCTCAAAGAACGTTTTCAGTTCTTACACACATTATATGTAGTAAATTTTGTAGTCTGTGTAAATACTTGTGTGTGTATGTATGTTTAAATATGTGTAGGTATACGTATGCATTTTTGTTTGATTTGTTTATTGTTTTAATAATTTAGAATATTCACGTGATGTTGTGTTACTGTTGTATTAACTACCTAAAAAATCGTAAACACCTAAAATCCATTTTAAGGTTGTCTGGAAGAAATCGCCGTGAGCGATAAGACCGCCAATTGTTACTTCTCTAGCTTTGTAACTCATCTATTGTTATGTTTTTATTTTTTATGTACACAATAAATAAATAAATTAAATAAATAATGAGAGAATGTGAAAATGTGTAATTCTGTGATGCTGTAGTATCACTGCATATATAGGTATATATAAATATATATGAGCCTGCAAAAGTAACTCTATTCTGTCTGAAAGCATTAGCAGAATCCAAGAGCAGTGGTTACAAAATATGTGGTGGATATTTATTTTGTAGTCAATATTTTACATATATTTTTACACGCCGAACTTTATACCTAGAAGGCATTTCCTAAGGCTCACTCTATGAAGAAATGCAGAAACAAACCACAGTGGTTTACTTTTTAAGGCCCGTATTTTAAAAGGCGTCTCAAGTATCCGTTGAACTCTGATCAGCTGAAACGAATTTCAAATTCTCATCAAATCTCAAGCGTCTCTCTTATTATAGAATGAGAATTGAGTTCTACTCAGCTGAAACTAGTTTCAATATCTAATCTCAACTCACAGTATGTTCTCAGTTACGTTTCTGCATTATTGAAATTATTGTTCCGTATCACGCATCAAATTATAATAAACAAAATATATTGAACAAACATAATTAATATATTATTGGTTATTAGTTTATATATAATACACCATTGGCTAGTGTGTAGTGTGTAAACATAATATTAACAAGCAACTCGCCCTAAATTAAATTTTAAAATATTAAAATAAAAATGTCTAGATATTACCTATAACGGAACGTTCAAATTGTTATCAATATTTGTCATGTTGAAGTGTCAAACCATGTTTTGGTTTTTAAATCTACCTTATATATTTTTAAACCAAAAGGTGTGGGTGATATTAATTGAAACAAATGGTTAAATATGTGTTTTAAGTGTATTGAATATCAATTAATGTTAATTAAAGTGAATTAAAATGTGTTTGTTAAGTAATTCTTTCGTAAATAAAGTAAGGTAAAGTAATTTTTTTTTGTTGTTGTTATTCAGAAACATAATTATAAAATATGTTAGTTTCCCTTAAAACGCCTTAGAAATTACCACTTGAGACTAGATTGATCTTGTCTCAGGTAAACAGAGATCACATCTGTCAAAATCTATTCCTGAGAGGAGATTTTGACATAAACATCGTTCTAAAATAAGCTATAGACAGAGATTCGTTGATCTTTACTCACTTAATTAACGATCAGTGAATCTTGTTTAATAATAAAATCTCTTCTTAAAACTACTTTTAAAACTAGATTCACGACTGAGACGCCTTTTAAAATACGGGCCTAAGACCGTGAACATTGATTAAATAAAAACTAAGCGAGTACAGTAGGTATACGGTCTGTGTTGGCCTTTTGAAGAAGGACCATAGTTTTGAGTCAGACGGCTTACGAGCCGTCATATGTTTTTTTATGTAATGATTATAGTTTTATTTATGATATTTAATATTATGCACCTTAACTTCATAAGTTTAATGGTCCGTGATACTGGTCACTTTGTCATCAGTGTTCACTAGTCGAAACATTAAGCATCTCAATTTTTTTACATTATTTTCCTAAACTATAAGTTACTTGAATGTTTATTTTTTTCTTGAACTAAAATTGAAATGTACCATCGCATTTAATTTTTAATAATTTTATCTTACTTCGATATTTTAAAGTAAACGTGCATGATAAGGTTTCTTAATATCTATCACCCCTTATTTATTTATTTATTGATCACAGGTAGGTAATTAATACAGCTTTCACCAAGCAGTCTATTTACACGCAACTGCCCAATTAACTCTATGAAATTAAAACATATGTACACAGTGTTGTGCTCTTAAGTATGACTCAGATAAAAAAATGTATGGCTTATTGTTAATAAACGATTTACTCATTAATATATATTTATAGTGCTTAAAATAATTTCTACGCAAACTTAAAAAAAAACCCCGGTGGGTAACGACCCGTGGGGGTATCCCCACGGGTCGTTACCCACCGGGGTTTGGGGTCGGTGGTGTGTTGGAATCGGACCGACTAAAACGACACGGTGTGCCTCTTTGCGCTTGACATGGGAAAGCAGAGATTGTGCTATGTTAATAAGAGTGCTGAAAACATTCTTATATATTTACTAGCTGACCCGGCGAACTTCGTACCGCCATATTTACATATCTGTCTCAGCTTCCCACAGGCAGTGTACAGTCGCGGTCAATATCCTATGTCCATACCTCGTAGTATGAACTCAAATCATGCCAAGTTTCATTTGAATCAATTCAGTAGTTTCAGCGTGATGCGCAGCCAAGATACAGCCAGACAGACATACCGACAGACATACAAAAAGGAAAAAAAATACAGTTTTGGCTTCAGTTTCGATTATAGAGAGACCTCCAAAAAAAATTTCAAAATATTTTTAATGTACAGAATTGGACCTGTTACTTACCTTTTTATTATAAGTATAGATATATATCCTTAACACACAACGCAAGCTAGATGGTATCTTAAAACTAAGCAGTTTGTACCATGACCACTAGATTGATTGATAGATTACTGATATACTTTTTATGTAATTACATGAATATAATACATAGAAAATACCCAAACTCCGAAATAAATATTTGTAGGTCATTTGGTCTGACTCGGGAATTAAACTCGAAATGATCGCAAATTTCCACTGCGCCACCGAGGTAGTCTGAAAAAAACACTTAAAAATAACTGTAACATAAATATTACAGAGAAAAAAATACACAGAACAAAATGATCATGCTTATCATAATATTGTCGTGAGAAGGAACGACCCCACAATCTTCAGCTCAGCACTCAGAGTCAGCAACCACTAGCTCAAAAGGCCGATCGGTTGTTTCACTCGAGAACAGTCTTCTAAAAGTAGCGGATTTGCGTGTATTTAATGCCATTCATAGTAAATACAATAAAGTTATTTTGCATTTCGGGTACCTTAAAATATACAAAGGCAGGGCTGCTGCCAGTTGGGAGCGTGCCCGGGAGGCTGGCATCGACGCCAGCTTGGAAGGAATACCAATCTTTTTGGCCAACATCATCCAGATGGCAATATTCTCATTATTTGAGTTCAGCTGAGTTCATTCAATATTTTTTAAAATTATCGCACGCTTATTGATATATTTTTATAGGTGCTCGCATCGACATCGAGCCCTCTATGAGGTATTTGGGGCTCCTACTCGACGGCCGATGGGACTTCGAATACCACTTACGAAGTCTGGTCCCCAAGCTGGTTAGCGTAGCGCGTGCATTGTTATGTTTACTGCCAAATATAAGGGGGCCCGATGACTCCTGCAGGAGACTATACGCGGGGTTGTGCCGGCCATGGCCTTTCATGGGGCTTCAGTATGGGCGGAGGTCCTGAAGGCCAGCAATATCGCGCTATTGCGACTACCGCAACGAGTGCTGGCTATCAGGATCATAAGGGGATACCGCACGATCTCCTTTGAGGCAGAACTGCCTGGCCGGAACTCCACCATGGGAACTGGAGGCAAGAGCCCTTGCGGCTCTTTACCAGTGGCGCAAGGAGGTGTGGGAGTTGTGTAGGAGTAACAAGATTCGAGAAATCGAAGACCAGAAATCCTAACTCCGCCAGGTACTCGTGGAGGAATGGAAGGAACGACTTGGGTAACCGAGCGCTGCCCACGCTGATATTGTGGCGGTAAGACCCGGCGGAGGATTGGCTCGATAGGCATCACGGGAGCCTCTCATACCGGCTGACGCAGGTGATCACTGGGAAATAATGCTTGGGAGAGCACCAGAGTCTGATCCGTAAGTAGCCAACGCCTGAGTGCCATCATTGCGATGGCCAGACCGTGGACACGGAATTTCGTGGAACTCCGTGGTTCGCACCCAAGCCAAGGCAAGGCGGCCATCGAAGTGGGGGTTCTCTCGCTCGGTAACATTATTGCGGCCATGTTGCAGAGCGAGAGAGCGTGTAATTCTGCCGTCTCTCTCTGCGAGCAAGTTATGCTTGCAAAGGAGATGGTGAAGCGGGACCGGGAGAGGTTTAGAACTGTCCCTGTCTGCCAGGCCCGGGAACAGGCCAGGTACCGCCGACGACCCGGGTGTCGGAGATCGCTAAACGATCTCCGTCCTCCATAAGCGCAAGCCTGGGAGTGACAGGTGAGGCCACCAGTCACCCTAGCAGAAGCAGGCCGTGGTGGCGGTGCAAGCTCTATAAAGTGCTTGCTCCCCTTTTGTAAATAGAAAAGAAGCAACATGGTTTCTACACAGAAGAGGGTCATCTACATACCGTAGGTGGCCCGAGGTACGTCAGGGTTTCAGGGATTTCCTTTCGAGGGTGCACCTGGTACCCCGGCTTCCTTCTAGTACCCTAGATAGTGTGCGGTTTTTAGTCGGTTCAAGTCCGACATAGCCACCAGTCAGTGGTATCCGGAGGAATTTCCGCACAACAAAAAAGGGGACACTGTATTTTTGAATTCGAGGGAATCCGAACCTCCTCTTCTCCTAAGGTTTCAGAGCGGGAATTAGGATATAAACGGAGAGAAATCTTGAGTATAATCGTGTAATTCTTAACCACATAAGTAAATGTATGATGATGTTCTCCTACCCAATTTCAGCGCCTGTGGCCAGTATCAACGGAGACCAGCCAACTACGCAGGAGATATAGTAGTGCACAAGTGTGTGTGTTTTTTATATGTATGGCCCTGCCAAAATGACTCTACTCTGCCTGATGGAAAGCATAAGCAGAATCCAAGAGTGGTGGTCACCATACTCATTGCGAATGCAGACAATGCAACATGGCGACCCACACAATGGCGGCCTAGTGATGCTTCTGCATCGAACATAGATGCGCTCTCTGTTCCCTCACTCACAGATTACGATGGGACGGTTATCTCACACCACCGGGGGGACATCAGGCGCAGAACCGACGGTTTTAAATGCTCTCCGAAACACGGGGCTAAGATCCCAACTTCCAATCCCCGAGCTGATAATAAGCATTTCCATAATCAGAAAAACTCAATAGCACTATTTGGCCCGACCCGAGATTCGAACCCGAGACCTTATGATCAGCAGTTGCATACGCCTACCGTTAGACCAACGACGCGGCAAATGTATATAGTAAAGATAAATGGTAAATAGTTAAGATATTTCCACTCACGTACGAAACTACACGACACGATCTCACGATCTTCATCCCTATTTTCAATAACCATTCTTTGCCAAAAATAATAAAGTCCTACTTGCAACTTTTCTACGGACGGAAATCTACGGTCCTCTAATAACCTTCCTCTTCGTTGTCCTTCTCATATATGTTTGAGTTTGATGGCTCATCCTTTAGTCTGTTCTTCTTTGGAATAAACTTCCCCCCATAAATACCATAACCACCAACCCTTTTTCTTTTAAGACAAAACAGTATCTTGTTAAACAACTGACTGAATCAATTTCGACATAAATGGCATCTAATATTATTATTGGCATTATGTGTGTGTATATATATTGTGTGTGTGTGTGTTATATATATATTATACTATACGTATACTATACGTATACTATACGTATACTATACGTATACTATACGTATACTTTGTTTATGTTTTAGTGCATTATCCATATTTCCATATCTATACTTATAATAAAAATGTAACAGGTCAAAATCTGTACATTAAAGATATTTTGAAAATTTTTTTTGGAGGGCTCTCTATAATCGATACTGAAGCCAAAACTGTAATTTTTTTCATTTTTGTCTGTCTTTCTGTCTGTCTGTCTGTCTGTATCTTGGCCGCGTATCACGTCGAAACTACTGAACGGATTGAAATGAAACTTGGCATGATTTGAGTTCATACTACGAGGTAGGACATAGAATACTTTTTATCCCGAAATTCAGAACGGTATCCTGGAGAAAGGGGATGAAAGTCAAAATATGTACTTGGTTGTAATTCAATAACACATAGTCCGATTTCATTCATCCTTTTTTTGCTAGAAAGAAAAAAAATAAAAGATAACTTGCGACTGTACCCTGCCTGTGGGAAGCTGAGACAGATATGTAAATATGGCGGTACGAAGTTCGCCGGGTCAGCTAGTTTATAATATAAATGCAAAAGTAACTCTGTCTGTCTGTCTGTCACGCTTTCACAGACAAATCGATGCACCGATTTCAATGAAATTTGGCATGGAGATATTTTTATTTTTGAGGAAGGACATAGGCTACTCTTTATTGCAATAACAGATAAACACGCGAGGATTGGGCAAAAGCTAGTAGGTTAGTATGTTTATATATTGTATGTATCTATAAATACTTTAAAGAAATTAAAATAATGAAATCGTAGAGGGTAATCTCTGGATCTACTAAACCAGTTTGTTTAAAGAAAAGACCAATAGAAACCCACGGTATTTGTGAGACGGTACCGAGACCACCGACATACACGAGGGCATAGCCGCTGGCCAAGGCTAGTTTTCATATAAATATGTTGAATATGTTGATACAAAGAAAAATCTATACTAATATTATAAACGCGAAAGTTTGTAAGTATGAATGGATGGATGGATGTTTGTTACTCTTTCACGCAAAAACCACAGAACGGATTTGGATGAAACTTTACAGTAATATAGCTTATACATCACAATAACACATAGGCTTACTATTTGCCGCGATAACCGACATATACGCGGGCGGAGCCGCGGGCACCCACTAGTACAAAATAATTGTATATCCGGACAGCTTAGGTAAAATAAAAGAGATTATTCAGTCACGTTGACATTATTTGTTAAACAACTATTGTGTGTGACTGAATTATCTCTTTTATTTTACATATTCATATTATATATAAAATAAAAGAAATACTAACAGACAGATTGAAAGGTCCTTCGTTTAACGGGCCTTTTGATGACGGTTCTTCCCAAAAAGATATCAAACCAAATCAAAGAGAACTTAATACATAATATGTACATATTGAACAAAGCGGTATATGAAAACATCAATAAGAAAGAAATGGGCACAGACGTACATATTGTAAGCTATCTATTAAGTTGTTTTCTCTTTTTACCTGACGACGACCAAAACGAGGGTTGTGTTTATCGATTGTGTGTATGTACATGCATATGTAAGTATAAGCGGTGTTGTTATCTTGATATATACCTACTTAAAAATCTATGGTTTCTATCCTTTTAGATATATTTTCCACGCAATATCCTATTCATCGATAATTAGTGTCGGTATTTTAAAGACCTTTTCTGCTGCGCTTCCATTCAATATAAATGGAAAACAACGTCTCATCTTATTAACGCCTCAGCCGGTGGAAGGAATTGCAGTGCGGCCTTGAATACAGCGCCCGCCGGTGATTGAAAACGGCTTTATCTAGTACATCACTGCATATTTTACATGAGTTTTATTTTAGTTATATACATATATATACGAGTATATAGTTGTAGATTTAAATGACGTAGAGTTACATCTACTTATGCTATGACTTGTCAAGTCTCAAACAAGGTAGTCTAATCTCAAACTAGCCATCCTGTGATATACTTACTTGACTGTTGGTAAATATACTTAATTCTATAAGTAAGAAGAAGAAAAGAATCAAAGTATCTCTATAGCAAATTTCATTAAAATCGGTGCAGCCTTTTGATCGTAAAAGTGTAACAAATAGACCTAATTACTTTCACATTTAACATTGGCATTGCATGGGCTAACCCTGTGCCCCCGCGCCTTCCTCATGGTAGACGCTTTTCAGTAAAATCTGATAATTTTTAAACTATTCCTCAGAATTACGGTTCACGACAAATACTGAGAGCGAAAAATGTTTCGATTTTGATAAGAATTTGATAAATACTCTAAAATTTGCATATTAAAAAAATTCAAAGTTTAACAAATATAATCAACTTCAAAAACTGTACTAAATAGAAATGAGACCACACGGGAAACACCAGCTTTCAAATAAAAAAATAATCAGCCAAATCAGTTCACCCAGTCGAAAGTTGTGAGGTACCAAACATAAAAAAATACAGTAGAATTGAGGACATCCTCCTTTTTAACCGACTTTAAAAAAGGAGGAGGTTATCAATTCGACTGTATTTTTTTGTTTTTTATGTTTGTTACCTCATAACTTTTGACTGGGTGAACCGATTTTTATGATTCTTTTTTTTGAAATGTGGTGCTTCCCGTGTGGTCCCATTTCAATCCAGATTGAAGCCGGTTTCTTTTGTTAAAATTTGTAATTATTTGAAGTCGGTTAAAAAGTAACCAATTTAATTGTGTTTTTGGCTCACTATATTATGAAATACTGGCTTCCACATCAGAGATATATGCTGTCGCGAACTTTTATTTAGAACTATTTAAGACGAATAATCAAGTACATTATTTTCATGTAAACTCCAACGCTTTAGGCAGCGTATGTCAAGATAGGGCTCAAGCGACAGAAATTTTTGCGTCTTATTAGATCCTTACTGCTGTGCATGAATAAATAAATTAAATAAATAAACATTTTGGACATCTAACACACAACGCCATCTAGTCCCAAGCTAAGCAGAGCTTGTGATATGGGTACTAGACAACTGATATAAATACGTATATACTTTTTTTGTAAATACATACATATTATACATAGTAAACATCCAAAATCCGAAAGAAATATTTGGAGATTATACAAACATTTGGTCCGACCCGGGAATCGAACCTGAGACCTTAAGCACAGTAGTCGAGTACTCTACCAATACGCCACCGAGGCAGTAATATATGACACAAAACCTTATTAAAGTATAGTCTACTAGCAACCAACCCCGGCTTCGCACAGGCTCATTACGGCATATATACTACCCCGAGATCTGCGGCTTATTTTTTTCCGAAGTCTTGAACAAATATCGTTATACACACATCAAAAGTGTCTAGGGATCAACATATGTGTCTAGGGATCAACATATATTTTTGCAATAACTTTTCTCCTGATTGATATTAATTAAAATTTTCTTTAAGGATTCATCAAATAAAGTGTTTTCGTTTGTCACAGTAACGATAAACCAAGTCACCTTTGCATTAATAAAGAAATTTGCCATTTTCCTAATAAAGGGATTTTTGACATTTGAGCCACTAACATTAAAGTTCGAAAAAAAGACTGAAATAACAGTTTTCTTTAAAATTTTATTAGGTAACTTAAACAATTAATAATCCGTGTTTCTACCGCGAACACTAACAACACAAGAATCGGTTTGACATACTCAAAATGAGTTGAATTGCGACTGGATACCCTCCATATTCGGCAGAGCTCTTCTCTGTAGCATATCCCATGCATGCTCAATCGGGTTCAAGTCTGGCGACTGAGCAGGCCAGGGCCAAAGCCACATCTCAATCTCAAGAAATCCGCATAAAAATGCTTGATCCCTAGACACTTTTGATGTGTGTATTTTATCCAATGTACTCAAAAAAAAATATAGAAATACCTTTCTCAAGAATCACTCTATCTACTGGTAAAAATTGCATCAAAATCCGTTCAGTAGCTTTTGAGTTTGTCACGAACATAGATACAGACAGACGCGGCGGAGGACTTTGTTTTATAATATGCAGTGATGTGGATTCTGATGTATAAGCTACATTACTGTAAAGTTTCATCTTATTCCGTTCAGTAGCTTTTGCGTGAAAGAGAAAAAGAAAAAAGACGTGTGGCACTCAGGGACTGCCGCGGTAAAGCTATTGCAAAGCATTTTTATCAACTTATGCAATTATAATGTTTTATTTATTTTTTATTTATGCAGTATATATAATATTGTGAATGAAATATACTAAACTATTAAATTAGTATCAACATCGTCACTAGATGGCGTTGTCACTTTTTTTAAGTAGCGATATGGTTAGCATACTTGGTTATGGTTAGCATACATGGTTAGCATACTATAAAAGGTTTAAACTATTCCTAATTAATGTCTTCGTCATTGAACGGGTTGTTTTAATCATAGTATTTTTATTTTTTCAACGCTATCTAGTGACGATGTTGGTACTAATTTAATAGAATAGAATTTTTCATTCACAATAATAATATTGTTAATGAAAAATACTAAACTATATTGGAATTACAATATTGGAATATACAAAACATAATTTATGTATAAACATACATTATGTTTTGTATATTCCAATTTCAGAATTCGGAACAGCTCGGCAACGAATCTGTCTGTGACAGTGACAGACAGATTTGTTGATTCGTCGTTCGGAGCAGCTCGTCTTGATCCGTGCGAGCTTCGGATGTCAGGTTCTATTTTCATTACGTTACGGAATTTCTTGATTTGGTCGCGGCGCTCAAAGGCCTCAAAGCCCGCGATAAAAGTTTTGCAATAGCTTAAAAACATCCAAACATTCTCACAAATTTTCGCTTTTAAAATTTTAATATTACAGAAAACATCTTTGGACAGAAACAGAAATTTCATAGTGTCATGAATACATATAATGAAATCATTTACGGCAATTAACATCAATGCAGTGAGATCATTATTTTTATTGTTTCGTGATACTTCACATATTTTTGCATTCAATTACATATTGTTGTATTTTAAAACATATTTCAACGCTCGCTGTTATGTTTATGTCTGCAGTAAAATTGTCATGCGTATAGTTTGCTTTAATTGCCTCTTACGACACCCATGGAATAAAATATCGTGGTGTTGACATTACGTATTTTCGTATTTTTTTCAATTCTCCTCACTTGCACTAGTTACTAGGATGCTTGCTCTTACAGCTCATGCACACTTTGAATGCGTCTGACAAGATGGTAGAACCGTCGAAACTGTCCCACTATTAAGGAAACGTGTTTTAATAGTTCCCCAAAAATAAATATAAAAATTTAGCTTTTATAATATAACGAAAGTATTATTACAAATTACAATAGTTTAGGGGTGTCTGGCAGAGGGTTGGAACCATACTAAGTGTCTGGCAATGAGCAATACGAGTTTTGATATTGTAACGAATCAAATATAAAAAATATAGTTTTAAATTATGATAAACATGAGATGGAATTTTATACACTTTTGTTACCTGTTACCTGCCAAAGCCATCACTACCCAAGTATTATAGGTGGGCATCATTCTTACCTGTACTGGGAATACACGTAGAAGAATTTTCAGCTTCTATTAAAATCCGAAATTCTGACATTCACGTGCTCTTACTGTCGCGACACCCGAGATTACCCGGAACAAACAGACAGACGGACAGACCGATAGACAGACACACAAAAATAGTAAAAAAAACATTTTGGTACATGTACCATGTATACATACATATGCATTTGACGGCGCACACATATTTAGTGGGTAGTTTTTGAACTAGCAATTGACGGTTGACATACTACATAACACCGAGCGCTGGGGAAGCGGCTATGATTGTAAACGGAGTTGTGAAAGAGCGCGCACGCACCCACGTGTTCTGGTGGAATTTTTAAAAATCCGATCAGATCAAAGTAATCTTTTATAAATAAGAGTGTTGAAGATTGATTTGGTGATTGATTAAACTAATGTCAATTATATTTCAAAGTGTTTTAGTAATTAAAACATCCTGGTCTCCTCGCCCAACTACCCACATTTGTATTATGGCTGACAAATTAAAGAGTGATAATGTTCTGCCCACTGGACGCGCCTTTACATTTTTTAAAAAGCGGTTATTTTAATATTACAATTAATCCAGTTTTATTTATTTGTATGAATATGAAGATGTATAGATTAACAAAAAAAAGAATATATGAATTTGTATCAGTTGTCTAGTACCCATATCATAAGCTCTGCTTAGCTTGGCGTTTGTGTGTTAAATGTCCGAAATATATATGTAGGTACTATTATTATCCTGAGTACGAATCGTATCAAAAAGAGCCATTTGGGTCTCCTACTATACGCTAAAACGTTTAGTGTGTATCATACATACCTTTGAGTGCATTTAAACATATCAGCCATTCGAATAATTTTGTTACGACCTCATCTAACTTAATTGTTTTTTTTTTTAAACACGGCAAAGGAAAACTATCTGTTAACCTTATTAGAGCCCCCGCAGACTACAAACTTTTTAGTCCGTCGATAGTTTGATCGGGTTGACTTTTTGCTTAATTTTGGCTTATTTGTCGGCCGATACCAAATCGGTGTAGTGTGCGCACTGTCATACATGTTCATACTGATTAACAGTCCGATTAAACTATCGGCCTATTAAAAGTCTGTAGTCTACGGGGGTCTTCAGGTAGTCACTTCAAAAACTAGTAGAAACCTTCCACTTTAAATATCAACCGGTGACGATAAGTAATCAGACATACGGCATTACGGTATTAATGTAGGCACACGGCCACGTCATGATTTCTCCCTGGGGCGGTAATGTAACAAGGTAACTTGCCCTTATTAATGTTTCAACTATACCCAATAACAATCTAAGTCTCATGTCTTGGCATTGAAATTTGCAATCAAAATTAAATATAAATTTTAATAAAAGTAAGTTAAGACACTAAATAGGTATTTTATTAATTCAAGGATTAAAAAGTTATGAACTAAAAAATTACAACGAAATAATTTGTTACAAAATACGAGAGCCAAATATACGGTACAAACTTACATTTTCTCATATAACCTGATTTTATTTTTGGTAAAATAAAAGACATTGTGAGTAATATTGTACAAAAGTTGTCGAATAGCCGAATACAGGTTAGTTGCTAAATATTCATGACATCTCTAAGGTATTATCATATCTATACATCTTTACAAATAAATAAAATTGAAGTATCTAGTAGTAGTAGTACTAGTAGTCTTTATAAAAAAATTTATTCATATATATTCATACTTCTTTATTTTCCTTTCCCAAACTACTCACTAATACACCAGACACTACCCTATACATCCTGTGTTTATTTCCAGTCCATGGTTGCCTGGAAGAGATTGCCCTTTTGGCTATAAGGCCGCCATTTGTACTGACCTAGCATTAAGCATAGCATAGCATTATTTGGTGTACAATAAAGCGATATAATATTATTATTATTATCTGTTTGTTATTTCAAATTAACAGATTTTCATTAAATGTAAATGAAAGTATGGGTATACGATACCTACATCAAAAAAAAATTTTTTTTTTTTTGTATGTCTGTCTGCTGAAAGGCTGGACCGATTTAGATGGGACTTTCACTGTCACGTCTTTCACTTCATCCCACAGCTTTATTCTTGGTTTTGTCATACCACGGGTAACATTGCAGGGTTCAGCTAGTTTAAAATAAAAACTCAAAAATAAAATAAATTGAAACCCAAAGGTGGAACAATGACTGCTATAAAGAAAAATCAGATCGTAGTTGAAACGATTGCAATGCTTTTTATATAACGGGTTTCATTATGAAGGCACTAAAAGCTTTTGGTATGTTTCAAGTCCGCCACAATTAAAATAAAAGTCATACACGCAAAAACTGTAAGCGAGAGATTTGTGGCAATTCCATTTAAGGTAATGGGTTATTATGTATTCGTACTCTAAATATGTTATAAAACATAAGTCATAATATTGAGGATCTCTGGGGATTAGATGGATAAGTTTCACAATTAAGTTGATTTGGATAGCATAACAATAAAGTCATGCAACTCTGTCAATGCCGGTGTCCAACAAAGAAGTGTTTCAAACATTTGACGATACTAGTGTAAATTAAGTTCACGGAGATACAGGTGTAATCTATTATTGAAGATAAACTTCATTAGGCGCGTTGAGCACTTTTTGTGCAACAAAAATCATGGAACTAGCTTTATCGTCACCGAATGCTTTCCATGAGCTATAAGTATACTGTGTATACTATATTTATATGTGTACTTTTTGGTTGAACAAAACGTAAACCTCGCATCGTCTTCACCGCACGCATTACTTTCGAATTATTTTTGGTTTTATAAAGAAGCGTTTTATGATCAACGATTAAAGTTTAAATAGGTCATTAACACTTTATTACAAAACAAAAATAAAATACTAAACTTAATTACTAATATCTGAAGTAGACATATCGATTGAAGTCCAGTTTTGCGGTCATTAATAGCAAGACTAAATTAGCCTGTGAGAACCTTGATGTCTTTCTTAAATCGAGCCAGTATTTCTGTCTGTCTATCTATCTAATCGGTTTTGCCGGCAGCGCTTAAGGAGATATAGAGAGTGACAAATCTCCGTCATCTATATCTTAATATATATAAATCTCGTGTCACAATGTTTGTTCTCAATGGACTCCTAAACCACTTAACCGATTATAATAAAATTTGCACACCATGTGCAGTTCGATCCAAATTGAGAGATAGGATAGTTTAAATCTCAAATTATAGTCGCAATTTTAATTTATTGCTAATTATTGTTTATAAATATGGCGGTACGAAGTTCGCCGGGTCAGCTAGTATATACACACATCAAAAGTGTCTAGGGATCAAGCATTTTTATGCGGATTTCTTGAGATTGAGATGTGGCTTTGGCCCTGGCCTGCTCAGCCGCCAGACTTGAACCCGATTGAGCATGCATGGGATATGCTACAGAGAAGAGCTCTGCCGAATATGGAGGGTATCCAGTCGCAAGAAGACCTTTTTTTGTTGTTGCAACGAACATGGGCGGCCATTCCACAGCGTGTTTGGATGAACTCATTTTGAGTATGCCAAACCGATGTTCTTGTGTTGTTAGTGTTCGCGGTAGAAACACGGATTATTAATTGTTTAAGTTACCTAATAAAATTTTAAAGAAAACTGTTATTTCAGTCTTTTTTTCGAACTTTAATGTTAGTGGTGCAAATGTCATAAATCCCTTTATTAGGAAAATGGCAAATTTCTTTATTAATGCAAAGGTGACTTGGTTCATCGTTACTGTGACAAACGAAAACACTTTATTTGATGAATCCTTAAAGAAAATTTTAATTAATATCAATCAGGAGAAAAGATATTGCAAAAATATATGTTGATCCCTTGACACATATGTTGATCCCTAGACACTTTTGATGTGTGTATATATATATAAAAATGAATCGCCAAAAATACGGGCATTACTTCCGATCGGGTGCACCAAATTTTATATTTTTATCTGTTCGTTATTGTTAGGACAAGGCTTGTGTATGGGTAGTTCTACAAACTAAGGAATTATTGGCGGCTCAGCCAAAATATGATAAAAAAATTGTTAAATTTTTTTTTTCGGGGATGGAATACTCTTAATTGCAATTGTTTCTAGGTGGTCACTAAAAATAATTAAGATACACAATTCTTTTCTGAACAAAATTACTGTTCAAAGTGCCGAATTCTCAGGATCCTGCAGTGTCCCTCGTACTAATTTAAGTTCAAAGTGCGTCGTGGTGCATTTACTTCTACATTAGGGTCTTAAAAGAATCCCAAATTAATAAGTTTACTATTTTTCCTGTCTAGGTAGAACAATTACGATAGTATTTCCTTAAAAAATGTTGAATAAATCTTGTTTACATTTTGTCCCCACGATTTTATATCAGTATCCTGTTCGCTGTTGAATTAGCAAATATTCACTAAACTATTTGCCGTGCGTCTTTACCGTTCCGCTGAGTCGATAGTACCTACGAAAGAGACAAAGACTGTCATCTCTCTATTCTCACCTAGCACGTTGTTTAGTGAGCCGAGTGCGTTTGGCAAGTGAAGTGGTGTCGTAATCAGTGGAGTTCACAGAATCCTGGTAAGATTTTTATTTACGAAATGAATATGACTAATTTTTGCGTATTAATGTGTAAGATGCTAGCGCATAGGTCTAGTTTAGGTTAATTTTTGTTGAAAGTTATAAATTGGTGTATTTATTTTATTTTTAGACAGAAATTATCAGGAACATGGCTTCAGGATCCTGTCCAATTGGTACTCAGGATACTGAGAACCGTCCAGGATCCTGAGCAGATCATATTAAAAATATTGTTTCTGTGTAATAATAGTATTTTTTTACACATAATATTAAACTACAAATAAATAATTTAATAAATAAATTGAACTTACTCTCGAAATTTGTTTACATACAGTTATTTAGTTTTTGTGGTGGTCTAAGTAAAAGTATTCTTAAAATTGTTTCGAAACGTGTCGGATTAAAAGTATAAAATAAACAAACATTTAATCGATATTACAAATATTATATTTTGTTACACAGAAAAAATGACGCCAAAAAAGAAACAAACCAAAGAAGAAATATTAGAAAAGAAAAGGATAGCTGAAAAAAAATGATATGAAAAGATTAAGAACGACCCTCAGAGATTAGCGACTGAAAAAGAAAAAAGAAATCAAAAGCATAAAAAGCTACGAGAATCTGGCAAAATAAACTAGTTTCTGAAATGTCAGCTCGTGAAAAAAGGCAAGCTCGCAACAGTTGCAACAATGCTCAGACAAATCGTACAAAAAGAAAAAGTTAATAACTAATATGATAAACCAATTTGTTAGAGAAAATACTCTGCCTAGTTTAGATGATGAACCTATAGGTCCTGCGTTCCGTGATCATAAACAACCTCAGCAAGTAAATTTTGAGATAAATGTTCCGCCAAAGCCAAATCCAAGATTGAAATCAGCACGAGAACGGCCACAGAAGTCTAAGCGTCTTAAGAGAAACCAGGAGATAAAACAAAAAAAATGCGCTAATAGTAAAATTGAAACAAAAACTTGGCTAATATAAAAGAGGTGGCAGAGATTGAAAAAACAAAAGAAACCACTGGAGCTTAAGCTTAAAACCGCAATGAACAAACTTGCTGAAGGTCCAACGACACGGGTAGACGTCGTCAAAAAGGCTTTATTTGGTGATGTGTTGGAAAAGCAAATATCAGATATGTCTAATCTGAAGACTCGTCAAGAGAAGAAAGTTGCAAACAAATTACTTTTGGGCTAATTCGTGAATGCAAATAAGGCTGGGAAGTTTAAAAACAAGGTTATAATAACTTATAAAAAGATGTGAAGTCAATAAAAGCAAAAAAATGCTGCAAGGAAACAAAAAGATACATGGTTTTTGTTGTTTTCCTAAGTTTCCTGGTGACACTCTCAGATTCCTGTGGCTCGATTTTTTTTAAATGGCCATAAATAAAAAAATATTAAATATTTTGACTGTTCCCTTTAGGGTAAGCTAAAAGACACTGTACTCTAGTTATTATACTGAATTTCGCATCCAGCATGTATAAAAAATGTCGGGCCGAAATCAGACTTGAATTCTTCCTTAGTTTGTAGAACTACCCGTATAAGAAAATTTTAAAGATAGCGGGAAAAGTCGTTTTTTTTTGTCTAATCGGGAAGCTGAGACAGATATGAAAATATAGCGGTACGAAGTTCGCCGGGTCAGCTAGTATATTATATTATATAAACAATAATTGCTCGTTTAAAGATAAGTATCTCGATGACCAAGCAAAGCTCGGTATATTTTTTTTTGGAAAATATTTCTTAAAAATGAATCATAGCTAAATCGATTTATTCCCCCTTATTACCCTATTATTATTTTATTTTTTTGTGCGGAAATCCCCTTGTATACCAACAAATGGTGGTTATGTCGGAAAACCACACACCGTCTCGGGTACTAGAAGCCGGGGAACCAGGTGCAACCTCGGAAGGAAATCCCTGGAACCCCGATGTAGATGGCCCCCTCCTGTTTAGGGGCCCTGATGCTCCTTTTTCTATTTGGGAAAGGGACGCGAGCACTATGAAGATCTCGCGCCGCCACCCCGGCCTGCTCCTGCTAGGTTGACTGGTGGCCTCACCAGTCACCCCTAGGCTTGCGCTTATGGAGGACAGAGATCGTTTTGACATCTGCGGCGCCCGAGTCGTCTGCGGTACCTGGTCCGTTCCCGGGCCTGGTGGACAGGGAGAGTTATAAACTTCTCCCGGTCCCACTCTGCCATCTCCTTCGCAAACATAACATGCTCGCAGAAAGAGAAAACCCGACCGTAACCCTCTAAACCCCCTGCATACAAAATTTCATGAAAATAGAAGAATTTAGATAGATATACAATATGAAAACTGAGTACATCATAGGTGCACTTTATTTTAAACTTCATACAGCTCGTGTAGAAGCTTTCAAGGGCACACAACCAAAGTCATGAAACGGTTTGAACAAGACAATTGCAAGACGAGTTTAATGAGGTTCATATGTTATGGTTTGAATTTACTAGTACGACGACTAGGTAATGTTTAACAGTCTTATGTTAATTTGTAGTATTGAAGTGAAACTTCTAATGCGAATTCCAACAAGGTTGCGTTAAACGTTTAACGCTACCATGGAGGGGGTTTGAAAGCACTGTTACACATAACGAAGTTTTCAAACGTTTAACGCTACCATGGAGGGGGTATGAATGAAAGCACTGTTGCACATTACGAAGTTTTCAAACGTTTAACGCTACCATGGAGGGGTTTGAAAGCACTATTGCACATTACGAAGTTTTCAAACGTTTAATGCTACCATGGAGGGGGTTTCAAAGCACTGTTGCACATTACGAAGTTTCACTTCTTCCCGCGCGGAGGTACACTGCTGCCACAGAACAGAGTGCACTGCTGCTACCAAAGTCCGTCGTCTGTAGTTCAAATATTTTTTGGAAAGTTATGCACTTGCAAGTTACGCGGCAAATTATGAAACAAAAGATGTAATACAAAGTTATAAGCATACTCGCTTTACCATGCTTTTACAATATTGTTATTAATACATACAACAACAAAAAAACAAAGTGTACCGTTAAATATTGTCCTAAGTAAAATACGAGTTTTAACTAAACTTTAAAAGTTAAGCTTTCAATATTTAATGTTGTATTTTTTTTAGATTTTTGTTATTTTTTTACTGTAAATATATGTGATTGTTACTGTCGGTTTCAAACTGTTTCTGAAACTCTGCAACTGCAAGAGTCCATATGAGTTAAGAGCCAAAAAACTGCCCCGTACTTTCGTCATCATATTGATTGTTTTGTCATAATGCATGTTAATCATAAAATGTACTTTAAAACTGTTCGTTTAATGCCGATATCGGCGTCGCAGTTTTGGAGCTATTAGAGAAGGCTAACTTAGTGCTAACTAGTGTAACAATTTTCCATCGTAGAAACGCAATAGCAAAGTCCAACTGAGGTAATCGGCACTTGGCATCACATGATTTAATTAGAGAATAATACTAAGGTATAAGAAACTAAACTAACAAGTATTGATGACTTATAATAATATATTTAATACCCATGATGTCCATGGGCGGAGGTCCTCACTTACCATCTGGTGATTCGTCGGCTCGTTTGAGGGCCCACCCCCTATTCTATAAAAAAACACATAGAATACTGTTATTCAAAGTTTATTTATGCGAAGAAGTTAGAGCAATTTAATCCTAAGCATTTTCATCATGCATATAATCTGCACAAAAGCCTCACCACAAACTTTCTCTTTGATTATAGTTTTGAAGTTGTTTAAGCTCAGGTTTTATGTATGTCTTAAAATACTTGCTAAAGATATCCTTATACGGCACTTGTTAAATATATACGAGTATACTATAGGCGTTGTATTACATTTAAAACATTTTGCAATGCTTTCAGTTCAAAACAATCTTCCTCCTCTGTACTATTTTTAACATACATGCGCCTACATGGCGACATCGATAAACGATGCCAACGCTGCTGCCAAAATGCAGCACGCACTAGACGCACTTCCCAGATGGCTGAAGGACTGGAGACTGACGGTCAACGTGGCGAAGACTCGGGCGATCTCCCTAGGAAGCGTGACACTGCCGCAACTGAAGCTCATAGGGCAGAATATCGAGTGGTCCGCGACGGTAAACTGCCTGCGGGAACTCGCGCCGTATAATCGGCAACCGCCGGACAGGTATGGCCTGCCACGAGACTTCGTCCCAATGGCAACTTCTCCCGAACCATCCCCAACACCCGACCTAGTGCTGACTGACGAGCGCTCCTCAGGGTCTATTTCCATTGGCTGTTTCGTTACTTCAGAAACTAAATATTCCCTTAACACATTACTTCAGAATCTGGATACTTGCAAACACAAAAGGCGTTTGTTTCGCTTTCGTGACTGCAGCGAAACGGCGAAACCATACATTTTTACTGAGATGTAGAGTTTGTGAAGTTAGGGTTGGTAGGGATAGGGCGTGTAGATTCAGAAGCTTGGCTCTACATGAAATCTGATATCTTTTTCACAGGGTAAGCCATATGCAGTCGTCTTGGCAACATTTTACACGAACATGTGTGTGGGATTTGTTTTACTGAAAAAATATTTTGTGAGGTCTAATATGGATTTATTTGATGCTAACCTAAAAGCAGTGCAAGGATTAAAACAACAGAGTTAATCCTTGCACCGAAAACAATAATTCTCTTTTAGGATTACTGTTAAAAACTTGTTTCATATTTTCCTGCAAAAGAAATATCACATTGAATTTTTTACCCATTTCAGTTCCCGGTATAACGGCGGCTTGTATTAAAAGTATTTACTTATTAAATTTAGTAATATTATGGTTCAATGCAAGTACACGTTTATACTCGGGGCGGGTTAGTGGCAAAGGAACGGATCTAATTATATTCCAACTGAGAGGAATTTAAAGTTTTTTATTTAACGGGAACTTTGTAACTTTCCTTCAATATATATTATAGCTAAAAAAAAGATAATTTATAAAGCAATATGTTTTTTCCAATAAAGTGAATTTCGTTCATCCAATCTAATATCTCCCTTATCTCCCTTCGCTGTTTTCATAAACTCAATCTTTAATCAATGAAATTCCTTCTACCATCTTTATGCAGACGATTTACAAATATACCATGTGTCCCTAAATTCAACGATAAGCGGGCGCCAAAAGGTAGACCTGCTAATGAGTACATAAGGGAAAAAAATAAAATATATACCTAGTTTTTTTTTAGTTACAAGAAAAATTTAGAATTTCTTTGAAAATTTACACCCTTCATGATATTTTGAACGACCACGATGACAATTTTTGTGTAACGTTTTTTGTGTAAAAACTGCGGGCAATTTGGTGTTTTTAAGAAATGTGGTGAATAGTAGCACTATTTAGGTACAAGATAAAAAAAAAATCTTAAGCATATTTGAGAAATTGTCATCGTGGTCGTTCAAAATATCATGAAAGGTATAAATTTTCAAAGGTATAAATTTAAAATAAAAATAATAAAACTAGGTATATTTTTTTATTATTTTTCCTTATGTACTCATTAGCAGGTCTACCTTTAGGCGCCCGCTTATCGTTGAATTTTGGGACACCCTCTATACACAAGCTCCGATTGCCTCGTTACTAGAAGCGTTTAACACCATTCATGCTGACCTGCGTCACATTGCTGAATGGAGTCATTATTATGGACTCAAGGTTAATCCTGTTTAGACGCAGGTATGTGTTATTGGCAGTCCCAGGATGGTTTCAAAAATTAACTGGACACAACTGCCCCAAATTCTATTTGGTGGCACCGCCCTTGAGATCAGCACTAGTGTAAAAAATTTAGACACTACATAGACAATACTTTATCCTGGGGTACACAGATACAAGAGGTCGGTCGAAAGATATTTGCTTCTGCCGGGTCTCTGCGAAGATTACGTAATTTTCTGCCGATTGCAACTAGGGCTGCACTTGCACAAGCACTTCTACTTCCAATTCTCGACTATGCCGATGTCAGCTATCTGAATCTCACCGAAGCACATCTTGATAAGCTTGAGCGACTACAAAATCTCTGTATACGATTCGTATTTGGCCTACGTAAATATGATCACGTCTCTGAATTCCGTCAAATGCTCAAGTGGCTTCCAATTCGCTCTCGCCGGAATACTCATATCCTTATTTTTCTCTGCAATATTTTGTTCAATCCCAGAGCTCCCTTCTACCTCAAAGAACGATTCAAGTTCCTTAAGGGGCGCGTCCCTAAAAACGCGCGAAAAGGCACTTGCAGTTTTGCAAAACACAAACAACTCAATTCATATTTGAAACTAGAAAAAAAATCTCAGTAGTTTAATAAATCAGTCTACCAATCTACCGAGTGACATTTATAAAATAATTCTTTATTTTTGTGAAAAAAAAGCCTTAACAAAGATCAAAATCATCGAAATCGACCATTTTAATTAGCACACTCTGGCCTATTTCGTGCTCTATTTTAAATGTTTTTTTCTTATTTCGCGAGAAAAAAGTATGGAGAAAAGATTTACCGTTTTAGTTTTTTATTAATTCTCACCAAAAAGCCATAATCTAAGGCTAAACATCATTCATTTTTAGCGACAAAAGTTCCATACATTTTAGTACGTAGATATCGTCTCCCGTAAATTGCAATAAATAAGTTTTATCGCGCTCAAAAAATTCAGTGCCCGCCGAATATTCAAGGTGACACCACGTCCGTTTGTAGTTCGCACTGAGCTCCATAATACGTAAATGACAAGTTTTAGGGTGGGTTGCCAGTGAGTGTCGAATTGTAACTGTTAATTTGTATTCTTGAATTTAATTTAATTTTTTTTAAAGAATAATTTCAAAGAAAAATATTAGTATTTTTTAGTAACACAGAACTTATTTTTATGTTTTTTTTTAACTTGCTATGTATGTATATATCTAACTATATTTGTTAAGACGGAATATTGCAACTCAATTTTGCAGATATCTTCAACCGATTGTATTGAATTTTTGTAGGCATATGTATATAGCGTGACAATGCTATATTATGATGACATGGAGCTGATCTGATGTTGAAGCTGGAAGGTGGTCATAGGAACTTTGTAACGACGGAACCTATCGAGTTTGGAGTCGTTTGATTTGTCTTGACGAGTACTTTGAATACACTTTGAGCAATTGTTTTTAAAAAAGTAAAAAAAATTTTTTTTAATGATTTCTGTTACAATTGAATAACTACTACTGAAATAATGAAAGACCTTAAAATTACAGTTTTATTTTTGACTGCATGGTTGGTCTAGTGGTTTAAGCGGTTGCCTCGCCGCTTCCTACTGTATCAGGTGTTGTGGGTTTAAATCCCACATGGGACAACACTGTGTGATCCACGAATTGTTGTTCTGAGTCTGGGTGTCCATTGTGTCCGTTTCATGTATGTTTGTAAAGTCCCCCGCGACACAGGATATATACGGAAGTTGTCTTTTTTGAAAAAAAAAACTAGCTGAGCCCCACGGTCTCACCCGCGATACTAAACTAACCGCGGTTACTCCTTATATCATCAGCTACCTATCCCGTCAAAATCGCTCCAGGCGTTCCAGAGATTAGCCGGCACAAACAAACAGACAGACAGACAAAAATTGTAAAAAAGGGTCCCATCTACACTTTACGTCATTTCCATTATTATTCATCCCTTAAGTTCGAATTTAATCAATTGGTGAATTGTAAAACAATAGATGCCCTATCCCTTACATTATCTGATATCTGTAATCTATATAAATAAAAGAGGAAGGTGACTGACTGACTGACATACCCAGAGATCAACGCACAGCCCAAACCGCTGAAGTTAGAATCCTGAAATTTTGCATGTAGGTTCTTTATATAACGTAAGTGAGCACTAAGAAAGGAATTTTTGAAATTCCACCCCTAAGGGGGTAAATCAGGGGATGAAAATCTGTGTGGGCAAACCCCGTGTAAAAGCTAGCATTATATATTTAAGGAAATTTCCATTTCAAAGTTTTACACTCTTAATATAAATTTTAAGACAAATAGTTTGTTTTTTAACCGTCTTAAAAAAAGAAGAAGTTTATAAATTAACTGTATTTTTTTAGTTTTTTACCCGACCACGGCAAAGCCAAAGAAGGGTTATGATTTTGACAGGCTATGTATGTATGTTCATCTGTTCCCTCATAGCTCCTTAACTACTAATTAGAACTGGATAAATGAGGTATCGTTAGAAGTGTCTTGATTGTCCGCTGCTTATAGGCTATATGACGCGTCACTCAATTTAATGTGGACCGACATAAAGTACTGTATTAAAAAATGAATTTGACATAAATATGCCGTGTTTGGTATCATCGGAAAGGGTGTTACTTGTACATTTCAAATATATATATATAGGTATTATTAGCATTTGCTGGTGACTTTGTTCGTATTTATTCAATTTTTTTTATATTTCTATGTTAGGTATTTAAAATATACTTTGCATATAAATTATTATTATCACTACACCAAAACATTTAAAAAAAAAAAGTAAAAACTTGAATTAAAATAGAAACGTACCATAACTCTTAAAAACACGTGACTACGGCTTTTCAAAACTTGTTTCATACTTTTTCAGCGTCGTTTTTTGTCAAAAAGTGAAAAAAGTACGTAAGTAAGCAAGATCTATGTAGTAAAATTTAGTCAATATGAGCAATAAAAGCGATCAAAAATTATATTTTTAAGAAACATTATGTTCCATTAATATAACATAAATCATACAAATTTTATTTCATAACATAGCATTAAAATCCGTTGATTACTGTAAAAGATCTAAGCTGACAGATAGCGCGAGCGACTTAATTTTATACTCTGTAAAATATATTATTTGTCCATGAAATGAATTAAAAATGAATAGGTACACTTGAACCCCATTCTCGGCCGTTGACGAGTTACTTAAAGCCCGCGGGCTTTCCGATATGACTAAGATACATTGCGTGCTTTGTAGGACATGCTAAACATTCTTCAAAGGCGAACAGTTAATGAATATGTAACTAGAAGAAAAAACCAAAAGTAAATTTATTAGTTGCCAGGGTTAGTATGCAACAGTGCCCGATGCGTTTGTGTGCATGTAAAATATGAATGTGGGTGTTCAATCACAAATTCCCACGCTCAAGGACTACAGTCTTAATGACACACATGAAAAATGTCTAAGGTCATCCGAAAATTTGAGACTGGAGATGCCTCTGCATTCCACAAAATTTTACGACCAGTCTTTCACTGTTGAAGCTGTACGCTTATGGAACGCACTGCCGGTAAACATCAGGCAAGCGCAAACAATAAATGCATTCAAGAAAATGGTTAACGAACATTATGCATCTTAATTAAGACAGTCACGAATTAGGGTATGCAGGAATTATTTTTATTTTATTTTATATACATTATATAGTTATGTATATATGTATGTGTATATATAAATATTTATATATTATATATGTATGTTGTTCATCACATTCATTAGCAAATAATATAATTAATTCAAATCTCATTGCACCGACAACTACCACTGTCATACATATCGACGATGGAAAGGCATAATGTATTAACCGCCATTTTAGGCGATATTGAGTTATATATACCATTGGAATCGGGAGAACGAGCTCTTTCGAATGGTCCTAGTATCAGCTCGATCTAATGACTTTTGTGGTCGTTAATACACCGTGATTTTGATCCTTTTCATATTTTTTTGTGTTTTAACTCCATAGTAAATGGTGAATTTTGTCATTAAAACACCTCTCAACTAAAAAAATACTTTAAGCTACTTTGATTTATTTGACTTTAACTAACTGTGACTGTTAAAACAATTTACCAAGTTTTAATCTTACCATTTTTTTATTTGATACATTATACTCAACTTGATTTTACTTCACCAATGGAGTTCAAACATTTTACTACGATTTGAAATAATAGTCATTGTAAGTTAATACATTTTGCTCCGATTTGAAATGGTAGTCATTGTAAGTTAATTCATTTTACTCGACTCTAAAATACTATTGTTTAATAGATAATACATTTTACTTATCTACAATAAACTGATATTATGCGTTGAGTCGTTTTACTGTTCCTTCTAAAATATTTTTTTAATACACTAAAACAAATTTACTTGTTTTCTTTTACAAATAAAACCGGCGTTTAAACTGTCTGTGCTAGTTTAATTTTTTGCTATAAACCATCAAAAACAAAAATATTGCATAAAAAACTTGGTGGATAATACATACACAATAAAGCAAATTGCGAGTAAATCACGACCCCGCGACAATGCGCAGGCGCTTTAGTCACCAGTTGAACATTGTAATCTTTGATGATCCATATTTATATACCTCAGCTTAAAGCTGAGTACAGTAAATGTGAATGTTACTTTTTTAATTTAAGTTTATGTTTGATAAAAGTTTAGTGTCTTGTGTGTTATTTAAATTTCAATATTGTATTCCTAATAGTCCGTACTCACATGCGGTATAACTCGATAGTTTTACTCCAAAACGAGTAAAAATTAACGTGTGGACCGCAAACTCACAACACGAAGGCATCGAGCCGTGTGGACGAAAGCCCATGCCGTGGTTTTTACTCGACATGTTTGCTCGATCGAGTAAAACCGTATGTGAGTACTTAGAAAGTTCCTATAGTATTATGATCGTTGATATGTCATTATATTTATTTTCTAGCAGTTTTACATCAGTTTTATGCTGCCTAAGGTATTAAAAGTTTAATGTTACTGATACTTTACAATGACATTTGTCATGATAAAAGTATAGTGTAAATTTTAGAAGTGTTATTTATTTTTGATTCTAAACTGGTGGACAATAAAATTAGGCCACCTACTACCAAGCATGTTGTTGTTACTGGATTTCAAAACAAAACTTTTTAAAAATATAGTTTTATTAATTTTATATTCATTCTTAAATAAAATAATGCATTTTTAATTATTTTAAAAAAAAATTCAAGAAAAATCGAAAATAAAGAAAAAATAGTACGACCTTATACTGATTTAAAGAAAAACGGGTTGCACTCCGGGAGTGTCGGTAGAAGTGAAAACTTAAACATTATCGTTATGCATTTTTGATTTTTAAATTTCATTTTTTAATTTCCTATATTTAGTAAACATATAGATCGATGCTATACGAATCTATGCCTTGCTTTGCCTTTAATATTCCTTGAGAACCGATAACTACAGAAATGCTTATTGTGATGTTATAAAAATATAGGTTAATGCTATACAGTATACCCCAAAACCCGAGCGAAGCCGGGGTTCATCTAGTATTTTTATAAAGTACTCACTCATTTTCTTTCACTATTTCTTCGTCACTTTTTTTCATTAATAGATGCACTTTGTTCAATTTCCATATTTTAAACACTTGATATACCTACATGAATTTTACAAGTATACAGACAGTTGAGCCATCAGCTTTCACCATCCGTGCATGCGCTGGCTGGACATGAGCAGGCTGCACGCCCTGCGCCGCTTAAATGAAACAGCAGAAGCAGGCAAACATTTTCGCCGCGCGGTAGAAAGAGAGGGGGACAATACTTTCTCTCCTACCTCTACGCCTCCATCTTACGAATATTCCATCAGGATACGTCTCCTGACGCGAGTTTAACATTTTTTACTCATCCCAAAAAAGTGCACAACGTCGCTAAAGACGTTTTCACTTCAAAAACTAAATGGTTTCGTTGATGTCAATCATCTCATCTCATCTCAAGCCTTCTTCAACCATTTTGGTGTAGGCCTCCTTCAACCCCCTCCACTTCTTTCTATTTTGGGCAGTTTGTATCCAATTTTGGCCCGCCACCTTCTTGATGTCGTCCTTCCATCTCATCTGCGGTCTGCCAACTGGTCTTTTTTTAAAATTCCACGGTCTCCATTCTAAGAGGTCTTTGCACCACGAATCAGACTTACGGGCTACGTGACCTGCCCATTGCCACTTCAGTTTGGCTACACGCTTTACTATATCTGCAACTTTGCTTTGTTTTCTTAACCATTTGTTTGTTTAACGATCTCGTAAGGATACTCCTACCAGCTTACGTTCCATTTCCCTTTGGGTGACTAAGAGTCTCTGAAGTATAGCCTTCGTTGTCACCCAAGTTTCGGCTCCGTAGGTAAGGACGGGTAAGACGCACTGGTTGAATATACGTGCTTTCTGACTGCTGGTGAGATTCATTCGAAAAGCATAGTCCAGTTTTGCAAATGCAGCCCAGCCAAGACGCACCCTTCTGCTAATTTCTGTTTCCTGGTTTTCTTTACCAAGTTTGACTTCTTGCCCAAGATAGGTGTATTTCGTGACTCTTTCCAAAGGCCCTCCTTTGGGAAGCTGATGTCAATGTTTCTTCATATTTCTTCTTCAGTAAGAGATGTTGCCTCCTCTGGCTTTGATAACACTTATCATACGTTTGTTCGTGGACTGTATCAGTTTTTTAATGACAGATTGGGGTATGTTTTCCCATTTCTCCAATAAAGGCGCCTGCAGCTATTGTATGTTCTCAGGAGCTGGTTCTCGCTGTCTAACTCGCCGTTTTAGCTCTTCCCATAAATGTTCTATTGGGTTAAGGTCTGAACTTAGTACTGGACAGTCCAGAACCTGTATTCCCACATCTTGTAAGTAATCTTTAACGCACATAGCAGTGGGCGCGCATTATCGTGCATTAATTTAAATTCTGGACCGATAAATCCTGAGTATGGCACTACATGCTCTTCAAGAATGTACAGTCTTCAGCAGTCACAGTTTCTCTTTTTACGATAACCAGCTCTGTACGAGTTTCTAAGCTTACACCTCTCCAGAACAAAACTGAACCACCTCCAAAGCTTACCCTTTCGGATATGGCACATTGTGCATATCGCTCTCCCGGTCTATGATGTACTTTCTTGCTACCATCAGCATCATAAACTTCACATTATCGAGCGACATTTCGCTAGCTCATTCCAGTTTGTAACAACGTTACGTCTGCTTCGCGTAGATCCAGATTTATCGGTAAAAAAGAAGTGAGAGGGACAGAACTTAAATCAGTAATACAAATTTAACAATAGTTCTAAATAGCGTACTAGCGACAGGACATTAAACATAAAAGATTAAAAGTGTGGGTACCTAAAAAACTGATTAAATGTCATTTGACACATTTAAATTTGGTAATTTAATCAATGTACCCTCTACTAAGATTAAAAATGTACGTTCAAAAACGTATAATTTATTTAAATTTTTACAGGGATCGTAATTTCTGAATAAATCGTAAAAATAGGAGTGGCCTAATTTTTTTGACCACCAGTTTATTATGATCTCACTATTCTGTGGTCCGTACCTAGGGTTACAAGTACTAGCAAGCTTAAGCATATTTTGCAAACTGAGCAATATAATGTTTAGTAAAAGATTTAGTTTTATGTTTCATTTTTTAATATTTTCGGGTTTTTGTAAAGTTTTTGAAAGTTTAGTTTGTGGCATAAATTATAGTAAGGTGTACAGTTAAGCCACTTTGTTCTCCTTGTTCGAATAAAATGATGTCAGTACAACTGTTTTTCCAGGTTTCCATAGATATAAAAAGATTAAATAAAACTATTTACCTCTCTCTGGTCATGACTGTATTAGTTATTAAGTCATTTTACTCGATAATAATATCCAATGTATTTGGATATAAAACATTTTACTTGGAAATAATAATATATGTTTTGGATTTAAAACATTTTGCCAGATATCAAACAGTTTTTTTTTTAACTTGAACTAATTTTACCTATCTGAGATATTGAGGTATTTTGTATTAACTCCATAAATCAATAGAAATAATAGACATACATTATTTTTGTCAAATTGCATACATTTGTAATACATTTATTACTAATTCACTTAAATTTCGTTGAGAAATCTTCAATACTTTAAAAGTTATGACATTTTTAAAACTTTAATCGTCTCTCCTGAACATTTTACTAAATGGCGGTTAATACATTTTGCCTTTCCACCATCGATATACATTTTGATCCATCCTAAGGTTGCCTGGAAGAGATTGCTTTAGGCAATAAGGCCGCCCTTTGTACACTCCGTCTCACATTTTATGTACTCTCTTCTAACTCTGTAATATTATGGTGTGCAAATAAAGAGTTTTCTATCTATTTATCTATTTATCTAATAATACTTATTTTTACGGGAATCAACGCGATCACTTATTAAAAGGTACTACATACCTCTGATTTGCCTGACGTTTCAGGTGCCTGCCTGAAAAATGCCTGGTCATTCTACTAAATTTCTCGACCACTCCTTTTTCGCACTTAGACGTGCACAAACACTAACTGCATTCAAGAGACTTGTAAAGGAGCATTACCTGGGAGATATCAATGTCCCTTAACCTGCTATTTTTTATTTATTTTTACTTTATTTACTCAATTGGCTCACACTAAACATTTAAGTATTTAATTAACTGTAGGTATATATTTATCTTATTCCTTGTTTGTATTTCATTTCACACCACACTAATATGTATGTATTACTGTAAAGGTTTATAACAATCTTTATTTACTTTATTTATTTTATAGTCTTACTTAGTTTTACACCAGACACCACCCTACACTACACTACCTCATTTTCACGTTTTTCTCTCCATCCATTGGTTGCCTGTAAGAGATTGTCTCCGGGCGATAAGGCCGCCAATTGTACTTCTCTAATTTTAAGCTTACCTTGGAATAATGTGGTGTACAATAAAGAAATATAATATTATTATTACTAATCTTTTCCTTCAGCTACATTAAAAATTAATGATAATAGAAATACTTTATGTCAATGACTAAATTTAAACAATATTTTGTAATGTTTCTACTATTTAAATAAACATACACTGTATTAATAAAGCCGTTTAATAATTGTTTTAACCTCTGAGTATATTAACAAATAGAATTATAAATAAAATATAATAATACATGCAACTTACAGATGGCGCTTTACTAAATTTTTCGTTCAGACTCTTTAAGAACCACAAAATTGTCTTAATACCTTTATTTTATAAAAATACTAGCTGAGCTCCGCGGTGTTACCCGCGGTACAGTAACAACTGCGATTAACGCCGTGGCGAAAAGTTAAAAAAAAAGTTTGTAAAAGGTATCCTATGTCCGTCTCCTGGTTCTAAGCTACCTCCCCACCAATCTTTAGCCAAATCGGTTAAGCCGTTCTTGAGTTATAAATAGTGTAACTAACACGAGTTTCTTTTATATATATAGATATAAAAGCTCTATGCGATATAAAGAAAATATCTATTCAAGTATACATTTTTATTAGGATTTTTTAACGATAAAATATAAAAATGTAACTAAACTTGTGCTGCCACCTAGTAATCTCTACTGAAACAAGTTCTGTCTAGAGTTACTCCGTATACTTGTTACATGCAACTTACAGACTATATACATTTTTCGCTCACGAAATAAATAAATAACTATTTCGGACATTTTGACACCGAGACGTCAATCTTACGTTATAGACGTTTTTTGCAGGCTAGGGTACCCCTCCTCAACGCCCCATAAGGAACTTCGTTCAAAAAAAATAGTTTTAAATATTGTATTGCTATTGTAAATATACCAAACTCAAAAGTAGAAAATAAATTATAGTTTAAAAAACTAAAAAAACACGCTTTAATAGCAATCGAACTAAAAAGTCGAAAATAATTTTAATGTAAAAAGCGTGAGGCGATATTATTTAAATATTTTCAGAAAGCACCCCACGCTTTTTACAGTTAAATAATTATCTACTTTTTAGTTCGATTGCTACTAAAGCGTGTTATTTTAGTTTTTTAAACTATTTTGAACGTAGATTCAAAGAAAAAATGTAATATCATCAATAGCCCCTATCAAAGACAAGGAAAGTAGAGAGCCACGCTGATTTAAGCACGAACGGGTCGCCTCGACCTGGGCGGCGCTACCCTCTCACAGAAAATCAACGTAGAATGATAGCGTTGGAGCTGTCGTGTTTCGTTGATGATTGTCACCATGCTCAATTGTTGCATTGTCTGCATTCGCAATGTGTATGTTGACCAACTCTCTTGTATTCTGCTTATGCTTTACATCAGGCAGAGTAGAGTTATTTCGGCAGGGGCCATACATAAAAATAATTACTGGCCAGTGGTTTTCATTTTATAACTTTTACACACTCAGTGTAATTTTTACATTTAAGATAAATATAATAACACCTTAAAATTAATAAATTATCCCATTATGACTACAGATAGTACCTAAGAAATATACATAAGTACACATACTAAATACACATGACCAATTTCTGATTCTGTCAGACAGTATAAGATATCATGAAGACTATGTTATGTTACACATCACCTGTCGTCAACATCTGTTTAGTCCAATCACCAGGCGCTGCGTTCCCCGTTTGGAACCCTTGTACTAGTCTATAGGACCCATAGTATACCCAGACACTCGCAGGCCTGATCACCTGATGAAAAGATGTCAACTTAGGGCGCTTACACCCGTTTTCAATAAAGAATACGTTTGACTGACTTTATGTCTGATGGAAGTTCACCTTCAATGCTGGCGAGGGGTACCCCGATTGAAGAGCTGCTTCCTTGCCAATAACATAACGGTTCCAAGTTACGAGTCAAGCACTCTGTTCGGATCCGTACGAGGAGCCGGGTGAATTCCTTAATCCAACTCAACAACCGGCCACAAACACCTCGATCATACGAGCGATCGACGATAATTTCGTTTTGTCTTTCTGAACGACCACAAAACACTCGTTTTATTATATTAAAGCTTAACAAACGCGGCTTCTAACAAGACCTATATACGCCATGCCACCGAAAAAATACGAGTTTATTGTTTATTATGTTGATGGCCCCCAGCAGGCATACAAAACTATCAACCACACCAAACAATACTCCCAAAGCGAATTAAAATTACCGATCAAGCTCCAATTATTGTGCGCACACGCACGTAACACGTGCGTGTGCACTCTTAACACGCACGTGTTAAATATTTTCCGACACTTAAATCTTTGACATAACCTAAAATGTCACTTCAAATTACCGTCACTTAGAGCATACATTTTTACTCAGAGCAAGATATTTCCTGAGCGTACACCAAATATACGATTTAGTATCGAACATCATCATTGAACAGCCTTTAATATTCCACTTCTGCATATAGGCTCCTCATTAGTAAATATATTTTAGCCTTCTATATGAAGCTGGCCAGATGGGTTGGTATATGTTTCTGTTCAAGTTTTCCTTCTCCTTACAGTGATATCCTGCTTAGTTTATCCCTTTGTCCATCACCACACATATACTACTTATTGTTATGTTATACAGTATGTCTTATTTGTTTTCATAGTCGTTGTTATTTGTAACCCAATATTTACTTAGAAGATATATACATTATTATACATCCACTAGCACAGGTTCAGTAAGATATAATTCAATTGACCTTAAGGCTCCGAGTCTAATTGAATTAACCGGTACCTAGGTGTCCAACTAACTAGCAAATGCTAGTCAACTAAACGCAGTCAATATTTACACTAACACAATATTGTTACAAGTTGCTATAGCATGCAAGTTTCAACATTTTTTAGGTGAATTTCCCTCGCTAAAGTGTACTTTTACTCGTCAAAATATTTATACAAGTATAAATAGTACTTTTTAAACAGCAAAGGAGAATGGCAGATACTGTACCGCTGGCAATATGTTATGAATGGTTATGAGATTTATACCGTTTATTAAGTGAATCATCCTTATTATTTTCATGTATTTATTTTATTTTTAGAAATCTGCTAAAATAATTTTAATTGTGCTCATAAAGTTGTTACAACTGCACTAATAAAACGCATTACTACGTGTTTTAAACACGCCATGCTTAAAGTCTACTTAGTCTGAAAACTAGATGGCGTTATGTGTCAGATTGCAAAAAATAATTTACATTATTTTAAAATATATATTACATAAATGCAACTTACAGATTATATATAAATTTTTCGTTCACGAAATAAATAAATATTTCGGAATTTTTTTTGTAAATATATACATATTATACATAGAAAACATCCAAACTCCCAAAAAACATATATTTGCAGATCAAAAAACAAATTTGATCCTACACGGGATTCGAACCCGAGACCTCACATCATTCTCAAACGCTACCATTTTGACACCGAGGCAACAATATTACGTTATGGACGTTTTTTGCCGGCTAGGGCACCCCTCCGCAACGCCCCATAAGGAACTTAGTTCCAAAAAATTGAACGTATGAGTTTCAATTATATTATTTTGACAAATGAGGCTTACCTACTTAAGTTAGAATATAATAATATGACAGACAGAGTGAGTAGATGAATTGATGAATTGATAACTAACTGAGCTGCGAATAAATAGAGGATTCATGATGAAGTTTACATCTAATGAAGCAAAGATACTCTGTCGCATGACTAAGCCCGCAGTGACTCCTTTATATTAGTTTAAATAAGGTTAAAGCGATGTTAGTTATAATGGTTACAATGGGGTTGTCATATCTGAAATGATAAAAACCCATAAATAATAAAAGAATTAAAAAAAAAATGATGAAGTTATATTTATCTATTTCTAAATATTAATACGTGAAGCAAAAACTTTGAATCCCTTTTATGAATAGAGAAGTGCAGAAAGCTTCATATTATTACATAAAAAATAAATGAATAATGGTTAAATTTCGATCACTGTACGACCACTAGTTTTTTTATAAGTATGTATTGCTTAGGTGATTAATCCTAAAATAATTCTAAAATTTGGTTGTAGAGTAGCAAACATGTTTTTCAATGAACGGTGTACAAATACACACATCAAAAGTGTCTAGGGATCAACATATGTGTCTAGGGATCAACATATATTTTTGCAATAACTTTTCTCCTGATTGATAATAATTAAAATTTTCTTTAAGGATTCATCAAATAAAGTGTTTTCGTTTGTCACAGTAACGATAAACCAAGTCACCTTTGCATTAATAAAGAAATTTGCCATTTTCCTAATAAAAGGATTTTTGACATTTGAACCACTAACATTAAAGTTCGAAAAAAAGACTGAAATAACAGTTTTCTTTAAAATTTTATTAGGTAACTTAAACAATTAATAATCCGTGTTTCTACCGCGAACACTAACTACACAAGAATCGGTTTGGCATACTCAAAATGAGTTCATCCAAATCACGCTGTGGAATGGCCGCCCATGTTCGTTGCAACAACAAAAAAAGGTCTTCTTGCGACTGGATACCCTCCATATTCGGCAGAGCTCTTCTCTGTAGCATATCCCATGCATGCTCAATCGGGTTCAAGTCTGGCGACTGAGCAGGCCAGGGCCAAAGCCACATCTCAATCTCAAGAAATCCGCATAAAAATGCTTGATCCCTAGACACTTTTGATGTGTGTATTAGGGTATTATTAATAAACTCCCTATTGATAAAGGAATCGCCATTAAGGAAATTTAAGAATACCATTAAATCTAAGTTATTGTTCTTTTTATTATTATTATTATTTTTACTGATTATTATAATTGTGACTTAAATTGTAATTATCGCTTTTTATTGAAATAATGTCTTTTGCATTTGAGAATATTGTCTGGACTTTAAAAGAGATGGTGATCCCTGAGTTTGTTTTGTCCTTTCTTCTCAGGGCTAGTCCAGTTAGGAAAGGCCGAACTCATCTGCTATAAAAGTTTAACTTGCAAAAGTGTTTATGTAACCTAATTGCAGAATAAATGATTTCATTTCATTTCATTTCATGACCGGAAATGGTGCTACTATCGAGGTTGTGCAAGAATAACTCTACCTTGGCCATACTATCCAACTCGGACGGTATAACTTCGATCGGGAGGCCGATATAGTAATAGGAGAATTCGTATGGGCTGGGCACCACGGCGTACGGGAAGCTACCTCACATTTTTGAGTCGTCAATAACGCAATCATTGAAGACCTCGGTATTAAACTAGTGCGTCCTACTCGTAATGACGTACGGAGCCAAGACTTGGACATTCACTATTGGACTGACCCATAAATCTAAGTTGGCTAATCGTGCGATAGAGCGTGTTATGCGGGGTGTTTCTCTGTCGAACAGAACGAAGTTATTGGACAAAGAACTAGAGTAATCGATCAAGAGTCCACTTGCATATCCTGCTTAGATCCTGGGGGATCCATGTGGAATTTTCGTCCACACTGATTCTCTAGGGGATCTTTTTGAATTTCAATTCCATTAGGATACCCCTGGGGATTTATTTGGAAAATTTTCGTCCACTTGGATCCTCTGCTTAAACCGATGGGGGATTTATTTGAATGTTTTGTCCACATCAAACTTCAATGAAATATTTTAGAATTTTCTATACATTTTGATTATTAATTTAGAAGTTTTTCTAAATCAAAATTCCCTAAATATTCATATTTTTATATGATTTAAAATACCGACTTCACACAACACTAATAAAAAGCACTGAAAATATAAAAATAATTGCAAATCTAATTAAAAAACTAAATTAAGAACGACCCTTATCAAAACAGATAACATTATGATAGAAATATAAATATGAAGTCAGTAAAAACTCGGTCTTTTAAAGTCGGTTAGTAAAATACTTTAACGGCAGTTTTCAATTGACACCTCTAGTTAAAACTGGAGATAGGTTATTGAAAATGATCTAAATTTTACTGATGGAAAGCGTGAGCAGAATCCAAGAGTAGTGGCCAACGTACTCATTACGTATGAAGACAATGCAACAATGCGGCATAGTGACCCACACTATGGCGGCCTATTGTGATGCTTATGCACCATTGGGCCTCCGGTCTCGCACTCACAACACGACATCACGAATACTGTTATTTCAGGTTGGTCTTCTCTGAGAGGGTATTACCGCCCCGGTTGACGCATCCCTTTCAGTGTGGCTCTTTAATCTTGAAAAATATTTTACTAATACCATTATTGTAATTACATAAGATTATCTGAGATTCAAGATGCTCAAACATGATAAATACGTATGTCCATTATTCTTCTGCCAAAAGATTTTTATTATTTTATATAAAGGTGTTGTGAGCTCAACGATCCATATTAAAGCAACTAAGAGGTTTAATAAGTCGTCAAAGACAGCGAGCCAGGTCATTCAAACTAGCAATCCTCATAATAGACTATCATTATAATAATAATAATTATTATTTATCATACTCTGGGCTCTGTGGAGACGTTTAGATGGAATGTTTTTAAATTGTTGGCGACTCGATGTCGATACAATGGAAACAAAAGTTGGCGATTTTTTAAGAGTTGCCAACAGTTGGAAGCACTGAAATTGCCAACATTTTCGGTGGAGACGCGCCTTTACAATGCAATGGTGGACACAATAAGTTAGTTTAGTTAGATATGTTTGTGTATGGGTGTGGGTGTAGGTATGTGTGCGAGGTTGTGTTTGCTGTGTATTTGAAGCTGTTAGTCAGAATGTCGATGTGGTGAAGGTGTGTGTGACACTATTCAAGCTTCCATTACTTCACTATTTCTAAAAGGCTTTCAACATCATCAAATTCCAGTTCCTGAAGCCACAATTTAATAATTTGTTTTAATTTAGAGTTGGTTATTTTTTTAGTTTTATAAGTTTAATTAATATCTATACTTCTTTATACTATTATATAAACAGATAAAGTTTGTGAGTTTGTGACGTTGTAGAGGGTAATCTCTGTATCTACTGAACCGATTTTGAAAATTCTTTTACCAATAGAAGGCTACGTTATTTGTGAGTGACATAGGATATGTAAAAACCCGAAAAGTGGAAAGACTGTCTCGATAGCCGGATTTGAAAAATTAAGTCGGAAAAAAAATGTTTACCGCCCAACGAAGTGGGCACGATTCAGCTAGTAATATATATAATGCTGATCGTAAGAATAAACAATAAATATTTGTTCGTTTACTTCCAATGTATACCCATTAAAAGTAAACGAACAAATATTTTTAAAAACATGTTACCCGTAGAACGGTATAAATACTGAAAGAAACAGGTGCATAAATTAATGACTAAGTTTCTATTCATTTCCTGAAACTATACCGACTTATTAAGACTTTATTAATGTTTAATAAAGTCTAATGTTTAAACCGATAATTCTCTAAACTTTTTTTTTTATATTTTTTTTCGACGTTCTCAAACAAGGTACGCTATTTTGTAATTTCTGTAAGATACATAGGGTACCCTATTTTTGCATACCCGTTTGAAATACTCTCCTTTGCATGTGTGAGGCATATCCCGCCATAAAATATGATAGGTCCAATGCAGCGCATGCGCGGCGGGACTCTGGAGCCAGCGGGTGTTCAGCGATAGCAGTCTACGGTTACACTCAGTAAATAGAAGAGATCGGTTCTAAGTAGTCGCTGGTTCCATATATCGGCACTTTCGCGCGCGAACCTTCTTGAACAAACTCAACAACAAACAAACTCAAACTCCCTCGGGCGGAACTTTGCAACTTACTTTGTTTAAAAATTGAATAAGGTAGTTATCTTTTTCTTATTAGTGCATTTTTTGTTCAAAATGTGGCCCTTTGGTAATTTTTCGATTGATTCCATCCCCGTTACAGTTCAGTTTGTTTTGTTGTTTTTTACTTTTGCGCTTTTCCTTGATTTTGTTAGACGCAAGAACCGCCTGTGGGTGCGCTCATTCAATTGGTGAAGTACTTGTAAGTACGCTTAATTTCTTCATAATCTTGTTTCAAAAACAAGTTATTGAGATTTGATACATCGCATAACTTTTATTGCAGTGATACTGTTATAATAATTTACCAATTAAAATCAATAACATCAAGTAGAAATAATTTAAATAGATAATAGTAATAATAAAAAAAATTGCAGTCGGCTTCTTATTAGTACTCAGATCCAAGTAGATTATACTTAAACGCTTTGAAGTTAGTAATCATTAGGCCATGACCACATCAGTTGTAAATATTAATATATTATATGTAAATTGTATTATGAATTTGAATTTTTTGGACACCGCCAATAATCTGTGACTACTCTTTGAGCAAATGCAAGTTGGGAACCAAACTAATTTAATCATTCCGTTTACAACTCTCAGAATACATTATAGGTATTTATAATCGATTATCAATATATTTCTTCATGGCTATTATTTTTCGGCATCGACACAGCAGTTATTAGTAAAGTGATAGCAAAGACGTTAATTAAATTGTGATTTGTAGCGATTGGCTTTAATCCCGGTAAATTGGAAGATATATTATAATCCTTAATGAAAACCGTTATACCAAGAATCAGTATTACACAATAAACCATTAACGTAACAATAATAGTAATCCCATCTACGACCTCTTGTAGACATTATTTAGATGAAGCGTATTACTTCTGATAAGCTAAATAATAGTATACTCGGACTGTGCTAAGAAATTTGAATATTGCACAATTAATATTTATCTTCTTTTTTTCGTCGTACATTCTCAAAATATATTAGGGTAGGCCTAACATATATAAAATACAAAAAACATATAAACGGTCGAATTGAGAACCTCCTCCCTTTTTGAAGCCGGTTAAAAACAAGCAAAGTTGTCACCACTGGGAACGCAAATAATTTGGATCGTGGTCTCAATTTCTTGGTACATTTCATTTCATTACTCTTTTTCGGCGGCTGGAACCACCCATAAATTAATAACACAATATCGGTTGTTTAAGGCAGAAATAGTACAGGTAAATAAAAAATACTTAAATTAATTAAAATGTTTGCTACAAAAAAAATGTTTAAATAATTGCTAACAATAATAAAAAAAATATATAAAGAAATATCAACTAGTACATATGTGACGATTTATCTCAAAATCTTATCATTTTTCAAATATGACAATAACAACTTTTACTGTGTGTACTACGAGTACACAAGGAACAAAATTTGTTAAAATTGACCGTCATGATTTCACAGAAGCGGGCTTAATAATTTTTGGTTTTCATCTTTGTATAACACAACAACTATAACCTCGATGCACCTATTTCACTAGATCTTTACACCCCCCAAAGGTTGGCTGGTAGAGAAAGCCCAGGGAATTAAGTAAGTTCGATGCAGTATACATAAGTACATGAAGTTGTAAATAAGCAAATAAATACAATACTCACAGTCAATAATCACAATGAGTTAGGAATGAGTCAGAGTACTTACGACTAAATAACCTGAAAAGGAACGGGATTAATCTCATACTAAGAATTATTTAAATATTTTTCCAGATACTTTTTAGAATCCAACCAATGCGATTCCACCTGAAAAAGTATTTAAATATGGAATGTTACAAAACCTACTTATCGTAGGGTGTCGTAAGAGGTGACTAAAGACCAAAGAGACATAAAGGAAAACTGGAAACAAACCCTATACCAACTTGTCTGGCCAGGGTGGTATAGTGGGCCAAGATCTCCTTGCCAAGAAGAAACCTATGTTTAGCCAGTTTAGCAATGGACAATTAAAAGCAGTTGATGATAATGAATCATTTTTCACTTGGCTGTACTATTTTTTGCTTGAAAAATAGATTTAATTATTCATTTATGGATGACTAGTTTTTGCTCGCGGCTCCGCCCGCGTGTATGTCGGTTATCGCTGCAAATAGTAGCCTATGTGTTATTCTGATGTATAAGCTATATTACTGTTAAGTTTCATCTAAATTCGTTTAGTAGTTTTTGCGTGAAAGAGTAACAAACATCCATCCATCCATCCATACTTACAAACTTTCGCGTTTATAATATTAGCATAGATGAATCGCCAAAATGTATGTACGCGCATATCTTCCGATAGACTGTATCAAATTGGATAATTCTTTTTTCTATATGTTCGTCATTGTCAGGACAAGGTTTGTGCACAAGAAAAATTGAAGGAAAAGACTTTTTTTTTTGTTCACGACTGTTCATTGCCTGTGGGAAGCTGGGACAGATATGTAAATACGAAGTTCGCCGGGTCAGCTAGTTTTAAAAAAAAAAAAATGATATTGATATGATCACTATAATATATTGTTAGGTTAGCTAATTATAAAATACCATAAAATAGAAAGTTATTTAAGCAGAGACTGATTATATAAACCGACTTGATATTACATGGATCTCAATTTTTTACGATATAAGAACTGAGTTGCGAGACTTAGTTTTATTTACAAGTTTTTTTAATGGCCTATGGAAATAACTCGGTAACAGATCAGGTTTTAGCTTCAGATAAACTAAAGCTTTGGTTAAAATTTATGTTTTCTATTTTAAATCAATGCCATAATAACTCTTTACGAAGTTTCCCAATTTATTATCAGAACAAATTGAGATTTCTAATGATCAAATCTCATTTATAGTTAATTATATATTGTTAACTATTATTCAAACTTACCTTTTACTGGAATTGATTCACTTGAAAATTTTAATTGACAGGTGACCCTTTTAGAAATAGCTAGAGTAAGCCGCTCGAAATGCGGCAACTCAAAGTTTTCACCACACGTCCATCCAAAACTACATTAAACTTTGGTGACAAAAATTCCCGAAATCAAAGTGATATAGACTAAATATTAAAATTCTCTTAATAAAAATGAAATCCGTATTATGTAAAAGAAAATACACAATCTAATTAGAATCTGATAAATTGAATACCAAGTAGGAATTTAATATGATAAATGCCGACACTGTGTAAAACTTATCGATAAACAGAATTCGGCATCCTTACATCTATATCTATACTAATATTATAAACGCGAAAGTTTGTAAGTATGGATAGATGGATGTTTGTTACTCTTTCATTAAAAAAGTACTAAACGGATTTGGATGAAACTTTACAGTAATATAGCTTATATATCAGAATAACACATAGGCTACTATTTGCCGCGATAACCGACATATACGCGGGCGGAGCCACTAGTACATATTATAAAACAAAGCCCTCCGCCGCGTATGTCTGTCTGTCTGTTCGCGATAAACTCAAAAGCTCCTGCACGGATTTTTATGCGGGTTTTACTAATAGATAGAGTTGGTTCTTGAGGAAGGTTTTCGTATATAATGTGTAATTTTTTTTAAATATGTTGGCTAAACTAAAACGATATTTGTTGAAGACGTTCGAAAAAATTAAGCCGCGCATCTTCTCAAAGTAACATAGGCTATATTTTCCGTAAAGAACCCGCTCGAAGCCGGGGCGGATTGCTAGTAGCTAATAATATTATAATTACTTATAATTTCATATGCGACATATAAGTAAAACCGTTTGAGATTCACTACTATGAGTTCTACATAACGGGTTGACATTGCATTTTTATACATTTTGAACTGAAAAAATAAGCACATAAAATAAAATGCATTATTAAATTATATTTATCTAATAATGTGGTTTCCATTTTCCTGAAATGTGTCTCAGGGCAGCTAAAATTTTGGTTTTTCAAATAATCCTGATCTATCTGATGATAGGTATAATAACAAGTAAGTACCTAAAAGAAAATAACAGAACTATCATTTTGGGTGTAATATTTGGTTTATGTATTAAATTTTGAACAAAATGAATATTCGTAATAAAAGTTCCTAATAAGTAAAGTTTCACACGTATTAGAAGTGTTCTCACATAAATAAATTAATCATCAATATCGATGACAGTTTGGAACAGTTTGTTTTTGTAATTAATATAACAGTAAACTACTGTATTCGTACAATAATATTCAGTGATATCTCTGTTTCACTTGTATTCATCTATATATATAAAAGCGAAATACCACTCACTTATTAATCACGAAATCTCAGAAACTATAACACCTACAAACTTGAAATTTAGCAGGTAGGTTCCATAAAGGGTGTAGACATCCGATAAGAACGGATTTTAGGAAATTCAACCCCTAAGGGGGTAAAACGGGGGTTGGAAGTATGTATGAAAGTCCTAAGTTTTTGAAGTAAGAGACTTGAAATTTTAAACGTGTGCTCTATAGATGGTGTGGAGGTGTACTATATAGTGTATCTTTAGAAATCAACCCCCTTTTGGGGTTAAAACAGGGGAAGGTAGTTTGGACGCAAACGAGGTTGCGTAGGTCAGCTAGTTTTATATATAAGATCATTGAAGGGTCAAAAGCCAAGGATTAATATTGAAATCTGAATCCGAAACTACAAAATCGGCGGCTCTGGATACAAAATACACAAACTAAGTTGGACGAGGTTTCACAACTGCATTACAGAGTCTATTAAACAACCCGTTGGTTGGCTGTAAAGCTAATTATTGCGTCTCTCGGAGCAAACGAGGCTTTTATGTCGGGGTCTCTTTAGCTCACATTAAAATGATTCCGGCATTGTAGAAGATGTGAAGCGGCTTGTGGTGACTTTACTCTGTAAACAAATGGGTTAAATTCCTTCGGTAAAAGCCACAAATCCAGTTATGTTGTTCCGTGCTAACACCAACATTTTGTTAAGCACTATAAATTGCTTAGTAATAGGTGCGCTGTTAAACGCAACGTAGTAGAAAACGGCTAGATGACCGCTCGCTATCCTAACTTTTAAACTTTCGCGTTCCATGATATAATATTTATTATTTTTACGGTTCGGATCGCTTGCTATCCGTTTCTTACAATAAATATAGTCCAAAAATATGTAATATTAAACGATAAAATGTGTGATTTAATCGTGGCAAAATACAACACTGGTAAGATACATTTTTTTTTAAATATTACAGTACTGAAATTCAAATCTTTTAGTTACGAGAAAATAATTTACTAACTTGATTATTACGTTTTATACACATTTAGATGTACCAGTTTATAGTTTTGACACTTTGAAAAATAAAACCAAAATAAATAGACAAACAGACATATCCAAACAATAAATCCTACTTAGGAATACAGAAATCTAAAAAGATCTACCGTGGCTTCAATAAATACGTTACGATATCTGATCTTTATTACATCTCTTTAGAAGTGATTTGTCTGTATCAAAATAAAGTTCTAGCAATGTCGTATTTACTAGTTACATAAAACCAAATCAAAGCAGGAAATGTGGGGACATTTGATAGGCACCTACTTTTTTGCGCTCGTTAATTCTGTCATTGGGCCAAATAGGCTACAATCTCACACTCGAGGAGGCTACTCTATAAAATCAACATAATGGGCTGGACCGATGCCACGAAATCGTCAAAAGCGAGATCTTAATGCTATGTCATGTTCAACTGAAAGACTTATAGATTATAAGTAGCTGATACAACAGTAACTGATAAGGATATTTAAAGTAGGTAACTCTGGGAGAGCCAGTATTTGGCGCATTTGGCCTGTTTGCTCCTGAGTAATGCCTTTACTAGACTTTTACAAAAAGACTGACAGTGACATAGCTTGAAAAGGTCAGCTCACGTACTCGTATGCCATCTAAAGTAATACTAACTTTCACTGGCTGCACTGCCAAAATGTAAATTTGATATTGCCAAAAGTAGCCTATGTCCTATTTCAAGAACCAAAGTAGCTCCATACTATAATTTATCAAATGATTTACTCGTATCCGTGAAAGCATAATAGATTTTACTAATACTACTGTGAGTTACCTTTGTATTTATACCTTATATTAGTAGGTATTAGGGCTCCACAACATAACCCTTATTGACGCATCATTTTAATGATGCGTCAATAAGAGGATATGCTCTGCTTACATGAACCGTAGCTGCAGTGTGCTGTGCCTAGACGCTGATGAGACCGTAGTGGTAAAGAGGCTGGAGCGGTCGCTTTCTGCGTGTGGTGTATCTCTGTTGAGGCCGAGGTTGCTGCCTGGCTGTGAGACTTGCTGTGGGAGTGAACATGATGGTGGCGTGCTGATGCTGCTTCGAAGGCTGCTTCCAATGACGTCGGGGTCACAACTATGGGGGACAGGTGTGTCATGTCCCTCCAATACAAAGGGAGGATCCTCCGACCAGGCAAGGTGATCATGCCTTGCGGGCCAACTGCCCAACGGTTGATGTTGGGATGTTGTATATATGATTATCGGCGCGAGAACTTCTATTGCGCGATGCAGGATTGCTAGTTTCTTTGTTTTGTATGTTACTCCGCAGTTCAGTGTATCTTCAGTACATGGCGCTGTCATATGTTTTCTTGATGCGCTGTATGTGGAAGTCGCCACAAAGCCTTTGAGCGCGGCGACCGAAACAAGAAATTTCGTAACGTAACTAAAATAAAACCTGACACCCGAAGCTCGCACGGATCGAGACGAGCTGCTCCGAACGATGAATCAACGAATCTGTCTGTTTCTGTATGTCCGGCTTAAGCAGCTGTTTGTGAGAAAATATATAGGTGTATAGGTATCTATAATATCTTTATAATGCCGCACTCACCCCATGTGCGCCCCCTAAGTATACATGCTCAGAAAAAAAAACTGTAAATAAAACAACCCGTTCAATGACGAAGACATTTATTAGGAATAGTTTAAACCTTTTATGGTATGCTGTGTAAGGAAACCATATCGCTACATAAAAAAAGTGATCAACGCCATCTAGTGACGCTGTTGGTACTAATTTAATAGTTTAGTATTTTACATTCACATTATTATACATACTGCATAAATAAAAATAAATATATAATTATAATTGCATAAATTGATAAAAATGCTATGCAATAGCTTTACCGCGGCAGTCCCCAAGGGCCACACGTCTTTTTTTTTAATACGTACCTCTTGAATAAACATTAAAAGCAAACATGGTAGAAAGTATTTTATTTGAACACGAATAAGAGATTATCTCTCATATTGGTTATTTTGTACATTCGAATGTGGATTTATTTGGTGCAATCGTGAAAGCAGTGCAAGGATTAAAACAACAGTGTTAATACTTATTTTAATCCTTGCAAGGAACAGTAATAGTCCGGGATCCCCGGAACAAATTTTACAAGTTATTACTATCAAGCAAATTTTTCGTGAGCAGCTTCATATTAATGAGGGGCCCACCTATCACCTTACAAAAATTTTCAATTGTGGTAGCTAACAAGGCTAGCAGGGAAAAAAACTTTTGAGCGTAAGACCGGGATAATGTACCACGCAATTTGTAGGACATTGTATCGGTTAAGTTATATCAATATTAACTAACATTATTACATAATGGAAACAAATATTATACTATAACTCCCTGTTTCAAGAATAAAAACTTGTTTCGTATTTTTCTCGAAATAAGTTATTCCATAAAAAAATCACTGATTTTAATTCCGAAAATAGCGACAGTCTTTATTAAAAATATATACTATATAGTGAGTTATGTTAATACAATCGTTCAATGCACGTACACGTTTTTATTCAGAACAGATATATATGTAGACTTACGTTCTTAATTATGTAATACCATGGAGAGATCTTTATACAACTTTTACATAATATACAGACCACATTGAAAGAAGCAAAACAATACATTATTCCAAATGAATAAATATAGTAGAATTATTTTGTGGCATAGACAACACACGCTGATAGGTCCCCTTTTATTGTTCGTTTCAGCATTTCCCCAGAGTGAGTCTTAGGAAATGCCGACGCCTTCTAGTCTAGTCCGACGTGTAAAATTTTTGCAAAAGATTTATTTACAAAAAAATAATTATATATAATTTCCCTGTTGATAAGTGACAACCCATGGACATCTGCGACTAAGTATGCGCTGCCTCTCTTTGAGTGAGAGAGGGGAAAAGGCCATAGGTAGAGACTGATCAAATAATACATGGAAATAACTTTCACACACTCGTCATTTTCAAATATAACAAATATTGGGTGGAGATATTATTATAATATACTACAATCGCATTGTAAAAAACCTCATGCACGAAAACCAAAACTGTTTTTATAGCAGAATTCCTGTTGAATTACACAAAGGAAAATTTTCCAAAGGTACTTAAAACCATCAAGAACATTTACATACAAATTTCAACCGCATTTTGCAATCGAAATGAAGGTAGTTAGGTTAGTCTACGCATCTGAGTTCCATATAATTGATTCATTCTAATAACAATCAATGAACCGAAATATTTCCTAATTACTCCATGTCACCATGTTCGTGAAACAATTAAGCGCGACATGACCGTCTACTCTGTAACTATGTACGTATGTAACTATGAAGTGAACACTCAACCAACGTGTGAACTCTCTATGCAGCTTGCGCCAAATTACTTTGATTTGTGCACGAAAAACCGACATTAATCGGGTTGTCGGCCAATGTTGGTCGCAAACGACAAATAGACACAAAACGGCCCCGTACACGTTGACCGAATGCACTCGGCAGATTTTTATGGTACCTGTGGCCAACGTGTAAACCCTGTGTTCACACGTTGGCCGAGTGTTGCGATGCGTCCGGTAGGACACGCCATCCAGATATCGTGATGAGGGATATTTATTGGGTCAGTTACGCTTTTCCATAATTATTAGACATCACTGAAGTATACCTATTTATGCGTAACTAGTGGTTACCGAGTGGTCGAAATTCTACCCTTATTCCATTTTTGTTTACTTCCTGCACTGCTTCTCAATTTAAATTACAAACTGTGCCAAATTTCTTACTCCTCAGATTTCGTAAAAATGGGTATAAAGTTGCTTCATATATTATTAGATAAGTACACCATTATTGGTAACATGAATATTATCTTTGAATACAACTATCATCCTTGCATGGTATTACAATTTGAGATTTTGAATTTCAGCGTACGTTTTGATCTTCGACATTTGTACGTCAAAGGCTAACTGGAATTGGTTGAGATTGGTTGTCGGACACAAACGACATGGACGTCTTCATCAGGAAATTTCCAATACAGATATAATGTAATTACACTAGCTATCAAAGGCAACGGCAAATAGTATTTATCTTACATGGTGACATTTACATTTTGAGTGGCTCTAAAACTAATAACTTCACCATCATCAGCCTATCGCAGTCCATTGCTGGACATAGGTCTCTCATTACATTATTTGAATCTTCTGAATTTATAGGCATTACTAACATTAATTTTAATGGTTATTTCAAATTTTTGCAATAATTTTGGTGTTAAACAAACAATTTTTTCTAAAATATTTTATTCATAAGTTTTAAAAAAATACACATAAACAAATTCCTCGCCAAGCTAAACAAAACAGCTTGTTGGCAAGATACGCTCGTTAACATAAACTAAATATCTACTTTTTATAACCACTTAAAACTATATTTATAAGTATTTTTTTTGAAACACAAAATGTATTATCTAATCAAATGGCTATGATGCAACTGCACCGCGCCAATGGACATCGCTGTCAGTGCTATCACCATCGCCGAGCAGTAGGCCTTTTAACTTTAATTTTATATCATTTCTACTTAATTTAGGTTCTGTTCTTAATATTGTTATATTGTTAAATATTTTTGGAACTAGATATTCAGTCGTCCTCTCTCCGTAATAATTTTTAGTTTTTGGTTAGTTTAGGTTAGTTGATAAGACAATCCAGAAATATTTCTTGAAAAGACTTTGTAATTATCCATCTTGCTGTCAGCTATAATAACTACATAGAATATAATAATATAAGTACTTAATACTACTGAAGGTTTTATTTTTAACCGACTTCATAAAAGGAGGAGGTTATCAATGCGACTGTTTTTTTTTATGTTTGTTACCATACCATAACATTTGGCTGGGTGATTCTTTTTTGGAAAGAAGTTCCTTAAGGGGCGTTGCGGAGGGGTATCTTAGCCGGCAAAAAGCGTCCCTAACGTAAGATTGACGCCTCGGTGTTACAATGGTAGCGTATGTGAATGCTGTGCTTGAGGTCTTGAGTTCGAATCGCGGGTCGGATCAAATATTTTTTTATGATCTGCAAATATTTGTTTTTATTATTTTCTTGAAAGAAAAAAATAGTATAGCGTAGTAATCTGTAAGTTGTATGTAACAAGTACGGTGTAACTCTAGACAGAACTTGTTTCAGTAGAGATCACTAGGTGGTAGCACAAGTGACCAGTTTAGTTTTATTTTTTATTTTATCGATAAAAATCATAATAAAAAATATATACCTGAATAGTTATTTTCTTCAAACCTCGCATAGAACTTTTATATAATAGGTCTTTACCTATGAAATTGCCGTTTTGTATGCAATAAGTGAAAGTACTTATTTTTTCAAACTTTTTTATTTCTGTTATTCGAAGTAATCACCCATGCAATCGACGCATCTTTGCCAACGCATTGGCAGTTTATTGATGCCCTTCTTGTAAAAATCAGCTGGACGGGAGGCAACAAACTCTTCAAAGGCATTTTGCACTGCCTCTCGGGAATTGAATTTTTTACCCACTAAAAAGTTGTCTAAATTTTGGAAAGAGTAATAGTCGGTAGGTGCAAGGTCTGGTGAGTATGGCGGATGAGGGAGAACTTCTAACCCCAGCTCTTGCAGCTTGGAGACTGTCTGTTGCGTAGTATGGGGTCGCACGTTGTCGTGACCGTACTCGTACTTTCACTTATTGCATACAAAACGGCAATTTCATAGGTAAAGACCTATTATTTAAATAAATCATTTTAAATAAAATAAAGGTGTTACGATAATTTTGTGGTTTTTAAAGAGCGTGAACGAAAAATTTTGTATAGCGCCATCTGTAATTATTTATTTATTTCGTGAACGAAAAATTTAGTATAACGCCATCTGTATTTTTGATAAGGAATTTTGTTCCTATCTGGTGTCCCACAACACCACACGATTTTTTTATTTGAAAGCTGGTGCTTCCCATGTGGTCCCATTTCAATTTGGTTCAGTTCTTGAAGTCGTTTTTTTTGTTAAAATTTGTGATTATTTAGTCATCTCTTTATAGCGACTTATCAAGCTGAATGTCAGTTTTGACCCGTAATTGCTGGGTTGGTATTATTTTCATAATAAAGTAAATCTTTATAGATTCTTTGAATTTCAAGCTAATAATTCTATTGTATTCCTTTATGTTGAGATAAGGAACACCCTGCAAAACATGTTACATCATCATCATCATCATATCAGCCGTAAGAAGTCCACTGCTGAACGTAGGCCTCCCCCATTGATTTCCACTTCGACCGGTCTGCGTGCAAAAGCTAGTGTTATATAAAATTTAAACTCATATTTGGAGTAGTTCCGTTTACAAAAAGTTTCACTAGTAAATTCTTATAAACAGCATATTCAATAGTATGTTAGTCTTCATATGAAATGTTTATATTTAAGTACACAACCAACGCTTTAAAGAACCCAGTAATATTTACTTGGCAACAAACATTCACACGAAATCAATATTCGACTTTATTTAGATGTAGCAAATATCACTACGTATTTCCAACAACTTTTTAAAGTATCTCTTTCCTTTCATTAAATCTGTATTTGCATAAAGTGCATTCGAGCAATGGTTGAAATGAACCGCAGTTTTGATGAAAAGCACACAAAATTGTAAACATTTTTTTTTGTTTTCTTTTAATAATTTTAAGATTGAAGTTTTTTCTTATGACTGCTTGTTGTAGAAATACGTTCGTGTTACAGGAACAATGATAAAATCCAGTAGTGACTTCAGATGCAACCACAATATCGATGTGCACGCTGTTGTACTGCCACAGAAAATTTAACTTTGTTTTGTGCAACTTAAATCTACTTCATATGTAAGCTCGAGTCAGGTATCAGTTGCTTGCATATATTCGATAATAAATAGTGACAGGAAGATCGAATAAAAAATCTAATAAAAAAATCGCTTGGATAGAAAATAATATTGATAAAATGAAATTAATTAATACTCTTAGGACTAGAAGTACCACTTAACTTACCGAAAATAGAAAAAACTATTGCAATTATTACATCCAACTAATCGCTTTTCTATTGATCTTTTGACGAGATAGTCATTGAAGCCTACTTTTACAAGATGATGTATAGGATATTGTTATTTGCTTTCCTTGTGTATAAGACACAGAATGGTCGCAATCGGGAACTACACGCATCTTCTAAGTGGCACTCTGAATTTTCTGGAAGGTTGCCATGTCATGATGAATAGTTGCATAAAATAACATAACTGATTCTGGTAATTTGTAGATAGCCCTTGCTTCATCTGTTTCTTGTATGTATTACAGAATATAGCGATATTCTAACAATAAATATAAACTTAATATATTCATATATCAAACAAAAAGGCATACTGCGAAGAGTGTAGTCATCATATTTTACAAGTGACTATGTCGTGTACGGAAAAAAAGAAAAAGTCAAATATATTTTAGAAATAGAAAAGATTCAATTGTAATAGGTACTTTTCCTATTTCAATATTGGTGCTATATAACCTTATGTCACTTAGAAATTGGTGAATTCAAATAAATTAGCCTAACTACTCTCAAGTTCTGTACCAAAGTTTTATTAAATGTCTAGATATGTAGACTGCCGAGAATTGTCAGCAGTCCTACGAAGCAGGCGTCACATGATATTTAAAGAGTTTCAATTCTCCTTAAAATTCTTTGCAAATATTGAGATTGGATTACTCTAGTAAACTCGGTCTTAGAATTTTATAATTGAGTACCTAATTTTCTTATATACTGTTGCGATAAATGCTTTTAAAAAAAGTTTAACGGACATCGAACAATAAAAACCAGCTGACTTCTTATGTGGTAACTCGTACAGAAACTGATGACTAAAATGATAACGATGACATTGAAGTCCGCCCACGCACCTAAAGTGCATGTTGTAGGTATAATAAATAAATATAGCAAAGTAAAGCAAAACTCATGGTCCCTTTGAAAACTGCTTTGTATGATCATCAATGGATTAGTGTTTTCGTTCTGATGTAGGTTCATCAAATAAGTATTGGAAATAATCTAGCTAACAAGCGAAAACATCGAATGGTTTTCATTTTCAGTGCGTGTGTTAGGTGTAATTTCGTTCAAGAAATATGTTTCGAGAGCAAAAACCGGGCAGTGAGATTTGGCCGTGCGGCCCTGGATTTACTAAGAAATCTCACATAATCTATGAGGCTTATTTAGGAGATTTTGCTACATTACCACACACACAGTCACATACATTAGCGTCCCATACGCTATCGAAAGTGATAGGGACGAGAGATAGCAACAGGATCATTCAAAAGCCATAAAGTTATAAAAAAAATTAAAAGTGATATCTATAATTTCAATTAAACTATTTTTTATTGTTTTTGTTAAACTTTAATAATGTATATAAAGTTATTGTTATAATAATACTAATCCCACCAAAAACATTTTCATGTAAAATGTTGCCAAGACGACTGCATATGGCTTACCCTGTGAAAAAGATATCAGATCTCATGTAGAGCCAAGGTTCTGTATCTACACGCCCTAACTCTACCAACCCTAACTTCACAAACTCTATATCTTAGTAAAAATGTATGGCTTCGCCGTTTCGCTACCATACCGTCACGAAGGGGAAACGAACGCCTTTTGTGTTTGCAAATATCTAGTTTATGAAGTAATGTGTTATACGAATATTTAGTTTCTGAAGTAACGAAACAGCCAAGCCATACATTTTTACTGAGATGTAGAGTTTATGAAGTTAGGGTTGGTAGAGTTAGGGCGTGTAGATACAGAACCTTGGCTCTACATGAGATCTGATATCTTTTTCACAGGGTAAGCCATATGCAGTCGTCTTGGCAACATTTTACATGAAAATGTTTTTGGTGGGATTTCATTAATTTTTGTAAGTTTCCTTTTTTTCTTTTTTTGGGCTGTATTTCTTGGGCTATTGGGCTTCTTCTTCTTTTTGGTTGTTTGTATACTAAACTTAGTTTACATACCAAATTTCAGCTTTCTAGCACTTCAGGAAGTACACTGTGGCGACCTCCACATTCAGCGCAACAGAAATATACTACAACGCCATCTACCGAAGTTACACTGAACTACGGAATAACGAAGGAAACTAAGAAACTACCAATCCTGAATCGCGCAGTGAAAGTTCGCGCGCCAATTAAGATACATACAACATCCCAACATCAACCGTTGGGCAGTTGGCCCACCAGGCATGATCACCTCGCCTGGTCGGGGGATCCTCCTTTTGTGTTGGAGGGATATCACACCCGTCCCTTCACAGTGGTGACCCCGACGTGATTGGAAGCAGCCTTCGTTGCAGCATCAGCACGCCACCATCATGTTCATTCCCACAGCAAGTCTCACAGCCAGCCAGCAATCTCGGCCTCAACAGGGATACACCACACGCAGGAAGCGACCGCTCCAGCCTGGTTACCCCTACGGCCTAATCAGTGTCTAGGCACAGCACACTGCAGCTAGGGTCCACGTAAGCAGAGCATATCTCTCCCGTCTATGCAGCAGCCAGCCACTACGCAGCAACCGCCCCGACTCACTGGGGACCTCACCGCAGCACCGCGCACCGCACGCCATCCCGACTCACTGGGATCAGCGGACTTCAGCCCTGACTCACAGGGACTAGCGGCATTCAGTTCCGACTCACTGGAACTTGCGGCACTCAGTTCCGGCTTACTGGAACTACTCACTCCTGGCACTGGCAAGCTCTGCAACAGAGCACAGACAGCTGACTCATCGGATATCGACCTCCGGTCTTGGAGGGGAGTGATGTGGCGGCCTCCACTTACAGCGCAACAACAACATAACATACTACAGCGCCACCTACCGAAGTTACACTGAACTACGGAGTATCGAAGGAAACTAAGAAACTACCAATCCTGAATCGCGCAGTTAAAGTTCTCGCGCACATTAACATATATACAAAATCCCAAAATCAACCGTTGGGCAGTTGGCCCGCCAAGCATGATCACCTCGCCTGGTCGGAGGATCCTCCCTTAGTGTTGGAGGGATATTACACCCGTCCCTCCACAGTGGTGACCCCGACGTGATTGGAAGCAGCCTTCGAAGCAGCATCAGCACGCCACCATCATATTCACTCCCACAGCAAGTCTCACAGCCAGCCAGCAACCTCGGCCTCAACAGGGACACCACACGCAGGAAGCGACCGCTCCAGCCTGGTTTACCCCTACGGCCTCAGCAGCGTCTAGGCACAGCACACTGCTACGGTCCATGTAAGCAGAGCAAATCTCTCCCGTCTATGCAACAGCCAACCACTACGCAGCAACCACCCCGACTTACTGGGGACATCACCGCAGCACCGCGCACCGCACGCCATCCCGATGCACTGGGATCAGCGGACCCGCCCGCCAGGCATGATCATCTCGCCTGGTCGGAGGATCCTCCCTTTGTGTTGGAGGGACATGACACACCCGTCCCTCCACATACACTAACAGTTTTGATAATCATCAGTGTGTCAGTGTCGAAATCGGTGTTTTTTAGGTATCAATAAAATCTAAACTATCAGAGTTATGCAATTGAAACTTTGGACGTTTCATTAGTCTATTGGTGACATCATATCCTGAAAACGAACGAATGAACGATCTGGTATATCGGGAACCAAAGTTATGGGGGTTCAAAAAAACGACGAAACACTTCCAGAAAAGGTAGGTAGTGCCCTTGCGCTACGCTTGGCTCGTCTTGGCGGGGGCACGACCGTGTCCCCAGATTTCATACACGGTTGTGTAATCTTTAACTAGGCAAAACAAATACTATGAAAACCAGACTCCTGATAAACACACATAGTTATTTTAAAACACGTTTAAAACACCGTGGGAGAGCCACGCTTCGTCATGAATGGGCTGGCTCCACCGGAGTGATACATAGAAAACCAGAGTGAAACAGCGCTTGCGCTGTAATTCAGTGAGTGAGGATACAGGAGGCCCATACTCCAACCCGTCCCCCCCATCCCCCAAAGTCTGGCAATGCACTTGTGACACCTCTGGTGTTACGGGTATCCATGGGCGGCGTTAATCGCTTACAATCAGGCGATACGTCTGCTCGTTTGCCACCTATAACATAAAAAAATATACAAAATATGATTAAATTACACCTAGAAACAATAAAAAGGAATGATCGTTTGAACATGAGCTCATGACAATATCTGTCCTGTGTAGAAATCAAATCCCCGACCTACAGTTTCGCAGTCAGAATCACTAGGTACTGGGCCCACAAAGTCATAGTTATTTGAAATAAACTCATTCTAGGTATTTACAGTTTTTTTTCGAACTAAACAAATCTTATATTCTGCTTATTTTCTTTCTAAGAATAAACTCTTAATTAAAAAAACCATTCCTTAGCAAAAACAAAGAGAAAAATAGTTACCAGTAAGTAGATAGAAAAACAATACAATTCTTGGATTCAATATATATAATTTATACTCTCGATTGTCGGCACTTGATGGAACTTGTTATAATACATTTTTGAATTAAAATCACTTGTACTTATTCCACTATTTTATTTTTGTTTACACCTGACCGGTTTCGCCTTATGGCATCATCAAAGGTTACTGATTATACAAAATAAAATATTCACATCTAAAACCCACCAACTGCGGGTACATGTAAATATCAGTGTGTCCGTGTAAGGAATTTTCCCCGAAATCAGGGAAATTGTATTTGTCTCCACCTACGCTATTTGTTAAATTAGTAACTTACAGCTACACAAAGTCCCAGTTATGATATGAAATACTAATTACAAATAATATATTAATTTTAATAATTAAAATTATTAAAATCGACATTAATGCTGAAAAATTTTGAAATAAAATGATTATGTCATGTCCTCTTTATATTTAATGTCCAAAATTGTGTCATACTATATGTCTATTAAATTATATGTCAAAAATTCATAAAAGTCATTAAATGTGTTAACTATACCCGTCTAAATGATATTTACATGTACCCGCAGTTGGTGGGTTTTAGATGTGAATATTTTATTTTGTATAATCAGTAACCTTTGATGATGCCATAAGGCGAAACCGGTCAGGTGTAAACAAAAATAAAATAGTGGAATAAGTACAAGTGATTTTAATTCAAAAATGCAATATATATAAATAAAATCAAATGTTTTTGCAGCATGACTCTTTCAAAACATATCTCTTCACGTTCGGTGAAGGTATTTTTTATATCAATTATAAAGAATACCACAAAATCGTACCATCCAAATACAAACACATTTAAACACGAAAATACTCTCAACCACAGATGATGGATGGTGAATGAACACAGTTACCACTTATAATTAGAGAGGCTTTTATGTTAGTTTCAATTTGTTTGTTTTGAAATTAAATTGATTTTATTTTATACTATCTTTTGCGCGCGGCTCCGCCCGCGTATTTGTCGGTTATCGCAGCAAAAAGTAGCCTATGTCCTTCCTCAAGAATCAAAGTATCTCAATGCCAAATTTCATTGAAATCGGTGCAGCGGTTTGGCCGTGAAAGCAGGACAGACAGAGTTACTTTCGCATTTATAATATAGGCCTGGATTCTATTTCAACTAAATACCTAAAACATGTGTATATTTATTCTACTAGTTGTTGCCTGCGGCTCCGCCCGCGTATATGTCGGTTATCGCGACAAAAAGTAGCCTATGTGTTATTCTGATGTATAAGCTATATTACTGTAAAGTTTCATCCAAATCCGTTAAGTAGTTTTTGCGTGAAAGAGTAACAAACATCCATTCATCCATCCATCCATACTTACAAACTTTCGCGTTTATAATATTAGTATAGATATAGATAAGCTAGAACCGCTGTCCTTCTCAAAGTGATAATATGATGCTAATTTCTGTTGTTGCGTCATTTTGCAAAGCAAAAACCATAATGATTCATTTGGAGATCGATCAAGCGGCACCCTTTTAGACATACAAATTGGGTGCCGAGTTTTTCACTCGCATTGAGTTTATTATAACTCAACGTTACTTCTTAAGTTAACGACTTTATTTACTACGCCACCACAATAATGCATAAGAAAACTTCGATCATACTTTCAAAAATTAACATTTTAGAAGAACATTCTTTATAAGAAGAGGCCCATTTCCAGCAGTTGCTAAAAACAGTTGATAGTGATGATAAAAAGAATAATACGACTTCAGTAAAACAGACACAGAAAAAAAAACAGACATACATTTCAGTAATTTCAAGTCTTCCTTCTTTCTCTCCATTTACGACACCCGTGGGATGAATAGAGATAGCTATTTTCCGTAATTTTTAAATCCATTTACTAAGCTTTAAATCCATTTACTAAGCTTAATATCTTATTTTTCAAAGGATTCCGCCGTTCACTTGTTGACTGTAATATTCCATCATAATCATATTGAACTCTAAATTATTTATTGAGCTGATATAAAGCTAACGAAGACCTTCAATATTATTTATTTTGCATCGGCTCGTCACCGACTTCAATCAGACTAGAAATTAAACTATTGCTATTATAATGTTACCTTCTTTATGACAGGTTGCTCTTAATTGAGTTTTGTAAATATTTTTCAATTTTAAGTTTATTAATATTGTTTGAAGTGCGTTTAACTTTTTTTAAACAGATTTATTTATAAAAGTACGCGATTGTATGGAATATAATATGCAATTCGAATGTGTCTAATGATACTTGGTCCGTAATTTGGTTAACGGAAAATTACATTGTACAATGTGCCTACTACTTAGTTACTTTATGAAGTAACTTAACCTTTAAAACCTTATGTATTCTAACTAAACCGGTCACGAAAGCTGTGACTATAGTAAACTGTAGTTACTGCTGTTAAATATCTATGGATCATAGTTTGTTTTTAAACCTAGACACACATACAAACACAAATGCGAGTATACACTATCAGTCGTTTTGATTGCACAATATAATTGATATATATTGTATATATATTATGTATGTAGAGTATTTTCGTTTAATATCATTTCATATAATTATGTATAATATTAAATAAGTAATATTTTATGTTTCACAGGTAAAGACCTTATTACTCGTACCTAAATACATTGCACCAGCTAAAAATGAAACCTGTACATCAAAGGTTGCCTGGACGAAATTATTATAAGGCCGCCCTTTGTAAATTACATCTTAATTAATTTTAGGTCTGTATATGTTTGGAATCCCTGGTGTACAAATAAAGTATTATCTATCTGTCTATTTATCTATAAGTTTAATATCTATAAATACTTTCTACTTCTAAAACGTGATCTAATATTATCTTCAAACACACGATTTTCGTTCGTTCGTTTCATTTTCGGAGCAATATATTCTTAACAAACATTTTCTATTATTATCTTCTGTCTTTAAAGAAGTCGTTAATTCTAATATACTCAATAACATTTTAGGGCTTTGGGATGGAGAAAATTATTCAATCAGGAATAAGCATACAGACGCACCATAGTATGATGCGTCTGTATGCATTTGTGTACAATATTATTGTCAATAAATTTGCATTTGGAATGTTGTGCACGAATTCCCTACCGAATACATAAGTTAAACAGTAACCCCTGAACAGAATATTTGGCTTTGCCATTTAAATTGTATTCAGTTATTAATGAAGTTGGTTTTGGTAATCAGTAAAATTTGCCTGTGTACTATTATTAAAGCTTCATGAATAATTTGTTACTTCACAGTACTTTCTGATGGACTGTTAAGCAAGTCTTTCTTTTTTTTTTCAAAAAGCCATCTCCCTCTTTTGGTATATAAATTTTGTTATGAATCTGTAATATCCACTTTCGACATACCTACTCTGCGATGTATGCACACTATAGGTAAAAAAGATTATTTCAGTACTTGCACATAATGAAAAAACTATAATATGGTAACTCTCTCCATAACCATACTCAGAGAGAAAGCCTTTAGTGATAATAGTGATACCCTCGTCGTCAATACACGTAGAAATCCACCAGATAACACAAACAACTGAACTTTGGTACAGAACCGTAGCAGTAAGTTCTCGTGTGTACACGACATCCAATATTGTAATATCGATTCCAGTCAAATATATCGAAACAACGTCGTAGATAGTACTTAGAGAATACTTGGTTAAAATACAGAAATACCATTGTTATTAGGTACTCTGTGGGCCGTACCTCCCACTGATACGACATATCGATTAAAAAACAAAGTAAATTCTATTGGTTTTTTGGTAACAATTCAGGTCGGAATGGCTCGTTGATTGTATTTTATTTATTCGTTTTAGAAGGCATTGCAAAATTTGCCAAAAACCTTGTATGAATTGAGTTCATTATTTTGGAATTCAAATGGAATATTACTAATAAGGTCTAAAAATGTAATGGGGTACTGAACTTGTTACTTGTTAATGTCTGTAATTTGTTAATAGATAACATTTTCTTAGATTTTTGTTAGCTCATTTCGTTTTTTAAATGAACATTGAATGGTTAACCTTGAAGGTGAAATAGAACGGTTTTAATGAGCTCAGCATTTTCTGGTTATTTATAGTATCTCTTGAACAAAGTTGTGTCTAAAAACATACCTAAAACTGACCACAGTTATGATTAATAAGTCCAAAAATTAAGATTTTTCCTTTTTAATAATCGTGTACTTAAAATTAGATTTATTGTTAATTATTATTTTGAGTAACAGCTTAGTTTCCCTATCTAGACGTACTAAATAATTGTTTAAATTAATACAGGTTGTAATGAATGCGCCTCATGCCCATGCCCACCGCCCAAAATAGTAAATCAAAAGAAATTGTATTAGGTGACATAAATTTTATTAATAATAAATTGCTTTGAATATTGTGTAACTTCTAATTCGACGAGCGTTTGCAGCACGTGAATGCACTGTAGGCGTAAACTGTAGTTCAAGTGCTTTTCAAGATACATTCTTCAACTGTGATAATAGGAATTATGGGAAACAATCGTGACGATTCTACGGCACCGGTGCCTCGATTATTAATAGATTCTGGGCACAAATATAGTCCTCAATGTAATTGTTAAGATGCTAATCAACGATATGTTTTATAATTATTTTACGGGAATTAACACTAACACTTTTTTAAGGTATTACATGCCTCTAATTTGCCTGACGTTTCGACCAGGTGCCACTGGCCTTGGTCACAGAGTCAGCCTGTGTAGTCAAAATAATCTGGTGGCACGGTCGTGCCCCCGCCAAGACGAGCCAAGCGAAGCGCAAGGGCACTACCTACCTTTTCTAGAAGTGTTTCGTCCTTTTTTTGAACCCTCATAATTTTGGTTCCCGATACACCAGATCGTTCAATTTCTCAGGATATGATGTTACCAATAGATTAATGAAACTTACAAAGTTTCAACTACATAGCTCGTATACTTTAGATTTTATTGATACCTAAAAAACACCGATTTCGTCACTGACACACTGATGATCATCAAAACTGTTAGGGTACTTCCTGAAGTGCTAGAAAGCTAAAATTTGGTATGTAAACTAAGTTTAGTATACAAACAACAAAACAATTCAGAAACCTATTACTTTGCCCCCTAACCCCCAAATTTGGGGGGTGAAAGTTTGTATGAGACTTTCACAAATGTTTATGCTAGAGGTTTTATTTTTGGTACACGGACTTTTTCGAAAGAAGATGTACAAGAAATGCAGCCAAAAAACAAGAAAAAAAACTGTCTCAAGCAACTTACAAAAAGAAATGAAATCCCACCAAAAACATTTTCATGTAAAATGTTGCCAAGACGACTGTATATGGCTTACCCTGTTAAAAAGATATCAGATCTCATGTAGAGCCAAGGTTCTGAATCTACACGCCCTAACTCTACCAACCCTATCTTCATAAACTCTACGTCTCAGTAAAAATGTATGGTTTGGCTGTTTAATAATGGCTATATACACACATCAAAAGTGTCTAGGGATCAAGCATTTTTATGCGGATTTCTTGAGATTGAGATGTGGCTTTGGCCCTGGCCTGCTCAGTCGCGAGACTTGAACCCGATTGAGCATGCATGGGATATGCTACAGAGAAGAGCTCTGCCGAATATAGAGGGTATCCAGTCGCAAGAAGACCTTTTTTTGTTGTTGCAACGAACATGGGCGGCCATTCCACAGCGTGATTTGGATGAACTCATTTTGAGTATGCCAAACCGATTCTTGTGTTGTTAGTGTTCGCGGTAGAAACACGGATTATTAATTGTTTAAGTTACCTAATAAAATTTTAAAGAAAACTGTTATTTCAGTCTTTTTTTCGAACTTTAATGTTAGTGGTTCAAATGTCAAAAATCCCTTTATTAGGAAAATGGCAAATTTCTTTATTAATGCAAATGTGACTTGGTTTATCGTTACTGTGACAAACGAAAACACTTTATTTGATGAATCCTTAAAGAAAATTTTAATTAATATCAATCAGGAGAAAAGTTATTGCAAAAATATATGTTGATCCCTAGACACTTTTGATGTGTGTAATAGCGTCATAACTCGACTATAAGCACTTTCACATAAAATAATGATCATGGATGGTATTAATGTAATCTAAATATTGGCACTTCGGTATGTTAGTATCTTAAAATCTCGCTGATAATACAACGATTGTAAAAAAGTATCACTTCGAAGCAAAATTAGTGCAATTAACCAAGTTTCAAGAAACAGTAAAAGGCCATGGGTACACAAACCGTCATAGAGGTTTTAATCTGATTCTGTTTTTTTTAACCCCCGACGCAAAAAGAGGGGTGTAAGTTTGACGTGTCTGTCTGTTTGTCTTACCACTTTGTGCCACAGACAGACAGACAGACACGTGAAACTCATAACACCCCTATTTTTGGTCGGGGGTTAACAAATAATAAGTTACTAATGCAAGAGGTATTGGCAATAGGTTATTAATTCTTTTAATTTTATGAAGGGAAGTCGTATTAAAAAATATTGACAAACATATTATAAAACGAGATTTCTAGATAGGTAGCCGTAAGCAGCACTTTGTTGAGTATTATTGTACAAACAGCCGCTTCTATTAGTATTAAGACATTCCGCTACTTACTGGTTATTTACCAGAGCTGGTTGTACAGCGAAAATATTTTATTGTCTTCCGTCCACAAAACGATTCGGTACAAGGCACGGCCATTTCAAGGGGACAAAACGCGACGATACCAGTTTTTAGGGTTCCGTGCCAAAGGAAGGAACCCTTATAGATTCGTCATGTCTATCTGTCTGTCTGTCCGTCTGTCCGTCCGTATGTCACAGCCACTTTTTTCCGAAACTAAAAGACCTATAATGTTGAAACTTGGTAAGTAGATGTATTCTGTGAACCGCATTAAGATTTTCACACAAAAATAAGAAAAAAACAATAAATTTTGGGGGTCCCCATACATAGAACTGAAACTCAAAAATTTTTTTTTCATCAAACTCATGCGTGTGTGGTAGATACCCAGCACGTGAAAATCTTAATTATTTTTATAGATAGGTCTTCGAAAATGATATTGAGGTTTCTAGTATAATTTTTTTCTAAACTGAATAGATTGCGCGAGAGACACTTCCAAAGTGGTAAAATGTGTGTGTGTCCCCCTGTAACTTCTAAAATAAGAGCATGATAAATCTAAAAAACATATATGATGTACATTACCATGCAAACTTCCACTTAAAATTGGTTTGAACGAAATCTAGTAAGTAGTTTTTTTTTAATACGTCATAAATCGTAAACTGCAATTTACCTTTCATTCAATCAAAACAAATATAAAAAATCCGACTTCCAAAAAAACATCCATCTGTTTCTGTCATCAATCTGTTTGAAGTCAGTGCCAAGTGACTATCGCTTAGACTTTTGTAATTGTTCGTTTGTATTCTTTTTGGCTTAGCACCGACTTCAAACAGATTTTAGGTACCTAGCACACATTATAATACTACTATTTAAATGAATAAAGAATTAGGTATAGGCAATTTATGAAGAACCAGTTTATTTTACGCTTTTAAGTGTTTTTTTGGCAGAGAGTTTTCGTTGGATGTTTTTTTGGAAGTAGGTTTTTTTTTTTATAAAAAGTTTTTATTTTTCACTTTTTAGTGCAATCAATCGTAGGTCAGTAGTAAGTTGAACTATTTCATCAAATTTCATCATCAAGAATACAAATTAAGGTCTATACGTACGTGTAACATTAAAATCATCCTCTAATCCCTAACTGTTGAAGAGCTTAACCTTCTATCATCAGCTCACCTAAATAACTTGAAAGTATACGACTGAAGGTCTTTAGATACGTATGAAATTGAAAGAATTATCCTCCAACTCCTAACCGTTGAGGAGTTGTACCTTCCACCTTCCATCATCAGCTTACCTAAATAATCTTAAAGAATACGACTAAAGGTAACATATATACATACATATGATATTTAAAGATTTATCCTCCAACTCCTAACCGTTAAGGAGTTGTACCTTACATCATCAGCTCATCATCATAAAATAATGACTACCAGACGCAAATACCGGTGTACCTTCAGAAAATATACGAAAAACATAGTATGTGCCTATAAAAAATGAGGGTTTCCCTCGATTTCCCTGGGATCCCATCATCAGATCCTGATATGCTGGCAATGGGACCACCTCGGAAGCATACCGAGATAAAAAAAAATACATACAGTGGAACATAGAACCTCCTCCTTTTTGAAAGTCGGTTAAAAATAATATGTTACTTGCTGCTGCGGAACCCTTCATGGGCGAGTCAGACTCGCACTTGGCCGCTTTATATTATGTATTTTCAGTCACACAGTGTCATGGTCACCAATGTTACGTATTTGGTGGTGATTCTCTTGTCATCACTAAACTGTAATTCACTAAAATTTGTTATTGGATTATAATACGCTAATCTCATCCGCTTACAGTCCATTTTTCGATATCTCACATCTCAGCTGTCACTATGTTTAGTTTTGTACCAAATACACATTACAATCACAATACACACACGCCTGTTTATTACTTGAAAAAAAAAAGTAAAAACTAAAACCCAACTACGACAAAAAACGACGCTGACAAAGTATAAAACAAGTTTGAAAAGCCGTAGTCACACGTTACATAGAAACGCATGATTTAACAACGTGTGACTACGGCTTTTCAAACTTGTTTTATACTTTTTCAGCGTCGTTTTTTGTCGTAGTTGGGTTTTAGTTTTTACTTTTTTTTTTATTTAAAATGTTATGGTGCAGTTATTAATATATATATATATTTGAAATGTACAAGTAACGCCCTTTCCAATGATACCAAACACGGCATATTTATCTCAAATTTATTTTTTAATACAGTACTTTATGTCGGCTAGTGGGCGCCACATTAGATTCAATGACACGTCATATAGCCTATAACCAGCAGACGATCAAGACGCTTCTAACGATACCTCATTTGTCCAGTTCTAATAAGTAGTTAAGGAGCTATGAGGGAACAAATGAACATACATACATACATAGCCTGTCAAAATCATAACCCACCTTTGGCTTTGCCGTAGCCGGGTAAAAAGTTAGATTTACTTTGGCAAAACCAAAATTGCACGCCTATTGACATTTGATTCCTTATAATATCAAATTTAAACAAAAAAAACGACTTCAAGAACTGGACCAAATTGAAATGGGACCATATGGGAAGCACCAGCTTTCAAATTAAATAATAATCATCAAAATCGGTTCAACTAGTCGAAAGTTATGAAGTAACAACATAATAAAAAATCCAGTCGAATTGATAACCTCCTCCTTTTTTGAAGTCGGTTAAAAATCGTTTGGTAGTTGAATTGCTACGGTGATACATTTTACATACCACATAATAATTAATAGTACTGCCGTACAGAAGTTTCACTCTCGAACAAAAGTCAAGTTTAGGCATAAAAAGTTTTCAACTTTGTCACCTTGTACGCGAATTTGAATCTTATTGTGTGACTCGAGCGTTCATATTCCGTTAGACACCGCTCGATTTACTACAAGAGCCCGGGGCTGCCGCTTGCTGTACATTTAGGTATATATTAAAATTGATTATAAAAATTATAACAACTTTGTACGAATAATTAGTTCGTTTCAGAAACCAAACCTTCAAACCAAGGGCGTACTCTCACCTTAGTGGCATGAGACATTTGTAACTCCTGTCCTGAGTCGCAGGTGTACATGTCTCTTCAACTGTAAAGCCTCTGCTTACTTCTTCTGTTATATAAAACTAAGTGTACTAATACATACTAAAGGGTGTCTCAGTAATAGTGCACATTTTGATTTTAAAATAAAAAACACGTATATATTTTTCAGATATATGTGTTTTTTTTGGATTGTACAGAAGACTTGTTCCGACTAAGTTTGGAACAAAATATACGTCAAATGGCCCACGACTCCGTTGAAGAGCCATTACTCTTTTCATGATATTATTAATGACTTTTTCTGGATGTGGTTGTGTCTAATCAATGACGCCTTGGATCTCGGATTAGGGTACAGGAATTGTTTCTGGCTTATTCGCATAAACTGGAGATTTCATAAAACCCTCAAAAAAATGTGCACTTTGGCCGCTGAAAATTCTTCGAAGTTTGCGTGCGGTCTCAGCAATTTAATTACTGTTCATACTAAGTTTTCACCATTATAAAGCGATGTTCCTTCGTAAAACGCTCTATTTATTTATATCGGAGTAGCAAAATTTCACAGTTGCAACTTGCACAGAAAAAAATGACATTAAATTTAAAAAGTGCACTCTTAGGGCTTCCACACATAACTGCGATGCGATGTGATGCAGTGTGAAGTTCTTGCAGTACATTCGTGTCTTACTGAGACACCCTATATACTATATATAAATCTCATATTACCTACGTAATGGCATCAAACATTCGTAATTATAGGTCATATAAATCGAAATTTAATAATGATAGTGAATTTAAATTAACTGAATGATCCAAATTAACAAATATCGAACACTGAACTGAACTTACCGTGGGAGAGCCACGCTTCGGCATGAATGGGCCGGCTCGACCGGAGTGATACCACGGCCTCACAGAAAACCGGTGTGAAATAGTGCTTGCACTGTGTTTCACCGAGTGAGTGAGGATACCGGAGGCCCATACCCCAACCTCTCCCCCTATCTCCCCCCCCCATCCCCCAAAGGCCGGTAACGCACTTGTGACGCCTCTGGTGTTGCGGGTGTCCATGGGCGGCGGTAATCGCTTACCATCTGGCGATACGTCTGCTCGTGTGCCGGTCTATTCCATAAAAAAAAAAAAAAAAAACTGAGGAGTAGCATAGAGGCGAAAACATAGGCAAGACAGGTATAGTAGTACGATTTTGAGAATTACCTTGCACCTCTTCCATATTCATTTGACTTTTCATAAAGGCTCACCTGTTAGGAGTACTCTTGAACTGACCATAAATATTGTTTTTGATAAGTTCGGTGCGTCAAATTAAAAAAAAAACACTCTTACAGGACTTCGGTACTGTCTGAAAAAAACATTTTTGAGACCGCGTGGAGATATATAGTTATATAATATAATATTATTGCTATGGAAAATTTGGTGCTACGCATGCAGTGGTATATGAAAGTGTACTTGCAGAATAACAAAGTTAACAGTACAAATCTGTAAGCAATCCTCGGTGCGCGAGACAGATTTGCACATTTTAGATTTCTTTTCTTTTGTTAACGTCCTTTATGTTAGAAACGCATTTAAATATCACAATTAATAAGAATAAACTTTCATCATTATTATTGGAAAAAACCATTCATAAAATATTTTTCTAGAGCACTTAAAGTATTTCACGTTGAGTTACCTCTTAGTGTTCAATTAACGAACTAGAGTCTTAAGATATTTGTTTTATTTTAGCACAGACTTTGCACACAGACAATATTGATTTACCGCTAAAAGCGTTTACAGATTTTATCTCGTCATTGTTGAAGTAAGATATAATAAAGTAATATATAATATGTACTTACCGACATTAAGTAAGTTTAGTAAAAATAAAACTTGACGAAAATATGACTTTAGTCAAATTCATTGAGAACAGATGTGATAAAGCAATGCTATGAAATTAACTGTCAAAACTTTTTCATGAGTTATGGCGATATGGAAATACTGAGAACACTCGTTATATAGGTTCAGAAATAATTATTACTGAGAATATTATTAGTTTAAAAGAATTCTTTGAAGAGCAAAGTCCATCAAAAGGGATTTTCTTTCTTCTTTTCTTTTTAAATAGACAACTCCCGCAATAGGAATAAATCCTGTGTCGCGGGGGACTTTACAAATATACATGAAACGAACACAAAGAACATCCAGACTCAGAACAACAATTTGTGGATCACACAACAATTTCTGAATAGGACAAATTATACATTTCTGAATACTAGTCAGAATATTCATAGTTGTCTATACTATAAATTGGAGTCTATTTACCAATGGTGGTTGGAATGGTTTTAATCTTGCCTCTGAATTTATGAATTCCATGTTTTATATGAACAGAAACGTTCAAGCAACTTCCAACGTCCAAGTTCTAGTTTGTATGCAGTGTACTTTGCTAATTAATATCGCTCAACCATTATAATGGATCTGTGCCGTAATCTAATATTACGTTCTATGTTCCGTATAAATTGAAACTGTTTCGAAAACAGCTTTTTTAACCCCCGACCAAAAAGAGGGGTGTTATAAGTTTCATGTGTCTGTCTGTCTGTAGCACCATAGCTCCCGAACGGATAAAGCGATTTCAATTTAGTTTTTTTTTATGAAAGGTGAGTTACGTGCGAGTGTTCTTAGATATGTTTCATGAAAATCGCTTGAGCCGTTTTAAAGTTATGGGGGTGAAAGTAGGGAAGAGTAACCGAATGTCTGCAAAAATATCATCGAGTGGGGTCTCAAATGAAAGCGCATAACATGTTTTTTTAATTTTTAAAGGGAACTTAGGTTATTATATCGGGGGTTTTTTAAATTTTGAGAATTTATAGTTATTGTAACAAATAAATCCATATAGGACGTAGCAGCACTTAACAATGGAGGGTCTATTTCAAATTTTAATGGTAATCGTTGATAGTTTTATTTTTTTTATACTTTTTGTTCAATTGCGCACAGGTTTAATAATAGCTTCTGTCTCGTATTTTACAGAAAAAAGTAAAACCAATTTTAGAAATATTTCAAAAGGGTACTAAAAATAAATGCCATTACTATTTGAGTTGAAAATAACTTAGTACATGTAACACACGTTTCAGGTAATTCTATAAGGTTTAAATGTACCTTCTGTCGATCTATTTGATGTTAATAAGAACTTGAAATTTCTAGAAGTCACCGAGGAAAAAGGTCAGGGACAGATAGACAGACAGACTAACGTTAAAAGAGTTATGCGCAAATAACTCAAGTAAATAAAACAGTTCGTGAAAATTGATTTTATTACATCTGCCTTAGCTGTTCTAATATAGCCCCTTTATTGATTAGACAAATAACTACGAAGGATATGATAATTTTTTCCTTATTTGTACATGATATTACAGATTTACCGTCTCCGATAAGTAATTTTATTCCGATAGAGATTTTAGACATTGTTTACTGCTACAACCAAAGCTTTATATGTTTACTAGCTTTACCTGCGGCATCAACCTCTTATATCTTAGTTATTGCACTGAAAGATATGCTAGAGTTTAAAGATAGACTATGTCCTTACTCAAAATTAAAAGTATATCCATGCCAAATTTCGTTGAAATCAGTGCAGCAGTCTAACCGTGGAAGCTCACAGACGTACAAGAAAGAGTTACTTTAAATTTATAATATTAGTATGGATGGGTGAATATTTCTTATTCTCATTATTATTTCTTATTGACTTAAGATGTTGTATCACCTCTTTTAAGAAAACCATTAGTATCAGCCTTTCACATCTTCATCGCAATCTCTTGGGGTTTTTGTAACCTTTTGAAGTCCATTATGGGCGAATATAATAAATACCGTCTACTAACTATAAAATGAACTCTGCAGTTTTGGAATGTATCTATAAAAAGTGGTTTTAATGCTGGAGCAATCATGAGAAATGCCGTTAACTACGTGTTATACGCAACGTCTTTTGCAAACATGTTGGTTTTAAAATAATGATGTTAAAAATTAACGCTCATATTACCAATTAAGCATATAATATCAAGTTAGGTACGAACATTGTAAATTTAATTTTGATTTCATTATAATATCAATTTTGTCTCAACAGCCAGACGCAACAACAGCGTAATTTTCGACATGAGCAAATAACAGACTGTCCGGGCCTCAATATCGATGGTCACTATCTATCTTAACTATGTTTTACTTTGACAATAGTAAAGAAACATTTCACCGTGGGAGAGCCTCGCTTCGGCATGAATGGGCCGGCTCAACCGGAGTGATACCACGGCCTCACAGAAAACCGGTGTGAAATAGTATCTCCCCCCCCCATGCCCCAAAGGGCCGTAACGCACTTGTGATGCCTCTGGTGTTGCGGGTGTCCATGGGCGGCGGTAATCGCTTACCATCAGGCGATACGTCTGCTCGTTTACCGTTCTATTCCATGAAAAAAAAAATAACTAATAACTACAATAAACGTTCAGAATATATATTTTTTTCTTTTTTTATGTATTTAAAATTTTATTGATCCTTTGTATTATAAACTAGCTGAACCTCGCGGTGCGGTTGTTATTGTCGTACAGCGAGTAACGCCACGGGACAAAGCTAAAGTTACTCCTTAGATCATCAGCTATCTGCCAATGAAAGTCACGTCAAAATCGGCCCAACCGTTCCAGAGATTACCTGGAACAAACAGATAGACAGACAAAAATTGTAAAAAAAAAACTTTTGGTACATGTACCGTGTATACATACATATGCTTATATTAAAAAGCGGTTATTTTAATATTACAAACAGACACTACAATTTTATTTATTTTTATAGATGTATAGTTGTGAAAGTAACTCTGTCTGTCTGTCTGTCACGCTTTCACGGCCAAATCGCTGCACCGACAAACAAGCGGATGGAGCCGCGGACAAAAGCTAGTATGTTTATAAATGTAATAATGATAATAAATAATAATAATCTCATACAAACGTCTGTCCGAATTCTAATTAGACAGAGCCTGTTAATATTTCTACATATGTGGGATACTAAGAAAACGAAATAAGATAGATGAATGCATTCTTCGTGGAAATATTAAAAGTTTATATTGTGTCAATCGAACAATGTAGTAACAAAATCAACACTTGTTTGCGTTACTGCCAACATGGCGGCAAAGAGAACTATTCTATGAAACGCACTATAGCAACTCTACTAATAGGCTAGTCAAAAAATATTAATATAATAAATTACAACTGATATTAATACATATATACTTTTTTTTGGGAAATATATACATTGTATACATGGACAACACTCAAACTCCGAAACAAATAAATAAACAAAATGTATATAACAAATAGTAATTCCTAATTCATATGTTTCTTCTCTTTAACATATGTGTTGAACTGCATTGTCATCGAGCTAGTTTGATGGATAAATCCGGAATAAGAAGGCCGAAGGCGAGTTACTAAAGCCTGCGTCTACGGCGCCGCTCAGTCTGGCCGCTTCGGCGCCATTGCGACTGTCGAAAACTGAGAACAACGACTTGCATTTTGCTTTACAATTAGGCCAATTGCGTTTTACGTTCAAATTAATAGTTGTCATTTATTATATCGTCATAGCGAGTATGAAATTTGGAATGATTGACTGTTTAAGTTTCGATTACTCACCAGTAATTTATCAAATGGTGTGATCCTGAATAGTCTGTGTCTGTAGGTAGTCCACCATAGTAACTAGGCTATGAATAAACAAACTTAAATACATTATTTTATTTACATATTTTAGCTATACACTCAGACACGGAGTAAACGTGGCATTATACAATATTTGTCCCAAATGACCATCTGGCTTATTATTATAGCCTAAACACTATTCTAACTTTTCGCAATCCATGATAATAGAAAATACATACGAGTAATGTATAATAATGTAAAGTAATGTATAATATCAACTATGTATATGTATGAGTTAACCGGTTCGTCAGATTACTGTGCGGTGGGGTGTTGAGTTGCAATCTAAAACTCGATGTTAATTAACTGAAGCTGTTGAGTTGTAGTAGGTAACTCTAGTAGGTACTTCAACTTCTAACTTAATTACCAGAAACTTCTTCATACGTACGTGTAGATACTTCTATCTACGATTTAATATATTTCCCACGGTCATATAAGGTATTACTTTTCTTTCTACTTTTTATAATTTAGGCGATGATGCGGGGAATTTTTTTGATGCTTGTTACATACAAGCAATGTTACTATTTTTTATTATTTTCTATTATTGTAATGTAATTAAAATATAGTGACAATTATGTGGCCAGGTATCATGTAGTAGGTAGATTTTTTATTTATTTATATATTTATTCTGATATTAGACTAAAACCATACTATTACAGTGGCATTTCCAACATTTTACAGAGAAATGATCATTCACTTTTGAAATTTACCACGTTGACAATGGTACAAAGAAAATTTAAGCCTGAAGCAGCAAGCCTAGAGACAAGATAGATTGCCCTTGTGCTACACCTTTTTATTAAAGACTAGCTGACCCGGCGAACTTCGTACTGCCATATTTACATATCTGTCCGTCTGTCTGTCTGTATCTTGGCCGCGCATCACGCTGAAACTACTGAATGGATTCAAATGAAACTTGGCATGGTTTGAGTTCATACTACGAGATAGGACATGGGATGCTTTTTATCCCGAAATTCAGCACGGTTTCTTGAAAAGAGGGGATGAAAGTCAAAATATGTACTTAGTTGTGATTCAATAACACATAGTCCGATTTCTTTCATTCTTTTTTTGCTAGAAAGAAAAAAAATAAAGATAACGGGAATAGTCTTTTATTTTGTCCGCGACTGTACACTGCCTGTGAGAAGCTGAGACAGATATGTAAATATGGAGGTACGAAGTTCGCCGGGTCAGCTAGTTAAAGTAATAATAATGTTCTCCTAGCCGATAACGACCAAGGCGGCCAGTCCTAATGGAGACCAGCAAACTACGCAGGAGATATTATAGTGCACAAGTATGTGCGCAAACACATGTGTACTCTCTTTTCATTCACTCTTATAATCCGATGGGACGGTTAACCGACACGATCGGGGAGAGATCAGGCGGAGGACCGACAGCATTACGTGCTCTCCGAGTATACTATTCATTAATTGGTCTCGGAGACAATTCTCATCTAGATCCATTCAGTTATTTTGGCGTCAGTAGGAATACTTACTCACATTTAATAACATGGCCATCCTAACTTTCATAATTATAACAGTAGGAACAACTATATCAAAAGCAAAAGTACTTATTAATCTTCTTATTAATACACTCCTGGTATGATGATCGTGGTTATAGATCATCTCACACTGTCAATTCATTCATTGAGCAAATATTTTGTGGACGATTTAATTAGGTCTGTCCATCTTGCGGTTGATCGGCCGTAAAAAAATTGGCCTTGTATCTTGGTACCTAGTTATTTCCAATGAGTTATCGCCTTGAACGATATGTCCAGCATCTAATTACTTTTGATATAGATATGTTATGTACTAAATAGCCACTGTGTGTTCCTGTTATTAAGTTGCTGAAAATAAATGAGGTATCTGAATAACTCAAACCTTTGTCTTCAAATCTATTATATGAGCGTATACGTATATGTGGCTCAAGTTGAAACAGCTGGGTCAGCTCGTAAGCTAAAGAATTTACTTGTCTATTGCTGTCCGATGTTCCGCTGGAACACGGCCGATCTTCCCGACTCATCTAATAATTGGAATGCGGCATATCTCTAAAATAATTGTTGACATATATAATGCACTTAATAGTTGAACTGTAAACAAGGGCCGGTTTTGAGTAAAAGACTGAGTATTTTTTCAGTACTTATTTTTATAACGGGATATAATTTTAAGAGCACTTATCTCAAAAGACAAAGTTATACTCTATTGCTCAATTTTATATTAAGCATATTTATTTAAATTAAATTAATCAATCAAATCATATTTTGATCATCTGGGGGCACGGTCGTGTCCCCGCCAAGACGAGCCAAGCGTAGCGCAAGGGCACTACCTACCTTTTCTCGAAGCGTTTCGTCGTTTTTTTGAACCCCCATAACTTTGGTTCCCGATATACCAGATCGTTCAAATTTTCAGGATAAGATGTTATCAATAGACTAATGAAACGTACAAGGTTTCAATTGCATAGCTCTGATAGTTTAGATTTTATTGATACCAAAAAAACACCGATTTCGTCACTGACACACTGATGATCATCAAAACTGTTAGGGTACTTCCTGAAGTGCTAGAAAGCTGAAATTTGGTATGTAAACTAAGTTTAGTACACAAACAACAAAAAAAATTCATAAACCTATTACTTTTGCCACCCAACCCCCAAATTTGGGGGGTGAAAGTTTGTATGAGACTTTCACAAATGTTTATGCTAGAGGTTTTATTTTTAGTACACAGACTTTTTCGAAAGAAGAAAGAAGATGTACAAGAAATACAGCCCAAAAAAAGAAAAAAAAAGGTAACTTACAAAAAGAAATGAAATCCCACCAAAAACATTTTCATGTAAAATGTTGCGAAGACGACTGCATATGGTTTACCCTGTGAAAAAGATATCAGATCTCATGTAGAGCCAAGGTTCTGTATCTACACGCCCTAACTCTACCAACCCTAACTTCATAAACTCTACATCTCAGTAAAAATGTATGGCTTGGCTGTTTCGTTACTTCAGAAACTAAATATTCGTATATCACATTACTTCAGAAACTAGATATTTGCAAACACAAAAGGCGTTCGTTTCCCCTTCGTGACGGTATGGTAGCGAAACGGCGAAGCCATACATTTTTACTGAGATGTAGAGTTTGTGACGTTAGGGTTGGTAGATTTAGAGCGTGTAGATACAGAACCTTGGCTCTACATGAGATCTGATATCTTTTTCACAGGGTAAACCATATGCAGTCGTCTTGGCAACATTTTATATGAAAATGTTTTTGGTGGGATATTTGTTTCTTTTATGTTTGTTTCGTCAGAACTCCGTCGTTCGTGAACCGATTTGGAAATATAAATCATTTATTTGAGTGTGCATCATTTTCCATTAAGGTACTTTTAATTAAATATGAAGAAATTCTACAGCTATCAAGGGTAAAAAATTAAGGAATGCCGAATACAGTTAATCATAACTCACCTCCGTGATACCTATATAATATAACTAGCTGACCCAAGCAACCTCGTTTGCCTACAAACCAACTCGTTTGACTGCACGTTTGGCCTAGTGGTTTAACGGTCACCACACCGTTTCCTACTTCGTCAAGTGTCGTGGGATCAAATCCCACGTAGGACAACACTTTGTGTGATCTATAAATTGTTGTTCTGAGTCTGGGTGTTCTTTGTGTCCGTTTCATGTATGTTTGTAAAGTCCCCCGCGACACAGGATTTATTCCTAGAGCGGGAGTTGCCTTTAAAAAAAAAAACTACCAGCCCCCGTTATAACCCCAAAAGGGGGTTGATTTCTAAAGATGCATTATTAGTACACATCCACACCATCTATAGAGCATACATTTTAAATTTCAAGTCTCTTACTTCAAAAACATAGGACTTTCATACGAACGTCCAACCCCCGTTTTACTCCCTTAGGGGTGGAGTTTTGTAAAGTCCGTTCTTAGCGGATGTCTACACCCTTTATGGAACCTACTTGCTAAATTTCAAGTTTGTAGGTGTTATAGTTTCTGAGATTTCGTGATTAATATGTGTGTGGTATTTCGCTTTTATATATACAGATATTAAATACGTGAAGCCAAAACTTTTTAAGAAAATTATGCGAATGAAGAAGTATGAAATTTGGCATAGTATAAGTTTATATGTAGGAGCAATACAGAAAGGTAAACAAAAATTGAATGAATTACGGTCATGTTTCTACCACTATTGAGCTAAAATTAACTGTATTCGTTGGCCCTTTTCTTTTAAATCTAATAATTTATTGCTTAAAATTATTGTAACTATTTTACAATCAAATTAACAGTCCAGTTCCTGTCAACACAGTTTTAATTATTTAGTGATTGATACAGCACCGACTGACGTACTTACGTAGAAGTTAATATTAACAAGAAAAAGTAATGGAGGGTTGTTTTAATTATACAAATGGATCATATGACATGTCTGTTCAACAATGTTCATTTTTAATTTATGGTCACGCGAAATTAATGGTCATAGTTTGACCCCAACAACCTACTCGAATAGTTTGAAAGAGGCCATGCAAATATATCGAACAGTACTCTATAACATGATAGATAAATAGAACGGGCTTTGGTAAAGTGGTAGCTTCGTATATGATAGTAGCCATTGCCCGCGGCTACACTCGCGAGGTCAATCGTTGTTCCATAATTAGGGCCGAAATTTCTAGAACTCTGTTTTAATAAGTGGCAAAAATATAAAAGTATCAGCTGTGAAAACTTCAAGAGTGTTTGTCTGTTTAGGCTCTGCGTTCTATGTTGGTCAGTCAGGACAGATGGCGTAGTGACTACCACCGCCCAGGTACCTCCTACTTGAAAGTCATCCATGGGTTTCCATGACTTGGCATGTGTGTTCCTACGGTAACTTTACTCATTTGATAAAATTTAATGAAATAATAGCTTAAAACATTGCTAATATTAATAATAGGTACGTACTCGATTTGAAGCTTGAAACTTGACTATACAATTTATTTTGTAATATTAATGATAATACCTGTCATAATTAAGTCAGTAGATAGACCTATATAGAAGCTATATTCAGAACAATTAAGACCCAATAGGATGTACATAGATGCGATTAACGCTAATCACCAGTAATTACACACGTTATTATGGTAATTGCTTTATACAAACTTTTATCAACAAGTAGGTAAATTAAAAGTAATAATTCTAGCTTAATGATAGTCCTAGTTCTGTAAAAAAGCCTTCAGATAATTTAAAGTTGGATGTATATTAAAGTTTTAATAAGCAAACTTGTTATTAAAATATAAGGAGGACTCATATCTATCATAGTTTTAAATTTTTTATGCTTGTTTCTTTCAAAATGTTACGATCTTCGCATGTTTTTAGGGAATGAACTGATAAATGATTCGTAATAAAAACTCAATCGCAAGTCTAAGGTCTTGGCTATAGACTACTGGCCCGTGGCGAAAATTGATGGGTCATGTGAACCACCAGGAGACCTTTTTAGAAAAATACTTGAAATAATAACATTCAGCACTATGCAACACCGTACAAAAACATGTGGCAAGGTAGAGAGTTGCTACCCCCTCCCCTTCACCAGTACTCAGTTGGACAGGTTACAAGTGACGGTATAGTGCTAAATGTTATAAAAAGGTCTCCTGGTGGTTCACATGACCTATACATTTTCAACACGGGCCCGTAGTCTACTATCAGTTAACCGCATTTCAGATGTGTGAATTTATACGTGTGAAGCTATATTATTTAGTTGACCAACGCATCTTTGCCTATGTCCCTTTTCAATCATGTTCAGACACTACTGGTCTAAGCGTGATGTTAACAATCCTATTTTATGCTGTATGCACGTCAGTAAAATACATTGGAAAGAAAACGTCAAGTCATTAAGATAGTTTCGTGGTTCATCGTGGGCAGTAAGGTAACATGGTAATTATGTATAATAGATATCGTTGAATTCTCAAAATGTTTATTAGAGATTCGTCAGGAACCTGGCAGATTTCAAGTGCCATACCAACATAATTACTAGCACATGATAATGAAATATTTACCACGTACTATCAGTAGGCGTAGACTACATTACAATGGCGGAATAAATTATTAACCGACTTCAAAAAAAGGAAGGGGGTTCTCAATTTTACTGTTTTTTTTTATATTTGTTACCTCACAACTTTTGACTGGATGAACCGATATTGATGATTCTTTTTTTATTTGAAAGCTGGTGCTTTTCGTTTGGTCCCATTTAAATTTGGTCCAGATTAAAGTCGGTTTTTTTTTGTTACTGTAAATACATTAATGTTTAACATTTCATATTAAAGTTTTTAGAAGACCTATAAGGTGTACAACGTACCACATCAGGTCTAACTTCTGAGCCAATCTGTATCGCTGTAGTTTAGGGCCAATAGCGATCGAGTACTTTATTTAAAATACCTCTGATTTGATTGACAGCGTGTAAGGCTCCAAACACAGTTATGACTGCATTTCTTCGAGGTTATCTTATATGTATATAAAAATCAATTGCTGTTCGTTTGTCTCGCTAAAACTCAAGAACGGCTTGGCCAATTTAGCTGATTTTGGTATAGTATATCGTCCAGGGAAGGTTAGTAAAAAATTAAAATAACTCGATAATTCAAATGTCACGTGTACGAAGTACCGGGCACAGCTAGTATCTAATAGAAGAATATGCTTTCAGAACATTGTCCATTATAAATATAATATAGGTATTCCTTTTACAGCTATGTAGTAGTGTAACTCAAGTATTTTGTAACTGCAATAAAATACGCCACCTTATTTTGAGCCACCAAAATAGTAGTGCAGTTTTCCCATTTATAAGACTGCACGGCAGTCTTATTAATAAAACTAGTAAAAATAATCTTGACAGATTTAAAAATATGGCCGTCGTCGAACGTCCGTTAGCTGTAAAACAGTGAAATCATTTTGTAGATAATGAAAATTTGGTGACCAATTGCATTTGCTTAAAATTTTAAATGTATGGATCTAATTTATACCATCTTGCATTAAATTTTTCAATACTAATATAAATTTAATAAAACACTTGATTAAAATAAAGAAAACTACAGAGCAAATTTTTATATTAGTATAGTATAAGTATTATTGAGTAGTCACTATTTTGGCGACAGCTATTGAACAATACAATAATAATGAAAAAATGTATAAGTGAACTGTGTTGAAGGCGAACTGTGTTAAAAGTGAATTGTGTCAAAACTTAAGTGTGTTAATACGTATTTGTGTCAAAACTTAATTGGATCAATACTAAACTGTGTCAAAAGCTTATTGTGTAAAAACTTAATTAAATTAAAACTAGTTAATTGAACTTTGTAAAAACTAAGCTGAGTCAAGACTGAAGTTTCAATACTGAATGGTGTCAAAACTTAATTAAATTCAAAACTGAAATGTTTTAAAAACAATCTGTATCCAAAACTGACCTATTTTAGAAATATACTGTGTCAAAATGAAACAGTCTTAGAACTGAACTGTGTCCAGACGGAACAATATCAAAATTAAACTGTGTCAAATCCTTGTGTCAAAACTGGCCAAGCCAGAATCAAGTTATGTCAAAACTGTCCTGTATCGGCATTTAAACTGTGTTAAAGCAGATTCTAACAAAATTGAAATGGAGGCATATAAAGTGTTTGAAAAAAAAGCCATGGCTGTGAGTGCATTAAATGCAGTAAGTGTTTAGGCGTTAAGTGTTAGTGCTCAAATTAAAATGACTTAATACTTGAAATGATATTTTGTTTGCGTCGGGAGGAAGAAGAAAATCGGTACAATGCAGATGATCCTAGCAGCTGGAGGCGGGTAAGTTTTTATTATAGTGATTAAAAATGAAACCTTTAATTTCATCAGGGATTGGACTGCTGAGCGTGTGAAACCAGGATTATTAAAATTAGGTATTGACAAGGAACGGTGGCGGATTACGTCAGTAATTTTGTTAATTTTGTTTGCGTCGGGAGGAAGAAGAAAATCGGTACAATGCAGATGATCCTAGCAGCTGGAGGCGGGTAAGTTTTTATTATAGTGATTAAAAATGAAACCTTTAATTTCATCAGGGATTGGACTGCTGAGCGTGTGAAACCAGGATTATTAAAATTAGGTATTGACAAGGAACGGTGGCGGATTACGTCAGTAATCTAAGTATACTTTGGTAGGTTTCAGCAAATTGACAACTCAATTCCCGACTGCCTACATTCCAATCACGGCCATCACGTAGACGTTTCCATTTTACAAGCTTTTTATTAACATGCAATGTATGTATGTATGCTTGTATGTTCGAGTCGAAACTTGCAACTCAATTGAAGCAGATATCTTCAACCGATTTTGCCGAATGTTATCTGTATACATTATTCTGTATACCATGTGTCCCAAAATTCAACTATAAGCGGGCGCCAAAAGGTAGACCTGCTCATAATTACATAAGGAAAAATAATAAAAAAATATACCTAGTTTTTTTTTAGTTACAAGAAAAATTTAGAATTTCTTTGAAAATTTACACCCTTCATTTTTTTTGATTTATTCATTACGTAGTGGTGTCCATACTTTTTTTTTACAAGACCATGAGTCAAAGTACACTAAGAGTAAAAATATTTCAAAATTGTAGGGAAAAAAAATATTTTGAACGTTTTTTGTGTAAAAGCTGCGGGCAATTTGTTGTTTTTAAGAGTTGTGGTGAATAGTAGCAATATCATGAAAGGTATAAATTTTCAAAGAAATTCTATATTTTTCTTGTAACTAAAAAAAAAACTAGGTATTTTTTTTTTTTTTCCTTATGTACTCATTAGCAGGTCTACCTTTAGGCGCCCGCTTATCGTTGAATTTTGGGACACTCTGTATATAGTATGAGTTTTTTAATCTACTCGATCAGTCTCAATCGTCACGGTGACTGGGGCACTGAAAGCTTTACTGATCGCAACGCTTAACGCGTTCGCCCCCGAGACTAAATCGGTGTGAAATAATATCACTTATTCAATTCCAAGAGAGTCAGGTAGACACGTCTCATAAACAGTTATGGTTACCAAAATATTTTCCTGATCTGCTGACACTTGTTTATTCACAAGAAAAAATAATAATACAAATAGATCGGAATATTACAAGGAATATTGCAAATACAATCATCTTCTTCTTCTATATAATAGGTCTTTGCTTATGAAATTGCCGTTTTGTATGCAATAAGTGAAAGTACTTATTTTTTCAAACTTTTTTATTTCTGTTATTCGAAGTAATCACCCATGCAATCGACGCATCTTTGCAAACGCATTAGCAGTTTATTGAAGCCCTTCTTGTAAAAATCAGCTGGACGAGAGGCAACAAACTCTTCAAAGGCATTTTGTACTGCCTCTCGGGCAGACGACAACGCGCGACCCCATACTGCGCAACAGACAGTCTCCAAGCTGCAAGAGCTGGGGTTGGAAGCTCTCCCTCATCCGCCATCCTCACCAGACCTTGCACCTACCGACTATTACTTTTTCCAAAATTTAGACAACTTTTTAGTGGGTAAAAAATTCAATTCCCGAGAGGCAGTACAAAAGCCTTTAAAGAGTTTGTTGCCTCCCGTCCATCTGATTTTTACAAGAAGGGCATCAATAAACTGCCAATGCGTTGGCAAAGATGCGTCGATTGCATGGGTGATTACTTCGAATAACAGAAATAAAAAAGTTTGAAAAAATAAGTACTTTCACTTATTGCATACAAAACGGCAATTTCATAGATAAAGACCTAAATAAAAATGAATGTTTGTTTGTATATCCTTTATAGAATCGTAAACTATGCATTTGATCATGTTATGATCTTCAGCAAAAGTGTTGTGCATGAGCTCACTAAGGTTTCTGAGTTGGTACGACCAATCTTTGACAGATGCCGCGGGCAACAGCTTTTTGTAAATAATTCAGTTATACTTTCCGATTTGGAAAAAGGTTTCAACTTCTTAATATGTAATGTATCTAATGTAATCCTCACAAGTTATCTTTTTTCTTCGACCCTTATTTTCCAAACTCAATATATTTCTCTATATATAACTTATAGCAGCACCAAAATTTATCATTTAAAATATAAGTACCACAAACCGCTGAGCGGCTTATTAAAGCAAAGCTAAAATGCCGCTTAAATACTAACATTGCTTCTGTATATTTAATTTGAGTTAGCTAAGCTGCTTGTGTAGTAAACTGAGGAGGAAAATTCTTGGTAAATCCACGACACAAGAAACGTTGAACAAAGTATGGCGAATTCCACTGGTGTATCTAAATAGTTAAAATACTGTGATAAATTAATTTAAAATATGAAACTTCAAAGCAAATTTAGCATTGACTGTGTGATTACAGATAATTGACTGCACGTTTGGCCTAGTGTTTTAACGGTCACCACGCCGTTTCCTACTTCGCCAAGTGTCGTGGATTCAAATCCCACGTAGGACAACACTTTGTGTGATCCACAAATTGTTGTTCTGAGTCTGGGTGTTGCGTGGTGACACTTTGTTTTTCTCATTACTACATGGAAGTAGTCAGATTATAATAGAGTCTAGTCTACAAAGAGTAACGTCAATTTACTGACGCATCTGCGATGTGTAATAACCAGATCGGCTGGAGCGAAACTGTGCTTGTAACTGCTGTTGCTGTAAATATAGGTGTATTGGAACGAAGTTCCTTATGGCGCGTTGCGAAAGGGGGCTAGACGGATTAAGACCAAAAGTTGTAACGACAATTTTCGTTGTAACGACACTTTTAACATTGAGTTGACGTCATAGTGCTGGATGGTGTATATATATATGTACATAAACTTCGTCCCATCCGGGTGTCCCTTGACACCTTATTTTGTCTACTAGCTTGCTTATCCATATTGCTTATCACACAATGATTAAAAATATAATGATAATGCACTTTTTGTAAACATAACCATTACTAAATTTCACATGAATACGAACTTCTAAATAGAACCACTTTATTTAGAAACATATATGAGAAAATAATGTGCAATATTTATTTCTCAAAATAAACTGAATCATTAGAACACTATCCAGTTCTATATCCATTAGGATGAATTTTATTCATGAAAACCGATTTTGATCTTTTTAACCGACTTCAAAAAAGGAGGAGGTTATCAATTCGATTGTTATTTTTTTATGTTTGTTACCTCATAACTTTCGACTGGGTGAACCGATTTTTATGATTCTTTTTTATTTGAAAGCTGGCCCTTCCCGTGTGGTTTCAATTCAATTTGGTCCAGTTCTTGAAGTCGGTTATTTTTTTGTTAAAATTTGTGATTATTAATAACTTTCATTCACTATTAATAATAAATAAATAAATAATAAATCTTTATTTAGGTAATTTACAAAATTAGTGCATAATGTCCAGTTGATATACAAGAACTTACATGGGGCAAACAGCGAGTCGCCTCTGACCCTCAAACTAGGTATAAACCTGTGTGATGAGTCGTCAGTGGTTACTCGCTCTGGCCACTTACTAGGTACAAACTCCTAATACTAAATAACAAACTAGTAAAGGAAGCATGCGGCGAGTGTATCAGGTATTATTGTATTTATTTTATAGGCTCGTGTGAACCAATGTATGATGTGTTTTATTAATTAATCATTAATTCAAGAATTTTACTCCTGATGAAAAAAACTCTGAATTAAAAGAGGTTATTTTAACGACACTGGACAATGTTTTATACATCATCAACAGTTTAAACAGTCCACTGCTGGACATAGGCTTCTTCTTAGAAAGGAGAGCCATGCTGATTTCAGCACAAACGGGCGGGCTCAACCGGGGCGGTACTACCCTCGCACAGTAAAAAAGTATAAAATAAAAAATTATAGTTTAAAAAAACTAAAAAACACGCTTTAATAGCAATCGAACTAAAAAGTAGAAAATAATTTTAATGTACACAGCGTGGGGCGACATTATTGAAATTTCAGGAAGCAATTTTTTTTTTCACATTATTGTATTGTCATCGGCCCTTGACCCCTCTGAAAATTTTCAAGTTAATCAGACTCGTAGAAGTAGGTGAAAATGAAGTCAAAAGATTTTGTTACATACAGGTCAAGCTAATAAAAGCTTATTAAAAAAACAGTAACCATCCATACCTGAAGTATTCGTTTGCCTACTATCAGACGACAAACAAAAACTATATTAAACAGTAAACTCCTAACACCTAAATTGGAGCACATAAAATGTAGTTACAAGTACAAAAAATGACGTCTATTTATTCCTTTTTGCATTAAATAGAGCAGCCGTATTGACTTTTATCGGATCATTGGACGCCGCACCTAAGTTACATACTCGAACTAAACTCCACGTGTCAAATGTAAATGAATTAAAGGCTTGTAGAAGAATAAAATTGTAAGTTAGTTGCATTTTATTTCAAATAAAAGTATTTTGTTATTGATTTGAAATATGATCATAGGAAGATATATTTATATATGGTCCTCAATAATATAAACTTCTTACCCTCAGTAGAAAAACGTTCATTACTACAGAGTCGCCCCCAGTTTTGTCACAGCAACCGGTCCCGCTTCAACAACATTGATAAAAAATAAAACCATAAAACCAAAGAACATATCCATAACATGTAACCTAAGCTATACAACGTAGAAGTTTATTAGTAATATGTCTGTCATATAACACAGTATGTAAACAGAATACTGACAATATACATTACTAATTATCTCGTGCAATAGTTAAATTACATGCAGTGGAATAAAATTAAATGATCATGTTCGCAACGTTATTAAAGGCACGATGAAAGTGAAACCAATAATGTTACGTAGACTGACAATATCGCTCGAGTAGATGCATAAGGTGTAGAAGTATGCTATGGATTCATCTTAGCGTAATTATAACTAAGTACTGAACGTTCGTTGGAACATCAGCGCTCTGGGATTAAAGCCAATATCGTGTATATTATAAGTATGAAAGGCGATGAAGTGTCGAAGATGTTGTTTTTGCTTCAGAGCATCCTGGCCACCTATTTTACATTCTGTGCACTAATGGTAATTAGTTGAACAGACAGTTACGCGTACCGTTGCATTAATTGAGTTTACTCTAAATGCTTCTTACATTTTTTATGTGTGCTACTACTGTTAAAGATATTTTAATAAGAATATTTTAATTAATGTTGAAATCGTTTTTCTCATATTATTATTAAATTTAACTATTGTAAAATATGCTATTTTAAGTATCTATAAATTATATTAAAAAGCTTTTTAAAAACAAGCTTTTACTGAAATGCCTCGAGACGAATCCAACGAGTCCAAACTCGATGATGTTGCGACGTTTCTTTACAGAGTTCCTATGGCCATCTTCCAGCTCCAGCATCAGATCAGCTCCATGTCATTATAGTATTGTATTGTCACGCTGTATACATATGCTTGTAAAATTTCAGCAAAATCGGTTGAAGATAACTGCTTCAAAATTGAATTGCAAGATTCCACCCGAACATACAAGTATACATACATACATTGCAAGTTAATAAAAAGCTTGTAAATAAAAAGATTTTCTACTTTTCCTGTAGTAAAACTTGGCTCACAATACTTTGCAGATGGATAATAAACTTTATGAATAAGCAGAAGCGAATTTTCCAAGCTTGGACTCTCTTAGAGCAAGTTTTTTTTATTTAAGTGACTCTACTGCGCCTGAAGTTGAGTAGAATCCAAGAGTGGTGGTCACCATACTTATTGTGAATGCAGCCAATGCAACAATGCAGCATGGTTACCCATACTATGGCGACCTATTGAGATGCTTCTTCATTAATCTTCAAAAAAAAAAGCAAGTTTAAGTAGGGTTAGGTGCTCTTTGTTTATTTGCAGAAGTTGGACACAATAACATGGTTATTAAATAAACGGACTACATCTGTGTTTCTTTTATACAATTTACAATTCTTGTTGTACAAGTAAGTAAATGTACTTAAGTCTCAATTGCTACAAACTCGTAACTACTTGCTAAAAGTACCGAATATATCTTAAATGAAAACCTGCATCGTAATAAGTAAAGTAACTAAGTTATCTTTGCTTTATGGTTAAAATAAAAAAAGTTGCTTTAATCTCTGCAGTTTTATTATGCTAGAGTATAGCTGGCGCTTTGGGAACGGCGTAATAAAAAGCTGAAAAGTGCACGGCACGGTTAGCTAACCTATTTAGACGAGTGAGGCTGACACGACGTCAGTCTTACTTAATAAAGATGACACATCGTCGTACTCTGGTGTCGGTAGAAGTCAATTTTAACATCACGCCCGATATCCGCCTTACATTTTTGCCATACAAAATATACTGTCACACAAATCCACACCTTCACATATGTATTCATGAGCGTGCCTCATAGAGTCTTGATTAGTAGCAAGCAACGGTTAAGCACTTGTTAGTTTCGTCACTATTCGTTTATTCAGTTACCGCGTGCCTCATTTACTTTGACTCGGGTAAAAAGCAGTCGACAGACATCGAATGGGAAGCCAATTAAGGTAAGAAAAGGGAGGACCAACTACATTGTATATCTTCTTTTAGAGCGTGTGGAAATGGCTTATAAAGCACGCAACAAGACACGGTCAGCCAAATATCTAAATCATAAGCAGTTACGCTATCGTTTCGGGTTTGTTTTCACTATATTGAATTAATCGTATAGCAATTACACACACATCAATATAGGAATCAAAAAACAAATAAAATGGTAATAAATAATTTCTGTTATTTGTTTTGTTGTTTAACTTCTGTCGCCGTAGTTGCCTTAGCTTGAGTTCTCTTGGGATTTCAATAATATCGTCATATCAACGGCTTTAGTTCCAGCAGACTATAAGTAACGTTTGGAAGTACATGCATGTGTTTAGGTTTACTACATTCAATCATATAATTGATTGCATGAATACTTGGATTTATTAATAGATTACACTGCAGCTGTTGCACGACTAAGGTCTTACTTCCAATGCATAGAACAACTCAACAGCTCCAGTTATTGAAAAGAACGGCAGCAAAGCACACTCAGTAACTGAACTAGAAGCGATACAAAATGCGATGGGTCTCACAGACCCAACCCCCATGACGCCGAGTTAAGATTTTAGCTAGTTTGTTTTCTACCCCGCTGATTGCAGTGGGCTCAAACCGAACAGAGGACAACATTTAGTGCGATCACCTAATTGTTGTCCTGAGTCGGAGAATTGAGTATTCTTTGTGTCCTTTTTTATATTTATGAACCTGCCATAGTGGCTCTACTTTACCTGATGAAAATCATGAGCAGAATCCAAGAGTCACCATATTAATTGCGAATGCAGACAATGCAGTATGGAGACCTACACCATGGCGACTTATTAAGATGCTTCTACATCATTGGACCTCTGGTCTCGCACTCACCAACAAAAAACGACTGCACGAACGCTGTCATTTTAGGTTGGTCTTCTATGAGAGGGTAGTACCGCCTCAGTCGAGCCGGCCTGTTTGTGCTGAAATCGGCGTGGCTCTGTTTCATGTATGTTTGTAAAGTTTCTCGTGACACAGGATTAATTCCTAATGCGAGAGTTGTCTTTAAAGAAGAGAAGAAGATAGATTTTGTGAATTACGTTATCATGCTATGGGGAGAAAAGAGCAGCCTAATTTTAAACTTACCTTTGGATGCATCTGGTTTACAATAAAGAGATTTATTATTATTATTACAGCGACATCTGCAACTCAAGTGAAAGTGTTGGACATTGGCTCTCCTTAAAGAAGATATTTTGGTTTACTATACCATGCAGGCTGGACTGGTGCCTCTTTGAAAAAAATAAAGAAATTAATGCATTTTTTAATTTAAGTATTTAATTATCTTAAAGTGTTATCACTTATCACAATTACTCCTAGGACAAGTTATATTCAATCTCACATTAATAAATAACCCAGATTAATTATCTCTATAGACTGTCAAATTTATGGAAGAGTTCAAAAAATATTGTCTAACTAACTGGTAACCCCTTTATTCCCCTACCCGCAAGTACTTACAGCATTAGTTGCTCTGTCACTTGTTGCGTACTGTGTGTGATAGAAATGTACAGAAGTTACTGGGGTAGGTCTTAATCAAAATGAACTCAAGTCTTCAACAAGCTTTCGATCAAACAAACACTGTAATGTAATAAATTGATGGTTTGATTCATTTCGGAGTTTATTTTCTTTTCAAAGCATTTAATAAAGCTTTGAAGAGTTTTTCATAGTAACTTTGTTGTTGTGTGTTGTAGTCTAGTCAACAAGTTCAAAAACGTGTTAAATAGAAATTAAGCTCCTAAAAATATGTGCGATAGCTCATTCGATTCGGAATGACGTCGAGTAAAATGTTTTTAAGGGTTTATTAGCACATAAAAAAATGCGATTGTTATTAACAAAATAAGAAAAGATTGGATTGTTTTTTTTTTGTATTTAATTTATTTAAGAAAGATGTTTTTTGCTTACAAATTTCTTTTTTAAAAACATGAAAAAAAAAATATTGCTTTTTTTATATACCTACTTTGTTATATATGGTTGTTCTGGTATTTTTTGAAGATTTCGAAAAAAAATATAACGATTAATATTATTTGTTTATAACAAATTGTTAAGTTAATTAACAATGAAATTATTTATAAAAAAAAATATTTCTCTGTTAATCCATTGAAAAGGGTAAATGATGACTATTAAGAATAAAAAAAAATCAAAACTAATTTTTTAAACAATTGAAATATAAAAAAACACAATATATTTTTTTCTTACAAAAACATTATTTCACCTATGCATTAAGATGGTGAAAAAAAAAGTTTAAAAAATCCCAAAATAGTCGATTTGTTTAAAAAAAAATCTTAACAAAAAATTTAAAACAAATATTTCTAATGTTAATTAATGCCTATATTAGTTGCGAAATCAGCAGTAATGAGATATTACTCAAAAGAAATATACATTTTTTTAGAAAATACATTTTCTGTTAGTTTAAAAAATTATAATTAACAAAATAATAAGCTTTAAGAATTGTTTTTTGCATAACTTTATTACGTACCTAAATAAGAAGAGCTCTACGAAGCGGAATATTTTTAGATGAATTATTTAAACTTTTATGCCGTAATTTATAAAAACAGAGACTGAAAAAAAACTAGGTAATTAACAATGGTGTACCTTTTTGAAAAATTGACATAAATGTTTTTTTTCACCGTGGTTTTTTTTCGTTCAAGTGTCTACATTACACCATAATTTATTCAAATTTTTAAATAGTTATCTGATACCATAAAAAAATATATTTTAGGTGATATACCAGTTTTTCAGGCGGCGCGCCTATTCCGTAACGACCTCGCGGAGCCCAATTTTCGGCGTTAAAAACAGTTATAAATAATAGAGATTATGTTTCGGGAGTTAAGACTTTTTTATTGGAAATTTCCTCCTCTTTCGGGGTGTTTTTTCAAAATTCCTTAAATATCAGCATTTTAGAAGTTATTAACGAATAACTAAATACCTTGAATTTTTTTCTTATTTTGTTAATAACAATCGCAATTTTTTATGTGCTAATAAACCCTTAAATGAACATTTTTCTAGACGTCATTCCGAATCGAATGAGCTATCGCACATATTTTTAGGAGCTTTATTTCTATTTAACGCGTCTTTGAACTTGTTGACTAGACTATTATGTTATTGTGTCATTGTGTCTTATTGTTCATAAACCAGCTCCGTTTAAAACCTTATTAGTCACTCGTCATTTGGCCGTTAATTTAGGACAGTATTGATTCTAATTAAAGTTATTGCTAAAAATATATAAAAAAATAAATAATGAGCCAACTTGACCAGAATAACTTATTTTAATAACCAAATTACAAATTTACAATAACTAACCATCTATGACTGCACGGTTGGTCTTGTGGTTTCAGCGGTCGCCACGTAGCTTTCTACTGCACCAAGTGATGTGGGTTTAAATCCCACATGGGACAACACTTTGTGTGATCCACAAATTGTTGTGCTGAGTCTGGGTGTTCTTTATGCCCGTTTGTTATGTTTGAAAAGTCCCCCGCGACACAGGATGTATATTCCTAATGCGGGAGATGTCATAAAAAAACAAAAAAACAATCTTGGGCACTCCGTCACTCAGTCGTCCTTCAGTTTTAGATTGAAATTAAAATACTATTATCTTATCAAGGGAGTGCACAAAAAATGGCTAGGACGCCGACCGCCAAGGTCCATCAGCTACGAATTACGATTGATTCAGAATGATGTCACTTACCTACCTTTATCTAATCATACATAGTAATCTATGCTTGACTGCCTCGGTGTAGTGGTAGCGTATGCGACTGCTGTGCTTGAAGTCTCGGGTTCGATTCCCGGGTCGGACCAAATATCTGTATGATCTGCAAATATTTGTTTCGGAGTTTGGGTGTTTTCTATGTATAATATGTATGTATTTACAAAAAAAAGTATATAATATGTATTTATATCAGTTGTCTAGTACCCATAACACAAGCTCTGCTTAGCTTGGGACTAGATGGAGTTGTGTGTTAGATGTCCCAAAATATTTATTTATTTATTTTATTATTTATTGTGCCAATATCACAAAAAGATAAAGTTTTCGAGTTCTTGAGGTTGTTATCTCTGGATCTACTGAACCGATTTTGCAAAAAACATTTACCAATAGAAAACCACACATTTGTTACAAAACCGAAAAATGATTACCGCAATATTCGACATACACTCGGGCGGAGCCGCGTGCGAAATCTAGTTCAAAATGATACTTTTATTTAAAATTTCATTGCAATCGGTTGAATGTTCAGTTCCTAGATTTCACCCAATATTACGTGCAAACATTGCACAACCTTAAAATGTATCATGAAGCGAATTTCTCCCTTGCTCGTGCCAATATCAATTTGCACACTCAGTAGTTAAATACTAAATTAAGTTTATCAAGTGTAAAACGTAGCTGTCACGCACAAGCTCGTTTTACTTTTGTAGCGCGACACCTAATGCATGCATATGGCACATGCAATCTGATACAATCAATGCGAGGGATGTATAATGCATTTAGAATCAGTCTTCTTATCGTATCTGCGATGCGAAAGACATTAAATTTAACATTAGCACTTACGATTAGGACAATGTCTGTTTCCAATTTTAGTAATTCGGTAATTTCTTTGTTAGTAATTATCAAAGTAATACAAAATAATTGCATTCATAGTCGACATATGTGTTTTTGCTGAATAAACGACCGTATATTTTTTAAAGTAAAGTTAGAGGTTTCACTTTTTCACAACTTCAGGAGACCATAGACCTGGGTATACGGTTTAAATTTGTTACTGTTACTGTTAGTGTTACTGTAAAAAATATATTTAATTCTCTCCCACAATACATTATATACTACATATTTCAGCATTTATGAATGCTATTCCTAAAGGGGCTAAATAAGTTAATTAAATACATACATAATAGGTAGTAGAGCCACGCTGATTTCAGCACGGTTGGGCCGGCTCGACCGGGGCGGTACTACCCTCGCACAGAAAATCAACGTAAAATGACAGCAGCAGTGCTGTCGTGTTTCGTTGGTGAGTGCGAGACCGGAGGCCCAATTAGTCTAGTCAACAAGTTCCATACTTGTTGACTAGACTAAAAGATGCACAAGCATCACTAGGCCGCCATAGTGTGGGTCACTATGCTGCATTGTTGCATTCGCAATGAGTATGGTGGCCACCACTCGTGGATTCTGCTTATGCTTTCCATCAGGCAGAGTAGAGTAATTTTGGCAGGACAAACACCGGTTTTCTGTGAGGCCGTGGTATCATTCCGGTCGAGTCGGCCCATTCATGCCGAAGCGTGGCAAAGCCATGGTATCTCCCACTTTGTCTGGACTATACATACTTACACTACATTTTTTTATGAATAGTTTTATTTTCCAATTCAAACTTTTCTAAAGCTATTAGATGTGTGTTGGGAATACCAGAACCGTAGCTGGGATGTACGAGACGAACCACAGAGAGACGGATACAGTGTACGATTCAAACAATAACTAACTAGTTAAAACAACAACTAAATGTTTCTGAGAAAGCAATAAAATGTTAAAATTTTCAATAAACAACATCGTGATGGAAACTGACAAATTTGCTACAAACGCCACCTGGCATCAGTTAACTAAACTAAGTAGCTTTTATTCAGTTTCCAAAGCTTTATATAGATGGCGTCAGCTTACTTTGCTTTAAATATACCGAAGTTTTATTAGATGGCGCTGTGTAACATTGAATTTACCCTAGTATGCCGCGAATAAAAATAATTCATTAGGACATAAATGGTTCTGCTACTCGCTCGTAGATGGCGCTAATGGTATGCAGTATTTATATTGACTGGTAAAATACTGTCACTTTCAGCATGTACAGTAGTATACAGTATTCTATGGATATATTTTTGACGTCAGTGTTGCACATAGACACCCGCTATATTAGTGATGCGGTGGCGCTGTCTTGAGTCCTCCACACACTATTTTAATGATCGTTCGAAAATGATAAAAAATTGTATTGAGGATTACTTTTATTATTAAAACAAAGAAATGATCACATATCTTGATTATTTATAATAAGCCTTAACGAAATTTCTTATTTACGAATCAATGTACCCCAGATTATAAAACTCATTATAAAAACTAAGTTTGAAAAATACTAACAGTGTTGGGAACAACAACTTTCAATTACAGTCTAAACTTGTCTATGTAAAATGTCATTTTCCCAGATAAATTAAAAATCTTGGAATCAAAGAAAATATTGGAAACACCGCCCTATTGTTGTAATATTATTATTTTGTAAAATATTTAAAAATAAATTGTATGTGAAAATATATTTGAATATAAATCTATAATCTTATTTATAAAATTCTCGTGTCACAATGTTAGTAACCATACTCCTCTAAAACGGCTGGATTTGGTGTGCATATCGGGTAGGTCTGAGAATCGACCAACACCTATTTTTTATACACCATTTTTTTATGGCAAGGCAACGTTGGCCGGATCAGCAAGTAATATTATAAATTCTAAAGTAATTCTGCCACGCTATCACGGCTCAACAACTGCGTCGATTTCAATGGAGTTCTGATTCCTCAGGAAGGACATATGCTACTTTCTATCACGTTATCCAACACACACGAGGGCGGAGCTGCGGACAAAAGCTAGTATATATGTATACAATCGCTAACACGACCACGTGACTTGGCGTTGAGAGATGTCATACGTGTAACTCTTACATTATTCGGGTTTGTAGAATGCCGACGATGTGCCAAAATTACCTAGAAATGTATTTAGAAATATTTTTATAGTAGAAGTCTTTACCATTCGTAGACCACCAAGATGGTATCTACCTACTCTAGTATAAATATATAACATAATAAAAGTTCTGCTTAGTTTGAGACTAGATGGCGATGTGTGTTAAATGTCCGAAATATTTATTTACTTACTTTGGGTCCAGATAGCCTTGTGAAAGATTCGTCGAGTTGGTATATCATTTTAGTAACAGTATATACAGCTAGTACGTAAAGATTCTAGATTAGTTAAAACAATCAGTGTGTGACCGTGACTCCTAATTCTAAGTGGTGGCAAATGGAAACCAATGGGGTGTGGAAGCCCTTTGTATGTTCACGTTTGAGGTGACACTTGACAAGTCACAGGTCATTCATTCAGGGATACTTAAACTCCGTACTCCTACGAAGATCATCAATGCTATACATACGCTGATTATGAAAAGGTTTCCTTTTTTTTCGCCTAGCTACCAATGACACCTTATTTGATGATAAATTAGTTGAACCGCTTATAACCTGAACTCTAAGTTCTCCTCTCAAAAAATCAGAGCAACACAGGGTATGAAGGGGAGGTGTGGGCTCTGGTAACCGTTCTGTCTCGGTGAAAAACAAGAATAGATTTGCTCAACATGGATTTTCTGCGAGAACCGGAGTGATACCACAGACTACAGTGTCAAAGTCAAAGTCAAAAAGATGTTTTCAAATAGGCACTTATTTTACAGGCACTTATGAATAGCCAATATTTAATATTTAAAAATTAAGTGATTCTTGTCGCCAGTTCCAAATGCAGCCTACCCTTCATGGAGAAGAATCTGAAAAGAAACTCCATTGTTGCTCCTTTTAAAAAAATGGGTTTATATTTTTTTTTTACTATGAAGTGCTGAAGGGTATATTTCTTCCACGATCACGATGATGATGGCAATAGCAGTGGCGTAGTAGTTTAATTAGTCATGGCGCAGTTCTCTACTTTGCTGAGTGTTACAGACTCGGTCTCAACATGGAACAATACTTTGTATGATTCACAAATGGATGTTCTGTTTTTCGTGTTATCACGTAGGTTTAAAAACATCCTAGTGCGGGATTTTTTTTTAAAAGAAGATTCAGAAGGAATTATAATATATTGCATGCTAGATAACTCATCTATCTCTCTATCCTATCTCTCCTGTAAACAAGCTATGCCGTAGCCTATCTGGGGGCTGTTCCACTAGATAGGCTACGGCGTTGCTTGTGTGTTTTGTACAGTTTTGTACGTCACCTCCTAACTAGATCACCTGTAAATGCACTATACTAAATGTAACGTAACATATAATCTGGTCTTGTTTAAGTATAAATGAATAAATAATGATTAGGTACATTACAAGGTAGAAACAACTTCGAGGACGAGGTGAACAGAAGAATTCAACTGGGTTGGGTCGGTGTTTGGGAAACTTCTCATATGGGGGTATATGGAACCGAAACGTGGACACTTACGGTACGGCTGGTCCTCCAGTTCAAAGTTGCTCAGCAATCAAGAGGTGCTCGGCGTATCTCTAAGGAATTGTATCAGGGATGAGGTGATCCGGCAGAGAACCAAGGTCACTATTATAGCCCACAGGATTAGCAAGCTGAAGTGACAGTGGGCTAGGATAACTATTGGAGTAAACGGGTTCTTAAGTGAAGACTGCGTCGCGACAATCGTAGTGCAGGACGTCCACAGGCCAGGTGGAGGACGACTGGCAGGAGCTGGATGTAAGAAGCCAAGTGGCCTGCAATTGGAGAGGCCGAAGTCCAGCAGTAAACTGCGATAGGATGATGATATTATTAACTAACTATGTAGGTTACAACAACCGCGGGTGACAAAATCAAGTCTAAAAAGTAACCTTAGTTTCTACTTTATCATCAGCTATCCGCTATTAAAAACACCGTCAAAATCGGTTCAGTCATTCCAGAGATTAGCCGAAAAAAACATATATAGATAAAAATTTAAAAAAATATTTTTTTGTAGTAAGCCTATAACTTCCACGTGCATTTAATAAAAAAAACATTTTTAGAATTACAAAAGGACTTTTCAATTTTATTTATATGTAGAGCTTATAAATTATTTATCCACCTAAATCTTTTTTAACGGACTGACTCCACCGAAATAAGAGAAATTCAGTACTGTACAAGCATTTTCGTGAAGTTCAAAATATATTTGCGCCTAAATACCTGAATGGGTAGGTAATTAACGCTATAATTGGGCATTATGCAATTCCACTTTCCATGAAGGGTACTTGTTTACGCATGTTCAGCAGTGGACTCATAGTGGTACTTATGATAACGAAGTAATTAAGCAGGGATTGCAATTATCCAAATGATTTCACCGAATATCGGCTGTATTTAAAGCCAATTTCAATCAATTCGGCGTACGAGGTAGATTTAAATTTCAACATTAAATTTTTGCTATCAATTAGTTCAATAAGAGATGCTCAAATTATATATCAATTAGATAGTTTTCAAATTTATAATTATTGTTAGTAAATATGTACTCACTGTTTGTATTAAGATAGATTTACTAGAAAATCAAAAACAAATAAGTGTAGAGCCGTAAGGTATAACACACATTGTTACGAAAAATTCAAAATATTTTAAACTAACTGACCCGGCGAACTTCGTACCGCCATAGTTTACATAATTATCTGACTCAGCTTCCCACAGGCAGTGTACAGTCGCGGACAAAAAAATTACTTTCCCCGTTATCTTTGAATTTTTCTTATACACAAACCTTGTCCTAACAATAACGAACACATAAAAAAAAAGAATGATTTAATTTGGTGCAGCCGATCGGAAGTTATGCGAGTACATACATTTCGGCGATTCATTTTTAAATAATTATAGATTTAAATATATAAACTGTGTATCCTTTGGGTGTCTTAAGAGTCGCCCGAGGGAGCAAACTGTGCAGGACAATGGCACTGTAAAGCGAAGAAAAACTTGAAGGAAACTTTATACCCACAGCATGTTATAGTACACCAAAAAGTCCTGTATAAGGAGTGGTCTATCTCCAATGGTGGATTATTTAATGCTGTTGTTGATGACCAGGCAGTTATATATTTAACCCCCGACGCAAAAAGAGAGGTGTTATAAGTTTGCCGTCGATATCTGTCTGTCTGTGTGTGTGTGTCTGTGGCATCGTAGCTCTCAAACGGTTGAACCAATTTCGATGCGGTTTTTTTCATTTGAAAGCCAGTTTCCTTGCAGTGGTTCTTATATAGGTCCAGCAGTGTAACTGTATCAGCCCTTTTCCAAAATTATGTAAGGCATTTCTGGCGTATAATTATTCGATAAAGTGCTTGCGTAGAGGATTTTTAATTTTTTAGTTATTAAACTACATACTTCGCAAAGTTTATACACTTAAATGTAAACTAAACGGCAATTATGGTACAAGAAACATTTGAGACTATTACTAAAAGAACTTAAAATACAGTTGTCATAACTGCCAAATACAATAAATTTATATAATGGCTTTATATTAAATACGTTCGATGAACCACGTTCGAGAATACAATTTATTCGTCCATAATAACGAGTACTCGGCATCCGGCAACTGATTATGTTTAAGACGTGACTTTAAATGTGTCAGTGCCTCATTTGGACCAACAGTATTCGATTTTTTTAAATGAAAGACTCGGGAATCAGTGATTATAATATTATAAATATTATAATCACTGATTCCCGAGTCTTTAAAGGTAATACCGGTAATTTCTTAACTTTATTTTGATTGAGAAAAGAAGCAAAAAATACTTGAAATTTGTATATAAGTTTTAACGTGTTATTTTCTTTCCAGGTAAGTTCATTGAAATTATTACGACCAAGACCTAAGGTGCCGTAAAGGTAAGCTGTAAGTGGTTTTCTAGACAGCTTTTGGAGTTCAGAGGAAATTGGGAATAATAATATTTTCCACGACAAAGTATTTCGCTTAGAGAACTATGAAGATGCGAAGTATTCATCCATAAATAAACTACATAGTATATAAAAGCTAATAATATAAGGTTTACATATACATACGTACAGAGCTGTTTTATGAAATGTGGGAAATTTCAATTTAGTTCTGTGCCATTACAATTAAAATATTCATTTCTTAAAAAAAAATATTTTCTTTGTCTTTTCAACTATTTACTTACTACTTTACTTACTGTACTTTCATATTAATGAATTATAGTACGGCACGTTACTGACAGAATAAATATCTATAAAAATAAATAAAATTGAAGTATCTGTTTGCAATTTAAAATTAAGAGTTGTTTTACTAACTGTAAATGAAATTATTTACAGTACTTATATCCAAAAAGCAGGTTTCAAATTTTTGTCTCCTTATCTGTTTCGGTTAATCACTGAAACGGCTGGGTCGATTTTGACGGAATATTCACTAGCAGATAGCTCATGATATAAGGAGTTACGTAGGCTACTTTTTGTACCGCTTGTTTTCACCCGCTGTTGTTGTTGTCAAGGCACAACAACAATCAACCTCTGGTAAAACCACACTGGCTCCGCTAGTAGTACATTAAATAAATTAAATAAATGTAACTAAAAACTAGATTAAATAAATGTATTGTATGACAAATGACTAAAAAGAGTTTGTTAGTGAACCAAATAATGAAGTCTTGCATTACAAATTTTTTTCCTTATTAATTTAGTTCGGATTTCAGTAAAACTAAATAACGAGCAAACTTTTGCCTTCTAAGGTAACATTGTCTTATAAAAATACTAGCTTTCACCCGCGGCTTCGCTCGCATTTAATAAAAAGTATCCTGTGTTACTTCTGACACCTCAAAAAATATGTGTACAAATTTTTATGATGATCGGTTAAGTAGTTTTCACGTGAAAAGGTAACAAACAAACTTACAGTCACATTTATAATTATAGAAGATTGTTACACCACCAATTTAAGTTGAGCAGATTTGATACAAAAAAATGAGCAACCTATCATCATCATGAACGTAATATTGTTAATTCTTTTACAACTAGTATAATTTTAATGACTAAGTTTAATTATGTTTTAAACGGTACACAACTTGAAAAGGTGGAGGTAATACGAGATCTGGGAGTCTTATTAGATAGTAAGCTTCATCTTGATGACCACGTTGATGCTATTGTTAGCAATGCTTTTAAGATGTATGGTTTCGTTGTGCGTTCCAGCACGTGTTTTACTCAGCCCTCAACTTATCTTTACCTGTATAATACTTTGGTTCGGTCACAACTTGAGTATGCTGTGCCAGTCTGGAATCCATTTTATGACAAATATGTAACTGCTATAGAATTAGTCCAGAAAAAATTTTTGCGCTGCATGCATTATAAGTGTTATCATAGATCATCCTCATACAAAGATCTTCTAATGGTTTATAACTGTATCACGCTAGAACACAGACGCTTATATTTGGAAGCAATGCTACTGTATGACCTGTGCCACAGTAACTATGATTGCACTGCACTCACCAATAGACTTTGTTATGTTGTACCCACTAGGACTCATTGCCGTAATATCTGTAAAATTTTTGCAACTACCCGATGTCGAACCAATGCTGGCAAAAGATCGCCAATGCACAGAATGGTTGATAGCTTTAACAAATATTTCTGTACTATTGATCTAATGGTAGTGCGTCCTAGCTCTTTTAAAAAGTTATTGAAAAAAACTTGAAAACCTTAATGTTTAATGCTTATTCAAATTAACTCAAGTGTTAGCCTACAATATTATATGTATCTAATTTTATATCACTGTCAAACGCATAGTATCGCTAATGTATTCTAATGTTCTCAAAGGAAGAAACCCTGTTAATGTTACTTTACTACTATGTGGTAAATGTCGCCGATGGCACAATTATTCATACTTTTATGTAATTGTACTTATAACCTTGTATTGTGTTGTTGTTTATTTACCTAAATAAAAACAAAAAAAAAATTGATGTTATGTGACTTGTGATTTGCTGTGCCCTACAGGGTCCACGATTGTTTCAAGTTTTTAAGCGTGACATGTAAATACGTACAACATCTCAACTCTATTCACCCGAAAATAAAGTTTACATATGAAATGGAGACGGATAGGTCGTTGTCCTTCTTAGATGTTAAAGTAACCGTGAGATCAGATGGGTCCTTGTCACACTGTGTGTACCGTAAGCCTACTCATACGGATAGATACCTACACGCCACGTCTCATCATCACCCCCGGCACTTGCAATCTGTTATAACTTCACTCAAGAACAGAGCTTACGATCTCTGTGACCCTAAACATTTAGAACGGGAGCTAGAACATGTTCAGGAGGTACTCATAGGTAACGGATATCAAGTGAATGGAGGACGGAAGCAACCGAAAATAAGACGCAAGTATCCAGAAGTGAACAGGCAACCAGCCTATGTGCCTTATGTCAAGGGAGTTACGGATAAGATCGGGTCCGTGTTAAAGAAATACTCCATTCCGACAGTATACACACCAGGCATAAAGATTCACAACATCGTCGGCACACCGAAGGATATATTGCCACTACAAACTCCGGGTGTGTATAAAATAGACTGCAGCTGCGGAAGTTCCTACATAGGCCAAACGAAGCGGACTATTGCTGAAAGGGTCAAAGAACATATCGCTGCTGTGAAGAACCGACAGACGAGCAAATCGGCGATTGCAGAACACACACTCGATGCAGGTATCAACCACTGGATTGAATTTCACCGCACGCAAGTCCTCTCCACCGAACGTCACTTTTACTTTTACTCAAGAGTAGTAGTACGTGAAGCGATTGAGATTAAAAAGCACAAAACTTTCAATCGGGAAGATGGTTTGAAATTATCTACAGCGTGGAATCCTGTTTTAAAAAACATACCACCTCGCTTTTCTGCGCAGTCAGATAAACACCAGAATAGGAACACATCGGTTTGCTTACAGAATAGGGACACTGTTAGTGTGGTATGTGACGGTACATGGCGAAACAAATTTATCAATAATGTCCAAAATGTGCGGGTGGACGAAGAACCTTCTACTTTACGGATTCGACGACAGAGGGCGTGCGCCGCTGAGCCAGTCAGCCTGTGACCACAGCCGGTGCAACCTGGTCGAAACGTCAGGCAAATCAGTGGTATGTAATACCTTTTAATAAGTGATCGCGTTAATTCCCGTAAAATAATTATTGTTATATCATGGAACGCGAAAGTTTAAAAGTTAGTGTGACATGTAAACCATATATTTACAACATTGTAGAATGCAAATAAATGATATGAATCTAGGATGGGTAATAACATCATAGACAGCTCATTAAATATCATACATATATAGAATCGATCGTTGATAGTTGAAGTCAAATGACGTACGCCTCCCTGACTTCTTTTACATACTTCGTTACGTTCTTTAGTCTATTATTGACTGCCTCGGTGGCGCAGTGGTAGCGTAAGCGACTGCTGTGCTTGAGGTCTCAGGTTCGATTCCCGGGTCGGACCAAATGTTTGTATGATCTACAAATATTTGTTTCGGAGTTTGGGTGTTTACTATGTATAATATATATTATGTATTTACGAAAAAAAAGTATATATGTATTGATATCAGTTGTCTAGTACCCATAACACAAGCTCTGCTTAGCTTAGGACTAGATGGCGTTGTGTGTTAGATGTCCGAAATATTTATTTATTTATTACATTATTTCGTCTCCTCTTCACGAAATGACTATTATTACGAATAACATTGAGGTAAACAATTCATACATTAAACACATATTTTTTCAAATAACTTGTGAAATGAGTAAAAAGTTATATTTATAATATTTACAACGTTCCTCATTTTACATTATTCTGTACGGAGTTAATAAATAGTAGTATAATTGATGTTTAATACTGCCAGATATGTTATTACGGTTAACTCATATTTTACCATCACGATATTAAAGCCGCAGGCAAAATTATGTTTAAATATTAACAGTATATTATATTTATTACATATATTATTTATTGGAACATGAACAATCAAGTATATGAAATTCGTATAGTAAGCAATGCATCTAAAACGTACATAATACTAAAGGCAGATACGATAGAATGCCATTTTATAGGATTCTAATAAACAATCCCATCTAAAGTAATTTGACTACACTCGCCGCTTCAATTCTTTTACATGTTTGTGAAAGAACACAATATACACAATCCCAGTGCGTGAGTTGCCTATTTTGAGAAGCCCAAAAAAGGTCAGAGTTTCATGATATAGGAGAGGTTTCTGTAAAGCAGTAAATTGCAATAGGTTAACAATGATGATGAGTTGTATTTAAAGAAGAAACTAATACTTTGTATGTGACAAAAGTCACATTTAAAGTCGATAAGAAGTTTAAAAGCTCAACCAAGCACGATACCTCCATGCCAACGTCACAGTGACAGAGTGACAACGGTGACGTCACGATAAACCACCACGTACCCCGTCACACCCGAGCATAAATTAAGGCTTATCCTTGAACGCAGCTTACATAATTATAATACAGCCGAATTAATATTTACATATTCGGCTTCTTCGTTTACGTAATTTATATATGTAGATACAGATTTCTGTATATCTAATACCTTTAAACGAGCAATTCTTGTATACAAATACTAGCTGACCCACGCAACGACGTTTACGTCTCCTATTGCCCGTAGCGTAAAAAAAATCCCCCGTTTTTGTAGCACTCTTCATTGGTGCTCTGCTCCTATTGGTATTAGCGTGATGATAAATAGCCTATAGCCTTCCTCGATAAATGTAGTATCCAACACTGAAATAATTTTTCAAATCGGACCAGCAGTTCCTGAGATTAGCGCATTCAAACAAACAAACATATTAGTATAGATATATTCTCGTATACTAGCCGACCCGCGAACTTCGTACCGCCGCATTTTTTTTTGTAAATATTTTGTAAATTTCTGTGTAAATTCTAGAAATAGAAATACGGCGCCATCTACCGGATATCTGTGCAACTTAGATGCCAAACTACCATCTAATAGGATTTTATAGAACTAACTGATAAATACACACTAAAGTCGTAAAATAAACAAATATTGAGATCAATAATTGAGATAAAAACTACTCTATCGACCAAGTTGGACCAAATTACAGATGCTTACCAAATTTGATGAAAATTGATTCAGTAGTTTCGGAGTTTATCGCGCATATACATCGTGACAAGAATTTTTATATAAATAAATAATCTGAATCTCGGAAACGGTTCCAACGATTTTCATCGATCGAGATCGATTTCAGCTAGGATTCATTTTTAGATTTTACCAAAAAAAAGATACACCGGTCATCCAGGTACTTTGTAATTTATAAGGCCTACTCAGACCCAACCTTTTAACCTGATTATAGGAATATTCAAAGACGATAACGCAGTTGTGGTTCTTGAAATGTAGGTGCCCATTTGCGGTGATAGTAACTTACCATGAAATGACCTGTCTGCTCATCTATCACTATTCAGGAAATACAAGTGTGTTTCAATCTTAGTGGTGCAATTTGGTAGTTCGTGACCCGTTCTCTATAATTATATACTAGTCAATAATGACTAGTAAAGAACAGGTCAGTTGCCTTTTGGCTAGAGTAGGCAAATATTATAATGTAAACATAAAGTTTACATAATGAAAGAAGTCGGTTAAAAATAGAAATGAATAAAATATAATAAAATAGAAATGAATCACCGAAATGTATAATATCTATCTATTACTATAAATATGAATCTAAGTTTGTTTGTTACGCTTTCACTACTAAACCGATCATCATGAAACTTTGTACACATATTCTTGTAGATATTAGAAGTAACATAGGATACTTTTAAAGGCGAGTGAAGCCGCGGGTATAATCTATAAATATATATAAATAATTTTCGATCGATTGAAACAAATTGGATGATTATTTTATTTGTTTGTTACTGTCAGGCAAGGTGTGTATAAAAGAAAATTATAAGGAAACCCTAAGGGTTATATTTTCTTTGTCCGCTACTGTACACTACTCGTGGAAACCTTAATCGTACATAACTACTAAAACAAGTTTTTCGGAGACTTAAGTATGGCGGTACGAAGTTCGCCGGGTCAGCCTGTTCAAAATAAAAATAACAATATATCTCAAATATCAAAAGGTTCAAAGAATTTACCGTCAACATTGAAAATGAACACTTACTTTGGAACCATTTTATTACAAGCTTTTTATTAACTTGCAATGTATGTATGTATGCTTTTATGTTCAGGTGGAATCTTGCAACTCAATTTTGAAGCAGATATCTTCAACCGATTTTACTGAAATTTTGCAAGCATATGTATACAGCGTGACAATACAATATTATAATGAAATGGAGAAAAGGAAGGTGGCCATAGGAACTCTGTAAAGAAAAGTCGCAACATCATCGAGTTTGGACTCGTTTGATTCGTCTCGAGGCATTCCAGTAAAAAAAGTTTGTTTTTAAAAAACTTTTTAATTTAATTTATTGTGAATAATTATCCCTATTGAATTATGTGTATAAGATACCTTACCTTATACGAAATACAATATTTTTGAGAAATTTACTATTCCTGTCCTCGATTTCCTATGAAAGAACAAAACGTATTAATGTGCTAGTATTAATAAAACATATCGTAACCGAATCTTAACAAAATCGAATTGCCTTGTTGGAATTTTATGTGAGCAAACGGACAGTAACATAAGTTAAACAGGATTGATACTTTGGCCCACCCGAAAACCAGTGTTAATATCGAATGTGTTATATTTAATTTTAGTAATGTTATTACCAGAACAAACATTTAAAAAAAATCGGACATCAGACACACAACGCCGTCTAATCCCAAACTAAGCAAAGCTTGTGCTATCGGTAAGTACTAGACAACTGACATATTTTTTTTTGTAAATGCTCATATATATCATACATAGAAAATACCCAAACTCTGAAAAAAAATGCAGATCATACAAACATTTGATCCGGCCTGCGAATCGAACCCCAGACCTTAAGCTCAGCTCAGCAGTCGTATAAGCACCGAAGCAGACAAAAAAATACATCACAAAATCTTAATATTGATGAATATTCTTTTATTGCTTTCATTCTATTTTCTTCTGAGTGTATACAATAATATATAATATATATTATTGTTTATATATTATATAGAAATATATATTGCACAGGCTCCGCCTAGTTCGAGATCACACGACCCTTTGTGAGATGTGTGATATTATTATTACGTTTGACTCCTTTTATTTTCAGAGCTGTAAAAAGAAACCATCGTACTTTTATAAGTATAGGTAAAGATATTACTCTCCCTGGCGTCACGTAGACGGTAAAAACATGTACCTAACTCCAGGCAGCTTGACTGAGTCTTCTACACATTTTATAATTATTTTTCACTAGTTTCAGTTTCACCGAGTGAGTGAGGATAAAACCCTGCCTCTATCTCCCCCACCACCCATCCCCCAAAGGCCGGCAACGCACTTGTACCCTCTGGTGTTGCGGGTGTCCCTGGGCGGCGGTAATCGCTTACCATCTGGCGATACGACTGCTCGTTAGCCCCTAATTCCATAAAATAAAGTGAAAAATCCCTCCGGATCGCCGGCTCCCCGGAGACTGGGGTATGTGGTGATTCCACTAAAAACCACCCGCGACGGCAGGTCTCAGGCGCCCTGCTCTGAGGAGGACTCGGATCATGATATTTAGGGTCCCTCCCAGGATCAACGACGCGTGACTCTTCTGGGCTTCCCCCTGCCTATCAGCCCAGTTATTATATGTTGACCTTCATAATATACTTACACCTTTTCCAAATCTGTTACAGTACAAACAAGATTTATGTTTCGCGTATAAGTATCATTAGAACAACAACAACAGTAGAACGTTGGAGCTCGTTACGAAACTGAAATAAATAGCTATTAGTCGGACGTCATTAGAGGCTTGTCGCCAGCGATTATCGACGGAAAATAGCTCAACCAATCTAATCGTCACTTCCTACGTGGTTCCGTTCGAAACACGCCAGCTTAACACAAACTTTATAAATACATTGTGTTGTCAAACAGCATTATTAGTGAACACTGCAACGTGATGGTTCTGATCTTATCATTTGAAGAACGCGAAAAAGGACGTAGATTAAAAGGAACGCATTAGAGCCTCAATGATGGGCACTATGTGTTTTTTCAACTTCAAACATTAGTTTTGTTTCTATAATAAAAATAATCTATCATTTAATTTAAGCTGAATAAAGTTACATCTGTTTTGTAAAAATGTCGTGTTATAGTATATGTTATCGAACTCCTCCGAAATGCTTTAACTTGTTTTTATGAAATTGTTTCTATATTTATAGGTAGGTCTGAGAATAAGTGGTAGGCTATTTTATAGCCTTAGGTGATAAAGGCCCTCTCTAGAAATATTTTAGTTTTTTTAACCCCCGACCAAAAAGAGGGGTGTTATAAGTTTCACGTGTCTGTCTGTCTGTCTGTTTGTGGCACCGTAGCTCCCGAACGGATGAATCTATTTCAATTTAGTTTTTTTTATATGAAAGGTGAGTTACGTGCAACTGTTCTTAGACATGTTTCATGAAAATCGGTTGAGACGTTTAAAAGTTATGGGGGTGAAAGTGGCGAAGGGTAACCGAATGTCTACAAAAATCTCATCGTGTGGGGTCTCAAATGAAAGGGCATAACGTGTTTTTTACTTTTAAAGGGAACTCAGGTTATTATGTCGGATGTTTTTTTTTTATTTTGAAAATTAATAGTTATTTATTATTTATTATAAAATAATTCACCCTTCTTTAATCAACCCCTATTTTAAAAGCAATTTATATGGCAAAACCAGGTTTGCCGGACCAGGTAGTTTACATATAATATTATTAATATATAAAGGTCTGTTTTATCCATGGACAATTCATTCATATAACTAAAGTGAACTGATCCTAACTACGTTATTAAGTTACGTATTACCTACATTATTTACGATTGTAGGTGAGCTTATTGTAAATTATATTTTAAACTAGCTGAGCCCCGCGGTGTTACTCGCGTTTGTAGTTGTAATCGCGGGCAACGCTGCGGGGCGAAGCTAGTCTACAAAAAGTAGCCTAAGTTACTCCTCATATCATCAGCTATCTGCTATTGAAATAACGTCGATATCGGTCCAGCCGTTCCAGAGATTAGCCGGAAACTTTTAAACAGGGACCACAATGGACACGAAACATTATGGTTCTTAAGTAAGCCGTAGGTACGTATATTACTTATTTGATTTTAACAAATCCCCCAAACAGACAGAAATTTGCGCTAATAGACATAATGATTAATTGTATGTTGTTGTGTAATTATTAGGTCGTCTTAGAATAAACAACGACAGTCGAAAGCTTATAATGACGACGTGATACCGGTGCGTCAATAAAACGAATCGCTCAATGTGATGAAAAATGTCCATAGTTAAGTTGTAGTGAGGGTAACATTGGCTTAACTGCCAACTAATAGTTGAGAGTTTACTTGCGTACTTTTTTTTGTGTGTAACACGTGATTCCTCTTCAAGCGTAAATATTTTTTATGTCAGTTAGATAATGTATACATTTAGAATAACCTGAATAAATTGGAATGGCGTTTATTAACCCAACTTCGACGATGCCAAAAGGTTTTCGCAGTCTATGTATGTTTGTTTGCTCCACCACGGTGCCTAAACTGCCCGAATGACATCATCATTTATTTAAGAGCTAGGCTCTTGTCGATGCAGTTTTTTTCCAGATCTCCCTATAAAGAGCGCTTCTTTGACCTTCTTATACGTTGCGACCGCCACTTTTTCCATCATCTGGTTGATATAACATAAAAACCTTTATACATTTTTTTTTTTTTTTTTTATGGAATAGGAGGGCAAACGAGCAGACGTATCGCCTGTTGATAAGCGATTACCGCCGCCCATGGACACCTGCAACACCAGAAGCGTCACAAGTGCGTTGCCGACCTTTGGGGGATGGGGAGGGGATGGAGTATGGGCCTCCGGTATCCTCACTCACTCGGTGAAACACAGCGCAAGCACTATTTCACACCGGTTTTCTGTGAGGCCGTGGTATCACTCCGGTCGAGCCGACCCATTCATGCCAGAGCGTGGCTCTCCCACGGTACGATTTTATTAAATGTTTTCACGTAGTCGGGTATAATTCTTTAATTTTTTATTTATGATAAAGGTAGCAAACGACAAGGTAGGTCCCTTTATGGTAAGTAAAACACATTGCCTGAATACACAAAAGTACTTGGACGCTATTGGATTGATCCCACCCTCTCGATAGAGTCATGGTAAAAACAATGAAAAAAAAATTTGCGTCGGTTTTATTAAGGCATTTTATAAATACATTGCTTGATTTTTATATACAATGAACGCGGCAACAGAGTACCCGGTGCATCTAAAAAGAAACATTATTAGATTCCACAATACTCAAAACACCAAAATTGTCTTGGCCAACTGTACTGCCGTCCGTGTGGAAGTGTGCCAAACTCTAATGACAAGTATAAAGGTTATACAGTATAGGTAGTGGTATTTTTGTTAGAAGGCTCTGAAATTACTTTTTTAAGAAATAGTTATAATAAATGATATTATAATCTCCCCCATTAAACAACACTGACCTTTAGAAAAATATTGACGAAAGTTTATTAACATTCCAAAATTGTACGTGTGCAATTTGAAAGGAATCAAAGTAAAAATGTAATGGAATTAAAACAGCATGGAACTGTAATACATACTTAGTTTTTATAAATAAATACACGGAATAAGTAGAATCTCTTAGCATAATAAATATGTTCTTCTACTTGTACAAAGTTGACAAGTACAAGTTGAACATGCGACGCTGCGTAAGGCAACAAACGTATAACAAAATAAAAATTTGAACTAATTAGCGTTGTGTGGGGCGTAACGATCGATAAGTAGCGACTGGCCAACCCACGTGCTACAACAAAATCGATTGCTTACATGACATTTTAAGTGTGGAAACATACAAAACGTTTAATGTGACGACCTGTACTATCATATTTCATAATAATATTATTGAATAGTCTAGTTTTATTATTCAAAACCCTCTAGGTAAGGTTTTATATTCTAGAATTGAAAAACTGTGACTGTGGAAGGGATGAAAACTGTGCGCCAAGATCATTGCTAAAGGCTATCTGCTGTCACTGAGTATTCCATATAATAACGAGGCGTGAACTATAAGTAAATCCTTTGAAAAAAATAACAGTAACATTAATGAATAGATAATTAATACATTACTTAGATTCTAGTTTTGATATTCCTACCATTGATTGCCGCGAAGTAGGTACTTTGTATTCAGTTAGTCTTCCAATACAACATTCTAACTTTGTCACTGTGATACAGCTGTTCTATGAGAAGTTCTACTTCAATGAATCCTTGTCGTATTTTAAATAGTCACGTAACTTATACACCACCATAGCAGAACGAGATATTTATGTGAACACCCTATAAATAAGTAACCAGTCTTGGAAATTGATGGAACAGATTTTCCTTGTTGAGAAATTCGTTCGACATTCTATGATTTTAATAGTAATACAATAGGAAAAAATACGTTTTTTTCCCTTTTCTTTATGTATGGCCTTGCCAAAATGACTCTACTCTGCCTGATGGAAAGCATAAGTAGAATCCAAGAGTGGTGGTCACCATACTCATTGCGAATGCAGACAATGCAACAATGTACCCACACTATGGCGGCCTAATACTAAAACATAACATAATTATGCAATATACATATCCAGTATACCATGACGTGTTCTCGACAAAGTACTAAAACATAAGACTATCTACATGTTTTTTTTTTTTAATCATTTTACAAGTAAAATGATCTAAGCATTTATAAGGACAGACAGAGAGCGGGAGCGACTTTGTTTTATACTATACTAGCTGACCTACGCAACCTCGTTTGCGTCCAAACTACCATCCCCGTTTTAACCCCAAAAGGGGGTTGATTTCTAAAGATACATTATGAGTACACCTCCACACCATCTATAGAGCATACATTTTAAATTTCAAGTCTCTTACTTCAAAAATATAGGACTTTTATACAAACTTCCAACCCCCGTTTTACCCCCTTAGGGGTGGAGTTTCGTAAAATCCGTTCTTAGCGGATGTCCACACCCTATAAGGAACCTACCTGGTAAATTTCAAGTTTGTAGGTGTTATAGTTTCTGAGATTTCGTGATTAATAAGTGAGTGGTATTTGGCTTTTATATATAGATAGTGAATATACTATAGACCTGAAAACAATTTTTTTTGAAAAGTTGTATAATAAGGGGACATGATTACATATTTACGCTTACAAGTATTTAAAACTGTGTCGTGATTGTACTGGTAGTGTTCTGAATACAATTTAAGACTATATTTCTATTTGTGTACAAATCATGTTTATTTATGAATGCAAAAACGCCCCAGAACAGTTCTTAGCATAATTTAACTAAGTGTCGAATTTAAGTTCCTTATTTCTTACGACAGCTTGTGTGATCTACTACTTGGCTTATGTAAATTTTTTTATATACCTCTTTGCTTGCTGAACGGCTGAGAAAACTGATGCTACAGACCAGTTTGTACTACTTCAAGGCCATTTGAGTACACCTTGTGCAACACTTTGTGTATTTTCCTTTGGAAACGACCTTCATAGTTACAGGTTATAGCTAATTATCACAAAAAAATCTATAATCTTGGGGTTGTAGTATTAGTTTTGAGGTCATAACCAAGAAGACGAGCAAACTTATAGATCTTTAGGGATCATAATACCATAAAAAGAGGAAAACTATTAGCAAATGATTGCAAAAAGTAAAAGAGCACTTAAAAACTGTGAAAAAGGTTTTTTTTTAAATATGACAATGATAGGATATCATTGTCAATATGACAATGATATTCTACCATTGTCATATTTTGTGTGTCATATAATGGTAGAATATCATTGTCAATATGACAATGATATCCTACCGTTACATTATGACCGCTGGAATCCACTCCAATGGATTCTCCAATCATCTGACTGACCTCGACTTTCCCGTATATCAGTCCTAATTTCGAGCCAGTTAAGTTTGGGTTAGTACCAATTCTTGCAATATAGGGATAACCGAGTAGTCACCTAATGATAACTGACTAATGTCGCCCGCATACTGGTTTTTCCACAAAGTTTTAGATCTTACAATTTACAATCTTAACAATCGGGCAGACATTAGGGCCAGTAAATATAGTTACCCATATAACCCCCGGCTTTACGTGCTTTCCGAGACGCGGAGGTTAGGACCCCAACTTCCAAAACTCCAGATTGTTATTATGAATATTTATAATTATAAAACTGAGTTACGCTTTTTACTTACAAATATGATAGGAAATAAGTTAGTAAAAACTTGTAATGAAGTAGTAATTATCAATTTATCAAGGCTATAATATATATATATATAATACTACACGTGTTATGCCTCGTGTAATGCCTTCTGCCTTTCCTTTTTGAAAAACCTTGTTGGATACAGGTTATAGGTAATTTTAATAAAAGAAAAACAATCAACTCAGGGTTGTGTCATTGGTGGCGAGGTCGCAAAAAGCAAGCTTAGAAGTTCATTGCTTAAATCTATTAGAATTGAATTGTAGCACTACAATAGATATCACATTTGATCAGTACGTAAGTTAAGACAAACTAGCAGAAGACCGCCTCACGTCACCTCGCGGGAAGTAACTGCAGCCTATTTACGCGATGTCATCCTTTGAAAGCCCTTCCCGGCCAGAATAATAAAGTATGTGAGCAGGCCAACTAACATTTTTAGTCAAAAGCAACCAGAAATTACGTAACACCGGTTTTGTGAGTGGCCGTGGAATAAGTCAAAACATGGTTCCTACAACGTTTTGAACTTACCATATTTTAAGTTTAAGAGTAAATAAAGGGTGGCTCAGTAAGATAAAATCAGCGCTGTGGTCACTTTCAGGACCGCAGCATAAGCTGAGCTGTGGCCTTTTGGTCACACAGTTAGACATTTCACTGCTTTTATTTTGTTTGTTTTGTATATTGTTTGTATGATAATAAGTTAAATGTCTCATTTTTCTCTTCTACATGTTTATGTGTGACTAATAAGTGTATTCTTTCTTTCTTAAGAGTGCATTTTTTCATTTGACAATAAAAACATGTATTTTATGAGAGGGTTGTGATTTTTTTATTGGATTGTAAAGGAGACATAATCTGATTAAAGGCTCCTACATATACCTGCTAATTCGCATTGCATCGCAAATATCTGCGAGCTCGCACGAATGCACCGCAAGAACACAGAAAACTTGTGACGCCTCTGGTGTTGCAGGTGTCCATGAGTGGCGGTAATCTCTTACCATCAGGCGATACGTCTGCTCGTTTGCCCGCCTATTACATAAAAAAAACTTCACGCCGCATCGCATCGCAGTTATGTGTGGGAGCCCGAAGTATGGAATAAAATATCCGCCAAATGCCCCACACGGCTTTCATGACAAGTATTATTACTCTTTTTATAAAGTTTTCCATGACTTTGTCTGGACTATATTTCACCGATGACGCGTTGGATCTTATATTTGAGCTGATAAATCATTTCTGGTTTATTCGCATAAATCCGAGATTTCACTAAATCTCAAAGATGAAAGAGTCTGAGAGAGAGAAAGAGATAAAGTAGACTGAAAATTCTTCAAAGTGTGCGAACGGTCTCAGTATAACATAAAAAAATTGTACAATGCCGAGTCGCCACATGCACAAAGAAAAAAGCGGCCAAGTGCGAGTCGGACTCGCCCATGAAGGGTTCCGCAGCAGCAAGTAGCATAATATATTTTATTTTATTGTGTGTTGATTGAATGAAAGGTAAATTGCAGTTTACGATTTATGACGTATTAAAAAAACTGCTTACTAGATTTCGTTCAAACCAATTTTTGGTGGAAGTTTGCATGGTAATGTACATCATATTTTTTTTAGATTTATCATGCTATTATTTTAGAAGTTACAGGGGGGGGGGGACACACACATTTTACCACTTTGAAAGTGTCTCTCGCGCACACTATTCATTAGAAAAAAATGATATCAGGAACCTCAATATCATTTTTGAAGACCTATCCATAGATACCCCACACGTATGGGTTTGATGAAAAAAAATTTTTTGAGTTTCAGTTCTAAGTATGGGGACCCCCAAAATTTATTGCTTTTTTTGTGTGAAAATCTTAATGCGGTTCACAGAATACATCTACCTACCAAGTTTCAACATTATAGGTCTTATAGTTTCGGAAAAAAGTGGCTGTGACATACGGACGGACAGACAGACCGAAAGACATGACGAATCTATAAGGGTTCCGTTTTTTGCCTTTGGCACGAAACCCTATAAATAACGTATGTAGTATTACTTATTATATACATTATGTAGTAATAATGTAGGTAGTAGAGCCACGCTGATTTCAGCACGAATGGGCCGGCTCGACCGGGGCGGTACTACCCTCGCACAGAAAATTAACGTAAAATGACAGCGATCGTGCTGTCGTGTTTCGTTGGTGAGAGCGAGACCGGAGGCCCAAATAGTCTAGTCAACAAGTTACATACTTGTTGACTAGACTAAAAGATGCAGAAGCATCACTAGGCCGCCATGGTGTGGGTCGCCATACTGCATTGTCTGCATTCGCAGTGAGTATCGTGACCACCACTCTTGGATTCTGCTTATGCTTAAGTTAAAAAGTACACTCTTGTTTGAGGCACCATATAATAGTTAAAATACTAAAATAAAACAATATAAGTAAGTAAGTAATATGTCAGACATAATACAAATGTATTATTGTAATGAAACCCCCAACGTTTTCCTTCGGTGAAGCCTTAGTTGCTTATTTAATCTTGTAAATATTCAAAGGTGCGTTATTAATTTAGCAAAGTATTAATGCTGCCTTCTGAATGTTGCAATATGGGCTCAATTTGCCTTTCTGAAATATTCCGTCACTGAACAATTATTGGAATCTTCCCCGAAAGTAGCTATTATAATATCTATGAATATATATGAGTACCTTCGAGGCTGTTATGATGTACTGGAATATAATAACAATAATATCGTGAAAGTTTAAACCTCCGCAAGTTTCTGTTAGAATATTCAATTGAATCATAATATTGTGATGAGTATTACTGATCTAAATTCACCGTGAGAGAGAATTCTCGGCACATGTGACTGACTCGACTGAAGTCATACCACGACTTCACAAAATACAAATGTTAAGCATTTATTATTACTTTCACTGAGTGACGGACGTTATGAGAGTTTCAATTGCTCACTCGCTGACTGATGTCATAGAAAAGGAGAAAAAATTGTGAGTCTTCTCACCGCTTCGCCCTGAGCGCTGTGGGTTCAACCTCCTATGAGAAGGAGAGGGGCGGAAGGATTCCGAAGCTACTGGTGACTGCTGGCGGCGAAAGTCATCGTGGTCGACTACGCACTGAATGTGAAGACTGCATTAAAGCGTTTACTCAGAAAGTATTTCTCTAAAGCGAACTCTAGGCGCGAACTTTTTATCGTGTTAGTTTGCCTTTTATAGCAGACATTTATCAAAGTAAATAATTTATTTATAATAAAAAAGATTTTGTATAAATTAAACAAAAGAAAACATGAAAACAACAACAATTAATTTTATAAAAGAATTAGTATATAATTGTTGCGTAGACATAGAATTGCACGTCTACGCGATGCTTTGACTTCAATGTCTAATTAAGTAACTCTTACTCATTAAAGAATTTATACTGTTAGTAATGAGGCAACATCATACCGATACGTTATTGTAGTAGCGTTATCTACAAAAAACCGTCGAGCGTCAAATAGGTTTTGTTCAATAATATTAGTGTGGAGAGTCTGGAAAACTAGATAGTGATTCAGTTAACCGTATTAAAAGCGATTTTCAATTGAACCGGACATCTTAAAGCTCGTCTGTTACCGCGGTTTGGGTGAATGCTATGCTCACGGTGCTTCAAATTCTATGGTGAATTGAAGTGTGCAAGAACTATTACTAGTATTTGATTTAATTTTTTCTTCATTTCTACCATAATAAATTACTTACATGTTTTAGAATTTTTAGAATTATGCCGGCGTTGCGGCGGAAAACCTCAAACGGCGTAAGTACCAAAATTTAATAGGTAATTGCATTTTTGAACCGTTTGGGGTAGAGACGCTAGGTTCATGGAGTCCGAGTGCTCGCGCTATGTTTAAACAACTAGCCAAGCAACTGATTGATGCTTCTCGTGACCAGAAGGCCGGCCTTTTTCTAGCACAGAGAATCAGCATTGCCATTCAACGTGGTAATGCTGCCAGTCTTTTGGGAACACTACCAGTAGGCGAAGATGTGGAGTTTTTTGACGCTTGTATGTAAATATTGTTATTTTTTTTATAAATCATGGTTATGTACATAGGTTTCTATATTGTGTAATAAATATTCGTTATGTGTTTTTATAAGATCAATTTTTTATTAATATTTACAATGTATAATGATAATGACAAAGGAGTTAGGCTTTTGTAGAGTTTTTTTTTTATCGTTTATCCCACGATGTTTATCCTACGTTTCAATTTAAATTTTGGGTGCATGACATCTAAGTCATCCATTCAATATCTATACTAATATTATAAAGAAGTAAAATTTGTGTGTTTGTATATTTGTTAAATTGTAAGGGGTAATCTCGGGATCTACTGAACCGATTTTGAAAATTCTTTTACCAATAGAAGGCGTTATTTGGGAGTGACATAGGCTATAAAATAACGCGAAAAGTGGAAAGACTTTTTCGTGGTAGCTGAATTTGTAAAGTAAGTCGGAGAAAAAAATGTTTACCGCCCAACGAAGTGGGCACGGGTCAGCTAGTTTGCAATATAATCATGAACTAACACGGTCTTAAGATTTCGCTACTATTTGTTAGTTACACTATTTATAAAATAAAATAAAATAAATATTTATTTTGACTACCTACTTCGGTGGCACAGTGGTATCGTATGCGACTGTTGTGCTTGAGGTCTCTTGTTCGATTCCCGGGTTGGACCAAATATTTGTATCATCTGCAAATTTTTATTTTTATTTGGAGTTTGGGTGTTTTCTGTATATGATATGTATACATTTTCAAAAATAAAAAAGTAGGTATACGAGTATAATATGTATTTATATCAGTTATCTAATAACCATAATACAAGCTCTGCTTAGTTTGGTACTAGGTGGCGTTGTGTGTTAGAAATCCGAAATATTTATTTTATTATTATTTATAACTCAAGAACGGCTGGACTAATTTTATTATTTTGTGGTCTTTGTCCGGAATAGGATACTAAATATTAAATAGGATATTAGTTAAATTATCATTATAAACACAATGTTATCATTCATTGATTGTTAGGCGGACCGAAGTTCACTAGGTCAGCTGGTTATATACAATATAATATATACTCGTATTTACGATTTATTATTTATTTATATCACCTTTACTACTATCAGTATAGGTATTACGTCAAGCGATAGAGAGGCTAACTTATAATGTTAATAAGTTTAAGAAATATATATTTGTCGAGGTGAATATTTACTTCGCAAATGTCGGTCAGAAACTTCTCAGTTCTAAAGCCGTAGCTTAAGACGGATTAAGATACCATATCGTTTCGCCTCGGCTGCGTCATTCATGGACCCGAGGCGAACAGATTTCGCTACAAGGGTCGGTAATAATGATCTGTCCTTTAATTGCTGTGTCTTGTTCTGTTATAATGATGCCTTTGTTTGTGCCATGATGAATTAATGAGTTTTTTCTTTTTGTTCGGAAATATTCAGTTTGGATTGTATGGAATAATGTCTTGACATAGAATTTATCTGTCTTACAAAGCCTGAGGAGAGGCGTATGTACAGTAGTGCTGTATTGAAGGCTATTGGTGTGATGATGTGAAAAATCTGAACATCATCATCTCAGCCAAAAGACATCCACTGCTGGATAAAGGCCTATAAAGGCCTCCCCTAAGGCTATCCACAACCACGGGCCCTTTACTGCTCGCATCAAAAAGCTTTTCGCGACTTTCACCAGGTCGTTGGACCACCTTGCAAGCTTTAACAGAAAAATGAATTAGTACAAAAATATAAAAAATTGTATTTCCTGTACTTCTTTACATATATTATATGGGTACTTTAAGCGGATATTGAAGAAACATCTCACTAGGCCGCCATAGTGCGGGTCACCACGCTGCATTGTCCTTATTCGGATTGAGGATGGTGACACCACTCCTGAATTCTGCTCATGCTTTCCATCAGGCAGAGCAGAGTCTCTTTGGCAGTTAAAATATAAAACATTATGACGGTGAAGTCAGTTTTTGTTCGTTCTCTACTTTCTACTTATTTAATTACCAATGCCATTTCGTACGTACTCATTACGGATTTATTTTAACGCTGTAAGCCCGGTTGCGCTTCAATTCATGAGGCTTTTGTGTTTGACTGGATTTTTTTTGTCACAAATAACCCCTGCGACTTCTCTTTGTTTTAGCCATAATGCGGCTATATAATAATAGTTGTGTTCCTACAATTTTGGGATCAAACGGTTATGAGTCTGCACTATAAATAATAATGCAAGCATGACAGAGGCAGCACCCTATTAGTCCGCGTGTCTCCAGTACTGACGGTTCCGGCTCACTGCACATCGGTGCGTGACTGAGAACTGCAGAACTCCATCGTGTGAAGCCTGTACGTGTGGAATATGAAATACAAAAGTATTTCCTAGTTTCTTTTATAAATTTTGCTCACGTATGTACAATGAAATCCGATCCGTCGGTGTATGAGAGGTAGTCTTAGTTATGTTGAATATTGAATTTATTTTCTGAATATTGTATAGTATTTAGTAAGTTTAAGTTTATTTAAAAAATGGTAAACTTTTCTAACATTTTCGATATTCGATTCAATATACGAGTGAAAAAATGAAAACGCAAAAAACATATTACAAATTAACTGAATACTAATAATGTTGAAAACTTTTGTCACCATCAGTAGTTAACACTTCAAATATTTAAATGGATATTTTATTTACGAATAGACCTTAACAATTAAAGAGACACGATACGATTAGCGAATAAATTAGTTGTGTCCCTCCACTGGCGCGTCTGATAAATTAAACCGCACTTCAAGCTTCGTTGCAAGCTCGACTATGCTCATAATTCCTATATTTATCAGACAAGGGATGTTTTTCAGTATCTCTTAAGTTTTATTAAATCTTATGTAATACATAAGATACTACATAAGATAAAGTATAATCTTTCACTATCTCCACTATGCTCTGTTCCCTCCCAACGAGAAAGAAAACTATCTATTGGAGAAAGCTCCCATTTGTATACATAACATTTACTTATTACATAAAACTGTTTTACTTATTGTGTACAATAAAAAATAGATGTAAATTTTATAAATAAAAGTCCACGAAACTTGTAGCTAAAATTAAATATACAGTGAATATAGAGAAACTAAATATACATATATATATATAAGCATAGTTCATAATGAATTTCTCGCCCTGTCATAAATAAATTAACTTAACAAGCTTTTTATAAACAAGCTTTTACTGGAATGCCTCGAGACGAATCAAAACAAGTCCAAACTCGGTGATGTTGCGACTTTTCTTTACAGAGTTCCTATGGCCACCATCCAGCTCCAGCATCAGATCAGCTCCATGTCATTATAATATTGTATTGTCACGCTGTATACATATGCTTGCAAAATTTCAGCGAAATCGGTTGAAGATATCTGCTTCAAAATTGAGTTGCAGGATTCCACCCGAACATACATACATACATTGCATTCATACATGCATTGCAAACATCGCAAGTTAATAAAAAGCTTGTACAAAAGATTATTAAACCCGGAAATTTTTCACTCTATATGTTCCTGTAGTGCCTCATTCATAAACTTAAAGAAAATCTGATACAAAAAAAATATTCAAAACTGATTCCTATGAAACCAGCTGATGCATTTATTGCATTATAATCAGTATTGCGAATATATATAAATCGCAATGTTACCTTGTATGTTTCCCTGGCGCTTGTAAACATATCTATACCAAACTTAGTCTCTGACTTGGTGGAGTAACAAGTGCTCTCACTGACTTGGATGAAGTTACCTGCGCTATATTTGTACTTAGCACTCACTTCAACTCTTGAAAGAATATCATGATATTTGAATTATAGTATTATGTATAGAAAAGAATAAAACTTTACTAAATAATTATTGTGTGTTTATATATATGTTTACGTATGTATGTTTGTTTATATTTATACACATATTTGTATGTGTTGGTTTATGTCAATTGTATCTGTTTCTGTTGCTAATTACAACTGTAACCTCGTTGTACCCACCTTACTAAGTCTCTACACTCCCCAAAGTTTGGCTGTTAGGGAATGCCCTGGGTATTAAGTCCGTCTATGTATACAAGCGCATGAAGTTGTGAAATAAATTAAATATATTATAAAAAATATTGAGCATATTTTTTAACGATAAAGACTGAAATAGAGTATAAATTTGCTTATCATAATTATTTAAATAAAACGTTTATTCTATGTTATTATAATATTGCTGAGAACAGATAATATTATGTTTTACTTGAAAGTGTTTCTCAAGATTCTTAGTAAAATAATAATGTTTTGAAATATACTACAATGTTAAGCTGTTTTTATTACTACAAAGTTCAAAAAAGTACAAGAGTCTACGCTATTCTTTTGAAGAAACTCTCGAATAACTATTTGGTTTGTATAAATCATTGTAGAAATACAACATAACTAGCAACCCGCCCGGCTTCGCACGGGCTCTTTATGGAAAATATAGTATAGTCTGTGTTACTCCGAGAAGGTGTGCGGCTTAATTTTTGCCGACGTCTTCCACAAATGTCATTATATTTTAGCCAAAATATTCAAAAATCTAACAATTTATATATGAAAACCTTCCACGATAATCACTCTATCTATTGGTAAAAACCGCATCAAAATACGTGCAGTAACTTTTAGGTTTTTTGCTAACAGACAGACAGACGCGGCGGAGGACTTTGTTTTATAATATGTATTGATGATGATAGTGAGCCTGTAGTATGGTAACAAGCTGCTTCTATGGCAGTCCTCTATTGTTTGTATCATGGGGATTGTTCTGAACAGCTCTTCTAAGTGGTCCCCCTTCTCCCTTCCTCTACAGGACCACACGCTGACCTTCGAAGTCATCCTTTTACAGTGGTACACATACGCTCTCGAACGCAACGTTTGGGTTCTTCCATCTAGTGCCAAGTGATCAAAACATGGAACTCACTACCACCGCACGTGTTTCCCTCCCATTATAATCCCGGGTTAAGCGGGGTGTGAAAAAGCATCTCACTAGGCCGCCATAGTGTTAGTCAGCATGCTGCTCTGTCCACATTCGCATTGAGGATGGTGACCACCACTCTTGGATTCATGCTTTCCATCAGGCAGAGTAGAGTCATTTTGGCAGCTTGATCATGAAAAAAAAACATAAGTATATTTAGAAATACATAACTTATGTATTTAGAAATACACATACAAAGTAAATTTCAAAATACATAAGTTATGTATTTCTAAATATATATTTAGAATTACATTCTAAGTTTCTGTTTGTTCTGCGTTTAGGTGTCATTGACCTTTAATAAATATGCATAGTAAAGATAAATGAAATCCAAAAATAATTATTAATTGTCCAGTGTAGGAATCGCACCCATTTTCATTGTTTTCAGGGCTCACTAAAAACCTGGACAAGTAAATGTATATTTCAAGCGATAAAATTCGATAACATTAGTGTCTGACTTGATTGATAGTGTCTCTCTGATTATAACATATTTTATAAGAATTGGAATTTTACAGATAGTAGAACCACGCTGATTTCAGCACGAACGGGCCGGCTTGACTGGAGCGATACTACCCTCGCACAGAAGATCAACGTAAAGTGACAGCGTTCACGCTGTCGTAATTCGTTGGTGAGTGCGAGACCGGAGGCCCAATGATGCAGAAGCATCACTAGTATTGGTCACAAGGCTGCATTGTTGCATTGTCTGCATTCGCAATGAGTATGGTGCCCACCACTCTTGGATTCTGCTTATGCTTTCCATCAGGCAGTGTAGAGCAATCTTGGCAGGGCCGTACATAATAAAAAAATTGTAATAAAGCTTTTGTTTTCACCTCGTCAGATACATAGTTCTATAAGAAATACAATAGTTGTTTACAGTACACATATTTAAAGGCACGAAGGGGTTACCAATCAATATACATAAAATGTTCAATTAACGAACTCTGTCAGTTTAAGCTCTCATCGGGATACGGCGTGTCTCTGTGATGGATTGGTAGTATTCGTTTTTGGTAACAATTTCACAGCGAAATGTAAATTTTCCATTGCCCTAGATGAATTACTTTCGGGACAAAATCACACAAATTCAAATAAAGTAAAATTAGAGCTAGAAATAAAGCCCGCATACTGGCGAAATTTGTGAGTAATATACCTTTTCATCTACTAAACTTCCTATTGTTATATATACGTTATGTTCTATAAAATGCTTCTACAACAAAAGATATGTTACAAATATCAGTATAATGCCAATTAGAAGATTATTTGGATTTAATAGCAGTAATAATTTGTATGCAATCTCATATGTAACTTTCTCCTACAAAGGCAAACCACTTCCTCAAATATACGAATACATTCAAAGTTTATTTTTTAATAGTTAATATAATTACATACAAATTTATGCCTTCATAGTCTAAATTTTGTAGCTCATAGAGCAACGAAAATCTCCGGTAGCTACGAGTACCTCTATACCGTGGGTCTGTACTTTTACTGAGCATACCATCAGCATAAATATCCCAATAAGTATTGACTCGAGTCAACACACAGTTCTTGATATAAAGGCGAAAAATAGCAAAAAGAACACAAGGTAGGTAGTAGAGCCACGCTGATTTCAGCACGCATGGGCCGGCTCGACCGGGGCGGTACTACCCTCGCACAGAAAATCAACGTAAAATTACCACGTTCGTGCTGTCGTGTTTCGTTGGTGAGTGCGAGACCAGAGGCCCAAATAGTCTAGTCAACAAGTTCCATACTTGTTGACTAGACTAAAAGATGCAGCAGCATCACTAGGCCGCCATGGTGTGGGTCGCCATACTGCATTGTCTGCATTCGCAGTGAGTATGGCGACCAATACTCTTGGATTCTGCTTATGCTTTCCATCAGGCAGAGTAGAGTCATTTTGGCGGGCCAAACATAAAAAAAAAAAAAAAAACTCAATACAGACTATGAAGTGAACAACCCACCTTTGCAGAGAACGTTACCGCATCATGTGAATAGATGTGCAGGGCCCAACGCTCGGCATACTGCGCGAACTTGCGCCGTAACCGAGCCGAGCTTGCCACGCCGTGAATAGCTTCAGCTTTATATTCTATGACAATCTCTGCGGCAAATATTTTTTAAGAAACTGTTTTGTGTTATATTCTTAGGGATTAGAAGCGGTTCATATTAAAAAGCAAAACACCAATCAACCTAGGAAGTTTTATTCCTTACAAAATGATTTTAATTATCATACTAACATAACTATAAATTCTCAAAATTAAAAAAAGCCCCCGACATAATAACCTGAGTTCCCTTTAAAAAGTAAAAAACACGTTATGCGCTTTTAATTGAGACCCCATTCGATGATATTTTTCCCGACATTCGGTTACTCTTCCCTACTTTCACCCCCATAACTTTTAAACGGCTCAACCGATTTTCATGAAACATGGCTAAAAACACTCGCACGTAAGTCACCTTTCATACAAAAAAAAAAACTAAATTGAAATCACTTCATCCGTTCGGGAGCTACGGTGCCACAGACAGACAGATACGTCAAACTTATAATATGCCTCTTTCAAATCTATAATATCCCTCTTTTTGCATCGGGGGTTAAAAAATAACACTATTCAAAACGTTCGTCCTGCCAGAGTCAAACGCATAACAAGGAGGCTTCACGTTGCAACCACGTTGTGTAGGAGTGTTATCTAAGAATAATAAATGTTTTGTTTAAATTTTCAAATGGTTGAAAGGCACATAAAGAGTATGAATAAATGAACAAAGAAAATACTATGACAACATCACGCGTCTCAAACATGGTCGTCTGATTCTTACCTCCTCTCTCTATCTCCCCCCAACACCAAAGGCCGGCAACGCACTTGTGACGCTTCTGGTGTTGCAGGTGTCAATGGGCGGTGGTAATCGCTTACCATCAGGCGATACGTCTGCTCGTTTGCCCGTCTATTCCATAAAAAAAAACAAGGCAGAGCCTGTGAAATGGCTATGGCCTAGTGGTTTAACGGTCACCACGCCGTTTCCCACTTCGCCAAGTGTCGTGGGTTCAAATCCCACGTAGGACAACACTTTGTGTGATCTACAAATTATTGTTCTGAGTCTGGGTGTTCTTTGTGTCCGTTTCATGTATGTTTGTAAAGTCTCCCGCGACACAGGATTTATTCCTAGTGCGGGAGTTGTCTTTTAAAAAAAAAACAGAACCAGTTTCCTGATAAAAATACTTATACATTTCTAAATCTATAAAAAAAAAGAAATACTGAAATGTATGTACGTCTATAACTACCGATAGACCCCACCAAAATAGATATTTCTTTTTATTAAGTGATTGTTATTATCAAGACAAGGTTTGCATAAAAGAAAATTACCCGAAATTGTTAAACTTTCGTAGTCTGCGACTGAACACTACCTGTGGGAAATTGAGGCATAAATACTAAAACAAGACAATGAATTCACAAAAAAATGACGATACGAAGTTCGTCGGGTCAGCTAGTACATACATTACTAACTTCTAAACTTTCGCGTTCCATGATTATTGTGACTGCTGTGTCAGCCTGTGACCAGTGCAACCTGGTCGAAACGTCAGGCAAATCAGAGGTATGTAATACTTTTAAATAAGTGATCCGTAAAAATAATAATTATTATAGTACATACATTAATGTTAAGGATTAGTAACACTCACACACAGGGCAAATAATCGTTCACATTACACAATTAAATGCCATGGATGGAAATTAAACTAATGATCGCTGGTTCAGCAATCAAGATCACTAAGTACTGGACTAACCAGGCCCGTCATAATACGACTTTTTGTTTATGGTTGTGTCATATAAAGTGTTTCAAAATGTAATTGTTCTTGTTTTTTATCTGCCTACATCTGAATGGTCATATTGAACATACGTTAATAAAACTAGTGAATGTTGTTTTGCTTCTTTGCATTCACATGGTGACTGAGAAGTGTGCAGAGTTCAAGGTGACAATGTAGAAAAAAAAGTGTCTTGCGTCATTGTTAGGTCGGAAACTTTTTAGACCACAAACGTATCAGCCAAACTTGCTTCTTCTTTATAGTTGGGTAAAAGCATGAAAGAGAGATGTCGGCACTCGCTTACATCAAAACAAAAACCCCAATAAATTCCAAGAGCTAAAACATTACCGTGATTACATCTCAGCGACATCGACGTTGGAATCTAATTACAAATGAAATTATCGTCTCTGGAACATTATTAATGTCTCTAAGTTGCAAGTATCTACACAGCTGTTTGCAGCCAATATTAAGTTAACAAGCTGCTCTGCACTTCAGAAGGTAAACAAATATGTCTTAAATTCTCACTCGTTTCTAAATAAAACATAAAAACTTCTCAGTAAACAGTTCCTGATCAATCAAACTTGAATCTGTTGCTGAATCAGGGACGGATCCAGCGTTCGTTCAGGATGAGTCATTTTGTGTAGTCAGGCGGTAGTTTAGATATAATTGGTATCTTATTTACACCTACCTACTTTATGTGCAGTTTACAAGCAAGCGTAGTAGGCATTCATTCAACTACTTCGATGTCGAGATGATGAAATCCCTCTGCAGCTTAAATAAATATATGTCACCGTTATCACAAAAGTCGATCTAGAGATTAACTATTGGCTCAATATTCGGACTGATGGACAGATGGTCTGCTCGGATGGTGTAGTATAAGCGGTTATCTCGCTGCTTGTTACTACGCTTAGTGTTCTGGGTTAAAACTTAACATGAGACAACACTGTGTGATCAACAACTGGCTTAAAATTTGATTTTTTCACAACTCCAAGGGACAGTAACCTAGTAAAGTATTTGATATGAATTGCAGCTTGATACCTCCACGTGTTCCTGTGAAAAACAGTCTTGGCAGACAGACGGACAACTAAGTGATCATACAAGGGTTACATTTTTTCCTTTTGAGGTACGGAACCCTAAAAATGTCTAGTCTCTTTGTTATAGAGTTTTGAACTGGACGATTGCGTCAGGTTTTATAAATCAGTCGAACACAAAAGCCGTTTAACAGTTAGTTATTTTTGAGACCTCAATACACACCTACAAACCTGTAAGTATCTTTCTCTACCCTCGGTATCTGCATTTAATATTAATAAATTTGAATAAAATAACTATAAAAATGACGAAGTAAATTGAAAATCCGATAAGATCCCATACTCATTGCGAATGCAGACAATGCAGCATGGCGACCAACACCATGGCGGCCTAGTGATGCTTCTGCATTTTTTAATCTAGTCAACATGTATGGAACTTGTTGACTAGGCCTTGTTGGGCCTCCGGTCTCGCACTCACCAATGAAACACGACAGCACGAACGCTGTCATTTTACGTTGATTTTCTGTGCGAGGGTCCTTACGCGCCCGCCTAGGTCAGAGCAGTACCCAATCTAGGCTGTATACAATATTTCTGTATATAAAACACACGAGCAGATCGACCGTCTAATAGTAAGTGGCAAATGCTGCCTATGGACACCGCCAACTCAAGAGCCACCATACCCTTTATTGAAAGTGATAGGATTGGTTTCCTTTTACTTCGGGCTTTTACTGGGCTCCAGTCACCTAACACATTCGTTTTCAGATCCCTCTAATGTCTTCGAGCATTCTAACTTTGGTGACTTCCACATACAGCAGCCAACCATATTACAGCGCCATCTACCGAAGATACACTGTACTACGGAGTTACGAACTAAGGAGGAACTACTAAGCCTGAATCGCGGTATAGAAGGTCTTGCACCGATTAACATATATAAAACTTTCCAACATCAACCGTTGGGTAGCGGCCTGCCAGGCATGATCACCTCGCCTGGACTGAGGATCCTCCCTTCGTGTTAGAGGGATATGACAACCGTTCCTCCACACTAACTTTCTCTAGAAAATTATTTATTACCATACTATTTTTGAGGTACTATTTATTCAAACGATAACAAACTCTCAGGGGTTTGTAGATTCCTCTAATAAAATGAGAAGTCTTGACAAGCAAAAGTTGTAACATGGTAGAAATTACATGAACACTGTTCGGCCTATATCTTTGGCGCCGCACCGCTGTGCGTTATCGATGTGTGGAACCTCGCTGTCTGTGATATACTTAACAAACTTTATTTAGTAACTGACATCCACATTATAGGGACGATAGATATATTCACATAATTTTAAATGAAAGATAGTAGAAGCTCCAGAAGTTCGAGTAAAATCGAACTGCGTTTTGTGTGGTCAACAGTAATATAGCCATCCCTTTACTTACTTATAAGTCATGATGAGAGACTGTTTGAAATGTTGTAACTTGATAAAGCCATAAGAAAAATGGAAAATTATTTTTTTGTGCGGTACGAAATACATCTAAATCTTAATTGCCTATTTTGTACATAAAAAAAGGAAATCTTTAGATTAATAAGTGTAGCAAAAACTTTGTACAACTATTTAGGAAAATTAGAAGTATAAAATTTGGAACAGTTAAGGAATGGAAAAGTGCAGAAAATTTTAAAAAATTAAGATGATTATCGAATTACGACCACTGGGAATCAATAAACCTCTGATCCAACCCACGACTCTTAAACTGGTTCCCAAATGCACAGTTATCGCTTAATCAAACTGATCTAACTTTGTACTTATAACTCAACATACAATAGAAATAAACTAAATAAAGCTCACTTTAACATTTGATTTATTTACACTTGTTCATGTGAGTGTGAAAATTTATTCTTCCCTTTTCCTGAACACGAGTGCTAAGCGGTGTTCCTGTATCTAGTTTTATAAAGTCGGTCCTCCCAATAATCTCACATATATTAAAACTAGATTTCACTAGATTTTCTTTACGCGACTACTTCGAAGCCAAAAGAAAAGGTAATAGTTTTGAGAGTTTATGTATATATTTACCACAGTGGCGTCTAAGCTACTGAACCGATTTTAATGAATGAGGTGTTAATAAATTCGTAATAATAGCGCTGATGACATAGGCTATATTAATTTCATCTGTGATAGCATTTTCAACTTTTTTCTTTAATATAAACATCAAGTCCCAAGTAACTATCACTGTTAAGACTCAGTGGCGTATAGTGAATTTCTTGAACATTGGAGTTCGTTTTTTAAAAAAAAATACCTTTACCGCACTAAAAATATATCTTCAGTTAAAGAGGCCGTTTGGGATTAGATGGCATTGTGTATTATACTACCGAAATATCTATGTACTTTACAGACGTTTAAGAAACGGATACAAAAAGAAAAAAATATAAATTACACGTTATTGACCGCCTCGGTGGTCTCGCGGTTGGCGTGTGCGACTGCTGATCATGAGGTCTCGGGTTCGATTCCCGGGTCGGACCAAATGTTTGTATAATCTACAAATTTTTGTTTCGGAGTTTGGGTGTTTTCTATGTTTATTATGTATGTATTTACAAAAAAAAAAGTATATGTGTATTTGTATCAGTTGTCTAGTACCCATAACACAAGCTCTACTTAGCTTGGGACTAGATGGCGTTGTGTGTTAGATGTCCGAAATATGTATTTATTATATTTATTATTATAAGGGGATCAAATCTTGACTGCACGGTTGGCCTAGTGGTTTAAGCGGTAGCTACTCCACTTTCTACTGTGCCAAGTGTCATGGGTTCAAATCCCACGTGGGACAACACTTTGTGTGATCCATAAATTGTTATTCTGAGTCTGGGTGTTCTTTGTGTCGGTTACATGTATGTTTGTAAAGTCCCCCACGACACATGATGTATAGTCCTAATTGTAAAAAGAGCAAGAATCTACAACGGTATGTGTAATAGGAAGCGGCAAATTATAAGAATGAGTCTTATTAAACTACGAGGCATACAGAAGTGACAGCAAAACATGATATAATTCTATAGTTATATTCAAAAAAGGAGCTTAAAATAATTAACTATAATAATCATTAGCAGTATTCAATGTGCACCCAAAAAACATTAATACCAAGAAATATAAATACAAGTACATTAGTTTGATGACGCATCATAATAATTAAATATACATAACCCACAAATCACGAATTTAAAAATTGTAAAACGTTATCTGAGTGAAACCCATAAGTACCCTTATACGCTGGGTTTCTAAATGGGGCAGTCCTCAATAAATAAAAGGGAATTTAAAATTCATCATTTCTTCAGCAGAGTGCTCGAATTCCTTTCAATAAAACGAGATAGTCACGAATCCATTTGCCCCTGAGTGTATGTTTCACATGCACTGGTTTTTAATACTCTAACAGGATTCAAATGTTTTAAGGAAAAGTTTGCATTAGTATAAAAATAATAACAATAATAATAAATCTAAACAACTTAAGCACGGTCATCTGATTCTTAATTAGCAGAGACCAATGATGCAGAAGCATCGCTATGCCGCCATGGTATGGGTCACCAACCCTCTCATACCGGCTTACGCAGGTGATCACGGGAAAAGGGTGCTTCGGAAATCACCTGTGTCTGAACCACAAGAAGCCAATGCCTGCGTACCCCATTGCCATGGCCAGACCGACAGATGGACACGGCGCTCACCATGCTGTATTGTTGCATTGTCTGCATTTGCAATGAGTATGGTGACCACCACTCTTGGATTCTGCTTATGATTTCCGTCAGGCAGAGTAGATTCAGTCATTTTGGCAGGGCCATAAAAAAAATACTGTGCTATGGTAACCACATACATGCGTATTGTGGATAAATTACAACCAGACACAGAATAAATGATCGTGCTCATCACAAAAATATTTGTGCTGGGCAAAAATCGACCCCACTACCCCCAGCTTAGCAGTCAGGGTCACAAACCTTAACACCATAAAGTCCGTCAAAACAAATAAGGTGGGGTCACCACGTGATCTCTTTTTATTCGTTTTGGCATGTCTTTAAACGACCGTACCACCTGATTACATTTTTTATTTATTTATGGCCCTGCGTAAATGACTTTATTTTGCCTGATGGAAAGCATAAGGAAAATCAAAGAATGGTGCTCACTATACTCATTGCGAATGCAGACAATGCAACAATGCAACATGGTGACTCTCACTACGGCCGCCTAGTAATACTTCTGCATCATTGAGCCTCCGCTCTTGCACTCACCAATGAAACACGACAGCACAAACACTGTTATTTAACGTTGATCCGAGGGTAGTACTGCCCCGGTCGCGCCGGCCTGTTCGTGCTGAATTCAGCTTGACTCTACTACCAGGTTACTACATTTCTAATTTCTTTTTGACTTTTGCTTTTTTACTGGCCACCCTCAAACCCCTGGCTCCGGTTCTACTCGGAGGCTAAGGACCCAGACTATATGTTTTTAAGGATCTCCCTGCAATAACCAAGCCTAGCTCGGAGGAAAGCTGCATGCTTCGCAATTTCAATCCCTGGTGTTTTCGTTAACTAAAAATTTGTTTTACATCAACTTTTGCCAGCAACTTAACTCGAACGTAGATTAAACTATTAAGTTAAAATGTTTTAGGGAAAAACCAGCTTTATCCATATACTGTGCGACAATATTTGTGCAACACTTCATGTTAAAGCTTGAAAGTGTTACAAATAGATACACAAACAAAATTACTTTCGCAATAATAACACTAGTGAGAATCGGTTAGGATTGTCAATTCACGTTTGTATTTCAGTTGCCAAATGTATTCTTGATAATTGAGGCAGCCGGCTTTTGTAATCAACCGGGCTCTGCTTTAAATCATTCGTCCATTTCAAACTCGGTGTAGCGGTAAAGTTATTTAGATCAACTAGACTACTACTACTAGTTTTACTACTAGTGGTCATAGGAGGTAAATTGATGAATCTAATAATTCCATTATCCACCCTCATCATTTCAGCCGTCCACTGCTGGACAAAGGCCTCCCCCAAGGCTCCCCACAACAATCGGTCCTATGCTGCTTGCATCCAGCGGTGTGGATACCCTAAAGGAGAAAAAAAAAAGAATTGTGTTTCATATCTCAATACAAACAGACGAAAAGTACCTATAATATCTGAAATGAAAATATTATTTTTGAAATCGGTTCATAAATAACGAAGATCTGTGAAAACAAACATAAGAAATTGTTAAAATACTTCTTTTTTGGAATCGGCCAAATCAACAATCGATCTTGATTCTCAAAACGTGCACTACATCCATGATTATTATTCAAGGATGAGTTTAATCAAAATCTGCTTCAAGTTCCTCGAGATAGGGTACTGGAGATTTCTATTTGAATTGCAACCACCAAGTATTTACTCCAATCACATCATGCAAATCTTAATGAAGGTGGCCAGTAATCAATACTTGATGTAAATAAATAAAAGTTTGGAAGTTTCTTTAGGTCATTAATTAATAACTTATGTTTTCGATACTCATTCTCGTCTAACGGTGTAGTAAAATAAATTTACTGCGACCACTAGAATGTAATTAACTTAGGAGTAATTGGTTTATAAGCTTTTCATTCAAATTCTTAAGATTCTTGACTATCGAATAAGGAATACTCGTAATCCAATAAAAAAATTCTCTAAGAATAACTTCTAGAGAGCAAAATGTGTGTGCTCACAAAATAATATCAAGTTTTATAAACTTTGTGTGTTCAAAGGAATTGGTTTATGTTTTCCTTTTTAATGTTTGCTTTGAGTAAATATAAGTTGATATCCCCCTTAAACAATTTTTAATACACATCGCCATATCTAAACATACATAATTATTTTCTTTTTGAGAGTGCGACAGGAGTGTGTAAATAAATATATTTAAAATGTGAAAGGATTTTATATATACGCCGCGGGGCGAAGCTAGTCTAAAAAAGTTACTTCTTATATCATTAGCTACCTATCAAAGAAAATCCCGTCAAAATCGATTTAGCCGTTCCAGAGATTAGCCGAAACAAACAGAAAGACAGACCGACAGACAGAGTGTACCGTGTATACATACATATGCATTTAGTAAAAAGCGGTTATTTTAATATTACAAACAGACACTCCAATTATATTTATTTGTATAGATGTATAGATATGTGTAGGCTGTGAGTTAATCACGACGTAGTATAATTTTGAACTTAAAGGCTTCCTCTGTATTTCTACAGTATAAATATATTTAAAATAATTTCGTTATAACATAGCAATGAATAATTTAAATATGTGTTTATTAAAAATCATCTCTACACAATAATATCTTAAATATTTCATCTTGGGAGTTTTCTATTTAAAGCCTTCTTTCGAAACTAAGGTGTTTATTTAATAGAACTTTATTTCTTAATAATCACTAGCTTTAGCCAGTGGATTTTTATACAGTTTAAAACAGTATTATTTTAAGAATCGGGTGAACGTCTTCTCATAAACTACAAACAAAAAATTTAGATAGTAAAAATATATAAATATTTTTACCCGACTACGGCAAAGCCAAAGGAGGGTTATGATTTTGACAGGCTATGTATGTATGTATGTATGTATGTTCATTTGTTCCCTCATAGCTCCTTAACTACTTATGAGAACTGGACAAATGAGGTATCGTTAGAAGTGTCTTGATGTGTCACTGAATCTAATGTGGCGCCCTCTAGCCGACAAAAAGTACTGTATTAAAAAAATAATTTGAGATAAATATGCCGTGTTTGGTATCATTAGAAAGGGCGTTACTTGTACATTTCAAATAAATATAAATTTTATATTTATAACGGCACCAAAACATTTTAAATAAAAAAAAAGTAAAAACTAAAACCCAACTACGACAAAAAACGACGCTGAAAAAGTATAAAACAAGTTTGAAAAGCCGTAGTCACACGTTACATAGAAACGCACCATAACACTTTAACAACGTGTGACTTCGGTTTTTCAAACTTGTTCTATACTTCTTCAGCGTCGTTTTTTGTCGTAGTTGGGTTTTAGTTTTTACTTTTTTTTTTGAAAAAAGATTCACCTATAAATATACAATACTTACTTTAAATTAGTGCAATTTCTATTTCAGTACTGCTCGAAGAATTAAAATAATGAATTTAACTTTTATCATATTCAAGCGTATTGTACAACGAATGTAAGCTTTTCATATTGTGTGAAGTTACATTTATTAGCACGTAGAGTTTTAGGAGAAACTACTGGTACATGTAGGTACATTGAACTCTAGGCGTAAGCAATTGACTTTATATAAAGGCCCGTATTCACTTTGATTAGTGCGAGTGCAGATGTGAAGTGCAGGTGATTAATGATTGGTAGAAAATACATGTGGACAACGAATTTGCGGTCCACACTAAAGTGAATACAGGCTCAAATGCGACTGCCTTCATGGCGCAGTATTAGCGTATGTGTTTGCTGTACTGAGTTGTCGGTCTCAATTTAATTAAAAATCTATATTCAATATCAACAAACCCCTAAAATACAAAAGTTATATGAGACCACAAATTTAATCAACGTCGAAATGATTCCGATCACTCATATTTATTTTAATTAAAACCTTTTCTCACATTCATTATATTAAACCTGTTAAACTGTACTTCGAGTAAAACCGCTTCATACGATATCGTCCTTTGTCAACCCATATTTCTATTACGTATTTACCAATTAGGTAAATATACCCGAATCAACTTTCAGCACCCAAACATACATTCCAATATATACATAACTTAATAGGAATCTACTCCGGCTTGATATATTTTCAACGAACAAGAAAATATCACCTGGTCGAGTGTAGCTTCCATTTAAAAGATATTTTTACATATCCTCTTTGATTTCGAATATACCTACGTAGTTTGTCACATTGAAAACTAGCATCATTACAATTAGTCATCGTTTTAGTTGCGGAGTCATTTTTCATTGAACTGTTATGATGCAGACGACAAATTAATAGGTTAAAGCAATACAAATGCTTATTATTAGTAAAAAAAGTGTAGTGATAATTAATGTCTGAACTGTGGATTATATGGTTAGTGATCTAGAGATCCTCTCTAGACTTGGATTATATCCATCCATATCATCATTTATTTTGTATTGGGGAGTTACTTGTACCTTTCTCGTATGTAGTATTTAATATACTACATTTATTTATTTGTTATGTTTTTCATTTTCTTAACATTTCTGCACTCCTCCTTTACATAAAATGATTTTCTTCCTAGCCTTTATTATTCCCAAGATTTGGGATCGGCTACTAGTTCAACCGGTTTTACCTGAATATCAGTTTTTCCACGTAGCAATTGGCATCGGACCTCCGCAAATCTGAGAGTGAACTGAATTCGAAGATTGAACTAGTTGTCAGTATATTTGAGGGCACTGACTTCCCAATAACGATTGCCATAGATGTTCATGACAACCAGGACCGACGGCTTAACGTGCTCTCCGAGGCACGGGCGGGAAACACCACCATCTTCCATACTTCGGGCTGCCATTAAGAATTTCTTGTAAGAAAAACCCAAGAGCGAAGAACCCAAAAAGGAGTACAAACTTCATGAAATAATATTATTTGATGTATTAATTATACAAAGTGCATGCTAACCGACAGTATTCTTAATTGTTTCGAGGAAAGAGAGGATAAACATCATCTAGACTCTTATACCTATAAACCTAAAGTTTAAATTTTAACGTGTTCTTTTCTTTTCAGGTAAGTTCATCGGTATTATTACGACCAAGACCCAGAGTTCTGTAAAGGTAAGCTACAAGTAGGTTTATAAAAGGTTATGGCGACTGCTTTTGAAGTTCGGAGGAAATTGGGAAATATATTTCGAACTCGACATAATATTTTGTTTAAAGAACTATGAAGATACAAAATATACATACATATATGTAAGTAACTTACATATAAGTAGTTAATATATTATTTTATTAACTATGTAACTTACATAATATTCTGTATAAACTGAAGATACATACAGTGTGTCTCGAAACGGAATGGTTCAATTTTAGAAGCATTGTGTCTTCGGTCACATTGACAACTAATGTTGAAAGCCATTTTTTTTAGATTTTCAAGAAAGAGAAATAATTTTGTTCTCGAAACTGGTTTAGAATCATTACTTTCTATTGTGGTAAAAGGGGTATTTACGAAGAAAAGAGATATACAAGTTTTTCAGTTTTTTTTACTGAAGTGAATACTTTCTAAAACTCATTCATAAATTTCCCGCTTTCTTTTTCAATTATTGCGGACATTAAAATGGAAGAAAAGGTATTATTTAATCCTTACTTTTGTCCCTTTCTCTACACTACTAGTGTGGGCACTACCTAGTTTGGATTCAGACAGCAGCGTGTAAAATGTACGAAGTTATAAAAAACACATTTATATCGGGACTAGTGAACATATTAACATATTAAATCGACCGAGTGGCGGCCTACGTAACAAACATAGATTATTAAATTATCGAAGATATGATTCGTCTGTTTTGTTTAATTTATATATCATTTCAGTAAAGTGTTAAATTACACCTCATATTCAAGGTGAAATATCAATTAGACACACTAACACCGTCACAACTCTTGATTACTAGCGTACAATCACAAACGTATAAAAACGCGGTCGTGCGTTCTTCTCAGCTATCAATTATTTAAAAATCAGTTGAAACTGAAAAGAATGTCGTATCTGCACATTTATGAGCCAGCTATATCAAAACAAGATTATAATAAACGTACATATTACGTTATTCTTCTATAATATATGGGCGTGCGTACACCGCGCGACTGGCCCACTCCACCGTCTATAACTGACATAACATTATTTTTATTATTGTCTTTCAGGTTATTTTTGTTGTCAATGTCAATAAAATGGTCTGGGAAGTTCGTGTAGAGGTGTGTTCACGTTCATTGGCAAGCGCTCTCGTTTTAGTAGTCAGATTAAATCTAAATATTTTGGTATTCACTTAAGATAACTTAGTGGATTGTACCAATCAGCCATCGAAATGGGCATCACCGTTGATGTTAGAAACAGCTGCAATCCACACTTTCACGATTTAACTGACATTTGCATGGAAGATAATTTCCTAAAAAAAAACTTCGTTTAAAAAAACCGACTTCAAAAACAAAAGCTTCCTTTGGAAGTCGGTTAAAAAGAGTAAGAGGCTCGTCTAAAAAGTGTTAGAGATACGCCGTTTTTCCTGTTTTAATCCACTTTGTACTAATAAAAAAAACCACTGATTAGTGAAACTAGGGAAAAATGCTATGTCGTCAAAGGAATGGTAATGTTGGCCCATACGTACAAATAACTTAACGTGAATAATTACGTATGGTACTTGAAGACGAAGAAGGCGGCATTCTTCCGCAGTCGAGCCTACCCCAGATTCTAGTACATACAATGCAGGGTTACATAAGACCCAGTTTTAGTACTAGTCTTTTGTTTTAATTTTTGGCTGCACCCGACTGGGGATGAAATCCCCCCCGTACTGTACGTCACCGCAAGCAGTTACATTAAGTCTGACTTATTATCAATTTAAAGCTACCGTACATTTCAGTGCACTACAAAACTGATTTAATTTGTATAATTAAGCATTCATAATGGGCGTCTTTGCGCGAAACCTAGAGCCTCTCGAGGCCTGGGTGACAATCAACTCAAATTTATTAATATTAAGATAAACACTAAAATAGCTTTTATTGTTTTGTAATAATGATATAAATGTTTCAAAATAATTGTATAATTTATCGAGTGTGGATGCGATCGATGCGTCAAATGAAGCGAATTAAACCTGGGTAAGCTGCGGCGTAACACTGATCTAGATGTACCATAATTAAATAAATTTACTGACAAGTTAGCTCGTGTGAACGGTTTTTGCAACTTGTAATTAAAACGCATGTACCTTGATATTCCATTTTAATCATAATTGAATATTAATAGCACTAAAAATGAGTTGAGCGAGGAGTGGCATTTATTTCGGAACCATTTATTTTAATTAACCAAATATTAGGAACTATAACTACTAAGCCGCATTAATAATACTCCTATAGGCAGATATTACTTTATTGTTAAAATATGCAAAGGAAACTAAGTACTAATCTTATGATAGAAAAGGGAATGAGCAAGCTGATGGGTTTGATTCTTTCTCTTGCAACAGTGACAGTAATTAAAAAGACGGTCTCAATTTATGAATCCAACACTCGTACTTTATACTTTATTCTAGAACCTTATTTTTATGGTATAGGGGGCAAACGAGCAGGCGTATCACCTGATGGTAAATGATTACAGCCCATGGACACCCGCAACACCAGAGGCGTCACAAGTGCGTTGCCGGCCTTTGGGGGATGGGGTGTGGGATGAGGAGGGGGATGGGGGCAGGTTGGGGTATGAGCCTCCGGTATCATCACTCACTCGGTGAAACACAGCGCAAGGGCTGTTTTACACCGGTTGTCTGTGAACCCGTGGTATCACTTCGGTCGAGCCAGCCCATTCAAGCCGAAGCGTGGCTCTCCCACGGTTAAAATTCTTTGTTGTAGATATATTTAGACCATATATTATAAATTCCTTGTTTGTAGAAAGTATATATATTATAACTATATAATTGTTAAAGTTAAACTTTACCTTTACTCTCCGAAAAGAAGATTGTTCTCCAGTCTACCTAAACGGCACACAGCTGCCTCACCAGCAGACAGTAAGATACCTAGGCATGCATTTGGACCGTAGACTTACCTGGAGAAAACATATTGGAACAAAACGAGAAGAAATCAACCTCAAATACAGAGGTCTCTATTGGCTGCTGGGACGAAATTCAAAACTATCCATGGACAATAAACTGCTCATATAAGTCGATACTGAAACCCATCTGGACTTATGGATTACGGTTGTGGGGCTCCACCAGGGCCTCCAACATAATGATTATACAGAGAGCACAAAACTATATTTTAAGACAAATATCGAATGCACCCTGGTTTGTAAGAATGCCAGTGGTCATTGAAATTTTGGATATACCAATGATCAGGGAGGAAATAGAAACCCACGGAGTCAACTACAAGTTGAGGTTACCAAAGCACCCGAACCAGCTAGCGAGACAAGTCACTATCCCGGAAACCATACGTCGACTCAAAAAGCGGCGCGATTTATCTGACGAGTAGATGGTCGAATTCCAGGAGAAGAAAAAAACTAAAGAAAGGGCAGGTTCCACTGGGAGCGACGCTCTGAACGCCAACAGTACTTACACCTCATCTGCTTATAGTTGAATTATGACTGATCGCAAGATTGAAAAAAAAAAGTATAACTTATTTTTGCGCACTGCACCTTAATAAACTGGCAACGTATTTGTGACTCCTTAACTACAGGCGATCATGGGTGACATTCATCATCATCAACAGCTATTAATAGTCCACTGCTGGACAAAAGTCTATTGTATTGGTCAACTATAACGCGCTGTCCAGACGTTTTGGTGGGTTACATTATTAACTTCAGACACGTGTACTAGCCCAATGCAACAAAAACATTGGATACCAGATTATAAATTTAAACTTAAAAAGTTCCTCTTTTATTTTGTTTGCTAAAAATCGCATAATAATTCTCGTACGTACGTAATAATACGTCACGTATTTATTGTTGTTGCGGGTACTAGTGTTGCGGGTGTCCATGGGCGGCGGTAATCGCTTACCATCAGGTGATTCGACTGCTCGTTTGCAGCGTATTCCATGCGAGATTCTGTATATGGGAATACGTCTTGTAACTGTTTTTGAAGGTAATGTTTTTTCGTAGTACGTATTATAAATACACGGTTATGATGGGCGACACCTTATTATATGAAACACAATTTTATGATGCGCGTGATATAAATTGTCGACACAGGCAGGTGGCCCACGCCTCAGACACGACGTCACATATACCAACTACGTATGATGATCTGAAAAAAAGTGTGTCTATTTTCCTCTCTACTTTGGCTATTCAACTATTAAGAACTCCTTGAATATTCAAAACCCTTTTCTTTGCTCAACTATCAAGACCTCGTTTCTCTTTTCCAAAATATGACTGTAATTGTTGGGTATGATGATGATGTTCTCCTAGCGTTTTACTGCCGCGGCGGCCAGTCTCAACGGAGACCATGCTGCTGCTGCATGCTGCTTAGGCTTTCCGTCAGGCAGAGTAGAGTCATTTTGGCAAGGCCATACATAAAAAAAAACTATAATCTAGTGTTTGGTCTTGTAAGTAGACACAGAACAAATGATCCTGTTCATCACACAAATATTTATCCTTTGTGGGAATCGAACCAACGTCTCTGGCTTAGCAGTCAGGATCATCAAGCATTTTCAACCAATACAAATAAATAAAATTGGAGTGTCTGTTTATAATATAAAAAAACCGCTTTTTTACTAAATGGATATGTGTGTACATAGGGATCTATACTAATTTTTTTTTTTACAATTTTATCTGTCTGTCCGTCTGTCTATTTGTTCCCGCAAATCTCTCTAACGGCTGGATCGATTTTGACGGGACTTTTACTCCTAGATAGCAGATGATAAAAGGAGTAACTTGGGCTGCTTTCTTAGACTATCTGTGTCCCGCGGTGTTATCCACAGTTTTAAGGTACAACAATGACCGCGGGTAACACTTGACTCTGCTAGTTTAAAAAAAAAAATACTACACATCCGAGAACAATATAAAGATGATTTAAAATTAATATGAAGATTTAAATTCTTAGTAACGCAACAATTTTGTGGAAATATATTTTCTCTTTTCCAAAACAAACCGGATTTACCACCGATTTACCCACTCCGATGTTAATTGAAATTGAAGAAACGATATCTTTCAAGTATATTTTATTGAAAATTTGAAAGAATAGGCTTCGATATTTCAGGTATTTGCTTTCAGCTACGTCGATGCCAATTAACAATTAATTCGGAATTCTTCAATCAAAAAGAAGAAGCGGTTGTATTGAATTATATACTTTCACAAATATATTTTACTAGCTTAAAAAGTTACTTCTAATAATTCCGAGAATATGTGTACAAAGTTTCATGATGATCGGTTAAGTATTTTCCGCATGAAAGCGGCGTAACAAACAAACTTACATTCACATTTATAGTAATAGATTAGGATTACCTACAGAACGGGTATAGTAATCATTTTTAACTTCTAAAAAACCTTTTTTTGTACGGAATTCTTCCCGGATACCAGCGGCTGGTGGCTATGTCGGACTCGAACCGACTAAAAACCGCACGCCGTCTCGGGTACTTGAAGCCGGGGAACCAGGTGCACCTTCATGAACCCTGCTCCTAAAAACACCTGGTTATCGTTTAATACACAGAGAGCAAAAATGTGAAACTAAACTTTAGAGACAACTGTTTTAAAATACCACATATTTTGATCATGATCTTACGAATACATATTTCATGAATTGTCAATTCATATATCGGAATATACCCTTGGTCAAGTAAACCGCAGCTGTACCGCAAACCTAGTTTTACCATTCAGCATTAAAACCCAAGAAACGAATGCATTTGAAAAACTTCTGGTCCTATATTCGTAGACACTCTGCATTCTATTTGCCAAAACCACTAAATTACTTTAAGACGCACTATGTCAAATTAATTGCACTGCAGTAAATTCCAGCTGTTTAAATTAAACTGTTTTGGTTGTATTTCAGAGTAATCCAAACAAAATTTTGACGTTCCAATTAGTATTTTGCTTCATTATTATGACATCGGTAGTATAGCATGCGGATAGCTGATTGCCCATGAGCGATCTACTGCAGAAAATGTGTATAAAGGCGATGTGACTGTGACGCCCTGAGAGCGGTCTAGGCTCTTTGTGCGGGTCGGTTGAGGGCGGGCTGAACGCAAGAATGCGGCGTGCGTGCGGGCGGTAGCGCGGCAGGGGTGCAGGGCGGGCGGAGCGGCCGGGGGATGCGTCGCGGTGGTGCGGGGCAAGCGCGGGCCGGGCGCGTGCCGCAGTAGCGTGGAGGCGCCGCCGCGGCCGCTCGGCACCACTCGCCACCTCACGGCGTCCAGCCGCCGCCCGATGCGACCGCGGATCCATCGCCGCGCCGAACCGGCTCCGTAGCGCCGCTTACGCTCTAAGGCCAGTTCTAAGTTCGCGGTCGTTCCCGCGTATCGAACGCTTAGGGGAACGACATGTGGACAGTTGCGGTGCCTTAATCAAAATGCCGCCCTCGTTACCGCAAACAGCGAGTTCGAATTTTGGTCAGGTTAAGTTCAAGTAATTCTCTGAGGAGCCGGTTGGACAAACGTGAGCACCAGCCGAGGCTGTCGTCATTGTTGCATCTCCTACCAATTTCAAAGCTGTCGCACTCGTACTGTCCAAAGATTTAATTGTTTTAAGGTATTGTTATCGTTACTTTCAATTTGCAAATTCTAGCACTTCACGTTATTAAGTCAAATAATGAACTTCGAGGTTATATAAATGGTAATCGTCTCCAAATATCATGTTCCTTAAACAATAGAATGGAGCTTGCGGACTGGAAATTGATACGAAATTTCGTAGGAATTATGCGGAAGGGGTGACGTAGGTATCTAAACTTTTTAAATAGGTACAGTCACAATTATTCGGATCGTGGAATATCAAATAGAGTTCGTAACTGCATCATGGAGTGTGACATATTTTAAGTAATACCTATAAAGTGTTTTATTTAGTTCAATTTAGATTTGCGGTAGTATTTTGAAATGCCGCCAAGATTTCACAAAGTACCATCTGATATTAATGCACCTAAATAAAGCAAAGATAGTTTCATATTAATATTTATCAAGCAATAATATCTTTATAAATTTTAATATACCTTGATTTTACATTTTAAAATTTAACATATAGGTATACAATGTAGTGCTTTAAGAATAATATGTTTGTATGATAGTCAATGACCCGTGAAAAAGGCATTATCTAATTTAGACATTTTTTATTTATTATATTATGGAATAGGGGGCAAACAAGCAGACGTATCGCGTGATGGTAAGCGATTACCGCCGCCCTTGGACATGCAACACTATTTTTTAAAAATAATCCGATCAACGGGTCGTAGGTTCGGTTCTCACCCAGCCACAATAATTGTGTGATAAGTATGATCACGTAGATATTCTGTGTCATGGTGTAACTTATTTAAAATGGGGATGTATTTAGAAATAGAAATGTTAAGGTACACACTTACATAGTAGGTTTTCAACAGTCCAATTACCTTAACATACCTAGGTACCTACTGTTCAGTCAGATGGCGACCGGTACGTGAGATGTCGCGAGTTGTCAAACCTTTTTTTATTTAAAAACTAGCTGCGCTGTGCGATGTTACCTGCGTTTGATGCCGTAACTTGCCGATTCCATGGAAACCCTATCTATTTCGAGATAATAAGCTCTATAGCACTGCTAAAGTTTAACTAGATCCGCTTAGCTGTTTATTATTTTTAGTTTTATTGGCGTGAATAAGTAACAAACATTCATACATCCTCACAAACTTTCGCATTTATAGTTTTAATAGGATATTTAATTAATGTCTTTAAGGTTTGCTCGACCCGTGTAATACCACAGTCCTATAGCAATTGACTGCACATCAGACGCAGTAGTTGGAACGACGGTCGCCATGCCGTTAACTGCTGCGCTAACGTGTTGTGGGTTTAACACCGCATGAGACAACACTTCGTGTGATTCACAATCTGTTTTTCTTAGTCTGAGTGTTCTTTGTGTCCATTTCATGTATGTTTAAAGTCCCATGTAACAAAAGATTTACTCCTTATGGTGGAGTTGTCTCAAGAAAGCAGTGATTTCACTGCTTTGTACCGAGAGAATATGGCTACCGGAGACTAAACCCCTAAATCCCATCCATGTGATTTTAGAGGCAAGCCTTTGAGTCAAAGTTCGACAACTCCGTTGTGACTCTAGAATCACAAGTGTCTAAGGGCAAAGGTTATGACTTACCATTAGAGGATCTCTCCCTCCCCTCATTTACTCCCTATACTATAAAAATATATATATCGTTTCTTTTTAGTTCAAACTTTAATGTGGTACTTTAAAAATGTAGCGTATTTACCTTTACAAACAAACCTTGAAATTCCTGTTCGCCTGGTATGAAGCCGTGTTAAGTATTTACAACTAACCACCATACACAATTCACTAACGAAGCTAATGAATTGTCGAAATACCTGCTTTTAGGGGTATTTGTATTATACACTATTTCGACTATTTTAAAAATGGTTATATTGGTATAATCGTCAGGAAACTAAGTTAAATTTTGTTTGTGGGTACAGAGCTTCTAAATTATATCATTGTCATCAAATATATGGCGGATAGTCCTTAGAATATAGTTAGATCTCTGTGACAGTTGTTACTCACTAGTAAAATAGCACTTCATTTTGGAACTTACGAGGTACGTTTTAGGTATACGTACATTTTTATATGACAATGCCATGTGCTTTTGCTATTAAACTGACACATATAGAATGAAAATATAGGTGATACAAAATAAAATCAATTGTGACTGTCTATTTGATTCTACTAATGCTTTCCATCAGGTAAAATGGAGTCACTTTGGAAGGTTCATAATAAAATAAATATTTAATATTTTCCCAAGATAATTTGGGGTCGGTTACTAGTTCAACTGATTATTCCTGAATATCAGTTTTTCCACGTAGCGACTGGCATCGGACCTCCTCAACCCTGAGGGTGTACTGAATTCCAAGATTGAACTAGTTGTCAGTATATTTGAGGGCACTGACTTCCCAATAACAATTGCCATAAATGCTTTTTATGTATAATGGGTCGGACTGCTGTTGGGTTTTTCTTACAAGAAATTCTTAATAGCAGCCCGGAGTGTGGAAGGTGGCGGTGTTTCCCACCCGTGCCTCGGAGACCATGTTAAGCCGTCGGTTGTCATGGACATCTATGGCAATCGTTATTGGGAAGTTAGTGTCCTTAAATATTTAAGGATATACTAAGGAAGGATATAGATATACTGATAACTAGTTCAATATTCGTATTCAAATTACCATCAGGGTTGCGGAGGTCCGATGATAGTCGCTCCGTGTAAAAAACTGATATTCATGTACAACCGGTTGAACTAGTAGCTGACCCCAAATCTTGGGAATAATAAAGGCTAGGAAGATAAAGCTAGATACCCCATGACTTATTTGGTCGCATCATACAGGTTTAATATTTCCCTAGAAAATAACCATAGAAATCTTTTATAGTTAAATCAATCGAATTAGAATATTTTTCTTCTTAATTATACATCAAATCCTCTCATAGTCACAAAAAATGGAATTTTACACCCTTTTGATACCTTTGATATCACTACATAGTATAAAACAAAGTCGCTTTTTCTGTCCCTATTTCCCTTTGTTTGCTTAAATCTTTAAAACTACGCAACGGATTTTAATGCGGGGTTCTTTAATAGATAGAGTAATTCAAGAGGAAGGTTTTTATGTATAATAAATGCATAATATAGTATGGAAACACTGTTAATTTTCGAGGTTTCCAATATGATGTAGCAAATAAACACATTTTTTTGCGCTTACATTGCAAACGCTGGTTGCACCCTACGAGATAGATCAAAATAATGTACTACAGTATTGTACACCTTAAAAAGTACTACAAAAAAGTCCGCGACAGTATATGTCTATCTCTTAGGGATAACCCACAACAACCATTTTTTATTCCTTTCTTTTTACGAGAAATAATGGCTTATTTACGAAGTGATTTTAAGCAATACAGAATGAATCCTTATACAATTAAGTAAATTAAATACATTGTGCGTTTAATATAGATCAAAATGGCCCTTTACAGTATCTAATTTAAATGAATATATTCGAAGATATTACAGATTTAAAATGCACGAATCGTGTCGTCGGCGGGGGCATCTGAAATCCACCCGTGCGAAGCCGGGGCGGGTCGCTAGTATGTATATATTGTATGTATATAGTATATATGATAGTTAAAAGTAGGCATTCGTTACGCATGCCATGTTTCATATCGTTAATAGAAGTTATTCTACTGTTAATGATAACATGGATTAATTAATGTAATTTGAGAATTAAACTCATAACTAAAACTCCGTTAAGCAAATGTTTGCTGTCCAAACAAAACAGACCAACTTCAACAGAAACAGCTTGTGGTAAATATCTAATTCAATGAAATGGTCATTACTTGCTTGATTATATTAATTTGACAACTTGAAATTTTGTGTCTCAAATAAGTGTTCAGACACTTATTTGAGACCGCAAGCATAAAACATCTTGAAACCTTTTTCTTTATCAAAAGATTACAATAATACCTTATCGGTCGTCACAATAAAAAGTTACCTATTTCCTTCTCCAAGTTCCAATCCGTCTCTATTCCGAAATTCATCCAAGTCAGTTCAGCACACGGACAGACAAAGTTACTTTCGAATTTATACTATGAATTTTATTATTACACTACAGACACCTCAAAATTCAGAGATCGTCGATGTTTTAAATTGCTACAAATCTAAATAATGATGATATATGAAACATTTGGTGTTTGTATTACAAGCAGAGAAGATCAAAAATATATTTACAATGACAAGCAACATGATTGATTATGGCATCCTAATTGGGTAGTTCGTAATTTTGACGCAAGTTCTGTCAAATAAAATATTCTGAAACGTACAATGCTTTATTTATGAATGTATCCTATCATTAAGTATAATATATTTACCCTTATTAATAGGCAGCACTCGGCAGGTATATCCCAGGGGTTAAACACGTTCTTATATTCACTACTTATTATGAATAATTGATCAATAATAATGACTGCCTCGGTGGCGCGGTGGTAGCGTATGCGACTGCTGTGCTTGAGGTCTCGGGTTGGACCAAATGTTTGTATGGTCTGCAAATATTTGTTCCAAAGTTTCAGTGTTTTTCTATGTATAATATGTATGTATACAATATATATCCAAAAAAGTATTTTATATCAGTTGTCTAGTACCCATAACACAAGCTCTGCTAACTTGGAACTAGATGACGTTGTGTGTTAGATGTCTGAAATATATAAATATACAGTTTAAAGAAGTTTTAGTAGCTGTAGTTTTATCTTAACTCTAAGCAGTTAAACTACAGTGAAAATAACTAAATAATTCCCTATAAATGCGTCATCTGTTTCCGAAGTTAAATCATTGCAGTTGAATAAGTAAAATCAATCAAATGTAAATACCTTTAGTAAGCGGAAATGTAAATAGTTTAAAATTCAGCAAAGTCTAAAAATGTGTTATTAAAATGTCTTTTGGCTTCTTTTTACCCGACTGCGGAAGAAAGAGGGTTACATTTTTCGAGTTTATGTATGTATATTTCTTTGGCACGCCCTAGAGCCTAAACGGCTTGTCGTATTTTTATGTGAGTGGTGTCAATAGTCGTGAGAGTGACACTGGGTACATTAAAATAAAAAAATACAAAAAAAACCTGATATTAATAAATAATAATAATAATAAATATTTCGGACATCTAGCACACAACGCTATCTAGTCCCAAGCTAAGCAGAGCTTGTGTTATGGGTACTAGACAACTGATACAAATACATATATAGTTTATTTTTTTGTAAATACATACATATTATACATAGAAAACACCCAAACTCCGAAACAAATATTTGTAGATCATACAAACATTTGGTCCGACCCGGGAATCGAACCCGAGACCTCATGATCAGCAGTCGCACACGCCAACCGCGAGACCAACGAGGCAGTCAAATAGTAAAAAGATGGCAGATATTTACGAGGTCGGATTTTTTCATAACTTTACTTGTTTTCACAGACGCTATGAATGGAACCATACTATTATATTTTGCAATTTAAAAAAAACGGAATCTTGTTCATCAAAATCAAATACAAATAAATTACTTTGTTTATTTCTAATATCTGAAATGAGCAAACAGTTTGGAGTGGTAACGACGGCTGTTTTGTTTTCGAGATCATAATAACTGGGACGTTTGCCTTAACCTTTTTATAAATTATTCAGATTCTTGCAGTGTGTTGCGGTATGCGCAAACCCCTTTGTGTGAAAGTATTAAGCACTGTTCACATTATACTTAGATAAATGTAAATAAAGGCAAATATTAATACACAACCGTTTTAGAGTGTAAATATTGTGTGTGATGAATCATATTGTTACATAGAAAACACTCGAGTTACTTAATGCAACTTATGCGGCCTTGCTGCAAAGCTTACTTCTTACATATTTCGTCAGTGCTTCTTACCAATATCGTTTTTTTTATGTGTGGCCCGCCAAAATGACTCTACTCTGCCTGATGGAAAGCATAAGCAAAGTCCAAGAGTGGTAGTCACTACACTCACTGCGAATGCAGACAATGCAGCATTGCGACCCATACCATGGCGGACTAGTGATGCTTCTGCATCTTTTAGTCTAGTCAACAAGTGTGGGACTTGTTGACTAGACTAATTGGGCCTCCGGTCTCGCACTCACCAACGAAACACGACAGCACGAACATGGTCATTTTACGTTGATTTTCTGTGCGAGGGTAGTACCGCCCCGGTCGAGCCGGCCCATCCGTGCTGAAATCAGCGTGGCTCTACTACCTTTAGTTCTTCTTCTTCAAAATGAACTAGAAAAGTATCGAAATGTTCTGTATAAACCTCTGTATGAATAATTCCACTTTCTTCATCTGATTATACATAATTTCTGTGTAAAGTAATGAAAGGGACTGTACTGGGTTTTATAGCAAAACTTTATAAGGGTACTTCAAATAATTTATTATCTTTCGGTATTTTGAAAATGTCCTCAGCTTAACTCTTATACAGTTTAACAATTTTATATAAATCAAATTGGAGCCCTCGATAAAATTAATGGACGCTATTTTAGTATTTGTTACATTGCCAAAATGTGTTCTAATATGTCATCATGAGTACCTTCACAAACTAAATCAAATTAAAACAAATTGAACTGAAGATATCAGCAATGACTTTTCGCTCCATCGTAGTGAGCTCAGGATTGAGTCTAGGAATAACAGTAACGTTTTAATATAAATAGACCACGTAAAAAACCGCAGACGAGTATCAAAGTGAGACATTCAGAATAAAATAAATGTTTCCTATATTTTACGGGTACTTTAATTATAGACCGATGTTCGCGACTACGTACGTATATTTCCAGAATATGCAATACATTCAAACTCGCGTCTGACATTCATTACAAACTTCCTGTTACACTCTTCTTATCAACGTCACCGGTCCTTGACTAAATGTTATTTAATTATGGAGATCAAGTTGATATATTAACGAAATATTGTGTCACCAAGCTGTCTCGTGTTTTGAAGGTGTGAACAAATATTAAAATAAACAACTAATGTGCTGATAAAATAGCTCGTCTTGAAGCTGAATGAAGGTGTATAAAACCCTTAGATTAATGAGACGTACTTTTAAGAAATAATGGTTCAGAGATGTATTCTTGTACCTAAATTAATTATTTGTTATTACTAACTATCCCAAGTCAGCATGAAACCTATTCTTATTCACAAATAATTAATGATAAATGAGTTTCGACAGAGTAAAACAATTGATTTAAGGAAAGTGGCTGGCAGCGGATGGATGAGGACTGCCCAGGACCGAGATAGTTGGCGCTCTTTGGGGGAGACCTACGTTCAGCAGTGGACGGCGATTGGTTGAAATGATGATGATGATGAAATCAATTGCTTCTTTTGTTGAAGACGTCGAAAAATAATAACAGTACTGCGACCGCTGATTGCAATCCTCATTCATTTGAAATTCAACGCCTTCTTTTTTCTAGACAACCGCTTTTTCTAGCTCACTCGACCGTTTCAAAATTTCTAGTGGCTTGATGAGTATCGGTAAAGGCAAATTATTATTTCTTCATTCACGTGGCCATATTCGTAACATATTTTGCTTGACTATTGTATATGCAGAACTAAAAGTAGCATTTCTATTGTTTAAAGTTAATACACTAAGGCATTAGATACCTTATGCTTCGAAGTAGGTGTAATAAAAATAAAAAGTAGGTTGCAATTATAGCAAAGGTCGACCAGCAACTGGTGGGCAGCTTCTCATGGGAACTATATCATTTGTTACCATAAAGAAATGAAAATGACTGAGTAAAGCAATCTATACTACTTAATATTATTTGTAACGTTATTTGTGGCTCTCATATGCATTTCTCATCTAACATACCATTGGCTTTTAAAATTGCAGTTATATTTATAACTTACTAGTGGTTGCCCGCGGCTCCGCCCGCGTATATGTCGGTTATCGCGGCAAATAGTAGCCTATGTGTTATTCTGATGTATAAGCTATATTACTGTAGAGTTTCATCCAAATCCGTTCAGTAGTTTTTGCGTGAAAGAGTAACAAACATCCACCCATCCATCCATCCAACTTACCCTCCATACTCACAAAAATTCGCGTTTATAATATTAGTATAGGTGTACTTAGACCATTTCGTAATATACTTTTATATACATAAGTAACTTTAAATGCAAGTCAAGTCGACATTCCAAGATAATGTTTTTCATAAAAGTAAATAAATTAATCTGTTTAAGCTTTCAAAACTTTACTATGCGAGTAGTTTTTGCGTGAAAAAGTAACAAACATCCACACACATGCCCACAAACTTTAGCATTTATAAAATTTATAGGACAAATAAATTGCATTGCCTTTAAAACAGCTTATTTTGAATCTCATGACAGCTGAAGATGTAACATTTTATTTTCTTACCATTTCAGAAAGTTGGTCCCTTTGGGCATTCAGGACGTTTAATGACGTCACTTGTACGAATCCGCAACTGTTAGCAATATTTGTCAACTTTTTTTGTAGGTTTGTATGATGCTATTCTCATTCATTATAATGGTTTAATTTAAAAGTATATCACGTACATGCACAACCATAAATTTTGAAAGATTCAGAAATAATTTATATTAATAATCCAATCAAATGTCAATTGCAAAATGTACGTGTAATATTCTTTATAAAACACTCTCGTGTATTTTAAATACTCGTTCTAGCTGTTGAATTCGAAGAAAAATCGAAAGCATTTGTAGCGTTTAAGGAAATATTTTCTAAACATGAAACCGCGTTCAACCTTGGTAACTATAGTTCTTTGCATATCAAAACAATTTACTTTTTAATTCACGTGGCCGCGCATAGAGGTTAGCTCACAGAAATCTAAATAAGGTAATTATTTAGATTTCTGTGGGTTAGCTTAAGAGAGTCTTGTAACATTACTAAATTTGCTTCCTTAAAAAAATTGAATTATCGTAGTAAGCAAGATATTTAAATAGGGCTTTGAAATTAAAAGATGTTATGTAAATAACCATGATTTATAATGTGTTATTATATTCCGATCCTAGAACATGAGCCTTCGAGACCTTGCCTACCTTAAGCAGTTACATCACTGCATGCAAGTTGTCTTGATGACCATGAAGATAGAAAATCATTCTGGACTCAATGACGAGTGTACATAAGTCGTAAAAAGTAAAAAAAATATTCAAAAATTCCTTATCAAGCCCAGCCATTCAATTAGAATTGAATCAGGTCTGATCTGTATGAATTGCTAACAAATATCAAACAAATAAATATTGTGTGCAGTATTCAAATCAAACTTTCATGATTAATATTGAGTTCACTGGGTTTACAATTGTGTTTGTTACGAACTCTACTACTGAAAGTTTAATTTATTTTGATATTTAAATATTTTTATCCATTCCTACTATACTGGATTTCCATTTTATTTATTTATATATTTTATTTATTTTATACATACTTCTAATTTAAGCTTCGTTTGCGGCACACAATGCTAATAAGATAGGTATCTCATAGTTAAACTTGTGGCAAGTCTGTTCCGATAGCCGTCTCTTACAAAGGGAAAAAGATAAGCTTCAATCAACAAGTAATTTAATATCATAAGAAATTCATACTTTGAATGAATTGAAATCTTAACTATAAGAAAAGTATCTGATGGTTAAACTTGTGGCCTGTCTGTTCCGATAGTCGTCTTTTACAAACGGGAAAAGATAAGCTTCAATCAACAAGTAATTTTATATCATAAGAAATTCATACTTTGAAGAATTGAAATCTTAAATGTAAGAAAATAATCTGATAGTTAAACTTGTGGCCTGTCTGTTCGGATAGCCGTCTCTTACAAAGGGAAAATATAAGCTTCAATCAACAAGTAATTTAATATCATAAGAAATCCATACTTTGTAAGAATTGAAAACTTAGTAGCGTAAGCGTTAAACGTACAATATATAGTTTACAAATTAAACCAAAACTAATTTTGTTAAATAATAATATTACTATATTTTTGGATCTAAACTAAAAACAGCTTACAATATGGCTTCTAGAACATATACCAAACTAAATCAATCCTATAAGCCTTAAAATAGCCATTCGAATTCTCGATCGCCAAGGCCAGATACATTACTATAATTTTGAATTTCAAAACATGCCATATCTAGAGTAACGTGAGTCTATATACCCCCACATGTAATTTTCATAAAAAGTCGTAATAATAGTACAACATTCGTGTTTTTCTGGATATATTGTGTAGATATTATCGGTGCCAGATATACTACGGTATTGCAAGGCCTAAATTACCTATGTATACAATATTTGTACGCGTATCTTGGCAACTGGCGGGCCTGACACAAGGTTTCGCTTGGTAAACTGCATGTGTTACCATTTGTATGTGATGTATCGGCTATTAGGAGTCTTCTGATACATTGCGGTTGCGGTCAACAGTTTAGTGCATGAAAACTTGATATTAATGTGTCTTGAGATAACAACACTATGTGGTTTTCAACAACCCGTTGATTGTTTGTCTGGTTGTCTATTACATGCAAACACCAACCTATGGGGTAGACAGACTCAAATTATTAACCGCAAGATTTAAAAAGGTCTATAATGAGCTTCTAAAGTTGAGTGCATGGATGACGTTGTTGTTTAAAATATCACCTCGCAGATTCCTACTGTGCTTGTTTTTTGGGTTCGATCTCCACATGAAATAAAACTTTGTGTTATCCACGAATTGTCGTTCTTAGTCTGGGTGTTCTGTGTATCCGTTTCATTGATATGTGTAAGGTCCCCCGGATACAGAATCCTTATGTGGAAGTTGTATTTTTAAAGATTATATAAATTAGCTTTCTGCAAACACTTCATCAACATTCGCTAACATATCAAGATAATTTATGAAGTCTGCGTTGAGTGTAGTGATTATAAATACAAAATTTCAACAAAATCGTATGGTCTATTTTTAATGACGCTTTTACTGTAATAGTTATAGAGGGGTTTTAAGTAATAATTTTCACTTTTTTAAAACTTTATTCATTAATTAATGCTCCTGTTTAATCAATTAATTCTTGTGATTTTTTAACTAACTTTTCAAAACTTTACATTAACATTAATTAATCGGAAAGAATTTGTAGAAATTTTTCGCTAAATGTATACGAAAACCCAAGTAGTTAAACATCGCTTTAGTGCTAGCATAATCTATAAAACTGTTAAAAACACAGAATTAAGTGACAACTCGATAAATTATAGGCAACACGTAAACGGTTACGAACAATATTTTGTCTCAAATAACTTCACTATTTCACATACACAGCATTAAACGGTAAATCAATCAAGTTTTGATCCGGGATAACCCATAATAAATAAAATGGATCTTTTTTGTAAGATCTATTATTAGTCAGATAAATCATAAAAGTCATTTGTACCCATTTTTCCAACGAAGCGGCTATGGGACAAGGTTTGCAACCCCATAAACTAATATATAACTTTACACTAATTTCCCATTAATATCAAAAAAATAAAAATTGCGTCCTCTTACAAATGTACGCTCAGCCCACAAAAATAAACTTTCAATGGACTTTTTGTAAAAGTTTAGATACTAAGCTTCATTGCTCTCCTTAAAGCAAATAGTGTAATAACTTATAGCGTACGTGTTGACCCGGCTATGAAGGAATGTCGTTACTAAATTGCTAAAGTCCTACGAAATGAGTGTCGTCTTTTGTAAATGTGAATTGTCTTTCTTCGTCGTCATTACTTTTAATTTAGATAAACAAATAAATTTAGTGTTGTCACTATGTATCTATAGCAACACAGCCTTAGAGTTGTCTCTAAGACTGTGCATTGACCGAAAACGTTGTATAAAAATTTCACAAACGGTGTACGAAAATCAAAACTGCTAATCATTGCTAATACATAATCTATTAAACTGTTAAAAGCACAGAATTAAACGACAAACTCAATAAATTATATATTTCACGTAAACAGTAACAAACAAGATTTTGTCATAAATAATTTCACTTACACAGCGTTAAACGGTAAATCAATCAAGGTTATGATCCGGGATAAACCAAAATGAACAAGAGAGCAAGTGTCAGAGAAGCGTAAATTGTTTTATGAAACGAGTGCCAGCATGCACCAACTGAATTTTTGAAGTGAAACTTTTAATGCGACTTTCAACGCGGTTGCTTTAGACCTTTAACGGTTGCGTTAAACGTTTAACACTACAATGGAGGAAGTATGAAAGCACTGTTGCACATTACGAAGTTTTCAAACGTTTAACGCTACTATGGAAGGAGTATGAAAGCACTGTTGCACAAGTTTCACTTCTTCCGCGCGGAGGGACTCCGCGCATTTTTCATTTGAGTGAGAACTGGAGAAGGAAGTGGCATCATTGTCAAATTCTAAGATTTTCCAAGTCAGTGAAAAATAGTATATTTTCTTCACTTGCTCTAACACAACATACAGCCCGCTTGCACAGCTGCCAAGTCTTACATCAGCCCCGGTCGGGGCTTGCTAATAACAGCGATCCTGTAGATTCGGGCTGGAAACATATGGACAGATATTGATGACAGTACAAAACTCCAACCTGAGCTTCTGAAATCGATATTTTGTGCACGCGAATGAAGCTGTGGAGTGATGTGTGGATGTCGGAAAGTAACTTAAAAAACATAATAGAAATCTCCAAATAAATTGAGTAGAATTATTTTAAAAATTAATGGCCTACAATTGCGCCCCTTCCTTCTCCAGTTCTTCATTAAGTATTCTATATTAGACAACCGGATCCAAAGCTACAGCCAGGTCCATCAAATAAACCGAGGACAAAGTTATTATGTGATTTAGAAATAGACCTTGAATTATGTCTACTCATTTAAAAAACTGCCCTCTAGACATTGTTATTTACAAGAACAAACGCAAGGGAAAGTATCAATATTATTGAATAACAATATTGCGTTACCAATATTTCAAAACAGTATCATAAAAAATGAATGAACTGATTTTGACGGGGTTTTCAGTAGCAGATAGCCCATTTAGTATGAAGTAAGTTATGCTTTTTTTAGGTAAAAAAATGTTAGAACAAAATCAAAACCAATGAAATAGTAACCAATATCTAGTGCAAAATCAACAAAAATCGCGAGCAATATCGCTAGAAATAGATAAAAGGGTAAAAAATAAAGTTAAAAAGTTTTTTTCAAAATTATCCATATTTAAAAAGCCCTTAATTAAAATGGGTTGATATATATTTTTGTAAAATAATAATCACAGAAAAAGTTACAAAGACCAATAGAATTGGTACTAAAATAACCATTAATTAGATACTCCAAAACATTTCCCTGCAAGGATTTAGAAAAACTATTTTACACAAAATTTTTATGATAGTAAAACTGCGAAACATTGCTAATAAGAATGCTAAAGCAATCTATAAAAATACTAAATACACAATATTAAGTGGCAACTCAATAAGTTATCTATTACACGTAAACGATAACGAACAAGATTTTATCACAAACAATTTTACTTACACAACTTAAAACGATAAATCTATTTGATATAAAGTTGAATAAATTAAACGAATTAGGGCATAAAATAATACTTTAGAGTCGAGTTTTTGATCCGGGATAAACTAAAATGAATATTATGAAAAATGTCAGAGGAACGTGAACTGTTTCATAAAACAAGTGCCAAGATGCACCAACTGGAATACTGGATTATTTACCAGCAGCAGTGATGAATTGTTAAAGATGACAATGGCTATCAAACATACTTCTATTACATGATACATTTAAATTGTGTATCCAGTGGAGTTTTCTCATGTATTCAAATACTGATTTACAATAAGGTAAGAATAATGAAAATACTCGTAGAAGACAATGAAGGTGTGAAACAATTGAATACATATCTTCTTGTCTATTTGCTGTGGTATGGTTATTTACACGATATTTTAATGAAATTGCTTAACCTTTAAGTCACTTTATAAACATTTGTTCATTAAACTGTTGAGCCAGCCGTTGGTCGCACCTGCTTTATATTTCTATGGTATCAATAAGATTTTCGTAAGAGTTTTCTTTTAAAACGTTTGACGTTTGAGTGTGTTTTAAATCAAAATAACAGTGATTATTACTCTGCAACAAAGACTCCCATGAACCAATTTTAAATTTAAATTCAATATTTAAGACAAGTTCAAGTAATTTATGATACTGGCTAAAAAAGACTGGCTGTTTTAAAGTTTCGTGAGTTTTAAATAAATAGGTTCATAGCGCAAATCTCAGCAGTTCTTTCAACGTAGTACAACTCTTAGGAATGAATGAAAAGAAAAGCTCTTTGAGACTAGATAAACTTGCAAAGCAAATACTTCACTTTAAATATATCTTGCTTTTTAAAGCTATCAGGTAAAACATGTTAAATTTTTAAAGCGCTTTCATTTTGTACTTTAATATAAGCAAGAAGGGTATAAAGTTTTAATTGGAATGAATATCATCAAACGCTGACTTCTCTCGCTAAAGTTTGACGTAATGATTTCCCGAGTTCCAACCGCGTAACTAACCAGTTAACGTAAGGGACCATGAAATGTGCCGACTAAAGAAAACCTATATACAATATTTTTTATTCACATACATTTCGCATGAAATAAATTTTATTTAAATACGATATCCATGTACCCATTATAAGTTTTCCAAACCATTATTCTTAAGGTTAAAGGTCATGATCAAGGAGTATATAATCGCTAATCTAGATAAATTGTCTACCAAACCTAAATGAAAATATGTCCAAAAGGACTGGTGTATGAAATAGAATTGATATACCGTTGCTTTGCTGAGGGGCCAGTAACGTTCACCCAAGTATTGGCCTTTAAAGACACGCGCGTAATTGCCAACATGCCCAAGAATTTGTGAACTGAACGAGATGCGCTTCGAATGAAATAAATCTATCACTGATGGTAGCTGCACTCCGGCATTCGATTCGTAGGGAATTCACTCAACCGATTTGATTTTGCAACTGCATATATATATGTATATGTACAGCGTTGATATATGAGGGAGGAACAATCGTGACGATCAAATAATTGGGTTCACTCTCCATGCTACAAGATTTTAATGATTTGGTTGACATGTTTAAATGTAATTATTAAAATACCTTTGAATATGTATTTTTTGTAGTATACATCAGAATCTCGGAAACGATCCCAACGATTTTCCATGAAATTTATTGTGCAGGAGATTTTGGAGGCAATAACTCGATCTAGCTAGGATTCAATTAAAATAAAATCGTGCAAAGCTCGGCCAACCAGGTGCTATTGACTTAAAGTCAAGGCCAACATGGCTGCATAATTATAAATTAAATAGACTGTGGTATTGGAACAAGGCTGCTAATAAACATACTTATATCTATTTCTAAATGGATACAATCATACATATTATAGGTAAATTATTGTACTACATTACATTATTGTACCTACATTATCAGTCTGGCTTTTAACTCTAAGTAATATAAGCTGTATATTCGATGATCTGCTTCCGACAGATCTAGCCTATCTCTCATTTTTTATTATGAATAAAATCTTTAATATCTAGTCTAATATCTATTTACATTTTTCTATGGAATATACGTGCAAACAAGCAGACGTATCGCCTGAAGGTAAGCGATTACCGCCGCCCATGGACACCTACAACACCAAAGGCGTCTAAAGTGCGTTGCCGGCCTTTGGGGATGGCGGGGGGATGGAGGCGGGGGGTGGTGGAGATAGGGGAAGGGGTTGGTATGGGCCTCCGCTATCCTCACTCATCGGTGAAACACAGCGCAATCACTATTTCACACCGGTTTGCTGTGAGACCGTGGTATCACTCCGGTCGAGCCGGCCAATAAATGCCGAAGCGTGGCTCTCCCACGGTCAGACATGTATCTTATAAACATTATGTTACTAAAATATAATCTAACTGATTACAAAGAAATTAAGATTCAAATTATGAGAGCATATAGCAATTGAACAAAAGTTCAAATTCTCGAGTGATGTAATAATCGTGAATTAGACACAGACGGCTAAATACTTATTAACTACTTAAGTTTAATTAGTTTCAAGTTGACTAAGATATATTAAAGTTATTCTTTTATTTTCAAACAAGACATATTAATTTCTTGTGTATTGCGATTGCGTAGTGTCTCGTGATTTTTAGTTAAAATGAGAGTACATTTGCCTTATAAATCTAAATCTTCTTACTAATGAAACCACATTTTATTCATTTCTATCTACAATTAGAAAAGCATTTTGTTTTTGTTATTGGAGTGTGATAATATTAATGTTTTTTAACCCCCGACGCAAAAAGAGGGGTGTTATAAGTTTGACGTGTCTGTTGTCTGGCTGTCTGTGGCACCGTAGCTGGCGAACGGATGAAGCGATTTCAATTTAGTTTTTTTTTTGTATGAAAGGTGAGTTACGTGCGAGTGTTTTTAGACATGTTTCATGAAAATCGGTTGAGTCGTTTAAAAGTTATGGGGGTGAAAGTGGGGAAGAATAACAGAATGTGTGCAAAAATATCATTGGCGTATGATTACTCGATTAAGTGCTTGAGTAGGGGTTTTTTTAATATATAAGTTATTAAAGTTATTAAGCATTTGCACGATAGAAATTCCGTAATTATACTGATATATATTTATCGAATAAATAGGGTATGATTTACCCTATTTCTTAAAATAATAAAAACTCATGCCGGATAGTCTTGGCAGGCGAGTTTAACTACAGCGCTTAATGATAGATTGACTCTCAAGTTAGCACAATGCCTCTGGTGTACCAGAATATTGGACAAATTTAACAAGCAACTTGAACTAAAACGGTTGTATGTATATATGAGCAAGCATATTTAAGTCTCAAAATGGCAGATCGATTACTGTTAAGCAAAGTAATGCAATTTCTTACAACACAAAGTTCATATATTTAAAGATTAATTTATTTGAAACTCGGCTCAAGTTTAAACAGATAAGTAACTTCACTTCAATGACTTCAGCGAAGCATAGTTGAGCTGATATGTTGTTAAATTGCGGAATTAACAGGTCTGTATCTAGGCACAAATCCTGTTATTATTACAAGTACGAAACGCAATATTTGGGTTAAACTTTACAATAATATGGCTTATATTTATTTAGGGTTTATGTAATTTGACCATAATATAGCGATAATAAGTCAGGAGAATTTCTAACTTCTGAGAAATATCTTGAAGAACGCTGCCTTAATAATTTTAATTACATGACAATAATATAACGTGTAGAAGAGAAAGACGGTGAAGAAGAGTACTTCCATGACAATTTGCACTGCAGGTCGACCTCAACACGAGGTATTTCTCACATAGACTTATGACATTTATTTTCGCATACAACTCCTGTCATATCTTCTTGATCACCCTGATAGTAATACTAGTCTCATTATACAAAATTAAAATTTGTCACAAAAATTCCATTTTTAACCTTTTTTCTTTTAACTTCAGTCAAATCACAAGTTAAATCACTACAATAAAATAAAAAAGATATCCATTAAGCTAAAAATATTGTCCACTTTAAACTGTAAAGTTTGATTCTGTGAGAAAGATTCTAGTAGAAATATTAGGTACTTATTTGCATACATAATATGCTTGAGCTGAACACAGTTGAATTCAGCGATCATCTATCAAATAAAATATCTATTTAGAAAAGGATATCTTTAAAAACGCTCACGGAAGTTTGCGATTTTCTGGAGAAACATTTACGAGTGTTGACGAATACTATTTCATTCAATTGAGAACAAATGTAACATGAAAAATAATGGTTCTAAAAAACTAAAAAAAACACGCTTTTATAAATAAACAAAACTAAAATGAAAATAGAAAATGATTTTAATATACAAAAGCGTGTAAAAATCGGAAATAAATGCGATAATCCGATAGCATTTTTTTTAAGTTGAAAAAATATAATGGGATGAAGTGTAGAAGTCCAGTACATATACATATCTGGATAGTAGGAGCGTATACTTCATATTCTTGTATAACAATTTCATAAAAATTTCACATACAATATTATGCACATTGTCGATTTCACCGGTCTCTTCCCTGTTAGTTAAATTCGAGAAGCTGACCACAAGTTCTTGAGTAACTTGCCTTACGTCAATACACTTTAGTTTGCGTCTTGATAATGTTGTGTAACCTTCTAGAATATTAAGTACTACTCCAATTAGAACAATATTATTCAAAACAATATAAACATTGTACTTGTCACGACTTTTTCCCAGAGGGGTAGGCAGTAGGCAGAGACAATTGATCTCCACTTACTACGGTCCTGACATACCTCTTTTACTTTGTCCACAATCAATCGCTGCAACCATGTTTGTTGGTCATGGTGCATTCACATTCTTCAGAACATCACTAATTTGGTAGCTAAATTTTCGCCATGAAAGACCTCTTCCAACACTTCCAAACACATAAATTCCTATCGTAAGTCTTATATAAGCTATCCTCTCTACTTGGTCAAAACCTTTTCAATCCTGACTCTTAATATCTTAAGCTGTTAGTAGTTTTAATTTTTTTACTGTTTGATTTATTGTACAAAGCTTTTTAGCAGTTCGCCAGTATCGTGTTCAAACAGTCTCGAAGCCTTTCAACAAACAGTCGTTTCTTTCCCCACTCAGTTTATACGAAGGTAACTACGGTACTATTCATTGGAATGTCTTCAATTAATATAAGAATTTTTCTAGACGAAAAAGTCTTATGGAGATTGCGGCTTATTCAGCGTATTAGTTACTTGAGCTCTCTCTCTACAGAGATTTCTTGCAGATTGGTTTCTATAGAAAAAATATATAGTAAATGTAGGAACACAATTATTATTATTACGTAAGGCAATGGTAACGTGAAATATCTAGTAATTTACCACATAATAAACGAATTATGCGTAGTCTGCGTTTCACAGATTATTATTTACATCAACATTCAAGTGGTCAATGTTTTGAAAACTTCTGAATTAAATATTACGAAGTTGAAAGTGAAACATTCAGGAAACGTGAATAGGTCAACGACTATGCTTTTTAAGTTACACTTAACACGAAACTTTCAAATATACCTTGGTACATTGAAGGTTTGTATAGTATGAACTAGTGGGATGTAGTTTTGTTGTAAAATACAAGATTACTTCTTGGTATTTAACTACGTTCTCAAAGTTGGAATGGAATTTCAAAACCGTATTCATTCTTGTACCGTGGATTTTAGCTTAAGAACTTTGTGAAACTTCCAATTTATCTAAGGTGGGTACTAGACGGTATATGCAGCTTTTGTGCTATTTTCACCCTTAGAGACATGGATGACGTTGGCGTGGTATAGTAAAGAGGAAGTTTCACATCAAAAGATTTAAGTTTATCTAGCAACAGTTCTAGTTAGATTGACAACTTATCAGACAGTCATTATTCATCACCCACTAGCAACGTTCAACCTATAACTGTAGTTTATATTGACAGCCAAATGACATTCAAGAAAGATGGATGGATTGACACTCCACTGAAGGACACCTCTGTTTGCCAGGTCATTGTGTCGCGATAGACATAATCTCAAAGGCAAATGAAATGAATTGCAGTCATTACAATCAGTTCAGTGTTCTTGGTTAACTAGTTTTAAAAACATTTGCCGTTGAATGTTATCGAAAGTTAACAAATCAGTCATCTATTTGTACCTAAGTCCTGTCAGGAACAAATTTCTAAATCAAACGTGTCAGTCTTCGTTCTTTAATCGCAACATATTATTTTTAATGGAATCAAAAACCACAACTGCCTTGCCTCAGGTCCCTTCCTACGCCCCTTGTCAATCAGGAGAAGGGAGTTTGTTACTTCGCTCACTCGGTAATAGGAAATGAAATAATTCCTTAATACTGCCGTAAGGTCGTGTTATCACTCCGAGCGAGCCGGCCCATTGTGCCTATAATATAGTTCTCCTACGGAAATCTATTGTATCACTTGTCTCATAATCTTTCATGAAGATGTGTCAAAATCTTGGTAAGTTTTTCGTAGACAACATGCATTGCTGAACAGAAGTATAAGAAAATACGGTGTATCTAATAGAAATTATATTTATTTCATTGTTCCGTACGACATATACCTACTTACATAATCTAACCTTTCATCAAACAATAAAAGCAACCAATATAAAATAAAAAAGTATAGTAGAAGTTTTATGTATAGTTTCACCACTAATCACTTTACAAGGTGTCATATTATTATGTGGCCACGATCGACCAACGGATTTCATAAGCGACAAATTGTGATATTTACTATAAGCTAAATTCTTACTATTGCTTTATGGTCCTTTTGTGGTTGCTTTGTGGTCTATGTCAGCAGACATTATAAACCATGCTGACGAAATTCGCCTAGTTAAATATTTTAAATATTTCGGACAATCTAACACACAACGCCGTCAAGTCCCAAGCTAAGCAGAGCTTGTGTTATGGGTACTAGACAACTGATACAAATAAATATATACTTTTTTTTTTTTTCGTAAATACGTACATATTATACATAGTAAACACCCAAACTCCGAAACAAATATTTGTAGATCATACAAACATTTGGTCCGACCCGGGAATCGAACCCGAGATCTCATGATCAGCAGTCGCACACGCCAACCGCGAGACCAACGAGGCAGTCTTTGTCTTGATTGACTCATGTTTTAGACTTGAAATTTAAGGAAGGTGAGGCCAGTTGATCTGGGACTATAGTTAGAATTTATTTTAAACAAATTATTTTGGTACAGGGGTCGAACTTATCTATTATCTTCTTCAACTGATCATCGTAGTACCAACTGCATACATAGCTGTCATTTAATATCTGCCAATGGTTACGTTTGTGCAAAGATGAGTCTTTGCATTTCGATTACAGATTCATCAATGTGAACCACTCCATCTGCATCAGGTCGGCCGTGACACAGGTTAAGGTAATAATATTCACTACAAAAGATGTAATACAGCTCTTGTCACGCAATAGAACGAAACATTACTTTTAAAAGCAAATGTATATTATTAGTTAAAGCAGTCTGATGATTATAGTTCGAAACTCTTGAAAGCTTCTTTTAAAAACAAAATGAATAGCTTTCAGCTTAGTCTATTACTTGCTGTAATTATAGAGGTGAAACATGTAATAATCTAAACAAGGTAATAGGTATAATGGATTTGTGCACGTCGATTGTCGTTGTAAAAATAGATTTTAAAGCACAGAAATTGTTAGACCGAACAGCGTTGCAAATGCAAGGTAAACTAACTATGCTTTTATAAATAGCTTTTTATTCTCGTTACTCAAGATTTAGTTCGATTATTATTATTTATTTTAGTGGTAGCGTATGCGACTGCTGTGCTTGAGGTCTCGGATTTGATTGCCGGGTCGGACCAAATGTTTGTATGATCTGAAAATATTTGTTTCATAGTTTGGGTGTTTTTTTAATGTACAATATGTTATTATTTAAAAAAAGTATGTATGTATTTATGTCACTTGTCTAGTACCCATAATACAAGCTCTGCTTAGTTTGAGACTAGATGGCGTTGTGTGTTAGATGTCCAAAGTATTTATTATTTATTTATTTATATGTGTAGTAGGTATATATAATCTATACATTAAGTTCGCGACATTTTCTTTAACGAGGATAAAGGACAATAAAAATAGAATAACAATATTGAATTACGTTATAGAGAGTCCCCAGCAATAATGTTGATAACTGCTGTGTGAAGTTGACACAAAGTTTGTATCAACTTAACACAGCAGTGTATTACAAACTAATCCGATTAAACCATTGAACTGTGAATCGACACCTCTAGAAACGCGCTATAGACATTGATTTAGTTCAACCGACCGTAATTTTTATAAAAGAAACCAACTGATCCTTATTATAGTATTCTCGCATTCATCGTTTTTATCAATAGCTTTTTTTTTTTTTTTTTTTTTTTTATGTTTGGCCCGCCAAAATGACTCTACTCTGCCTGATGGAAAGCATAAGCAGAATCCAAGAGTGGTGGTCACCATGCTCACTGCGAATGCAGACAATGCAGCATGGCGACCCACACCATGGCGGCCTAGTGATGCTACTGCATCGTTTAGTCTAGTCAACAAGTATGGAACTTGTTGACTAGACTATTTGGGCCTCCGGTCTCGCACTCACCAACGAAACACGACAGCACGAATGCTGTCATTTTACGTTGATTTTCTGTGCGAGGGTAGTACCGCCCCGGTCGAGCCGGCCCATTCATGCTGAAATCAGCGTGGCTCTACTACCTTCATAGTATTCTGGACATGGGCTCGGTACAAAGGAGGTTTTAATCCACAAAACCACGCTGGCCAGACGAGTCGGTAAAAGGTTTGTTTCAAGATTTTCTTCTCCTTGTAGTACTGTTGTTCTACAGAGTTTTTTCATTTAATCGGCTCTTACGACACACGCGGGATGATTAGGGGTGGTGACATTTCTGTCATCGCACACGTACAAATGGATCCTCCAATTTGTGACGTCATATCAAGCCAGTCCATCAAAGGAATATCACTCTATGATACCAACATTGTTCATACGTAAGAATAATTAATTAATCGCTACTGGTTTATCGATCTCTCGTAGTCCACTAACATTTTCTTTGACCTGTGATTGTTGTGGCTCATATATTTTTATTTTTATAAAACTCTTTTGGAATACTTTGTCACGTCTCATACATGGCTGTCTGATCCCAAACTAGGCGAAGGCTGCACTGTGGTAACTAAAGTACAGACTTAAATTCTTCTAAGTATATATTACTAGCAATCCACCCCGGCTTCGCACGGGTTCATTACGGAAAATATAGCCTTTGTTTCTCAGAGATGTGTGTCTTTTTTCCGACGTCTTCAACAAATACCGTTTTGTTTTCGCAAATACACTCCAGAATTCTACAAATTATATACGAAAACCTTCCTTTAGAATCACTCTATACATATGTAAAAACTACATAAAAATCCGCACAATAGCTTTTAAGTTTATCGCGAACAGAGATACAGACAGACGCAGCGAAGGACTTTGTTTTATAATATGTAGTGACATAAGTATGTTATAGATAAATTACACCCAAACCTCGAAATCAAACCCAGGACCTTCGGTTTAGCCGTCATTGTCACTAACCACTCGATCAGCAGACTCGTCAATTAGACATATTTATTCCTTTATTACTAATTCGATTCAAAATAAGATTGTATTTTAATGAAGACCAATAGTAAAAGTCTGTGCCATATCTAAGTCTGCGAAAACTACTTTTGGCGTCTTTTTCAAAGTGTCTCTAATATGCATATTTCTGATGAAAAGTTAAATTTTGCTCCATCTTGTACCCAAGCTACTAATGGCTAAATTATACCGAAGATCAAGAGATTCAAATCACGTTCTGTAGTTATCGTGCGTACGTCGAGTCATACGAGCACTAAGAATATTACGTGATGCTAAGAAATTAAATGTTGAAATGAAAAATGTTTCAACCCATGTGAATTAGGATTTAATACATTTGTTTTGAAATGACTACGAAGGAAGAAAGAGGTTCTACAATCCATTTTTTTCATGTTAGTTACCTCTTAAATACAGTTTATAATAATTTGTCATGATCTAAGAGCATCCAAGTCGGTGATATTTTCATTAAAACACGTAATTTTTTTTTTTAAATATACATATATACGATGTATGCGAGAAGCCGAGGATCGAAACAAGTGGCGCGCAATTGGAGAGGCCGGCTGATGATGATACATGTAAATACGTGTAAACACACAAAGGAAAGAACAAGAGTTTAATAAATATTCTGTTCCTTAAATACATTTCAATTATAAGAAACTATTTAATGAATTTGCAATATTAAATATCAAAATACAAACTTAACCTAACATTTTCAGTAATGGTTCTAGTAACTGATTCAGTACAAACTTCAAACTATGTCAAATACAGTCTAGTAGAGCTAGCGCGTGAGCGTCTTCTATATTCAGTTATAAATTTTCACCTGACCCGAATGGTGTACACGGCTTTAACGAAGCCTGTTGAATAGCAAACTAACTACTCATTTAAAGATTTAACTGGAGCTCACCTGCCGTGCGCGACTGCAATAATTGTGCGGTTTGAGTGCGACCAACTCCAGGAGAAAATTTCTTGCTTGCTACAAGCCTCTAGCAATACATATTTCTATTATACTTCCTGATTTAAATGAAATTAGACATATACCTATTTGTATGATAGTCACATTTAAGTGATTTCCAATTGATTTCTAACGTTGAAGTTTCATTTCTTTTTTTAAGTAACGAAACTCGAATAAAATAATAGATTGGTTTCTTCATGGTTTTACATTCACATAACATGTAATTATGTTCATAATAAAATAACTATTGTCCTGTGTGGGAATCTAACCATCTGACTAAGCAGACCGGTATGATGACTAACAGACCGTAATGTATAATTATTTAATGTGTAAAATTACTACTCAGTACGAATGATCAGAAAAAGAATATTTATTGCATAATATATTTCTTCCAATGAAAAAGAAAGGCATTTCATTTAAATAGGGAAAGAACAAAAAGCCATACAAAAATAGGTACATTTAATAAAGCAAATAGTGCCATTAAAAATACAATAACAATGATAAAAAAGCTAAGCGGATTTTCTCTTATTTTTTCCTTTTGAATTGAGTACAATATTAAAATATGCTCAAGGGAAATATAAACTGTGTTTTATATAAATTTTATTAAACTATTTTCATGAAATATTTATTATTAAAAGTCACTTGTTACGAGAGCCTGTAAGCCGGATCAATAAGGATCGCTAATGAAACACGACAAGTTCAAATGAATATTTAAATGATAACGTCTAATATAAGAATTAAATTAAATATAAATAAATAAATAATAAATATTTTCGGACATCACGCCGTGTTAACACAACGCCTTCCAGTCCCAAGCTAAGCAGAGCTTGTGTTATGGGTACTAGTCACTAGACAACTGATATAAATACATATATACTTTTTTTTGTACATACATACATACATATTATATATGAATAAATAAAATAAATATGTTCATTGTATACCAAAACATAATAATTATGATAACATAATAATTGCTTTGAAATATTTATAGGTGAGCAATAAAATAGAAATTTAGTTCTAAACAGACTGAAATATATGACAATATGTTTCATAGATAACGTTGTGATTGTCTTCTCCGTTCGATTTCTGTCTCCGAGAGGGTCCATTATGTTATGTTTTGCTTATAAAGATATTTTAGACAGAAATATTTAATGTTATTTCTATAGATTTAAACACGGGAATTAACATGCAGCATACACTGACTTACTATGAAGCTTAATTTTTTCAGCCAATGTATGACGAAGCGTGGCTCTCCCACGAATTGAAATAAGATCATCAATTCCTCAGTACAATTTTATTCAATTTAATGGAGATGAAAGTTAATCGAATAGTATTTATACATACGAATACAGTTGCGGGGGTGGCTACGACGGAATATATTTAAAACTAAATTGGATATTCAGTGAAACAAGGCGGACAGGTTTAGGTGTCAGCTAAAAACCGCTGCCAGTAGACTTAGCTTATGATGCTCTAACTGAAGGGTTGTATAGTAATCCAAAACCTTCGACGGAGCGGTTGATGTCCTGTTGATGATTCTAATGATCTTAATAACAGTGGAAAGAATACATTTTGAGAATACGTTTACACATACAGTCAAATACAATTTTTTTTTTATGGTTTAGGCGGGCAAACGAGCAGACGTATCGCCTGATGGTAAGCGATTACCGCCGCCCATGGACACCTGCAACACCAAAAGCGTCACAAGTGCGTTGCCGGCCTTTTGGGGATGGGGGGGAGGTAGGGGATTGGGGTATGGGCCTCCGGTATCCTCATTCACTCGGTGAAACACAGCGCAAGCACTATTATTATTATATGTTATAGTATAGTATATATTAATTTAACATTGAACAAAGAATACGTAAAGGCACGAAGAAGTAAAATGTTTTGGGAGTGTTTTTTCCATATTACGTCATGCTTCATTCTCTTAAAATTTGTTAAGATTACGTCACACGACCAATCATATTTTCGAGCGACCCGTTAAGTCTCGGATAAAGTGTAGCTTGTTTCAGGGACGTAACTACATTTCAAGTCATAAGGCGCGCTGCGGAACCCGCAAAAACCGGTAGAATAATACAATAATTCAACGACCTCCATTAAAGCCCGTATAATGTACTTCCTCTACGATGGTAGCGTATTTTTCTGTGAGGAGCCCCAAGTACTGGCGCAGTGCCAAACGCCAACGACACGGGACCTTAGGGCACCAGTCCAGCGCCTTGAGATAAAATTTGACATATCGCTAGAGACGTTTAAATTATAAAAGTACAAGAATCGGAAGACGGAAGAACCTATCATTAACCTATATTCGTCTATATATCCTACCTGGTAGCTTAATCTTATTACATCAAAAATATCGTATCATAAAATCGCAATAAAGTCGTATTAGTGTTCTAAAATACTTTATCGTCTACGGTGAATATATTTAGCGGATATATCATAAAGATTGATTCGTAGGCGTAAATCGCTCTAGTACTACACCAAATTTTTATATAAACGATTTTTAATAAGTGAAGCGAAAATTAATGGTATTCCAAGTCGTATTACGGTTTAGGTATATTTATATATAACACGAGAGAACCAATTGCTGCGTAAAATTCGATGGGAAACATTACGTGTCGGTGTAGGTTAGGGTGTTTCATTTTTTTTAATTTTCGATTTTCATCTGCCTTTGCTCGAATTCTTGATACTACTCATGTACAGTAGTCATATACCAAAAATCACCAATATTTAGAGGTTGCGCAAAGCCAATAAAATTTTCTCATATAGATGATACGTCATCACTATGGGGTAAATATATTTACTGTATTTTGTTTTACGGTGGAGGTTATAGTATTACTTGTGTGTTATAGTAAACTAGTTAAGCATATTTAGATTGTAAAAAGAGTAAAACAAGAGGAATTTGGTTACTTAATAAGCCATGAGAAAGACTAAAGTTGTTCTTAAAAGAGGTGGACAAATTAAATGTAACTACCTGCACGTCGCCATATCATTAGTATTTGCTTTGACACTGCAGCTACAGGACTAAGTCATGGAGCATATTTTGATTAAGAATAATTTTATTACACCCATAGTAATTAATACTGTAAGGAGCGTTAGATGAGTGTTCTTCTGTATCGTCTAGTGCTCCCTCCTAGAATATTGTAGCACTACATCAGAGACTCCTTAAACGGTCTCAAGGTAGTCAATGTTGCTGCAGAAGGGAGCTTAACTATTTAAAATAAAAAACAACGATTCCATCAAAGAATAGAACAGAAATTCTTGCTAAGAGTCGCCGAGCATTGCAGAAGAGACGTCGCCATTGACAAACAAAAGAAGGGGTTGCAGCTAATATCGTTAATTAATTAATTAATACATGTATTAAATGTAAAATTTATGTAACAAATTGAATATTTATATTGTATTTTATGCGATTTTGTGTCTTTTTAATTAATATCGACATATTTCTGTCATACTGTGTTATTTTAAAAAAGGTAATTTAACATCAAAATTTCGATTTTTCTCACTCATACTTTTCAGTTGCGCAACCTCTTAATATTATCCAATCTTTTTGAAATTTTTAATATTTAACATTATGCTTAGGGCGACTTTAAAACCGAGCAAAGTCAGTAAAAATATCGAAAAAAAAATTTCTCCTTATAGGGTGAAACACCCTAGTGTAGGTAATAATATTTTAGCAGCCGAGAGCATGTCCACTTTGACTCTGTTGTCGGTGGTAAATCATCTTGCGTGTAAGAGTCCGGGCACGCAGGACACGAAGCAAGGTGGGACATTGTTTCAATTGCACCGCACAAACAGCCCAGGTTGGCACCGTCCGAAAATTAAAGTTACTAGTTGAGCCCAGCGGTGTTACCCGCGGTACGACAACAACCGCGGTTGAAGCCGTTAAAGTAAATTTAAAAAAAAACCTATGTAAAAAGTATCCTTTGTCCGTCTCCTGGATGAACCGATTTCGATGCGGTTTTTTTCATTTGAAAGCCAGTATCCTTGCGGTAGTTCTTAGTTATGTTTGGTTAATATCAGTCCAGCAATCTAAGAGTATCAGCTCTTTTCCAAAATGATGTAAGGTATTTTAGGCGTATGATTACTCGATTAAGTGCTTGCGTAAGTGGTTATTGAAATGTTTAATTTTAGCTTGTATGTTGCAGAATTAGCCATATCTGAGAGCAAACACTCAAACTTATTTTAGAAGCCCTAGTTATGTATACCTGAATGAATTTGTTTATAAATATTCAAAAGCCTGTCATAAAATATCGTCTTTATTATTTTGGGTAATGTGATTTAATATCAAAATAACAATACCTTTAAAAAATACACGTATATATTAGGCCTATATAATAGACGTATAATCTTACATTTTGTGATAACTTACTAACGCTTAACTGTGGATATGAAGTTCCTTTAAAACGAAAAAGAACAAATAACTTTTCGAACTAGGTATTATCGCACTCCTTAATTACTGAAAGTGGCTTTAGGGGTTACAAGTTTATTGTGCTCTAAATATTGCAGGGTTAACTTAACAAGGCGTGTAAGTGTTTAGAAAAAAACAACGTCTTGTCAGCATGCAACTGGCCACAAGTGTACCTATATAATATACTAGCTGACCTGGAGATTTTGTTCTGTAAATATTTCCTACATTTCTGAAAAACTTGTTTTAGCAATTATGCCCGCCTCAGCTTCCCACGGGTAGTGTACAGTCATGAACAAAAAAATAATAAATTTTCTTCTTTACATTCCTTGTATGTCCTAACAAAAACTAACACAGAAAATTAGGTGCAAGCGATCGGCAGTTATGCGCGTACATACATTTCGTCGAATCATTTTTATTTATGTAGATAGATGGAAGATAGGTTTTACATATAAATAAATTCAAACTGCAAGATTCGGATAGTATGGTTAAATTGGCTGACAAATTTGTCATCTATCCCTTAATTACCAAAGAATACACTCAACAATCCACAGAGCATTAAACTATTGTCAGTAATCAAGCGATTCGCAGTAGACGCTGATGATATGAAATCACATCTACGAATTTACAATATTAAGTTAATCTGACAGTCTCTACGTTATTTTTACAAATAAACCTACTATTTGTCTTTCTGTTGACCTAGTTGGTGACATTCATTACGGCTGAATGAGATCATTCGTTGAATTTCCAATCATCAGAAAGGCAGTTCACAATCCGCTCCGGATTCGTTGCTCTTGGTAAAATAAGTATCCTTTTTCATGGTTATCGCAGGTAGATTAAATTATAAGTTTACGCAGGGTTTGTCTCATTATGATATGCATAAATATGTTCTAGATTGACAATGGTAGTACCCTATTAACCTTACCATTAAGTTTTAGTAGATAACAGAGGCAGGATCAAGTCAAACTTTCTGTTTACCTTAACATGACATTGCGGTCGCTAGATCACTGGGGAATAACCCTTGCGTCAAAAAAGAAGGTACAAATATTGAATTCAAGGCAACATAGTGTGCTGTGTTATTGAACAAACCCAGGACAACGATTTATGGTTGAAATTGGTTACGGAGTAAACCTGTGTAACTCATAAAGTATTAACACTCGAGCACGTGATCGGCACGATTCACATATCGTGCATGTGGATGAAGTAATTAGTTGTAAAAACACTGAAAAAATACAAAAAAAATCGGTTGGACTTTTTGAAATTGAGGCATAATATGGAATAAATCTTTCTTCACTTGATCCGAGGATAAATTTATTATGTATGCATCACAAATGTCGCCTAAACTATTATTTATCTGAACAAACGGCAGTAGCCATTGAATTTTATTCACTATACCAACACCTATCTTCTTTAACTTAGTATTAAACTCACCGTTACGCAATACTTCAACAAACTTTTTCCTTAAGAAAAAAAATGTTAAAACTACAAACATAATTTAGAAAGATTTAGCTATTCATTATCAATATTAGAAATCCAGTTGAACGTATATTTAGACCCTTCAGAGTATTGGATGATACTCAACCGGCAAAATAAATTCTTTACACAATACAAGTGGCCGTTGATAACATAAGTCAGTATACTCGGCCCCGCCCGCCTCCACACTCAGCGATGACCCTTTCTTACATTTACAAAACATTATCTCCCTCTGACTATAAATTAATTTTGTAACGAGGTGTCTTATGTGGGCGACGAATACGACTCGAAGCTGTGAAGGCGACGAAAGCGATCAAAACAGAGTAGCCTGCTTGTGTGCTATGTACAAGTCTGCGATGAGACGCGACGTAACACGTAATTATTTTGTGTGCGACCAGACAGAGACAGACAGATTCGTTGACGAGCTGCTCCGAAATCTGTCTGTCTCTGTGGCTTTCCGAGACACAGTGACGAGCAGACAGAGAGATCGAGATGACGTCATCAACACTATCGCTGGTTGTGGTTGGTTAATGATATTATATAATATCATTGTGGTTGGTTAATTTCATGTTGTTGCTATAAAGTGGTAACTGGATAGTGACGTCAAATCGAGCCACTCTCGAGATCTTGTTTTCTTAGACATTGAATATGTCAACAACCGGCCGAGCAGACGTATTGCAATACATCAAGGAAGACGTCGCATGTACCTATGTAAATATGCATTTGTGACTGTGCATTGTGCGTAGGACTGTACATGCGCACGTATCATGTATCTGAGGTATCTAATGCATGGGTGGATGTGTACAGTGTTGCGTACAAGCATATTGTATATAGAGACTGAATTGAGTCCACAGACAAACTGTTTAAAACAGTTTTGTGGACCTTATGTTTTAGAATAAGGTTTTATTATTGTGAACAATAAATTTTAAATAAATAAAAAAAAAAAGATTCGTTACCTTGGACACGAAGATTTTTTATGTCATGTAATCTTTGATTATTAATATGTCTAGATAGAGCATCGCGATACAAAAGAACAAAATTAAATGACACAACTTTTCGATATTTGTGTGCGTGACAGCTACGTCTTACACTCGCCTCATGTCATTCTAAATTTCCTAGTGTGAGTGCCTAAATGATACCAGTTGTTGAGTTTTTTTTGTGAAAATGGGGAAACAATTTTAATAGTGTTGAATAACTTTTCTATCTAAAAAAATATGCTAGGAAAACAAAATGTGATACAACCTAATAATATGTCTCGTGTTTTTTTTATTATTTACTATCATTAGCAGTGGACTGTTAAAGGCTGTTGGTGATGATTAAAAATATGTCGTACTAGATATTAATTTTGGTCTGGTATTGTAAAAGCAGTACTTAACGATTTTTTAACCTTTTAAAATATGTAAGGTATATAATTAGCCCATCTAATTGTCTCTTTGACCAACATTAAAAAAGAAAAAAGGTAAGAAAAAAATTCTTTACATTACTTTTTTAATGGACCGGTTTAATATATTTTTTTTTGTGTTAGATTTAGGACATCTTCAAGATGCTCAGTATTAATATTATGGGGATTAGACCTTGGGCTTTCAATTTGTTTTATTAGATTGACAATTAGCTATTTTTTTTTGTCTGAATGAGATCTGACGAGTAGTTTTTAAGTTAAATTTTCTCAATTCTTATGTGTTGATAAGTAAGAAGATATACTTGTTTTGAAATAATAAAAACTGGACTTGAAAAATGCATGACTGCACGGTTGGCCTAGTGGTTTAAGTTGTCGCCACGCCGCTTTCTATTGCGCCAGGTGTCGTGGGTTCAAATCTTAAATAGGACAACACTTTGTGAGATCCACAAATTGTAGTTCTGAGTCTGGGTGTTTTTTGTTGTTGTTTTTTTAAAACAGAGAGGAGCTCATATCTAGAAAGTATACCTAAAAACCCTTAAACGATGCCCATAGTGACATTTTACAAAAACGGTGCGGCGGCCATATTTGATTCAAAAAATGACATGAAATTAATATTCAGCATACCTAAAAGCACCTTACACGATACCCATACCCATAGTGACATTTTACGAAAACGGTGCGGCGGCCATATTTGATTAAAAAAATGACATGAAATTAATACTCAGTATACCTAAAAACCCCTTACACGATACCCATAGTGACATTTTACAAAAACGGCGCGGCGGCCACATTTGATTCAAAAAATGACATGAAATTAATACTCAGTATACCTAAAAATCCCTTACACGATACCCATACCCATAGTGACATTTTACAAAAATGGTTCTGCGGCCATAATTATTGGATTCAAAAAATGATATGAAATCTAGACTCGGTATACCTAAAAACCTCTTACACGATACCCATAGTGTCATTTTACAAAAATGATGCGGCGGCCATATTGAATTACAAAAATGATTTGATATTCTTAGCGTATCTATTATCTACCATGAAGTATTTTATACAACACAACTCCGCCTGCCACATTTTATGAGGGAGTTTTGACTTCATAAACTAGCAACACCCAAAATGGCGACTACAATAATTATTTATTTTAGAAATTATTTAATGGCTTTGTTTGCTGTAATAGATACATATCAATGGTACTTAACGATAATAGGTAACTTTCTTTGTTAATTTAGATCGTACTCTGTAATTTCTACACACTTCTATGGCACAATTCGCCATTTTTATCAACACAAAAATGACAGCAACATGTGTGTATCCACTGACAGTGCATTTGGTACTAAACGCGGAAAAACATTTAGGCGTTAGTGTTAGAGCCTATTTTTTCGTGTGTTTTTACAGCTTTGACAGTCCATCTAGACATATTAATAATCTAAGCATGTAATGTATAAAATTATTCATGGTAGCCATACACTACTGCATAAATAAAAATAAATAAATAATTATAGTTGCATAAGTTGATAAAAAATGAATAGCTTTACCGCGGCAGTGTAAAAAAAGACGTCTTTTTTACAAGTCTGAACTTTAAGTATGAACTTTCAAGCAAAATTATATAAATAACATTGCATCGTATTGTGTCGCGTCATGTCGTATTCGTCGCTCACGTAGAACACTTGTCGCATTTAAAATCGCATCGTGTCGCGTTGCGGCGCATCGCCATTGTTGCTTACGTAAGAAACGTAAACGTTAAAATAAGTTTTTTGTAACTCGACCTCATGAAAGTTATTAAGCGCAAAATAATACAAACATTTAAGTAAACAATATTAGGCTACAGGTAGAAAGATATGAACCCTTATGCACACAAAGAGTTTAATTAATTTTTTGAATGAATAGTGAGGAGCCCATTGCTACTACGGCTGAAATGAGATCAATTTAGATAAATTTACATAGTTTGTTTTATGCCATGGTTTCAAAAGCTAACTGAAAAATGTAGAATTTCCAATCCAAAACATAGAAAATAAATTTAAAGTTAAACTAGAAAGTTCAATACCCGTCCAGGTAAAAAGCCATTTAGCGTTTGTCGAATAAATTGTGAACGACGCTATAATTGCCGATAGACAGTTAAAGTGCAGTTTATAAATGTTTCCGGTTTGAAATAGAATTCAAATTAAAGATTCAAACGTTCTTGAAAAACAACACAGTGCTGAACCACTTACAATCATGTAATTTATACTCTCGATTGTCGGCACTTGATGGAACTTGTTATAATACATTTTTGAATTAAATCACTTGTACTTATGTATGTAACCTTTGATGATGCCATAAGGCGAAACCGGTCAGGTGTAAACAAAAATAAAATAGTGGAATAAGTACAAGTGATTTAATTCAAAAATGCACTTACAATCAATTGCGGTACGAACACGTGATAGTCCGGGATCCCCGGAACAAATTTCAACAATGTTTTCGTTTTCTAAATATTATAGAAAAGTATAATTTATGAATTTATAGCTACTACGGGATCCGACAGAGATTTTAATAAAAAATTCCGCCAAGCAATCCTGCATCATATCAATCAAAAGTCTCATTGAAAAACAAATTATTTTAAAGTGGGATAAAATAACAATAGAATCCAGTTGCAGTTTGGCGAAGGTGCAATTGGGTTCCGGTACAATTATGTATCAAAAAATATCTAGCAGTTTAGAAGGCTTGCAGTGACATAAACCTTTATATTAAAACATATACTTAACCTCTGTAAAAAGAAAAAATAATCTTGAACAGACGTGATAGGTACTATGGTAATATTTGTTTTGAAAGACACGAACGGTAACTACTTATATGTAGGTTATGTCTCTTCAATTTGGGAATGACCACGCTACTTTCTATGTTTGAAATATTATGTCTAACAATATTGTGGAATAGTGTGAACGAATCTGAAATTTATGACCCGTATCAAATAGTGTCACGGCGTAATGTAATAGTGACTAAGCTGCCTTGCCGATGTAACTTACGCCCACGTATCAATATTGTTAAGTGGTAAATAAATACATGTGTATTTTGTGGACGCACAACTACTTTTGAACCTGATAGGGGGCTTTTATTATAGGTAGAAAGGACCTATTCTATTGGTAGTACCCAAAATATACACATAGACATGCCTTATAGGTCTAACACACTTGTAAGAATCACCACAGTTTTGCCTGCGCAGGTCGGCTTGTACACGGAACACCGTGCGTGTGGTTGTTAAAACTGTATCACGCGTCAACCAACTGTATCACGACAGTTTTACCTGCGCAGTTATAACTGTGGTGATACTTGCGCGTGTGGTAGGCACTTTAAACAAGCCACTGCTAGACATACACCCTAGTAAAGAGGTGTTAGCCTACTGTATCACGCTTGCCAGACATGTATAGTGACAGAGTATAGACATTTATGTATAGTGTTTGTTTCAAGCTTTCGTTCTCTTTACGGTAATGTTGTCTTGCGTCATCATCTTATCATCTTATAGCTTTTATTATTCCCAAGATTATTTGGGGTCGGCTACCAGTTCAACCGGTTTTACTAGAATATCAGTTTTTCTACGGAGAATTCGAGGATTGAACTAGTTGCCAGTATATTGGATGGCACTGACTTTACAATAACGATTGCCATAGATGTTCATGACAACCGAGACCGACGGCTTAACGTGCTCTCCGAGGCACGGGCGGAAAACACTGCCATCTTCCATACTCCGGGCTGCTATTAAGAATTTCTTGTAAGAAAAACCCAACAGCAGTCCGATCCGGGAATTGAACCCGAGACCTCTTGATCTGCAGTCCTTTATGCTAACCACTAGACCAACTACGTAATTTGCTCTTTTAGTCGTCTCTTACGACACCCATGGGATAAATAGAGGTGGTGACGTAGATATAGAGACCGTATTATTAATCTGCCACCACACGGAGGAAATACACACACCATACAGCAGACTTACATATATTTATGTATGGAGAACTATTTATAGAAAGGCAAAGTTAAGTTTTTCTTTCGAACGTTCCAAGAGTCCCAACATTGACTACATATAAGTTTTATGTAACCCTCGGTGAGCAAGTTTCTTGTTTTTTCTTGATTCGAAGCTATTTTGTTATTGCCGGTTATAAATTGAAATTTTTCTGAACAATTAAAACTCCAAAGCGCACTTTTAAAACGAAAAGTTATTTAAGTGAAAGCCGGCAGTTTTATGCACAAAAATTTGAGATGGGACTTCATTTACTATATTCGATTGTTTTATTGGGCTTGAACAAAATAATTAATCGTCAGCCAACAGTTAATGCTGTATCCTACTAATATTATAATCGCGAAAGTTTATAAGTATGGTTGGATGGATGTTTGTTACTCTTTCATGCAAAAACTACTGAACGGATTTGGATGAAAATTTACAGTAATATAGCTTATACATCAAAATAACACATAGACTACTATTTGCCGCAATAACCGACATACACGCGGGCGGAACCGTGGGCAACAAGTTATCAATAGTTTTACTAAAAGAAAATATTGCGTACCGGTTTATATTCTATCAAATGGGTAAACAGGCAGCTGTTTCTTCTTATAACACATTTTTTTACAAAAAAACCGACTTCATGAACGACCAAATTGAAATGGTTCCACTCGGAGAGCACCAGCTTACAAATAAAAAAAGAATCATCGAAATCTTTTGGCGTGATATTGAGTTATTCGTCAATTTGTCGCGCATATACATAATGCAATTGAAGACTTATATGGTTTTCTCATAGATAACATGTCAGAACAGGACCAATAGGACCACATGGGAAGCACCAGCTTTCAAATAAAAAAAGAATCATCAAAATCGGTTCACCCAGTCGAAAGTTATGAGGTAGCAAACATAAAAAAACTGTCGAATTGAGAACCTCCTCCTTTTTTGAAGTCGGTTAAAAAGTAATTTATTTATACACGAATTGGGCATGGACTCTGTTCTTTCATATTTCATGATATAATTGTAAAAAAAAAACTCTTCTTAGATGAGACACTACTTATATGAAATCTTACATGAAACCTATAAATAAATTTACAAAGCTGTAATAAGTAGGCAATAGACTCGAAGATCAGAAATTCCTTATGAATTCTTTCATTGTGCTTGTCCACTATTCAATCCGAGTATGAATTCCACAATGGAATGACCATGAGAGATACGCGTAATACTCAGAAGCTGCTGTATTTTTCGAGACCGTCATCAGCTTCTTACCTATATTTACGAAACATGTCACGATAATAATATAAGCGAAATATCTGAGACTTGCTTAAAAAAAAGGTTTAGTCAGTCAAAAACACAAACATAAAATGGTTGGGATTTTGTTTGAGCAATATTTCTGATCACTTTCTGATTGAAAATTAAATTATTAGGATTATTAGGAATATGTTTCAAATATTTATTTCACTTATTCTCTAAAGTGTATAACCTCTCTAATCAAAATAATTATTAAAAGGTATGGGAAGATATCGATAAATTCTTTCTAATTATTTATCGTGAAACCATTACAACCTACGTAACTATTACCAATTTCTACGTGAACATTCTTTCATCAGATTGGTACTTTTTATTTCGTTAGAAATATATTGACCATTGCACTGTTCTCGCTTCGTAGATATAAAATCCCACAGGGGCTGTAAGCCCAACCTCTAAGTCCTTGTAATATTCACAGATTGTGCTATTTTTATCTGTCTTGGGCTTTCTCATGACGCAGCAGAGATTTAACCTATGTCAATTTATTAAGTATAAATGTACGTTACTTCATGTTTAATTTCCAAAGTTGTAGATTTTTTCGAAAAACTTTTCGGGGAAAAAGTGGTGAATATGACATTTCTGGATACAATATTGGGAAAAGGAAACGTTTACCTAAGCCAAAGCTTTTAGACTTAGAGCCGAAAGCAGCCTCGGCTTACTGACTGGCATAAACTTGTAGATTTTAATAAAACGCTTATATTACTGACTGCATTCTTTTGTAAATATAAAATACTAGCTTTTACACGCAGCTTCGCTCACGCAGACTTCCACCCCTTGATTTACCCCCTTAGGGGTGGAATTTTGAAAATTACTTTCTTAGTGCTCACTTACGTTATACAAAGAACCTACATGCAAAATTTCGGGATTCTAGCTTCAGTGGTTTGGGCTGTGCGTTGATCTTTGGGTACGTGAGTCAGTCAGTCTGTCAGTCAGTCAGTCACCTTACTCTTTTATATATATAGATTGGTTGCATGTTGTATAGGTATGTTCCTTTATTTTGATGAACGCTGATTCAAACCAAAGTCGTAATTGTTATACTACTTGCACTTACTTGTAAAAGGAAATTAAAAAAACAAGGTGTGAGGCCAAGCGGTTTATCGGGAAGATTAATTTACCGACATTTCGTAACCAAAGACTACTATACAAAAGTTTGAAATAAACAGTACAGCTCAATGCTCTTTCCTTACTATGAGCCTGCAATGGATATAGTAGTTCCAATTTTGATATTCTATTTATCTTTTGACTCCAATAGCTGCTAAGAGGGTTTATGTTCTCGAATGGAGAAGAAAATATTTGACATTATCGCTTCAACGAACGCTTACATGTATAATCTCAGTAATAATAAGGCGACGATTCCTTGGCTCGCAAGATTTCAACGTTTATCTAAGATATTTATTGCTTTTTCTTGCGATTCAAAGATGCTAATGAAAATTATTGAGTCGTGTAGAGCACACTGCTATGAGGAATTGGTGATTAGGAGATGAATTGCTGTTTTAGCATACTTTATGTTAGTTGCCATTGTTATAGGGTAACTGGGTTGACGACATCATCCAACTATTTAAAAGACGCCCTTAGGTCTAAGTGGCAATTTTACTTTTCGCGACACAAAAGTAACAAATACATTTTATTATAGTCCTTTTTTACCCGACTACGGCAAAGCCAAAGGAGGATTATGATTTTGACAACTATAATATTGCTAGATATTTGAGAAAGTCATCGCAGACTCTTTTTGTTTTATACGTCATCTAAGTTAGAGCTTAATTTTAATAGTCCCTACTATATTTACACTAGCTTATAATCTAAGGATAAAAAACCCCCGACATAATAACCTGAGTTCCCTTTAAAAAGTAAATAACATTTAAACGACTCAACTGATTTTCATGAAACATGTCTAAGAACACTCGCACGTAACTCACCTTTCATACAAAAAAAAAACTAAATTGAAATCGCTTCATCCGTTCGCGAGCTACGATGCCACAGACAGACAGACGGATAGACAGACAAACAGACAGACATGTCAAACTTATAACACCCCTCTTTTTGCATCGATGGTTAAAAAGAGAAGTTAGTGATTCTCATTCTTGAGTCAAAAAAAACCTGATCTGAAATACTGTCAATCGGTTCGGATTACTTGCGTTAGACTAACAGTGAATTTTTAATAGTAGTGAATGAAACCACATGGTGTTTCATAGCAGGGGGTCTAATTTTGGTAGCTTGACAATAAACAATTAAGGAACAAACGCCTTTGCAGTTTGGAATTGTAGTAGCCTATTGTTGCTTTTATAAGTTGGGACCATGAATATTGTACAAAACTAGTGATAGAAGAATTAAATATTTGAATATCTCTCTTCAGCTTTACAAGACTAAGTTGGACATAAGTCTAGAAAGAGAAAACATCACCTTTTAAGGTTGTACTCCTCCTCATTTTAAAAATTATCATATTTCAAAGCCAGACGAAGTTTGAAGGTAAGACAGGATGTCCCGTAAGACAGTTCGGAAGCTGTAACTAAAAATAGATGAACCATACTAGAAATCCATATTAGTAGAGTAGTGTCATTTTGCAGCTATATACATATATATATATATATAATGTTATAGAAACAAAATACACTGACACCGATCAGCAGCTTTTTCACATAATACTGATATTTTTTCAAGTAAAGAATAATTTATGTGCGAATAGACGATACGTAGGGTCAATGCAACTTGAATATTGATCGATTGCCATGCTGAGTCACGGGTTTACCGGCTACTTCGTCATTCACTTTCAGGAATTCTAAGCACCAAAACTACCGAAACTTATTGGACTAACGTCTTTGATCGTTTCTCATTAAACAAGCCCAGTCGTTCTAAAAAAGATAGGAATTACTGTAATTCACCATGAAAAAGTTAAATTTAATTATTTGTGGAGATTTTTGAGTCAAGATGTGTTAAATTAACTGTTTACTTCATATTTAGTATTCAAAATGCACGTGTAATGTCAACGATTCATTGACTATGTATCACGTTTATAATCTTGTGTCACGTTGTTACTAACGATAGCTTCGAAACCATCTAGCATATTTCACTATTTTCTTTAAAGGTGTGTTTTACTGGAGTCCCTAAGATAGGGTAGGTAACAATTACGCGTAGACCAATAGGAGCTGAGCATAATTAAACGCAGATATTATAAATTAATAAATTAATTAATTATAAAGGCAATGAATTTAGCGGTAACTAAAGAATATATCAGATTTAAACAGTAACGAACTAGATTGTATCGTAAACAATTTCACTTACACAGCGTTAAACGCACTGCGCGGTTCGCCTAGTGGTTCCTCGGAGCACTCCCCATGATAAATGCGGTAGAAGATGCACAGCGAAGCTACATCTCTACGCAGCGCCAAAGAGTCTAGCCGAATTGAAAGTTCTTGGCAAACGACGACTCGGGTCGCTCTCCGTTGAATGCGGTCCAAAGGGAGGAGCTGGTATTGGGGTGCCCCCGCCCAAAGATGGGGACAGTATTCCATGTGAGGCCGAACCTGGGCCTTATAAAGTATAAGGCGGTGGGCCGGAGTGAAATACTGTCTCGATCTGTTGAGCACACCAAGCTTTTTCGAGGCCAATTTGGCCTTACCCTCCAGGTGGCCACGAAACTGGACTTCGCTCGACATGTCGACACCAAGAATTCCAATATTGGCTGAGGCAGATAGTGGAGTGCCTTCGAAACGAGGACATATGACCCACGGAAGTTTTTTAGTGGTGAACGCGCAAATTTGTGTCTTTGTGGGGTTAAATTGGACTAAATTAAGTCTACCCCAATCTGAGACCTTCTCCAAAGAAGTCTCGACTTCAGACACAAGTTTGTTTCGACTCTCAATGGCGTTTTCCCGAGAAATATTGGCGCGGCCGGTGTAAAAAGCATCGCCGGTGCTGTCATCCGCATAACAATGAATGCCGCAATTTTGCAGCATGTCATTGATATGGAGGAGGAACAAAGTAGGCGATAGCACACAGCCTTGCGGGACACCAGCATTCACAGATATGGAATCAGAGCATTCACCGTCGACTACGACCTTAATGCTTCTATCTGCTAGAAAGCTAGTGACCCAATCGCATAATTTCTCGGGAAGCCCATAGGAAGGGAGCTACGAAAGTAGCGCTTTGTGCCAGACCCGATCGAAGGCCTTCGCGATGTCCAAACTAACTGCCAAGGCTTCCCCCTTAGTCTCAATCGCCTGTGCCCAGCGATGTGTCAGGTATACCAGAAGATCACCAGCCGATCGACCCTTACGGAAGCCGTACTGCTGGTCGCTAAGCAGATGATGATCTTCTAGATACCGTAGGAGTTGATAGTTGATGATGGACTCCATTATTTTCGAGAAGAGGGAAGTAATGGCTATCGGCCTGTAGTTGGACGGATTAGAGCGATCGCCTTTTTTTGGGATCGGGTGGACTAATGCTGCCTTCCATGTTGTCGGGATTACGCCAGAAGAGTAGGAGAGCCGAAAAAGACGCGTTAAGACCGGTGCCAACTCTGGAGCGCACATCTTCAACACTATAGGGGGGATTCCATCCGGGCCACTCGACTTATGAATATCCAGGGATAAAAGTGCTATACGCACTGAGCGTTGGTGAAACTGGATATCCAGCATACGGCTCTCGCACCGCGGTATGGTAGGCGGCTCCTGTTCCCCGTCATCCAAGGTCGAGTTGGACGCAAAGTGTTTTGCCAGGAGATCGGCTTTCTCCTTTGCGTCATAGGCCAATGGATTATTTCCCAAGTGCAAAGGTGGAAGGGATGGCTTACAGAAATTCCCTTCGATAGCCTTGGCAAGAGACCAGAATGCTCGAGTCCCCGAAGGAAGACGCTCAAGCCTCTCGCCAATCCCAGCAATGTGCACCGACTTCGCCTTAGCTATGTCTCTTTTGAAGGACCTGGAGGCAAAGTTGTACTCCTTTTTTAGAGCGCTGGTGTTTTGATCCCGTACCGCCGCTGCGTCAGCCCAGGCTTGGTAAGCTTCCTGCTTCCTGCGAGAAGCTTTTTTGGAAGATGAACCAAACCAGGGCCGACACCTGCCACCAATGGGAACCACAGAGGATGGAATGAAAATCTCCATACCCTGTAGCACAACATCAGCAATAGAATCAGCAGCGGTGTTGGGATTATCCAGCGAGAAGCACAACTGTCTCCAAGGGTAGGACGCAAAGAAGGACCGCATCCCATCATAATCTGCTGACTTGTAGTGCCACACACGGCGACTGCGTGCAACTCGCGATCGCGGTGAGCATGTGAGTGTCACTGTACTCCGGACAAGGCAACGGTCTGAGGAGCCAAGTGGGGCGTTTACGGATACGTGGTATCCATCCGGATGAGAAGTCAGCAGAAGGTCCAACAAAGAGGAATTCTGACCTTCCACATCTGGGACTCGCGTGGGCGTGGTAACCAATTGTGTCAGGCCATAAGCCAGGGCGAAGTCGTGAACAGATCTCCCCGCATGATCCGTTTTACTGGAGCTGAGCCAGCCGGCGTGGTGAGCGGTAAAACCGCCAAGTACGATGATCTCTGCGGAAGGGATCTGCTGCTGCACAAGGTCTGTAGCCATCTGGATGTGCTCAATGAGTCGGTCAGTTTCGGCATCACCGCTATGGGACCTATAGAGGCACGCATAGACGCGGGGATGGTCGTCGCTGTCTACACGGAGCCATAAGATGGAGAGGTCCCTACCTTCAAGGTTGCTGAGGCGACGAGAGCTAATATCGTCTCTGACGTACACGCACACTCCGGCTTTAGACATAAAGGAATGTTCTAGTCCGTACCTCGGGTAGCTGAGGTAGGATGTACCCCGCAGGAGACGATATCTGCGTCTCGGTCAAAAAGAGCAATGCTGGCTTTGCTGTCTCGAGGTGGTGATGGACAGCATCAAGATTACTATGTAATCCCCTGACGTTGCAGAAGTCCACGACCAGCGTGGTAGGGGGTGCCGTGATGTTACTGCTCTTACCCCGAGCGTGATCTAGCGCAATTTTGCCCTCCCCAGAATACGAGGGGCAGCCTCGGCATCCACGTTCAGGCGCGTTGTGTCCTGAGCGCGGACGCCCAGAGAGGGATTCTCCAACGCTAGCGCAGTTGGTGCCCTCCTGGGGTATCAATCTGTCTTTCAACTGCGCCATCATGGGGATCCTCCGGTATCCTCACTCACTCGGTGAAACACAGCGCAAGCGCTGTTTCACACCGGTTTTCTGTGAGGCCGTGGTATCACTCCGGTCGAGCCGGCCCATTCATGCCGAAGCGTGGCTCTCCCACGGGAGAGCCAAGTTTAGCTTGGTAACTTAGTAACAGAGCGTAGACTCTCATCGGCACAATCAATCTGCCCACTGTCTATCGTGATCTATCGGTACATATTCAAATACATGGATGCAATTATGAAACACTATATCTGGGGGCACGGTCGTGCCCCCGCCAAGACGAGCCAAGCGGAGCGCAAGGGCACCACCTACCTTTTCTTGACGTGTTTCGTCGTTTTTTTGAACCCTCATAACTTTGGTTCCCAATATACCAGATCGTTCAAATTCTCAGAATATGATGTTACTAATAGACTAATGAAACATACAAAGTTTCAATTGCATAGCTCTGATACTATAGATTTTATTGATACCTAAAAAACACCGATTTCGTCACTGACACACTGATGATCATCAAAACTGTTAGGGTACTTCCTGAAGTGCTAGAAAGCTGAAATTTGGTATGTAAGGTAAGTTTAGTATACAAACAACAGAAAAAATCATAAATCTATTACTTTTGCCCCCCAACCCCCAAATTTGGGGGGTGGAAGATTTTGGTGGGATCAATTATATCTTCAATCTAGTTTTTGTACAGCTCTATATAATCAGTGTTGCCCTCATCCAATGGCCTCCCGTGACCTTCACTGGGTCATCGGAATATATACGCACATAAATTAATTTTACGTGGTACTCAAGTCTCAAAGAATTGTTTTTTTATAAAGTAAGATAAAAAAATATGTTGCTATCGACTACTGACTACTAATGATGCTTACGACTCGGGGGACACACGTGTGTTGCTGCCCTATAAGTCCTTTCTTCTCTATGAATTTGGCGGTAAAAATTAATGAAAAAAACTTTTTTTTAGTAATAAAATATAAAGGGCAAACGAGCAGACTATCGCCTGATGGTAAGAGATTACCTCCGCCCATATTTATGCAGACATTCTGTTATTCTTCCTCACTTTCACCCCAATAACTTTTAAACGACTCAACCAATTTTCATAAAACATGTCTAAGAACACTCGCACGTAACTCACCTTTCATACAAAAAAAACTAAATTGAAATCGCTTTATCTGTTCGCGAGCTACGGTGCCACAGACAGACACGTCAAACTTATAACACCCCTCTTTTTGCGTCGGGGGTTAGTAAAAAAATAACAAAGAACTAAACATATGTTACACTTAATACTGTTATGATTGCGAGTGAACGACGCGACGGGACCATATTCAATTTGTTAAAAGAATTCAGTACCTTTCGCTATCCATTTCATTCTTTGGCTGAGTTGTCTTTCTATTTCGTCTTTTTCCCCTTTAGTATTATTTATATTCTGCCCATACATCCCGTATTCGGCGCGAACACATTCTATCGACGCTCATAAATTTAAATCCAACACAATTTACTTGAAACGTGCAGCCTTTGGAGCTATCGTATCAGAACGTGTATACTTAAATTACTACAATAGATAGGTATTTAACTATCTACAGCGTTAATAATTCTCGTTTCATATTAAAAGACAGATTTCTTTAAAGACTTATACTACCTCAAAACTACTTGTTTTTTATCCTGCATTTAATTGAAAGTATTCAATCAATCATATTGAAGGAAAATAGTATAATTGAGCATCTTCAACTATTCTCAAGTACACTGAGTCCTATTTGATGGGCAAAAACTATTAACACAGACAATTAATACAAATAACAATATTTTTCCGAGCACCAAAAAACAATTGGTCAATATGCGAGACGACAGTGGTGCAGGGTTATTGATGATTGAAAAAAACAATACTACGTACGGCGCTCAATGCCGAATACACACTTATTTAATGCCGTAGAGACAATTTTTGTGTTTGTGTGCGGGGTGTAGCCCGCGCAGGCAGTAAGGTGAAGGTCAAATTCAAATTCGAAGTAGGGGACTATGGACCTTTATCACTCAGATCAACATACGACTAGTTACTTGCTTAGCATAGCATGGCAAACACATTTTCATCTTTACGCTACACTCAAAAAGCTCGAAATTGCTTCAAATTGCGGCACAAGTTTGCATATTAAATACTCACCCCTCACAATTTCTTTGTAAATTCTCTTTAGTGCGATATAAGGTTTTTGTGATATTAAAATAAAATTTTAAACATGGCTCAAAGATAGACATTTCCTGGCTAATATTCATAAACAAGTCGCAAGTAATATTGTCTGTAAAGCACCAAGTAATATTAAAAAAATACACCAGAAGAATATTTCTTTGAAGAATGTTCTCTTTAAGATAACATTTATGCTTTATCAGTATGATACAAAACAAATACCCTACATTAAGTATTGACATGAATGTTAGCCCGTGGAGGTTTTATTATAGAATTGCGGGTTAGTTTAAACTATACATGTGTCTTTCCCTATTGCTCCAATAGTTGATGATCCTGACTTCCTCCCACGGTTATTGATCTCAACAATATCTTCTTCTATGATGCTACTAATTTCATTTAAAGCTTCTTGGTAATACTTGCGATAAAAATACCGGCCTTCCAATACTTTCCAATCATTACATTGAAAAGTATTGGTTGATTACAACAACTCTTTATACTCTTCTTGATTTTCAATGATACAAAATATAGGAGACTTAAATTGATCTTTGTCACCTTCATGGCAGCATTTTCGATTTAAATTGTTTTGTTATTGCGAAATAAACAAACATTTTTACTTTTGTCAACACTGGTATCACCCTGGATTGAACTATTAATTTCTCCGGTGGAATTATTATTTTTAATCACTACTTTAAGTCCACAAATGTTCATATCTACCTAGGCAGTTCAAAGTTTAGATTCTGTTGATTGAGAATCTAAACGTGACTGTGTTATCACAGTAGTCATATTTATTCGATATGATCAACCTGAAACAGAATTGTCTATTGATACATTTACGTCTTTAGCTGTGAAAAATATACATATTTTTTCAACATTACCTTTTACCACTACTTTTTTTTACAAATAGCACAAATTAATGTGTCCCCATAACTTATTTTAATACAGTACAACTTTCTTTTTATGAAACAGTTAAACAAATTGTGACTGAACAATTGCGACAGACCTCACTTCCAACGAAGATCAGGGTGACGAAGACGTGTTACTCTATAGAGTATAAGTTAAACTGAAATTACAAGAAAATTTGATAATATTAGTTGATTTGCTTTAACACTTTGCTTTAATAGATTGAGTTTAAGTTAATTTGTTTTTATTTTAAGTCTTCACTTGTTTCCATCAAAATACTGGTAAAAAATTAAAGAAAAGAGGTGCAGAAGAATTTGATGTAAATTCACGAACAAGTTAAAAGATTTTAATCTTTGCATTTCATCTTTGCAGTTCGATGAAAAGCAGTTTGTACGTGTGAGTCGGGCATGATAGAAATTATTATACGTAATGAAAATAATATGAACCGGATTAATAAATTATGCAAATGCTGTTATTGAAAACCGAAATCCCGTGAGAATCAGAAGTTGAGCCGCGTAATAAACGAATTGATATGGAGTGACAGCAAAATATAAGCCCTCGACGCCATCTGTCTCTGGATACGATATAAGTTTGTCAAACATTAACTGCAAGTTTAAGAGATCACAGTTCGTGTGATAGACGAATTGTAAGAATATTTCATGTATGTGTATAGTCCCCCGCGATACTGAATATATACCTAGTGTAGGAGTTTTCTTTCTATAGCTAATGATAAACCTAATACGACAAATTTCAGTTTAGATAATAAAAATTGTTAAATTCTTAGGTTATTTATTTATTTAAAAACTTTACTAACCGTACAAATAGTCACTTGACTATTTGTACGGGTACTGCACGAATAAATTATATTTATTCGTACATTTATTAAATTTTGTTTTTTTTAATTAAGAATGAATTGGGAGGGAGGGCTGCTAGATACCCTAAATGGGTAAAAGGGGTAAAAGGTTAGGTTAGAACAGTGATAACACAAAAGAAAACTTAAAATTTTTAAAAATTCATATTAAAAAACAATAGAAAAACAGTACCAAAACCAGTACCCGTATTAATTATTATAAATTGTTCGTACGGTAACCGTTTCACAAAGTGACTATTTTTACGGGTACTGGACGAAGGATTATCTTGAATGTGTAGGTTAGGTTAGAACAGTGATAACACAAAAGAAAACTTAGAATTTTTAAAAATTCATATTAAAAAACAATAGAAAAACAGTACCAAAACCAGTACCCGTATTGATAATTATAAATTGTTCGTACGGTAACCGTATTAATAGACTCGGCCAAAACTTTATGCGCTAAGTTAGTACATCGTAGGACTTAACGCCCAGAGCATTTTCTTCTAGTTAACCGTTGGGTGGCGCAGAAATCTTTAAAGGTTTGTGCACAGACACAGTACATATTCACTAGTCAGTTAAAGTGTTAATAGTTCACTAAATATTTAAACATATACTTAGATATACATACATTAGTGATAGACCTTTTTTAACTTTTACATTTCAGTATCAAACATCAACTTTAACATTTAGTCAGTGGAAATTGGTTCTAATGACTAGTTATGTAGAACCTTAAATAGCTATTTGGATCTTAATATAAAACAAGCAAGCAGGTGAGTGACGGTTGTAATTCTTAAATCATGTTTTCCCGAAACTTAGAGATCCGCAAAGTTCTGGGGGCCACATCATACACTTGATTACGTATACAGATTACGGTAGTGACTCTAACCTTACGGTAGTTACTATAAATGAGTTTACATTTACGTAAGAATTATCCCAATAGACTTGAAATTAAAAAGGATTACAAAAGTAAGTCAATGAAAAGATTGTTGGTGTTGACAAAGATATCAAAATCTATATCTATACTAATATTATAAACGCGAATGTTTGTAAGTATCGATGGATGTTTGTTACTCTTTCACGTAAAAACTACTGAACGGATTTGAATGAAACTTTACAGTAATATAGCTTATACATCAGAATAACACATAGGCTACTATTTGCAGCGATATCTGACAAATACACGAGCGGAGACGCGGGCAACCACTAGTGTATAATAAATTAATTCACGAGTTAAGAGAGTATACATTCTTAAGAAAGGTTGTAGTTCAGTACTTTTTACTATATTTTATACCAAGCTAAAGCTTTTTTTCCTTGTTCTTTTTTTCTCTTAAAAAAGTTTCTTTACGAAGAGTCTTCACGATCATAGAAACAATGGAAAAAATGATCAGATTTGGGACTACTTTTAAGAACCATGGATTTTTTTGTGTGAAAATCAAATTCATAGCATAGAATTATTCAGTGGCAAGGCGACAACTTTAACCGTTGGTTTTTGCTCCTTTATTTAGAACTATTTAGATTTTTTTTCATGAGAACAATAATATGTGTCTCTGTGTTAGGTACACAGAGACATAAAAAATATAGAGTCAAATTTATATATAATTATTTTATATACAAGAAAATATATATTCCTGGCATATTAATGCAATCATCATCCCCAATCCACAACCCCTTCAGTATTCCCTAGCAACTGCCGCGGTGAGCTAAGGCAAAAACTTCACCCCAAAAGTAACTCTCTAACTGGTTCGAATATACAATCCGGCTCGAAAGACCAAATGTTAACGGGATGATCTGGGTTAATAGGATAAATGTGGACCAAGGATGTCAATGAAAATTATTTAATTTAAAAATGTCCACAAGGTCATTATCCATCGGAGACTCTTAACACCGCCTTTTAAGTAGGTACTAATTTTTAGAGGGCCATCTATCGACGTGAATATAACTAATTATTACTTCAAACAACAGCCTTTAATTATCCACTGCTGGACATGGGCTTCTCCTTAAATAGAAGGTTTTGGCGTACTAAAACGCGAATCAATACAATATAAGAACAAAAAAGTTCTAACAATATATTTATATTTGCCCGATCGCGCATAAGTTCAACTGAATGCACCGGGGCTTTATTACTAGGTCAACAGGAAACTCTTTCAACACAAATTAATATGCACATCAGAATAGTATATAATCGAGACCATTATTTCCCCAGACATTTTTTTTTATGTTTGGCCCGCCAAAATGACTCTACTCTGCCTGATGGAAAGCATAAGCAGGGTGGTGGTCACCATACTCATTGCGAAAGCAGACAATGCAGCATGGCGACCCACACCATGGCGGCTTAGTGATGCTGCTGCATGTTTTAGTCTAGTCAACAAGTATAGAACTTGTTGGCTAGACTAATAAAATTGGGCCTCCGGTCTCGGACTCACGAACGAAACACGTTGATTTTCTGTGCGAGGGTAGTACCACCCAGGTCGAGCCGGCCCGTTCGTGCTGAAATCAGCGTGGCTCTACTACCTTAAAAATAATCTTCCCCTGAATATTTAATCATTATAAAGGTATTTTCAAATCATTAGTGGTTTCTATTTAGTTTGAGTTTGCTGCAATCATGCAATATTATTCAGATTCCCGCAAAGCGAAACAATCAGTACTTGAATATTTAAACATTCAAACATTATCCTGATATAATGAGCGGTTTATATTGTAAGGTTTAATTCAATCATAAAATCCGCCCTTATTATGTTTTATTACTTATTCATATTTATGATTAATAATTAGTTTAGTTAGTTTTCATTTGCGAATTTTATTGTAATGTTCAAAATCACCGAGTGTTTATGATATATAATATTATAAAAATATTATCAATACATTGCTCTAGGTAGATGTAGTAAATGTGAAAGGTTTAAACACTCCCTCAGTCCCCTGCCAGATTACTCAATTTAACTCTAATTGCCATAATACTGAATGCCCATATTATATTTTTATTGTACATTCGAAAAACCCCATTTCTAGTTTCTTAATTGACCGACATAAATACTAAATACCTATTAAAAGCAATTTATATCAAAACAATAAATCTTTAACTTCATTTTGGTCACCAATCCCTGTGACTTTACGGCTTGAACGTCTTATCATACTTAATTCATCTCATTTGCTTTGATTGTTGGTTGTGATGATATTACTTTGATATTTAAAGTACTATCTCCATAAATGTACAATATAAAACTATTATATTCCCTAACGTAAGTAGCAAGACACGTAAACAATTTCTAAACACATTTGTATACCTCATAGTGATGCGCTACGTATAGAAAGATGCTCAAACAAAACTATGTATCAGTAGTAACAACAACTATTTTTGTAAAGAAACTTAGACTTGATATTTAACGAAATAATAACAGTTAAGATAACAAAATATTTTATTAAAAAAGGTAATGCTTTTGCTCATGAGTTTAGAAATATATACTACTAGCTGAGTCTCGCGGTGTTACCCGCGGTACAACAACAACTGCGGTTAACGCCACGGGACAAAGTAAAAAAAAACTATGTAAAAAGTATCTATACCTATACGGCTATACCGACATCAAAAAAAGCTATTGAATTGTACAGTCTAGCATATAATATTTAAATTTATACTTGTTTAAGCTAAGGCCTTATGGGACCTTAGCTTAAACATAGCAAACATTAGCATACTTTAATAGGGTAAAAGTACCTTAAAAATAAAGAGAAAAAATATCCTATGTCCGTCTCCTGGTTCCAAGCTACCACCCCACCAATTTTCAGCCAAATCGGTTCAGCTGTCCTTGAGGTATAAATAGTGTAACGAACACGACTTTCTTTATATATATAGATAGTAATAGTGGTGTGTGCTGACATAATGCGTAATAAGCATGAAATGAGTAAATTGGCAACGTAACCCACTACACTTCTCACAACTAAACCGTAGCTTCAAATAGACAAGTCATCTAATACCTCTATCACCATGTACCTATGGCAAAATAATCAAGAAACCTATCCGGGTAATTTATTGGTGCATGAAGGTGTAAGGAACATCTTAGCTGATAATTTCCAACCCTACAAGTACAAAGTTTCCACATCAATAAGTAGTTAGTATCAGAATAGAACTGCCAATCAATATTGTGCATCTAACACTTACTTTGCACTTTATAGTTTTTCTTTGATAAATGCACCAATATCGAGGCAATTTCGTGCCATCGTGACTGTAATATCATGATAATACCCATTAAACTTGTGTTCGAAAGAAAATATGACAGTGATTTGTTCTTTTGAATTTTTACTTGAAAATTAGCAAATAGTTAAAGGATTGAGTTATATTATTTTTACTAGTTTTTGAATCAGAAATGAATACGTTTGAAAGATGATTAGTCTTGCTATAAATAGAAAACTATTAGTGAGACCCAATTGGTATAATATTTTAGAATTATATTTTTACACGTTTACTTTTAAAACTATTTTCAATTTTACGTTTAAATACAAAAAATATAGTGATATTTTTGAGATTACATTTAAAAATAAAAGCTGCCTTATTTTCAAAGACTTTTCCTACTTCAGAGACAAAAAATTAATAAACATTTTACTGTCTACCTGTTTCACAGTCGTGTCTTTTTAAGCGTTATACGATCTCATGGTTTAACTTTCCAGCTCTTAGTTTAACCAGAAACAAGGCGGACTGCTTACTTTGAAGCAGGTTAATAAATACCCTATATTTTTAACAATAAGGTTCAAAACTGTACTATGGTGGTCGCCTAGAAAATTCAGTCGTAACCGTTTTTACATTTTCGTCTCGGCTAGTTGGCGCAGTTGACACGTACCACTTATAGTTTAGATATTCTTTACACAAATAAAACTGTTTAGCAAAGGCTCAAAGAAAAGAAAGTTTTTAACAAGCCATTGCTATGCATATTAACGTGGAAATGACAGTAGAATAAGTCAAGCACGTCAGAACAACGAATGAAGGGATTAGTACAAACCGACGTCGCCTGAAAACGACGGCTATGAATAACTATCTACATAGCTATAATTTTTGTAAATTTAGTTATTAAATAATGAGTTATAATACTTATAATTGTATCTGAACTAGCTTTATAACATCTCAAAATTATCTATTTAATAAAAGTCTTATTCCAAAAGAAACTTAAAAGTACATGTTTTAATATCTTTGACAAATCATTAAACAATATTTAACAAACTTTTTCTGAATGAAATACTTGAACAAATAAACGTAAAATAAATATTAAAATCAAACACCTACTTAATAAAGGACCCGAATGAATCGATTCTCACAGAATACTCAAAAAAACAATAGATTAATTTATAACCTACTCAAATTAATCGTTTTCACAACACTACAAAGTAATTACTTCGTTGTTTTAAATATTAAAGTGCTTTAACGCTAAACCAATTTCCTTAATTAATACATATTATAATGACTACCGCCTATGTGTATTCATATAATATATACATATACATATGTACACACACACGTTGCGTAGACAACTATCACTAGATGATTTATATTTTTAGATTGTGATATTACCGTGTTTCATTATCTTGATCATTTATCTGCTTTTTAACCCCCGACGCAAAAAGAGGGGTGTTATAAGTTTGCCGTGTCTGTCTGTCTGTAGCACCGTAGCTCGCGAATGGATGAAGCGATTTCAATTTAGTTTTTTTTGTATGAAAGGTGAGCTACGTGCGAGTGTTCTTAGACATGTTTCATGAAAATCGGTTGAGTCGTTTGTTATGGGGGTGAAAGTGGGGAAGAATAACCGAATGTCTGAAAAAGTGCCAGTATAATCGTTAAATGACAATTATGTAATTGATAACTTGACCTGATGCTGCATAGGGGTTTTTTTATTTTAAATTTATATTATTAACCTTTTGTATTTCAAATTCCTACAAATTAACACCCTCTTCGATTAAATATGACCCTGGTGTGATTCTACGACATCATAACAAACCGGTGTTTTGGTTATTCTTTTGTTATGTTCTCTCCTCGCATTCCGAATCTGTCAGATTTGAACATTTCTGCATATTCTCGAGCACATATCTAGTGTACCATAAGTTATGGTGCAAACTAGTGCAAACGCAAAAAATTCATAGTGAACATTAGAGCTAAGTAGAAGTTAGATAAAGAGACACTGGCCTCTGTCGATATTTACCTTCGTGTATTTACATAAGTCAACCTTCAAACTAATCGCAACTTTAAAGGCTTCGGCGGCAATCATATTAACCAACAGACCCGTTTTTGCTATACAATATTTTGCACCTTTGTAACTCTACAAAGTTATTAAATTGTTGATGTAAATTCGTTAACAAGAAATCCAACTAATTAACGCCAAACTTTGAAACCAATTTGCGAAAGTAAATTGAGGGTTTTGAATGCTTTGAGGTTAAACGAGCGATTATGTACCACCTCGAACAAAGTACAAACACTAAACTCGTTTTGCCCTTGGGGTCCACCCTAGATGTAAGAAGAAGGCGAGATTTCATTTATTTGTCTGCAAATATAATAATATTATTTTTGTAAATAAAACCCAAAAAAGTATATATTCATATTTTCAATTTACGATCTGAAGTGAGACGCGATGCAAATTTCTATCATTAGATCTTATTGACGCAGTAATTGACAAGTTTTGGAAATATGCTAGAAATAATAACAAGGAGGGGTCACGAAAACAGAATATTTTTAATGTGATCTACAAGAAAAATGTTTGGGAACTATTAACCTAAAACAAAGAGCACGGTTAACAACTCCATTAATTATTAGAACAACTGATGTAAATAGCTTGCTAAGTTGGCCTCGTGCTTGTCAACTTCATTATTGGAATTTTATGGCACAGTAGTGAAAACATGATCATTAGGCCCACGGTTTATGTAGTGCTGTGTTGTATACGTGCTTTAAAGAAATAGTGAAGAGTCGTTGTATATAATTAAAAAATAATGAGTAACACACTTCTTCTGACGTTATATGACTACGGGCTTACGGATGAAGACTCTGCTGATTTTAAAGTACATAGTCTACTATAGAGTAACACTTTTCCCTTTTTTTTTTATTCTAGCGACTGTCATCTTAGACTATTAATGACTATCTAACACGTACAAATAGTTACGTGAAGAAATGATGCTTAACATACTGGTATTGGTTAGAATTCTTACCTGTTATAATAATTGTAATCCAAAATACTTCTTGTATCTTCTTACATTGGTGTTGAATATGTAATGATAGCACATCAACAGATTTTAATAGTCCACTACTGGACAAAGACCTCTTTTTAGAGAAAATATTTTGGCCTACCAAGCAACGTTGGCCAGAAGGGTTAGTATAGAATTTCTTTCAAGCTTTTCTTCTTTTTGGTAATAGCTACTTATCATTACAAAGTAAAATTCAAAAGAATAAATAAGACTAATGAGTTTTTAAGTAAACATTCTTGATTAAGAAGCCATGTTAGTACACCATATACAGAACTCTACGACTTAAAAGGAAGAATAACTGCCATGAAAATATGTATTGCTTTTTTTTTCAATAAAGCAGACAATGACGAAAGTTCATAAAAGACATTCGAGTATATTTTTACCGCCCAAATTAGGGGCGGCGGTTTGGCTTGTCAAAACCACTCTCCCTAATCAGTACACAGTTTTCTATAAGGTCGGTAACAGACAGCACAGGTATATCACTCAAGTAAACAACTCAAAGTATTACTTAAAACGTACATTCAAAGGGCCAGAGAAAAGTAATAGACAATTAAAAAACTCAGAAGAATTTCAAATATAATAAGAATATTTTAACTTTTACTTGCGACTGTTAGAAATACCACGATGAAAAGAGGGTTCGCAGAAGGATAATTTAAATTAAATTGTTAGTGAACTATTTTTAGATTGTGTAAAGCATATCTACCTATTGTAAAAAATTAGAAAACCTATTGAAAAAGTGTTCCTAACTTTTCAACGCCAAGCAATTCAAATTTATAATCACCAACAACATTGCTTGTATTGTAATTTCAGCGAAGATCTAACGGCTTATATAAACATGATCCTAATATTATAAATTCGAAAGTAACTCTTGTCTGTCTATCAAATACTTTGACGTGCGGAAGGACACAGGCTACTCTTTGCTGTCGATAACCAACAATCAATGGGCGGAGCAGCGGGAAAAGCTAGTCATCTTATAAGTTTGTTTTCCATTCTAAGGTTTTTCATAATATTTCTATTGAACCATTTCTTCTCCTGCCATGGTCACCTACTATAAAACACTGTAAAACAAATACACAACTACAAGAACCAAGTTATAGTTTTCTACAATCGTTATATTTAGATCCTTGATCACGCGATACTGCATTACTTCAGAGTGTTTTATCGATACCTCGTGCACGTTAACAAGTTTACTGCGATGGTTTCAAGTATTAGAAGCGTTAAGTAATCGCTTAAAATACAATAATATTTTAGTCGGATTGTATCAGCGGTTTTACCATCGATTGATGGTACGAGTTTCATAAGTATTCATTTCACACACGAATGAATGATGACTGACCTGCCATAGATTCTTTTTCTTTTTGAAAGACAACTCCCGCATTAGGAATATACACCCTGTGTCGCGGAGGACTTTACAAACCTACATGTAACGGACACAAAGAACACCCAGACTTAGAACAATTTGTCGATCACACTAAGTGTTATTGGGATTTGAACCTACAAAGCTTGGCGCAGCAGAAAGCGGGGTGGCTTCCGCCTAAAAAACTAGGCTAATCGTGCATTGCTTCTACAAGATATTAAATGTAGCATTCATTGCTGCATTGCTTCATCATCATCATCTGTGATCTTACTGTTCTCCCTAGAACCCTTCTACCCCAACGATTGTTAGTGCTTACTACTAATACATTACTTTGTTACTGTCCATAACTTATCAACTGCATATTCTAGGCAGTTATTAGATACTTTAGTTTTCAATAGGTATATTACATACCTTATCGAGCTTCAATGGTAATAAAGTTTCAAGCCGTTGGAAATTCAAAAGGATGTTTACTGCGCCTTTAAATGTTCATCGTGTTCTTATTGTGTGGTTCTTGACGCCTACGTCTATTATTACGATCGCAGTTTGAAGTGTAGAGCAGGTCTTCAATGCTCATTGTGCCCTTTATAATCGTTTCATTTTCACTTAGACGAATGAACTTATGTGTTGACTCTGACTTATTTAGTGTGTACAGTGTGTCCATACATACTACTAAGAATTCCTAAATTTATTAATTAGAACACTGTAGAATATCTGAGTTTGAGAATATGTGGTTTTCACTTGTATTTTCACTGTATTTCAAATGTTATTAATGTAATTTCGTAGTTTTAGTTTGCGTTTGTGGTGACGGTCTTCTAATAAACCATTCAGATCGAATATAACAGTATGTATGAATAATATACATAAATTCATAGAATGTGCTTCTCAAATTTCAATTTATACAATTTACGGGTAGTTGCACCAATAATTAAACAACTGTTCAACTAGTTCAACCTTTCACAAACTTTCCAATAAGCATACCTTGTCTATACGTTATAAAGTACGATAGCGGTAATACGGACAGTGGTTTTATCGAAACAGAAGCCAACTTTGCCATTTGATTTCCGTCCCTCACTGAACTCCATACACTATAAAGTTCAACTTACCTATAAATGCCTATAATTAATTTATATAGGTTGTGGTGGTAGGTGTATTGGATACTGTCACTACCAACACACTTTATAAATTATATATTGGAAAAGTCCAATGGTTATAAATAGTATCAATTCATGGACATGGATTATGTGCATTTACAATATATTAAAGTGTTCTATATGTATCAACCTCTATGGTTGTGTATTCTTACTAGATCAAAACCCTTTAAAAAACTACCTAAAAACGGCACGTAAGGTGAATAAATTATTTACATCTTTTACGTTCATGTACTTCTAGAATACAATAAACTGTGCCTTCTGTACATGTACAAAAATATTATAACAAAAGAACTTCACTCGTTAGATAATAATAAATAAATATTTTCGGACATCTAACACACAGCGCCATCTAGTCCCAAGCTAAGCAGAGCTTGTGTTATGGGTACTAGATCACTGATATATACCTTTTTCTGTAAATACATACATATTATACATAGAAAACACCCAAACTCCGAAACATACATTTGCAGATCTTATAAACATTTTGTCCGACCCGGGAATCGAACCCTAGACCTCAAGCACAGAAGTCGCTTACGCTACCACTTGCGCCGCCGAGGCAATTATCATAATGAACAGAAATCAGCGTAAACGACATTAATTCGGTATAACTAACTTTATCTGGGGCACGGTCGTGCCCCCGCCAAGACGAGCCAAGCGAAGCGCAAAGGCACTACTACCTTTTCTCGAAGTGTTTCGTCGTTTTTTTGAACCCTCATATCTTTGGTTCCCGATATACCAGATCATTCAAATTCTCAGGATATGATGTTACCAATAGACTAATAAAACGTACAAAGTTTCAATTGCATAGCTTTGATACTTAAGATTCGTCGATACCTAAAAAACGCCGATTTCGTCACTGACACACTGATGATCATCAAAACTGTTAGGGCACTACCTGAATTGCTAGAAAGCTGAAATTTGGAATGTAAACTAAGTTTAGTATACAAACAACAAAAAAAATTATAAACCTATTACTTTTGGCCCCCATCCCCCAAATTTGGGGGGTGGAAGTTTGTATGAGACTTTCACGAATGTTTATGATAGAGGTTTTAATGTACACGGACTTTTTCGAAAGAAGAAAGAAGATGTACAAGAAATACAGCCCAAAAAAGGAAAAAAATGACTCAAGCAACTTACAAAAAGAAATGAAATCCCACCAAAAACATTTTCATGTAAAATGTTGCCAAGACGACTGCATATGGCTTACCCTGTGAAAAAGATATCAGATCTCATGTAGAGCCAAGGTTCTGAATCTACAAGCCCTAACTCTACCAACCGTAACTTCATAAGCTCTACATCTCAGTAAAAGTGTATGGCTTGGCTGTTTCGTTACTTCAGAAACTAAATATTCGTATAACACATTACTTTAGAAACTAGATATTTGCAAACACAAAAGGCGTTCGTTTTTCCTTCGTGATGGTATGGTAGCGAAACGGCGAAGCCATACATTTTTACTGAGATGTAGAGTTTATGAAGTTAGGATTGGTAGAGTTAAGGCTTGTAGATTCAGAACCTTGGCTCTACATGAGATCTGATATCTTTTTCACAGGGTAGGCCATATGCAGTCGTCTTGGCAACATTTTACATGAAAATGTTTTTGGTGGGATCTACTATGATGATAATAGTTCCTTGCGGATTATTAAATAAAATGTGTTACTATTTTACAACAAAAAAGATCAAACTTAAAACACTTATATGCACTTTTATGGTAAAAAATATCACCTGTAAGAACGTCTCACGTCTCATATAAAAAGAGTTAGAACGAAAATAAACGAAAGTACAAAAGTATTTGAAGTAAAATTCAATTACCTAAAGCGACGAGGGTGTAGTATCGGTGACTCTCGGCAAACATTGTCCTGCTTGTTTTTTATCTCGCACCAACTGCGACTGGCAGAGTCCATTGTGTGTTTTTAACCGACTTCAAAAAAGGAGGAGGTGCTCAATTCGACTGTATTTTTTTTATTTTTTTTATGCTTGTTACCTCATAACTTTCGACTGGGTGAACCGATTTTGATGATTCTTTTTTTATTTGGAAGCTGGTGCTTTCCATGTGGTCCCATTTTAATTTGGTCCAGTTCTGACATGTCATCCATGAGAAAATCATATAAATCTTCAATTTGCATTACGTATGTGCGCGACAAATTGACGAATAACTCAATTTAATTTGGTCGTTCTTGAAGTCGGTTTTTTTTTGTAAAAATTTTGTATTATGTTTATAGATAATTATCTGTGCTGACATCGTTAATTCTTCTTACCGTACCAGATGCACTCATCTCACAAAAATTTTGAACTAATGTGAAAATGTCACCAGTCCCAAAATATACTCAACCGCTACTAAATAAGTGCTATCGTGACTTAAATTTTCAGTTTATAATAATTAGAAACGCGCACAGTCTGTCAATTAATGAATACTTATAAGAAAACTTGATAAAGTTTGTTAATTTATTTTTAGGAAAATGTTGAAATAGGCAGATTTACGGTGATTAGCCCGCTTCGGTATATCTCAAACACCAACTAACTTATTAAGCCTTCATTTTAATATACTTTGTGTACCGGATTTCGTTCTCACAAATCGTGGACAACCATTATCAGTTCGTTATTTTACTTTCCTTTTTGGGTAATAAATCCCTCTCAAAATAATGATACATTATGTTTTCTTTCTGTCATGCAATTGTAATGACTATTTTATATATATCAGTTCTATAACTATAGCATTAACTAGTAGTTACATGTTCCTTTTTTGGTCATTAGAACAGCTTCAATATGTCTTGGTACAATTCTGTCAGATTTCACCGAAGTCCAATTATCCTTTATCAGATGTTTTATTATTTCAGTCATACATGTCTACATTTAGAGAATTGAAGCTCACTAACAATTCGTTTTGTAGAACCTTTTCAACGTTATGAGTATACCTATTAGAGTTCGTATTTCTTTTATCATTCTCTTGGCAAAGGAATCGGATTTACTTCAGCCTACAATTATTACGACATGTTCACATACTTTGGAGCATGTCTAGTTACTTCTATGGCATATTTTTAAAGTCAAGTCTCAAAATCTATATATCTTTGCCGTAAATTTTAAAATTAAAAGTGTCGACGATTGATCTATATCTTGTAATCATTCTTTGATAATAACCTACCCAATTATCGTGTTATAAAAATAATGTCTCTGTCACAATTGTTTATACCACTATTTACGTATTGTTTGAACAATAACTCGTACATAACATTGCTACCAGCCATAATAAAAGTGGTATTTATAATGTTACTACTCTATATTAGAACGTTAGTATAACTAGGGTACTATTTATTGTTTTCAAATAGACCTGTTAAAATACGATAAAATAAATTATTTTTGCATTGATATTGTTTTTACAAGCTTTATTAACTTGCAATGTATGTATGCTTGATTGTTCGGGAGGAATCTTGCAATTTTGAAGCAGATATCTTCAACCGATTTTTCTGAAATTTCGCAAGCATATGTATACAGCGTGACAATACAATATTATAACGACATGCAGCTGATCTGATGCTGGAGCTAGTAGGTGACCATAGGACCTCTGTTGCGAGAGAGAAACGTCGCAACATCACCGAGTGGACTCGTTTGATTCGTCTCGAGGCATTCCAGTAAAAGCTTGTTTTTAAAAAGCTTTTTAATTTAATTTATTTGTAACTAGTTCGTGCAAACTTGATGTGTATAAAATTGTTGATAAGTGCCCTTTTTCTGAGAATTTTGTGCATGGAATGTCATAATTAGAATACTTAATGATTACATGTAGAAGTGCACAGATGATGATGAGGTAAAAATGGTTACAGAAAACAAAATTGCCACGCTACTAAAGTCTATAATGATAGCTCATCTGAGGGCACGGTCGTGCCCCCGCCAAGACGAGCCAAGCGTAGCGCAAGGGCACTACCTACCTTTTCTCGAAGTGTTTCGTCTTTTTTTGAACCCTCATATCTTTGGTTCCCGATAAACCAGATTGTTCACATTCTCAGGATATGATGTTACTAATAGACTAATGAAACATACAAAGTTTCAATTACATAGCTCTGATACTTTAGATTTTATTGATACGTAAAAAACACCGATTTCGTCACTGACATACTGATGATCATCAAAACTGTTAGGGTACTTCCTGAAGTACTAGAAAGCTGAAATTGAGTATGTAAACTAAGTTTAGTATACAAACAACAGTAAAATTCATAAATCTATTACTTTTGCCCCGCAACCCCCAAATTTGGGGGGTGGAAGTTTGTATGAGACTTTCACAAATGTTTATGCTAGAGGTTTTACTTTTGGTACACGGACTTTTTCGAGAGAAGAAAGAAGATGTACAAGAAACACAGCCCAAAAAAAGACACAAAAAAACTGCCTCAAGCAACTTACAAAAAGAAATGAAATCCCCTCAAAAACATTTTCATGTAAAATGTTTTTGAGGGGATTTTTAGTTCCTGATAACGAAACAGCCAAGCCATACATTTTTACTGAGATGTAGAGTTTATGAAGTTAGGGTTGGTAGAGTTAGGGCGTGTAGATACAGAACCTTGGCTCTATATGAGATCTGATATCTTTTTCACAGGGTAAGCCATATGCAGTCGTCTTGGCAACATTTTACATGAAAATGTTTTTGGTGGGATGTTATATTTGCCAATGAGTTAACATATATAAGAAATTTGACCCCCAAATACAGTTTTTGACTGCCTGGCAATCAATAAATAGATCTTAATAACTAAACTTAAATGCAAAATTAAACCCAAATAAAAATATGTAAAAATGCACCACAGCAATTACTGCATTAATGCTACAGTATTTTAGCCTCAGTATGTTAGTTTGCCTCGCAGTTAAACTCTGGTAGAGAGCCAAATGGCTGTCGCGATAACTTTATGGCTTATTGAATTTTTCATTGAAAACTTTTGGTTTGGGTTCTGCGCTATGTGCTACACTATCTTTTGGCATGTGCTTAATTAAATTAACTCCACAAACTTTGATGAACACAGAATCTAGCCTTGAAAAAGTCATTCTTCTGCACAATTTTGCTTATCATCAAGTGAATGCTTGATCTCAAATCTTCCCGTGCCACTACACTAGGGGGCTCCAATAGCGACATTGTACTTGTGACTTTTTGGTGTTCATAAACATGGGAGTCGTTTACCATCAGCTAATTTCTCTGCCCGTTTGCTTATTTATTATTTTAAAATAATTTTAAGCTGATAACAGCTAAAATGAAACTGAAACTGTTCAGATTTAAATAAGAAACATATGACGAACTGTAAGTTTTTTTTAGTGTATACTTCTTACCCTCTTTTCTAAGGGGAGGTTCTCGGTTATATTTGATGATGATACTTGATTTGACACGGTTTTCAGGTGAACTTTAAAATCTTCATCCATTGGAGTGTGATGAGTGTTTTGCCGGCCGCGCCGCTCTGAACCACTTTTCTTACTGAAACAGCTACAAATATAGTCACTATATTTTAAAGTATTTTTTTATATTCTTCATGATATCTTTTTAAAATTAGAGATTGTTTCAAATTAAACATGTTTTAGGTATTGACTTACGACGTTTTGAAATTATCCATTCACATTCTCATGGATATTAAATGAAATACATAATCGGACTGCACGGTTAACCTAGTGGGCTAAGCGGTCGCCATGCCGCTTTGTACTGCGCTAGATTGATGCGGGTTCAAATCCCACATGGACATCAATTTGTGTGATCCCCAAATTATTGTTCTAAGTCTAGGTGTTCTTTGTGTCCGTTTCATATATCCTTATAAAGTCCCCACAACACTTGCAAGAGTTGTCTTTTAAAAAGCAATAAGTCACTATTTTATTGATGAAATATTCCAAACACACAAAAAAGGCGTCGCAGTTCCCGCGATCCAAAGTTTACCGTTGTTTATTTTGCGAAAGTTTCACAGCTATCTGTTTCAGACCTTATCAAGCCTTCCTTTTTAATCTGATTAATTCTCATAATATACCATCGTATTAATTGGATTACCCTACAAAGCACACACCCGTAAAAATTACACGCTACAAATTAAGACCCTTATATTTTTTTAAAGTAAAAAATTATACTCTAATTTACATAATAAGAGAATTCAAAAAAGGATAACCAAAATTGTGGCTTATATTATTTTCTGATTATATTATTTTAGCATCAAATACAATTCTACAATTCTGAATTTCGCACTAGTGGCACACTAAGTAAAAAAAGCGGCCAAGTGCGAGTCGGACTCGCCCATGAAGGGTTCCGCAGCAGCAAGTAACGTAATATAATTTTTATTTTATTTTTATATTTGTCTTGATTGAATGAAAGGTAAATTGCAGTTTACGATTTATGACGTATTAAAAAAAACTACTTACTAAATTTCGTTCAAACCAATTTTCGGTGGAAGTTTACATGGTAATGTACATCATATATTTTTTTTAGTTTTATCATTCTCTTATTTTAGAAGTTACAGGGTTAAAAGTACCCAGGACCCGATGGCATCCCAGGCCGAGCGTGGGTCCTGGCTCTAGATGATGAGGCGCCGGCTCTCGAGCCCCGACTAAGAGGGTTGTTCAGCGCATGTCTCGAGCCGGGCCAGTTTCCGAAATTGTGGAAGACGGGGAAACTGGTCCTCATCCGGAAGGAGGGGCGCCCGGCGGACTCACCATCCGCCTACCGGCCCATAGTGTTGCTTGACGAGGTGTGCAAACTCTTTGAAAGAGTGATTGCATGGCGCCTCGTCAAGCATCTCTTCAGGGTGGGGCCGGATCTGGCGGACAACCAGTACGGTTTTCGTCAGGGGCGCTCCACCGTGGATGCGATCATGCGCGTGAAGGCCCTGGCGGAGGAAGCAGTTTCCCGGGGTAAAGTGGTGTTGGCGGTGTCCTTAGACATCGCCAACGCTTTCAACACTTTGCCCTGGAGTTGCATCAGGGAGGCACTAGTATATCACCGCGTGCCTTCCTACCTCCACCGCATAGTCGGGGCATACCTGTCGGAGAGAGCCGTCATCTACCCAAGTAGGACCGGTCTCGGTCAACGTGAAATGTCGTGCGGTGTCCCGCAGGGGTCAGTCTTAGAGCCGCTCCTGTGGAACATTGGCTACGACTGGGTGCTTCGCGGTGCATTCTTAGATGGTGTCGCCGTCACGTGTTATGCGGATGACACGCTTGTGACGGCGAGTGGCAGGACGTACCGTGAGGCAACCCTGAGGGCCACGGCCGGGGTTGCCCAAGTCGTCGAACGAATCCGGCGGCTGGGTCTCGAGGTGGCTCTGCACAAATCCGAGGCTTTGTTTTTTCATGGGCCTCGGAGCAAGCCACCTGATCGACTCAGCCTCATAGTAGGAGGTACTCGCATCGGCATCGAGCCCTCTATGAGGTATTTGGGGCTCGTACTCGACGGCCGATGGGACTTCGGACACCACTTCCGAAGTCTGGTCCCCAAGCTGGTTGGCGCAGCACGTGCATTGGCACGGTTGCTGCCAAACATGAGGGGGCCCGATGACTCCTGCAGGAGACTTTACGCGGGGGTTGTGCGGTCCATGGCCCTTTATGGGGCCCCAGTGTATGCGGAGGCCCTGAAGGCCAGCACTATCGCATTATTGCGGCGACCGCAACGGGTGCTGGCCATCAGGATCATAAGGGGGTACCGCACGATCTCTTTTGAGGCGGCAAGTCTCCTGGCTGGAACTCCACCATGGGACCTGGAGGCGGCCATATTGCGGAGCGAGAGCGCGTGGAACTCCGCCGTTTCCTTCTGCGAGCAAGTTATGCTTGCCAAGGAGACGGCGGAGCCAGACCGGGAGAGATTTAGAACTCTACCGGCCCGCCAGGCCCGGGAACGGGCCAGGTACCGCAGGCGACTCGGTCGGACACAAAAAAAAAAAAAAAAGGGGGGAGACACACACATTTTACCACTTTGGGAGTGTCTCTCGCGCAAGCTATTCAGTTTAGGAAAAAATGATATTTGAAACCTCAATATCATTTTTGAAGACCTATTCAAAGATACCCCACACGTATAGGTTTGATGAAAAAAATTTTTTTGAGTTTCAGTTCTATGTATGGGGACCCCCAAAATTTTTTTTTTTTTTTCTGTTTTTGTGTGAAAATCTTAGTGCGGTTCACAGAATACATCTACTCACCAAATTTCAACATTATAGTTGTAATAGTTCGGTAAAAAGTGGCTGTGACATACGGACGGACAGACAGACAGACAGACAGACATGACGAATCTATAAGGGTTCCGTTTTTTGCCTTTGGCACGGAACCCTAAAAACGTACGTAGTAAAACGAAGTTTATGAAAATTAAACTTTCACTTACACACATATATATACAGATATCTAGCTCTAGCTAATACTTACTTTCATACTAATATTATAAATTTGAAAGTTAATAAAGTCTGTCTGTTACATTTTCACTTCTAAGCTGATAAATCTATTTGAATGAATTTTTGAATAGGGTTATTGTGTAAAAAATAAGTCAAAATAAAGTATCACGTTCACACGATTTTACAGAGATTTAAAATGGTCACATAAATCCATCAAAATGTCTGATAAATTATGCGCGATGAATATCAAAGGATCACAGTAAGCCCACAGGTGCACGAAATCACAATTTTCGTGCATGCATGACTTGCAATCGTAAAATCATTTACCGAATTAATTAATTTCAATAAGATCGCCGAGATAATGTGTTGCGGGAGGTTAATTGTGGTGGCATTCGTGCGGACCTGGCGGAGCAGTTTGTGGGAAACAAATAAATGAATATAATAGTAGTACTTTACATTTTACTTTATTAAATACGAGTAGTGCTTGCTTTTATTCTGCAGGCTATCACTGAATGGACCGTTAAGAAGCCTGGGAGCAACAACAGACTTCTCACTTTAGTCACAATATGGCAATTGTCTAGTGTTAGTCGTTCTTATGTATTAACACATGAGAGTTTTCTCAAGTGAAAATGCTGCTTTATTTTGAGTCCGTGTGGTGGGTGAGAGCTTAGGAACACTGAGTGTCACCACCCCTATTCAGCCCGTAGGTGTCGTAAAAGGCGACTAAGAGAACAAATTAAACAGGACAACATCGTAAAGGGAAGGAAAACTTGAAACAAACCCTGAACCAACTCGTCTGACGAACATAGTATAGTAGCATAAAACATCCTTCCTAAGGAGAGGCCTTTGTCCAACAGTGGATTGTTAAATACTGTTGACTGTGATGATATTTTAAGCTAGGCTTAAATATTTTGAAGTGAAAATTTCTTCAGGCGCGTGGAGCACTTTTTGGGTGAACAAAAAGCGTGAAACTCGCGTCATCGTCTCCGCACGTTTCCGGTCAGCTATATGTATACTGTGTATATACCTCCGTGTGTTATTAATTTTTATATTAAATATATACAAAGAGTATATCTCTCTACGTATATCCATATGTGTGCTTAATTTTCACCTTTATCGGCAGTCCCCAAAGACTGTTCCGTTTTTTTTTAAATACTGTTGCATCATAACAGTGACACTTTTTCTTCTTCCAAGCCTTTATTATTCCCAAGATTTGGGGTCGGCTACTAGTTCAACCGGTTTTACCTGAATATCAGTTTTTACACGGAGTGACCTCCGCAACCCTGAGGGTGAACTGAATTCGAAGGTTGACTAGTTGTCAGTATATTTGAGGGAGTTGTCAGTATGTTCATGACAACCGGGACCGAAGGCTTAACGTGCTCTCCGAGCCACGGGCGGGAAACACCGCCATTTTCCATACTCCGGGCTGCCATTACGAATTTCTAGTAAGAAAAACCCAACAGCAGTCCGACCCGGGAATCGAACCCGAGACCTCTTGACCCGCAGTCGCTTACGGTAACCACTAGACCAGCGAGGCATTATAACAGTGACACTATGTTTTAATAAATGGCTCACAGATTAATATATAAATATTATATAGGTACTTTGAGCCTAATAAGTATCCTTTTAGAGGAACGGCCTATGTTTACAGTGACCCGTTGAAGGCTTTTGTTAATGATGATGATGGAATACCTTTAAAACTTCCATGGCTTATGCCATTTATGACCGACAAATAACTTACTCATTAAAAAAACCGAGTTAAAGTTCAAACAATGGTCTGTGTTTTATAATATTCCATGTTTATTTTCTCGCGAATTTTATTGTTTAAATCGTTACTATAAACAACTTTAAAATAATAAGAAGAGCTAATAAAATCTCCACATAACAATTTTATACCCATAAGTGAGTCGTTAGAGCACTATAAAAGTGAATGGCCGACACTTGACAAGAACTGCAATGGTTTTACTACTTACCACTGACACTCGATGTGTGCGGGCTATTATGAAAGCGTGGGTATACCTGTGTAATACGTACTTATAACTTAGATTTTATTAGATTACCGTGCCTATTTTTATCAATATCAATGTCTTAACATTAACGCGAAAATAATGGACAAATCTCATATCTTTTCGTCATCAATTTTCTGTCTGAAATCAAGTCTACTTAGAACCGTAAAATCGGGATTAAATGAAGACAGCTCTAATTAAATTAGATACATTATCCATTATCCATATTTCTTTAATGTATCTGATGCATATCCTTGGGCTCCCCCAATTATGCTTATGTAAAATAGTGGACAGCTTTCGGCTGAAATAATGATAATGATTATGACGAATTGCTTTGACTTTTAGGCTTTCATATCTTTCAAGGTATAATTTGATTCAGAAACATTAAATGAACATATGTAGATAATATAGATTCTTATGCATATCTAAAACTAAATAACTAATGCTAATGTACACCAGTAGACGTATTTTGGCTGAGATGATGATTAAGAATAACATTGATTCTTAGGCTATCAATGTATATTTAAAATGATTATGGAACATGTAAAAATGCCTATGTAAAGTTGTGCAAATCTTTAGGCTGAGATGATGACATGCATTGGTTTTTAGACTTATTTAAAGATGCGAGTACCGTAATAGTATATACTTTTTACATATAGTGAGAATCTGTTAATTGAAAATTACAAACAGACACACAGATAGATAGAATCTTATAGAGACGTCTTTTGGTCGACGATGATGATATTTATGAATCTTAAGTTATCGACTCAACTGTGCTAAACGACGTATACCTATTCTTCCTTATAACTAATTCCTGTTAACGTGTTGAATAAATACTTAAATTGACTTACCCATTAAATTAATCCCAGTTGCACCCACTGTTAGTTCGGATGAAACGAAATTCCGTACGAAACGTAGTAAAAATATTTCTAGAGTTTGAATCCCGAAGGAGTGATGTAGCAAATTAGTTTAATTGTCCTATTTGTAAAGAGTTATATAAAGCTTCCAGTAAAAAACGTAAAAGTAAAATGAAGTAGTTATTTAACGAGAGTGAAGCCTTCTAAATAAGTTCCAATTAACAGTAAAAAAGTTTTAGAACTAACCGTACTCGTTTCGTTTATATTCTCAACTCAGATTGCAAAATTCGTAGCGTAAAATATAACAAATATTTTTTTCACAAATAAACATAGGATTTATTGTTCAGGGTACAGTTCAGTGTAGGTTAGAGTGGTGAAACTCCTTACCGTGAGGTTGAATTCTGTGATATCTGACGAAACAAATATTCATAGCACAGTGCTGAACTTGAATATTTAGTGATGATTTCAAAAATTTAAATACTTTTATTCATATCCACACAATGTTAAAAAAACAAAGCTGAAAATCGATCAGAATTGTATGCAATAACAGAGGCCAATTTCCAGCAGTGTTTGATGATTATGATTCATATCCACACTACCCTGAGATGCCTACATGAGACTTGTATCTTGTAATTAAAGTTAATTATTATTCAACAGTTATAAATTTGATTTACTCTTAGTGCCATTTTCTCTTAAAAATCTCTAGACACTAGACACTTCTATCTGTAATAGAAAGTCTTTCTAATTAAAAAAAATGTTCACAACTCAACGAAGTCGAGAGCTTTAACTCCTTTTAGCGCGATATGTGTTTACACGTTGAACTGCACTACCAATCGCCGTAAATAGCCGGCCATTAGTGACAATGATTTCCGTGTCGTAACACGCTCATATTTAGAAACTAACTTACCCGACAAAATATTGTACAATACAAAAATAAAATAGTGGAATAAGTACAAGTGATTTTAATTCAAAAATGTATTATAACAAGTTCCATCAAGTGCCGACAATCGAGAGTATAAATTACATAACTTACCCGATTTGTTCAGCAAGCAATTTGATTTGTTTTGTAACTTTCATTAATAGAAATAAGAACAGAAGAAATTTGTCAAATTATAGTACATTCTCTGTTAACGACAGAAGTACGGGGTGCTAATGACTTAAACCCGATCTATCAAATAACAAGCTCGCATCGTTGAGCGGCTTTAGTCTAGTCCAATGGATTCGCAACGGAATGTCTGTCCGCTGCGGAATTTGGCGCATTGGAGGGGGATATACGGCAACAGAATAATAATATTTCTTAGTTCATCTATGAGTTTCTACGTTCAGAGTACTGGACCCAAACAAACCTTTTTAAACTAATCCTTATTAATTTGTGGTGACCTCCACATACAGCACAACAGCTATATGCTACAGCGTCATGGACCAAAGATACACCGAACTACGGTGTGACGTCACGACACGGACTACACAACAGTACCAATCCTGAATCGCACAATAAGATTTTTCGCGCCAATTAATAATAAATACAACTTCCCGAACATCACCCGTAGGGCAGGTCGCCCGCCAGGCATGATCACCTCGCCTAGTCGGAGGATCCTTCCTTTGTGTTGGAGGGTCACGATCACCCGTTCCACTACAGTGGTTACCCCGACGTGATCTGACAAAAACGAACCGAAACCGAACCGAACAACGAACCGAAACCGAACCGAACAAACGAACCGAAACCGAACCGAACAACGAACCGAAACCGAACCGAAAAGCAAACCGAAGAACGAACTAAAAAAATGAACCGAAAAACCGAAACCCCTTTCCTCATATCGACCTCCGGTCTTGGAGGGGAGTAATGTGGCGACCTCCACATACAGCGCAACAGCACCATGCTACAACGTCATCGACCAAAGATACACCGAACTACGGTGTGACGTCACGACACGGAGTACACAACAGTACCAATCCTGAATCGCGCAATAAGATTTCTCGCGCCAATTAATATATATACAACTTCCCAAACATGAACCGTAGGGCAGTTGGCCTGCCAGGCATGATCACCTCGCCCGGTCGGAGGGTCCTCCCTTTGTGTTGGAGGGACATGACACCCGTTCCTCCACGAACTTAATACTGATGTTTATACCTCCAATCTAGCGGTACAATAAATTAGGTAATTGTATGTGATCGGATACCGTACATAAAGACGCGATCATGACGGTCTAGGGTTTTTTTTTATTATATTGACCATTGAGTAATTTAAGTATAACTAAGTAGCTAGTTTTCTCAACCCAACTTTGAGAAAATATATACTTCAAGTGACCCGTGATTTTAACTTTATATACAGGGTGTCCCAAAATTCAACGATAAGCGGGCGCCTAAAGGTAGACCTGCTAATGAGTACATAAGGAAAAAAAAAAAAAAAAAAAATACCTAGTTTTTTTTTAGTTACAAGAAATATTTAGAATTTCTTTGAAAATTTATAACTTTCATGATATTGCTACTATTCACAACTCTTAAAAACACCAAATTGCCCGCAGTTTTTACACAAAAAACGTTCAAAATATTTTTTTTTTTCCTACAATATTGAAATATTTTTACTCTTAGTGTACTTTGACTCATGGTCTTGTAAAAAAAAGTATGGACACCACTACGTAATAAATAAATTAAAAAAAAATGAAGGGTGTAAATTTTCAAAGAAATTCTAAATTTTTCTTGTAACTAAAAAAATAAAAACTAGGTATATTTTTTTTATTATTTTTCCTTATGTACTCATGAGCAGGTCTACCTTTTGGCGCCCGCTTATCGTTGAATTTTGGGACACATGGTATATTATATTTTAAATACCCAGTGTTTGTTTTACGAATAAGAGAATTCTAAAGACATGCGAGAAGCCGTAAATTGATCAGAATGGCGTGTAAGGCGGCAGGCCTATGTCCAGCAGTGGACTACAATAGGCTGATGATGATGATAAAGGACACCCGAAATGCCAAATTCCATTATGTCGTTACAGTCAATAAACACAACCCTTCTACTATTCTTCAAATACATTTTAGTATAAGGAATAAAAACGATCGACTATATTCATACTGATCGTACTGTTTAACAAAGATACTTTTTTTCTGTTTTTACATACCAGTTAGCATTGGCACATAAAAATTTATACGTAGTATCATTAAGTAAATATACTGCGAACGTTGTAACAGGGCATTGCGGGTCCAATGGGCAAATAAATGGCAAAATAAATGGGCATTCTTTTTTCAGTTGTAGTTGTGTTATGCAGTTTTTACGCTGTAACATAGTAATGTGCAATGAAATATAATGATTTTAATGAAGGTATAAAATGTTATGAAAATTGAGCCTTGTTACATTTTTTACAAATATCGTGCTCGCAGCATTAAAGAGATTTAAATCGTTGATTATGTTATTCATCGATGCATTCTTTCTTTAGAAGAGTTTTTCTTTACCAATTTAAACAAATTACGTTTTGAGTTGGGTCACTTTTCTTCTATTTATATTCTGTTGAAATTTACCAAGCCGCTTAACACAATAGCTTAACTCAATAATCAGTGAAATTAAAATTCAATTCTTCTGGGACTGCTATATTAAAAATAAGTGATATTTGTGAAATGTTGAAAAACCTATTCAATAATTAAGCTACTTCAAAAACAACGAAAAGAAAATTATCTACAACAACTACTAACTAATATCAACAACACATAACTCTCAAATATTTTTTTCATATAATTTAGTTTTTTGGTAACTATTATCTATTTTTTTCCACTTGCTGTACAACCTACAAAAATGATACACTAATTTATTTACCAAGTATGAATTAAGCAGCACCAAAAATCTAAATTTAACCTAACTCTTACATCAAACCATACCCGAAACACTTTTACACAATTTATTTACATTTTGTACAACGCAAATACAAAACGTATTTGAAAGAAGCGAAATGTGTCAATAGATATTATTTCTATTCGGAGTTTATTCTGTTTCACCGATACTGGTCCCCTGCGAAAAGAATTAGGTATATCCTTATTGTTTGAGAGAAATATTCAAAAGAGAAAATCCCGTTCGTCTTTTCATTCACGATGTTGTTTTGTTTACCATTGTCGAGTTTGAGCGAGGCTTTGTAAATTGGATCGTAAAACTCAGCTACCGGTTGTCAATTGTCGTGGCGCTGGGATTTGTGAGGGTCAATGTTGGGAATAAGTGATTAGACAGATTTTGTTTTGTAATTACAGAACAAACTTCAATGAAAATATTATTATCCTGTTTCAACTGTATTTTTTGGCATTTGATAGAACGTTTCAAATGATGTCAGATAACAATTTACTAACGTAATTAACTGAATGCTAACTATATCAACATTAGAACTCATATTAGACTATAATAGTCCTAATATCCCGGTCCCGGTTCAGACCAAATGTTTCATGTTGTGTGTTAGACCATTTTTTTTATTGGAAACAGTAAGTTGCCATGTGATAAACTGTTTGCAAAATTTAATAACATGTGGTTTAGTGGTTGAAATATTAAATGGACAAAACGTTATTTAATGTTTAGCATATTACCTCATTAGGATAACACAACCTTACTACTCGTATGAATTAAATTAAAAAGCTTTATAAAAACAAGCTTTTACTGTAATGCCTGAGACGAATCAAAGGAGTCCAAACTCGATGATGTTGCGACGTTTCTTTACAGAGTTCTTATGACCACCTTCCAGCTCCAGCATCAGATCAGCTCCATGTCATTATAATATTGTATTGTCACGCTGTATATATATGCTTACAAAATTATGAAGATATCTGCTTCAAAATTGAGTTGCAAGATTCCACCCGAACATACAAGTATACATACATACATTGCAAGTTAATAAAAAGCTTGTAATAAGCAATATTTTAAATTTCAAGTTGTTAAATCTGGCACTCGTCATTTTTATCATTTTAGCACGAATTTTCAAAAAGTAAAGGAGCTTGGAGCAATTTTTTATTAATTATTTTTGGAAAGTAACCTAACATGGGCTTTTGATAGAACTCGTGAGAAAATTGTGTGGTAGTGAATGTTTACATGAATAACTTATACTATATAATTATAATATATAGGTATATATAACTTTGCCGTACACGGGTATACTGAAATCTAGTTGTTCAATAAGTACCTACACATCTCTGTCCCAGATGTAATTAAAAAATCAATTTTCAACATTACGTATCGTTGGAATGAGTTTTAAGTCGGTTGCATTTTTAACCGACTTCAAAAAAGGAGGAGGTTCTCAATTCGACCGTAAGTGTGTTCGCGGATAGCTTCGTCATTTATGAACCGATTTTGAAGATTCTTTTTTTAATGGAAAGGAGATATCCCAACGGTGGTACCATGATAAGGACACTAAGATCTGATGATGGCATCTAAGAGAAATCGAGTCAAACCTTGAAGTCGGTTTATGTTTTTGTTAAAAAAATTGTATTTTAATTTACTTGTAAAATCCTTGTATAAAACATGGGCTAATTAAATTTTGTTCGTGAAAGTTCTTTCAAACTATACCTTTTGCAATACATTGAAATAAACTTTATGAAAACGAAGAGAAGGACAAGAAGTTCTAGAGACAAAGACATTCCTCGAACTAATTTAATGAGCTAAGTAAGTTTTACAAAGTACCCTGTTACTTCAGTTAATATCTCCTGTTATACGAACATTGAAACAAAAGCAAATGTTCCTAAATTTTCCTTCAAACAACGACTTAATTCAGAAAATTACTTAAACTCACTGTAATAAAGACAATAAAATGCTTCTAAGTTAGCTTCTTATACATCATTCTGAAGTATTCAATATCGAAATCAAATACTAAAACATCAGTAATTCTTAGTACATTATGGAACTGGTGTCTGTATTAATATTTGGTTTAATCTATAAATAGACATTTGATTAGAGGCTACATTAAATTATTACATTTTAAACGTACTACATGCAGATACATAACTCGTTTCTGGCCACACATAGCGTATGATTGGTCTCGGCTTAAAAAAGCCTTTTGAAAAGGAATCTACACTTCCATTAGTGCCAGATTTCATACACACATACTCTCAAACAACTTGGATACATCAAATTAAATAGAAAATAACTGTACTATTTTTTTCTATCAGTTTGATTTCGTACTACAGACAAAACGAATCATGCATTTAACAGTTTCAATAATCATAAATTTAAAAATTTAAAAAACCCCTACAAAGCAGCAAGTCGAAGTTATCAATTAATTGTCATTTAAAGATTATACTGGCACAAGTGAAACACTTAATCGAGTAATCATGCTCCAAAAATGGCTTACATAATTTTGGAAAAGAGCTGATACTCTTACACTGCTGAACCGATATTAACCAAACATAGCTAAGAAAGCATCGAAATCGGTTCATCGGTTTGAGAGCTACGATACCACAGACAGACACACACACAGACAGACATTGAGGTCAAACTTATAACACCCCTTTTTTGCGTCGGGGTTAATCATAATAATAGTCGAAGTGAAAGCCAAGCTATTATATTGTTATCAAGCTCTATTCATACGTCACATTCAATCAGTCTAAACCACAAAACCGCACCTCACCTGACAAATACCTTTAGCCGCGATGAAACCAATTCTGTACCATTTAGCTAGCCCTCCAAAATAACTGCGTTTGATGAAACACAATCTGTCAAAGCGAGATTGCATTTGCCGGTTTGGTTTCCAAACAGATAGATATAAAACAAACATCGTATTGTTAGATAATTATTTAACAAGATTTGTATACAATAGTTACAAATTACAATACATACATTTAGGAATATTAGAAAAGTTTGTAAATACTGACGCAATATACGACAGTTTGAATGGAAGAACAACGTTAAATCGGTAATATTCGATTAAAATGATAATTTATCAAACAGTAATAATGGTTTTCATAACTTTTCATTTTAACAGTTTTATTGTCAATAGAAACGTTTTACTTTTAGTCAGAAAATTGTCATCAATTATAATATTTATCAATTAATTGTGAAATCAATGTAAACCGGGCACTTTGATTTAATATTTTTATACGTTTGACGATAATCTAATCTCATATTGTTAATACATAAGGTTTGTTAGTAAAATCTGGACCTACTTAACTGATTTTGGAAATCCTTTAAGCAATAGAAAACCACATTATTTGTGAGTGTCAAAGCTATATATTAACCCGAAAAGTATGAAATGAAATGAAGTTATTGATTCTGCAATTAGGTTAGAGGAACACTTTTGTATGTTAAACTTTTATAGCAGATGAGTTCGGCCTTTCCTAACTGGACTAGCCCTGAGAAGAAAGGACGAAACCAACTCAGGGATCACCATCTCTTTTAAAGTCCAGACAATATTCTCAAATGCAAAAGACATTATTTCAATAAAAAAGCGATAATTACAGTTTCAGTCACAATTATAACAATCAGTAAAGATAATAATTTAAAAATGTCAACAATAATTTAAGATGAATTTGTTTCAAACTATAAATTATCGTCACATCAAAATAAATTTAAACATTCAAAATAAACAGCATGTGCAGAATGGGCAGCTCAATCCCAGGCGGTTTTATCATCAAGATATGCTGCTATGGTATAATACCCCTTTGATAACTTAGATTTAATGGTATTCTTAAATTTCGTTAATGGCAAATTCCTAATAGCAATAGGGAGTTTATTGTAAAAGCGTATACATTGTCCCATGAACGAGTTGCCTACTCTGTGGAGACGAGTGACGTGAACACTAAGATTATGTTTGTTTCTGGTATTTACCGAATGAACATCACTGATTTTAGGAAACTTTGATATATTTCTTTGAACATAAATTAAAATTTCGTATTATTGTGTAGTATTGTGAAGATACAGTCAGAATATTTTTCTCTTTAAATTTAAAAATTTTACATTTTTAAAGTTATAAAAGTAAAGAAATTATCACACCAGAAAGCTACGGACAATAGCTAGCTATAGCTTATTTCCATAACCCTATCATTTTACGCTTTAAAGAATGTTATATCAGTAGATTGCAGGTACACAAACAACTAAATATAACCATAACTTAAAAACAACCGTTTTTTGATTAGTGCATTTAATATTACAATAAATATTTCTCCTTCTTAACATCATATATTTTTAAATAAACAACACATATGTCAACGTATTTCCAACGTATTGAATAATTCCTCATATTTACAAAATCATTTGCCACTGTTAATTTCATTGCTACACTTATATCACGTTCAAACTCAACTGAAAAGGGCAAATCAGCCAAAGATTGTGCACAAAAGCGCAAAACTACCTCAACTGTCCGACACTACTAGCAACTGACGTGGACCTTAGGGAACATATTCACTTTAAGTCAAACACAAATGTTCAACAACACTATGTTTATTTTGAAATAATGTTAACACGCTAAAATTTCGTAATCACAATGATTTACCACTGCGCAAATACTGCAAAATGTGTTGATATAATTTAATGCAAGTATTAAATTGAGCTTTTGCAGTATGGGTGCTGCAAAAGCGACATTTGATTAAACATAAATGCCTCGATTTATGTTTAATCAAGCGTGGTGTTTGTCATGTACAGATTAAATATTGCGTTAATGGTAGTGAATGATATTATTTAATAATAATGATTAAAGTGATCAGCTAATTGAATTGAATTATGAAAGGAGATTCTGTAACATTTTCGCTTTGTTTTGGGCTCAACAACATTACAGTACACAACTTGTGTACTCCTTGACACCGACTTGATGTAGGATCACTGTGAAGATCAGAACTAGTTATGCTTGTAAAGGCAATTATCTACACTTTTATATATTATAAAGAGGTAAAGTTTGTGAGTTTGTGACGTTGTAGGGGGTAATCTCTGGATCTACTGAACCGATTTTAAAAATTATTTTACCAATAGAAGGCTACGTTATTTAGGAGTGACATAGGCTATTTAATAACTCGAAAAATGGAGAATTTTTCGTGGTAGCTAAATTTGCAAAGTAAGTCGGAGTAAAATGTGTTTACCGCCCAACGAAGTGGGCACGGGTCAGCTAGTCTTATCTATAAATGAATAATACTAATACTAATAATCATCAGTCACATAATACATATCACTCAAATAGTTTTCTGAAGGCAAAATCATGCGTAATGAAATTTAATATTAAATGATTCACAATAGTGTTAGTGGTCTAAAATCACTATCAAATATAAGATCAAACTGACTGACGATTAACGATTGATCAATCCTACGTTTATTTACTAAAAAATATGTAGTTTACTAGAACTCGATGAGTTAATAGGAGCGGTGCCAACATACCTGTATTTAAATGCTTTAAAATATTACTTTAGATTGACGAGTTGAGGAGAGGAGAATATTTTAGGAAACGTTTACCACAGCATCTTACGAGACATCTATATACTTATAATAAACAAGATATTTTGAATTTTTTTTTGAGGGCTCTCTATAATCGATACTGAAGCCAATACTGTATTTTTTTTTCATTTTTGTCTGTCTGTCTGTCTGTCTGTATCTTGGCCGCGCTTCACGCCGAAACTACTGAACGGATTCAAATTAAACTTGGCATGATTTGAGTTCATACTACGAGGTAGGACATAGGATACTTTTAATCCCGAAATTCAGCACGGTTTCCTGCAGAGAGGGGATGAAAGTCAAAATATGTACTTAGTTGTAATTCAATAACACGTAGTCCGATTTCATTCATTCTTTTTTTGCTAGAAAGAAAAAAATAAAAGATAACGGGAAAAGTGTTTTTTTGTCAGCGACTGCCTGTGGGAAGCTGAGACAAATATGTAAATATGGCGGTACGAAGTTCGCCGGGTCAGCTAGTCATATTGAATTATATAACTTGTTGATACACGAACGCTGGTCAGTTCTTGTATTATTTACAGCTCCCTGTCACATGTACGTCGTAAAGTAGAGGACTTCGAATTAATAGTAGGTCAAATAGATTTGTATTACAACTTTTAAAATGAAAACATATTTAAGCGACTTTTGGTTTATTTAACAAAGAAACATATTAATAAATTAATATCAATAGTGAATGAAATAACCAATTTCATTGTCCAGCAGAGGACTACAACGGGCTGATGATGATGATTTTTATTTCATGAATCCAACAACGGTACTATTGAGCATCTAGAATATTGCTTTCCATAGTAAATGAAATAACCTACGTAAGCAAAAAAGTGTCATTGTTAATTAAATAAAGGCCTCGGCGATTGGCACACTGTCATTGCAGGTTAATAGGCACATTATATTACTGCCGTATATGCGCATTAATGATCGTAGTATTTGTAGTTATTTTTACCGTCGTAATTCGTTTAGTGTCGTCTAGTAAAATAAAATATTGAGGAAACCGATTTTTTTATGTATGGCCCTGCCAAAATGACTCGACTCTGCCTGATTGCAAGCATAAGCGGAATCCAAGAGTGGTGGTCACCATACTCATTGCGAATGCAGACAAAGCAACAATGCTGCATGGTGCCCCACACCATGGCGGCCTAGTGATGCTTCTGCAGCATTGGGCTTCCGGTCTCGTACTCACCAACGAAACACGATAGCATGAACTCTGTCATTTTACGTTGATTTTCTGTGTGAAGGTAGTACCGTCCTGGTCAAGCCGGCCCGTTCAGGCTAAAATCAGCGTGACTCTGCCTTTGTATATGATTAACATGATTTGGGCTACATCTTAATATATATAAATCTCGTGTCACAATGTTTGTCCTCAATGGACTCCTAAACCACTTAACCGATTATAATAAAATTTGCACACCATGTGCAGTTCGATCCAACTTGAGAGATAGGATAGTTTTTGTCCGCGACTGTACACTGCCTGTGGGAAGCTGAGACAGATATGTAAATATGGCGGTACGAAGTTCGCCGGGTCAGCTAGTAATAACATAGTTTCATAATACAGCTACTGAGTGAAGAAACATAAACAGTACTTACATATTACATTAATATAAAACAAGCTTTTGCACGCGGCTCTATACGGGTGTACGTCATTTATCGCGGTAAAAAGTAGTATTTCCTCAAGAATCACCTTTACAAATTTAATTGAAATCGGTGCAGCGATTAAGGCATGAAAAACAGGTAAAGCCATAAAAACGTAACAGACAGACACCGTTACTTTCGAATTTATAATATTAGTATGGACTGTTTAATTTACTAGCTGTTGCCCGCGGCTCCGCCCGCGTAGATGTTGATTATAGCGCAAATAGTAGCATATGTGTTATTCTGATGTATAAACTATATTACTGTAAAGTTTCATCCAAATCCGTTCTTTAGTTTTTGCGCGAAGAAGTAACAAACATACACACAAACTTTCGCCTTTATATATTAGTGTGATAGAGAAAGATGGCTGTATAAATGGTCATAAAATTTGCAGTAATTATATATATTATCGTTAACTCTGAAACAAATAGAACATTAATGAAAACACTAAACAGTTTTCACATGACTTTCTCTTACGTCTCATACCGACGGTAAAAAAGCCAATCGCCGCCAACAAAATGATAAGTAGGTGATACGTACCGAGTCCCTCTTCGACGATAAAATAATATATCAACCCTTGCCGGTTGCCCTACGGTTTGAATAAAGACCTTTGCCGTAGTCCTTAGTACGTAGTACGTATATGTATACGTACGACGCTGCCTCCCAGACGCCCATCAAGTGTTACTGAATAGACCCTCACTCGTTCTTCATACTTTAAAGTGTGCTTTCACTAAACAAGCTTTCGAATACCGACTTGAAATTTCGTTTTTATTTTGTACTAGTTCACCCGAGAACCTTAGACGTTGGTTTGCAGGAATTCACTAAATAACTATTGATGCAGTTCAAATTGTTCAGAATATAATAAATTGTATAAACTCAATCAAGGGAGTATTTTTTACAATTTTTTTTCGTATAAACGTTACTGCATTGTTATTAACATTAAAACATATTGAAATCAGTTTAATAGTTTTACTATTGCGCTTACCACCTGTAAAGAAACATTACATAAACCTCTACGAAAAAAATCCATATGTCATGTGTGCATGTAAAACTGTTTTCTGTTAGTACGTAACTCCCCACTCTGCTTATGGTTATGCGAAAGCGCGGGTGCGACAGCTGGTCCAGAGCACGGTCCGAAGAGAATTACATTTCGTATGTGACGTCAGAACTTGCGCTTTGCGGTCGCGGTTTGCGCTCGTGTCACGCGAATACTATTAAAAATGTTTCTCCTACAGATGCAGCAACTCGTGCTTATAAATCGGCACAGCGACTCCCGAGGCAACGATAACAATAAATAAAACAAAACAAATGTAGCCAAGCTAACATTCACCAACGACAACTTATGACGCGATACAATAATTAAAATTGTGATTAAATTATAATTAGTAGAAGAAAAATTTATGTACTGTACCAAATTATGCGTCCAAATTTTTCTTATAGAAGTTTAGTTAGATATTAGTGTTGTGATGCATCAGCCGAGCTGAGTGGACCATGTAGTAAAGAATGACAGTTTGTGAGAGCTTTGAAACATGACAGTAAATTTGCGTCGTATGTGGACTATGTGAGCCCGGCGGGAGTGCGAGCCGCGGGGGCGACATGGCGGCCGTCGCCGGCCTGTACGGGCTGGGCGACGATCAGCGCGCGCGTCACCGCCGTGGACAGGCCAACGCCGAGCGCTCCGAGTCCCGGGATGACAACACTGAGGCGTGAGTTACCTTTATTTACTGTAGTAACCGTATTACAGCCACTTATTGTTGACATAGTATCCCAAATTGATTTTAACGTGAAGTTGATAGGGACAGCCCGCATGCCATTAGGAAGGAAATACAATCGAAACAAATATGACATTCATGCCATGGGACATGCCATTTAAATGAACAGTGAGTTGTTGACAATTTAAATTACCTAATTTTATAATAGGAACCAATAACAAGAGCCTGTTTAACCGCAGCGACTACACCCCGGAAGCCTTGACACGAGTAATTAAATTACTACGGAATGAAAGTGTGGCTTCTTTACATTTTGTTCAAGTCTCAACTTCTAAATAGCAAGCAATGGTTTTCACATAAAAAGATAAGTAAAATAGTTCGTAGCTTTGGTTCTGTTATGAACTAGGCTTTAAGTAGGCAGTATTTCTCATCCTTATATCATAGAAGAAATAAATTTTCTAGTACAATATTTTACGTAAATACGATACTGTCAATTATATGAAAATTGGACGTAAGTACTGTCAACACCCACTATATTATTATGTCAGGTCATGGAAATTTAATTCCTCTAGATACAACGTTCTAACTGATTTAATTAACTTAAATAACTTGATTGACTTTAGATAAAGCAAGATACAGACAAAATACTGCTAAACTTAACTGTGTATCGCAATATACATCCCAATTTAATGGAACACTAGTGCTACTGTATTATACCAGTTATATCACATCACATCAGATTACATCACACTAATATATAAAGGCGAAAGTTTGTGTGTATGTTTATTACTTTTTCACGCAAAAACCACTAAACGGATTCGGGTGTAACTTTACAGTAATATAGCTTATACATGAGAATAACACATAGGCTATTATTTGCCACGATAACCGACATACACGCGGGCGGAGCCGCGGGCAACAACTAGTATGTACATAAATTTTAAGTGACTAACTTTTAAACTTTGACAAACTTTTAACGTAGATCAAAGTTTATTAATTTTTTTGGCCTCTAAACACAAAGTTTGCCTTCGGCTACACCCTGCAGAGGGCGGCCTCTAACCAATATTCTCTGTTCTTTAGAAACACCGTCCGCTATATGAGAAAGCCTTTGATTAAACCAATTTGCGGCAATCCTAATTTGATGTACGGCATATCCATATAAATTGATGCAAATACAATATGCATAATAAACAGAATTGCAGAATAATGTTGTAAGCACCGTGTAATCGGATATGACTGTTTCGTTACTGTAACAGTATTGTTAACAAACAGCAATTTTGAATACGGATTATGAAATAGTCTGAAACAGATTAGGAGCTTATTTAACACTTTATTTGAATACTTTTTTTATGTGGGAAAGCTATCCTTTGGCACATAAGTACTAGCTCGACCGGAGTAACACAGTGGTCTCACAGAAAATAATTCTTTCGCAGTTTTGCACCGAGGAAGTAAAGTGTGAACCCACCCTCACCTCAATTCTTTTCGTGGTGACTTTTAACACGGGTTTCTACCTTTGTATTTACGCGGAAAATGCTCTTCGTATACCCTCCATGCGGAGACAAAGGGCGTGTTTTGGACTCCCGGAAAACGGGTCTACCAACTAAGCCCCACTCCGCCTACCTCGACTATTAGAATCTAGAAACGCATCGACGATCCAGAAATGCATCTGACGTCCTCCCTGCCATACCTCACGATTGCAGTACATCCCAAAATGACTAGAGTTATCCCTAGGGCTGGACACTATTGCACTTCTTACTGTTCGACACAGCAAGAGATGGAACAGCACTCCGCCCTAGACGAACTCACCGAGCTCCACCGAAGTGTCACCTGTCTCGGGTCCTAAGATAGGGCCGCAGTGACCTTCAGGCTACGATTAGGCATTTATGACCTCTACCGCGTCCCCTTTGCCACCTCATTTGACCGGGTTTCTATTATTCCGAGTAGGGACTCAAAGGAGAGTAATGCACTTGTGACTCTTAATATATCTTGGTGTGACATCAAGTAACACGTCTGCTAGTTCAAAATAATTCATTAAAAAAACACACAGTGCAATATAATCAAACTTCGTCTGCAACTAACAAAAATACTAATTGCTTTAAAATCTATTATAACAAATGTTAAAGTGAGATAGGAAGGAATCAAAACATTTCAATGGTCAACATATTGCGTATCAATAGACAAATTAAAAGGTTATAATATACATTAACGTAGACTGAAATACGACTAGGGCTCCTAATCCCATTAATTTATTCTATGATTGTACTCGTTCCAACTTGGGATTTCCTTAAATCTGCGGCATAAGCTACAGGCAAATAACTTAAAAAATATAAACCCTGTTGGAGGCTTATCACTAGTACTGTTATCAGATACACAAATACCACAATAATAAATTCAATGCCGCTGATGGTAGCACATATAACAAATGTTTAGACAAAGATTTTACCCACAAGTTTGCTCATTATAATGTAAATTTAGCCAAGCTTGACGACGGAGCATCTCAAATTTATTACTTTACGCCTCAAGAACTTGGAAGTACTTTTTTCTGGGTTAAATGTACGTGTATCCTTGACGATACGTATATTGAAATACAACCTGTTCCAAAATTAAGTACATATCCACATGGACTACAGTGAGTTCAAAGATATTGATGTTTTAATACAATTTAAGATGTTTTAGTACCATTAGGAAATTATTTTTTAGACAGTACTTCAGCAAAAGGCTTAAAAAAATTATACAAAATATATTATTTTCCGTAATAAACAAATCAAATTCAAATATTAGTAGTCATACTGTCATTTTGTCTGTCCTAATCCTGCATGAATTTAGCTTACATTCTCAAAGGTTGGCGTTATACCTCAAAAAAGATGGTTAAAAACCAGATTACGGCTATAGATCACACGCATTGTGATGATAGTTTATGTACTCTACTAAAATTATGTAAATACAAAATCATTCTCTTAAACAGGACTAGTTTTTTTATATAACTACTAGTTGTTTCCCGCGGCTCCGTCCGCGAATATGTCGGTTATCGCGACAAATGGTAGCCTATGTGTTATTCTGGTGTATAAGCTATATTATTGTAAAGTTTCATCAAAATCCGTTTAGTAGTTTTTACGTGAAAGAGTAACAAACATCCATCCAACCATCCATCCATCCATCCATACTTACAAACTTTCGCGTTTATAATATTAGTATAGATATAGATATACGCTAAAATATTAAGTTATAATAATACGCTAAAGATAAAGCAGTGTTCACAATCGAAAATTATAGTCAGTTCAGGGACAGCCCTAACCGCGTGCAACTCTGGTTATGTAAGACGGGGGCAAGGTCAAGGGAAGCCGCTAGCGCTCAACAATATTTACGCTCTCTCTACTCTTCAATAATAAATTGAATACCTCTACGAATAGAAAGCTCAACGAACGGAGCAATTTTTTAATATCCTCACAACACACACATTTATGAGTTTGTTACCAATTTTAAATAAATGCATCAGATTGAGTCTTATATCTCTGTGTGTGTATATTTATTTGATACATACTGTAGCTTAAATAACTTGATGAATTTTGATAGCTTAATAATCACTGTGAGAGCGAAAATGGGGGTAAAAAAATCATTAAATATAAATTTTGGTTTGCAAATTTTAAGTATACAATTTCACGCAGTCGAGTTTTATGATTTTCCAAAAATGAGCTTGTTTGCAATTTTTTTTTTCACAATAAAATCTATAATGCTTTTAAGGATCGTAATTTTGAAGGTTTTGATAAAATTTTCCTACTTTATCTTTTAGATGGTTATTAGGTAGTTAAACAGATTACCGCTATCTACAAAGATTTTATCTTTTTATCTTTTAAAAACCGGGTAATTTATATTGATGGATTTAAGTGTATATGTTTTGTAGTTTGCGGCTAGTATAGTTATATAAATAAACTAGTTATTGCCCGCGGCTCCGCCCGCGATAACCGTATCGCGGCAAATAGTAGCCTATATGATATTCTGATGTATAAGCTATATTACTGTAAAGTTTCATTCAAATCCGTTCAGTAGTTTTTGCGTGAAAGAGTAACAAACATCCATCCATCCATCCATACTTACAAACTTTCGCGCTTATAATATTAGTAGGATATTACATGCTCGATATATACAATTAGTAAGATGACGTATGACGAATTATTAATATGAAGTGTTGCCACCCCTAATCATCTCATGGGTGTCGTAAAAGCCGACTGAGGGAACAAACTACGCCAATGATATAGTAGGGTGAAATTTATTTTTTTTCCGGAGAAGCCCATGTTCAGCAATGGACTATTAAATACTGTTGATGATGCAATGAAAGAGTGCTTCAAAAATAATGTCCAATGATCAAAGAGAATGTATAAAGACAAGTCATTGATATGATCTCATATATATTAAACACTGTAAAACACTGAAAAGATGATGATCACTTAAACAGTTAAAAGTGTTTCCCGTAGTAGATTCCTATCCTTCGACTGATTTTCGATATGACACGGATCTGACTTTCCTCAATAAATATCTAATGAATACAATATTACTCATTTGTCTCAATGTTATTTTAATCCACTTAAATTCTCAACTAAACTATACGGATTCGTAATAGACATATATGCTTAGTATATTGAAAAAAATAAATAAAAAAGTGTCACGGGACGCCTGGCAGATGTGAAACATAGAAATTATTTTGTATAAGTTATATAAAAAATAAAAAATGTGCCTTATGTTCCATAAAATAAAATGACTGTTTATTAAATTAATATTCATTTTTATTAAATAAAAAATACAATAATTCATAATTTTAAAATTTATTTGAAATCGCGACAACTCAATTATTTTAATTAGTGACTACGGTAAGGCGAAGCGGCGAGCGTACTACGCCAAAAATCAGGATTACCCTCGCCTATAGATGTTTCAAATTAAAAATATATATCACACGACATCATTTCTTCTCCTTTGACAGCAGGTATTGGCCTATTTTTAAGGAGAGGCATGTCCAGCACTAGCAGTAGTTTTTGTAGTATGTTAATGTTTGATGATTGTATTATAAACGTATACCACGTATGTCTATCTTATAAAGCGGGATTTTCTTTTTTCCCTACCTTACCATACCCTACCTTCTATATCCCGACTTTTCAAATGGGTCAACATCCACATTTGAACAACCAGCGTTATTTTAAGGACCAGTTTTTGTGTATTCTCAAACATCGTTGACGCCAAAAACTCGAATAACTAATTTACTAAAACAAAGCCTTTACAAATATTAAAACATCTCTGTTTAACTCGTAAACGTCACAAAACATTCGACCATAAACACGGAACGGCCGCTATAAACCACACTGTCCTCATTCATAATATAATTAATCCAACCGACATTCGAAAAGGAGTCACTTAACTAAGACCATCGGAGCGGCGCCGCGCCGGCAGCGTGAAAGCCGAAATGGTAATTGTAAAGTAGAAGTTTCCTTCTCGCTTCTAGCCAAATTGATTCTCAATAAAACTATTGTCTCTTTCTAATACGTGTGATTTGTATGTGTGGGAACAAGCTGGAAAATTCCAAGGTTACGGAGACTATTAATACAGTTGATCTTGGTACAAAAGTTTTTTATACGCTGACACTTTATTACATAACGAAGAAAGAGATGAAGTAGGTGTGAGTTAGAAGTACATTTTTTTAGGATATGCTAGACGATGACACATTTATGATGGATCAGAGATCGTCTGGCGGCCAAACTTTGACCGATTTGCGACAGTGACTGGCTTACAAGCTTAGTAGAATAGAAGTCTAGATCTTGACAACTGTGACTCCAGTCGTAAGTTCGACATGCTTCCCTCTATGCTATCATCAGCACGGTCATTTGTTCTGTGAAATGTATCTATAACTAGCTAACCCACGCAACGTCCTTTACGTCTCCTATTGCCCGTAGCGTAAAAAAATTCCCCCGTTTTTGTAACATTCTTCATTGATGCGCCGCTCCTATTAGTCTCAGCGTAATGATAGCCTATAGCATTCCTCGATAAATGGGCTATCTAACTTTAAAAGAATTTTTCAAATTGGACCAGTAGTTCTTGAGATTAGCGCGTTCAAACAAACAAACTCTTCAGCTCTATAATATTAGTATAGATTTGTTTGTATTTAGCTATAAAGAATAGTAAGTGACTGACTCAAGTTCGTCAGTGTTTCTGGTCTAAGCGTGATGTTAACTATCCTAGCTTAGGCACACCAGCAAAACACACAGTTGAAAAAAAAAAGTCGGTGGGATAGTTTCATTTCATTTCATATTGAACAGCAATCTGATTACCATATATATAGACTATTTACATATAATATGGCAAATTTTGATTGTTTCAAATTCAAAATTCAAATTGTTGCACCTAAAAACTTGAATTTTATACTTTTGTAATAATGCAGATCAACATTAAAACTATGTCTAAATCGTAATAAGGCCTATGTCCAACAGTGGATGTCTTTTGGCTGAGTTTTTTTTTTATGCATGGGCCTGACAAAGTGACTCTACTCTGCCTGATGGAAAGCATGAGCAGAATCCAAGAGTGGTCACCATACTCATTGCGAATGCAGACAATGGAACAATGCAGCATGATGACCCACACCATGGCGGCCTAGTGAGATTCGGTGTAGTGACAACTTCTACAGGCAGGTTTGAATTGGGAGTAAATTCATGTAAGTCGTTATCAACACGGTCCCGTAACGTGTTAAGACTAACACTATTGTGTCTCAGAATGCCGGTAGATGTCATATCAGATAAATGTGAACAGTTTTAATTTACACATTAGAACTGAATTTGAATATCCACAAATAACTTTCTGTTTTAAGTTGTCATTTCTGGCGACAGACCTCATGACTGCTTTGTGTTTTTTTATGGTTTACATCGCACAAGATATCATCTGATGAATAAATTATCTGATAGCAAAGTCCTAGCCAAATCAAGCGACGATCAGACAGTTTACGATAATTCGTAGCGTCGCTACGGGTATGTCTACGCTTGCTACGACCACCTACGCAGTCCGGCTTCGTAGACTGCCCGGCGCCAGCTTGATCATATTGAACCTGACTCGAATTTCATGGGTTCGACCTTACGATAAACGAAAATTTTATTTGCAAATAGATCTTTTCAGACAATGTAACACATTGATTACATTTCGAAGGACCAACATTAAAACCTCTTACCCTTTTGTTCCTTCATTCAATGTCACTAATGAAGGTACAATCCATATTCAGGAATAAAATACTCAATAATATAGGGTTTATTAAAACTGTCGCACGTAACATCATTCATCATTGGTCGGACACCAAGTTGGCAAGTGCCACCGGTTTTAGGCACCACTGACTTCCAACTGATATGGTGTCCAATCGACATAGTTTATCGTTCATCAATGTTCATCGTTCGTCAACGATCATCGATCGACAAAAGAAGAAAACTTTTTTTAATGTTAAATACATACAAACTATAAATTGTTTTCGGAATTCACGGCGAATAACTATAAATTCTCAAAATTTTAAAAAACCCCCGATATAATAACCTTCCCCACTTTCATCCCCATAACTTTTAAACGGCTCAACCAATTTTCATGAAACATGTCTAAGAACACTCGCACGTAACTCACCTTTCATACAAAAAAAACTGAATTGAAATCGCTTCATCCGTTCGGGAGCTACGGTGCCACAGACAGACAGACAGACCGACAGACAGACAGACACGTGAAACTTATAACACCCTCTTTTTGGTCGGGTGTTAAAAAATGTAAACAGTCAATGTTTTATGATAGGTGTTATTGAGTAAGAGATGGAAAAGCAATGGTTTATCAAGCAATTGTTAGAAAAAACTGACCTTGATTTTACGTGTCAGTTCTCGCTGATAAATCCGGGTTTCGGTTTCTTTACGTACGGATTAGCCGCATGTGAGACCACGTGTCACGCCACCTTTTTAAACTTACACTTAGTACAAAAGTTTCGAAACTACTTTATATCTCTTCATTCGAAATATAGCACTTCTCCTCAATATTGTAAGACAGGCTTGGTATTTTCATGTAATTCATGTTTATTTTAAAAACTTCAAATTTTTAAATAGGTGATTATTTAAGTGTTGAAATACTAAATAACCGTAAATTACATACAATTAAATATCCATCATTGTACACTATTTGGGTAAATAAGTTTATGAAAACCATAAAATCCAAAAATTTCATATAAAATACTGTTCGTTATCTTTAATATTTTTGTTCATCATTTATTCAACTTTAATTAAAAGCTAAGTACTAAAAGGTTAATATAATATCAGTCTTATAGTCTTGGGTACTATTATCTTTACTCATCTTATCTCAATCATGATTTGCTAAAAAAACTGTCCACTATTTTGACTTTAAACAGAAATAAAACTATCTACACATAAAAGAATGTAGTGTAAAATTAATTCCTTTAATACACAAAGCATTATTCCAAATTGCGTGATATCAAGTGTGTAGTAAGTTGACTTTAAAAGTTACTTCAAATATCCAATAAAGTTCACCTTATGACCTTGTACCAATGTTCACGAATAAATGATTTGATTTTAAAACAAAAGATAGGAAGCACTCGCCATCTAGCGTTCAGTAGAAGCACTATCGCCACTGAGTAACTCATTCTCCAACAATTGTCTAGATGGCGCCGCTAGTCACAGTGGGTGAACACGCTGCTGTGAATACATTTAGATATATTCTACTTGAGAACATCTCATATAGGTACCTACCAATTTTAAGACAGATTTTATTATTTTCACTTTTTAAGTAACTGGATATTAATGTTTTTAGTAAAAAAATTGACAGTAACGGAAAGAATTGGAACTAAAACGTTCCTAAATTTTTAAGCTTTTTGCTCACAGAGGGTAATGTATTCAATTTGACTGTTTCTTTCTTACAAACTAGATGGCAGCACATAAACATTAATGCCGTACTTCACAACATACCGATCTTTCTTATGTTGATTTAACCCGAATAAACATGGAAGTGTTCATCAAAAACTAATAGCAATTCATCTATTCAAAGGTAGAGGAATGTGTGCCAACATACATATTTATGTTCCTTTATGCAAACAAAGAAAATAGTTTTTTTAAAATTATTTTTACCTCTTGCGCATATACTTTACCAGCATTTATGCAATGTACGTTAGGGTGTCCCTTATTTTTCAAAGTTTTAAATTTGTAACGCATAGGTCTTAGTTTTGTTCATTTGCCAAAAAAACACCCGGAAATAAATTTTTACCTTATTTGGAGTACGATAACCCGTGCCGACATGCATCCAATCATGTTCATACATTTTGCGCGGCAGTAGAGCGGTGCGTAGTCGCGGTATTTGTCATTAATTCTCAATTATACTCGCGATTAATACGTATTATTTTATATTTAATAGATGATAATGAAATTAAGAAGCAATAACACAAGTATTTTCTTAGTTGGTGACGTAAATTATTAAATAACAGGCGCAAAGTTACAGTTTCATCGCCTAGTTCTTGTAGTACTTTTTAACCTTCGCGAAGTTAAACTAACTGTTAGTGAAAGCGCTAATCTCGTCACTCGATAGTGTATTATATTTTGGGAAAAAGCTAAAACTCCTACCAGAGCTATACCTGTGTAGAAAACTTGTTTGAGGAACACTTGACAATACTAATTTCATTTGGAAAAAAGTAACAACTTCTGGCTGTACTCAACCTGGTGAGCTCTTCCAACCACCATCAAGCTAAAGCTGTGTTGAACGCACTTTATGCCTGAAACCACGATTAGAAAATGACAATGGAAGTTTAAATAATTTGTGTTGACACAACTGCGTCTAATACAGGACGACTGAAAGGAGCTTTTGGAACAAAAACTAGACAGGGAATAACTACTCTTTTCTTGCCGCCATCACGTTTACGAACTGGTTTTAAAATTTGTGTTCGAAACGAAAATCCACCAAGTCACAAGTAGCCCTGATATCCCACTGTTTTCCTCACCTGTCACCGTTGCAAAAAGTTTAAAGACAACTGGAAAACTATTAATTCTGATCATTGAAACGTACATCGATATCGTCACACGACATTTTTGTAATACAACAATAGAAGATTGTTGACATTTTATAATCAAGAACTGCAAAAAACCATTGCACGTGACGATTATCGGTAACTTATTGAGCTAACACTTTCACTGTCTTAGGAGAAGACAGTGAAAACAATAAATAAATTAGACCTCCTGAAACGATGCATCAAGCAAGGTCAAGGTGGATGGCTAGAGCTTACTCTTTGAAGATATGTTTGTTGCACAACCAGTTCAAAATTAGGGCCAAGGATAAACAAGCACATCATAACGTCTGTTTATTTATTGCGGTTACATATTTGAAACCATGGTTTGGATGTAGTCTGGCGGTCTTCAGCGCCAGCCTACATCCTGCCTGCCTGGAAGCGCGGCGCGGCCACCAAATCAAGATTTGTGATTGTTAACGAGGCTTAAGGAATATGAAACACGTTAATCTCCAAAGCAGCCATAAGCAAGCAAGTCAACGTCTTTGGGACTTGTCAGAAAAAATCACCGTTTTAAAGTTTATGAACAAACCAAGACGAAAATTACAGTGAAGTTACAAAGAGAGAGTATGTATGATTCTGGGAAGAGATTCATTACATCTGAGTAACATATGTCTGATTACTTGTGTGGTAAATAGAAATACATACAATACGTAGCACTAAATTTATAATGCTCTCAATAAATTGATAATAAAATAGAGCCTTATTTACTGTCGCAGGAAAATTATTAAGTTATTTTGTAGCTTGAGCCACACAGCAAAAATGTATTTTCTAGATTAAAATGTGATAAGAATTTCCTCCAGAGACTTCTTCCTACATGGAATAAATATGTTTAAAAAATGATTTCTTTATGGATAGTTAATGATACAGCTGAAAGAGCTGTAAAACTTACAAGATCTTCATGGTTTGATCACTACAACTGAACACTGTGGTCAGGAGTATAGAAATCTGTATCCAGACTGTAAAAATGAGACCCTCAAAAGAAAATATCCTGCCTGGTCTGTAATTTTATCTTCTTTTAATAAATATTTTATAAAATATAAATATTTCAATACATTTGATTACATAACGAAATCTGTTAAAAACATCGATTTTCAAAATCTTCAGGCATCTGTCGGCACGGGTTAATGTTGACGTAGGAAGATAAAATTTTGTATTTAAAAAAGTCTAGGTAGTTAGAAAAGAAATGGGGGGTATGCTTTTCGATATCTAAAAATTTTTTTTTTTTCACCCATATAAGGGACACCCTAATGTACGTATATACAAAATCAAAGTAATTCATTTTGTTATAGTTTGATACACGAAATTCAGTAGTAAACATTTATGATAATATTAAGGAAATGCTATACAATTATTATCCACACAATGCAACAAATTATCTCAACATATTATCGAAATAATGCATTAATGTGTTTACATGTTTTCTTTCTTATTGTTCCACTTTTAGATCTTATATAAACGTACGTAACTAATCTACCAACAGTGCTGACAAGTTAATAGATGTGTCACATCAGTTCGAGTTTGATCAAAGAAACATTTGCTAACAACATTTGAACATTCGAATCGCATTTGACGTGAGATGTTGCAGTGAAGTCTGACGATTTATATCGAGTTATAAATCGATTAATGCTTTCATCGTGTCGAAAGTTTGTTGTACTACGCAGATTTATTGTTATATCTCAAAGTTTTAGAATGTAACCACTGAATAGATAAAAATTACTTCATGAAACACATTGAAACACATTACGTAATATATATTTTATTTATTTATTTATATAAAATATGAAAATATATAAAATTTATATGGAAAGTATAAGCAGAATCCAAAAGTGGTGGTCATCGTACTCATTGGGAATGCAGACAATGCAGCATGGTGACCCACAGTATGGCGGCCTAGTGATGCTTCTGCATCTTTGGGCCTCCGGTCTCGCACTCACCAACGCGAGTAAAGTACAAGTAAGTATATTTTATGGAGAGGCAACACCAACCTCCTGTGGTAGGGTAAAAATATGGATCTTTTCTAAAAGAACCATACCACATTAACAGTCCACTGCTGGACATAGACCTCTCCTAAGAAAAGAGGAAAGAACAATGTAATACATAAAGAGTTCCTAAACCGAGATGATGAGATCATGCAGATGATACTAACAGGTCACCGTGGGAGAGTCACGCTGCGGCATGAATGGGCCGGCTCGACCGGAGTGATACCACGGTCTCACAGAAATCCGGTGTGAAATAGTGCTTGCGCTGTGTTTCATCTAGTGAGTGAGGATACCGGAGGCCCATACCCCCCTAGCTCCGCTCCCCATCACCCAAAGGCCGGCAACGCACTTGTGACGCCTCTGGTGTTGCAGGTGTACATGGGCGGCGGTAATCGCTTATCATCAGGCGATACGTATGCTCGTTTGCCCGCCTATTCCCTAAAAAAAAAACTTTATTAAGGGCTCGTATACACCGGCAAAGCCTTACAATTAATCTGTACGATATATTGCGCGATTAGCCTTGTGATTTTGAAGTCAAAATTGAAAATGACGTGGATCTTTATAGCGTTTACACCTTTTTTTTTTACAGACAACTTACAGAACATTAGGAATATATCCAGTGTCGTAGGGGCCTTAACAAACATACATGAAACGTAAATAAAGAACACCCAGACTCAGAACAACGATTTGTTCATCACACAAAGTGATGCCCTAATGGGATTTGAACACTTGGCGAAATAGGAAGCGGCGTGGCGACCGCTTAAACCACTAGGCCATACGTGCAGTACTGACAGCTTAATAGCGAGATTATTTGTGCTCGTCTTGTTTTTTTTAAACAATAATTAAACACATTATACACACGGCTATCTGATCCCAAAACAAACAGGGCCGGTGCTATGTCGCCTATTAATAAACATACTTAAATATTTCAAAATACATACATAACGTAGATAAGTTACACACATGTGTAACAGAACAAATGTTCGTACGCGTCACACAACTATTCGTTCTGCGTGCGGCTTGGTAATCATGATTACTAATCTATCGATTAGTCTAGCGACTAGTCTACGGGCTCACTCTTTATCCCTGATTAGTTCAGAAGCTAAGCATTAAAAGAGCAACAAATAAACAGATGGATTAATCAAAAGGTATTAGTTATTTAATAATAATCTTATATGTAAAATTCTCGTGTCACAATGTTAGTTACCATACTCCTCTGAAACGGCTGGACCGATTTTTATTAAATTCAGTGTGTAACCTAGTCCCAAACTAAACAGAGCTTGCACTATGGATACTAGACAACTGATATAAATACTATTTTTTTAAATACATACATATCATACATAGAAAGCATCCAAACTTCGAAACAAATATTTGTAGATCATACAAACATTTGATCCGACCCAGGAATCGAATCGGACACCTCAAGCACAGCAGTCGCATACGCTACCATTATGCCTCCGAGGTAGTCAAGTGTTCAGTCAAGTCAATTATATAAATAATTTTTAAAATGAAAACTATGAGATTATCTTCAATAGTTATACAGAAATTATTCGATTGAATATTTCAATATCATTTCTCTATAGTACAATATTTTTACAGTTGGTCTATTTCTACGTACGTCTATATATATTAACAGAGCGCTCTCCGTACAGAGCGGTGACTAACAAAAATAACGTTTATAAATAATCGACAACAGTCATCGTAAACACAAATTTTATATCTTCTTAATTCGCAATAGCTAGAGGAAATTCGCTGGAAATACTTTCAATGCTATTTTTTAAAAGGCCATTAATTACGAATATTTTATTTGGATTTTTACGATAAAGGCGATTTAAGATACAATGCAAATCAAATAATGTTATAGTGCATCTATCGACACGAATCGAGCCAGAATATAAAACTAATTACATTTATTAGTTTTATGGAAATGAAACCGGGACCGCTTAGTCACGTGGTCAAATCAAAATATCACCCAATACAATAATACAAACGAGCAGAGAGCGTTAGCGATTGTAGAAATAGAATTGACACGAAATTGTTGCGATTTGCATAAGGTGGCATTTTCCTTCGCCACTCAATGGTCGCCGGTCATATCGTGCTGAAATCAGCGTGGCTCTACTACCTTGAACAAGTAAAATTTTAACAAAATAAAAACAGACTTCAAGGTTCGACTCGATTTCTCTTGGATGCATTCATCAGATCTTAGTGTCCTTATCATGGTACCACCGTTAGGATATCTCCTTTCCATTAAAAAAAGAATCATTAAAATCAGTTCATCAACGACGAAGTTATCCGCGAACACACATTAAAAAAAAACATAAATACGGTCGAAATGAGAACCTCCTCCTTCTTTGAAGTCGGTTAAAAAGTTGTATCTTTACAACAAATTTATAATATAATAAAAGTACCTAAATTTTCTCTTTATATTATCAGCTATTTGCCAGTGAAAGTCCAGTTAAAATTAGTGTAACCATTCTAGAGATAAGCCGGAACAAACATACAGGCAAACAAAAAATTTAAAAAATGTTTTTTTAAAAATAAATCTTCTTAATATATAAAAGCGCAATACCACTCACTGATTAATCACGAAATCTCAGAAACTATAACACCTACAAACTTGAAATTTGGCCGGTAGGTTCCTTAAAGGGTGTAGACATCCGCTAAGAACGTTTTACGAAACTCCATCCCTACGGAGGTAAAACTGGGGTTGAAAGTTTGTATAAAAGGCCTATGTTTTGAAGCAAGAGACTTGAAATTTAAAATGTATGCTCCAGAGATGGTGTGGAGGTGAACTAATAATGTATCTTTAGAAATCAACCCCTTATGGGGTTAAAACGGGGGATGGTAGTTTGTATGAAAGTCCAATGTTATTGAAGTTTAAGTAATTGTGGCAGAAGGATTTTAAATTGTTTTTAAGTATAAGAATTATCTAGGTGAGCCCCATGCTAATACCCACGGTACAACAACAACTACGGGGCAAAACTAGTACGCTTAGGTTGTCTGGAAGAAATAATAAGACTGCCAATTGTTACGTTTTCAACTTTGTAACTCATCTTTTATTATGTATTTAGCTTGTATATACAATAAACATATGTGTGTATATATAAAAAATATATGTAGATACTTTTATATGCATTTAGTGAAAAGCTGTTAATTTGAAACTACCAACAGCTACTTCAATTTCATTTGTTTGTATATAAATTCAGTTAAAAATGATATTGATAATTCATTTTTGACTATTGAAATCAATAGTCAAAAATGACTATTGATTTCAATAGTCATTTTGAAATGACTATTTCAAAATGACTATTCATGCATGTGTGAACATGTGTGGCAAAGTCCACATGTTCATGCATGTGGGCATTGGACATATATATTATATGCTAACTGTCCCAAATAATATAATTGGCGAAGAACAAATTCTCTTTTAGAGTTGATAAATTAAGTGCAAGCAAAAGTCTATCCCACAATTTCCAATACGCACAATGGCAACATCGTTGAACGTTATCGAAGTACATGCAGGGCATGGAATCTTTTCCGAACGCCCACTTCGTACCTCTTTGACAATGGCGTCTTGGGAGAAGTTTAATTTAACAAATGGAAAGGTTATCGCTCGAGCCCCACTGTCGTCGCGACCTGATTCAAGTAGGCACTACAAAGAAATGTCAATCCAAGGTTGCCGATACAATTTAATATAATTGTATTACATTGAACATTGTCTGGTACTGATTTTTGAAGGAGGATCATTATATCTTGAACTACAACATCGTTAGCTACAGTCTTTTTAAACCAAACATGCGTATGGTAATAACTACCATTACGTCATAATAAGTATCACTTTTAATAATATATTTGGGTCAATTGCAATGCATAGTTATGCATTGCAATTGCAAAAAATTGCAAGAATGTGATTTTAGAGGTAACTACCTCTAAAATCACATTCTTGCAATTTTTTTTTCGCAAACGAGCAGACGTATTACATGATAGTAAGTGATAACCGCCATGGACACCTGCAACACCAGAAGCATCACAAGTGCGTTGCTGGCCTTTTGAGGAGGGGGATGGGGAGATGGGCCTCCGGTATCCTCACTCACTCGGTGAAGCACAGCGCAAGGGCTGTTTTACACCGGTTTTCTGTGAGGCCGTGGTATCACTCCGGTCGAGCCGGCCCATTCATGCCGAAACGTGGCCCTCCCACGGTAAATTCTGCAGTCCATACATGGCGTCAGTCATTTACCATCTTTCTAAGTATATTCTTATGTCCAGCAGTGGACTATTAATAGTTGTTCATGATGATGAAAGGAAAATTACTCTAGTTGTTGATTGCTATGAGTATTTCTTACAAAAATTTCGAAATTAAAAACCACAGTTTAAGAGCTGGCAGTATTAAGCTTTCTGTCTCGGTAACATGAACATCTATGGCCATATTTATCGTCGTTACATCGACATTTTCGCTTGAGTAAACTCGAAAAACTTTTGCAAATATAAAATCCACTTACGATGGTTTCTTTTACTCAAACACTTTTATTGTAAATCAAAGCACAAAGTGCACCATGTATACAATAGCATCAGACAAAACTAAGAAGTACTAACTTATTATTTAATGGTATAATGGTGCAGTGCGATTAGAAATGTTAAATGTAGCGTCCGTACCATGCCGTGCTACGAAATTGGCTCTACGCCGTAGACTACCGTAGTCATCCGTAGCGCTGCGTTTTCGAGTTACATAAGAATTCCTTGTTGGCACTGAAACAAAAGATAACCTAACTGCAATATGTAAATAGCTGTGACCCCTTTACCTCGCAAAACTTTCAAAATACACACATCAAAAGTGTCTAGGGATCAAGCATTTTTATGCGGATTTCTTGAGATTGAGATGTGGCTTTGGCCCTGGCCTGCTCAGTCGCCAGACTTGAACCCGATTGAGCATGCATGGGATATGCTACAGAGAAGAGCTCTGCCGAATATGGAGGGTATCCAGTCGCAAGAAGACCTTTTTTTGTTGTTGCAACGAACATGGGCGGCCATTCCACAGCGTGATTTGGATGAACTCATTTTGAGTATGCCAAACCGATGTTCTTGTGTTAGTGTTCGCGGTAGAAACACGGATTATTAATTGTTTAAGTTACCTAATAAAATTTTAAAGAAAACTGTTATTTCAGTCTTTTTTTCGAACTTTAATGTTAGTGGTTCAAATGTCAAAAATCCTTTTATTAGGAAAATGGCAAATTTCTTTATTAATGCAAAGGTGACTTGGTTTATCGTTACTGTGACAAACGAAGACACTTTATTTGATGAATCCTTAAAGAAAATTTTAATTAATATCAATCAGGAGAAAAGTTATTGCAAAAATATATGTTGATCCCTAGACACATATGTTGATCCCTAGACACTTTTGATGTGTGTATAAGATGTACAACATAATACTTTTAGACCCAAACCAAACATAAACAACATAGAGGCTAAGAGGCAGACACGTCATCTGAAGGTAGGTGACTACCGACTCTTTAATTGCATATGACCAAGGGGTCATATGCAATTAAAGAGTCGGAAGTGTGTTGCTGCCCTTTGAGTAGAGAATAAGGGGCGGCTTTGGGTTCCTGAGACCTCAACCACTCGTTGAAAAACAACGAAAAATTTGGTTTACAGCGGTTTCTTGCGAACAGATATCTCATATATACCGTAGCATAGTTCTTCCTTGACCAACCAAACATACATGCATATAAATGTGCCTGAATAAGTGCGAGGGCATGTATTTATCACGATATTTATAAAAGTAGCGGACTGAATATGATCCCAATCTAATTTGTACACTCTCTGTTGTTTGCTATCTTATTAGGACTTGCTTAGTGTATCAAAACTATCTAGGCGAACTACAAATAACCTTGATTCTCCAGTGTCTATGTTTATAGGTTGACATATTCAACATCAATACTGTTTTACACTCAAAGTAGAGATGAAGCCTTGGTGGGTTAACCCCTTGACTGGTATTCACATTTTCACTGGTCTGTTGGTCTTAATGGTTTGAGATCTGCTAAGGCAAAGGTCGTAAGAGGTTTGATTCAATCCTAGGACAAATAATTATATGGTGAATATGATTATTTGTTTTGCATAATCAAATTAAACTCATTATCTATACTAATATTATAAAAAGGTAAAGTTTGTGAGGTTGTAGGGGGTAATCTCTAGTTACCAATCGTGAGAGAGCCACGCTTCGGCGTGAATGGGCCGGCTCGACCGGAGTGATACCACGGCCTCACAGAAAACCGGTGTGAATAGTGCTTGCGCTGTGCTTCACCGAGTGACTGAGGATACCGGAGGCCTATACCCCCTCCCCCATCCCCCAAAGGCCAGCAACGCTCTTGTGACGCCTCTGGTGTTGCAGGTGTCAATGGGCGGCGGTAATCGCTTACCAACAGTCGATACGTCCGCTCGTTTGCCCATCTATTACAGAAAAAAAAAGAAAAACATTATTTGTGAGTATGATAGGCTATAATTACATTAATCCGAAAAATGGTTACCGCGATATCGACATATATGCCAGCGGAGCCGCGGACAAAAGTTAGTCTACAGTACGTTTAATTATAAATAGCACTAATTTTATTTTCTATGAACTCATATTATGATGCTTAGGAAGGAATATATGTAGCTACATGAAACTAAGCATGGCTTAAACTATAACAACTATACTCCGCCTAAACATAACACATTATCCACAATTTCTGTAGCTTGTAGCTTAGAAACCAATACAGGTGAAAACGTTTCTAATTCGCTGTTACTTCATAGAACGTCTCTTGAAATACAATAATATAAATTAATGTCTATAGGTTCTAAAGAAATAAGCGAAGTGACGTCACATTATAAGTGCACGAAGTTGCACCAACTTTAGACAGTCAAACGGCAAAACACCGCGCCATAATAATGTCGGTAGAAGTTAAAGCTGGAGTCGGCGTGGAGCCATAGTGGGAGGAGGGGTGTCAAGCGAGGGTGATAGGGAGACTCCCACACCCCACCGTTACGGGAATGATACAGCAGTGCGACGCTGTAGCAGGGACTGGGTAGACGCCTTGACGCCAAGCCGACCTTGGGTATTCTAGGTCACTGGGGATCGTCCTTACTACGCTCCCTATGAAAATGACAACTGTTATTTAAATGTGACACAACTTTTATTGTTTGAAGAACAGATATCTGACATTTGTTACCTCTAAAGCTTTATATACCGTTCTAATGTTAGGAAGTTAAAATTTCATAATAACTATGTGGGTGATATCTGAGGATAGAAATCTAACTAATATCTTTAAATGAGCAATTCTTGTATAAATATAATCTTAATCTCGGAAGCAGATGCATCTCGGAATGCAATTTAGTATGCAGAGGATTTTGGGGGTGATAAATTGATCTAACTCACAATTTGTGTGAGGCGTAAATTGTTGTTGAGTCTGGGTGTTCTTCGTGTCCGTTCATGAAACGCGGGAGTCCTTATTTAAAAATATAGGTTTATGAGCAGTCTGATTGCCTCCGTCTAATTAGAGATCACGCGGCCGTACGTGTGATATGTGAAATTATCATTATTACAAAGTTCTACGATGTAAAAAACTTACAGCTTAAGATGTTTGTTGAATGCTTCATATATACTTACAAAGAACTCTCTACACGTTTTAATTAAAAAAGATTTTTACGCACGAGTACACCGCTCCAACATGTAGATTATATTATAACAAAGTTACATTTCTCAAATGTAATGTATAAAAAGGAGAACTGTTGCCGTGTCAACCCACACAGTGGAAACTTCTTTACTTATTATATCATACGATTTAATGAGATAAGCTTAAATCCTTAGCAAATAAATTTCCAAGAGATACAAACAAGAAATAAGCGCGTGGGCGTCACACTCACCTCTCCCATAATGACTTGAAAATGAGAAACGCTCTTTTCTAAGCTACTTCAAGGGCTTTGATAAAATTTTATTTGAAGAAGAAGTATTTCATGTAAGAACGGTAAATTGACGAACTTTCTTTTTGATCATTTTTGTAATTGACATTTTCTTTGAAGGATTTAGACATCTGTAATTGGCCCAGGCTTCCGAGCTGAGACTATATTTGGAATCTAATATCGAATATTAAAAATATGTAGGTGTAAGGTGTTTGTAACTGAGGTGTGTTTTATCTCTATATTAAAACGCTAAGAAAGAGAATTATTGTAAGACTCTGAAATACTTTAAATTTACATGTAGAAGGCTAAAATTGAAATATTTATTTTCATATTTTATAGACACTGTAAAATGACAATGCAATTTTCGAATGTGAATCCTATTTTTTTTTAGTTTTTTATTAAAATACACTTTATGTCACTCAAAGAGCAAGTTCCAATAGTTTTTGATATCATGTCAGATACTTATCTGGCATACAACACACTGTTTGACAACTAAAAGTTACTGATATATACGTATCTATGAGTGTCTAACATATATGTCTCCATCAGCGACTTGTGAAACCGAATGCTTTAGTTATTTGACAGATAACTTTATGATAGTCTATCTGAAAACTAGCCCTAAATATACTGTTGTACTAGTTATTATGTCTTGTATTAATTAAACAAATTAATTAATTAAATTGACTATTTTTTTCTTTCTTGTGCTTGAAATTAGACTAAACATGATTTTAGATAGATGATTGATATATATAGCTCGAGAAATAACTCTTCAAATAAGATTTATGACATAAAATATATCTAGAAGATTGACATAGAATCCATCTTTTAAATATTAAAGGTTAGTATATATTTTTCAGTTCCTGCAGTCCATGACATAGAAATACACGAAACATCAATTTCAAGTCATAATCGTCCGCATTTCATTAAATTATATACTATTTGGAACAAATTACTTATATTTCTTAACTTATTTTCCAAAACGGCCTTATAAACAATAAAATAAGGTTATTAAGTTGTTGATGTTTAAAAATATTGCATTTTTTACCTAACAATACCTACATACTTATATTTTTTTAATATATATATGTATGAGATACAACTTTATTCGATAGGATGGAATAAAACATGAGTTGCAGACCACGCCAACTGCGTAATTTAAGTTATGTGTGTGCGAATACTTGTGGATTTAAAAGTAAAGTGACCGGCACTTTGCTAAAAAGATTTACCGACTTTGTTCATATCTTATCTATGACAGAGTTCTTAATTGCTTTTGATATTAATACAGAGATTGAAACGTTTGATCGGGAAAGAACTGTACTCTTAATATCATTTTTATTATCGTTTAAACCAGTTAAATGCTTATAGTATTGATTTAGATAATATACATATATACAATTTAATAGTACTAGTGGTACCCTGGTAGTCGTTTCGATTTATTTAATTTTTTACAAGCTTTTATGCTTAATTTACTACTTATTAACTTGCAATGTATGTATATATGTTCGGGTGGAATCTTGCAACTCACTTTTGAAGCAGATATCTTCAACCGATTTTGCTGCAATTTTGCAAGCAAATATATACAGCTTGACAATACAATATTATAATGACATTAAGCTGATCTGATTCTTGAGTTGGAAGGTGGCCATAGGAACTCTCTTCAGTAACGTCGCAACACCATCGAGTTTGGACTCGTTCGATTCGTCTCGAGGCGTACCATTAAAAGCTAGTTTTTTAATTTATTTTAGCTCTCTGATCTCTTGTTCCATATATAACTTCAACTATGTTAAATTTTAGACTCCTCGTACGCATAATTTTCGTAAAAAGAAGTACAAAGTTTTTGCGCCACGTATTAATATGTAGATCTTACGATAGTCGTAGTCAACTCAGCTACATCTGCTAATCTTACTGCCCATTATTTCTCTTTATTCCAAGGTCTCGCATTCTCGCAAACGTACCGGTTTTTTCATCAAACATTTAAACGTTAGATCTCAAGCTCTATCACTAGTTGCATAAAAGTAGTATTATTCTAAAAAATGTATTATTGCGTCCGCGTGAATCGTTTCTCAGCACTTCAATTTCTCGCTCGACTGATAGATGATTGGCTAGAAAGAGACTCGAATCAATTTATTGCAAAGGTCACTGCAAATGGAATAAGCCAGGCAATAAAATTTTCCTGTAAAACCGTTTTAAACTTTTTATATATAACTTTTTGTTACTCTTGTATGTTTAGAAATAATTATATTTTTCTTGTAATGTCATTCAGTCTACAAATTTCGTAGTCAGTTTTATGAGTTTATTTAGTAGGAGTAGGTACCTATTTGATCAACTATGAATTAAGCTCGCTTTTGTATATACCCATTCTCTTTATGACTAATTGTTTTTTTTGTCTACAGTAACAAAAAACTAGGTGTACACAAAATGTTTCTGTACCGGAAAATAATCAATATGTTACCACTGGTATCATACAATAATTGTTATTACCATCAAGTATTTTGTTTTATGAAATACAAATCATAAAATACATCTAAATGAAACGACGTAATCTTTGTTTACTTTATATTTTTAACCCCCGACCAAAAAGGGGGGTGTTATAAGTTTCACGTGTCTGTCTGTCGGTCTGTCTGTCTGTCTGTCTGTCTGTGGCACCGTAGCTCCCGAACCGATGAAGCGATTTCAATTTAGTTTCTTTTTTGGATGAAAGGTGAGTTACATGCGAGTGTTCTTAGACATGTTTCATGAAAATCGGTTGAGCCGTTTAAAAGTTATGGGGGTAAAAGTGGGGAAGAGTAACCGAATGTCTGCAAAAATATCATCGAGTGGGGTCTCAAATAAAAGCGCATAACGTGTTTTTTACTTTTTAAAGGAAACTCATGTTATTATATCGGGTGTTTTTAAAATATTTATAGTTATTACGTCTTTTATTCATCAAATATGTTTCGTTTTAAAAAAAAGTTTAATAATAAATACACACAGCAAAATATATTTTTTTAAATTCTCAGTACTTTTTTCGAGTTAGTTCAAATAACAGTTAAAGTTATAAACTTAATCCTCTTGGCGTAAGCTCAGATTATAATAAGTTACGTAGTAATTTGTTAGGGTGTCAACGCCTTAAACGAGGTTGGACGTCGTGGTTTTGCACGAATATAGGGCATCCCTTCCGTATAAGCTCGACATCGTGATGACGTCAAGCAGATCTACGACAGTGTTACTTTGAGCTGGCAACAGGGACATCGGACATCTTGCGACTCACACAATTTGTTGAATTATAAATTGAACGAATTGTGACAAATAATCTTCGATCGAACTTAATTCGTGTTCTAACTAAGTCCACCAGCAGTACTTCCTAACATAAATAATGAAACAGCACAACAATCTAAAATTGTAGATGACATTGCATCTCCTGATGTTGTTGGTACTGCTTATTTTGTATGCAACTTGTTTCTCAAGAAATGATAAACAAATATGTAGGACATTTTAAAAATGCATAAATCTAACGGTGTCCTACTAAAACGAACTTGACCTTATAACCTGTTTCTACACGGACCTTATAACCAAGAGTTATTGGTTTTATTTTCCTGCATTTGTGTTATGCTTACGGTTGGACGTTGCAATATTCGTTCAATAAAATAATGTAAACTAAATTGACTTCATCCTTTATTTATTATTTTAATATATTATATTAATTAGAGTATTGTAATTTATAATTAAGTAGTATTAATTTCCTTTATTATTTTGTAACTATTACTTTACTCCTAACACTGTGTGGTTATGTGTGGTGTCGCATATGGTGAATGTTGTGTGTACCTGTAATGGCCATGCATACTAGATAATATGTTTGTATGATATTTTTAACAGTGCTTTGTATGTGTGCTGTTGGTATACCTATTAAATAAATAAATGAATAAACATATAATTTTCTATTATGCCCAACCCCCTGACGCCATCCCTCTTTGAGCTTGTGATCGTTCTTTGTAGATAGTAGGATGTAGAAAGCTGCTGCTCACGTGCCCAGATAAAGTTTCAAGTAAAATTTAAAAGTCGAATACTTAAATGGCATTCCTTGCTGGCGTGCACACTAGCTTCTGCTCGCGGCTCCGTCTGCGTTTATGTCGGTTATTGCGGTTAAAAGAAGACTACGGCATTCCTCAAGAATTAAAGTATCTCCATGCAACGGTTTAGCCGTGAAAGCATAACAAAAAGACAGATAGAGTTACTTTCGAATTTATAATAGTAGTATAGATTAGGGATTTCAAATTTGGACCAGCTACGGACTCAACGGGAATTTATTTTAAAGAATGTGACACCATCACAAAAGGACAAGGTTTTCAAGGTAGTAGCCACGCTGATTTCAGCACGAACGGCCCAGCTCGACCGGGGCGGTACCACCCTCGCACAGAAGATTAACGTAAGATGACAACATTTGTGTTTCGTTGGTGAGTGCGAGACCGGAGGCCCAGACAAACAAGTGTAGAGAACTTGAATGTTCAACAATATATATATTTAATATTTGAATTTAGTACAATAAACTATAGGGCTCAGAATATATTTTGACAAATAATAGTGTTAAATCTATATCAATTTACATTATTTGCAATCTGCACTAGCTTTTGCCCGCCGTTCTACCGGCGTGTACGTTTTTCTATGGGTAAAGAATCCTTTATGGGTAATCCCTTACAGCCTCGTAATCTTCACCACGTTATAGTATTAGTATAGATAATAACATTTGAAGTTAAAAGTACTCATCAATAAAATAAGAAAATATCTTCCACTTACGGCACGCATGCTAAGCGATAAGTGATCATGACTATGACTTCTGACCCAGAGAACGTAGTTGTAATCATGCTTCTAGGTTGCTAATTAATTCACAAAGAACTTTCGACAACATCACAAAGTAAATATATCTCAGAAATTAACTGCCAAACATCAAACATACCAAACGGCACAGACAAGCTTTCAGCAAATAGCAATGACCGTCTGTTGACTAACGAACGAACCTTCATTTGTATGATGCACGTTCGTCGTTGCGTTGTGACTGCCGTCGGTCTCGAGTCAATAAGTCATTGACATCAGCTCACGACAGCCAAGCTCGAAACCTTTGACACAGATACAGTGGGAAGATGAATGCGGCGAGACGAGCCGGCGCGGCGCCGAGTGCCTGCCGTCATGTGCCTCTTGTTTGCACATCTCTCGCTCTATAAAAGCTCTTATAAAGCACCTAAATGAACGACATTTTTGCAAGATCTTTAGCTACACAATATTAATAAATACCGTATAAATATATCATGCAAATGTGAAATATTGGTGCGCTAATTACTAATTACATTAACTGTAATAAACTACCATGCTACTTTTGAATTAACTTCATCAAAACAGGCTAAGGCTACAAACAATCTGTGTCGAGTACAAGATTTCTATACGTAATTATGTAAATACAATTTATAAGACTAAATAAAATGATTAATAACACTTGACTTCTGTAACACAGCTCATGAGCCTAGCTCAGGAGTCTGGGACTTCAAATATTTAAGTACTTTTTATGTAAATATACTAAATAAATAAATAAAAAAAAAGATATCGAGATTAATATGATAAATAAAAACCTATTTTAAAAAAAAAGAGATGCCTGAAAACATACTTTAATAAATATGGCACCATTTGTAAAAAACAAAAACATATCGATTATACAGACTTCTATCGTCCGGAGCTCTAAATGTTTATCTAGGTATGAATAACACATCGCTAATATATTAGTTAGCCCCTCGAACTAGGGTACCGAGACATATTACGTCATTGACTAAGATTGGTGTAGGTGTAAGCGCTAAGCCCGCGTATGTGGCTGCTTCGCTCCAGTTATGCAAGCAGGGCACGATGTCATGAAGGTCAGGTGGGTGCAGACTCAGGCGGCCATTATATGAATTCCACGCGCAGTTGTTATGTAATCATCTCTCATATGCTCTAGGGCATCCGGATGATCGGCATTCAATAATTCCAGGAGATTAGTCATAGCATTCGCTTATTAAATATAAATCAATATACTTGTGTCTTGTTAAGCTGTTATATGTAATATGAAATAGACGGTCAAAAGACGCGCACAGATAACTTATCTAAGCCTTAGAATAAATTTGGAATGAACTTCTCTTAAACAAGAAATTTTCTCCATTGATTTATTTGTGGTTTTTTTATATCGACCCTTTGCTGCTGTTGAAAATGTATTCTATTCTATTCTGCTACAAGAAATTGTCAAAAGTGAATAAAACCTATTTGGCGATTACAAAGGCCAAATTTACAAGACAAGTTTCCTCGCACAAGTCTCGAAGGTGGTTATGTGGCTTCATTAGTGCATTTATGCCTAAGCTACATCATAGAACATGAACAGAACAAACGTATCGACGACGATGCGACAAACAAACACCTTCAACAATTACATTAATTAGATCTGCCAATGTTGTGGTTTTAACCTTGTCCAGTGTTTCAGTCGTGGTAAATGGTATTGTGTTAGACTTAATTGATTAAAGGCAAGATTGATTGAAGGGTGAAGTGTTTACTGAGTTTCTGAACACGGATCTCAAATAACAATAATCAAGAAGACTAGTTTTGAATTCATCTTTGAAGGAAATAAAGAAACTTTTTGCAGAATTAACACTTTCTTAAAATAAAGAAATCGCAGTGTATCTCTATTATATATACTACCTACTCTCACATGAGTAACTCAGTATATAATATTCACATATACATACTCATTTACATGCAAGTTTTTTTCTAAATGATAGACAGATTAAAAACCATACCTTAAAAATTTATCTAGGTCCCACTCGCATTATGAGAAGCTATTTCTATCTTCCAGACACCTCGAGAATTGACGATGAGATTATTAAAAGTTTATTGATAGACTAAGATACGGATGAATAGGACAGGTTGCGATCACATAACTGTTACTTGGACGAACTAGTAACCAGCCCCCAACTAACAGTAATCTAAATACTAAGTTAACTCATTTTCCGAAGAAGCTGTACGTTTATGGAATGCAGTACCGATCTCTATAAGACGTGCCCAATCTGTTACCACTTTCAAAACTATGTTATGTGAGCATTATCTGTCTCTCATAGTTTGAAAGTAACGTATGTATGTAAGTTTGTTAACATTGATATATATTATGTATATTCATATGACTGTATGTATAGTATTTATTTTTAATTTATTTTCTTGTACTATTATTTCATATTATTATTTATTACATTTGTAATTTTTTTGCTATACACGTAAAAACTTTTTTTTTGGTATTTTCGTACTTAATTAAATGCCCTGCACCAGCTTAGAATGAAACTTGTCCATCCAAAGGTTGCCTGGAAGAAATTCCTATGAGCGATAAGGCCGCCTTTTGTACATCACATTTTCTTTTTTTTTTAACCGACTTCCATAACAGGAAGATAGATCTTGACTCAATTTGATCGGTTTTTTTAATGTTTGTACACTGATTACTCCGTCAATCGTGGACCGATTTAAAAAAGGATTTTTATGTATTCGAAAGGGTATGCTGCCCATGTGGTCCCATTGCCACTATATCTGGATCTGATGATGAGATCCCAAGGAAATCGAAGGAAACCCTCAAATTTGTTAGGCACGTACTATGTTTTTCATATATATTTTAAAGCTATTACAGTATTCACATTTGATAGTCATCAGTTCATGATGATGAGCTGATGATGGAAGATAAAACTCCTTAACGGTTAGGAGTTGGAAGAGAAATCTTGAAATGTCATGTGTATGTATGTAATCTTTAGTCGTATTCTTTCAAGTTATTTAGGTGAAATGATGATGGAAGATACAACTCCTCAACAGTTAGGAATTGGAGGATAATTCTTTCAATTTCATACGTATCTATAGATCTATAGTTGAATAGTTTCAAGTTATTCAGGTGAGCTGATGATAGAATGTAAAATGATTAGGGGTAAGAGAATGATTCTTTAAATACCAAATACACTAATGCCCTATTCGTATTAGTTGTATTCTTTCAAGTTGTTTAGGTGATCTAACAGGTAAGATTAGAAGATAGATGAAACTGTAAGATATCGAACTTATGACTAGTAGTCTGTAGGTAAAAAAGAAACGGCATGCAAAGCTATTAAACCGACTTTTAAAAAAACATCAAAAGAAAACTTCCTGTTTTTTAAATGTATGTTTTTCTGACGTGCCTCAAGTAAGCTAGTTAACACCACGCTTAAATCAATAGGAGATGAGCATGATTGAAGAGAAAGGGATTTGAAATTGCACAAGTACAATAAAGTTCTAAATATGTTTACTATAATTTGAATGAATGGCCGTACGAGTGGGTTGGGGACAACAAGGTCAAGCCTAAAAATGTGAAGTGTTATATCTAGCCTCACTATTTTTAATTATTCAAATCATTAAGAATGCGTTTCTGTCCTTGAGATATTTAACATTACATATCACATGAACATTCCACTGCTGGACTTGCCTCCCCTTAGAAAAGAGGTTATGGCGTACTATAACACGCTGGCAGGACTGGTTGGTGAAGGGTTTGTTTCAAGTGCTCCTTCTCTTCACAGTTATGTTGTTTTGCGTAGTCTTAGGTGGCTCCTACGACACCCATAGGATGAAAAGGGGTTGTGACACTCCGCTTAAATCCGTCAGTTGTTCTTTCGATATCCTGCTGTTTCCAACTCAAGTTCTCACGTAAAACGCTTCAGGACCTTATCATATAATTGTATATACAGATATACTTAGGTCTTCGAATCGGTAATTACTTCTGATACTGATTTTTACCCGGTTACGGCGTAGCCAAAAGGGGTATATTTATATTTGTACGTTCCACCATAGCACCAGACCTATACCGAACCGCATTAATAAATTAAATGTCAATAGGTTTGTATATAATAGTGACACGGGTGACATCTATACATCTATATCTATACAAATAAATAAAATTGGAGTGTCTGTTTGTAATTTTAAAATAACCGCTTTTTACTAAATGCATATGTATGTATGCACGGTACATATACCAATATGACATTTTTTACAGTTTTTGTCTGTCTCGGGTACGGCTAGACCGATTTTGATGGGACTTTCACTGATAGGTGGCTGATGATATAAGGAGTAACTTAAGCTACTATTTTTAGACTAGCTTCGCCACGCGGCGTTGTCCGTGGTTATTGTCGTACCGCGGGTAACAACGCGGGGTTCAGCTGGTAGGCTATATAAATCTTATGAAAAGTTTTTACGATGTCAGGTTATTATAGTTTTTTAAAATATTATCTGTTAAACTAAATGAAGTAGATATATATTTTGAAAATGTCCCTACTTCAATCACGTATTTCGGTAACATCTCGTACACAAGTGTGTCACCGGATGTACACATTCCCAGTGCAATACTCAAATAAATATCGATAATTTAGCCTGACGACTGTTATTTCAATAATTCCGATGACAGAACTATGGGAAGATCTATAACAAAGATCTTCAGTTCCCTAGCAAAAAAATTATACTGAATAGGATATTTTTTAATTAAATTCTGAGCAGTATTAAACAAAAAGTTTTTTTTTATTATTAGGTGGTTAATTAAACTAATGAAATAAAAATGCCAGTCTTTTGGGAACGCTACCAGTAGGAAGATGTGGAGTTTTTTGACGCTTGTATGTAATTATTGTTATTTTTTTTTTATGAAATAAATATCATAAACAGTATATTATATAATTAACTATTGTACAGCATTTTGGTACGCCAATGTGCTAAAGTGTATTTTTTTATGTATGCCCCTGCCAAAATGACTCTACTCTGCTTGATGGAAAGCACAAGCAGAATCCAAGAGTGGTGGCCACCATACTCACTGCGAATACAGACAATGCAGCATGGCGACCCACATCATGGCGGCCTAGTGATGCTTCTGCATCATTGGGCCTCCGGTCTCGCACTCACCAATGAAACACGACAGCACGAATGCTATCATTTTAGGTTTATTTTCTGTGCGAGGGTAGTACCGCCACAGTCGAGCCGGCCCGTTCGTGCTGAAATCAGCGTGGCTCTACTACCGTTGGTAATGTAATGGATAGTGAAATTATCGGATTAGAAAAGGGTCAATAACCATATTTTCTCTCAATAAATAAATTTATTTGAAATATAATTAAAAACTACTGGATAGGTTAGCAATTTTTACTTGACAACTCTTCTTATTAAACACTAGCTGAGCCCCGCGGTGCTTCCTGTGGTTGTAATTGTACATTTACCACAAAAACGTGTAAGATAGTAAAAAAAAGTAGCCTAAGTTACTCCTTATAACTTGACGGGTCTTTCACTAGCAGATAGGTATCTGCTAGTAAAAGTCCCTTCAAAATCGGTCCAGCGCTTCCGAAGATTAGGCTGAACAAACAGATAGACAAAACTGTTAAAAATCGATTTTTTGAAGTACCGTATATTACTTCATATGCATTATAAGTAGAAAGTTGTTAATTTGAAATCACAAACAGATATTTCAATTTCATTTATTTGTAAATACACGAATTGTAGATAAAAACTCTTCAGTGAAAGTTCTTGTTTGCGGACATGGTGTGTATAATCTGTGTATTGATTTACTCTCGCTCGCAATTCTGCCGCGTTGTTATATTTCTCCGTAGCCCGGTGCTCCACTACGCGCGTAGAGGACGAGGTCATCGTATTTCTTTTTAAAAGTTATGCTGTATAAAGTCAAATAGAACCTTATTGCCTAGATAGTAATGTTTAAAATTACTCTATTTATGGGGAGTGACTTTATTCCTTTTTAAGTCTGAGAAAATGCGATAGATGACAACATCTAAAAAAGGAAGAGGTTGGCAATTCGATTTTTTTCTTTGTGTGTATTTTACACTATATATTTGCCATTTCTGAATTGATCCATATTGGACAGAATGTTTATTTTTAAAATTGGCCCAAATTATATCCAAAAAACATATATGTATGAAAAAAAATCATATACCTACGAATCAACATAATTTCACACATGAAAATCAATGAAACTTTTTTAAATTGTACTTATTTTCTTATATATTATATATAATAAATAGTATTCTAAAGCATATTATAATTTCATTTGTTCTTTCCCATTCCGTATTACACACCTCCCTGTGTCTGTGAACATACATACATATGTATACTGAAGTCCCCAAAAGTAATCCCGATGACAGAATGACCATACAAATCAATAAAAAGTATATGTATCTACATCACAACTTTGAATAATATGTTAATGATTCGCTACAATACATGCCCTAATATTGCAATGCGGACAAATGAATATCTACATCAGATAAACAACAGATTAGTTCTGTGGCTGCGGCACAGTGACCTATTTCTCGGATTGGGTTAACCTCATAGATTTGAGTAGATATGCTAAACCTTCTATTTGATTACAAAAAAAGTAATTATGCAGATCATAGTAAATTGTAGTAAGTTTACTTCAAATAAACAGGAGTAGTGGTTAACGTAGAAGTGACTACGGGATCAAGTGTCGTATCTTCCCAGTTCAGGTTTGTTAGAGTGTGGTATATAATGACTAAAAGCTATTTATAGTAATCGTGGCATCTACTTGCTATAATTTGTTAAATATGGCAGCAACTGGATACATTGGATTTTCCTAGCGCTCATTATGATTGTTAACGCTTACTACAGGCTCATTGGCTAACTAATTCCACTTAAATACTTTAAAAAACTAAACCTGTAACTCCCTCCAAAAGTCGAAATACTTGGCTCAAGTTGCAGTTATAGCAATCTTTAATCTAGATCGGTGTGTGAATCGGAGACGACCAGTCTGCTCTGATACTCCGATGCACCACAGCATCGCGCCACTGGTGATAGCGGATGCAACGTACATAGAGTACACACCCTATCGAGCCGTTTTGTAGGCGAGAGCAACGGAGGAAGACACGCTGTGGTAGCAGACTGATCCTGCAGCAGTCCATGTAAACTTACTTATGTAACTATATCTTAGTTCAGTTATTTTACACGCAATGCTGCCTTACATTTCAACTTTTAATAAAATTGTTAAATGTGTCATGTTTTGTATCGGGAACATCGAAAAGTGAACGTTTGAAAGTGAGTTACAATTCTAGGAAGCACTAATAAGGGTAAAGAAAGCGAATGTTTTCCTGGGACGGCGATGTGTAGGGGGTTGCGTGAGGCGGTGCGGGTGTGCAGCGCCGCGGCGTGGCAGGCGCGTGGCAGGCGCGGGCCGCGCCGGGCGCGATGCAGTGGTTGGCCGGTGTCGATACGCGTGCGGGGAACAGCGGGCATGGGGGCGAGGTGCGGGGAGGGCATTATGGGGAGCGCCGGGAACACGCACGCGCGCCCGCTCCAGTACTCCGCCGCCGCGCCACGGCGACACACTCGCTCGCCCGAGTTTAGCGCCTGTCACGCGCTCTCCGTCGAGACCATGACTCGCCGTACTCGGTGAGGCGCCGCCGCACGCGCCCCGAATACGCATTACGTAAGGACACGTCGCTTACGATATCGCCCGCTATCGGTGGTTTCAACTATACATATCGAACTTTTCCCACATAATCGACATAACATTAGTTAATAAGAGTCATCCGCCGGCGGCGATACAATCTCGCAGATAGATCGCGCTTCGGTCTAGAGCTCTTAGTTCGGCGGCAAAGTTGCGCATCCAACGGGAGTGCGCGGTGCGCGAGGCAGATCGGGTGAGCGGTCGCGGCGCCGAACGGGCGTGCCGCAGTGTAGCGAGCGGCGCGATGCGACCGCGGATCCGCGCGCCTATCTAAGCCATTATGGGGACCGTTGGGGAGCAGCGCGGAGATCAAGCGTAGCGTTACACCGCGGCAGACAGGGCGTAAGGCGCAGGGTCGCGGACGCGGGCATGGCTCGCGAGTAAGGTGGCGGTCGCGGTGCGCGCCACGAGTCGGCCAGGGGGCGCCGCGGGCCAGCCGGCCTCTCCGCCGCGTCCCCGCTGCACCGCACCTGCTCCGAGCCGATGACACATTGACGTTGAGCAGCCACCATTGCTCGCATAGAGTTGGTCGAAAAATGGGGGCTGACGCCTGTCCTCAGGCCGAGGCAGGAATGCCCCCGGGCCCCGGAGGAAGGCGGGGACCAAAGGTACGTACAGTATATTCGTAGACCGTAGATAGTATATTTGCAGCGTTGATTTCTCATGATGCAGTGATTTCTCTGGGGGCGGAAGTTTTCAACGGTCGTAAAACATTCTGCGGTTAGGATATGTCTCGTTTACGTCACGTTAGACATTGTGTCGCTGGTCGCGCTATGCACGACGACACAAGACGAGCGAGGATCGGAGCAGCTACGCATGTTGATGCGCATCGCAATGGACTACTTCGCTATGTGTTGGTGAGTGGTGGTTGGTGTCGGACGAAGGCGCATACTAACTCATCACTTCCTAACAACTGTCACCTGATCTTTGGTTTGATGAATGTTGTCTCTAGAATTTAACCTGTAGGTATATCATTTACATTTTATCAGGAACTGGTGAAACTGGTTTGAAATCTAACGGTACTAGCACTAAAGTACCTCATAAATATTCAATATAGATTCTTACTTGTAACAAGAGCTTTCGTCAATTATAATCCAAATATAGCCTTCAAAGTTTTGACTGTCTTAGCATCGAGGTAATGTAAAATAGCAGATGCGATGCGGCACCGCGCCAGTCTCCCGTCCAAAGATACGACAACAAAGACATGATTGCTCGTTTACCGATCTCTGGGAACTGTAAAAATATCGATGATTGACATCGTAAATGTAAATCAGTTGATGCTGTAGCCTGGCCTTTAAGATTACGTCTAAATTATGCCTCTCAAACTAAACCAATAAAGATATTACATTACCTAGTATGAGTCACAGATCGCTTCCTTAGATTGAGTGCCGATGAGCAAGTCATCGCTATCGATGAGGGTAGCGTACAATCTATATTAACTCACACCTCAATATTTGTTGATGTCGCAACGCGACGAAGACACCGCATCACTGTGGTGACGTGCGGTGCGGCGTCCAACACCCCTGCTCACAAGGACACCATACTGCACGCCGTCCGAGGCCAACTACTGCAGAGCTAGAATGTAGTCTCATAACACATAGGTTTAGTTTACAATGTATTGACATAATTGTTTCCTTAATTTACAGTTTTTCTTTATTACTCTATAATATATACTAATTAAGCTTAAATGTACAATTTTTGATCTAGGGGAAATGACAAACAAGCAATCGGGTTACCTGATTGTGAGTATAGCCATCCTGCACTCAAGAGTCAAAGAGTGCATTGCCAACCTTGGAGGGCACTCGACTCCCGCCCGTTATCCTTTCCCGAACCAGAGGGATGGACGGGGCGACGGGGTTATGGTCTCCTGTAACTTCACTCATTCGTTGAAAAGTAACGAAAAATTGCGAAAACACATTTTTTCTGAGACCATCGGTGCCGATGCGGATAATGCGGGTGAGCTGGAACATTATAAGCATAAATATTATGACCAACATTCAATCTTAACTTATTAGACAAATGATCATTTCTGATTATTTCTTAAATCATACAATCGGCATTAAAAATTTTGCATTTCAATAATCGTTCAAAGGCGCAGCGTGGCTGTAGTTCAATGAAATCTTATTGATCATTCCAATGCAATGCCTCTTTAGAGTTGCTTCTGTCAATTAAGAATTTTGAAAAGCGCCTTTCATAACTCTATTAAAAACCATAACCTTTCAGAACTTTTTCTATATAAGTTTCTTATAAACCGGTAAGTTTCGCACAGAGAGGTGAATTTTAGATGATGTTTTAAAAAGTTGAGCTTGAAACACTGCCGGATATAATAGCTGAATATACTGTTAAAATTATTTTTCATATACACATATATATAACCAGGTTTTGCCTAAGGCATCAGTTATCGCAGAAATCATTGGGTTGGAATACAGTATAGCCTATGATTTCTATTACCAAAATAATTTTCAAAATTGATTCAGTAGTTTCCGTGATTAACCCCTACAACCTCACGCATTTATAGTACCTATTAGTTACGATATGCATAAACACATGTACCTACATATGTATATATATAAAAACATACATGTAATATACATTCAGTTAAAAAAGTATCGGTAATGGATGATTTATTATAGTTCCAAATTTTTGTTTTGTTTTTTTTTTTGTTGTTGTTAGATTGGCGCAACTGTTTTCCATTTTGGAGCGGCGTTTGAATTGCGTCTGTTATTTATATTAAATACAGCGCTGTTTTTAGTTAAATTATATCTAGTGTGTATTGCGAATTTCATAATGGACAAAAACACCAAACAAAAAGTTTGTCTTTAATTTTGCATCGTCAATGGAATTTCGTGTTCGGAGTCACTGAAAATATTACAGAAGGCTTACGGTGAATCAACTTTATCAAAAATACGTGCTTATGAGTGGTACAAAGCGTTCAAACGCGGTCGAGATGTGATGGCAGATTTGCCTCGCTCTGGTAGGCCATTAACATCTGCAACTGAAGTTAACATCGCAAAAGTGAAGTAAATAGTGACAGAAAATCCTCATTCAACTTTGAGAGAGATAGCCGCTGAACTTTCTGTATCTCACGAGTCGATCCGTACCATTTTAAATAATCACTTTGGTATGAAACATGTAGTCCCAAAAGACCTGAATTTTCTTCAAAAACGCAATCGCATGCGCACGCTCATGAGTGTCGCTGAGGACTATATTAAGTTAAGATTTGTTTGTAACTATTTTCTGTATAATTTTCTTTAATAATTTCCTTTTTCTCTTAATTAGTTTGTTCTTGTTTAAATTTTCCTTTATTTTATCTCTTTCTTGTATCAATTCTACTTAATTTTCATCTTTCTTTTTTTTTTTCTTAAATACAAATTGTTGATTGTTTTAGTTGCAACCTATAAATGAAAACATACACACATACTTGTATAATGTGAATGAATACATGATGGTACTTTGGTACTTATCTAACAATGTTTCCCAATTTATTAAATACGCACTTGTTATTGTATGAGCACCTTGTCGACTATGATTATTATTAATTATTAATTTCTTTGATATTGACCTGATGATTTGCCGTGCGGCCTGAGTACGCAGCTCAACTATGGTTGAATAGGTCGATGGCTGATCCATGCGTCTTACTCTATTTTACATTTGTGACATTTATTGATTATTTTATATTTGGACATATTACATCTTTTTAAATTTGACTGTGGGTGAAAGTGCTATTTGGATTTTATTTTCCTTAAGTGGACCTCACAATATAACAATACAATGTCACAATATAACAATGTAAAAATCTTGCAGCTATCAGTAAGAACGGCGCATGATTGGTTAGCTCATGGCTGTGCAGCAATGACTCCAAACCTTTTATTTTGTTTTCTTTGGTCGACTTCGTTCTCATTCAAGTCTCTTAGTGAAAAAAATATTGTAAACCGTATTATTATTATTTTAAAGGAGCAACAATGGAGTTTCTTGCCAGATTCTTCTCCATGAAGGGTAGGCTGCACTTGGAACTGGCGACTAGAATCACTCGATTTTTTAATATTAAATATTGACTATTCATACGTGCCTGTAAAATAAGTGCCTATATGAATAAAATATTTTTGAGTTTGAGTTTGACATGCTAGAACGAGTCAATTCTGACCCAACATTAATGAAACGCATTGTTACTGGTGACGAGACGTGGGTTTACGAGTTTGACATGCAAACTAGTCAACAAGCTTTGGAGTGGCGCCTTCCAACTGAACCGAAACCGAAAAACCACGCTTAAGTCGACTGAAAGTCAAAGTCATGTTGACTGTTTTCTTTGATTCTCGCGGTGTTGTGCACTCGGAATTCTTGCCGGACGGTCAAACGGTAAATAAAGAATCTTATTTGAGCGTCATGGAGCGTTTAAGGCCATCATTGTGAACGAATTTTTGATTAAATACTCAAGTAATACCATCGAGCGAAATATGGTGGTATTTACCAGATATATGGTTCCAGCCAAGTTTTTTCTTTTTCATAAACTCGAATTACCCCTTCGTGGCACCCGTTTTCAATCGGTAGAAGACAAAAAGAAGAATTCGCAGCGAGAACTAAACCCAATTCCGGAAACAGCCTTTAAAAATGTCTTGATGATTAGATTATTCGTTGGCGTAAGTGTATCGTTTCTGAAGGCGCATACTTTGAAAGTGGTAAAATCAATTTGGATGAGTAACTAACAGTTTGTGTATTATTGATCTTTTCTCTGTATTTTCTTGACAGAGTAGTATGTGTTTGAAATATATCTTAACGTCGTATGTTGTCTTTCTTCTGCTTCGTTTAGGTAATCGTGCTAATATACCTATTTTAAAAAGGGAAATTTTAGGAAATCAATACACGTAAATGCACTGAAAAGGATCAATAAAATTTATTAAATATTCTACAACTGTGCAAAAGTAACGAGTACAATAAACGGAACGACAACAGTAACAAAGGGTTCGTAATCGACCCACTGCGAACGGCTTATAGTCCGGGATCCCCGGAACAAATTTTACAAGTTATTACTATCAAGCTAATTTTTAGTGAGTGGCTTCATTTTGATCAGTGGCCCACCTGAAAATGTTCGATTGTGGTAGCTAACAGGGCTAGTAGGGAAAAAAACTTTTGAGCATAGGGCCAGAGAACGTATCACGCATTTTTTGGACAATGTTCAGTCCTCTCACTAGTGGCGCTCCACACACACGCACACATTTGAGATGTCTTAGGACCCATAGTAAAACATTCACTCGCTACACTTGCCCACTAGCAAGAAGGCTGAACCACGGTTGTGTCACCGTGTTCTTAATCTAAACTAAAATCATCAAGCACTTACTGGAGTGTGTGGCTTCAGTGTTCTCAGCGTTCCAAGAGATATCTCTTGGGTAGATTCTTCTCTGCGTCTTCACACAAACATAAACTCTTAAAGTGCTGTACAACTTCCAAGGTATTCGAATTACAACAACTCGCTTCAGCTATCGCGGAACGCGCCTACATAACTCGCGAGTCCACGACCTAACACAATACGGTTTATCACTAAAGAGACCGCGGGTCGACGGACAATACAATTAGCTTACTATCAATTAATTTTAACAATAACAATAAATCGTCGGCCGTTTTCAACACGCGTCTTTCAAGTCCTTTTTTACATATACCTCAAACGTCGAAACGTCAACACGAACAGAAGTGACAATCAAAAAATGTTGCCAGTGCAATGACGTTCGAAATCCAAGAGACAATGTGGCTATCAAATTATATAAATACTAGTTGTTGCCCGCGGCTCCGCCCGCGTGTATGTCGGTTATCACGGCAAATAGTAGCCTATGTGTTATTCTGATGTATAAGCTATATTACTGTAAAGTTTCGTCCAAATCCGTGAAGTCGTTTTTGCGTGAAAGAGTAACAAACATCCATCCATACTTATAAACTTTCGCGTTTATAATATTAGTAGGATTAACTAACATTATTACATAATGGAAACAAATATTTGTCCTACAAAATGTGTAGTTTGTTCCTTCCAACATATATCGATAAGGAGGTCATCAAAAATGATACTAACTAGCAGATTTGTTAACAGTTGCTTAGTTATTATTGATATAATTTAACAGACACATTGTCTTACAAATTACGTGGTATGTTATCGCGGTCCTACGTTCAAAAGTTTTTTTATCTGCTAGCCCTGTTAGCTACCACAATCTTAAATTTTTGTAAGGTGAAAGGTGGACCCCTCATCAAAATGAAGCTACTCACGAAAAATTTGCTTGATAGTAACACCTTGTAAAATTTGTTCCGGGGATCCCGGACTAACTGTATTTCAACCCAAAATACGAATACAGAATACTAACTCGACTATTTTGTACAACAAACTCGAATTCATATTTTGTACACTTTTTAATTGTTCTATTGGTAAAAACACACAGTATTGGTCAGAACGATGATATTATTATACTTACTATATGCTACGATGGTATACAATGTACTATACGAATTCCTTTTCTACACACACACACACACATTGTAAGACCTTATACTTGGACACCTATGTGCATAATGCACATAGGTTTTTGCACAAATGCAATTGTGTGCGTATTTTTAATCTATACCAGTAAATAAAATTAAAGAATCTGTTTACAATTTCAAATTAACGCTTTTCACGGAATGCATGTGAAAGTTAATGCGGAACTTACATTAAGAAATCAATTTTAAAACAACAATTACAGTCTGTCTGTTTGTACCGGACTGGCTGGATCGATTTTGATGAGACTTTCACTGACAGATAGCTGATAATGTCAAGAGTAACATAACTACTACTATTTTATTTGAACTAGCTTCACCTTAATAAGTGAAATCGTCCCTAAAGATAACATCTTATAAAGTTTCGGCTTGTGAAATACACAGAAATTCTCAAAGACTTTATGAATTAATTATTTACGAAGAGTTACGGATCATTTAGTCGGAACCCAAATATACAAACGTTTACTTTATTATATATGAGATACGATTGTAAGATACGTTGTTAAATTGTATAGCTTTTTAAATATTTACAAATACAATACAAGTTACAGGAATGACTCTTTTTGCACGATTTTAAAAATATGTCATTCCAAGGAAGAAAAACCGGCAAGAAGCTCTATAAGTTATTCATTTAAAAATATAAATTTATAATAACAACGTAAAACAGAAAATTAGTAATTTTCAAATAAAAATTCTGGTAACATGGAAGAGAATAACTATAAATTCTCAAAATTAAAAAAAAACCCAACATAATAAACTGAGTTCCCTTTAAAAAGTAAAAAACACGTTATGCGCTTTCATTTGAGACCCCACTTGATGATATTTTTGCAGATATTCGGTTATTCTTCCCCACTTTCACCCCCATAACTTTTAAACGACTCAACCGATTTTCATGAAACATGTCTAAGAACTAGAGATGGGCCGAATGTAGTTTCAACCGAATACGAACTTCGGCCGAACATTCGGTGAAAATGCAAAATTCGGCCGAATTTCGACCGAAGTTCGGTTCTTTTCACACCGCCTTATCGGGTGCAAAAAACTCTAACTTGTTTATTGGTGCGCGGTTACTTGCATTATTGGTGAGTTCATTCTCACTAACCTCAACTTTTTGAATTATTGAAAAAAAAATCTGTCAGTTATCGACAGCTAAAACGATTTCAGCCACGAGCGACATGTGGACGTGCATCAATAACTTGTTATATTCTTAAGTTTTACTGAGCACTGACTTGCTGCAGCATTTTAGCAGAATTTGTAAGACGGTGCGAGGATATTGAAAGTTCGAGCAGTAACGAGGAAATCGTCCAGACTGCACTATATTTCTCACATTCCAACAATGAAAAACAAAATTCTGGAGTTGGTACAAGAAACTGGCAGCAGCAAAAGTACCTAACATAGAAGAAACAAGAAGCCCAATTGCATCAGAAATAAAAAGATATCTAAACCAAAATTTGACATCCAAAGACTAATGTCCTTACTTTTGGTGGGCTAAGAAGGACAAGTTCCCACTTATGAGTTTTTAGCACGAATATTTTTATCGTCTCCTGGAAGCTCAGTATATTTTGAGCGACTATTATCAGAATCGGGAAATTTATATGAACAAAAACGTAACAAGAACCTGCCAGAAAACGCAGAATCCTTAGCACTTTTACATTATAACCTGTCCCTGGTCAAGTTTTAGTCCTAATACTTTGTAATACATATATAATTATATTTCCTATTCTGATTAAAGTTGATCGATTAAAGACTGAATAGATTTGGAACAGCAAATGCATTTTTTTATTAATATTTTAATACTAATGAGTAGAAATTGCAGGCAATAAATAAATGACTATGATTATGAAATGATTGTTTCATTATTTGATCCGAAATAATTGAGATTGTTCACTATTTTCTTTTACCGAATGTTCGGCATTTGAACCGAATGTCGACCGAATGACGAAATTCAGCTCAAGCCGCCAAAATTCGGTTGAACCGAATTTGAAACGAACTTCGGCTTATCCCTACTAAGAACACTCGCACGTAACTCACCTTTCATACAAAAAAAAACTAAATTGAAATCGCTTCATCCGTTCGTGAGCTACGGTGCCACAGACAGACAGACACGTCAAACTTATAACACCCCTCTTTTTGCGTCGGGGGTTAAAAAGGAATAAATATAAGAATTATATACATTTACTAAAATTTACAATTTACAAAGCCTAGCATAGGACTAACATAGCCGGTGTCGCAACTAAATTGTGTGCACTATACAGTTATGCGGCTTGACCTTAAAGACTTCTACCATTTTGATTCAGCAAATGACTAGCTACAAAATTATGCATAAATATCGGTTTTACGATCAACTGATAATATGAATGAATTTATGTTGATAAATAAACTACGTAATAAACACGTGCGAACATAGAGACGTACATGACCCTGAGCGTCTTCGAATTATGACTCTATGACCCACGTTTTAAGATAGCAATTAATACGACACACGAATCGAGATAATTTGATTGATCCTTTGCACTGTCTAACAGAGTACTGAGACGCCGCATTCTAGACATATTTGCAAGACAAAAATAAAAATTAATGTGGTATGGACGGCTCAACTTCGCGAATCCGGCTCGTGTGCTCCCATTCATCTGTTAGCTTTTGTTTGTTTCTTTTACAAACGTTCGTTTATATACATCGTCTTATTCTATATTTATTCTCTTTTATTTTGAAGCTCATAGCTTACGTCCCCCCCCCCCCCCCCTCTCGTCACTTTGGCGCTTTCCGCAATCTAGGCGTGACTTCTCGTTTGTTTATTATTTTCATGTATTCAATAAAAATGTATGCATTATGAAAAAATAAACTTTTGACATTGAATGCTGTTTGCAAGAGGCGGATTTTATACCACACAGTTAATTAAAAAGTTATCCTTTTGAAAATTCTAAGAAAATTTCAAGAAATTTTACTAGGTATGAAAGAAAGGAAAGTTATAAGAAAAAATCATATATACCTTTAGTCTACGAATGAGAACAACTGCAAAAGTTTTAAACTTTCTTTTCTTTTTCTGGTTTCTTGGAAAACACTTTTGAAATATCTTTCAAGAAAACATTGAGCCATCATAAAAATGGTAGAAATAAACCAAAACATGTTTTTTTTATTCATATTTACGTAATCAAAAATGGCAAAATGAATAGAGAGAAAGTAGAACTTAAACTGTTACGCAAAGTCTTATAAAAGACTCGGCGAGAATAATTTTTCAGTTATTTGCTCGGAAGCTTTTAACTTCAAGGCAGCAGTGGCGACGCCCATAGATGGCGCAAATAATTGTATTTACTACACTTCGCCAGCTCGGAACAAGGTTTAGTCTCGACAGTGTATTTCAATTCAATTTTATAAAGCTTCTTACCTTACCTCATTCCACTTTGAAGTATATTAAGAGGTATTTTTTATCATTAGTTTTGTTCTCATCCATATTTAATATATGCACCTTAGTACGCGTGAACCATGATAAACTGTAATAAGGGGTGTTGGTAATCCCTTACTACTCCAGTGTAAACTTTTTATTACACAAATATTTTCTTCAAATTCAAAAGGCAATCGATTCATAAATAGCAAAGATGTGGTAATTATGAGATTATGAATTGAGGAGCTTTACTTTTTAGGATTCTGTTATTTAGAACTTTTGATAAGATAATAATCTGATAAGAAACTAGGCAGAGTTTGTGCTATAGTCTGATAAACATCTAGGTTTTATCTAAATCTATACTTATAATAAAAATGTAACAGGTCCAATTCTGTACGTTAAAGATATTTTTATATTAAGATTTTTTTTTATCGATACTGAAGCCAAAACTGTTTTATTTTTTATTTTTGTCTGTCTGCCCGTCTGTCTGTCTGTATCTTGGCCACGCATCACGCTGAAACTACTGAATGGATTCAAATGAAACTTGGCATGATTTGAGTTCATACTACGAGGTAGGACATGGGATACTTTTTATCCCGAAATTCAGCACGGTTTTTTGGAGAGATAGGATGAAAGTCAAAATATGTACTTAGTTGTAATTCAATAACACACAGTCCGATTTCTTTCATTATTTTTTTGCTAGAAAGAAAAAAATAAAAGATAACGGGAAAAGTCTTTTTTATTGTCCGCGACTGTACACTGCCTGTGGGAAGCTGGGACAGATATGTAAATATGGCGGTACGAAGTTCGCCGGGTCAGCTAGTATATTAATATACCAACTGACCCGGCATACGTTGTTTTGCCATAAAAAAATAGGGGTGGGTCACATCTTCTCATTCAGGGGTATGAAAAATAGATGTGGGCCGATTCTCAGACCTATCCGATACGCCCACAAAATTTCATAAAAATCGGTCTGACGGCTTTGGAGGAGTTTGGTACCTAACAAACCCCGCTACAAGGAAGGGAAGGGGTAGGTTTGACGTTGACAGGGAAGGTTTAAACGGTGAAAAATCACACTAATATATAAATGCGAAAGTTTGTGTGTATGTTTGTTACTTCTTCACGCAAAAACTACTGAACGAATTTAGATTAAACTTTACAGTAATATAGCTTATACGTCAGAATAACAATGTAATAATTATACCTAGATACAAAAGCAATGATTATGTTGCTCACGCATTTTTCCTTTTAAATTTTTCCTAGGTCGCATCCTTCATCACATGATGTGATGAAGGATGAACCTAGGAAAAATTTCTAGGAAAATCAGTCAATAGATTCTGAGCAGATGTGATTCACATCTGCTCAGAATCTATTGACTGATTGCAAGATTAAAAAATTTCAAAGCGAAGCGCAAAGCTTTACTCACTACGACATGCGACACTCCTAGTTTAGTCGCAGAATTCAACTCGAGTTGGAAGTTCCGTCTGGAGTACAAGAGGCTTTGGAAATAATGGAACAAGATGCTCTTGCAGAATTCGTATTTAATGTTGGAACCAAAAATTTCGAAGTAGGACAAATTTCGGAATACGAAAACAATGGTAGTGGGGCTACTACATTTGTTTCACTCATGGTATAACAATATACTTAGCCAGGTATAGCATTCCGAGACACAGTGATAACGTGGGGTGACACGAGCCTTATGACATTACCGCTATCGCTGATTCTGGTTGGTTCATTTCGTGTTATGTTGCTATAAAGTAGTAACTGGATAGTGACGTCACACTGTGTCGCTTTCGGAATGCGAGACCTTGTTTTCTTAGACCATGGTTTTACCTTGTATACATAATTTTGAAATGTATTGTCACCACCGAGAGTGAGCGAAATCGAAATTGTTGATAGTTAAGGATTTCGCTATTACAGAACATAGATTGTTAGTAATTTTTTATACATTGAAAATCTTGTGTGCCGCATATATCTACTTACCAGTTTCACTTCATAACATATGTTACGCTTTTAGGTATTCTTCTCTTTTCTATAATTATTCTCACGGTAATAGGACATTAATATAAAATACCACCAGAGTGCTGTGCATTCCAACTAATTGCTAAAATTTACTTTTTTGCAAATTCACATTCCTCAATCGATCGTAGTGAAGCCACAGACAAAAACTAATTAGCTAGTACTATTTGTGCACTATTTCAATCATTTAATCTTAACACGTTGCAGTGTATCTTCATAAATAACGTTTACACGACGTGGTTGTTACCAAATAATAATAAGTTTCCGAAGATCTTTTAAAAGGTTCCCGAAAACTCAAGTTCTTTTCAATGAATATAGAAAAATTTGCATAGCTTGATTAGAATTTTTTTATTAGTTTGATTGCCATTAAATATGCCCGTGAAAATACGGAGTATAATCTTTTCCTTAGAATCTATACAGTCTAGACAAACAGAGGTGTTATTGGTAGCAGCTCGATTGCCATCTCAAATGTACCAAAGCATCTTGATCCTTGCCACTCGATCTTCACCATGTAATTAGCTGCAGAAGAGACACGTGTAACCTACATTTAATATTCAACTGCAGATATGCCTTTAAGCTTTGGGATTTATTAACAATAGGTACGTTTTTGGTACCTATTGTCCAGATTATTCTGAATGTCCGTCATATCATAAAAATAACAATATCGGGTTTTCTATGTTTCCTACAAGTGTTAGTGTAGGCGTACTGTGTTAGTTACTGTGTGTAAAGTGTTCCAATAACTGTAAACAAAGCTTACGTTCACATTCACATGGCGTGCTTACGTTCAAAAGCTTGCAGATCGTGCCGCCTTGCCGTTACTGAGGAGTTGTTGGAATCTTGTAAGATTAGGATCCCATTATAACTTTTCTCTTTCGTCAACCTCGTGTTCACACTCACAAAACTGTGCATATACCTCAGATGTATTTGCCAAGCTTTTTATTAACTTGCAATGTATGCTTGTATGTTCGGGTGGAATCTTGCAACTCAATTTTGAAGCAGATGTCTTCAACCGATTTTGCTGAAATTTTGCAAGCATATGCATACATATACATCGTGACAATACAATATTATAATGACATGGAGCTGATCTGATGCTGGAGCTGGAAGGTGGATAGGAACTATGTAAAGAAACGTCGCAACATCATCGAGTTTGGACTTGTTTGATTCGTCTCAAAGCATTCCAGTAAAAGCTTGTTTTTAAAAAGCTTTTTAATTAAATTTATTTCAAGTTTATCTTTGTTAAACAAAATAATCTTTACTAGTTGTCTTGCTATAGGTAGTGTATTTTTGCGCAGTTGATCAGCCGTTAAATTTGTCATTTAAGATTTGATTTTTTCGCATCCTTATTAATTGTTTATTACCTACTTGATCACAAAATGACTTCTGCCATCGTTCACGTGTCAAATACACGTGAACGATAGCAGAAGTTGTGATTGAACTAACTTGACAACACGTTATGTGGTCGAATATTATAAATTGAAGGTCAGTTATGTTTATTAAACAACAGGGCGTTGGCACTAGTTATCTAAGAACTAAGACGTAGTTAAGATATAGGTTCTTTTAAAATATTTATATGTACAGCGTGTAGAGCTATTGCTTTTCATTTCTAAATAAATAAATAAAAGATATAACCAACTTCAAAGTGACTAACTACATCATTATAAACTGTAAACTTTATTTCTTAATTTTCCACCTCCAGAAATAATATTTTGTCTTCAAACTTAAATAGGCCTAAATGGTAAGGGTATTACACTTCCAATTAAATAAAAGTTCTCTAACTAACGAATTTCTGAAATAACAAACTTAAAAAATTAAGAAATCATAACCTCCTATCTTTCTTAAAGTCAGTAAAAAACAAACCAACTGTAACCATCAAATTCGTGATCGTTCTGAAGGTTGCATCATTAATATGTTTAAAACGTTTAAAATATTTACATCGCTCACTCAATTCTTACAACTACATCCTATCTTGTGATGCAGAGTGCAGAGACTAGCAGCTAAATCAAATATTAAGAGACTGTATGCTGAACCCCTCTGTGTTAAGGTCCTGTTTGTGTCCCTGACCCACTTTATACTCAGTCTAGGTTTCTAAAAAGAAAAGGACTTGGTTGGAATATCGATTCATGTGGTATTAGCGAGACTGAGCTTTCATATTTTATTTTAATGCTAACTTTTGCCTGCGGCGTCCTGCCCGCGTAAATGTCGAATATCGTAGTGATTCTTCAAACTGACATAACTTTTTTATTTATGAACAGATTTTGATGAAGCAAACACTAAATGTTTAGTGAAACAAACCACAACAGATTGGTGAAAACTGCATTCAAAACCGTTAAGCCGATTCTGAGATTAGCGCGCACAAACGCACAGACAAACAGACAAAAATTCTAAAAATCATTGTTTTGGGTTCTATTGCGTTCATAAAGTTATATAATAGTTATATATAATAGTTTTCCTAATATATCTTCCACGTACAGACAGCGACCAGTTACGATTTGATTATATTTTAATAATAGCGTAGCATAACCTTTATATATGCGTTATGATATGCACCTAATCACCAGAGAGTATATTGATAGTAGATAGCTTACTGCATTGTGTAATTTTTCATGCAAATCTTTTTAGTCAACACCGTCTTTATCTACATAATATATAAAACATAAATAGCTACAAAAAATTTCATTAGCATTTTTTTTATATTCTCAATTTAAATTACTGTTTAAACTAAGCCTAAGTGCTTTACCACCACACCGTCTTAAATGTTTACATCAGCATAGGTAGTTAGGAAAATCCTTTTGAGTTAAGACAAATAATCAAGAATTTAAGACCTTAATTTTGCTCATTTGAAAACAGATTCTTTTCACTGATACTTAATAGTATAATTCGGTTACTGGAGCCAACCGTCTCTCAAATATCTACCAACGAACAGATTTAATTTTGTAAGCCTCACCGCTCTCAATCGTAGATTTTACTATATCCAGGCCAAGCATCAACCACAAGTCCGATATCAGCACAAGGTCCACAAGTAACACCCATTCTCCACCTGACGTGATCTCGACGCAGGCGTCCCGATATAAGCCTGTCTTCCTCTCAAACAAAACTAAATCTCCTTTCGAAGTATGAGTACGAAAACTATAAGATAATTATTGTTATGTTGGAACACGCACGCTCTAACACTTCACCGCTGAAATCCACTTATTTTTACATACATAGTTATTAATATTCCTTATATTCTGATACGGAGATCTGTCTCCGAGCACGCTAAGACCCGCCGCTGAGAGTCTGTCTACCGAGCCGGCCTACGCTGCGTGCTTAGGAAGCTTTTATGTGTCAACATTATTAAGACGCCACTATTTACACAATATTATCTTCTGATTGATATTCAAGACAAGGGAACAACAAACCTCAGTGTTGTTAAAAACGGATTGACAAATTGTGAGTGTACAAATACACTTTTTGGCACCCCGGATTCCAGAGTACAAAATATAAGTACAAGCCATTTAAAAAATGAAAAATAATAGCAAACATTTTATAGTCGTTTGACATGGTGTACTGACGTTCACTATCGTCAGTAATAAACCTATCTGAACCGTAAGACAGAAGTTATTGATATATGTATATTTATATGTATATGTAGGTGTATACCAAAGTGCACGTCTATATAACCCGATGCCCCAGGTCAGTGCACGGCACCGGCCTATGTAATCTGATTACTCTTTCACCAGAGCAGGGCTTTAGGCAGGACTCTTTATAATTTAATTTGCATGGCTACCGAAACATACCACCCAGGCCCTCACTAATACTATTAAGTGACGTTCGACTGTTGCTAGGGGAAAATCATTTGCAAATATGTACTATAACTTCAAAATAAATTGTTGTAACTAAGAGGGAATATTGTATCCATCTCGCTGTGATATAAAGTGTTTTGTTCCATAGTAAAAAGTTAGTTAATATTCTATATAAACAAAAATGAATTACCGTAATGTATGTACGCGGATAACTTCCGATCAACTGCAACAAATTGGATTATTCTTTTTTTAAGGTGTTTTTTATAATCAGGAAAAGGTTTGTATAGAAGAAACATTTTCCTAGTCCGTGACCATACCCATGGGCACTGAGGCGGTCATATATAAATAATTAAACAAGTTTTTGAGAAATTTAGAAAATATTCAGGAAAAAAATTTAATATGGTGGTATGAAGTTCGCCGGGTCAGCTAGTATTTATTAAAAAGTTAAGTATTTCTGTAGGACGACTGACATTCTGATAATACATGTAGGCATTATAATATTTTTTCAGTTCCGTATATGACGTCAATTCAATGAAATTACAACTGTAATGATTAAAAAATATACTAACTATAAAATTATTTAAACTAATTAATTAGAAACATGTTGTTTGTAATAGCTGTCGTGTTTATAATTAACCCTTGTGTATATTAGCGGCTTATCTGTGAAACAACTGGACCACTTTTAATGAAACCTTGAAGACATGCCGGCTACCGACCGACATTGAACGAAGCACCGTCAGTGTAACTAAATTTAAATATGTCATGTAGAGAAAGCGCTAACGTTGCGTAATGTACTAAATTAACTCAAGGTGCATTCGACATTTATATTCAAAAAGTATTTTAAAATTAGTATTTTTGTATACAAATACGGTCTCAAAATTTTATTGTCTCAAAGCGGTAAGCGGTTACCGTAAGCCGCACACAACACCAAATTCCTCAATGCCAAGGTCTTCCCTCCGTTCCAATGTCTAACAAAACAAACTCGAACTGTATTTTTAAACCTTATTACTTTATATCCAATTATAGATAATAATAAAACTATTTTCAAACAGCACATTGCAAATCAGAATTCAAATGACAATTCAATTAACTACGCACACGAGTTTCAAGATCAACTTGTTGTTTAAAACGACTGTACCAAACCACGAAGGAACATGATAACTTGTGATGTTCCTACGAATGCCTTATTATAACTAAAAGCACATTTCCTCTAAACTATTTCATTAGATTAGGTAGGTTTTTGGAGCGAGATGCAATTTGTCATCTCCGCAGTTGCCGTCTACGCGAGCTTGTTTCTATTTATTATGATTTACCAATCCAACGGTACGTTGAACACTCGTCTATTTATAAAACAACCTTATTTTAGAGGTTGCCTGAAAACTCACTTTGTTAATGCGCAAACGCACAAACATAGTTGTTGAACAGAAAATTTGTATGATTTGTGTTTAGGTTGACGTTCGTCTGAGATATTATCACTCATAGAATACCAGACAGCGTTGTTTTTAATTTAACATTATTGTTATTTGTAGGTCACGGTACCCATTCCTAATAGCTGCTAAATGTATAATATAAATTTAAAAAAAACACATTGTGTATCTTTCTATAGATCGACTGTTTGATCATAAAATCATATTTTTTAACCAACTTCAGAAAAGGACGTTCTCAATTCGACCGTATATATGTTTTTTAATGTGTGTTCGCGGTTAACTTCGTCGTTTATGAACCGATTTTGATGGTTCTTTTTTTAATGGAAAGGAGATGTCCCAGCGGTGGTACCATAGTAAAGACATTAAGATCTGATGATGGCATCCTAGAGAAATCGAGTCGAACCTTGAAGTCGGTTTTTGTTTTTCTTAAAATTTTAACTGTTTTAATTCACTTAGTTTCGCATCCTAAAAGAAGAAATTCTAAAAGCATGTTAAATGATAAAATTATTGATAAACTCGTGGTTTATGTGCAATAAAACGTTTGTTTGTAAAAAAATGATACATATTTATTTAAATTTGTAATGTATGCCTTTAAACTATTTCAATATTAGGTTTGGTGGCCTTGATCTCTGAAAAGCCCTTGATCTCTCTGGCTAAGCGTGTGGATTACTTTTTAGTTACGACAGCTGGTAAATTTCAGTGTCGAGGGAGTTTAATGAACATACATTTAACTAACACACTTTGACACGATCTCCTTGAAAAGTTTAACCTTTGCTTGCGTCAAATATTTCCTGAGTAGATTAGTATCATGTCTTCTAAATGGACATAAAAATGCTTTTTTTTTAAAACATGTTAGTTATTTTATAAATTAATCTATAATGATACTGGCTAGAACGTTGAACTGTTTACGAATGGTAGGCATGCTCGAAAACTACAATTCTATAATTATTTTCTTCTTTAACACTGTCACGAGTTCTTGCAATCTTCACGCTTGTACATATACAAGTAAGTTAGTCGTGACAGACAAGCGTGTAGGAACAACAAAATTATTGTAGTAAAAAAATTGACCGTATAAGGACTGCCGATAGAAGTGAAAACTTACAACTTAGAATGTTATTTGTAAAATTATGTGTAAAATTGGAAAGTTTAAATTAAAACTATCAACATTAAATATTAGTTTGTCGGTGACGGGAACCCATAAGATTTTCCCCTCCCAAAAAGTTCTCAACGCGGCCACAGAAGTTTTGTGACGTCAGCATGTTGGTGGCGCGATGACGCGATCTCATAAGATTTTCTTCTACCAAAAACTGTTCAACGCCACTAAAGAAGTTTTCAATTCAAAACACCATAATGTGTTAAATAATAATCAATCCTACTAATATTATAAACGCGAAAGTTTGTAAGTATGGATGGATGCATGTGTGTTACTCTTTCACGCAAAAACTACTGAACGGATTTGGATGAAACTTTACAGTAATATAGCTTATACATCAGAATAACACATAGGCTACTATTTTCAGTGATAACCGAGATACACGCGGCACGATACGGGCAACAGCTAGTTAAATAATATTTCAGTCATTTCCAGAAATATTCTTTTAAATCAAAGTATCCCTAATACAGCGAGAATTTTAGATCACCGACATTGACATACTGAAATGTGACTATTTCATTCGGCTTTTTTATGTATTAGCCTGCCAAAATGACTCTGTTCTGCCTGATTGAAAGCATGAACGGAATTCAAGAGTCGTGGTCACCATACTTATTGCAAATGCAAGACAATGCAGCATGGTGATCCACACTATGGCGGCCTAGTGAGATGCTTCTGCATTATTGGGCCTGAAATCTTCGGCCTTCATTCAGGAAACGGTAAAAATACGCAGTTATGCCTCTAAATTTGCATATGGTTTTGTTTAAAGAGGTATTCAATAACTTGTGTCTAATCTGTTGTGTAAGTCTTAAAAGTCGTATTATAAAACCCACCACTTGGAGAAAGACTACGTTATTAACCATATTTAAGAAGACAACTCCCAAACTAGTAATTTGCCTCGGTAGTGCAGTGGTAGCGTATGCGACTGCTGTGCTTGAGGTATCAGGTTCGTTTCCCGGATCGGACCAAATGTTTGTATGATCTACAAATATTTGTTTCGAAGTTTGAGTGTTTCCCATATATATATAATATGTATGTATTTACAAAAAAAAGACGTGTGGCACTCGGGGACTGCCGCGGTAAAGCTATTGCATAGCATTTTTATCCACTTATGCAATTATATTTATTTATTTTTATTTATGCAGTATGTATAATATTGTGAATGAAAAATACTAAACTAATTTTCAAATGCTTCATCGCATTCGAAGTACACCGCCATCTACATATATAATTGGTGCCATACTGACAACAAACAAATGTATGTTTGGAATTACTGGACTGTTAGAATTTATCAGGTAGCATAAGAACAACAATTTTAACATTTAGTAGTAATGAGTTAATGGCTGGAAGGTGTAGGTAAATGATTTATGACGAAGGTGCCTCGAGTTCAAATTTCAACTGGGCGTCGTCGTCTTTAATGAATGTTTCCTGGATAATGTGGTAAATAGGTATTCATTAAAGTAATACAAAATAACACAAAACAAAAAAGATACGAAAACTTCACAACAAACAACAGAGGGCGCTGAGTGTGGATTTCGGAGCAGCTCGTCTCGATCCGTGCGAGCTTCGGGTGTCAGGTTTTATTTATGTTACGGAATTTTCTTGATTCGGTCGCCGCGCTCAAAGGCCTCAAAGACCGCGATAATAGCCATGCAATAGCTTAAAAGGTATAAATGGATTTATATCAGTAGTCTAGTACCCATACAACAAGCTCTGCTTAGTTTGGGTCTAGATGGCGTTGTGTATTAGATGTCCGAAATGTTTATTTATTTATTTATATGAAACGGATATAGAGAACCCCCAAATTCAGACCAACAATTTGTAGATCACAGAAAGCGTTGTTTTTGAACCCGCAACACTTAACGCAATAGAAAGTGGCGAAGTAACCATTCAAACCACTACGCCATTTGTGCAGTCAAAAATTAAAAAATGTATGGAGATCTTTTATTTTTCTGTTAGAACAAGACATAACTGTGTTATTTCACTATGTGTACAAATTCATTTTTCTTTTTTTATTGAATAGGGAGCAAACGAGCAGACGTATCGCCTGATGGTAAGCGATTACCGCCGCCCATGGACACCCGCAACACCAGAGGCGTCACAAGTGCGTTGCCTACCTTTGGGGGTTGGGGAGGGGTTGGGGTATGGGCCTCCGGTATCCTCACTCACTCTGTAAAACACAGCGCAAGCGCTGTTTCACACCGGTTTTCTGTGAGGCCGTGGTATCACTCCGGTCGAGCCGGGCCATGCATGTCGAAGCGTGGCTCTCCCACGTAATTAGTACTGTAGGTAGTATATTAAACACGTATATTTTGTTAATTACAATTTTGCGCTACTCACGTAATCGCTAAGATTTTCGATTTAAAGATTAGAAAATTAAGAGAATGTAAAACGTGAAAGTATACTTAACAAGAAAGGGAAAAAAATATTGCTAGTACCGGTGGATTATGCGGTGTAAGCAAAGCCACTGGCAGGTCAGGGTCGCGCACTTGTTACTTGAACTGGCTGCTGCCGAGATGTCCGAGACCGCAACCAATATTAATTTAAAATGATTTCTAGTTTCTCTTTGAAATTCTTCTTTGACTTACTCCCGAGTCCATATTTTATCAGATATTGTATTAAAGTATTTTTCATCCCCCCATCTCGGAAAGAGTATTTTTGCCTTTCGATATCTGCATGCAAAAGCCGTTTTTATCCGCTAGAGGATAAAGTAAATTGAATTTAGAACATCATGTACACTAAGTTTATGAATTCAAAACATCATTAAACCTATTTACTTCTACCTCCATGGTGCCGAATTTATCATACAACCTTTTTTAGTTTGTTAAAAACTCAGACTCGGAACCTTCTTGGTGTACTTCTTTTTTTAATTTGCTTTGCCAGCGCCATTTTCTTTTTTGCATTTAGTCATTTCCTCGCTAACGCTCAGGATTCTAATTTTTGAATCCTTCGCTTGCTCGGTCATCAAACTTGAGCACGCGGTTAAAAAGCAACTTTGCACTCTTGTATAACAAATATCTATTTTTTAGAGTAGATTTACTCTAGAAATCCATACCTACGGAAAAACTAGACTACTCCTTTGTTTCCTTGTAAATAATAAAATAATATAACAGTACTGAGTGTAGAAAGTATTCCATAATACTCATTTATTAATTTACTAAAATTACTGACAGTGCACTGTCCAGTCCCTCACTGGTGTGCTATAAACAATTACTATATTTATTATTTACTAGTTTTTGCTCACGGCTCCGCCCGCAATAGTAAAATAAATAGTAGTCTATGTGTTATTCTGAGGCATAAGCTATATTACTGTAAAATTTCATCCAAATCAAAAAGAAAGAGTTACAAACATCAATCCATCCATCCACACATCCATACTTACAAACTTTCGCGTTTAAAAATTAGTAGGATGCATCATTAAAAGTACGGCGCATGTAATGTAACTGGTAATTACACAGTACCAGAATATAATAAAAAATGCATCGAAGTTCAAGCACTTAATATTCATCAAGGTTGAGCCCTTATAGAATATTTATTAGTAAATCAATACAAACGCGTCACCTAACATTCATTGCAACCTGCACCATGCTGCTTCCTTGATATTACTAGAAATTACTTCCACAGGTTTCACAAAACACAAAGCTAGCAATTTATAAGACGGCAAGGTAGCATAGGTACTTAGTTCTGTGGGTAGTGTAGAGAGCCTTCGGCAGGGGGGTGGGGTGGTACTATCAGAGGCTCGAGAGCAGTTAGTCTATCGAGATCGTCCGCCAAGTTAATACCGCTCACCCGAGCGGTGTTGCTCAGTGGCGGACATGGAGATGTGCGAATACTCCGACGACATCAACCACTCATCTTACCGACCAGAGCCTCAACAGCCTGACAATCAACTGTGAGTTTTGGCGATTTTAAACTGCACAGTTATTGTATTGTTCCTGGTTTTACATTTGATTTTGATATTGTTTTTCAATATTTTTTTGTGTTTGTAAATTTATTTTAATAATTTTATTATAATTTTTATTTATTAATAAAGAGTCTTATTTTTTCTTTTCGATTTTATTTCACATATCTTTTAAATGTGTTTGAAAATAATTAGACAACTCAGTGATTACAATAAATATATAATTAACATGCAGATTACATATATTTCACAAAGTTGAAACGGTTTTCGGTGTTTTAAAATTGATTGAAAAACTTGTCGCGCTCTTAGAAAATTATTAGTGATAATTTAATAAAATACCGAATTAAACCACTTTACTAGAAAAGATAGGCAGAAATCTTTCGAAATCAATATTCGAGATCTTAAAATATAAGTTTTTATGGAAACCTGGTTACGGATCTCCACTAGTTCTGTAAGTTACTTTTCTATAATATTCATTTTATTTTTTAATAAGAATACGATTTGTAATTAAAAGTTTTCGTGAAAATTCCACTCGCAAAGCAATCAAAATTGTTTTTTTCCCATCGGCACTGTTGTGCCTTTTCTTATTTTAATTGGTAAAGTGAGAACTTTTAGATTTCATGAAGTGATTATTAAGCAGCATTAACTTATTTTCTTAACGACTTTCCGTCAATGTTCATTATTACCTAAAGCATTTGTTCGGTTTTGCGTTTAGTGACTGCGCGACATTTTTAAAACAATAAGAAAAAAATGTCCTCCTTTCTATGAATCAATTATAAATAAGTAACTAACAGAAGTGTCTAGTATTATCAAACTAAGCAATGACAAACCCATTCATACTTAATATTTTTTTGTGGAACTTCTGGTAGTATTATAGTACGCTGCAAAGCCCGAAAACTTGCAGATAGCACTACATTTCTCAACGGTGAACTGAATTACAATTCTAAGCTATTTTAGCAGCTTCAATGCACTCTTGTTATTTAATTTTTGTAATATTTAATATCCCTGATTATCTCAAGATTATTATTAGTGAAATTCTAAATATTTATTTAAAAACGATTGTAGTGTTATCAAGAATATGATCCATTTAAACACATAATAACAGCGTAAATGTAAATCAAGTAATCGTTAAATGTTTGGTAAAGAAACAACCAAAATGAAGTGTACAATTACAGTAAAATACACACATCAAAAGTGTCTAGGGATCAACATATGTGTCTAGGGATCAACATATATTTTTGCAATAACTTTTCTCCTGATTGATATTAATTAAAATTTTCTTTAAGGATTCATCAAATAAAGTGTTTTCGTTTGTCACAGTAACGATAAACCAAGTCACCTTTGCATTAATAAAGAAATTTGCCATTTTCCTAATAAAGGGATTTTTGACATTTGAACCACTAACATTAAAGTTCGAAAAAAAGACTGAAATAACAGTTTTCTTTAAAATTTTATTAGGTAACTTTAACAATTAATAATCCGTGTTTCTACCGCGAACACTAACAACACAAGAATCGGTTTGGCATACTCAAAATGAGTTCATCCAAATCACGCTGTGGAATGGCCGCCCATGTTCGTTGCAACAACAAAAAAAGGTCTTCTTGCGACTGGATACCCTCCATATTCGGCAGAGCTCTTCTCTGTAGCATATCCCATGCATGCTCAATCGGGTTCAAGTCTGGCGACTGAGCAGGCCAGGGCCAAAGCCACATCTCAATCTCAAGAAATCCGCATAAAAATGCTTGATCCCTAGACACTTTTGATGTGTGTATTAGACATTTTTAATGACAATGACTTTTAAATAATTAAAAGCAACAATTTCAAAATTATTCAAAACTTAACTGTCTGTTGGTCTGTTTATACCGTAAACGGCCCGTACCGTTAAAACGTAACTGTTTATACGATTAGATTCATTCTGAAAAAAAATACACAATAAATTACCGGTTATCGAGATACTTGTAATACGACTGTATATATATATATGTCATGCTATTATAACAGTTTATTATACATTTTAAATGCCACCTGTAGGACCATAAAGGATGAAATTATTTTTACTAGAAGAAGTGGGCAGAAACCTTTCGAAATCAATATTCGAGATCAGAAATAACAAATTCTTTAGAAACCTTGTTACGCAACTCCCACTAGTTAATTATTTAATGTTACTCTTCTGTAATATTCATTTTAAATTTTATATAAGTGAGAACATTATATAAAAAAATATTTAAACTCTTACAAATTTTATTCCAATACCTAGAAATGTTGCATAACGGTTTAAAATCCTTAAGAAATAATAATTTTACATTGAATCTGAGCGATTTTAAGTTCAGGCTTTACTAATTTATTTTTCTGAAAAATAACAATCTTGGAAATGTAGGTTGCCGTTTACTTAGAATTTTCTTTTGAATAGATAAATAATTTTAGTTGAAAGACAGTTCAATATTTTCAGCGTCGTCTTCAGTGTGTCTTTCAAACACTAGCTTTTAAAGTGCACAAGCTCTTTGTGTGAACATATTTAAATATAATTGTCATATACTTTCAAGTTTATTTTAAAAATCATGTTAGTTGAAAAATCACATTTGGGATACGGCTGTTATTAAATTAAAGAATGACGTGTAACTGCTAACGAAATGGTAGGCAAGTTGTAAGTATCGAGCCTGTGATCTTCAGTATCCACATCAAGTCATCTCTAACATGAGAGCTTTTGAGAAGCGATCGGCTGGATAAAGTTAAGCGGTTTAGAAAAACAACGATTCGTGGCTCGCCCGCGCGCGGCTAGTGCTGACGACACGACTACGCAGCTTTTTTACAGCACCTCTCTTGGTTAGGGTTATCACTTTGACTTGACAGAATAATTAGCATTTGATGAGAGTAAATTTGAATTTTAAAATAAGTCCAGCATCCTTTACTTTTAACACCGGTCGCCTCGAACTTGTCTTAAATTCAGGTTTCTAGTACCTTTAAATTACAAATTTTGAACAGTAAAGTACATATTTAACTAAATTTATTCAGAACTATGTACTTTCAAGTTCACTGTTAACATTAAATTGAACTTGTATTATGAAATATATATGCCTACTAAGCATATACTAATTCGAGAACCTTCAGCACGTGTTGGTTGTCAGATACATGTTAGGCTCAATTAGGGACATTTTAAGCGTGAAGCTAATCATGTACACATTTCAGCTAGTTCGGTATAATAATGGTATGCGGTTACCCATGGACACCCGCAACACCAGAGGTGTTACAAGTGCGATGCCGGCCTTTGGGGGATGGGGGCAGGGATTGGGATATGGGCTTCCGGCATCCTCACTCACTGGGTAAAACACTGTGCTGTGGCTGTTTCACATCGGTTTTCTGTGAGGCCGTGATATCACTCCGGTCAAGCCGGCCCATTCATATCGAAGCCTGGCTCTCCCAACGAGAACGAAGAGACATATGATCTTAGTTGCTCTAAATAATAACGTATTTATTTATTAAAGAAGTAATATCAATACAAGAGTCCTATCAACTGCCTAAAACAACATTATATAACACTAAGCAATGTTCAGCGATCTCTGATTAATTTGATACTTGATATTGGTGATTACATGGACGCCAACCCTACTGGATGGCTAGGGTTGGCAGCGGTCGCGTATAGAAATGAGAAATACTGAAGTGAGCTTGAGTGGCATATTTGAGCACGTTTGGCTATAGCAGTGTAGCTGCTTGTATTTCGATAGAGCCTACGCTAAGAGCGAACGAGTGGGCGCAAAGGTGCACTCAGACATTGTACCTGCAGATAGGTGTGGAACAAAATGAATTTTCTTTAAACCACTTCCAAGTTGAGAAATGTACTCGCAAAAACTAAGGATTGAAGTAGTAATGGGGATCAATTTAAACCAAAAGAAAACTAGTCTTAATACAAGAAGTTATAGTCCATACTAGCCCACTATCCTGAGATAGGATATCATAAAGATCAATCAATATTGTCATGAATTTGTAATTAGTACATTCCACCTTGGTGTGTGATATGCTGATCCTCTGTTCAATTTCCTCTTTCAGAGGCAGTTGCAGCGTCGCTAATGATATTCTACTAAAAATATACCTAAATATCACTTAGGTAAAAATTGAACTTTCAGATATATCTTCATTATAACCTCTTAGTGCTAGAATATAGGAAATATAGGAAACGTGATCGGAAATCAATATTAACATGAATCTATATATATAAAAGCGAAATACCACTCACTTATTAATCACGAAATCTCAGAAACTATAACACCTACAAACTTGAAATTTAGCAGGTAGGTGCCTTATAGGGTGTAGACATCCGCTAAGAATAGATTTTATGAAACTCCACCCCACCACACCAAGGGGGTAAAACGGGGGTTAGACTTTTTTTTTTTTTTTTTTTTTTTTTTTATGTTTGGCCCGCCAAAATGACTCTACTCTGCCTGATGGAAAGCATAAGCAGAATCCAAGAGTGGTGGTCACCATGCTCACTGCGAATGCAGACAATGCAGCATGGCGACCCACACTATGGCGGCCTAGTGATGCTTGTGCATCTTTTAGTCTAGTCAACAAGTATGGAACTTGTTGACTAGACTAAATTGGGCCTCCGGTCTCGCACTCACCAACGAAACACGACAGCACGCTGTCATTTTACGTTGATTTTCTGTGCGAGGGTAGTACCACCCCGGTCGAGCCGGCCCGTTAGTGCTGAAATCAGCGTGGCTCTTGTATTAAAGTCCTATGTTTTTGAAGTAAGAGACTTGAAATTTAAAATGCATACTCTATAGACGGTGTGGAGGTGTACTAATAACGTATCTTTAGAAATCAACCCCCTTTTGGGGTTAAACGGGGGATGGTAGTTTGGACGCAAACGAGGTTGCTTGGGTCAGCTAGTAGATCATATTCATTAGTTGGACAGTTACAGGGTCAATGTTAATTAATTTTGAACTGGATATGTGAAAATCTGGTCTTCTTTTCCGTTCCGCTCTAGAGACAATCAATAAAGTATTTATATTATCTTGGTATCAAATGAAAACTGTTTTTAAACTGATGTAACAATGACACATTTAAAATACATCGAGATATGAGTTAGCCTTAGCTAGCAATCGAACTCATATCTTTAAGCCTTTGACAGTCGAAGCCATTGTGCTATAAGATAGCACAATGGCTTAAAATTTTTGAATTGAACATCAATTCATAACGTCCTTTTTAAGAATAGGCTTACTTTCAGCAGTAGACTGTCAAAGGCTGTTGACAATAAAGATGATGAGACATCTGTCCTACTTAGTATGTATGAATGTATGTTATAAGTATATGTTCTAAATGTATTTATTTTCTATGCAGGTCGCTGCCGAAATTGTGCAGTACCGACGAAGAGCCGGGAAGGCCGCCCCAAGGGGGTGTAGTAACATTCGAACCAATACAACACGACCACGACTTCTGCGAAAGAGTAGTGATCAATGTAAGTATAAACTTTTTCTATTCTTTTAAGGTATATTGACAACGGATCGCCGATGGTAAGTGATTACCGGTGCCCATGGACAGCTACAATTCAAGAGAATTAGGAAAGATAGTAGAATGAGTCTCCGGTAACCACCCTCACCTATTGAAATGCTATGAAAGGGTTTCTTAACACAAGTTTGCATCATTTTGTAGTATTATTCGGTCCGTCTCATAGGTTTCTTTATGGCGGTAAGGAGTCAGGAGGTAAATAAGAAGATGAGCTACCTGGTGGCAAGTAATTAATGAAACTCATTAACTCGGGCATTCTGCAACTCAAAAGATAAAAAAATTTAACGTTCTTTTAAATGCTCGAGAATTAAGGTGTTCCGGTAACTTTATTCATTTGGTGAAAAATTGTCTCACAAAATTTTTACCCAATAAATCACCGATTTTCTGTATGGCTGTGGTATCACTGTCGTTGAGCTGATTCGTCTGTCGAAACATAGCTCTCATCATACGAAATTCTACGCAAGGCTAGGTGTTCCAATTTTTAAGTCAAGACTGTTTCGTCAACAGCAAAATAACCAAGTTTTCATACTATCGACTTCAAAGCTCCTCCGATAAAAGGTAGAAAACAAACAGACAAATAGACATAACAAATCAGTGTATGTACTGGTTTTCTTGCAACTGATTGGCAGATTTAGTGGGTTTTACAATGTTCTGTGTACCTACAGTTTTAATATTGCACTATCTAAAGAAAACAGATAGATTTTATCGTATTCTCCTCTTATATACACACATTTATAAAAATTATTGGCAGTCTGTAAACTGCTTTCACCTATGTGTTTGACTGACGACGTTGACTCTCATATATTTATGGGACTTTTTTTTATATAATAGGGGGCAAACGAGCAGACGTATCGCCTGATGGTAAGCGACTACCGCTGCCTATGGACACCCGCAACACCAGAGGCATCACAAGTGCGTTGCCGGCATGGGTGGGGGATGGGGATGGGGGTAGGGGTTGGGGTATGTGCCTCCGGTATCCTCACTCACTCGGTGAAATACAGCGCAAGCGCTGTTTCATATCGGTTTTCTGTGAGGCCGTGGTATCACCCCGGTAGAGCCGGCCTATGCATGCCGAAGCGTGGCTCTCCCACTTTATTTCATGTTCGTGTAAACTTTAGATGTTATTTATTTTTCAAAAAAAGACAACTCCCGCATTAGGAATAGGAACACCCAGTCAGAACGACAATTTGTGAATCACACAAAGTGTAGTCCCATGTGGGGTTTGATCTTACAACGCTCAGGCGATGTGATCACTTAAACCACTGCGCCATCCGTGCAGACAAATTCAAAATATCCCTTTCTTTCGGGGTTAAATCTCAAGACTAGACTATATGTCTTTTTTACCTTTTTAACTGATAGGGACATTCGCAAGGAAGGCCAGACAGTAAGGGAAACCATTCTAAAGCTTTTGTCTTCAACAAAAATTTGAAGGAAGGTACGATGAAATATTAACAAATCTTCTTCTCCGTCTGTAGAGGACAAAGCCGTTCATACAATCTCACGATACTCTGATTGAAAAATAAACAGCCTTATCGCAAGAAGTCATATCTTCCAGACAACCTTAGTAATATAAACCAATTAACATTTTAAGTATCTTACTAACAACGAAGCTATAAAGAAAATTAGTAACGATGTTCACCTACCCCAGATATTAACTTGGTTTATATGTGTAATATTGTATTAATATACTAATTAACTTTTCAGAAGAAGCTAAAATTCAAAATTTAAAAAACCCCCTACTCAAGCACTTAATCGAGTAATCATACGCCAATGATATTTTTGCAGACTTTCTGTTATTCTTCCCCACTTTCACTCCCATAACTTTTAAACGACTCAATCGATTTTCATGAAACATGCACGTACGCACGTAACTCACCTTTCATACAAAAAAAACTAAATTGAAATCGCTTCATCCGTTCGTGAGCTACGGTGCCACAGTCAGACAGACACGTCAAACTTATAACACCCCTCTTTTTGCGTCAGGGGTTAAAAAAGAGTTTATAGTAGTAGTCAAAATTGTATACAATCAGAAAAGATTATCACACCTATTTATATTAGAGGAGCAACTAATTGAAATAGCGCTGCAGTGCAACAATATTCTGAGATAGACATCTTTTCTGGCAATTCGCAGTTCATTATAATTGCTTGTGGCCCACTCGCATATTGTTATGTACCTCATTGTAATAATTATGTATTATAATTGGTATATCAGGTTTTATTTCTCATCTTTCTAAAATCAAACGCAGGTCGCAGGTAGTTTTATCATGAGCTCAAATGCTACTATCTGTATCTACTATAACATTTAAGAGCAACATTGGGATCGAGGCAGTGACTTAGATAACAATTATTTTATTAGTTTGAACTGAATCATCAAATACAAAAGCATTAACACTTGTCTTAATATATTATAATATTATGTAAGTATAAAATCCAGACAATATTGATTGCTTTTAAATTGTATATAAATTTGCTTTTGCCCGCGACTCCGCCCGCGTGTATGTCAAGAATCAAAGAAGTTCATTTGTTAAGGCTTAACCCTTCAAAGCCTAACAGATCGACATAGTTGATTTCGAATTTGCAATATTAGTATATAATACATGTATTTGCAATCGGCAATATATTTTTAATTAAATCCTACATAAATTTAAATTATTGTCAATATATTCCAAACACTGATACCTTTAGTTTCATCAATCGTGAAAAAAACAATTTAGAACAAACATTTAACTGTTTTGTGTGAATTGACTAGTCAACAATAAAATCTGTAGTGGCGTCATGATTCAATCTGACATAACACCTTTCGCACATTTAAAAGAAGTGTAAAACACCACAGTCCAATTTAATTCAGAGCTATAAGAGTGTTGCTGGCACAATATGTACCCACATCTACACGATCGCACACTGACATACACAAAAAATTCTTATTCTAAATTTAGCTTTGTTGTGGTCGCCTAAAACTTATGTCAGATTGAGGTCAACTTCCCGGATTTCGTCTGCAATTGAAAGCTTCCAAGAAAAGAATCACAAAAACTCTTTGTACTCATTTAAAGATGCAAAACCGTGAACGTTGTTGACAGATGTTGCTAATTAGTAGCACTCGTTTAAGGGTCAGTTTCACCCGTTCGTTATAAAGTTCCAGATATCTGTCTTAAAACACTGTTTTGTAGATAAAAGTTGCTGGCATACTTATATGTTTTTGATATAAATTTGTTATTTGTCATACAAGTTCATAATTATCTATCAGAGAATTTATCAGTATGTGTAGAAAGGTTGCATATACTCGTATATATAGATATTGATGTATATATTCCTATCCAAGACTTGTGAAACTAAAATCTGTAGTTGTCTGGCAAATAATAAGCAGAGAAACTTGCCTTTGGTATCATGAAATTTGTAGAAAACATATAAGTTATATAAGTTTATTTAAAATTCAATTCAATTTGTCTAGTAAGTGTACTAAGATAAAATGTAAATCTTATTGAATATAAAACGCAACTAAAAGCGTTAGAAATGAAATAAATTATACGGCCACTTTAGCGAAATAAAAAATAATGGATAAAATGTACAACATTTATTTAAGATAATAACGCCGTTGATTTTCTTGACGTAATAGAACCATGCGTATAAATCACTCAAGCATAGTGGCTGCCTATTCCCCAATAGGGGTCTACAATTGGATCCTTGATTTTTTAAACACAACTCTCACATTCGGAATACATCCCCCACGACACAGGAATACATACATCCTGTGTCGCGGGGCATTCACATACATGAATCGGACACAAAGAACACCCAGACTCAGAATAACAATTTGAGGATCGCACAAAGTGTGTCCCATGTGAGATTTGAACCCACTAGAAAGCGGCAGCACTTGACCCAGTAGAAATCGGGGTGGCGACCGCTTAAACCACTTTTTTTTATTCTTTTTTTTTTTTAACGTGTAAATCCCCTCGGACCGTCACCCCACCGGGGCTTGCGGCGGGGTGGTGTGTCTGACTCGAACCGACTAAAACCACACGGTGTGCCACTCTGCGCCTGTGAAGGGAGGAATCCGGGAACTGCAGTTGTTAACACGTCCGGACCCCTCCCAGCGCCTGCCCGCACAAGAGCGGGCACCGTCAGCTGTTAACATCTCAATTTAGGCGACGTACGACACACGCGTAACGTCGCCTCCTCGCGGGCGGCCACTAGAGCGGATGGAAGGGAAAGCCCGTCCCAACCATCCGCGGCCACACTCAGGGCGGCATGAGGCGCTGATAGGCGCGCCTCCGCCGCCCGGTTCGCCGGCGGCGGATTTGGTCCGAGTGGACATCGTCCTCCCGGGCCTTCTCCGCCACCTCCTTCTGCGAGATTACATCTTCGCAGAAGGTTGCGACCGCGGTAAAACTGCTATCGCTACCGGCCATGGAGCGTATGACGGCCGGTAGCGAGAGATCTCCTCCGATGACTGCAGTGAGGGCCCGACGCTGCGACGCCCATGCGGGGCAGATCGCCAGCGTATGCTGGGCCGAGTCCTCACTGCAGTCGCAGTGGCAGGCGGGACTCAATTCCCTCCTAGCGACCGAGTGCAGGTACTTCCCGAAGCAACCGTGCCCGGAAAGGACCTGCGTCAGTCGGAAGGCTGCCGCCCTGCCCACTCGAGGATGACCGGCTGGAGAGCCTCCACGGCGGCAAAGCCAGCGCGTGGAGTCTCCAGCCGGAACGACCATCTAGCCATAGTGGCTCGACGGGCGGCTTCACGCCACTCGCGTACCTCTTCGGGCGGAGGGCGATAGCCATACTCCGCCCGATATTCAGCCACCGTCGATAAACTTCGGCGAGCACTTCCGCCTCCAAATCCCACGGGGGTGTTCCGGCCAAGGCGCACGCCGCCTCGGTCGACACCGTGCGGTATCCGCGTATGGCTCTGACTGCCAATACCCTCTGAGGCCGCCAGAGGCGAGCCTTATTTAGGGCAGTCAGAGCCGCCACCCACACCGGTGCGCCATACAGGACCGCTTAAACCACTAGGCCAACCCAACATATATTTTATGGCTACCATACCATCACGAAGGGGAAACGAACGCCTTTTGTGTTTGCAAATATCTAGTTTCTGAAGTAATGTGTTATACGAATATTTAGTTCCTGTTAACGAAACGGCCAAGCCATACATTTTAACTGAGATGTAGAGTTATGAAGTTAGGGTTGGTAGAGTTAGGGCGTGTAGATTCAGAACTTTGGCATTATATTACATAAGATCTGATATCTTTTTCACGGGAAAGCCATATGCAGTCGCCTTGGCAACATTTTACATGAAAATGTTTTTGATGGGATTTCATTTCTTTTTGTAAGTTGCTTGAGGCAGTTTTTTTGTGTCTTTTTTTGGGCTGTGTTTCTTGTACATCTTCTTTCTTCTCTCGAAAAAGTCCGTGTACCAAAAGTAAAACCTCTAGCATAAACATTTGTGAAAGTCTCATACAAACTTCCACCCCCCAAATTTGGGGGTTGCGGGGCAAAAGTAATAGATTTATGAATTTTTTCTGTTGTTTGTATACTAAACTTAGTTTACATACCCAATTTCAGCTTTCTAGTACTTCAGGAAGTACCCTAACAGTTTTGATGATCATCAGTGTGTCAGTGACGAAATCGGTGTTTTTAGGTATCAATAAAATCTAAAGTATCAAAGCTATGTAACTGAAACTTTGTATGTTTCATTAGTCTATTAGTAACATCATATCCTGAGAATTTGAACGATCTGGTTTATCGGGAACCAAAGTTATGAGGGTTCAAAAAAACGACGAAACACTTCGAGAAAAGGTAGGTAGTGCCCTTCCGCTTCGCTTGGCTCGTCTTGGCGGGGGCACGACCGTGCCCCCAGATTTGAATAATGAATAGCGACAAAAGTAAAGCGATCAAGTTTAACACACTATTCGTAAATAAGAACAAGTTATACCCGTATTCTTCTTTCCTTTATATTGAGTCAATGATATTATAAATTGAGTCCACTAATTAACAATTAGTTATCATATGAATACATATTATGTATACATTTATCGTTTATCTACACATTGAATGTTCATTTGTCGTTCGACGTACTTGCGTTCGTTATTCGTAAATATTGTTAAAGAAGGTGATAAAAATATGGCAATTGTATATGTGGAGCACCAAATATTTAAGTGCATCGTATTTATTTTTCCTTTGTTTACGTGCCAACGGTCTAGATACTTTTGCATGCATTTGTGTGGAATAAAATTGTGCACGGTACTAAAGTTGTGTCGTTATTTCTTCACGTACTATTTGTTTGGAGGAACCATTAACAGCCTTTAAAAACTAGGCTGTGAAACCTCTCGGGTTCATTTAGAAATACCTTTGTAAGTGAACTAACACACATAAAATCTACCTCTATAATGATTATACTAAAATAGTTACAACCACAGGTTTAACAAACCACTTATACCTTAAGTGTTAGATCTGTCTTGATCAAACTAAGGAAGCTTGTTTGAAAATGTACTCTTGTTAGGAGAACACATTTATAAAATGAAATTATTACAAATCAAATAATGAAATATTTTGATATTTCCTTCGTAAATATGATGGCAGTTTGTAGTTACGAATTTCACAGGAACATTCAATTAATAAAAGTAATCCAGGGCTACTTACTGGCAGGGCTGGCACTCAGAAAGTTAGCCTGAAGAAAAATATAAACAGTAGGTTACTTATAACTCCGATGTTATCAAACACACCCTTTTAGAACATTTTACTGTATTAAAGTTATATATTTATTGAATCGGGAAAGTTAATTTAAATATGTCTCTTAATTAGATCATTAATGTACGCATGTTTGAAATCGTTAACATTTTCCGCGCCTTCTTTCATTACTTTTTTTTTTTATGGCACAGTGAGTAAATGAGCAGACGTATCACCTGAAGGTAAGCGATTACCGCCGCCCATGGATACCTGCAACACCAGAGGCGTCATAAGTGCGTTGCCGACCTTTGGGGGATGGGGAGGGGGACGGGGAGGCGATGGGGGTATGGGCCTCCGGTATCCTCACTCACTCGGTGAAACACAGCGCAAGAGCTGTTTCACACCGGTTTTCTGTGAGGCCATGGTATCACTCCAGTCGAGCCGGCTCATTCATGCCGAAGCGTGGTTCTCTCACGGTATTAAGTTATTTTTCTGATCTTTTGATATTTCAATATAGGAAGGGATATGTTTTTCCTAATTGGCACTCATTAATATGTTTTTTCATACACATCACCTTTTCGGAGATTTTTTTTTAAGGTTGGATAATAAATTTCTATTTTATATGATTTCTAATACCTATTCTAAGCTGGCATGTAATATTAACAATAATCTCTGATGGTGTTGGTAGTAACATACTATCTTGGTAGTTCTAATCTATATTACATCTTATAATTTCTAGATAGATTTATGTATTTTAGTACATATTAAGTTTAAATTAAACCTATTTGACATTGAGACAACCCTAGTGTTCAAGTACGTTGTACAGCCGTTGTCGGCTTGAGTGCTCTGTAAATAAAATATTAGCTTACTTCAACATAAAGGAGTACAAATTTTTAGATAATATATTAAATTTATCTGTAAAATGTATCATATTATATAAAGAGCAGAAAAAATGAAACTAACTGACCTGATTTTTCTAGTTATTTATTTATCTTTATTGTATACACAAAGTAAAGTGGTCCAAAAAAAAAAGTTACAAAGTATGTATGTATAACAATCAGCTGTGTTATCGCTCACGGCGATTTCTTCCAGACAATCATAACACGAAAATTAGGTGTTTAAAATTTTGGGTAGCTTACACACAGGTAACACATATAACAAACAGTTATTTCTTTTTATTAATAACATCCTAGTCAATCTCATAACCTTCGTTTTTTATTTCTTCGTTACTTTCGAATAAAGTGTAACAAATTTCTAGTGAGCCAATAATAGTAATAAAATAAAAAATTAAGAGTTTACGAAATTATTTACTAATATTTTAAATACCAGTTTGTGTTCATCGGTCGAAGTCCTATTTAAAGTCCAATTACTACCACGTTCTTATATTATGTAATTATTTAAAATAGTATCGTTAAATACCATTCAGCTTCAAGCAACCCCTTTGTAATAGGGGACGTCACACGGTATTGTAAATTAGTACGGCCTTGGTACAATCTGAGTATCAATAGTGCAACTGCAACTGATAGTTAAGTTAAACATAGATGCCAGGGTGTAATGGAAAGGTTACAATGAATAGTAAATGACACTGACATTGGAGAGTGAAATCCATTTGAGGGTCAAAGTGAATACATTATGTATGACTTTTATATAGGTGTGGTTATTTTCAAATGCAGCAGAATTACAGAATAATTACTAATCCTGCATTACACAATTATAGAGTTCTAGCGTCAATTAAACGACAGGTATTGGGCCTCGAATAGTCGAAAGTTTATCAATGAAGAATGTTACAGAAACGGGGGAAAATTTCTACGCTACATGCAATAGGAAACGTAAACGACGTTGCGTGGGCGTGGGTCAGCTAGTTTTTAATAACCATCACCATGGCTGATAATTATTTCGTTTAAATATGAATAATAAGTTACAAATAGAACACATTCTTCACTCATACATCATCGGACACATTGCAAATCCTAGAATCAACCAGAATTTGCATCTAAGATCTAGCTTCTACAATATAAACATGTGTGTATGCAATGCGTGCATCATTCGACATGCAGTACTTCTACTTTCACATACAATCATCGCAATGTTGTTTATACAAATAAATAATTAAGGAGGAATGGAAAGTGCCAGTGGCGTTTGCCAGCTCGCTTGGCCATCAGAGGTGTTTACGATGTGCCGCGCGCCGTCCATACTCAGAACATATGCATAACGATTGCTAGGCCGATCTGCGTTAAGGTAGATCTTTTTACACTTTCGTCTGATTATCTTAGTTTAGATTTTCTTGATAGGGTTAGGTTAGATATTACATACTACATGTATTGTTAGGGTAGCATAGGGCAGTGTTCCGCAAACTTTTTGGGTTCAAGGTACATCTAGGAAGATAAAAATTTTTGGAGGTACACCATAAATAAAAAAAAAATTTAGTAATAAAAAACAATGTTTGTTATTAGTTAACAAAACTATATTTTTATTTTACAGTTTCATTGAGCATAGACGGTCTCATCTCTTCGTCGATCGTCTTGAGGCGTTCTCTTTTTTTAGGGTTCCATGTCAAAGGCAAAAAACGGAACCCTTATAGATTCGTCATGTCTGTCTGTATGTCTGTCCGTCCGTATAAAACTATACTATTGAAACTTGGTAAGTAGATGTATTCTGTGAACCGCATTAAGATTTTCACACAAAAATAAAAAAAAACACAATAAATTTTGGGAGTCCCCATACTTAGAACTAAAACTCAAAAAAAAAAATTTCATCAAATCCATACGTGTGGGGTATCAATGGATAGGTCTTCGAAAATGATATTGAGGTTTTCAATATCATTTTTTTCTAAACTGAATAGTTTGGGCGAGGGACACTTCCAAAGTGGTAAAATGTTGGTCCCCCCCCCCCCCTCTAACTTCTAAAATAAGAGAATGATAAAACTAAAAAAAATATATGATGTTGATTGATTGATTGATTACCATGCAAACTTCCACCGAAAATTGGTTTCAACGAGATCTAGTAAGTAGTTTATTTTTAATACGTCATAAATCGTAATCCGCAATTTATCGATCAAAGTTGCAACGAACTACAAGAACTTTTATATTATGTTACTTGCTGCTTCGGAACCCTTCATGGGCGAGTCCGACTCGCACTTGGCCGCTTTTTTGTTTTTTATTGTAGTAAGACTTACAAATCCTAATTCACATAAATAGGTCATTGCTCCATTCCAAATTATGTTCATCGAAATATTCTTCCGTTACTTTAAATATTTTATATCTACACACATCAAAAGTGTCTAGGGATCAACATATGTGTCTAGGGATCAACATATATTTTTGCAATAACTTTTCTCCTGATTGATATTAATTAAAATTTTCTTTAAGGATTCATCAAATAAAGTGTTTTCGTTTGTCACAGTAACGATAAACCAAGTCACCTTTGCATTAATAAAGAAATTTGCCATTTTCCTAATAAAAGGATTTTTGACATTTGAACCACTAACATTACAGTTCGAAAAAAAGACTGAAATAACAGCTTTCTTTAAAATTTTATTAGGTAACTTAAACAATTAATAATCCGTGTTTCTACCGCGAACACTAACACAAGAACATCGGTTTGGCATACTCAAAATGAGTTCATCCAAATCACGCTGTGGAATGGCCGCCCATGTTCGTTGCAACAACAAAAAAAGGTCTTCTTGCGACTGGATACCCTCCATATTCGGCAGAGCTCTTCTCTGTAGCATATCCCATGCATGCTCAATCGGGTTCAAGTATGGCGACTGAGCAGGCCAGGGCCAAAGCCACATCTCAATCTCAAGAAATCCGCATAAAAATGCTTTATCCCTAGACACTTTTGATGTGTGTATTCTTCCCTTCCTGAACATTTTCGGCCTATTTCTATTCTACCCTTTCCTGAATATTTTCGCTTTATTTCAGTTCTTCCCTTCCTGAACTTTTTTGCCCTATTTCTATTCTACCCCTTCCTGAGTATTTTCGCTTTATTTCTATTCTTCCCTTCCTGATTGAGCATGCATGGGATATGCTACAGAGAAGAGCTCTGCCGAATATGGAGGGTATCCAGTTGCAAGAAGACCTTTTTTTGTTGTTGCAACGAACATGGGCGGCCATTCCACAGCGTGATTTGGATGAACTCATTTTGAGTATGCCAAACCGATTCTTGTGTTGTTAGTGTTCGCGGTAGAAACACGGATTATTAATTGTTTAAGTTATTTAATAAAATTTTAAAGAAAACTGTTATTTCAGTCTTTTTTTCGAACTTTAATGTTAGTGGTTCAAATGTCAAAAATTCCTTTATTAGGAAAATGGCAAATTTCTTTATTAATGCAAAGGTGACTTGGTTTATCGTTACTGTGACAAACGAAAACACTTTATTTGATGAATCCTTAAAGAAAATTTTAATTAATATCAATCAGGAGAAAAGTTATTGCAAAAATATATGTTGATCCCTAGACACATATGTTGATCCCTAGACACTTTTGATGTGTGTAGAAATAAAGCGACAATATTCAGGAAGTATAGAATGGAAATAGGGCGAAAATGTTCAGGAAGGAATAAATAGAAATAGAGCGAAAATATTCAGGAAAGGGTAGAATAGCAATAGGGCGAAAATATTCAGGAAGGGAAGAATAGAAATAGGGCGAAAATGTTCAGGAAGGAAAGAATAGAAATGGGGCGAAAATATTCAGGAAGGGTAAAATTGAAATATAGCTACAATATTCAGGAAGTATAGAATAGAAAAAGGGCGTAAATGTTCAGGAAGTGAGGGACTACTCTTTTAGGAAGAGGGATGACGTAGGCCTTACGCTACTGCTATCATGCTCCACAGCATTAGAGCGTGTAGATAGGATAATATTTTTGATGTTCTCAAAAGACAATAAAGAAAATTCAAATGAGTCAATAGCGGGATACTTAGTTTGAAGATCCGGCGTAGTTGTGGATGAGAAATGACAATTTATATCATACTGACTAATAGTATTTTTGAACTCGGTTCTTCGGAGAAGTAGTTAATAGCAGGAGGGCAGTAGACTACACCTAGAATAACGCTAAGTCTCTTGACCAACCTACACTTAGTAGAGATGAACGAAACAAAACGCCTCCCTAGTGCTTTCGCGTAATTAACATCTGTGTACCTAAATATTTTTCTTAAGGCCGTCTATTTATGTTTGTGGGATAATCGTATTTTTCCGAGGCACACCAACCGATGACCACGGCACACCAGTGTGCCGCGTCACACCCTTTGCGGAACACTGGCATAGGGTATGTTAAAAAGGATTTTTTAATATAAATAACTGTCGCTGTATTTAGACACCTGCAATTCAAGAGGCACACACAATTCCTACAAAAATTTGGAAGAAGTGACGAATTAAAAAACTCAAATACAAATACATGCCAGTCCATAAATATTATGTATGTGAACCCTAAAACATTATATTCACTCAATTTTCAAGCCGTGTCTGAAATGGGCAAACTATCTACATAGAAAAATAATGATAAAGCCAGAAAGCTAACAGATTTAATTCAGCTGCCCCATTTAGAAGATTGGTTAATTTGATATCGGTCATGCTTAAAATGAAGTGAAGAAGATTAACATCTGTGTACTGTTATAAATGTTTCCCAACCCTAAGAACGTTATTATGTAGACACTTGATCAAATAAACTTCGTAACTCTTTTAGCTATGGTATGAATCATTAATGACAAATGCGCTGGGAAGATGAGCTGAAACTTATTGCGGGATCCAAATGGAGGAGAGTTGTTTAAGACAGGAAGCAATGGAAACTACTGGAGGAGGCCTTTGCCAAAAGGCACACTGAGTTGAGAGACATCCTATAGCCAAACAAATCAAGCAGTAGTCATAAAGATTAATCTCACCCAGTTTAAGGGGCTAAATAAATAAATAAATGTATCATTAATAGTCTATGAGTAAGTACTTCTTAGCGACGGCGGATTATTTAACAGTCATATCAAATCAGTACAATTTTGTATAGTACTATGGCGTGACGTCACGTCTAATCTAAGAGGTAGGTACCGTTTGTCGTTTCACACTTTTCAACACAAACTACTTTGTATAGGCATAACTCACACAACTTCAAGATCGTATTATGTAAAATCACGAAATTATGAGGCTGTTTTTATTTTATCACAAGATAAACAAATCTTTATAACGAATTTTAAATCCTTAAACGGAGAATAGAAACAAATATGAACACACAATAGATGTTTTTTTCGACTGACATTGACTTATCAAAGTCTCTTTTATATCAATAATCGTTATAATGTACGAATAATCGACGTTATAAATGACTAGTCATTTTCAATCGAAACGTTATTATTTTCAACTGTAAAAATAAGTTTTGAAGTGAAAACTTCTTTAGACGCGTTGAGCACTTTTTGGTAGGGGAAAATCTTTCGAGTTCGCGTCACCGTCAGGTTATAAGTTTTCACTTCTATCGGCAGTCTTTATGACTGGCAATTTTTTTTTCTTTATTAACCGTGGACGTTTTTATCGAGATGGAATTCGAAAATATCTATCAACTCTAGTATGTCATACATATCTAGTACTTATGTACTCTCTCTAGTATCTCTAAATTTTAATCGATGTGTCAATATAAGGAAATTAAATCGAGAATCTGAAATTGTAATGATCAATTTCTTTGTCATCTTCCCTATTCTTAAATCTGTCAGGACGGACATACGGTACCTTTTAGATTAGATGGATTATAATATTGATATGAAGATATATAAACACTAAATTCATCATGAAAGACAATTAAGGCTGTACTTTAAAATGTTATAGGTAATGATTTAGGCGCGAAATATTTTTTAAACTATACAATCTCGCTATAAAACTAATAGTTATAGAAAAGATTTAATATCTCTTTTCTAAGAAAAATTATATGTCCAGCATGTCCAGAAATGGACTGACTAATGCTGTTGATCATGATAGAACATAATAGATTGTAGGATTAATACTTTTAAACTTTACTTAACTTAGACTTTAAAGATATTATCGAGTTATTTAACATGGCAACAGCAAACCAGGGAAAGCGGTTGAGGTGGCACCTCCCGCCACCCACGCGCTCTCTCCATAGCTGTCTCCTTCAGCCCGGAACTCCGGCTCACTGATTGTACTACTCGGTGGAAAAAAAAACAAATTGTTCACTATACTTAGCTAAATTGATTCCCTTCGGAGTACATACATGACGGTATTTTTATCTACATAGATCTTTTAATAGAACTTGTGTTTATGTGGAGCGCGATTTCTTTTTACGTTTCGTAGCCTGTGTATTTTCCTTAGTAGCTAACTTGCGGAAAACGCTGACAAGGCGGTCAATACCTCCGGTATAAAGACGTGCTTAAGCGCAACCTCCTCGCTTGCGCCATACCAACAGATTCCTGGGAGCAGCTTGCTGGTCTCAGACCCGAGTGGCGAAGGTCAGTCGCAACGGGTGTCGTGAGGTTTGAGACTGCCCGTATGAAGGATCTAGACGCGAAGCGTCATAAGCGCAAAACCAGACCTAGGATCACGTACCACTATACTCTCAACTCGGACGGCCAGCTCTACTGTGCGCAATGCAACCGGACTTTCAAAACTAAGTTTGGTTTTGCTAGTCACATCAGAGCCCATCGAAGGGAGAACCCAGGCTAAACAGGGGGAGTCGCCATCACCGGATACGGTGTGGATGGGATGATGATGATTTTCCTTAGTGGTGATGCATTAAGAATACGGAGTGTCACCACCACCCTATTCACCCTGTAGGTATTGTAAGCAATACCTACAGGATGAATAGGGTTGTGGTTCACCTTTAAGGTGAATTATTGAGCAAATTACGGACAACCTCACTGCAATGAGAAAGAAAACTTGAAACAAAACCTTTACCAACATAGAGCTATTAAACATAGAGTGTGGAAGACATACGGCTGACAGTAAGCGGAAACGTCCAACGGTTAGAAAGAGAGAGAGGATCGCGATACCCCGTCTATCTTTCTCTATTGACGCATGCACAGTAAAGGACTAATAATGGTAATCCAATCACAACAATTAACCGTCGAATCGTTCTGCTATGCGCATGTGCAAGTAGAGAGAGACAGATAGGTACCGCGATCGTCTCTCTCTTTCTAACCGAGCGACGGCTGGAGGCTTGGCTCCCCTACTCTATCCATAAGAACTCTATGTTTACCAATGTGTGTGGCTAGATTAGTGCAGTAGGCTAAACCTCCTTGCTAAGTCTAGTAGTAGACTATGTGGGGGAACGGGTCACATGTCCCTCCAACACAAAGGGTGGATCCTCCGACCAGGCGAGGTGATCTAGCCTGGCGGGCCAACTGCCCTTTTTTTTATGGTGTGTTGTAACTTCGGTAGATGGCGCTGTAGTATATTTCTGTTGCGCTGTATGTGGAAGTCGCCACAGACTATATATATCAGATATGTGACTTGAATCAGCAGTGACAATACTCGTACATTTAAGGTACAATGTCTTTAGTTGAACGATGTTTCTCGCGTATGGCACCGATCATGGTCAGAACTGAACTATAATGCACTTTGTCGTTTTCGTATTTCAAAATAAATTGTATTATTCATGGTCACATTTGAACTTTAGTTTAACACACATTAAAGTAAAATAATTAATTTAAATGTGCTAGTTTAGTAGCTTCAGTATTAATTTGTCTGACTAAACGTAGTAATTCATTCATTAAGTCGGTATGAGGGTTTTCAATTGTTTAAACCTCTTTGCAAGAAAACAAACAACGAAACATAAAGTAACAGTTCAGTTGTTTCATATATCCATCTATACTAATATTATAAACACGAAAGTTTGTAAGTATGGATGGATGTTTGTTACTCTTTCACGCAAAAACTACTGAACGGATTTGGATGAAACTTTACAGTAATATAGCTTATACATCACTATAACACATAGGCTACTATTTGCCGCGATAACCGACATATACGCGGGCGGAGCAGTGGGCAACAACTAGTAACATATATTTGAAACAACTGAACAGAACGAGTCAGTTGACTATTAAAGGTCTGATATTGATGTAATACATCTTAGTTCACCCTTCTCATAAGGTGATAGATGTCATGTCGAATGCGCTTTCCAAACGTTAGACGAATGGTTGACATCAATTAGTTAAGGTAAAGTCAGAAAAATCATTATTTCGAAATACCTATTAGAAACTGTATACACGTACGTCGTACAGTGAAACAGTATTCCTTCAATATAAACGTCAACAGGTATCAAAGTCTGAGACACGCACGGAAAACGATATTCCAATGTCAAATCTAATTTTGATATGGCAGTTGAATGTACATGCCCATGGTATATATTTCGCAGCTAACTAGCTTAATTAGCCATTCAATTAACAGCCTAGTCTCTTTACTAAACAGCGCTATTGAACTAGCGTCCTCGTTACGAATGGAGGCGAAAGGTTAGGTTAGGGTTTTTTTTTTGTTTAATAACAAGTTATTTTTGTTTTAAAAGAAAAAAATATAACATAACCTAACCGCTAGTTAAAGGGCGTTGTTTAGTAAAGCGCTAGCCTGTTATTTGAATGGCTAATTTAACTAGTTGGCTGCGACATATACACTATATCGTATATCGCACCGATTAAGGTAGTTGAGTAATATTTATATTCGAAATCTATAAAAGTACATTTTCTATTCTTTGTAAAGTTAATATGTAAATGTGTGTAAAGGTATTTTTTAAGTTTCAAACCACGATCTTTCTCCCGCTTTCCTAGAATAAAAACGAGAGGACATTCAAATTAAATTCAGATCCATGCAGAAGTAATGCATATTTGAGTAACATACGAGTATATCTAATGAAACTTTCATATGCATAATAATATTAAGATGACCCCTAAGGAAGTAGGGTGTTTGCTGTATAGTCACTTTCTTTCAAGATCATAGTTTTACAAATTAAAATAATCAAACCTCACAGGTAAGGAAAGGGTTGTCAACATAAAACGTTAAAATTATAACTATACCGCGACCGGCTGTAACCGGGGCATTACGCACTCATCGTTTCTAACAAAAACAATTTAGTCATTTAAAAAACAGTACTGCCCTGCCAAAAATTTTATTACGCGCTGTATTAGTAGCGCATTAATTTTTTCTCAGTTTTTGGTTGTCTTGAGAATATTTAAAATTAGTTACATAAAGTTAACTTGATAATTACCTGTCTCGACGCGCTACGGTTGTTAACTACGTTCGCTAATAATTTTCAACTAACCTGCTATCGATTTTACTCAATTACTCGAGCCACGTTCGCGTGATAATACCGTTTAATTTTCCCCCTGGACGTTGGTCAACGACTCATAATTTTAGTGCTCTAGCTACCTGTTGATTTATAGCGGTTTCAATGCCTTGTTGGTAAATAACGTTTGAAGTTTTGCTTCACCACAAAACTCATAGAATAAACACAAACCATTATTTTTGGGGAACGTATAGTGGGCAGTTTACTGTTTTGATTGCGTCAGGATACACGGTGCTAAATTAGAGTCGAAATACATTGTGACAGCCACCATTATCGAACTAGCCTTGTATTTCAGAGCAGTATATAAAAATGATTCATATTGATCTAAATCATTATGCCTTATCCTTTGATTTAGGAACTCGACGTGGTCTATAAAAGTACGGTTGAGTTCTCACATTACACGGTTTTGACAAATAGCATATGTAAGTGCGACGTATTATTGCAAGTGCGTGGGAGTTAACTACCGCACTTACGTTTATAGAAAATGTTCAGTCCGTAACTGATTACCTTTAGGCTTACATTCCAATTTCCGTTTGTTGCGCTCCATTGCAATGTTGTTGGTGCTCGAAGTTCAGACTGTTTATTGAGCTTACATGACGACAGTTACACACGAGTGGAATCAAAACTCTACTAATTAGTACGTGGCATTTATGTGAGATGGTGTGTGAAGTAATTTTTTTTAATTATCATGTGATATTGATTATGATTGCGAGTATAATGTGGAAGACCGATGCTATGCTGACAAATGTCATCGCATCTGTGTTGTTCTAGTGCCTTTCTTTCTGACATCTTTGTTTGTATTCTGGTGGAGTTCGAAAGTACACTGTAACAAGAATAAAAAAAAAAGATTTAATTTTGAGTTTATAAAGTTTTTGGTAGGAATCTGAAGTTAAGCATTTTTTTCAGTTATAATATAGTACCTATGCAGTAAATAGCGTACAGAGAGTGACACTAAATTTAATATGTTAGTGAAATTAAAAATGTATCATTTATAACTCGAAAGCTCCGCGTTAACTCAGTGGTTGATAGTTAATGGAAATACTCGTGATGTTAATTTTCGCGCCGTGCCACCATGACACGTTACGACCAGCAACAATATAAAAAGAAACCCGACCTTAAAACACGAAGTCATTCGCGGTTAACGTTTATAACGGAAAATTAATTAAAATCTCTTCATAAAAGCTCGCTGCATTACAACTCGGTCCGCCCTTGGGGAACACACAATAAAATGTATTTTTGGATACGCCCAGCCACGCAGCGGAGTAATATCTACGCCTCCTAAAGAAATAATACGTGAAACGTTGCGAAGAAATGTGTTTTGTCCGGCCTTGTAAACATCAATATATAAAAGGTCTAGTGCAAATAGAAGCAGCTACGGACGCCGAATTTATCCACTGATAGAAATGTTTTACTAAACGTTCTTCACATTTCACTGTTGATCACTTAATTTTCTACAAGTAAAAGTGATGTCGATTAATGTTGTGTGAGCAAAAAGCCGGCTCCGTCAAACAACTGCAGTCAAAATTATACTAATATTCGTTTTTTGTACTTAGAACTCATTAATCAATGGGACCATCAGTATCCGTAGCTTTAATTGCGTAAAATAAAATAAAATGTTTTTTGAGTAGATGATAATGTGTGTGTGTGGGGGAGATCATATGAGCAAGGAAATCATGGCAGCGCTATAGACAAATAAACTCATACTCATATAATATATAATATTATAGTTAAGACTATAAATTTGCTATAATCTTTTCGTTTCATAGTAACAGCCAACATAAATAAAGCTATATAATGGGCATTACTTTTTACTAGTACATTAGCGTTATATCACTAACAAGACAATTATACCAACATTACGTTCGCTACACTTGGACGAATGAGAACATTTACACTGCAATAATCGTATTCTGCACTTAAGTGTAAACATATTTACAAAGTATAAGCTTAGATAAAGAACACCAAGAATCCACCACCTGTTGCCTCTCGAATCGGTTTCCGTAAACCGGTCAAATACCTTGAAAAATTCAGTGTGTTGGTGAGTGTGTTGGTGTATCGCACTGGCGCGCCACATTATTGACAATCAATGAGCACTCGATAACATTATGTTGAGTGCGGAGTATTAGTGACGTACTCACGCCGAATGTGAGTTATGCCACCGCGCCGAGAGTTATTTATAAAGTGTTTTCAAATTGAGTGTTTTATGTAGCACAACTGTACACATTATATCGCACTACAATATGGACCGTAACGGTCTTTATAGCGATATTTGTGGCGCACATTAATGCGCTTTCCTTTGCATATCTAATTAGACAATCATAATAATGTTAATTGGCAATGATATTTATGAGTTCTGAGGTTTTGCTGACCATTACCGCATTACGGCGACGTGAAACATAGTCGGATATCTGTTATAATCAGACGGAAATAGAGTTCAGAATGTTAGCCATTTCGATTGATATTTGAAATTCAACTCTTTAGGAACATGACTCTGATTCTACATCGGTTTGTCACCGGACATCGGTTACATGTCATTGCTCTACACTGAAAATATTACTAGGTCACTCGTTTTTTAAATCAAACGATAGTAATAAAATGTATATCCCTGCTGTTTATACTTTAACTTTAAAGATGAGTTCTTGGATTAACAAAATCCTCGATAAACGATTAGGCTTTAGTTTTCTAATATTTAAAATATTGGAAATCTCAAACCCAATCGTAAATATCTCAGCAAAAACAGTTCTAGAAAAAATATTGATACGAGTATATCTAACTAGCTGACCTACGCAACCTCGTTAGCGTCCAAACTACCATACCCCGTTTTAACCTCAAAAGGGGGTTGATTTCTAAAAATACATTATTAGTACACCTCCATACCATCTATAGAGCATACATTTTAAATTTCAAATCTCTTACTTCAAAAACATAGGACTTTCATACAAACTTCCAACCCCCGTTTTACCCCTTAGGGGTGGAGTTTCGTAAAATATGTTCTTAGCGGATGTCTACACCCTATAAGGAACCTACCTGCCAAATTTCAAGTTTGTGGGTGTTATAGTTTCTGAGATTTCGTGATTAATAAGTGAGTGGTATTTCGCTTTTATAAATATAGATAAATAAATTCAGATTCTAAATGAATTTTGTTTAACGGACTAATTCATTACAAGTTTCTTTATTTTACTATTGAATTATTAGTTTAAACAATTAACAGAGGATCTATGTAAATAAAGGATTTCGGGTGTATATCACAGTAAACATAATTTTTCATCACCTGATGGAGACAGGAAACGATTTTTCTGACCGTTTCTTCAATTGTATTTTTGGAGACATCGCAAAGGGTTTTGTCTGGTTGCCTTTGGCGCTGACTACCTAAACCTGCCGCTAACACTTTTTGGAAATATCCTCATTTCCATGGGACAAAGAAACGTGATGATGGACAGGTTGTTATTTCATCGAGTGAGTAAGGTTACCGGACTTTAAAATTATACTCCCTCTAATTCAAGAAGTAAGTATTTAAAGGGTGGCGATACGCTAGTGAATTACGTTGTAAATTTCCATGCGTGGTGGTGATGGTGATACCCATTAAGTGACCCTCGTTTGCCTCCAAAACTTGAAAAAAAACTAAACTTTACCTGGCCACTGACCACCGAATATAAAAGAATTATATTATTGCACAAGTTCAGTAAATTTTGGAGGACCTTAAAGTTAAAAAAAAACTTGTATCTTAATATACAATATTTCTTTTTGTTCCAGATAAGCGGGCTCAAGTTCGAGACCCAATTACGCACACTAAACCAATTCCCAGAAACCCTACTGGGGGATCCAACGCGAAGAATCCGCTATTTCGATCCCTTGAGGTACGTACTAACTGTACACAAAAACCTTCAACTGCTCGTGCCTGAGATTGTTGCTGGCTTTTGTCCAGACTGTTACAAATGTAGAAAATCAGGAACCACCGATACTTAACTCATGATATAACTTTTTCTTGTAGGAACGAATATTTCTTTGACCGAAACCGCCCGTCTTTCGACGCAATATTATATTACTATCAAAGCGGTGGTCGACTAAGACGACCCGTAAATGTTCCACTGGATGTATTCTCCGAGGAGATTAAATTCTACGAGCTTGGAGAGCAGGCAACGAATAAGTTCCGGTAAGTAAATCTCGCAAGCAAAATAGTACAATTTAAAAGAAAAAGCAACTAGTAAACCATCTAAATTGTTTCCAGGGAGGATGAAGGATTCATTAAAGAGGAGGAAAAACCACTGCCCTCCAATGAGCGCCAGCGCAAAATCTGGCTGCTCTTTGAATATCCCGAGAGCTCCCAAGCTGCACGAGTTGTGGCCATCATCTCTGTATTCGTGATCCTTCTCTCCATTGTCATCTTCTGCCTAGAGACCTTGCCTGAATTCAAACACTACAAGGTATTCAACACTACCACCAACGGCACGAAGATTGAAGAAGATGAAGTACCCGACATTACCGACCCGTTTTTCCTGATCGAGACACTTTGCATAATATGGTTTACATTCGAGTTGATAGTGAGGTTTTTAGCGTGTCCAAATAAATTCAACTTCTTCAGGGACGTGATGAACATAATTGATATAATAGCTATCATTCCGTACTTCATCACATTGGCTACTGTGGTTGCTGAAGAAGAGGACACGTTAAACTTACCCCGGGCACCCGTCTCTCCACAAGACAAATCGACGAATCAGGCTATGAGTTTGGCTATTCTACGCGTTATTCGATTGGTACGAGTTTTCCGCATTTTCAAGCTTTCGCGTCACTCCAAGGGCTTGCAGATCTTAGGCCGCACGCTAAAGGCGTCAATGCGAGAACTTGGCCTTCTCATATTTTTCCTATTTATCGGTAAGTTTTTTGTTGCATATTACTATTTTGTCATTTGCATTAATTGTGTTTTGAAGCATATCAGAATCAATTGGCTTGAGAGTGGTCAAATAAGAGTGTTAAATTTAATATAATTATGACACATTTGTGACTGGAAAGTACAAGCTCATCTCTTGTACCAAACTTTAACGTTTCATAACACGTCTTGGTTATAATATTCTCAGTCTTTGCTCATGGATTTATTCCTCATTTCACTCCATATTTTTCTACCTGTAAAAATAATATGTAGAAATATGTAAAGAATTTTTATAGACCTTTACGAAGTTTATTGGCTTATTCCGTTTTGGATTTAAAGTCATGGTGATTAATAAACATGATATTGAATGATATGCTACAATTTTGTAAAAAAATGTGTTGTTGACCTAATATTATAATAATGTATCAAAAAAGTTCGATATCTCTTATTTGACTATACTTTAAAGATATCAGTATTTATACGAGTATTAGTAAGGTTCTTAAAATATTTTTGACAAGCACACCCAAATCAAAACAAGAGAAATCGAGCAAGGTGACTTTATAACATGAAGGCAGACACGACCGCGCCGCGACGCAGTGTCCCAGCTAATACTGGCAGGGTAAGCGTGGCACGGCCGTTGTACGGCCGAGGCACGGCGCTCGTCTAATGTAAAAGAGCCTGCACAATATGTTCTGTGTTCGCAGGGGTGGTTGTCTTCTCCAGTGCGGTTTTTTTTGCTGATAAAGATAGCCGAGATACTAATTTCGATTCCATTCCCGCCGCCTTTTGGTGGGCCGTCATAACTATGACCACCGTGGGCTATGGTGACATGAGGTAAAATCATGTCGCTAGCCCACCCTCCTAGACCGTGGCCGTCCTGCCGATCCCGCTGCCCCGCTCGCAACCCTGCCACTGTATGTCGCACTGTATTCTCCGTTGGTGTGTGCTTATTCTTCAAGGTGTGGTGCTGTTCTCGTCGGCGGTGTACTTCGCTGAAGCTGGAAGCGAAAATAGCTTCTTCAAGTCGATTCCGGATGCTTTTTGGTGGGCGGTCGTGACAATGACGACCGTAGGATACGGAGACATGACGTATGAGACAGTGACTTCACCCTAAGTTTCATCTTTGCCTTCTCGTTCTCCTTACATTTCATTTTATCCCACAACCTTGCAACGGTATATTTAACACTACTGCGATGTTCTTTCGCTACATCATGTAACTACATAAGCTTCAGTTTGATTTTATCGTCGGTTCACTAAGAACTAAACTAAATCACACTTTGTATTCACATTTTTATTAAGACATGCACGTTTGGAAACGTTCCTTATTATCTTGTTATCATTTATTTTTAAAAGTCTTGTGTTATCATTATCTTCCTGAACGATTAGGTTTTACATGGAAGCTAAGTTGTAAAATTTCCCATTGAGCTACAGTTACACACTCGCACACTTGCATGTCGGCGAACGACAATAGTCGTCGGAGTGACTATCGCCCTTCAAAATGTCTATCCTATAAGATATTATATATTTGAGAGAGAACAGTACAAATATAGCAGCTTAGCGGTGAAGATGCCGTTGCTGCACAGCACTCAGTCAGTGATAGCATCCCTTACATCGTGTACTTGTCCACCGCCCGATGTACGCTCCTCCGTTACGCTTACGCTGAACGTTATATTAGATGTATCCTGTCCGATGTTATCTGTATCGTGTGTATGTTGTAGCTATTACAAATTATCTAATATCAACTCATCGAAAATGGTGCTCTATATTCTACGCACAGGTCAATATCAAATTCAGTACATACATTTCTTGTTTAAAGTGTGCATTACAAAGGTACAGGCTTGTGTGCGCCCACTGTGCGTCTGTATCGGCACGCTCTTATCGCGTCTAACTCTCTCTCAGTCTTGTTGTTAACGAACCTCGGTGCTCTCCCTGGTGGTAAATTTTACACACAGGTGCTACTATGTAAAATTTATGTTCAGAACGATTCATTGCTTTTGTCATTGGCTTTCGATCATTAGCTTTTACACGCCATTTTCGATAGAGAAATAAGTGATATTTACGTTTAGACGTAAAAATATATCTTGCATGACTGTGAGCTCGTTACAGTAGGAATGAGAACAATTGTCATTGTTTATGTTCTAGCACATTTTATGTTTAATATTTTCTAGGAGTTAGTATCTTTCTATACTCTTTGTTTTCAATATCTTCTTTAAAATGTAGCGCCCTGTGAGATGCGACATTAGCTAAATAATGTTTTACTATACATTTCTAGTGTCGGCTATTTATTGCCGAGACGGGATATGTAATTGGGTGAAACGTTTGAGTGTCAATGTTTCGTATGTCACAGGGACGTGATCGCTGGCGATAAACAACGAAATGCACTGCTATAAAGATATAGGTTACAGTAATACTGTAACATGCTGGCGGGTATGTGCGGTGATGGATGAAATGGTACTGCTTGCGACCTAGACTGTATTTAATGCGAATGGTCTTATCTTCTACTTTAACTGTTTAAATATTGTAGCCATTTTGTTCACGATCTGATTATTTCACTGTATTATATAGCAATAATGGTACGTATTAAACACAATTAATGCATGAATATCATCAAGTTTATATTTATTTAGTTCCAAGCAGTTTATTTAGTTAGCTTTCTCGAGTGGCGGTATGTGGCACTGTTTAACAACATGCTTATGGTGTGCAGGCCTGTTGGAGTGTGGGGCAAAATTGTGGGCTCGCTGTGCGCAATCGCCGGTGTGCTCACCATCGCTCTGCCGGTGCCTGTCATCGTCTCCAACTTCAATTACTTCTACCATCGAGAGACTGATCAAGAAGAAATGCAGTCTCAAAACTTCAATCACGTTACTAGCTGCCCTTACCTACCAGGGACTATGGGCGAGCCTTATTTGAGTAAGTGTTCCAGTATTTTTACACCACACACCGTATAAAATATTTATCACTCTATATATGTTCAATGGCGATGTTAGCGAATGGTAACAATTGTAGGAATGCATATTAACTCAGTAAATGTTCATATGTGATACGTCCCTTTTCAACACTTTTTTTTTAAATTACCATTCACCGCATGCGTAGCTTTCCGATATATGACAGCATGTTATTTATTTTTTTATTTCACTAGTATTTTTTTGGTTATTGTCTCTTTTATGTTGATTTTCGGTAATTTCAGGTGGCAAACACGATGAGAAGGACGACATCTGCAGTGAACAATGACTGTATGACAGTTTTGTTCTGTTGTTTTTTTGTAAGAACTTAATACATCGACAGAGACGATACTTGTGATATTACCGTGTAAGAGACGAGCGAGTGCACTGTGTTCTTTTGTTTTTGTGTAAATATTTTTAGTTTTTAAGTGATGTAAAATAATTGAATAAAAATTGTTATTCATTTTTTTGTTATGTTTGAGTTATTTACACTTTTTGTTTTATATTGATTTGATAACAATTCGCGAATATAAGTGAATAAGGCAATTTGTGCCTTCTTTAATTATATAAATTACAAGTGACAATCGCCATCTCCTTGCCTTGCATTTGATGAAAAGGTCAAAACCTTATACATTAGACCGATTCGTTTTTAAAACATTTACAGAAAAGAAACATTAGACAGAAATTAACAAAGGAACAGTGCTTCAAAGGAACAGTGCTTTCACTTTCTTATTTGTTTGAAGACAGCACAGAGAAGTCAATAAGGCTGCGTAAAGCGGCAGCCTCCCGGGTCAAACTGACCTTGTTCTGAGGATAGCTAGACAAGTGGGTCAAGGCGGACGAACGATTCCGCGGTCGCTGGTAGCTCGAAAGTAATGATAAGTCAATTGCTTCACCGCAGGTCCACCAAACAAATATTTACTGGTTTTCAATTCCCATCTTCAACTTCGATAACCTTTTATTTATGCAATATAAACTGACGTGGCTATCTTGTAAAAGCAAACTCGCAGATGTTATTACGTAGCCCCTTAGACAAATGAGAACGCGTCTATTCTCATTTTTCTCTTAAAAGTATCTTAGTGTAGGTAGGTAGTTAGATATATTTATATGACGTTAAAGTACTACAGTGATTACAGCCTGAAAGATAAAACATATATTTTTATTAGCTTATCCTGCGACTATGATCTCTTTTGGTCCAACCTTGGCCTCGCGGAGATTAAATGATTAGTTGTAAAGCTTCAGACTTTCCTTTACCAACTGTGCAGTCACATTCTAACGTCACAGAACTCTGACTCTACTTTGTGAATGCAACAGCAGGAATCACCTAGTGACCGCGTTAAGCCCGAATCGCCCCTCTATATCTATCTTGGCATAGACATTCAAGCAATCTATTGAAAAGGCCGGCCCGCCCGGCATGCTGGCATGTGAATGGCCCTTGTCACTAAATAAACACGCGTACCAAAATAGCTCAACACCGTTATTGTTTGTATATTTTAAGTGATACTACATGCAATTGATATGTAAGTTGTTTTTTTTTTTTTATAACAGTGCTTCAGTGACGTCTTCTTACATATGTTCTACAGGTGATTAATTTGAGCTTTAGTGATGATATCAGCAGACAATATATTTTACAATATACTCTATTAAGTACTAATAATGACAATATAGACATAACTCAATACTTAATTATCTAAATATAGGTACTTATTTTTATGAAAGTTTATACATAATTATTAATCATAACAAAATCAAAACTAATACCTACTAATATTTTAGAAACTACCGTGCCAGTTTACACGATAAAAAAATGCATAATAGATATTTGAACAACGTTTTTTAAATATTAGGCAGGTATATTGTGAAAGTACGTGTTTTCAATTGAGTTGTAAATCAAGGAATAGTCGGATAGGTACGCACGCTATGGCGGCCCGCCAAACAACGCGTTCAATTTACAGCGGATTTACATACAATATTTTCCCTCTCCCTCTAGCGTTAGGGTTGATTCAATAGTGTACCTATCGTATATTTTTCAATTCATTCTCTAATCACCAACCAATAACTGATATCAGAATAATTTTAATTCAAATTCTTAATATCAGTATGTACTGTCGCGGTATATCTTAAAGCGCTTTATTCCACGAATATGTGTATGTTTATTGGACCGTACTCGGGTTGAACGCCGCACATAAACAAACGCTAAACAGAGTATAATTATATCAGGTGAAGCTAGACAAATAAATGCTATAAGTGTTTGCACATAAGATTTAGCCTGAATGACTTTATACTACGATTTGATTTCATTTATCTGCTACTGATTTTTATTCATGTAGAATATGTAGAAAATTCTATATTTATAGATCATATTCGTCTCATACATTCATAAATCCCTATTAGTTTGGAACGAAAGTTAAGTTTTAGGGCTCGTTAATATTTAATTCAAATGAACAACACAGTTGGTGCAAATAGTTCAAACTCAACATAGTCGGGTCTAAAGAGTAATATCAGAATATCAGATCAGATCAATTGGATCAGAATCCAGGCTGGCTGAGCTTGTACTATGGATAAAATGGAGTTTGCTAGTTGTAGTATGATATGGCTAAAACACGAATAAATGGAATAAATAGTTACTGTATTTTGTAAATATATACACATTAAACATAGAAATATCTTAACTAATCTAAACAGAAAGACTAAATAATATGGGCGGAACGTAATATTCGATGAGAACGACCTTTTGTTCTGTTTAGGAGTAATTTATCTACAAATAAAATATATAAATACAGATTCTGTCCGATTTAGCATCAACCGTATATGACATGTGTCAGTTTTCGTTATTACCTACTTATATAGAATACGATTTTTTTCTCAAAATATAAGGACAATGTTAATAAGGGGACTTTCGTTAGAAAGCACGACAAACAACAGAAATAACAAGCTAAAAAGTACTAATTAGAAGTAATATCATCAAAAGGCTAGCTAGCAAACTTGTAGTCACCCACGGACTGGAGTACGAATGTATGGGATAGTTTCAGGGCCGATTCAGAAGAAATCCTCAGTGAGTGATGACTCCTCATCTGAGATGATGGAGCTTGATGAAAACGCGTTGCTGCCCTACCCGCACATAGAGGCGAATTTACGTCGTCTGCAAGAAGAGGAGCGCCTCCTGTTAGAGCAGCAGACTGCCATGGAGGCCAGCGGAGTGGACGATATCGCCGCCCTGGAACACCAGGACGCCCTCCGCCTCAACCATGTAAGTGATCATGTAATTTAATTAGACAGGAGTTTTGACTACAATTTGTAGGTTTGAAGTAATTATGAACTGACATCGCCGCCATTCGAATGCCTAAACCCCTGATGCGGTTATTTTCATTCACTGGGTGAAAAGTTAAGATCATGCAAAATGTTCTTCATATTAATTAAGTAGTGTAGTGTAGTAAGTAGAGGTTACTTCTACTTGTAGCTTGCATTATGAGTCTACCACAGCCATACCTAAAGTATAAAATTTTCAAACGTTTCGTTAACTATTGTATATATTGCACAATAAACAGACCAACAACAAACACTAAATAATTGTCTAAGGATTCATTTACTAGTAAAGCAGCACTACAACGTACGTGTTGCGCATTTACTGATAAATCATTACTTTATATAAACGTGATAGACCATTACGTAAAGGCAACGTTTCGAAAAAGGTAGGCTCGATTTCATTGTGACTCTTGGGCCCACGTCCAAATATAAAAAGCTCACCCAGCTCTACTCAGCTCCGCTTTTGTCTTTGGTACTCTATTGAGCGAACTTTTACAACAAACAACGTGAGTTCCATTGGCTCTACAGTTCTCTTTGAGTTGTAAAATGTTACACAATTATTCGCAAAGATTTCCAACTTCAATATTTGTGTATTAAATATCACGACTTTCGTAGTTTTCAATAGTACTTCAATAAGATTTCCAACAATTGTTAGTCACATTGAATGCGCTGGCATTTATAATAACGAATTGTAATACATACCTTTGAATTGCTTGACATTTAAAACTTGGTATCGATATTAATTGTTTAAGAGCCGAAGTTAAACTTGATTGAATAACAATACAATTAGAATTGAAATGTGAAACTGTCAAATGTTTTATACTTGTATAGGTTAAATAAAAGGCTTTCTCAGAGTACCATTAGGTACGCTGAGAAAGCCTGTTCAAAAAATAACAATGTATTTTGAAAAAGATTCAATGTTACGATGTTTGATGGGCTGGCTTTTACAGAGAGATACCTTGGCCTCTCAGACAACTAGTACAAAGCATTCCATTGCCGCGCCTCGTTGCTCCACTGATAAAGAGCTCCAAAGGGTTCCGCCTCCAGGGCGTATGTTAGAGTTCTGGCCAAGATAATCGCATCTTCAAAGGAGATCGTGCGGAACTACCTTATAATCCTTATGGCCAGCACTCGCTGCGGACGTCGTAGTATCGGGACGTTCCCGGTCTTTAGGACGTCAAGTACAAACCCCATAAATCTCACGGAGAGAGTTTTTATCCCCGTGAAAATACAATACGAAAACTGTCTTTTTACCAAGTTATACCTTATTTAGCTGTTCAAATTTTTTTATTTTTTTATTTGTACATAAACAAATTACAATTTGAACTTATCAACGGTTTCCGCACTAAGCTCGAGGCTTGTGTCGCGGCAACCAAGACCAGATTTTCAGATTATTCATTGGTGCTAATTCTGTTGTTCCAAAATCTCTCCAAACAAAACCAGAAATCAAACTAAAAATTTGTGACGTTCAAAAGACACCTGCTTAGTGACGCAACAACAGAAATTAGCACCAGGGGCATTGCGTGAAGCAGACAACGAAAAAAGGGTCAGATTAAATAAAGTTTTCCGAAAATTGTGTCCGCACAAGCTCGTTATGTTCGAGTAAAATATGCAAAAGTGAGTCTAACAAAATCAAATTGTATTGGTGCGCCATCTGTTTTTGTAATAATGCATAATTTTTAACAAGTTCATCTACTTGACGCAAGAAAGTGCTATAAATTACTTTACTACCTATTAGAAGAGTTACATAGGTTTACAATAACGTACTGTATGCGAGCTGTATGCAGTCATAAATTAAGTAAAAAATTCATTCTTTAAGAGTTTATCTTTTGACATCGTGTAACCTATCAGAAAATACTTTAATAAGATAAAAGTATATAATTAAATAAATAGTAAAATAAGAAATTCAAAATTAAGGATTTAGCTGTCATTCATTAGTTAGTAAGAGTTTTAGACTGTATTAATTATAATAAATTATGTAAGACTTCTCTGGTTTATCGTTCCCCATTTTAGGAAATATTTAACTTCTTTAGATTAACAATAGAAAAGATTCACTTATGGGTGGAAGCCTGTTGTACTTCTAAGGGTACCCATACTCTATTCCTTTTCCAATATTTTTGATAATTCCAGAAATTAGCATTGTGGACAGTGCCATATCTAATGAATATCTAATCTACAGCTGCAGCAACAAGAGCTGCAGAAGCAGCAGGCGGTACAAGCGCATCGGCTGGCGCTGCGGCAGCACGGCCACGGGCACTCGCACTCGCACGGCGAGCACGCGCACGTGTTTGCCCACGGGTTCGCCCACGGCGCCTATGGCGCACGCCGTGAGCATCAAGCCCGCCGCCGCGCCACTTGCACTGTGCGCGTCAACAATTTGCACTCCGCAGAAGCTATCGAGACTGATGTCTGACTATCGGGTGAGTTACTTCACGCTCTTACAGCCAGGTCGCCATCATCCTCACTTCCATTTAACGCTTTACTAGGCGACTGATGGCCCTCGTAATGTACAAAACTTGCATGAATTGGCTTCTCTACAAAAAGCTGCTTTGACACTTAGTACATTGTAACGGTCACTGAGCTTTTTATTGAAACAATTTGCCTTTTCAACACAAGGCTTCTTATACAACGCTTAGACTGCAAAAATTTAAGGTTGCCTTACGAGGGTATTCAAATACCATTTGCTCGGTAAAGAGTTAATTTTTATCCAATGCCTTTATTCCACTATCTTCCTAGACTCTAATTGCTATCGTATTTTTGAATTAGCTGATCGCTTATAGAAAGAATACAAATTAAAATCATTTCACTTAATAGATACAGTGAGTCATCGTAGGAGACTAATTAGAACGAATGTACCATAATAATCAAAGAAAAATTACTATACGATACAAAAAATCTACTTTTATGATCAATACAGTGCTTATTTTCATAATTGCATAGGCATTTCAATAATGGATATTTAATCATTGCATATAGAAAGCTACCATGCAACGGAAATAATGGACTAGTAGGTAGTATAGTGAGCTGGCTATGAATTATTGATGCTAAATTTAACAATGATGTTTACCTGGAACGCTAGAGCATAAGGGCTTTTGGCGAACAAAACCACACTTTTGCTCTGAGCACCTCTCAGCGCCCCAAGCTATCTTCTATCATACTGCACGTTGCGTTCCATATAGCGTGTTGGCCAAACATGAAACACAATTGAATATCACAATCAAAGTCTCATTCAAATTTTAGTATCATATTATATTGCATAATGTTCATGACAAATATTGTAGAAAAAGCTTCTTTTAAAATTTGTACTTTTATTCAAAATATTTTTTTTATATATTAAGATAGTATTATTTATTTAAAATGCATTTTTTCTATTGGTACAGCCCCCTAGCCAAGTTGCAAGCGTTCTTCTTTCTGCAATCGTTAACGCTTAAATTCTTGTGTGATTGGCTATTACTTTGTACGAGTATAAGGTTAGCTAATGACACACTAGAATTTAGGCGTCAATGATTGCAGAAAGAAGAACGCTTGCAACTTGGCTAGAGGGGCAGTTCAGTATGACCCCAAGTACAACTCAAGACGCTACAACTCCTTCAGGTCAGTACAAAGGAACCATCTACAGGGAAGTACACAGGATTGTACCTTTTCTAAAAGAGGAAACGTCGGTTTTAAACTAGTTAAATAAAGGCATGGGAGGAAGTAAGCAGTGGATACCGGTTACACTTCCTTCCAAAAACTTCCTCTTCAATCAAAGCGACGGTAGGAAGCATTTAAGGTTGCTTCCTGCATCTACAGTAACGCTACGTATAAACGAGTTACACGGAAAATGTGTTACGCTCTGGACCCTTGCGCCGGAAGCCAGGTACACGTACCTGCCGTCACGTCTCGCTACAATCAATTATGTCTTCAGTCTTGTTTATAGATTTAATTTGACAACAGAAATACTTATACTATTTATTTATTATTCATTAGCTTTAGGGCTAACGACATTTTATTTCTGGAATAATTTAAAAAGTAGCCTATATATCTGGCTTGAATAAATAAAATAATAAAATCCAAACTTTGGCATTTGTAATAATAGTAAGAATGAATTTTCCCATTCGCAAGTTATTGAAGGAACCGAATTAAATAATTTATGTAAATACAGATAACTATCATATTAAATACTGGAGTGGACGCCTCTTCAGTTATTCTCTTTGACTTTAATACTGTAAACGATGAAAGATATTGGACCCTGAGAGATTTAATATATAAATCAATCAGTCAAGTTAACTCGGTCTAGTCTAACCACTAGCGTCATGTTGCGGTCGTGTTTGCTGTGGGTGCGGTGCTCTTTTATTTTTTTATTAACAATGCTAGGTGATAAACAATTCTTTCATTACGGATTTCCAAGTGAGTCAAGTTATAGGAGTTCCCTAATTCTGAGAGGGCTGACATGGAAAGTGGCAATATACTCGTATCTCGAGTATATTGCGAGTATTAAAGAGTGTTGGTAGTCGGTCGTTCACAAAATATATCAAATTCGAGTTCAAGGGGTAGCAAAAAAATGCAATTAATGGCCTCCCATTGGAGGTTAATAAGGGTTGTAAAAGATCGTTTTATGAACGATGTTGAAATGTTATGTGAATGGCACCATTCAGTGCACACTTTGCGTTCAGTGCACGCGTGTCCTTGCGATAGGCTTGAATGGATGCGGGCCATGCGATCGATATCCGCTGCGGCATCAGCAAGCCTGTGACGTCACCGCCTCCCTACCCCGCGCGGCCACGTGCTCGGTGTACAGGGCTAGGCCGCATCGATCCTGCTCGTCATCAGGGCCACCCCCTCTTATACCACCCTTAGTTTTTGACCCTGTTATCAACGCTCGATAATGAGAACCTTGCACTATTTGTAAATAATGACGCTCGCGTATTTTCCAAGAAAACTCATTTGTTGTTCAAAAACTGTTTTTTAACTGGCTGCAAGGAATGAGGAAGTTCTCAGTTCGATTGTACCAATCGATTTGAATATTATTTTTCTTCCTTTTGTTTCTTTTTAAAATTAATGAAACAATAGTATATAGTTATACTTTTATGTTGGATCAATATGATCAGTTGCAACCTATAATATTATTTAATTAGATCAAGCAATATTAATAATATTAACATGCTCAAGTCTATAATGAAGAGACTAATTTACACCCGTATTCCTCCTTCTTTTGCATACGTAGAACAAATATTTTATTTGTTATCTAACTTACTATTGGATTCCTTCCTCATTGTAGATTGTGTCAATAATTGTGTAAGCAACATGTTGTCCTTAATTGTTTCACCAATGTAATGTAGGTTTAATTTCCTATTAGGATTTAGGTCGCTTCTTCTGTAGGCATGGTCGCCCGCAGTATTTTCGGATCGATACCGCCTTGAAGACAAGATCGTACTACTTCCCCTTAATAGGCCCGGATAGCACTCTTGACTTTTGAGATGCAGGTCTCCATTACCGGTGGTCGTTACTTTCCAGTAGTAGACACGCTTACGCCTTCACCATTTATGTAAAAAAACTGAAGATCGCCAAAACGAAAGGAATTTTTAAACAGTTTAGCCATATAATCTATGTATGTAGATTGGCGTAGAATCAGCGTGGCTCTACTACAAAGGTGGTAGAGCCACGCTGATTTCAGCACGCATGGGCCGGCTCGACCGGGGCGGTACTACCCTCGCACAGAAAATCAACGTAAAATGACCACGTTCGTGCTGTCGTGTTTCGTTGGTGAGTGCGAGACCGGAGGCCCAAATAGTCTAGTCAACAAGTTCCATACTTGTTGACTAGACTAAAAGATGCAGCAGCATCACTAGGCCGCCATGGTGTGTGTCGCCATACTGCATTGTCTGCATTCGCAGTGAGTATGGCGACCAATACTCTTGGATTCTGCTTATGCTTTCCATCAGGCAGAGTAGAGTCATTTTGGCGGGCCAAACATAAAAAAAAATATGTAAATTTCGAGTCACGATGTATGTGCGCGATAAACTCCGAAACTACTGAACCAATTTTTATCAAATTTTGTAAGCATCTGTAATTTGGTCCAACTCGGTAGATAGGGTAGTTTTCATATCATTTATTGATCTCTAAAAAAAGGCTGTACGAAGTTCACCGGGGCAGCTAGTATATAATGATAAAATTATCTTTATATTTGAATACTGAATTTTGGCAGCCAAACAAAGATGCATCTTCTTCAGGAAGTTACGACAATACCTTTTCTGTTGAATATTTTATATATGACCACATTCAATTGTAATCAGAAATGATACTCAAGGATGACCTATGTCTGGCCTGCTACTACTTAAAACTAGCTTAGATGAATAAAACATTTCGAAATGTAGGTCCTGTATACAAACATAATATTCAACTGAGTTCACAAATTTACGAGAACGCTATGTAGTATTCAAATAGGGCTTCCTCATAACGTTTTCTCATGCCGTTAGGGAACTTGCGGTGATTCGTACATGTACTATTACTTGTTCGATAAACATTGTTTATTTGTTTGTTTTACCGGGCCATTTCCGCACAGCTTCTTGATTGGGTCGTTGTACGTGAGTTTGTCATCTTCCTACTCCAACCATCCTAGATCATCCCAGAAGCTCAACAGCCTTTTCAGGTCACTACATGATTCCGGGAGTGATGTTGATTGAAGGATGTCCTCCCGTTGATCTCCCACAGTTCTACATTCTGTGAGAACGTGCTGCGGCGTTTCTTCTGCCTCCATGCATCCCCTGCACAGGGGGCTGTCTGTTGCGCCTGTAGCGAATAGGTGTTTGTTTAGGGGACAATGCCCAGTCAGGATACCTGTGACCTTCCTGAGATCGTCCCTTTTTAGGTTTCCGTGCCAAAGGCAAAAAACGGAACCCTTATAGATTCTTCATGTCTGTCTGTCTGTCCGTCCGTATGTCACAGTCACTTCCGCAACTATAAGACCTATAATGTTGAAACTTGGTAAGTAGATGTATTCTGTGAACCGTATTAAGATTTTCACACAAAAATAGAAAAAAACAAGTAATTTTGGGGGTCCCCATACTTAGAACTGAAACTCAACATTTTTTTTTTCATCAAACCCATACGTGTGGGGTATCTATGGATAGGTCTTCGAAAATGATATTGAGGTTTCTAAAATCATTTTTTTCTAAACTGAATAGTTTGCGCGAGAGACACTTCCAAAGTGGTAAAATGTGTCCCCCCCCCCTGTAACTTCTAAAATAAGAGCATGATAAATCTAAAAAAAATATATGATGTACATTACCATGCAAACTTCCACCGAAAATTGGTTTGAACGAAATCTAGTAAGTAGTTTTTTTTAATACGTCATAAATCGTAAACTGCAATTTACCTTTCATTCAATCAACACAAATATAAAAAAAATGTTACTTGCTGCTGCGGAACCCTTCATGGGCGAGTCCGACTCGCACTTGGCAGCTTTTTTATCTAATCAGGTTGCGGACTAGTCTTTTTGATGCTACCGGAACTGCACTTTTTGTTTGCCTTGTTTGTTTTGTGTTTTACTTCCTATTTTTTGGCCGTGTCCTCTTCTGTTGTGAGGAAGCGGATATATCGCTCCCTGACATAAGGGGAACACGGCGGTCTCTTTTTGTTATTTCTTCTTTCTGGTCTTCGGGGATTCCACAGCGTTGTTGTCGTCGGTTATGCGAGTGCGAATCAGAAGCCCGGCCTTGAGCTTCTTCTTCATCTCCGACATCTTAATGACCTAATAATAATTATTTTTACGGGAATTAACGCGCTCACTATTTCAAGGTACTACATACCTCTGTTTTGCCTGACGTTTTGACCAGGTTGCACTGGCCGTGGTCACAGGCTGACTGGCTCAGCGGCGCACGCCCTCCGTCGTCGAATCCGTGAAGTCGAAGGTTCTTCATCCACCCGCATATTTTCGATATTATTGATAAAATTGTTTCGCCATGTACCGTCACATACCACACTAACAGGGTCCCTATTCTGTAAGCTGTTCCTATTCTGGTGTTTATCCGACTGCGCAGAATAGCGAGTTGGTATGTCAGGCGTATGGAAATGTCAGGCAAAACAGAGGTATGTAGTACCTTGAAATAGTGATCGCGTTAATTCCCGTAAAAATAATAATTATTATATCATGGAACGCGAAAGTTTAAAAATCTTAATGACCGTCAGATTGGTGTCCGGTATCGCCGAGGCGATGGTTTTTGCAGTTTTCTCGAATCAGCTGAGTCTCACTTTCGCGTCTTCACACCACGTCGCAAGTACCCCATCCATAAGTAAGGGGCGCCCACGGAAAGATCGAGCCTGCGAGCTTGAAGAAGGAGGAGTACAGCCTGGAGAATGCTATCGTCGATAGCCTCTTTGAGCTGCTCCGCCTACGCCTGTGAGAGGTCCCTGGGCGGGACGGTGGTAACTGCCACTTTCAGATGCGACTGAGCCGCATCTGCGTAGCACATCGTCCGCTTTGGTCGCGTTTCGAGGAAACTTGGTCAGTCCGGTCACTTGCAATCCCAGGCTACTCCTGTTCAGGGTCAGTGGGAGCCACGCACTGGCCGCGATTACCACTCAACTTGCGTCTCTTTATCTGCTGGCTGTTAGGTGGTGTTAGGTGTTGTGTCGGTACTGTTGTGTTTTTAGCATCCTGCTCCGTGATAGCCTTTTTCAAGGTGGACTGAGCAGGTTCGCGCTGCGTTCCGGCTGCTGCGGTGGCTGTGGTGGTTGGTAGTGGTTTTGTGGACTGCATGGCTTCCCTTCTGCGTTCCGGCGGTCCTTGCAGTCCTTGTTTTGTTTGGTGTGTGTGACTTTGTGTCTGTGCCTGCCGCTGATTTGTTGCGGCCCTTTTTGCAAGGGCGCTTGTGGCCGACTACAGTCCACTGTGTTTTGGACGTATTGTCCGAAGTTACGGCCTCTGCGAGGCTTGAAAAATCCAAAAAAGTCTTGAGCGAAATAACAAATAGTGACGGCAACCCTCCGAAGAGTGCTGGAGGTAAACAACAATACGGTCGCCCTAGTCCAGGAGCCCTGGATTAGAAAAAATAGGATATGTGGCCTGAGCAACATTGGTTTTGTATACAAAGTGCACCCCAACAAAACAAATTGAAAGTTTAGTGTTTTTTTTTACCCGACTGCGAAAGGAGGGTTATGTTTTTCGAGTGTATGTATGTATGTATATTTCTTTGGCACGCCCTAGAGCCTAAACGGCTACTAAAAAGTAAGGATTTTTGGCGCCAAAACATTTTCAACATTATATTACTTATCAAAATAAAGATTGTTTTACGGTGATTACGAATATATATAACTTATATGTTTTTATGGTTAAATATTGACGCAGTCGGGTTTTTCTATTTTTATTAATAATTTGTTTTCATAACTAAATGACGCAGGGTTTTCCTGCCCCGTAGACACGTACGGTACGGAATGTCATATTGGTATCATAGCAACAAGTGCTTGTGTTGAAAGTGCATACATACTTGTTTAATCACAAATATTATTATATTTTATTGTAATTGAATGTTTTAAACATGTAATTATTAGTATAGGAAAACAAGATTTTCGAAATTACTTGAATTTTATGAAATTCTATTGGAGAGTGAGGGCTCTGGCCCACACCTACGTCTGGCAAGATATATAAGGAGAAGTATGTGTCTGCTTAATATATGGGATTGTTGAGAAATTTAACTATCGTGGAAATTGATCTTCAGTTACCTAAATACATTTATTAGTTACTGTTCTCTTTGATTGATTGTTACTATTGTTAGTATATATTTCATTGGTGTAATTACAAACTGCCGCGTCCTGCCATGTAAATTTGAATTAGGGCAAATACACCTGATCTTTAGGGATACAGTTGCGTGATTAGGAAGATATCCTTATTCCCGGCGGCCTGGCCGATAAGTGTTTGTCGTCTAAGAGTTCTCTATGCTATGTTGTGAAATAGAGTTTAACACTGATTTCAGACGAGGCGTGCGGGCAAGAGGGCGCGCAGGCAGTGTGGCGCGGTCGACTGCCGGCGCGCTCCCCGCCGCCCTGCTACGTGTGACCCGTGTTTAGTTCCCCCGCCGCCCTTACCAACTCTGACCCCCTTTACCCTGACCAATTCATCCACTCACATCCGACACATTTGATCCTGCCACTGTCCGACTGCTCTCCATTCCACAACACACTCAGTCTCTCACACCGTGGTTCATAAATTAGTATCTGTTCATGGACTTTTATAAATAGCAACTTCATTGTAAATCCTTAAACAACTGCGTTGCTTATCATACATTAGCGATGAAGTGTTTTTGAGTACTATAAAAATAATAAAATGTAATAAAAATAAATTCTTTTAAAATACGCTTCTACTGTGAGTGCGACCCACCGCGGCCCTCGCCTCCTATTGTAAATATAATTGAGACAGCTTCAATACCGCTTAAATACACGTTCTATACCTACATTATTCACACATGTAATAAGTAATTAAGATACATTCTTTGTGACGAATAATCAAAAATAGGCCTACTAAACTTTTGATCCGTTCGCGGAGAACATTATTCAAGTGTCGCTTTGACGCTTGAACTGCTTGTACGAGCATATAGTGGAACGGGCGAAGGTCGCCAACCACAAAACTCACACGGACCGTACGTTTCCCGGACTTGACACTTGGACATACACACTTACACTCGGGCGATCACACAGATCACAGTCGACAATCGCTGGCCCGACGTTATGGCACCGACCTAGAGCCGAGCAACTCTCCGATCTCCAGATCAACGGAGGCGGGACGCATGCCCTTTTCCGTGCCCTGTACGTCACCGCTGTAGCAAACGCGCGAAGCTTATAAATAGCTCAGAATAATTTTTGAAACGATCGTTGGCTGAAAATGTCTGAACGACAGCTAAGAATACCAAGCGTTCACCACGATCGTGGAAGGATATCGAACTACTGGAAGACGAGTAGTTATAAGTTATTTGTGTTGTATATCGTCGTGCGTGAACTCAGTATATAATTGTTGAATACACGTGTCCACGTAACCCCGCCCCTTGATGTACCCGTCCCCATCCCGCACCCCCTGTACCCCCGAGTAGCGCAACAGTCTCGGCTATGTACCACATATTAAGTGTATACACAATTGTTTAAATGTAATAGTTGTAATGACGGCAATGCCATCTTATCTATCATCGTTGTTGTTATTTTATAATATATGTTTTATCAATGTTAGCTTAAAGTAATTTGTAGAACAGAAGTCGGTTGAGAGGCGCACAGTGTGCCAAGAGTGGTGTTACTGCGCGGCTAGAAGGCGAGGACATTTATAGTTTCGGTTGATTTCGGATTGTATTAGCTTATAATGTCACTGTTTAAACATATCTAGGAAGAATGAATGAATTTATTACACGTATGTTTTGTAAGTGATAGGCTACAGATGCGACACCTATGTACGTATGCAGACAGCTCGGGAACTATATCGCTCGGCTGTACACTGGCCGTTTTCTATACCTTCTTTTCGTGGACACGAACTGTGCGCTTAGATTATTGGTTGTTGTTTTGGCTTTAATGAGTATACTCACTCAACAATATCATTTTCTCATTCCAGTACATATAGTCTAGTGTAGTAAAAACAGATACAGGACAGATGATACAATGTATGCCAATATAAAGGAAGTCGGTTTTAACTTTGTGCAGCAATGTCTATGCAGTGAGGTGTCAATTCTAATTACGTTACTCAGTACGTTACGATCTGTCTGTCCTTTGAGTATCGTTTAGAGTTCGGTTGTAATACCGATATATTAATTATTAGGTGTAGATTACATCCAAATAATTTTCATCATATCATTATAACACATTTCATAGCGTTTAAACATATAGATGAAAGACATAAGTATTTACGCCCTATATTATAGTCTAGAGTAGTTAGTAGTTATAAATAGTAGTTAAGTGCTGCCCTTATACTGGGTATAATCCTTCGACTCGAGCGTTTGTCCGTCTACTGAGGCGAGAACACTTTTAAGGTTACACTGGCTGTCCAAAGCGGTCTATTCTACACCACCGAACATTTCGTCCTTCTGAAACATGCATTCGATTAATGCAAAACAGACTCGTGACCAAAGCAACAGTTTTGAAAGTCAATGCTCTTTCTGAGCACCCCACGAGAGAGTTAAGTCTGAGATGATGGACTGACACAGAGCTAGTTGAAAGTTGTAAAACTTAAAATTGATCTCCGTTCCCAATCATTCCCTTCGACTGGCATACTCATTTCGATAATGTTAACATTACGTAGACGTTGCAAGATTCATGTCGTATTTATGTAAATCGGTGTTTAATTGTTAAAGTCATAATGACTATTGTGTAATAGAATATAAATAAATAGCTAATGTTCCGTCTTCAAGCAGTGACTGGCCGTTGCTAAGGAACCGCCCCAGCGAGAGTCGCGAATAGTGCTGTCAGATTAGTGCAATACACGTGGTTTGTTTGATGTGCTACAGCGAGACTTGTTTTACGCGCAGAATGGGACAATAAGTTGGTGAAGAGAAGCGCATTGTAGTCAAGAGTGCCCGCAGTCAACGTTAGAGCTCGCGCGACAGATGTGAGGCATCGAGTTGAGCTCGACACTCGGCCGCCACTACTGGGAATAGTTAAGTTACAATAAATACAATAAATATATCAAACATCACATATACATTATAATAGTTTGAGTGTCTTCTTTGTAATTTATATCAATAATATCTGTCAATTAGAAATACGAATTATTTGGCAAATTAATTTAGTATGATATTCTTGAGTGTCCTGCAAGAGAACTTACGTGAGATGTTGTAATTATCTCAAGAGATGGAGGACGGTTCGTACCTATCAACAGTTAAGCTTCATGTACCGATAGATTAAATAACGCATTGCTGCAACGTCGATCTTAACTTATGAATATAGAATATTCAGTCGGGTTCTCTGAGTCATGTAAAGACTATCATATGAATACTTCATTTGTCAATATATTCTATTTGTGTTAAATGTTCGAGTAAGTAGACGATGTATATGCTACATTACATGTAGCGGTATACATATGTGCCGAGGCTGTTGCGACGAATAAATTAAATGTCATCAATGTTAATGTACCAAGTTTAAAGTGAAGTAAGCACCTTATGTTAAATGTAAATGTATAGTTTAATAATCGGATAGCACACGGGTCCTGTTTTGTATCTTGTGAAGGATGCTGCAACGCGGCAATAACTAACCAACTAAACTACGGTCATGACAAACCTCGCACTTGGCATATTGTATCAGGACCTGAGAAACGAAGTTAAAGATTACAACTTTTTAAAAGACAGTAGTAGGTACTCGGAGTTCAACAGATACAACACTACGGATGTTGACAGTATGCCAATCGCGTTGTTTGCGTTCCCGTTGTGTTGCAGTGATGGTGTGATGTTTATTGGGTGACTAAATCTCATTTACATTATGTGTGTCTATTTAATCATAGTCAATACATGTACGGTAGTTAGATACCCAGCAATTAGCATTCAGACTCAAATACGGAGTATGCCACGTGTTCTGCTTAGATGTCTCTCGCTTCACAATGTATTTAGATTAGAAATATGGTGTAAATGAGTCTTGGTCGATTGGAACCTATCTACTTTAACTAAAACACATTTGTTGTACGAACTGTAAGGGGACAGGCACGTCTATCGTTCGATAGCCGTGTGGTGTGTACTAGTCTCGCGTCTCTAACTCTTCTCCGCAGTCCCATATTGCTGCGTTGTTGCGCATTAATGTCACAAGTGGAATGATATACTGAGATAGCGTCGAGACCGCCGGCTAAATGGTGCTCCGGACAGAAGCGACTGTCTGGAGCGCGTGTAGAGCTCGAAAGTGCCGCGGGCCAAGTTTCAGTAACGCTCTCGTGATGGCACACAATCGTGCGAGACCTGTGTGGTCGACTCTCATATACAAGAACCAGATAGAGGTAAATTGTGAATTACTCATGTTGGCCAAAATTGTAGTTACGCCAGTTCAAAGAGGCGTATTATAATTTTCGCACAGTATTATTAGTTGATATTTCGTACGTAGTGTATGTATACAGAGGCGGCTAACACGGGCCCGGTACATTACAGACAGATTAATTTTCAACCATCACACTTCGTAAAACATACTCAAACGATTTTTGCGTTACTGAAACCAAAAGAACAAACATATTAAAGTTAATTATAATAAATAGTTAAACCCACATAGATTTCACAAGAGGAATCACGATTTTCTATTTAATTGAGTAATATCAATCTCGTAGTTAGGAAGGAGTTGGAAATGTTAAATTTATTAAGAAGTCTGAAATGGCCGTTACTACAGGCTGTATTTGATATGGTCTATAAGAAACAACTGTAATCGGTAATTTTATCTGTAAATTAAATTCAATTTAATTTAAGGTTTATAGTTAGGTGGTATCTGCAAACTTTTAGCAGTGTGTGGTAAATCTAAACATTTGTTAAGTTTATAGAACAGTTCTAATGTTTTGCTTGAATACGTTCGGCTGAGTGATGAGCGCGGCCGAAGTTTGCATGAATTCCGAAACGTTACGATGGGACCTGCCGTTTATCTTGATGAAGCTTCAAAATGATTGAGCTTGCCGATAGCTGCCTCTACGCGTGTTCTTACGCTTTACCTTCCAGTACTACTCATCGCAATGCTAATATTAATGTTAAGACTAAGGCTTGTCACGCTGGTCACAGATCATTTTATACGTTGTTCGTGGATATCGGCCGACATACGATTAGTGTGACAGGCACTAACAATCGGTATATTAAGTATATCCTAGTGGTACTAACGTATGATTTTCCTTATTCACTGGCCCCCTCTCCGTCCAGGTCGAAGCGTGTTCATACATTTACTTATTGAATATAAAGTCACAAAACTCAATGGGATATCGTTATTTACTAGCATCGATAAATTAATGTTTACATTAATTATTTTTTATGATCTTATTTCTAGTAAGATTATTGGCGTTATTTACAATTCTACATGAAATTCAGTAATTATATAAACTAAAAGAAAATGTATCGAACAAAAAAAATGTGGTATGCGCGCTTTGTTTAGAAGAAGATATGGGTAGTTTGTTCCGAGAGTTCTGTTGGTTGCCTCAAACACACAATAGATCGAACCTGCGCTGGCTGCGAGCTTACAGTATTGTTTCAAAGTTAACGATATGTAACAACTTCTTGTATTTCATTCAATCACTAATGTAAGTTAAATTGGAGCGAACTCTCTAGGTACATAATGACATTATCCTCTTACAATACATTACATTAAGGGTTTTATAATATTAAGAGCTTTTCGACTAGTATACTAACAAAAAAATGATGAGATCTTATGAATTAATCTGAATTTTTCGCGATAATTTATTATATTTAATATCCATCCAGTATTATTAGATAAATAGGTGTAATGGTGCAATTAAACCATTTTCTAGCTCCTATAGTATGTTAATGTAATATAGGTTCAGTAATTGGCCAACAGATATATTATTCATAATTAAGTACCAATATTTTACAGTAATTACGTTTGAACGGTCCCATCGCTCGTGAATCAAAAAAAATCCGATATTCGCGCCAGTTGATGTATTTTACAGATGATTAAATTCAGTGGCAGGTAGATGAAGTTATAAGAACAATTAGTTTTCTTACTTACTTGAAATTGCTTTACATTGCACCCTTAAATTTTAATAAACAGATATATAATTTCCAACAGTGCTCACTTGCAATACCTATTACTTAGGTATATAGGTAATCGAGAACTTGTACATATAACAGTCAATTGATTTCACAACTTGGAATGAACTGCCATATAAAAAATATAAAGAAATAAATGTGTTACCGAATTTTCTAAATTATTTCTTAATATATTTTTAAAAACCTCATACGACCGCAGATATAATCGGACATCGTAGTCTTTACCAGAGTTGATGAACGCAACTCGCGATAAAGAATAAGGTTAATCAAAGGTGCAATGTTAAGTGCTCTAAGCAAAGACAACAACAAAAACCAATTTTGATCCATATTCATGAGTCAGTTTCGGAGTTCATCAAATCTTAGGTCCAACATCTGTTTGTAACGAACAGTGCCGTTGCAGTCCTGCTGAATTGGACTTATTAGTTTTATAATCACGGATTTATTTCTACTTTAGGATAATGGCTATAGACTTACGAACAATGGTCATTTACCGTGGATTAGAGAAATATCGTTATGGCTCGAGAAATCACAACTAAAGAAAGTTTTAGTCAATGAAATAGGATTTATTCAACTAAGGACCAAGCTCCACGGTTGGCCAGTGCGCGTACGCATCGTACCGTTTCATGTTACCATCTATCCATCGCCGGTTATATGTATACAGTAGTACACTGCTATTGAACACTTGTATTGTTTTATTTGGGATCACTTGTGTACTCACATAGTGTATATATTTGACGGCACTACGGCCGCTGATCATGTTTTTTAATGTGGTGGTTGTTAACTACGCCCGAAGGCTAATGATGAATGTTACGGAAACATTGTAATTTAAAGCTTGTGTAAAACGACTGTATTAGTCAGAAGTACTCATTGTACAGCCATCTCACATTGAATGAAGAAGGCATTATGTTAAGCGGAGCTACTTTCTGAAAATGCAGAAGTTAAATCTCTTTGAAAACTTTTGTGGACTTTTTTTGGACTGTAGATCTTATTGTAACTTGTACAGATGATGAGATTAAAAGTAACGATAGATTAAAAGTAATGATGATACTTGGCAGCTGCCTCGGATATAACACCGATCTTAAACCCGAGGTTTATATAATGTCAATAACCTCTATCAGTCCAAACACTACAACACGGAAACAATTGCTTAAAATATCCCTTTCTTAAAATTCCATGGTATGTCTGGAGCTTTTTCCAAATTTTATACTAAGTTTAAATGTAACAGTACTATGCTGTGCCGTAATTGATGGTTTTCTTTTTGGTTAATTGAAATGTATAAATGACTCAATAAAAAGACAAATGATGTTTTATTTATTATCATATTCCCTATGTTACAAATTGTGTTTTATGTCGTACAAAACTCATACATATACACATGCAAGTATACCTATTAATTCAATATAGTTAAATAATCACAAATTTTAACAAAAAAAACCGTCTTCAATCTGGACCAAATTGAAATGGGACCAAACGGGAAGCACCAGTTTTCAATTAAAAAAAGAATCATCAAAATCGGTTCAGTCAGTCGAAAGTTATGAGGTAACAAACATAAAAAAAAGTCTAATTGAGAACCTCCTCCTTTTTTAAAGTCGGTTAAAAATGGTTGTTTGGAGTGTTGAAAGTGTTGAATAGGTTAATCTAACTTCAGACTAATATCTAAAGGCGAAAGTTTGTGTGTATATTTGTTACTTCTTCACGCAAAAACTACTGAACGGATTTGGATGAGACTTTACAGTAATATAGGTTATACATCAGAATAACACATAGGCTACTATTTGCCGCGATAACCGACATACACGCAGGCGGAGTCGCGGGCAACAGCTAGTAACTCTGATTTAACTCTGAGTAAGTGTGTTACATGTATAATACCAAACCCTATGGCCAGAGTGGCCAGATATAGTAGGCCAAATAATAGATCCAAAACCTCCTGTATTGGTGACGAGCAGATTCCCTAGCGGCAAGTCGCAGAACTAACGTATGACATAAGAATACGTATACACCTTAACATTACACTTTTAAAATACTGTTCACCCTCACGAAGTGGTCTTATAGTATCTTTTACTACTCCGTAGACGTCTATCAATGAAATCATTGTAGAAAGAATTTAAAATAACAATGCACTCGCTCTGTATATTAAACTGTCAGGTAGAAGTATCTGTCATACGTTAGTTCCGCAAACGGCCACTAGGGAAATCTTCTCGTTACCATTATGGAGAGGCTTAGCAGCAGTTGACTGTTAGAACTGTCTCTGTACAAATATTGTAGGTATAAAGAAAAAAATACTTTGAGATGCAACAAACTGATGAATTCGATTAACTATAAAACTGTTGAAAATGGCTACTTTATGACAATTACACATGCAGAACTGCAAGGTTGGCTAAAGAGCCGAATTCGCTAGATAAAAATCGCTAGAAAAAGCAAATATGTACATTACATAACATACACATAATCACATAATCTATACTAATATTATAAACGCGAAAGTATGTAAGTATGGATGGATGGATGGATGGATGTTTGTTACTCTTTCACGCAAAAACTACTGAACGGATTTGGATGAAACTTTACAGTAATATATAGCTTATACATCAGAATAACACATAGACTACTATTTGCCGCGATACCCGACATATACGCGGGCGGAGCCGCGGGCAACCACTAGTATAAATATATATATATAATATATCCTTTTTCAAAAGCAGAGGCGTAATAAACACCTATATTATGACAACATCAATCTATACAAATAAATAAAATTGGAGTGTCTGTTTGTAATATTAAAATAACCGCTTTTTACTAAATGCACTATGGATACACGGTACATGTACTAACATATCTGGAACGGCTGAACTAATTTTGACGAGACTTTCACTGATAGATATCAGATGGTATAAGGAGTAACAAAAATAGGCTACTTTTTAAACTAGCTCTGCCCCGCGGCGTTAACCGCGGTTGTTGTTGTATTGTACCGCGGGTAACACCGCGGGGCTCAGCTAGTATAAATATATATCCCTGTTGAAAAGCAGAGGCGTGATAAACACCTATATCATGATAACGTTAATATATACAAATAAATAAAATTGAAGTGTCTGTTTATACTATTAAAACAACCGCTTTTTACTAAATGCATCTGTATGTATACACGGTAGGTACATTTACCAAAATAAGATTTTTTTTAAATTTGTCTGTTTGTCTGTCGGTCGATCTGTATGTCTGTGTGTTTGTTCCGGCTAATCTCTGGAGCGGCTGGACTGATTTTGACGGGACTTTCACTAGCAGAAAGCTGATGATCTAAGGCTACTTTTTTTTAGACTAGCTTTGCCACGCGACTTTACCCGTGGTTGTTGTTGTAACGTGGGTAGCACCGCGGGGCTCAGCTAGTATAATAACATTCAAACTAGGTAGTGTCTGTACTGTGGTAACCAGACTACTGATAAACAGTGCCGGATTAGCCACGTAGCAAGAGTAGCAAATGGTACGGGCCCCGCACTCAAACGCCTGTCTGACCGTAAAAAAAAATATTTAGATAAGCGTAAAATATCTTGTAGGCCATTATCATATGCCAGGTAATCCCGGATGAACGGTGTTTAAATTAGCTTATGCCCATCTTTAAAAACAAAGGAGATGTGCAGGAATGTGGCAGTTATAGAGGAATAAAGCTCATTCCACATAGTATGAAAGTTTAGGAGAAAGCTATTGAGAGAAGAGTGAGAGAGGAAAGTGCAATAAGTCGAAACCAATTTGGGTTTTTGCCTGGCCAACAGATGCGATCGCAATATATCGCAATTCGATAATTGTTTGAGAAATATAGACAGGCGCACAAAAACTTGCATTTGGTGTTTGTTGATCTAGAAAAAGCGTAGGTATGATAGGGTAGCCCGAGAGGTTTTGTAGTGGGCTTTGAAAGAAGAAAGAGTGCCTGCTAAGTATGTGGCATTGATTTGATCGATGTACAGAGGATCTAGCACCTATGTAAGATCGGCTGCTGGAAACACTGACCAATTCAGTGTCTCTGTTGGTTTGCACCAGGTACGGCTCTTAGCACATACCTCTTTCTACTGATAACTGATGCTCTGACATCGGACATATAGGAGGAGGCACCATGGTGCATGCTATTTGCAGACGACATTGTGTTGGTGATAACGCGTCCAAGGTCCAGCGCAGGCTAGAGACTTGGCAGCAAAGACTAGAGAATGTTGGCTTGAAAATCTGCTGAACGAAAACGGAATACATGTCCTGCGACTTCGACGGTCTTACCTTTACCGTTAAAGACAAATATATAAAACGATCATTAGACCTGCCGTCCTGCAAGGATCTGAATGTTGGCCTATAGCTAGCCATACACGCACAGATCGGTGCACAGGTGCCTGCCCGATGCCCGTGGTCAAATCGAGCGGATCGGGCACGGGGCGTGCAGATCCGAGCTCCCAACTGTACGTGTGTGCGCGTTGCGACGGATGTGCCCGCCAGATTTGACGTCAGTCGCGCACTAACACTCTAATTACTTTAAATGCGTTTGATCACAGAAATGGTGTTAAGTGAAAATAAAGCATTTTGGACAAGTTTTATGCCCGTTTTCACCAACATCCCCTAACTTTTAGGGACCACTTAAACAGAGTTAGGAATCCCTTAGCGATATTTTCGTTTTCACCAACCTTTAGGAGACGCTTAAGTGCTTAGATGTCTCTTAAAATTTAGGGGCTCGAATATTGACCACATAAATAAGCCCATAACTAGGTGACAGAGCAACTACACTCACGTTATATTTCTAAATTATTAAAATGGAGGATTTATGGCATTATTTTATTACTGTTGAGACTATAGAAGTGATAAATAATCGTAGTTTATTTAACAGACCGAGAATTCACCGTGATAGACCGGATTTATTCACAAAATATGACAACAAAGATTTTGTAACAAGATTCAGGTTAACCAAGGAGAGTGTTATCTTTTTACTTAATAAAATTGAACCAAAATTAGAATATCCTGATGACAGGTAAGTGATACTAATAATATTTTACCCTTTTTTATAAAATATATTATTTTTAATAAGTTTGGACCAAAATAAGATTATGTTTTAAAAGTAGGTACACACACAGGTTTGTCTAAAAAGAAATAAGAAAAGAAGACCAATGCCCGTTTTCACCAACATCCCCTAACTTTTAGGGACCACTTAAACAGAGTTAGGAATCCCTTAGCGATATTTTCGTTTTCACCAACCTTTAGGAGACGCTTAAGTGCTTAGATGTCTCTTAAAATTTAGGGGCTCGAATATTGACCACATAAATAAGCCCATAACTAGGTGACAGAGCAACTACACTCACGTTATATTTCTAAATTATTAAAATGGAGGATTTATGGCATTATTTTATTACTGTTGAGACTATAGAAGTGATAAATAATCGTAGTTTATTTAACAGACCGAGAATTCACCGTGATAGACCGGATTTATTCACAAAATATGACAACAAAGATTTTGTAACAAGATTCAGGTTAACCAAGGAGAGTGTTATCTTTTTACTTAATAAAATTGAACCAAAATTAGAATATCCTGATGACAGGTAAGTGATACTAATAATATTTTACCCTTTTTTATAAAATATATTATTTTTAATAAGTTTGGACCAAAATAAGATTATGTTTTAAAAGTAGGTACACACACAGGTTTGTCTAAAAAGAAATAAGAAAAGAAGACCAAGAGGATTAGCATGATACTAAAATAAGATAAAGGCTTTTCTATATTATGTGAGGCTCACAGAAACAGGCTGATTTCGGAAGAGATGAGAATACTTAAAGGGCCCTAGAACTGTAATTTAGCACAATGTAACAACAGTCAGTGTGAGCACTGTGACTTGGTCAATACATGTATTATAATATTTAAAAAAATTATGTAGTGATATTTGCCCCAATCAAAGTATTAAACAAAGATTTTATTTTACAGGAACAGATCGGTGCCACCTATACAACAGTTACTGTGTGCACTGAGATTCTATGCAACGGGTAGCCATTTACAAACAGTGTCTGATATGGGCGGTATTAGTGTCAGTACTTGCAGCCGTATAATAAGTCGAGTCTCTGAAGCTATTGTGAGCTTATATAAAGAATTCATCATATTCCCAGAGACAGAAGAGGAGCAAGTTATAGTTAAATCTGATTTTTATAAGATTGCACGCTTTCCTAATGTATTGGGTTGTATAGATTGTACACATATAAAAATACAATCACCAGGTAATGGTCCATAATAATAATTCATTAATATTTAAGTGTAGAACAATAAAATCATTTAAAATGATCAATTCTATATTTTACAGGTGGAGATGATGCTGAATTATTCAGAAATAGGAAGAGCTACATGTCCATCAACATGCAAACCATTAGCTCTTCAAACCTATTGATCACCGACATTGTTGCACGGTGGCCAGGGTCCACTCATGATTCAACAATATACCAGAACAGTAAACGATTTGAAAAATTTGAAAGAGGAGAGTACAGAGGTGCATATTTATTAGGTGATAGTGGATATCCTTTAAAGGTAAATAAAAGTAATAATAAAAATCATAAAATTCTTTATTAATTCTCAAAGGCAAAGTGGTTTATATTTTCAATTCTTTGTCCCTAACAGCTGATGCACAGCTAAGCCACCACCTGAAACATATAATCCTATTACTAAAAATCGTACAAAGTTGTTTACTTTCACAGAGAAACTATTAATATTATGTAGTAATAAGTGCTGTTTTTTTTACAGAGCCATTTGCTGACTCCATATTTAAACCCAACAACTGAAGGCCAGCAACGCTATAATACAGCCCATATAAAGACCAGGAATGTAGTGGAACGTCAGTATGGCGTTCTTAAAAGAAGGTTCCCGGTCCTGGCTTTAGGATTAAGGCTCAAACTACAAAATTCAATTAACGTTATATTAGCCTGCTGCATTTTGCATAACATATGCATTTTAAGGCAAGAGCCTTTGTCAGTTAATGATGGAAGAATACCTAATTTAGAAGAATTAATACAAGTTGGACAGATATCAATGCCACCTGTAATGAATAATGACCCAGTATTTGGATATCAAAGGAGCCAAATTACAAATTATTTCGAAAGTATAAACTGATTTTAATTAAATAAAAACGATTAACATTTAATAAAAGTACCTATAATTTGGTTCAGGACAGATTTTTTTATTTCAATGTCTAAATCCTTAATTATTAAATCCTTCTCCGCTGCTTGCAGTTGCAAAGCATATAATTGTTGTTTAGCCTTTAATTCCTCCTTAAGGATATTTAATTTTGTATTTTCTACATCTTCTTTCTTTTTATTTAGACTTTTGTAAGTCGTGGAAATTGCATTCACCGCATCAGTTCTCTCATTTCTATGGAATGATACAGGCCGTCTCCTTGACCACAGTGGTGTCCTACTTTGGTAGTTTTCTTCTGGAACCTCATTCTGAAATAATAACATATCAGATATAGGTATTTCTTATGCAAATAAAAACAAATATTTATTTTTTAATTCAGTTTACAAGAAAATTAATGTATTTATGAGTAATTCTAGATCATGGAACATGAAAGATTCATAAGATCCACCCTTTATCAGATTCACCTTAATTTTATACTCTCCCCTTCTAGAATTTGTAAATTTTAAGTAATAGTGACCCGGCTTGGTTTCACATATAACTCTTTGAAATTCTCAATTTCCTCTACTATGATATATATGTATTCCCTTAACCTTACTCTGGAATCGCCCTATTTATTACTAAAAACCACATTAAAATATGTTAAGTAGTTTACAAGATCTAAGCGACAGTGGACAGTAGAAGCGACTTCATTTTATACTATGTATAGATAAACATTTAAATACATTATGTAGAATACACATATATATATACATACATTTGTGTCTAAAGAATAAATAAAAAGGTATTGTAAGATTACCTCTGGCCTTTCGGGAACTTCAGTTGGTATCTCTAAATTTTCAATGTTTGTTGTATCATCCAAACAAACTATTTTTGGTATACTTTCCTCTATAAATATTGAGGATTCAACTATATTAGTAGGAGCATCACTGTCATTTATGCCCTCTATACCAGAACAGCCTCGGCCTAGAATGCTGCACACCTGTTCTAATATAGGGTCAGTCTTTGTCACAGATGGTCCACCACCTGTTTGAAATACACTTCTTCGCGAAGAGTTGTAGTACAATTTGCTCTCACTTTTCATTTTTTCCCAAACTTTGATAAGTGATTCCTTAGTCCTAGAAAGCGAAATCAAAAATATAAATATTAAAATTTATACCTAAAGCTTTAAGATAAAATTTTCAAACCAAAAGTAATAACTTTGAAAAAAACACATCGTTTAGAATACCTGTAAATGGTACCAGTAGCATTAAAAGATTCTGTTAACTGATTCCAAGCTAAAATCTTAGCTTCGTTCGTACATCCATCCGTTTTCTTATTTAGGATCGTATTTCTATGGTCCATTAATAATTTCACTAGTTTCTCTTTTTCTTCTGGCGTATAGTTTTGACTTCGTTTTCTTTTCTCCATTTTAAAAAAGATATAAACTAAACACGAAGAAGGCACACTATTTACTTTATTTACGACTCGACACTCGAACGCGCGCTCAAAATATACTTTGACAACTTTGACAGTTGTCAGACTTGTCAGTTATACATTTTAGGCATTGGATATTTCTATTTTCAGTAAAAAATTACAAAAATGAGTGGTTTAATCTGTAAATATGCATAAAATATATTTTATTTCACAATATTTGCTTTTAACTAAGTAATAATAATCAAATTAATAATTTAATATTACAAAAAAAAAGAATCGACATTCACTCGTACACTTTTACGGTTTTGTAAATCCCTACAAAATAGGAGACCCATAAATAGGTGTCACATACCATGGTGAAAACGAAATTAGGTAAGATTTGTATTTAGGTGCTACCTACGCTAAGGGATTTCTAGTTAGGAGATCGTTTAAGTATAGTTGGTGAAAACGGGCATAGAGCCTTTAAGTCTTTGCCTTGTTTTTGAAGAGTCAAAGATAAGCAATTGTACCTTATTTTAGAATTAAAGGCACATGCATACGAAAAATTGGTCGAAAATACAAAAAAAAAAACAATCCCGCTGCAAATACAAAGTAATTTAGGCTTTGAAATATACATTTTTACAGACAACCGTATATGCTGGAGTTACGATTTGACCTACTGCCCGTCAATTGCCCGTACTCGTGTGTGGTGAATCATGGATCTGCCTGTCGGGCAGATCTGTGCGTGTATGGCTAGCTAATAAAGAAAATGGATGAGAAACGCCTGCATGTAGCTGAAATGCGAATGTTGAGATGAATTTGTACTATGACTAGAATGGATAAGGTGAAGAATGACTACATAAGAGGAAGCCTTAAAGTAGCACCACTGTATGGAAAGTTGAGAAGCAACCGGTTAACTTGGAATGGACGTATGATGCGTGTTGTTGGCTTGTTGATTGGCAAATTGATTTTGGAAAAATCCTTAATAATTGTCAGTGCTTACAAAGATGATTTGGAGAACAGCCTAGGCACCGAATTAGTGCAGTTCGCAGAGTTGCTAAAAGCAGATGTAGCTACTGTTATTGACATCAACAAACAAGAGTCTCTGGAACTGAAACTTTATAAACTTTCATTTAATAATTCTTTAGAGTCATGTTTCCCAAACACAGAAATTGCCTTGAGAATTTACTTGTCTCTCATGATGACTAACTGCAGTGGCGAACGTTCCTTTTCAACATTAAATGCATTAAAAATGAGTTATGGAACACAATGGGCCAAAAACGACTTAATCATCTTACTTTGATGGTATAGAGCATGATTAGCTTATCATTGAAAGTGTTATCTCTAAATTTGCTCGTTTCGTTTCGTATTCGCTCGTATAAAATCCAGAATAGTTTATTTTTATTTAATACTTTAAAAACATTTTCTGGATTAAATATTATCAAATTTAATGCACGCACGGTTGACACGCACACACATTTTCGGTTTTATTCTCTAATCTGAGTCTAATACTGATATTTGGCTGTCTCGGTGGCGCAGTGGGAGCGTGCGACTGCTGTGTATGAAGTCTCGGGTTTAATTCCCGGGTCGGACCAAATGTTTGTATGATCTGCAAATATTTGTTTCGGAGTTTGGGTGTTTTCTGTGTATAATATGTATGTATTTACAAAAAAAAGTACATAAGTATGTATTTATATCAGTTGTCTAGTACACATAATAAAAGCTCTGCTTAGTTTGGGTCGAGATGGCAATCGTGTGTTAAACGTCTGAAAAAAATGTCCAAAATACTATAACTTGAGAACCTAAAGCAAACCAAGGGCCCCTAGCAAATTTGCTACAGGCCCCGCGCTGGCTTAATCCGGCACTGCTGATAAACATGCTTATATATATTTCTAAATGCATACATTTTCATTATCAGCCCATTGCAGTTTCTTGCTGAACGTAATTATGCTTCTCTCAAGGCGCACCTTAAGGCCCGGTCTGTTGCCTTTTGAATCCAGTCGCCGCCGGCCCTCCTACGCAAATCGTCCCTCTCAAGACTTGACTTCTTGAAAACTTCAAGAGTCATGCCATCAATTATTATTGGTCCCCAAGTGTCGAGGTCATTAAACATGACCTTCATCTCGAATATCCAAGTTCATCCGGAAGCCTTTATTTAGGCTGTGCAGCTCTTGAACTTACTGCAGCGATTTTGTCATGACAACGATATCAACCGCAATTATTAAGTGCGATTTGTATTAGCCGTTTATATTGAGGCCCTACTAGTTCCATTTTAAACTCTTGAAGAAATCGTCTAACGCATTTGTACCTAAACCATTTAAGGAATATCACACCCTCCTGTCTTTTTCACTTCTCTGCAGTTTGACTATTCTGTACTTGGACGTACATGATGTCAGAGTCATACAAGCTTGTCTGCACCTCGATGTATTAAAAATCAACTTACGGCAGGGTTTGCTATCTGATTGATTTGATTACAAGCGGAATTCAATATCAGATCTAATATGGTATACCATCGTATATCTAGATATAGAGATGATAAACTAGTCATTGTTTGTCTAACACACGGTTCATGCGGCAAGTCGAGCGTGATGAATCGGTCCACTCCGAAACAGAATGCCGAGGGCTCCAATGCAACGGTCACATACAATTACACGATAATCGAGATGCCAGGAGCACGTCATGGCTTCCCGAAGGCTTTCAGGACGTTCATATTATTCTCTAAAGTAATCACCTGAAACAATCCGTGACCCACGCTGACAGCCGGTGCACAATCGCTTTGCAGATGAATTATTGCAAAGGCAACACTTAATTGATTCCAGTACAATATACCTACAATTTTGCGATGAGGTTATAATGTTTAAGTACTTGGTACTTTGTATGTCGGTGTTGATCGAAGTATATCGGTTATGAGTTAGACCTTAGAGCATATACCTGGAGGGCAGCCGAAAGGGCGGAAAGCGTGATCGGAGTAGAGAGAGAGAGAGACTGAGTTTGGGTAGTGTCTGTCTCTCTCACGCAAGCTTCTGATTGTTTGGTGTATTTCCCAGAAATACTTGAAAGTCTGGCCCACGTGGTGTGGTAGACCAAAGTCCCCTTCCAGCAGAGCACACATCAGTTCCTCCACACCATTCGAGCTCTCCCTGGATCCACCCTTGGCTTTCAGAGAACATTCCACGTTACTTCCATAGCAATAAGTTTTTAATATCACTCATAATCATCATCACCTCAGCCGAAGGACGTCCATTGCTGAACAAAGGTCTACCTCAATGCTCTCCACAACAACCGGTTTTGTACCACCTGCCTCCAATGCCTTCCCGCGATCTTCAATCAGTTAGTTCGTTGCCACCTTATGCCCATATTCCGTCCGTGAATATCATTGGGTTTTCCCAATATTAGGTAGGTAAGTGAGGGAGAAGGCAATAAAAAAGCATTTACAATAAGAAGAAACTTTTATTCGACAGATAATATTAAAACTACTATATTTACAACAGGAAAAGTATTGAATTGAAATTTTACTGGTATTTTTTAACGTACTCCACTATTGACTGAAGCCCACGCAGTGATTTCCCCTTTTAAACCTACCTTCTTTTTTTGGGATAAACAATATAATTACATCAACTACTTTATTATTACTAACGATTGAGATTAAAAATATTAAAGATATTATTTATATGTCTAGGTGAAGTCCTACCAAACAATTAAAACCAACATACAAAAGTGTTTGTATGCATTAAGTGTTTATAATGATGACACTCACAATGATAGCAGAAATGAATTTAGTGGCCAACAGGTAGGCACATTTTTTTGGTATAAATCATCTAGACATATTATTTGTCTTGGTACTGAACAACCACTGACCGCTATAAACTAGAAGCTTCCTTTATGTAGGAGCTTTTTGATAACACGTCCATAGGTACATATAAGATAATTATATGACATTTTGTGTGCATACCGGATAGGTCTGAGATTCAGCCAACATCTTTTCATACCCCTAAATTCTTTTTTATTTTTATGGCAAAACAACGTTTGCCAGTAGGTCAGCTAGTAATATGTATATATAGTAAGTTGAATGACAATACGATACCTAAACAGTAGACATTTTTACAGGTACTTAAACGATAGCCTATATACAGCTACTTTCAAGTCAAAATCTTATAACTGAAGTCTAATTTTAGAGTAATAAAGAAAAGCACGTGCATGTTACAGTTCCTATGTGCACTATAAGCATAAATGCACAGAGTGAACATGTAACGATTATAATTTTCATCGAAAGGGAAGTGCTGAAAGAAATAATTATTGTTATAGCACAATGAATGACAATAAATGGGTCCAAATGAGGACTATACCTTCCCAACTAAAACAAGAATTTTCGAAATCGCTTCACAAATGTCGGAGTTTTTACGGAACACAAAAAATAAAACTAAACCCTTTCTAATTTTTTAAGTCGGTTAAAAACGTACACAAGAATCTATTTTAAAACATTATACTTCGAAATTACGATTGTACATGACTTTTGTTCCATACTAATTATTCAACGAATTATTAAAAAGAATCGAACTGTCTAAAGTTACATAGTTTAAGACTAAGCAAATGATTTGACGACTGAACACTGTAACGCCGTAACTTATTACATATTTATAAATTTATATCTACACTGCCTAGCGTTTGGACTTTACCTTTGCGTGCATATTATATAATTGGTACTCTTAAAAGATATAATTATTTTCTTTAATAATAGGTCTTTACCTATGAAATTACGACAACGCGCGACCCCATACTGCGCAACAGACAGTCTCCAAGCTGCAAGAGCTGGGGTTGGAAGCTCTCCCTCATCCGCCATACTCACCAGACCTTGCACCTACCGACTATTACTTTTTCCAAAATTTAGACAACTTTTTAGTGGGTAAAAACTTCAATTCCCGAGAGGCAGTACAAAATGCCTTTGAAGAGTTTGTTGCCTCCCGTCCAGCTGATTTTTACAAGAAGGACATCAATAAACTGCCAATGCGTTGGCAAAGATGCGTCGATTGCATGGGTGATTACTTCGAATAACAGAAATAAAAAAGTTTGAAAAAATAAGTACTTTCACTTATTGCATACAAAACGGCAATTTCATAGGTAAAGACCTATTATAATAAATAGTAAGGCATCAGTGGTAACGGTTGCGGTCATTGTGTTAACATATATTTGTTCTATGTATAGCATATCGCTCGCCGTCCACACTACCACACGGTTATAAAAATAACATACACTTATTCTGTACTACATATTGCTTGTCAACGAGACTACACGTAGTTTCATGAATCAGAGACATGTTGCATAGTAAGCCATCTGCCTCAGTGGTGGCCGGTTGCGGTCACTGTATTAACATATTTTATGGCGCCATTCATGCCGCCATGCGGTTATAAAAATAAATCAAATTTATATTTATATTCTGTCCTACATATTGCTAATCAACGAGACTACACGTAGTTTTCTAAATCAGAGACATGTTGCATAGTAAGCCATCTGCCTCAGTGGTGACTGGTGACCGATTGCGGTCACTGTATTAATATAAGTACCTGGATGACCGAGTGTCGCTCGGTATTTTTTTTAAATAAGTTGTTTAGTGGCGCCTTCTCTTGGTACGCCCTGATACTGTTTATTCTGCACCTTATTGCAGTATAATTTAATGTAGTTCGCTCAAGTTGCGATAGATGGCGCTAGATGTACATTGATTTTATATATTTGATTGTTAAAAACACGAATAAAACGACATTTACTAAAAATGAATCCTAGCTAGATCGATTTATCGCCCCCGAAAACCCCTGCATACAAAATTTCATGAAAATCGTTGTAGCCGTTTCCGAGTACAAGAATTGCTCGTTTAAAGGTATTAGATTAGATAGGTATTATGGCGCCGTTCACGCCGCCATGCGGTTATAATAATAAATTAAATTTAATAAATTTTTTTCTGTTCTACATATTGCTAATCAACGAGACTACACGTAGTTTTGTGAATCAGAGGCATGTTGCATAGCAAGCCATCTGCCTCAGTGGTGACCGGTTGCGATCACTGTATTAACATATATTATGGCGCCGCGCCGTTCACGGCGCCATGCGGCATAAAAATAAACCAAATTTATATTCTGTCCTACATATTGCTTGTCAACGAGACTACACGTAGTTTATGAATCAGAGGCATATTGCGTTCTCTATAATATAACTGCCGGTGTTTAGCTAAGCAGTTGTGAAATATCGTTGCAGTTATTGTACTGTCAACAAACTTGAATCATGACCTACTTTGTCGATAAATCGTTTTAAAACGTCAAAACAACAAAGATTTCCTCCTTTACAGTGCAAGAACTTAGGATATTTTAAATATTAAGCAATCATTCACTGTGTAATTAAATGACAGATAAAAAGGTCGTAACCGTGGAAACACCTAACTGTATATGAATGTCTGTAAGAAAGTAAGCTTATGGTGGGTCACGATTCAAATTTGTTGATAGTGCTATGAAACAAAGATGAGAAACAATTGCAGATGATAGTAGAAGATAAATGGTGTCCTGCAAGGAGCTGAATGCTGGTCAACAAGACAAAAGTCAAGAGAGACCTACCTGTAATTGAAATCGAAATGCGGTCACTATCAACATATCTTTTTCTGTACTCCATATTCGTGGCATACCACTCACCGTTCATAGTACCATGCGATTAAAAAAATAAATCTCATATCCTTATTCTGTACTACATATTGCTTAAAAACGAGATTACACGTAGTTTTATGAATCAGAAACATTGCGTTCTCTGCAATATAATCAATACAACAGCCTATAACTCAGAAAGTTAAAATAAAATGAAATTAAATTAATTTAAATTTCTGGGTTTGATTAAATTAAGATTAAAGCTCTTGGATTCTGCTTATGCTTTCTATCAGGCAGAGTAGAGTCATTTTGGCAGGCATAAACATATAAAAAAAAGTAAAAGGTGGAGGAAAAGATTTATGTACGGAAGTTGACGGATGTAAGAATAGTAGACTACCAAAGATGGATGGTCTACGTGAAAAGGAATATTACTGGAAATTGAGTAAGCTATGAACTGACGAGTGCCAGAACAGAATAGATGAAGGAAACTCAAGAAACTTCGAGAATAATAATCAGCTTTTTAAGGCTTATTAGGACGGCAGCATATCTCACTAAACGCATCGTTGGGACGGCCAAGCGTCGAATGCAATAACAAATTTTTAAACAACTATCTGCTATATATAGAACGATTTAAAAACTACAATGTTCTTTCAACAATATATTCTATATCATACAGACGATTCTTATCTACTTCTACAATATCCTTTAATGAGCTGTTTGCTTGTAAGCATTTTCGCACTTATATATTTGTACCAAGTTTTTTTCTTTAATATTACAATATATTTAGGCTTTAAATATAGTTGTATTGGAAACTGTATTAATCTAATAACAAGTTTTTAAGGCTCAATTAACAATATGCACCATAGACGAGACTGTAGTCAACTCGCTACTTACGCGAACATGATTGACAAAACATTGTCAATTGTTTTGACAATCATTTCAAAAGGCATTGTTCTTTGTCAGTAATCATATCCAAAATTCTTTGTTTTTACTACAGTGGTAGGTGATTAGATTTAGGTAGAAGGTTTGGTCCTCCCTGAAGCCACGTGCACTCGGTGAAAAGCAATTAAATAACTGCGGTTTCATCTAGCTGGCAGAATTTTGTTGGTTCGAAATTAACACACTTCGCATAAGCTAAAGCCAAGTCTCCACCGAACAAAAGTTGGCAACCTTTGTGTTGTCAACAAGAATACGCTTGTTGCAAATATTTATTGGGTCTATGGAGACGCTTAGTTGGAATGTTTTTCAAATTGTTGGCGACTCGATGTAGACACAATGGAAACAACAGTTGGCAATTTTCTGAAGAGTTACCGACAGTTGGAAACATTGAAATTGCCAACAATTTCGGTGGAGACGCGCCTTTATGATTAAGGCATTATTTGGTTGATTGTTCGCATACTTCTAAGATGGCGGAATTTTATTTTTTCACCAGTTGCGGGCGTCACGATTACATTGTTACACCCAGGAGTTACGGTAGTTGAAGGACAATGGCTATAGTGTGGATTCTGCGGTGCTGTTCTTGTGTGGATTGTGCTATGCCCAAATAATGGATAGACTCTCGTTTGGTATATGATTACTGACTAATACCCTGTACGCATTTTTCGTGCGGAAGCATATATTGTTGTAAAAAATATTATTTATAAATATTGTTTTATATTGTGCACAAAATTGTTATAAAATTATGAACTATTTATATATAGTATATATAAATATAAAATTTATTTTAATAATATAATTATCTACACTATATAGACGTATTTAGTAATATATGAATATATTGTCTAGATACTATCGTAGAAGCTCTATTTAGTTTAGAATCAGCCTGTGTTAGAAATGTTATTAACTTTTGATGTTTGGTAAGTCGGTTGCCGCAGAAGATCAAATGTTTAAGGAGTTCAGGTATGTAGTTATAAAGAGGACTTGCAGGGCCTGAGCTCGAAGACAGCGGCAAGGGCGAGGTGGTCCGAGCCGTACACTTCGTTAGGCAGGCGGCCCAGCACGTCACACTCGGCTGATGTCGGTAGCCGCAGGCGTTCCACTAGCTTCAACGTACTACAGTAACTGTAACAATAAAACCACGTATTTATTTTATACGTCATGCATATTTGGCGCATTGGCAGACAGCCTACAGCTTTCTCTACCAGCCGACCATTGGGTGAGACACCGAAAAAGGTTCGGCACAGACTTTTTATCGTTTGTATATAATATATGTGTGCTGTAGTATATTACATTAGCCATTATACTTAAACTATCAATACATGCAATATATATTCATTGGACGCTTACTGACCTTTATGTAAGCGGCTATTTGATTTTTAAAATAAAACACTTAAATAATCTAAAAATAACTTTGTTTATGACATATAAGGTAAGCGAGAAGACAGGGCAGGTGCCATAGGATTCGATACGTGGAAGTGGTCATTTACAGTCAAGTAACTGTAAGTGACTACTGTCAATTATGGACATCTACAACCCAAGAGTCACAAATATGTCGTACCTCTGATGCAAAGAAAGGGAACATTTGGGAATTGGTCGACCCAGCTAATATAAAATATAAGAAACCTAAGTTACTCCTTATATCATCAGCTATCTTGGCAGATAGCTGATGATATAAGGAGTAACTTAGGTTGTCCATAAGTGACAGTAGTCACTTACAGTTACTTGACTGTAAATGACCAAACCTCCCGTCAAAATCGTTCTAGATAATGTCGGAACAAGCAGACAGACGGACAAAAAAATTAAAATGAACTTTTTGATATAATTACCGTATATTATACTTTCATATATATTTTGTAAAAAGCTGTTAATTTGAAATCTCAAACAGACAATTCAATTTTATTCATATGTGTAAAATGAATATACCTAAATATTTATTCTACTCTTACCTAAAATAAATATAATCCACAGTGACCCAATAATCCTGGAAGGTAGTAGCCTCGGGCCCTGCTTCTTTCAACTTGTCGTAAACTGAAGTGAGACTTAGCGAGTGTCCGATGATATCACTGTTGAACATATCTTGGAACTTGTCCGTTGACAAAGGCTGTTGTCCACATGAATTAGGAGATTTCGATGTGCAGAACTCTGAATGATAAATCTGAAAATAAAGGAAAATAATAAAAGAAAGAATTCGTGTGACCGCAATGTACTATCGACAAGCTTGAGTCATGACCTTCTTTGCCGATAAATCGTTTGAAACCGTTTAAAGAACAAAGATTTCCCTCCTTTACAGTGCATGCTAACTTAGGACGTTAAAAGTCAAAGTCAAAATGATTTTATTCAAATAGGCACTTATTTTACAGGCACTTATGAATAGTCAATATTTAATATTTAAAAATCGAGTGATTCTAGTCCCCAGTTCCAAGTGCAGCCTACCCTTCATGGGGAAGAATCAGGCAAGAAACTCCATTGTTGCTCCTTTTAAAAAAAAAATGGGTTTACAATATTTTTCTTTTTACTTAAGATACTTGAATGAGAACGAAGTCGACCAAAGAAAACAAAACAAAAAGTTTTAAATATTAAGCAAGCTACGTCAATACTGGTCTGAGATCTATGCAATTTTTACCTTTACCATCACTGCAGTAGATAATACATTAGATAAAACAGTAATTGAATCATATTTTAAATCTATGCTCTTTGGAATGAAGTATTTGTTCTGAGTTATAACTCGGAACAAATACTTTTTTTGGATACTGCAGATACTGGATGCTACAGATTGTTATCTATTATAGATAACACTCTGTGTAATTGAACTACAGATAACAATGTCGCTTGCCATCAGGCGATACGTCTGCTCGTTCACCCCCATATTCCATAAAAAAAAAGAATATTTACGCGAACGTCGACCTATTTGTTTTTGTAGGTCTGTCGGATAATAAGCTTATGGTGGGTCATGATTCAAAGGCAATAGTACATACGATATACATGTACTGACTTATGATTTCGTTATTTTTATTGGATATATTTTGACATTTTTTATTTTATATACATTTTTATAATTTTACTATTTTTATCTTTCCTGAAACATTGTTATTTTTTAACATTGCATGCCTAAATGGTATGACATGGCTGACCTAACATTTTGTAACATTGTTATGTACCTACCTATAATGTACAGTAAAATATTTTGACTTTAATAAATGTATAAAAATGTTTCGTATTTATTAAAATGGTATAACCCAAACTCTTGTTTTATTAGTTGTGGCCAGTGCCTTTGCACTTCAACGTAGTTATAATAATACATTGTTCACCGAGGGAGGAAAGGGACCGATTACTAGCGAGGGAGCAGTTTGTGGGCCGAAGGCGCAGCCTAGGGCCACAATACTCCCGAGGTAGGAATGGGACTTTCACCCGAGTGCTACACAGTGCTTTATACTATATACATTTAAAGACTTGTATTGTAGAAAGTATTTAAATCAAAACGTAAGACACCATGTTAGTGTAAGACACAATTTAGCTTAGAATTTGACCGATATTTCGCGCGTCTTTTGTTTTTTTTTATTCTTCACAAAAGGATGTCAGTGGGACGGAGATTCCATATTTAAATATGTAATATGAAAACTCCTTGGGCAGGCGCGCGCCATAGATAAGGTAACACATGAGAAATGAAAATTCATACAACTTTCTCTCACGCTAAAACACGTTAGAAATGGATTTTCATAATTTTTTTCCTCCCGCTTATTCAGGTCAAGGAAAAGACTAACGTTCTCTTTTCATTTTCAGGGAATAATGACAACTGTTACGATCAGGTGTATTATATTTTTTTTTTTTATACAGTTGCTCAAAACGTATAGCGTTCGGGATGTGGGCTTTTACATACTCGAGCTTTTTCTTTACCTTTTCCGAACTCGTGCGTTCTCTTTCCCAATTGTCAAAATAATGTATATTAAAAAGAAAAAATCAACCACGAAGTCTTTACTAAAAAAATTCACAGAAGTTTTTATGATTCATGCAAATATTTCTAAAAAAAAGCTACTAATTTGTTTCAATATGAGATTTAATGATTTGATTCAATGAGTTAGGTTAGGTTTCATTTCATTTCATCTCATTAAATTTCATTTTCATTTCATATCAATAAAAAAAATCTACTGAAGACTTGGCTGTATGGGCATAGATTCCTTTGCCTACCCAGAATGGGTGAAGAAAACAAAAAAAACTCTGCTTATATTCTTTTACGGTTAGCGCCATTTTCCAAAATGATTAGTTAGTTGAGTTAATTGTGTTTTTATTATTATTAAATTGCTTCATTTCTTCGCAACTGTATTAAAAATAGTTGTTCAGTACACGTGCGGAACCGTCATTGCAACCTGTTCCGACTGTCAACCCTCACCTTCGGCTGCGCCTCGGCTCGGGTAGACATTTGTCGGAACTCTTTGCAATGACAGGCTTTCCGCACTCGTAATGAAATATACTATTAAACATAATCATAAGATGAACATTCTGCAGAGTGCTATCAGAAACTCAAAGCACATTCTATGCTGTTTAGTCCACTTATCAGGTAACCTAAGGAATCATACATTTACATCTGCAAGACTAACAAACGAACGCTTGTTTGGAACCATAAATGTATTAATAAAATCTAAAATGGTCGAAGTAGCTATTGTTTCTTAATCAAAAACATTTAAGAACTCCGCCATTTGTACATGGTCATTCTATTGATATGTTGATTTTATGTAAACTGTTTGATCTGGTGTACAATAAAGTTTATTCTATTCTAAGAACTCTATTCAATATGTTTTTTTTTTCAGTTTAAAAATACATCGCTGGTGTTAGGAATGTATCGGGTGTTGAAGGCAAGAAAGATAAGGATCGAACCCACAGCACTTAGTTCAGTAGGAAGTAGCGAGGTGAACGCTTAAACCACTAAGCCATTAGTATTGTATTGTACTTCGCTTCAAACTAAGCAGAGCATGTATTATAACAGCTAGATTGACTGATTATATACTTTTTGTATTATACATAGAAAACACCCAAATTTCGAAACATATCATGCAAACATTTGGTCCAATAAAGTAATCGAACCCGAAATCTCAAGCACAATAGTCGCATACGCTACCACTGCGCCGCTGAGGCAGTTTGAGATACAAACCTTAATGTTAGTGAAGGCAGTGGGCCGCCCTTCTTTTCTGTTTAAGTACACAGACAAATGCTGGCAATTGTCCGTCACGCCGATACGTTTCCAATCAGAAGTGTCCCGAAAAGATGTTGCACTGAAACAATGATTATAACCACTCTTAAGGATGATAGGTAGTAGCATGGTATAACAATACAGGTATGACATTCCGAAAACTACCCAGGGTGAAGTCACTATCTAGTTACCACTTTATAGCAACATAACTGAAATGATGGAAACATTTTCAGTCACCATTGTATTTAAAAAAATGTAAAATGCATTTAAATTGTTATTTTGTGTACACAATCAAACGAAATATTTGAATTTAAATATATGATAACGTAAAACTTTATTGTTCTATCGAAATCACAAAGGGAATAATGGTGGTTGAGGAGTTATTATTTCACACTACTGGTAACATTGAACCAGCGATAGTGATGATGACGTCATCTCGTCCTGTATATATCTGGGAATGCCATACCTATATTTTTATAACATGGGTAGTAGTACAGTAAACTAGACATATTTATGCATTACTAGCTGCCCCGACAGACTTCGTTCTATTGACGTTATCGAAAGATGTTTTAATATACTCTAAAGTTTATATGGGAAAAGAAAAGTGTTGTTTTTTCCTATATTCCTCGCAATTTTAACGTTCTTTCTTTCCATAAGAACCTTCCTAGTGCCTTAACGAAAACTACTGTTTTGGGCGAGCAGTTCTCAAGTATGTAACTTACCTTATGTGACCTCGATCTAACAGCTTTATGACCACACTGTCCGGGGTAGAGTTTAAATCGCCTGTCAGTATTATCGGGAGATGGCCTGACCTGGAATTAAAAATATAACATTAATAATAATAACCCGCGACACTACCGTCTGAGCCTACAGTAGACAGGCCTGAATTATGATAATCAGAGAGTTGATAAACATACATTGTACATTTCTAAATATATAATATGTTTCTAAATATTTTACCGTGGGAGAACCACGCTTCGGCATGGAAGGGCCGGCTCGACCGGAGTGATACCACGGCCTCACAGAAAACCGGTGTGAAATAGTGCTTGCGCTGTGTTTTACCGAGTGAGTGAGGATACCGGAGGCCCATACACCAATCCCATACTCCAATCCCCTACACCTACCTCCCCCCCCCCCATTCCCAAAAGGCCGGCAACGCACTTGTGACGCTTCTGGTGTTGCAGGTGTCCATGGGCGGCGGTAATTGGTTACCATCAGGCGACACGTCTGCTCGTTTGCCCGCCTATTCCATAAAAAAAAAATTATCCCATGATTCTAAGTATCTGGTTATTGCTTCTCGAAACTGTGTCAAAGAATATTGTCAGCATACAAACAAAAATGCAATAAACTAGCTACATGTATCATGGAAGAGAGAGAGAGACTAAGAGAGCTTGCAATGGTCTATGGTTAGATATTGCTATGTATGTATGAGTATGGTACTCCTAATAGAAGCCCCTGGTGTATTGTACTTTTAGCATGTCCAACAACAAACCAAACTGAAGGAATCTGTATTAAGTTTTGTTCATCTAAAATTTAGATATAATTATATTATATATTTATTTTTATTGGTAAACCCACAATTGTTTAAACAGAGCATAAAAACTAAGGAAAAAAAATTAGCAAAAGTGTAACAATTACTTACAGGTAAACTCCGCATGCATTAGATATATCTAGATAGATATATTAGATTCTAAATATATTCAGTGGGTCATATGGCAAAGGGATAGCCTCACGATTTCCATCTGACTAATTGAGACTTGTGCTCGCAATAGAAGGGCGAAAGAGATAGCAGGACGTTACTCACTCTCGTCCATTGTCGTAGTACGCGAATCGGTCGATTTCTGCTAAAAACACCTGCATTTGCGCGAGTCTCACGTCCGTTCTCTTTGGATTGTAGAGCAGGTGAGTAGTGGCGACGACCACTGTAGATTCAGGGAAGTCCCGCGGCACTAACTTTACCATGATACCAATATTATCGCGGTTGAGTATCGGCAGCTCCGGCTGGTAGAACTCTACCTGCAACGAAAAAAAAATGCATATAAGGTTATGTTTTACTATTTTCTTTTAAATATAGCATCTTAATTTTTTATCACCGGCATTGGCATTATTTATTAATATATTTGAACGGATCGACTTCATTCCGTGGAAGAATTTGTATATCACATCCACATCAACAACCTTTAATAATCCAGTGCTGGGCATGGGCTTTTTCTTAGAAATTATATTTGACCTAATATACCACATTAGCTAAACAGGTCTGTATAGGGTTTGGTTCAAATTTTCTTTTTCTTTGCAAGGATGCAAAATTCGTATGTCATATATATTTATATCATCAACCATAATTGACTCAGCCTAACATATGCATGATTGATTCTATATGTCGAGGGTACATACATTTCAGCATGAAATTATTAAATAAATTGAAAGATATCATTTATCATACGAATGCGATAAATAGATACTCAAACGTTGAAATTTTATACAAATCTGCTTTCGCAAGGGTAAAGGCGTGTCTCCTGCTCCTAAAAATAACAAAACAAACTAACGAAATGTTTTTACAAACCATGTTAGCAGACCATAGCCGTCTCCTGCGACTTTAAACAAACGTCACACACGAACATCAGACATAGGGATACGGCGTCGATTATAAAGTATCGATACTGTACTCATGAGTAGCATCGAATAAAAAGTATCGTACTCATAAAAGTATCGAAACGGAAGTATCGATACTTCAAAGTATTGAGTACTTTTATTACCGAGGCCTAATGGCGACCTTTTTAGAGTTCTGTAGCCAAATAGCAAAAAACGGAACCCTTATGGATTCGTCATGTCTGTCCGTCCGTCCGTATATCACAGCCACTTTATTCCGAAACTTTTAGAACTATAATGTTGAAACTTGGTAAGCAGATGTATCCTAGGCAGGCTGTGAACCGCGTTAAAATTTTCACACAAAAATATTAAAAAAAAACCAATAAATATTGGGGGTTCCCCATTCTTAGAACTGAAACTCAACAATTTTTTTTTTTTCATCAAGCCCATACCTGTAGGGTATCAACAGATCTTTAAAAATGATATTGAGGTTTCTAATATAACTTTTTTTCTAAACTAAATAGTTTGCGCGAGAGACACTTCCAAAGTGGGACACGTTTTACCCCCTGTAACTTCTAAAATAAGAGAATGATAAAACTAAAAAAATATATGATGTAAATTACTATGCAAACTTCCACCGAAAATCGGTTTGAACGAGATCTAGTAAGTAGTTTTTTTTAATACGTCATACATCGTAAACCGCAATTTGCCTTTCATTCAATCAACTCAAATCTATACATATAATAAAACTGTAGAAGAGTTCAATTCTGTATATTGAATAAAAACTAAAAAAAATACAACTAGGGGTATTCATACAAGCCAAACAAGCCAAAAAAAATAATTTTGAAATTTTTGTCTGTCTGTCTGTTGTCCGGCTTTCACGCAAAAACTGCTGGACGGATTGTGATTAAACTTTTTTTGTTATATAGCTATCAATCCTCGGCAACATATAGGCTATTATTTATTTTGAAGATCGAAATATCAGATATACATTTTTGACTGTCTGTCTGTTGTTCGGCTATCACGCAAATACTACTGGACAGGCGCATGCGTTGTGGTTATCAAGTTCTCCTTGCCATAGAATAACTTAAATACCGAGTCTAGAGTTTAAAACCAGCCCCATCTATTGACTACCTGTCAAAGTGCTATAAAACATATCTATAAAAGCACATGGTTCATGGTCCATGCTGTGCATTAAATACCAACTCTCCGTGCATTCAGAACCGTGATTCAGATTCAGAACATTCAGAAACGGTACCCAAAAGCCAGGAATCAACAAACTATAACAGGCGAGAGAGGCTACCCCACGTATCGCCGACGTTCGCAGCGGCAAGGAGGATTTGCTGTAGAAATTCGATTACGTGGCCAACGTCCTATGATGGTTGATAATAATATATGGGTAGTACCATACTCTCCTGTTTTATCCACAACATTTAACGACCAAATAAATGTCGAAATTTGCATCGATTTGGAGTCTATCAAATATATTTGTAAGGACGTAAATAAAGGAAGCGATCAAGCCACAATTGCTTTACGAAATGAATGGGACTAAGTAGGTAACAAGATTTCAGTCTGGTGGCTACATAAGTTCATCAGAAGCTGTGTGGCGTATACTCAGTTTCCCTATCAACGAAAGACATCCACTTGTGACGCATTTCGCGCACGTGTACGACGTACATGTGGAAGGAGGCCAGGGAATATATTTTGACCCTGAAAATGTAACGGAGCGATTGGAAAATCCTCGACAGATCACTTTATTGGCCTTCCTTCAGCGATCTCAGACTTTTAATTTTACCATAACTTTGCTCTACGATGAAGCTCCAGCATGCTTTACATACAACAAGGGAGGTTTAGCCATCGAAAAAGAGGCACTCCAGTAGAGAGTATTCCTGAAGTTTTTAAAGAACACGTCCTCGGAAGAGTATATACAGTGCACCCAAACAATGCCGAGTGTTGCCAACAAAACTGCGTTTGTTGTTGCAGACTGTCCGAGGGCCTACTTCATTAGAAGCTTTGAAAAAGTCGATGACACGCAACACCCAACGTTTCAAGCTGCTGCTTGAAACGTTGGGTGTCGACATCTGATCGATGACGATCAACATTGGGATGACGCTCTCAATGACGTCGTCAATGACTTTCAGATGCTGCCCAATTGTGACAAAAATACCAAAACAACTTAGCCGAAGATCACATTCGCGATATGCATTGAAATTTCCTATCAGCGAATTGAATGACCAGCAACGGGAGATTATTTATAATCGTTGTTTAAACGAAATCCAAGATATGGTTTTGTCTATTGGTGGAAATTATTCGTCTTACTAAGGGTACCCGAAACCATATACAACGAAGAGTGTAGTAATCGGGAGTACTCATCTAAAAGTAATTACGCAGTTGAGGCTTATCATCCTCCATCAACGAGCTCATTCGCCATATTGAATGGGAGATGGGTGGAATTACAGTTTTGTTTTGTGGTGATTTTAGTTTACGTGTGGTACCACTAGAACTGACTAATTAAATGCGTGTATCAAGAGTTCCAACCTCTGGCCTCATATTTCAAAACTCAAACTTACGGTTAATATGAGAGTGCGCAGAGGAGGAAATCAACGCAGAGAGAAAGAATTTTCCGATTTGCTTTTCAAATAGGTGACGGTAGATATCAGAAAGAAAAAGGGCTGACCACACTGCGAGACGATTTATGCGAGGTTGTAACTTTTCACTTGAATGACTCATAGTATCAGTTTATGGAAAATTTATTAATATCACAGCTCAGGAAGATTCTTGGCTTTGAAACCAAAAAGTGATAGACAAATTATGTTATTATCGAGCAAGTTGATGGGTTAAATGTTGCGTATAATGCCATTAACAGTGTTGTCGACCAAGATGAAGCTACGACGGCGGGTGACGCGGCGACGTATCTAATTGAGTTTTTATATTCTTTGGCCTGGCCTTCCGGCACATGAGTGCCTATAATTTTACTGTGAAAATTGAGTCTACCAAAATTGTGTAACGGCACGCATTTAAAAGTTATATCACTCCAACGGAACATGATAGAGGAACAAATGTTGACTGGATGTGGTGCAGGACAGCGTGTTTGCATTCCACGAATACCATTCATCCCAAAATAACTATCCGTTGAGATTTAAACGTGTGCAGTTCCCATTAAGTGTGAGTTTTTGCATGATGATAAATAAAGCACGGATGGACTATGAGTCGTGTTGGTGTAGATCTGCCAAAGTACTGTGTCTCTCATGGCCAGCTTTATGCAGCTTTGTCATGTGTAAGCAGTGCGCAAGAGCTGGGGTTAGAAGCTCTCCCTCATCCGCCATACTCACCAAACCTTGCACCTACCGACTATTACTTTTTCCAAAATTTAGACAACTTTTTAGTGGGTAAAAAATTCAATTCCCGAGAGGCAGTACAAAATGCCTTTGAAGAGTTTGTTGCCTCCCGTCCAGCTGATTTTTACAAGAAGGGCATCAATAAACTGCCAATGCGTTGGCAAAGATGCGTCGATTGCATGGGTGATTACTTCGAATAACAGAAATAAAAAAGTTTGGAAAAATAAGTACTTTCACTTATTGCATACAAAACGGCAATTTCATAGGTAAAGACCTATTATATAAAGCTGAAGAGTTTGTTTGTTTGTTTGAACGTGCTAATCTCAGGAACTACTGGACAAATTTGAAAATGTTTTTAATGTAAGATAGTCCATTTATCGAGGAAGGCTATAGGCTATACATCATCACGCTAAGACCAATAGGAGCGGAGCACCAATGAAGAATGTTTAAAAAACGGGGTATTTTTTTTACGCTACGGGCAATAGGTGTCGCAAACGAGGTTGCGTAGGTCAGCTAGTATAAAAATAAAATATAAAAATATATTTTGTTACTTGCTGCTACGGAACCCCCCTTCATGGGCGAGTCCGACTCGCACTTGGCCGCTTTTTATTTTTGATTGACGGATTGGAAAATCATTCCATTTCATTTCATTCATGTTCTATTAACATGACATAAAAAACAAATGTCGTTACAGATCCGTAATGACTAACAAAATAGTTATTTAATTTTGGAAATAATTGAATGGCTTATAATGTTGATGTTAGGTAACCTTTTAATATTATTTAAATTGTCCATTACAATATAAATATTAAATATGAATAATATTAGTATTAATGTAGGTTCAGTTCAGTTTCATTATACGAGAAGCATAAAATGAAAATAAAAAAATGTATGAATAAGTATCAGCTACTTAATTATAACGAAAATGATCACTGGTTAGTTACCGTAAGTAAGTAAGTCGATAACATCCGATTTGTAAATCAAAACGATTAATATTTACCTCCGCAACGACTAAAATGAAGAATGTTTTGTGGTAAATGCACAACCCTATGTTAGCAAATGAAATCGCCCTCCCCCCTTGCAGGCGAACACGGGGATGTTTAGCGTCCGCTTCGGATAACGCGTTTGCTTGTTAAAAATAACAAAACAGTTAGGCCACGCCCATATTTTAATAAAAATGTGATGTTTGGTGTTTAAAAACATAAAACAGTGTCGCAGGAGACCCGGCTTAAGTCATCAAGACTCGCATGTGCTAATAGTTAGCGCATATATTAATATTCAATATACAACGCAAGCATAAGCTTTAATGAATTTAAACAATGCCAACTTCGCAGTGACTTCGCTTAACTCGCAACAATCGAACTTAAAATACAACTAAAATTGGTACCAAATTGATAATAGCATCTGACACAACCATCATGTCAAAAGGTCTTTCAGTTCGAGTATATCTAGAAAAACGAAAAACAATGGTATCCTTTATTAGTACATCTTTACAATATACGAGAAATTATGACGACCCTTCACGATTAATCCGTAGGATTCGCTATGGACTCCAGTAAGTTTAATTATAATACTGAAAACATAAAGAGTCGACTAAGGGAAACAACGAAAGGTTGATTTATAGAAGGTTTGAGCATCTTGATTTAGTGAATTTATTATGGCATAGGGGAAGGGGAAAAAGGATGGTAAGTGTATACATATACAAAATTCTCGTGTCACAATGTTAGTTACCATACTCCTCTGAAACGGCTGGACCGATTTTTATGAAATTTTGTGTGCATGTCGGGTCGCTCTCAGCAATAATACTCAATTGCCAACAGCTGACATCTGCTCGACTAGAACGCTGGTCTACGCCTGCGGTCATGAACGAGACTTGAATTTCCTAAAAGCCTGCACTATTAACATCGGTCAGACATATCATCATTTCGAAGAATTTTTATTATTATTTTATCCAAAGAACAATTTCCTCGATTCCTTTGACTATCCTCGATAGGGAAATTGTTCTTAAATATAACTATGTGACTGTCGAGGTGACCAACAGCTCTGAAAGTTAGAAGGTTGAAATGGCAATAAGCTGGTCATATATGTCGCAGAACCTATAACTGTGCGTGGAGATCGCGTCTTGGTAAACTAGTGTGGGGCGCCCTCTGTCTGTCTTGGGTTATCGGTTCCGGCAACTGGGCTTTCTTTAGATCTCTTTCTATTGACCACCAGGTCATTTGCGGGCGGCCTCTGCCTCTTTTATCTTCCGGCAGACTTAGTACGATCTGCACCACGTGGTCTTCAGTGCGTCTTTTCACATGTCCATACCAACGAAGACGGCTTTCTGCAATTTTTAGGCGACTTGTGCGATTTAAAAACTCCCACGTATATGTAGCCTATACAGTTTCCGAAAATGATCGTGTAACACAGTACGTAAGATCGCTGTACTATCGTTGACAGGAATATCGTAGCCTAGAAGCTTCTTATAGTGGTAGTAGACTAATAAGAGTGCCGCCAAGCAACGATTTTGGGTATCAATATTGACCACGATGACAATTTCTAAGGGCTGAAAAAATCCCATCCAATGAAATGGAGAAAAATCGAAATTATAGACATGTGGGATGTTGATTCGACAGTCAATATACCGACAGTCATTGGTATAGTCTAAAGGCTAACAGTTAAGATCCTCGACCAGCAACTTCAGAGACCCACTTTAAGCAGTTGGATAGAGCACCACATCACCCTGGAACCCTATCCCTGTAAAACATTGATCTCTACGTCTGATACCGATAAGATAATTTTTATTTTGAATTTTTTGTAATATTGACGAAGAAGGAAAATGTAATCTTCGCTCGCGAGCACATGGCGTATTAATTCGATGTATATACTCATATCAAGTATTGAAAGAAACATTCGCTTTGCATTAGATTAGGCAAATAGGTCAAGTACTTAGGGTCAAATAAACGGCAGATAACTGTATCTATACCTATCTCGGTACTTAGGCAATTGTTTATGATTACACTACAAGGTTTCCTGTGATTGTGCTAATAGACATGAATACATATATAAGGTAGGTTTACCAGCTATAACCCACGCAACTTCGCTTGCGTCTTTTTTCAATCATACTTAGCTCCTATTGGTCTGAGCGTGATGTTAACTATCATATCATGAGCACGCCAGCAAATAACACATTGGACAAAACCGTGTGATCAATAATATACTTTCAGAGTCAATTGTAAGCAACAACGTGACACAGGAATTATTTAAAATAGATATTTAAACAAGAAATATTATTTAGTACTATTTAGGCAGTTTCTTGTATGTGCTTGTTAATGGGAGGTTCTGAATCGCCACGACTCGTTATATTATTAAATAACAAGAAAACATTGTTTCATTAAAGTTTTTTATTTATTTGTTAAAAAGACTACTACTGCTAGTTTCGGTGTTCATTGTGAGCAACAACGTGGCTTAAGAATATTATCAGTCTATATTTTAATACGTGAAGCAAAAAGTTTATGTATATACACACATCAAAAGTGTCTAGGGATCAAGCATTTTTATGCGGATTTCTTGAGATTGAGATGTGGCTTTGGCGCTGGCCTGCTCAGTCGCCAGACTTGAACCCGATTGAGCATGCATGGGATATGCTACAGAGAAGAGCTCTGCCGAATATCGAGGGTATCCAGTCGCAAGAAGACCTTTTTTTGTTGTTGCAACGAACATGGGCGGCCATTCCACAGCGTGATTTGGATGAACTCATTTTGAGTATGCCAAACCGATTCTTGTGTTGTTAGTGTTCGCGGTAGAAACACGGATTATTAATTGTTTAAGTTACCTAATAAAATTTTAAAGAAAACTGTTATTTCAGTCTTTTTTCGAACTTTAATGTTAGTGGTTCAAATGTCAAAAATCCCTTTATTAGGAAAATGGCAAATTTCTTTATTAATGCAAAGGTGACTTGGTTTATCGTTACTGTGACAAACGAAAACACTTTATTTGATGAATCCTTAAAGAAAATTTTAATTAATATCAATCAGGAGAAAAGTTATTGTAAAAATATATGTTGATCCCTAGACACATATGTTGATCCCTAGACACTTTTGATGTGTGTAGTTTAAGTTTATATATAACGGAGGAGTAACATTTGGCAAAGTCAACTTTTATATGGAGGAGTGCAGAAAGCTAAAAAATTATACTTATGGTCGAATTGATACCATTGGGCCGACCACTACCATTTGATAGATTTAGCATGTATCGAATCAGATTTAGATACTTTTTGAAAAAAATCTGAATAACTCTATAGAAAATTGATAGATATTTTGATAAATATTAAACGTTTTGATATTGTTATCTAAGCTAATTCATAATATTATAAATACTGCCTCGTTGGTCTCGCGGTTGGCGTGTGCGACTGCTGATCATGAAGTCTCGGGTTCGATTCCCGGGTCGGACCAAATGTTGGTATGATCTACAAATATTTGTTTAGGAGTTTGGGTGTTTTCTATGTATAATATGTATGTATTTACAAAAAAAAAGTATATATGTATTTGTATAAGTTGTCTAGTAACCCATAACACAAGCTCTGCTTAGCTTGGGACTAGATGGCGTTGTGTGTTAGATGCATCGATTTCAATGAAATTTGGCATGGAAATACAGTGTAGTCCGTTTTGTACGACTTCGCATATAGCAACCAACCGTTTTTAGCGACGTAAGTATAGGCGTATGTTTGGTTTTAGAATGAGCTTATATGAAAGGACATTCTTTTATTACGACTCCGTATACAACGACCGATCGCTTTTAACGACGGAATTTCACACATAATTGTCCGGTTACAACGACGATCGTTTACGTGTTTACAAATTAAATCGTAGATAAGAAGCTATCTCCGCCCCGCGCACCCCCCTTGCCGAGACACCGCTGTTTGGAATGCGACCTTTTATTATACGGCAGTAGGTACCTAATTTGCGGGTAATGAGTGAGTACGCGTACAAAAATGAAATTTACAAAACGAAAAAGTTTCTCCATTGAAGAAAAAAGTGTTATAATAATACAACGGTTAGAAGCTAGCGAATGTAATGATTGTGAAGGAATTCGATGTAAATCATTCGACAAATATTATCTACAATTAAGAAAAATAAACAACAAGATAGAACCTTTGTTCAATGCGAATGTTTTAAAACCTAAACGCGTGAGGGTGTCGTCTCAAGACGATAATACAGTTCATACTTCTTACTATAGAAACAAAAACAATCAAAATTACAGACTTTTTGCACTCGATGTTTTTTTTTTTATGTCCGGCACGCCAAAATGACTCTACTCCGCCTGATGGAAAGCATAAGCAGAATCCAAGAGTATTGGTCGCCATACTCACTGCGAATGCAGACAATGCAGTATGGCGACCCACACCATGGCGGCCTAGTGATGCTGCTGCATCTTTTAGTCTAGTCAACAAGTATGGAACTTGTTGACTAGACTATTTGGGCCTCCGGTCTCGCACTCACCAACGAAACACGACAGCACGAACGTGGTCATTTTACGTTGATTTTCTGTGCGAGGGTAGTACCGCCCCGGTCGAGCCGGCCCATTCGTGCTGAAATCAGCGTGGCTCTACTACCTCCAAAATGTTACAATAGATTATATAGATCGGTACATTATGTACGTACATAGCATTAAATAAATACATACAATTAATGATTTAAATGTTTTTTACCTGTTGGTCACCTAAAAAACACATTATAAGTGATTAATTAAACACAAAAATTGTCTGTTCGTTTAGTACGCCTTCCGGTTAGTAGGACGTAATATCACCCGGTCCCTGGGCCGTCGTTATAACCGGATACTATTGTATTGTCATTCTTGAGGAAGGACATAGGGACATAGGCTACTATTTGCTGCGATAACCTACAAACACGCGGGCGGAGCCACGCACAGAAGGTAGTGTCAATATATAATGCACATGTCCAGTAATGAACTGTTAAAGGCTGTTGATAATAACTACAAATGCATATCAATCATTATATTATTTGGGTATATCAAACATTTGTAGCATCAACATGCTCCTTGACGATATATCTATTGATTATTTTCAGATCATACAGAAGGTCGCAGACATTCTAAATTTGGCAATACAATGGATACCAATCACAAAAGTATTTAGTGTAACCAAAAATGTATAAAGAAAAGATCGCATGGCATAGTTAGGTGATAAAAAAGACAAGGACAAGACCTTATTATACCTACATGGTATGTCTTCAAAGAAGAGGAAAAGCTATTGAGAATAGAGGACTTTTAAGCAACAATAAAAATGTTCAACTCACACTGACGTGATCCTTCATTTCAAAAAGTGATCGCTTGAAATAGATAGCGCAGCCATCTTGTCTGTGGCCCGTCTTTTGTTTGAATATGCCGAAGTAGCCGATCTCTTCAAATTTCGAGTAGAAACTTTGTAAATGCGACGCTTGCACTTCTTGAAGACACAGGATCTGAAATTGAAAAAAAAATGTTTTCGGACATCTAACACAACGCCATCTAGTCCCAAACTAGGCAGACAAGCTCTGCTTAGTTTGGAACTAGTAGCTACTATGGGTACTAGACAAATGACTATAATACATATTAACTTTGTTTTTAATACATACATATTTTACTTAGAAGACACCCAAACTCCGAAACAAACATTTGCAGATCATACAAACATTTGAGCCGACCCGGAAATTAAACCCGAGACCTCAAGCACAGCAGTCGCGTACGCTACCACTTTCCACGTGCGACTTTTTAAATGTTTTGGCTAAAAAACTTATTTAATTGAGACAAACGCCACCGAAATTTGACAACACAAAAAAGGTTGACAACACAAAAGTTTCCAACTTTTGTTCGGTGGAGACTCAGCTTTACAACTCACTCGACATAAATAACGTCTACTCTTGAGAAAACTGTTAACACTATACTCGTAATTGACCCAGAACTATAATTGTCTAGAAAATACACACAGGCCGTGTAATGCCATGTGAAAAGTTCAAATTTGCCTTCCTAATATTATAAGTTGTATATGCACAGACTAAAATTACACTAAGGCTCTATAGTTCTAATTTTTTTCTCATCGGTGCGTAAAAACTTCTACAGTTTTTTGTGATTTTATGAAAATCTTTATAATACAACTTGTTTAAATATTAGAAAGTTTTGAACTGAGCTTATTAATTATGTATTAAAAAGCTTTTAGTAATACCATTGATATAATTTGATACAAAAAAAATATTTAGTATAGGCAGAATCCAAAAGTGGTGGCCACAATACTCATTGCAAATGCAGACAATGCAACAATGCATCATGGTGACCGACACCATGGCGGCCTAGTGATACTTCTGCATTTGGGCCTCCGGTCTCGCACTCACCTACGAAACAAGACAGCACGAAAGCTGTCATTTTACTTTGAGTTTCTATGCGAGGGTAGTAGTCGCTCCGGTCAAGCCGAAATATCGTGCTGAAATATGCGTGGCACTACTACCTTGTAAAACTAATATGTCTAACTTACGTCTGGTGCATAGCTGGTAATTTCGTCGAATAACCGGGACGCTCTAATCTTCCACTTGAGGTTTCGATGCGTGCAGTCCGTGTACAAGTATGGATGACATTCCAATAAATACTGTGCCAGCATGTTGTATGACAATACTTTGAACTGGAATGTTGGAGCTGGAGAATAGGAACAGACAAAATTGAGCAGGTTTACATAATTGGTGAAATAATTTCACTGAATATTGCAGTTTTTTTATATTAGAGATGACTAGAACTAGATGGTTCAAAGGACTACTAAGGGCATTGTGGCCATTATAGAATTTAAACCGCACTATCGAATAAGTACAGTACATGTTTGTAATTTGATTACTTATAGTGCAGAGAGACAAGACAAGATTCTTATATCATACCATACATACTTGAGGCATATATCTCGTTAGAGAATTTTGAAAATATGCACGATATGGACACAAAGAACAACAAGACCAGGAATAACGGTTTGGGGAGCACACTAACTAATATATGAAAGACTTTGGTATAATTTGGATATGAACTAAGTATTTACCGTCTCTGTTATAGCTCCTTTTAGAAACGGTTTCCCACGCTCTGAAGTTCGACGGTATTGTAAATGTGGATTTTGTCACATTGTCGGACGACGTCGCCGCTTGACCTGTTTGCTTTCTCCACTCCTCGAACGGATCATCTTCTTCACTAGAACTAGCGAACGAGTAAAACTCGAGATATAAACAGAGATAAATAATCAGAAAATCTCCACAGTACGTGCGACGGAATTTGACGTTTTACCGATAGACTATTTTATTTTAACTTACACTAGCTGAGTCCCGCGGTGTTACCTGCGGCTATTGTTGTACCTTTACAACCGCAGGTAGCACCGCAGGGCGAAGCTAGTCTAAAAAAAATTAGCCTAAGTTACTCCTTATTACATCAGCTATCTGACAGTGAAAGTCCCGTCAAAATCGGTTCAGCCGTTCCAGATATTACTAACTATAAACCCCATGTAATTTACTTGTTAGGTATTGAAAATCCATATTAAAAAATAACTACAAGTACATTACATACCTGTAGCATATACAGTACCTTAGCTATATAAGGGAATTAAAAACGAAGGTATTGAATAATATTAAAACTTACATTTCAAAATGTCCCCCATAGCTGACATGATTAACAGTAGGTTGCGATGAATCAGACATTGGCTGACGTGCCTCAAAGTCATTTATAGTCAGAGGAGGTATCTTGATCTTCAACCGCTTTTTGCCGCGGCCGTGCTGCTTCTGAGTCTGTGCGCTCGTGTGAAACCGTTTTGTAAGGACTGTGTCGGTACAAGTCGCGCCGCATGTCTTATTATTACAATTTAAAGATGAAAATCTCCATACATGTGCTTTGTCAACCTTCTCACAAGTAAACCAAAGACATCTGTAAAAACTGTTTGTCAATTTCAGCATAGCTTTATGTATTACTAAATACGAATCATATTTAAACTTTCACCACTAGACTAGCTCTAAATGTCTTAACTATGGTCTGTACATGCATTAACACTATGCTCGTTACATTACGTTACGCTTAAAATATGTTTATTGTAGCCATGGTATTTGCTCTGTTGGTTATCTATCCTGAAACAAAATTTAATTTGTTAATTCATATAATTTTGCCCACAATTATAATTCAAAACATAACCCACTAAAAGCACTAACACAAAACATAACTATATTATAGACACTTGTGAATTCTATTCGAGCACAATAAATTAATTTTTAAATTTGCTTTTGTATGTTCTTAACATATTGGTACCCCTCCCTGCCTCAGAGAGCATGTTAAACCATCCGGAGTGTGTCTGTTATGCCTTCACAGCTTAACTGATGAACCAATTTTACTGAGATTCAGCATGAAGATATTGGTTCTTGAGGAAGGCAGGAAGACAAAAATGTATCCATGAATTTTACTACAATAGCCAACATAGGTAGGTTACGCCTCAGACAAAGTTATAGCCTATAAAGTAAAAAGTAACTCTTGTGACCTTAGATTGTGGCCTCATATTGATATAGTACAAATATAGTTACACAGTTGTACTCAGTTACAGCACTATATAATAGCAAACATGACACATGGAGAAGCAGCAATCGTCATCATCATATGAGAGAGAGCAGTGGACTGTGATATTTACATTTTAACTACTAGCTGACCCCCACAACCTTGTCTGAGTCTCCTATTGCCTGTAGAGTGATGTTATAAATAGTGAAAAAATTTGGTTACCATAAATTAGTAAAAGTGAACCAACCTCAAAAATATATAACTTTATTTAGATCTTTTAAAGAGGAATAATTATTTCATACATTTTTTTTGTGAAACTTTAACCGTTTACACAGTGCATGTAATGGAAGCTCTCAAAACAAATCTTTTATCCCCATTTTTGCAACTTATTTCACCGATACTTCACTCCTTTTAGACGCAGAGAACTTTATCGATAACTAGTCTATCTAACAGTGAAAGAATTTTTCACTGTTAGATAGACTGTTAGCAATGCAAAAGCGTTGCTAGTAACGCACTGCTTAGTTGCATTTGCAACATGCTACTGACGCGTGACAGCCTCGCTGCAAAAAGTTTGCGTGGGCGACGTAGCTTTCCTTCTTTTGGGAATGTCCTCTATAGTTTACTTATGTAGGTAGTCACCTTCTACAACACCCATGGGATGGATGGTATGATGGTGAATCATCACACTCTGTATTCTTAATCCATCACTGCAGAGACAATCTGTACCATCAGTCAATGCCATGCCTGATGATAATACTGACTTCATCATGATCTCATAAGTCTTTACAATAAACACAGTATTATTTTGCATATATAAATACATAATGCAGTAGTGGTTGTTTAATCCATGCTATCGTGTAATTCGTTCTTGTGAACAAATACAATATTTTTCGACAGCAAGTTCCAAAGGGCTTTATGTATATTTTATAAATGAAGTCTAGTCGTGTCAATTTCAGGTGTTTTCTATGCGCAAAGAAGGATTAGCTTTGTTATATTGCCAACAAAGAACCCGATCAACGCATCTTTCTATTTGACAATATCTGCTTTCTAACAAAAATCGTACTCACCAATAGTATTAGGCATTTTGTGGTTGATAATTTGATTAACAATAAATCGTTCTAGTTCAGTAATTATTTTACCGTTGTTTTATTTAAATATCATCACATGTGTCTATTATATAACAGAAATTCAATAAATATTTAGCCATTACCGAAATACATAAATCATAATGCTAGGGCAACAAAACAGCAACAATGACAACACAAACGTTAACCTAATTAAAAAATATTGTATATGTAAACAAAATTAACTTACATGCATACAAACGAAACCATAATATCACAACGTATAACAGCAAAGAGCAAAAACCATGAGGGACATCTAAAACCTACAGTAAAAATACAGTTTTACTGACCCATCGACCTTTCGGATCGTGCGTGTCTCGCTCGCATTTGACAGTTGTAGAAGAAAACAGATAATGCAAAAATGTTGCTAACATAAGTCTGTAACTCTCTTAGGCCCCGTTCGCACGGATGTATTTTTTACGTCGCATTGGGCGAGATGAGTTTATGCCCGGGCAAATTGGGCATAAAAAATAAGCGCCCAATAAATGCCAGTATATGCAGAATAAATGTCTTTTAACTGAGCAAAAACTTTAACTCCTAGCTAAGGAGAGGTCTATGTTTTCTGTGCGGAAATCTCCTCGGATACTACTTCCTAGTGCCATGTTGGACTCGAATCAACTAAAGCCGCACGCCATATCGGGTGCTAAAAGCCGGAGAACCAGGTGCACCCTAGAAAGGAAAATCCTGGAACCCCGACGCACCTCGGGTCACTTACAGTTTGTAGATGGCCCTCTCCTGTGTGGGAACCCCAATGTTCCCGTTACTGTCATCAAAAGGGAGGAGGGGTGTGCATCGCAGTGTTCGTGCCGCCACCCGAGCCTGCTTCTGCGTGGGTTACCCGGTGACAGATGGCCTCATCTGTCAACCTCAGGCTTGCGCTTATGAAGGACGGAGATCATTTTGCGATCTCCAGCGCCTGAGTCGTCTGCGGTATCTTGCTCGTTCCCAGGACTTTCGGACCGGGAGAGTTTTAAACTACTTCCGGTCCGCCAGTATACAATTTGAATGCAATTTTCATTGCCGTTAAACAATTTGTATTTAGAGGAAAACAATTATATATCTGACATTGTACAGTTATTTTCGAAATGGAAGTCAACTGTCGGATTCAACTATGTGGGGTAGCGTTTGGGAGGCTGTGTAACGCCTCAACGTTATAAGAATGCTGAAAGTCGTCCAGATTGCAATTTAGGGGGCAATGCTCGGAATTTCTATGTGTGATCGAATGAGGAATGAGGAAATCCACGGACAAACAAAGTTTGCCGATAGTGTCCGTTTTCCAATTTTAACCAAAAAAAACGACTTCAATCTGGACCAAATTAAAATGTGACCACGGGAAGCTCTAGCTTTCAAATAAAAAAGAATCATCAAAATCGGTTCACCCAGTCAAAAGTTATGAGATAACGAACATTAAAAGAAATACAGACGAATTGATAACCACCATGTTTGCCTAAAATTATTATTGTTACAACTATGTGCATGCTCAAACATATTGTTCCGTTTTCTTTTTATGTATAATTCTTTCTACCCATTGTACTTACTCTGACAATATGTAATGTTGTACTATTTATAGAAATAAACATTATTATTCTCTTTATTAAACTTATTATAAAACATAATTATTATTTACATTTTAAATATACATTTAAAAACAAATACATTTAAAAATATAAGAATATTTCCATTTTTAGTGCAAACAATCATAGGTTATCAGTAAGTTGAACTATTTCATATAATTTCTGCTGATGCGAATAACTTTAGTGGTTTGAACACGTATTAAAACTGAGTATGATCAGTTTCCAAAATTATGCTGAGATGCAAGATTTCTGTTACCGAGAACGTGGTCTACGGGGCAATAGGAATCGTTTCCAAGCTTAAATGTCGTGATGAAATAGAAGCAGGCGAGTTACTTAAAGTAAAATACATTAAGGGGTTAGTCATCATAGCGCCTGTGACATCAGCTCACCTAAATAACTTAAAAGTATACAACTAAAGGTTTATAGATACGTATGAAATTGAAAGAATTATCCTCCAACTCCTAACGATTGAGGAGTTGTACCTTCCATCATCAGCTTACCTAAATAACTTGAAAGAATACGACTAAAGGTAACATACATACAAATGACATTTAAAGATTTATCCTCCAACTCCTAACCGTTAAGGAGTTTTACCTTTCATCATTAGCTCATCATCATTAAATGATGACTACCAGACGCAAATACCGGTGTAGCTTCAGAAAATACACAGAAAACATAGTACGTGCCTGAAAAAAATGAGGGTTACCCTCGATTTCTCTGGGATGCCATCATCAAATCCTAGCTTCCTTATCATGGTACCACCGTCGGGACATCTGCTTTCCATTAAAAAAGAAATCATCAAAATCGGTTCATAAACGACGAAGTTATCCCCTCCTCCTTTTTTTGAAGTCGGTTAAAAAATAGTAGACCACCGACTTCGGGTACAGGGACCAAGAAACCGGTAGTTAGGGCTCCAGAGACAGGAACCTCCTCACAATTCGAGCCGTGTCAAGGAGGACTGCCTTCTGCATCAGACCCTTGATCCAGCCCCCTAACGTGAGCCTCTTAAGATGTTGGTCGAGGCTCTTGGCTATCAATCCGTGAGCAGATACGACTATCGGAACAATGATCACCGAATCCACATACCACATATCGACAATCTCGTGAGATAAATCCAAATATTTAATTTGTTTTTCTTTTTCGACTTTCACGAGATTCTCGTCATGAGGAACGGCGATATCGATAATCATTGCGCGGCACTCTAATCGATCTATCACCCCAATATCAGGCTTATTGGCAACAATAGTCCTGTCTGTGATAACAGATTGATCCCAATATAATGTAGCACGACCATTCTCGAGAACTGGGTCGGGCACATACCTGTAATATGGCACCTCTGAACTCACAAGTTTGTATTTCAGGGCAAGTTGCTGATGTACGATCCGCCGTTAGCAAGCCGAGAACAACCAGAAATAATATGCCTGATAGATTCTCCAGGACGGTGACATGCCCGACAGATGTCGACCGTACCATCCTTCAGGATATACTTCCGATAGTTATTCGTCATGATAACTTCATCCATAATCGCACAGACAAAACCTTCGGTTTCTCCGAAGAGATCAGCATACCGTAGCCAGGACGTAGATGCTTTAAAATCTATATCAGGCCCATTTAGGGCCCGATAAAATCGACCATGAAGTTCTTTGCCCTTCCATACCTCCTTGCGATCATCAGTACCAAGTACTATAGGTTTGCGCCAATTCTCTTTAGCCAAAGCGAGCGGAGTCAGTCCGGTGTCCACTGCAACTACATTGCGATGCACGCCCACATCAGTATGGAGAAAATATTCTCTAAGATTGTATATCTCGCGATTGTGTAGGGTCTTGATATTTAATAGACGTACAACCTCATAACCGATGAACGTGGGTGATGCATTCGGAATGCAGTCAGCAATGTACGGCCTCTCCTGTCAAGGGCATCTAATTCAGTCTGAGTCCATCTAAGTATACCAAAGGAATACATCAGAACCGGCATGACCCTAGACCCGCACTTTGTTACCGCCTGATAAAAGACTTTTAAGTACTTTTTTCAGGCGGCCAAAGAAACGTTCCCAAACGTTCCAAAGATTTGGGTATTCGTCATTGGGTGTGCAAATTCTTTGAACTTGAACCAGTCGTTGATGTTGACAATGCCATGATGTTAAGTAGTATTAATTGCTGCAAAATTTTTATGGCTACTTAAACTTATTTCTAAATAATATTCTTGAATGAAACCCATTTTGATCTTTTTGAACGAACACGTAATCCTGTTGGCAGACTTGGCAGTTTGCAATTTGGCAGGAGACTTCAGAAGAGTGAGAAAATTCTGAAGTGCGGTGTTTGTCTGTTTATATTTTGGTCTTCAAATTGTGTTTGTAATTTACATCAATTCATTTCGTAAATAAAGTTCAAATAGATGTTTTAATTAAAATGAATGGATAGGTCTATCCTATACGTATTATATCGTGTCATATCTTACAAGTAAGTGATATTGTTTACATGTCCAAATCCAGTATGAAAACATTTCGATCTTTTACCTTTAAATTCCGGTTGCTAAAGCTATAAATTAAATATTTTAATAGCAGTAGGATATAGAGATACCAAAGATACGCTCAGGCTGGATATAAACGGCTACCTTTGCCTAAAGTAATTTTTAAAATCTAGAGTTAGTTTTAGTTAGTGAAACTTTCTCGACTTGTCATGTCAGGGTAACAAGCATCGTTAAGAACTCTTAGTTAATATTATATTTAGCCATACTTTTGAATATGATGCAAATTACACATGAGAGATCATTATCCTTCATGAACCTTCATTTTAAAACACAAAAAAAAATATAACATAACTTATACACAGCCCTTTGATGAAACTAGACAGAGGTTTTTTTTTTACTTTTACTTACTGAATTTTTTGTGTACACCCATTAAAAGTAAAGTTAGTAACGCAGTTAAGTTTATTAGTTACAACAATTAAAGTAACATTTTGTTTGACTCAATGACACACATTGAAGATTCTAAAGTCCATCTGAAACTCTGGACCTGGCAGTACCAATTGACTGTACCAGATTCTATGATAAGTTGTTTATTGTACAGACTGTCCGACTATGAAATGCTTTGCCAATGGCTATAAAACATGCCATCTTTAAGAAACTGGTCAAACAAATATTACCTATCATCTTAATTAATTGTTTACTTTAAACATATCTTATCCGTTGTATTTCTTTGTAATGAAATTGTAGATATTGTGTATATAAATAGGCTTTTCACTAGAAAAGTGGTTTTGGCCTATGATACTATCAGACTTGTTAGTATAAGGTTTGTTTCAACTTTCTTACCGTGGGAGAGCCACGCTTCAGAATGAACGGGTTAGCTTGACCGGAGTGATACCACGGCCTCACAGAAGACCTGTGTGAAATACCCCAACCCCTCCCCCCATTCACCCAAAGGTGCGGGCCTTTGGGTGAATGGGAACGTCTTGTGACGTCTCTGGTGATGCGGGTGTCCATGGGCGGCGGTAATCGCTTACCACCAGGCGATACGTCTGCTCGTTTGCCCCCTATTCTATAAAAAAAACACTAAAAAGTTTACCTTCATTACTTAAGTACTTACACATAATTAAAGGAACACTTTGTGTTCTTCAGTTCCACACATTTAAGGTTTGCTTTCATCGGAATCTAAGGACCTCACCTTATCAACTGACTGTACCTGTTTTACGTTAAGTTGTTTACTGTCCTGGCTGTCTGACTCAGAAATGCGTTTCTAATGGCTATAAAATGTGTCTATTCTTTGCCTGACTTTAATAAAATGGTCAAATGATATTGCTTTTCATCTTAATTTATTATTTACCTAACACATGTTTTATTCCATCTATGTAAAAACTTTTTCAAAAAAAGTAATTATTACAAATCTATTGTCACCTCATTCAATAAAATCGTTTCAGTAGTTCAGGAGCTACAGTGGAACATACAAATATACATAGGCTACCAAAACTATTACCCTTTCTTTTGATTTCGCTGTAGTCGGGTAACAAAAACATATGTAACATCTTTTTTACGATGTTTAACAGAAATAAATATTTAAATTTTTGTGGCCCTCCCACAGATGTCAAGCCGAGAACCAAATACTGTACTAGCTTTTTCCCGCGGCTCAACACGCGTGTATGTCGCAGATCACGATAAAAAATAGTCTGTATGTACTTCTGATGTACTTATAAGTTATATTATTGTTAAGTTTCATCTAAATTTGTTCAGTAGTTTTAAGTGAAAAAGTAACAAGCTTCGATACATCCTTACAAGCTTTCACATTTCTAATATTAGTCCAAGTAGGACTATTAGTCATTGGTCATTAATTCATCATCATCTCATCGAAAAGACATTCAGTGCTTGACATAACCTTCCCACAAAGTTCTCCACAACAATTTCTCCTGTGCTGATCGCATCCAATGGCTTCCCGCTACTTTCGCCAGTTCATCAGACCAGCTTGTGGGAGGCTTAGTTACCAAATTAATTCATCTATTACATAATAACATTAATTAAGTTTTGTTCTAGTTACATCATGTTAATAATATGGATGACTAAACGATAGCCACCTCAATAAAAATGTTTAAAATAGAATCGTATGTAACTCCCATACTCCTAAGCTATGTGGACAAGTATGTACGAGACTTCAACCCAGCCAATGCACAGGTAAGTTTTGTTAATTAGTACCCAATCTCTAATCATATGTTTTGTAAGGGCCAAATGACGGACGGAGTAGTGGTGAAGAGATTAATTCAGTAACAATTTAAATTCAATCTAAAGTTCTTCAGAATACAACAAATAAATGACGACGAGCGATGCTTGCGATGGTTTGTTTAGTCTCTTAGCCACCACTCCATTCGTCGGCGCTGACCCTAAATCATTTGCCATTAAAACTAGTAATAGACCAAATAGACGTTACATTATTTACATAATGACTGCCTTGGTGGCGCAGCTGTAGCGGATGTGACTGCTGTGGTTGAGGTCTTGGGTTCGATTCCCGGGTCGGACCAAATGTTTGTATGATCTGCAGGTATTTGTTTCGGAGTTTGGGCGTGTTCTATATATAATATGTATGTATTTACAAAAAAAAAGTATACATGTATTCATATCAGTTGTCTAGTACCTATAACACAAGCTCTGCTTAGCTTGGGACTAGATGACGTTGTGTGTTAGATGTTCCAAAGAAATAATATAGTGGAGCCCAAGGCACAGAGAGAGTATTTAAAAAAATCTCTTATTAGATTTCTTTTAAAATCCTGTTACATATGTGAGAACCGTATGACAAGTTGTCCATGCCAGTTACTAGCTGAATTGGGAATAGATATGTAATAGGAGAAGACAAATTATTTTTGGATTTTATGTTTTTATTATGCAAAGATTAATCTGTTTTACTTTTGTGTGGTGTATGGTTCTTGGTCTCAGATGGCCTCTACAACCTTATTCGGGGTTTCGGTGAGCACTCAGCAGTGCTCTCAACCAGTCATTTTTAAGTAACACCACCTTGTGAGGAACAAACCTCGGCCTGGGGAGTTTCTGGCAACCTAAGGCGACCAAGACCCACATTTAAAAGTTAACGCGGCGCGTGTTCGGAGTCTTGCGGTGCTATCGAAATCGCAGAAAATTTGTGATAGCTTCTTCTTCTTCTTCACCTATGAGTGAATGTGATAATGTCATCCAGTTCCCCTAGCGCGAGTTTGGGTCTACGTATGCATGAGATAGAGCTGGGTGCCTCTGTCATACAATTAAATACACACTTTTAAATAATGTCGTAATCGATATTTAACAAGCGTAAGCTATAATGAGACCAAACTTAACACGCTAGAGTTCGTTTTACTCTGATTTTGAATTGGATTTGATGACTGAAATCATTAAATTCCCATTTTGAGATATAATTGCCGTCTTTATAGATTTCGGCAAACGTGAGATACAAATTTAAAAATGCGATGATTGCGACGACAGGAGTAAAACAGGTCTTAACTTGGAAGGAGTTGGGGCGTGTTCACATAAGACGAATTAGTTGTGCTGTCACTGCACGGTCTTGGCGCATGTCGTTCCTTAGTAGTCCTTACTTTTATTTCATCCTAATATACAAAGGAAATACAATAATTCACATTATAAATCAAGATATCGCCATTACTCTCATTATTGTTCAATCATAAAATATAGCATGTAGAGGCGTATAAAGTGAATATATAATGTGCGAAATATTAGATTATATAATATTAATATGCTTGAGGAATCGCGTAATAACTCGGTCGAAAAAGTTTGGAATCAGGAAGGGATCCAGAAACTTCGAGAACATGTCCAAACTTTTTCGTAGACATTTATTCAATTCCATATGTTACAGCTGGGGCTGTCTATTTCAATATATTTTGAAATAGACAGCCCCAGCTGTAAGTCTATTTCAATACCTATTTAGGAGCATAACATACTTACAGTCTAATTACCGTGTCACACACCCTACATATTACTTTAGTGATAACTTTATATTAGGAGCCTTAGGTTTAGAGTTATTGTTTGGATAATAAAAGGGACCATTGGAATTATCTTAATATCTATTCATAATTTTTTTGTCTAGTTGAGATAGTAACTTAATTTCTTTCTAAACATAAAGTTATTTTTACGCGACAGGCCGCCATAGTGTTGGTCACTAGGCCACATTCTTTGTTGCAATGTCTACATTCACAATGAGTAGGCATGGTGACCATTACCCTTGAATTCTGCTTATGATTTCCATCAGGCATACTAGAGTCATTTCACGTCACTTTTTTTGTAAATACATGTTATAAATAGAAAACACCCAAACTCCGAAACAAATATTTGCAGTTCATACCGACATTTGATCTGACCCGGGAATCGAACTCGAGACCTCAAGCACAGAAGTCACATACGCTACCACTGCGCCACCGAGGCAGCTACCAAATAACTACGAGTGCTAATAGAACAATATTTTATGTAGATAAATCTTTCTGGATTATGAAGAAAGGCCTTATTTTCCAGGTGTCACTATGGGGCGGCGGTGTAGCACTGCACAATCTGGTGCTCAAGCCAGATGTACTGCAACGGGAGGTAGCGCTGCCCTTTACACTGATATCTGGACGCATCCACGAGCTGCTCATACAGGTGCCATGGACCAAGATTATGTCGGAGCCAATAGTTGTAACCATCGATACCATTGGTTAGTTGTAACACGCCTTGTGGTCTTTGAACTTTCGAATGTCTGTTATTTTTTAATTTTTTAAAAGACAACTCCCGCATTAGGAGTACACATACTGTGTCGCGGGGGACTTTACAAATATATATGTAATGGACACAAAGAAAACCCAGACTCAGTACAACAATTTGTCATGGAGCACAGAAAGTATTGTCCCGTGTGGAATTTGAACCCACAACACTTAGCGCGGTAGAAACGGCGTGGCGACCGCTCAAGCCACTAGGTCAACCGCGCATACAAAATTGCTAATTTTAAAAACCATTCAAGTTTATATAAGGCTACAGACATGGTTTCTGTTGTAGAAAATTGGAAACTTAATAATCGGCCAAATATGTATCTGTGCTCGCTGTGTGTTATGTTCACATGTCGGAAATTATAATTTTTAAATAACCAATAGGCCAAAAGCTCTTTGCTCAGCAAACGCCTTTGTCCAGCAGCGATCTCTACAATTAAGACCTATCTAATGACACTTCAACTTCAACCCACACCGAGCCGTTTAGACTACAGCACAGGCTGGGGAAATATACATATTTCCATACAATCTGGTACAGCCGAGTAAAAAGTAATTTTCGACGCGACGCGATGTATTTTTTTTTGAATTATTAATACTCGTACAAACTTAGGTACTTTAAGATTGAGTTTCTTTCACTATTTTTTACTTTTTAAACGGGAACTCAGGTTATTGTGTCGGGTTTTTTTTAAATTTTAGTTTTTCCTATCATAAAATAGGTTCTTATTATACTTATTCCCTGCCAACACTCAAATGATGCGCTTACTGGCGAATATTCCTTGTAAGTTTATTTATACCTATTAAAAAGTTGTTCTACACTGGTGTCACGTTTTTTCTGCAGAATGCGTTTTGAACCTAAAACCACCAGAATCACCGGATGAGAGCCCACCACCACCACCTGCGTAAGTTTGATTTTTACTGTAAATTTCCTCTAAATATGCATATGTAGTACCCTAATATATCCAACTCAGATGTAGACACGACATAAATTTATTTCGTCAAAGATTGTTTCATCGGTGATTGTTTTTTTTTGGCATTGTATGTTAGATGTCCGTAATATTTATATTTATCTATATATATATATAAAAGAAAGTCGTGTTAGTTACACTATTTATAACTCAAGAACAGCTGAACCGATTTGGCTGAAAATTGATAGGGAGGTAGCTTTAAACCAGGAGACGGATATAGGATACTTTTTACATAGTATTTTTTTTTTCAGTTTGCCCCGCGGCGTTATCCGCGGTTGTTTTTGTACCGCGGTTAAAACCGCGGGGCTCAGCTAGTTTATATCTACTTTTCCTGTCAGTCAAGCCAAGTTGCATTCTATAAACGTAAATGTTAATAGACAACTATCAAATGTATGGTAATAACATCTGTCAACGCTTAGTCAGGTGGTCAAAACAAAATATTAGCTAATAATACAAGAGAATAGAGGCGTTAGCGATTGTAGAAAGAGAATCGACGCGAAACACAAGCAACTTGGCTAAGCGGGCAGTTTTGTTCCTCATTTCTCATGAGTGCAACTACAATGTACCACAACGGTGCGTGATACGACCACCAACTTGATACTAAAAACACAAACGATATTTTACTCATTGATAAGCGTTTCTATATCAGAAATCTTAGAAGTCAATTTTAAATGACGTTTTAAGTTTTTTTAAAGACAACTTCCGCATTAGGAATAGGTCCTGTGTCGCGGTGACATTTCAAATATACATGAAACGGACACAACACCCAGACTTAGAACAACAATGTGGATCTCCCAAAGTGCAGTAGAATGCGGCGTGGCGACCGCTTAATCCACTAGGCCAATCGTGCAGTCAAGTGGACACTTATTTAGGAATTAGGAATAAACTTTATATAATTTAACGCGTTCACGTTCTAAGGTAAACTATCATCTAATTACCTTTTTGTATGATTAACAGTCGCAAAACTCAGGTAGTGGAGGCGCCGCCAGGGTATATGCAAGCACTGGTCCGTCGTATAGTGAGCAACATTGCGCTGAAAGTACACCATTTAATCGTGAAGTATGTGCAAGATGACATAGTCCTATCACTCAACGTCAAACACCTCTCTATTGACAGCGCTGGGGTCAACTGGGAACCTTCGTTCGCAGGTCTGAAACTTATTTAAACTACATAATTTTCATTATCTTTACACTAGTTAAATAAATATATACTTTACAAAAAGTGGTATATGTAATACAACATCAAAAACAAGAAATTCTTGGGTCGTGATGGTAAGCTATAGATTATAAATACTAAGATTTGGCCTGTACGACAAACCTCGAAGGATATTGACCTCACTTATTTTTAGTGAAACTATGACATCATGGTGTTTAAGCACATCATCATCTTAGGCGAAAAACGTCCACTACTGTACATAGGTTTCCCCAAGGTTCGCCACAACAACCGGTTCTGTTTTTATCTCATCCAACAGCATCCCTTCAGCTAGCAGCATCACTAGATTGACGGACCACTTTGGTGTGGTTTACCCACATTCTATCTTTCAGGACTTTTCGGCCCATCGTCCGTCTTTTTTTTTGTAAACAATGTACTCCTGCCATTGCCACTTCGGACTTTGGTGACCTTAGTTTGTCTGCGGATCTCGACATTCGAGTCCGTGCAATGTCCTCGTAATTACTCTTTGGCTGACTTTGAGTATTATTATGACGGCCATTATGCCGTTTCTATGCCTGAAGTCATCACTGGCAACACACAATACTTTTGTCTTGCGATATTTCTGTGACGTGTATGTCCTTATGGTATAGAGGGTCAAACTAGTAGACGCGTCAGCTGTTGATAAATGACTACCACCGTACATAGAGACCTGCAACATAACTGCGTTACCGCCCTTTAATTTCTACTCTTGTTATCAGGGAGAGTTTCCTAGCTAGTAAGCCCATTTGTTACTGTTTTAAAAAAAAATGATAGTGTGTCTTGGGACGCCCGACAGAAATGATACCTTAAAGTTTAAACTAATCTATTGAAATTCTGCGTCTCTCTGAAATACGGCTAGCTGTTAGCTAGTTAAAGTGAGAGAGGAGGAGCCTGCCTACCACTGCCGTATGCGTGAGATAAAGGGAAGCCAGACAGAGTGGTGCCGTAACGCGTTACGTTTACACTCCCATAAGAAGTTATCACTTCAACATTTAAAATATTTAAAATTTATGAAACAGATATCGATCAGTACCAACCGACCGTAAGGAGGATAGTGAAACTCGATGACCTCACACTGTGTCTCGACAAAGCTGACTCGGATGGAAAAATACGCTACTATCAGGAGCCGCTGTTGTACAGATGCCATTTGGATCTTAGGTATATATTATCCTATTTAATATTTCAAAATATATGTGTACAGTCAAGGGTCATAAATGCAGTCGTACCGTAATGTTGTATGTGTATGTAATGTTTCAATGCACTCTTGCATTACAAGGTTACGTTATAAGGTTATTAGGTAAGTCGTATGACGTTGATTGATTAGATGCATGTGTGCACAATTTATAAAAAGAAATGAAATGGAAGTGTATGTTTGCAATTTAAAATTACCAGCTTTTCACTATGAAAGTATTACAAATCAAAAATCTATTTAGTTTTTTTTTTGTCTGTGTACGTTCTTTTGTTCCGGCTTATCTCTGGAACAGCTGGACTGATTTTGACGGGACTTTTTACTGACAGATAGCTGATGATATAAGGAGTTAGTTTTTTAGGATATGTACATAGTGATGTGTCTTTGCAGGGTGTTGACACAGCTAGTGTCAGCGAACTGTCGTCGAGCTTCCAGCTTGAATGTAACCCTGCGTTCTACTAAACTGGCATTTAGTGTGACGAGCGACCAACTGACGTTATTACTGCGGCTGATGAAGGAGCGCGTGCCTGAAGATCCCGCCCAGCAACCGGCTGTATCCAAGTCTAGCTTGTCTTCTCAAACAGGTACACTTTACTCAATCCATACTTCCATATAAATATTATAAACTAGCTGACCCGGCGAACTTCGTACCACCATATTTACATATCTGTCTCAGCTTCCCACAGGCAGTGTACAGTCACGGTCAAAAAAGACTTTTCCCTTTATCTTTTTTCTCTCTAGCAAAAAAAGAATGAATAAAATGGGACTATGTGTTATTGAATTACAACTAAGTACATATTTTGACTTTCATCCCCTCTCTGCAGGAAACCGTGTTGAATTTCGGGATAAAAAGTATCCTATGTCCTACCTCGTAGTATGAACACAAATCATGCCAAGTTTCATTTGAATCCATTCAGTAGTTTCGGCGTGATGCGCGGTCAAGATACAGACTGACAAACAGACAGACAAAAATTAAGTGAAGTTTTGGTTTCAGTATAGATTATAGAGAGCCCTCCAAAAAAAATTTAAAATATCTTTAATGTACAGAATTGGACATTTTTATTATAAGTATAGATAAAAAAGTAACTCTTACTTAAATTTTTTGCACGGAGATACTTTGATTCTTGAGGAAGGACAGTTTATCTATACTTAGAAACATTTAAGAATGTTATCAGCAGTTTGGTTACCATAGCACAGGGTCTGCCTTTTTTATGGAGTTGGGGTATACGGGCAAGCGTATAAACTCAAACTCAAAAAGATTTTATTCATATAGGCACTTATTTTACAGGCACTTATGATATTTAATATTAAAAAATCGAGTGATTCTAGTCGCCAGTTCCAAGTGCAGCCTACCCTTCATGGAGAAGAATCTGGCAAGAAACTCCATTGTTGCTCCTTTAAAAAAAAAATACGGTTTACAATTTTTTTTTCACTAAGAGACTTGAATGAGAACGAAGTCGACCAAAGAAAACAAAACAAAAGGTTTGGAGTCATTGCTGCACAGCCATGAGCTAACCAATCATGCGCTGTTCTTACTGATAGCTGCAAGATTTTTACATTATTATATTGTGACATTGTATTGTTATATTGTGAGGTCCACTTAAGGAAAATAAAATCCAAATAGCAGTTTCACTTACAGTCAAATTTAAAAAGATGTAATATGTCCAAATATAAAACAATCAATAAAATGTCACAAATGTAAAATAAAGTAAGACGCATGGATCAGCCATCGACCTATTCAACCATAGTTGAACTGCGTACTCAGGCCGCACAGCAAATTATCAGGTCAATATCAAAGAAATTAATAATAATCATAGTCGACAAGGTGCTCATACAATAACAAGTGCGTATTTAATAAATGGGGAAACATATTGTTAGATAATGGACCAGAGCCCGTGAACCCCAGACTTTCGTAATTTTATAGAAGCTGAAAGTTTGTCAGCGCATGCTCCCAACACAGATAAAAACGATGGACCATTATGAAGTTTGGGTTACCGTGGCTTTGGCAGGTAAACGGTACCAAAGGTGTGTAAAATATCGATTTAAATTCGTCAAATAATAAAGCGCGATTTTTTGGTAGTACCTTCAGAATATTATTAAAAAATCACGTTATTCATTGCCAGACACTTAACATAGTGGCAACCCCTTGCCAGACACCCTTAATGTTCATGAAATTAGTCTTAGTCTATTTTACATCCCAGGCTCCAATACAAATCTGGGTCATTTCGCCGCGCTGCCAAGGCTTTGTAGGCAATATAACACGCTTGCTAAAAAATCAAACTTAGATATATGCCTAAGTTTGCCTAGATATAAGAAATGCTTAAAAATGTTAGAGAGTGCAATGTGAGCCTAATCGTAAAATTTTAGATGTCTTTTTATTTTATTTTTATTTTTTTTGGACTTTTCATTTATAGTTTTTGTATTCTGTAAAATTTATAATTTGCCATGATTACTTAATCGTTTATATTTCACCCTTTTCGTTTTACATGCGTTTTAATCTTTTTTGTTCCTAATAACTTTGTTCGCTCGGTTGTTAATAATTGTTTTTGCTTGCTGTGGTCTCCTGTAAGTGAAGGAGTACACCGGTATAATACCAGTAATTTATTGTATACTGTACATATGTGTATATCCTTTGTTGGAGATCCTAATTTAATTAAATAAATAAATAAATTATAATTTTACTTATGTTATAGCATAAAAGCTGATTTTTAACCGACTTCCAAAAAGGAGGAGGTTCTATGTTCTACTGTACCTATGTTTTTTTAACCGACTTTTTTTTTATGTATGTTCTCCGATTACTCCGTCAATTGTGGACCGATTTTGAAAATTAATTTGTATTCAAAAGGGTATGCTCCCGAGGTGGTCCCATTGCCACCATATCAGGATCTGATGATGGGATCTCAGGGAAATCGCGGGGAAACCCTCATTCTTTTAGGCACATACCATGTTTTTCGTATATTTTCTGAAGTTGCACCGGTATTTGCGTCTGGTAGTCATAATTTTATAATGATGAGCATGCGCCTTTCTGGCTTCCTGTAACACATTTCCGTCCCTTCTCACGAAATCTTCCCGGATTCCTGAGAATTAAAAAAAAGATCATAAAATATCCTACCGAACACCTAACCTTACTTGTTTTTTAACCAAAGATACTGGTACAAAGTTTTGTGTCGCAACTATCAGTGTTGTAAATATACAATCTTTACAACACTGATTAAAGTTTATTTAGATACATCGTCGATACACATCGTCATAAAGGTATTTCCTGCTTCATCACTAATTGGTTTATGCACTCGTCTATATTCGCGATATTCGTTATCAGGAAAAGCAAAAATATATTCTACTAGCTGACCTACGCAACCTCGTTTGCGTCCACACCACAGAACAACCTATATTTTTTGTTCTGTGGTCCAAACTACCATCCCCCGTTTTAACCCCAAAAGGGGGTTGATTTCTAAAGATACATTATTAGTACACCTCCACACCACCTATAGAGCATACATTTTAAATTTCAAGTCTCTTATTTCAAAAACATAGGACTTTCATACAAATTTCCAACCCCCGTTTTGCCCCCTTAGAGGTGGAGTTTCGTAAAATCCGTTCTTAGCGGATGTCTACACCCTATAAGGAACCTACCTGCCAAATTTCAAGTCTGTAGGTATTATAGATTTCGTGATTAATAAGTGAGTGGTATTTCGTTTTTACCTTAATATATATAAATCTCGTGTCACAATGTTTGTCCTCAATGGACTCCTAAACCACTTAACCGATTATAATAAAATTTGCACACCATGTGCAGTTCGATCCAAATTGAGAGATAGGATAGTTTAAATCTCAAATTATAGTCGCAATTTTAATTTATTGCTAATTATTGTATATAAATATGGCGGTACGAAGTTCGCCGGGTCAGCTAGTTATATTATAATTATAATAATTCTGTACATTAGAGAATTGTAATATAAATGGTCATTGTAAAGGAGCAAGGTCCAAATGTATAAAGGAAGACGACTTTTCAGTAGACTGTATTTAATTTGCTGGTTTTACAGTAATAGATTACTAGAAAAAACTTGCAAAGTTGACAAAACAATTTGTATATCTTCTTCTTCTTTATATCCTATAAAAAGCGGCCAAGTGCGAGTCGGACTCGCCCATGAAGGGTTCCGCAGCAGCAAGTGGCATAATACAATTTTTATTTTATTTTTATATTTGTGTTGATTGAATAAAAGGTAAATTGCAGTTTACGATTTATGACGTATTAAAAAAAAAACTACTTACTAGATTTCGTTCAAACCAATTTTCGTTGGAAGTTTGCATGGTAATGTACATCATATATTTTTTTTAGATTTATCATTCTCTTATTTTAGAAATTACAGGCCGGCTCCCCCCCCCTGTCACTTCACACATTTTACCACTTTGGAAGTGTCTCTCGCGCAAACTAATCAGTTTAGAAAAGTATGATATTAGAAACCTCAATATCATTTTCGAAGAAATATCCACCCCACACGTATGGGTTTATTGAAAAAAATTTTTTTGAGTTTCAGTTCTAAGTATGGGGACCCCCATAATTTATTGTTTTTTTTTTTTTCTATTTTTGTGTGAAAATCTTAATGCGGTTCACAGAATACATCTACTTACCAAGTTTCAACATTATAGGTTTTATAGTTTCGGAAAAAAGTGGCTGTGACATACGGACGGACAGACAGACGGACAGACAGACGGACAGACAGACGGACAGACAGACAGACATGACGAATCTATAAGGGTTCCGTTTTTTGCCTTTCGCACGGAACCCTAAAAATGAATTGCTGTTCGTTTGTTTCGCTAAAACTCGAGAACCGCCGGGCCGATTTAGCTGATTTAGGTTTTGAAATGTTTGCCGTGGTTCAGGGAAGGTTTAAACGGTGAGAAAATATTGCGGGGAAGATAATAAAAACAACAATTTCCTTTTGCCCATATAAACTGTTCTACTAACTTTCCTGTCAAACTTTTGACTGTCAAATTGAAGCACTTATTAAATTAAGGGTTTTAAATAGGCATTACATATTATTACACGAATGAAATTAAGGGTTGTGTATAAGAAAAATTAAAAGATAGCGGGCAAAGTCTTTTTTTTTTGTCCGCGACGTCTGTCTGTATCTTGGCCGCGCATCACGCTGAAACTACTGAATGGATTCAAATGAAACTTGGCACGATTTGAGTTCATACTACGAGGTAGGACATAGATTTTGTTTTTAATTTTTTTTTTTTTTAATAACGGGAAAAGTATTTTTCTTTGTCCGCGACTGTACACTGCCTGTAGGAAGCTGAGACAGATATGTAAATATGGCGGTACGAAGTTTATTTTTATTCTACCCTTCCTGAATATTTTCGCTCCATTTCTATTCTTCTCTTCCTGAATATTTTCACCGTATTCCTATTCTTCCTTTTCTGAAAATTTTCGCCCTATTTCTATTCTTCCCTTCCTATTCAAAGTGCTGCAGCTTTCAGAATTTACTTACAGACAAGTCTGTTCTGATTTCTGAGGACTTTTTATTTTTTATTCTGTAATTTCTGAGATATTTTTATTTTGTCTAAATCTGCCTAACCATAAAACTAGATAAGAAAAATTTAAAGTTATGTGGATTAGGATTTTAACTCTTACCACAGTAAAAAACAAAAAAGGGAACGCCTCAAGACGATCGACGAGAGATGAGACCGCCTATGCTCAATTAAAGTCTAAAATAAAAATATAGTTTTGTGACTAATAAGAAACATTGTTTTTTATTACTTAAAAATATTTTTAAATTATGGTGTACCTCCAAAATTTTTAATCTTCCTAGATGTACCTTGAACCCAAAAAGTTTGCGGAACACTGAATGTACTATGGTCATGTGTGTTACTTCGACCTGAATGCAGACCTCCTTAACAAGCTTGACCGTCTTCTTAATAACTGCATTCGATTTATTTTCAATATTCGAAAGTATGACCATGTGTCTGCTTTCCGTTCCCAGTTAAAATGCAATCCTATTCGCCTACAGTGCAATCAGCGAGCTCTTACCTTCCTATTTTCATTTCTCAACTCGCCATCCTTACCTACCTACCTTGCTCCGTATTTCCGATACCTGTGCTCTAATCACGATAGAAATCTTCGCTCAGTTAATAATCTGCTTTTTTTTTATGGAATAGACCGGCAAACGAGCAGACGTATCGCCTGATGGTAAGCGATTACCGCCGCCCATGGACACCCGCAACACCAGAGGCGTCACAAGTGCGTTACCGGCCTTTGGGGGATGGGGGGGGGAGATAGGGGGAGGGGTTGGGGTATGGGCCTCCGGTATCCTCACTCACTAGGTGAAACACAGCGCAAGCACTATTTCACACCGGTTTTCTGTGAGGCCTGTATCACTCCGGTCGAGCCGGCCCATTCATGCCGAAGCGTGGCTCTCCCACGGTCTCTGCTTCTCTCATGTCCGTCTCATTACTCCGACTTCGTGAACTGTTCCTTCTTTGTTCAAGCAGTACTACTCTGGAATGCGCTCCCGCTCGAAATCAGGATGTCCACTAACCGATATACATTCAAAAATAAAGTACATGAGCTCTTTCTCAATGAACTGGCAGAATTATCTAATCTATAGCTTACCGTCCTTTTTAAACGACTTCCAAAAGGAGGAGGTTCTCAATTTCATCGTTCATCGTCACAATGTATGTACGTACACGGATTACTCCTCCGTCAATTTGTGGACCGATTTTGAAAATTATTTTTGTATTCGAAAGGGTATGCTCCTCATGTGGTCCCATGGCCACCATATCTCCTGATATGGCGTGACCTTGAGCGGGATAGCTGCTCTTCGCGTAGAACAAAACAACCGAAGCGTCGGTGACGTCGTTGACGTTCGTCTCGAAATATAGCGAGTGTGGTACCTACTATTACATTTGGCTTGGCACCGACTTCAAACCTATGAATAGGTAGCATATACAAGTTATTTGATACTTTTTAGTTTTTAAGGCGGTTTTTTAAACGAGGTTTTTTTCCATTATTTAGTGTATAAATGTTGTATTTATGTATACGTAATCTGTATATGTATATCTACTTATATATGTATGTTTGTATGTATGACGTTGAATATGATGTGATTATTGTAAATTTTAACGGACTTCTTATGTATATGAGATTTCACACACCTGCCTTATAAGATTTCTCCACCACCCGAAGGTCGACTGGAAGAGAATGCTCTGGGCATTAAGTCCGCCGATGTACATTCTTAGTGCATAAAGTTAATAAATAATATATAAATAATCTACATTGTATTTATATTTCCAAAAAAGTGTGTGTGACCAGTTCCTAAAATTATCATCTCAATGTAACTAACACAACATCCACATCTGGTAGTTCTTAAACAGTTTCTAAAAGATACTTTACAATAGGTACGTAATATGATTACTTTTTTATCGTATAATAAAAATGTAAAATATCAATTTTAAGTTTGAAATACTTGAATTAGGAGTTATAATTTTTAATATAAACAAACATATAACTTAATAGTTATGATAATTTACCAGAAACAAAACACAAAATGTGTGTGAGTGTGTGTGTTTGTTACTCTTTCACGCTAAAACTACTGAACGGATTTGGATGAAACTTTACAGTAATATATCTTATACAGGATACTATTGGCCGCGAAAATCGACATTCACGCGGGCGGAGCCGCGGGCAACAGCTAGTATATATATAGATTTTCTTTTCTGTGATAAGGGCTAGTAATAAGTTAGTGTAATCTATGTAGTAATCTGTTAGTGATTTTTACACTAGAATTATACCTTTTAAGCTGTATTTTGATATATACTCGATGTAAACGATTTTGCTGAGCCAATAAAGAAAATAAGGTGGCTTGGTTGCGGTCCCAAAGGGCACATTTGTAATCGACCTTTCGCCGTCCACTGCTGAACGAAGGTCTCCCCCGAGGAAAGTAACATCCATCCGCTGCCATATAGGGCACATTTACAAAGAACAACGTATTGCAGCGCGTCCATGGGCGGCGGTAATCGCCTACCACCAGGCGCGCTCAGCGCTTTACGAGAGAACAACGCGTTATAATTGTGTGAAAACGTAGTATAAAAATTTGAAAAGTTATTCTGAGCCGAACTGAGTTTTATGCCACTCGCAAACTGTGATGAATTTTCAGTCCAGATATTGCGCCTTTTTCTTTCTTTGGGTTTTGTGAAATCTCGGGTTTACACGAATAAACCAGAATCAATTCCTGAGTTCAAAGCCATACCCAGAAAAAGTCATGGAAAATTTAATGAAAACAGTAATGGCCCCTCAGAGCTGTGGGCCATTTGAGGGAAATTTTGTTCCATGCTTAACTGGAACATGTCTTTTCTATAATCCAATAAAAAATAACTCTAAAAAAATGTGTATTTATTTTAAAATGAAAAAGTGCACTCTTACTGGGACACTTATATCTACTACAGTTTACTAATGTGTGCGTAAATATATTGCTTACAGAACTGCCCATAGCAACAAAGACGAACTCCGCGGAGTCCTCGCGGTCGAATAATAGCTGGAGCGAGTGGGCGTGGTCATGGCTGCCGACGTGGATGGACAAAGAAGGAGGCATCGAAGACATTCCAGTGTCACCCACACCATTGCCGATTTATTTGGATGCGTTTTTAGATGATCTGTCGGTAGTGTTCAAGGTATGTTTCATAACTTTTTTGATTCACTAATATACTATGACAAGAACCTTTAACGAAAGTAAAATAGACCTTATTATATTAGGCTTCTTTCATATTTTAGGTAATTTAAACAGCGTTTCTGTGACGATCTCGAGTATCATATACCATGGTTTATTGCTGGTTTTGTAATGGGTTAACAAATATTTCGAATACATAAAATTGATTCTTTAAACAGATGTACTGAAATATCTTCTTTGCTATACATCTTTTTATATGGTTAGTAAGATTTCCATAGTAAGAACATGATTAAAAAAAACGCTTAACATCATTTGTGGGACAATATGACCTTAAAAATTGACAACACCTTTGCATCAACTCTTTAGAATCATTACTAAAACTAATTTTAGTAAAATGTAAATGTTATGTCCAGCAGTTTACTGCGATACACAGATGATGGGGAACAAATGTTCATTTGTTTATGATGATGATGAACTTAGGAAACTTGGTAGCAAAACAGAGACTTGGAATATATTAGTGATTTATAGGTACCTATTAGTATTCTAATTTGTTTAAAGTAGATAAGTTATTGTCAAAAGACCAAGAATATGATTCGGCCACCTCTCTTGTATTCTACGCATGCTTTCCGTTTAGCTGATTAGAGTCGTTTTGGCAGCTAAATAAAAAATATTAATATACTAGCTTTGCATGCCGCCCCGCCCGCGTTAAGGTCGGTTATCGTGGTGATTCTTCAAACTGATATATTTTTTTCATTTACAAACCGATTGAAATTAAACAAACACTAAAAGTTAAGTGAAGTAAACCGCAACACATAAGTGAAAACTGCATTTAAATTGGTTCTGCCGTTTCTGAGATTAACGTGCACAAACGTACAGACAAACGGACGAACAGACAAAAATTGTAAAAATCATAGTTTTCGATTCTATTGCGTTCATAAAACTGATGATATATATAAGAAAAACTATTAAAGGGGATTATGGTTTTTCTTATATTAAATATCTTCCATGTGACCAGTTACGATTTTATTACATGTATTGATATGTTTACAGGTGATGGAGGTAGTTGATGGACTGAACAGAAAACGTTCCCGCAGCGTGATAGAAGTAGGCGCCTCCCATGCTGTCGTGAAGAGTTCCCTGTGCTACCCCACCTCGATGTCACTGCGCTTCGGTGCGAGGGACCTGCTACTACGGTCCCACGGGAAGTGTGTTTGCGGAGTTGCTAATTATGATGCTGTAAGTTGTTATATTGGACGGAGCTTGAGGTTTCAGGTTCGATTCTCGGGTCCGACCAAATGTTTGTTTAATCTGTTTTTTACTCCTCTATAATATTATAACAGTGGCAAGTATTTGTTTCGGAGTTATGAATATAAAAAATATGTATTTACAAAAAAGCTTAGCATAGCACAAGCTCTGCTTAGTTTGAAACTAAATGGTGTTGTGAAAAAGAACAGGTGAAAAAGATTTTTCGAATTCTTACCATCTTTTTCCTCGATAATATGTAGCTTATGTGATTTTTTTGAATTTAGCGATAATCAGCCATACATCCAACCTCAAATTTTGTAATACACACATCAAAAGTGTCTAGGGATCAAGCATTTTTATGCGGATTTCTTGAAATTGAGATGTGGCTTTGGCCCTGGCCTGCTCAGTCGCCAGACTTGAACCCGATTGAGCATGCATGGGATATGCTACAGAGAAGAGCTCTGCCGAATATGGAGGGTATCCAGTCGCAAGAAGACCTTTTTTTGTTGTTGCAACGAACATGGGCGGCCATTCCACAGCGTGATTTGGATGAACTCATTTTGAGTATGCCAAACCGATGTTCTTGTGTTAGTGTTCGCGGTAGAAACACGGATTATTAATTGTTTAAGTTACCTAATAAAATTTTAAAGAAAACTGTTATTTCAGTCTTTTTTTCGAACTTTAATGTTAGTGGTTCAAATGTCAAAAATCCTTTTATTAGGAAAATGGCAAATTTCTTTATTAATGCAAAGGTGACTTGGTTTATCGTTACTGTGACAAACGAAAACACTTTATTTGATGAATCCTTAAAGAAAATTTTAATTAATATCAATCAGGAGAAAAGTTATTGCAAAAATATATGTTGATCCCTAGACACATATGTTGATCCCTAGACACTTTTGATGTGTGTATTAATATGAGTAACAAGAAAGAAAAGTCTTGAACGACAATTTTTTCTATTTGTTATAATATTATAGAGGAGTAAAAAGCAGGCAGGACGTCTAATGAATTGAAATAAAACAAATTTCAGTTTTATTGTTTCTTTATATTTTTTCAGTCGATTGATCAAGCCACGAAGTATTTAAAAAAAATTGACGTCGAAGAACCGGAGGGGCCTTGGACGTGGCCCAAAGAGGTGTTGTCCGAACCATCCATCACCAGTTATAAAGTCGAGGAAGCTCAGGCTGTGAGTGAAGAGTTTCGCCCAACGCCGGAAGGGGTATGTGTACAATGTCATCAATCATCATCATAAATGCCATCTCCAAAGAACGCTAACTATCTCATATAGGATCTTGAACCGTCCGATTCATTGCTGTCGCTGCCAGTCAGTTTCCCTAAGCCGTCTGTCCATGTAGTGGCGGATTAAAAATACAATGTATCAACACCCCTATTCATCCCGTGGGTATCGTTAGAAGCGACGAAGAGAGCAAACTACAATGTGACTCAAATAAGAATAGGATCGATAGCTATGACGTCATAGCTGTCAATTCGAATCAATTGGATAGGGTCAGCAAAACAAGATATTTTTTAAATATAATTTATTTACGAATCATGAACGAATAATTTTTAATTACAATTGAGTTCTTAACTTTTGCTCATCTCTGCATCACTGACTGCGTGGTCACTGTCGTAGTCATTGCCATCATCATCACTGTTGCATTCCCCTATAAAATAAAACATGGATTAATGTAGGTTTTTAATATTTATTCCACCAACTGATGTTTAAAATAAAATAAGGTATTGTTACCTGTATTTATGGCAAAATTTAATCAGAATCTAACTGCTCAATTCCACTCATCTAGGCATCACTCTTTGTGTATTACGACAGAAAGTAGTATTTTTTGTGTAATAATCATGACTAATTAATTTAAGACCTTTTTTCATAATAACTGAGACTGAGACGCAAATAAGGTTTCATTGCAGACTGTACTTTTCAAGGGACATTTGACCTTAGAGTTAATAGTACTAGAGGAACATAGACATAGGACTGCCTGTAAGTGGAAACGTCCAACGGTTAGAAAGAGAGAGAAGACCCGCGGTACCCCATCTGTCTCTCTCAACTGACGCATCGCGACACTTTCACTTTCATCAATACAACTAGAAGTATCGAGTTAAATACTAAAATTATTAACAACATTACTCGTGTTACTCGATGAGTAATGAATTACTTAAAGAATATTGATTTAAATCCATTAAACAAGTTTTATGAACAGTTTCTTCTATTGAACTTGGTATCACAATATTATTGGTAATTTGTTTTAATACTGAATTTCTATATAGAACAGGTACTGCGGTTGATATCAGCCTTCTGGTTTTAGTGTATTCATCACAGATCGAGACACAGTGATCACGTGAGTGACACGAGCCTTATGTCATTACCGCTATCGCTGTTTCTGGTTGGTTCATTTCGTGTTATGTTGCTATAAAGTGGTAACTGGATAGTGACGTCACACTGTGTCGCTCTCGGAATGCGAGACCTTGTTTTCTGATACCATGGTTCTGCTTTTCCGCGCAAACTGCGCAAACGCGAGTAGAGCGAGACAGTACTAGGTACCGCGGTGTCTCTCTCTTTCTAACCGAGGGACAGAAATGGAGGCCTGGCTTACCCCCTCTTATGTCATTCTCTTAGTATTTGACAGAGGTCATTGACTTTCCTAGTCTTATTTGAGTCACATCACTGCACACAACATCACTGCAAAAAGAAGGAATACTTAAATCAAACTCTATACTAACCCGCTTGGCCATCGTGACATAGTAGTGTGGAGGAACGTGTGTCATATCCGTCCAACACAAAGGGAGAGCCTCCGACCAGGCGACGGGATCATGTCTGGCGGGCGGCGGCCTAACCATTGATGATGGGATGTTATAAATTATTTATACTAATCGGCGCGAGAACTTCTATATCGCGATTCAGTACCTATTAGTAGTAATTTCGTAGTTCATTACTTCGTACTTCGATGTATCTTCGGTAGATGACGCTGTAGCCTGTAGTGTGTTTCTGTTTGCGCTACGTGTGGCCACCGTATTCCGGTGATAATGATTTACTATCGGTGTTGCTGAAAAATTACCACCTTACCTAACGGGCGTCATTTATCGCATATGAAATTGTTACGATATGTCACGAAGATTAGTAGAAAGGAAGCAGTCGTGTTCGAATGTTCTTTTAGCAATTAGAACATTAGGGAATAAACTAGTGTCCTATGCCGATATTAGGCAGACAACTCGTCTTTAGTTACTTCAGTTTGAGCCACCCTATCCTGACACGTAACAGTATGTAACAACTCATATGGTACTTATCATTTGATAGCAAAATCTAGAACTCGTGCCTCGCGATTAGACGGTTTCCTACAAATTTCCGTTCCTATTCACGAAGACACTCTCACATATTGCACATCTTGTCTCACAAGATGTTACAGATCGGACTTATATTAATGACTGTGATGATGATTACTCAACGATGCTATCATTATAATATCGCTTGTAGTCATCACAATGTGTAACATTATAAAATATTGATTTCATTGAAACATTGCTAATGTTTTTTTTTTATGTATGGGCCTGCCAAAATAACTATACTCCGCCTGATGGAAAGCATGAGCAGAATCCAAGAGTGGTGGTCACAATATTCATTGCTTGTGCAGACAATGCAACAATGCAGCATGGTGACCACAGTAAGGCGGCCTAGTGATGCTTCTGCATCATTGGGCGTCCGGTCTCGCACTCACCAACGAAACACGACAGCAGCAGCTGATTTCAACACGAAAGCTGTCATTTTACGTAAATCTTCTGTGCGAAGGTAGTACCGCCCCGGTCGAGCCGGCCCTACCGTGATGAAATCAGCGTGGCTCTACTACTTTGGTGATTTTTAAGTTCGGGTGTATTGTGTCATTATAAAATCTTCTATCTAAATGTAACAGTATAGTTCTTATATACCGACCACCAATCGATACCGACCGTGTTCGTTTATAGGTGCCGAACAGTAACGCAGAAATAACAGATCAGCCTCCACCGTCCAATCACAACCGAGCAGAGGAACCGCAAGAGACGGCTGAAGATTACGATCTCTTTAGCAAGATGCGGCCCCTTATATATGTTGAATTTCTACACGAGCGCACACCGCCCTTGCCCTATATGAACCCCTATGACAATCCACCTAAGGACTTCCAGTACAGGTAAATGGTGTTATTGATAATGTTATACTGTAAACATAAATTTCATATTTCATATCAATCCAAAGATGACTTAGTGGTTTGAGTGCCGCTTTCTACTACGCCGAGTGTTGTGGGTTCAGATCCCACATGGCACAACACTGTGTAATCCACTAATTGTTGTTCTGTATCTAGGTGTCCTTTGTGTCGTGTCATGTGTGTTTGTAAAATCCTCAGCTACACAAATATACAACTAACGCGGAAGTTGCTTTAAAAAAAAAACAATACAATGGAAATACTTGGCGCTTTCAATTCGTAGAAGAAGATACTGGTATTGATTCCTAAATTAGGCATGGCCTGTATTTTCGAAGACAGTGTGCAATGGCATATTTTGTTGCAATATTTGGAAGCGTCGCTGAGTACACTGAGCGACATTATTGTTATTTTTTTTAAATGATTGATTTGAAATGAATTGAAACCAATTCTCCGGACTTGATTACTGAAAAATGTTAATAAATCGATATCAATCATCATCTTCAACAGCCTTTACCGTCCATTTCTGAATATAGACCACTCTGTAGCAAGAAGGTTTTATGCAGCGGCAACAGAAATCACACTCTGAAAATTTCAACTGTTTAACTATCACCGTTCATGAGATACAGTCTGGTGCCAGACGGACAGTCGGACCGCGAAGTCTTAGTAATAGGGTCCCGCTTTACCCTTTGGCAACGGAACCCTAAAAAATATCAGAATTTATCTACTATATAAAAATAAGTCGGGTTTTCCTTCCTGACGCTATAACTCCAGAACGCACGAACCGATTTCCATGGTTTTGCATTCGTTGGAAAGGTCTCGGGCTCCGTGAGGTTTATAGCAAAGAAAATTTAGGAAAATTTTCAACAGAAAAGCGGGAAAGTGTTACATAGAACGAAGCCATCTGGTGGCGAAACGGAGTTCGCAGGGTTTGCTAGTATTTCATAGAAATTGATTAATCATTTTTTTGCAGCGATTGGGTGGAAGAATGTCGCGTAAAAGTGAAATTAGAGCCAATAGAGTTGCGGCTATGTATGGGACTGGTGCATCGGCTTATGGCAATCCGGTCGATATTCAAGGAAGTGGAAGCACCAGACATGGGTAACATACTCTTTGTTCTATTGTAAAAAAACAGATTTTCGCAATAAAATTATTTGAAAGGTTGTCGGTACCTTCTCTGGGAGGAGGGGTTCGGATGGATTAATAACAGCAGTTCCCGGATCCCTCCCATCTCAGACGCAGAATGACACACCGTGTGGTTTCAGTCGGTTCGATTCCGACACACCACCCCGCCGCAAACTCCGGTGGGGTGACGGCCCGAGAGGGGGTTCTACACGTAAAAAACCCTTCTATTTCCCGACCTTTCGAACGGGTTATAACGATCGTAGTCACGGACAGACCACGATTGGTAATTATGTGTATGATGGAATGTCATAAATTTATTATAAGTTATTTCTTCACCTTTCAGAGTTTGTGACGCGCGTATTAACCGTTGAAGAGTGCGAAGCTTTGATGGACAACTTGCCAGAACGTCGAATCACGTTCGAAGCGCGTGGGCTGCGGTTCCGCTTTTACCCGTGGAATCATTTCGTTACGTCGAAGCCGATAAAGTCGCCGGTCGTCTTGGGACTCGAACTACCCAACGTCTGTGTCACGATCACTGCACCATTGTATCCTCACAGGTAATTTGACTGCACGATTGGCCTAGTCGTTTAAGCGGTCTTCACGCCGCTTTCTACTGAGCCAAGTGTCGTGCGTTCAAATCCCGCATGGGACAACTCTTTGTGTGATCCACAAATTGTTGTCCTGAGTCTGGGTGTTCTTTGTGTCCGTTATATGTATGTTTGTAAAGTACCCCGCGAGACAGGATGTATATTTCTAATGCGATAATTATCTCTTAAAAGAAAAAAAAACATCATTATGACTGCACGGATGGCGTAGTGGTTTTGTACTACGTTGAGTATTGTGGGTTCCACAAATGAGAAAACACTGTGTCCATGTCATTCACAAATTGTTGTTCTGAGTCTGGGAGTTGTTTGTCTCGGTTTCATGGTATGTTTGTGACGTCTGTAGTCTGCTATTACACCAACAGGATTAAAAGGCGCGGTGACATTGCGTATTCTTAATCCGTCCGTTACAAGGTGTTCCAACGACCTGGTGAAAGGTCGCGGGAAGCCGTTGAATGCGGGCAGCTCAGGACCGGTTGGTGTTTATAACCTTGGGGTAAGCCTATATCCGTTAGTAGACGTCTTGTGGCTGAGCACATGATATTATCATGAGATAACTACAGCCTCACAGAAATCCGATGTTAATGAAGTCTTTGAATGAGGGTTTTATGCCCCAATCTCGTAATTCTACCATTGAGTGACTCATCGACTTATTTCCCTCTATATCTTAAGAAATAAACTGTTACTATTATTATTACATGTTTCTCCTTGCAGGGTCTGTTCGGCGGCATGTCAAATACCAGAAGACGTCGGTCCGCTGTGGCAAGGTGCCCGCGCCCACATCAATGCAGTAATCAAAGAAGCTCAGATGCTACTAACAACACTGGATAACTCACTACAGAAGCCTTGCGCACGCGCAGAAATACACTTAGTAGTGCATATATTGCTCAAAAAGTCATATTTCGAAAAGAAAGAGTCAGTTCATATGAGTTTTTTGATGAAAATAAGTAAGTATCTGTATATAAATATATTTTTTTTTACCGATTTCCAAAAGGAGGTGGTTCTCAATTTGTTTGGTTTTGATTATTCTACAGTCTTAGTTAATACACCGATGGTTGGTTAATGTTAAAGCCTTCGGCATTACGGTCAATCACTTTCCAGTTTTAATCACCAAGGCGGTCGAATAATGTCCAATAATCTGGATATCAAATTGCGTATTTTTTTTGTAAATAACAGAATAGCTGTCTTAGATCAAGTTAAAACTTTTGAAATGTGTTGAGCTACGTGAACGAACGTACGTGCGTGTACGCGTATGTGCGCACGTATGTAACATTCGATAATTTAATTGCCAAAAACTTTGAACTGTCTGACTCTTTAACATTCCGTTACCATCATCAACGTGTTATTTCCTATAATTTATATAAGAAAGATCTTATTATTATTGTGTATTTCTGTGATTCACAAATTGCTGAGTCTGGGTGTTCTTTGTCTCCATTTTTTGTTTGTTTGTAAAGTTCCCCGCGACCGTATAATATATACTTAAGGGAGCTATCTTTATTTAAATGTTTTTACATTCGTTAAGTAGCTAGGGACTAATAAGACATTAATTACAGGGGAGCTAAACATAAGCGGGTCGTGGGCTCGCCTTCAAGCGGCATACTGTGCGATGGAAAGCTTGGTCAAGGATAAAGCGTCAGTCCTTCTCAGGCACTCTTCTCTCGCTAAAGACGCGCTACACGACGAAGGTAAGCATTCATGTACACTATACTACGTATTGGAAACAAATGTTACTGCTGCTGCTTAACTGTCTCAATGGCGCAGTGGCAACGTCTGTGACTGCTGTACTGAGATCTCGGGTTTGATTCCCGGCGGTCAAATGTTTGTATAATCTGCAAATATTTGTTTCGGAGTTTGGGTGTTTTATAATTATTTAGTATGTGTGTATTTAAAAAAAGGATATTTTTATTTATATAAGTTATCTAGTACCCGTAATACAAGCTATGCTTAGTTTGGGACTAGATGGAGTTGTGTGTTCAATATCCGTAATATTTATTTTATTTATTTATGCCAGATGGAAAGCATTAACAGAAATTAGAGTAGTGGTGGTGGGAATCAGTAATGCTGTCATCTTAGGTTGGACTTCTGTGCGACGGTAGAACCACCCCGGTCAAACCAGACCAACCGTGCTGAAATCAACGTGGCTCTACTACCTTTAGTAATCACACCCCTACCTACCTCTCTTATCATGAGATCACACACAACTGCAGGAAAACAAGAGAAAAAATGATTTAAATTTAATATTATTCTAATAACTGAATTACTATCCATTATCAGAAGCTGTGCTGCTAGACTTCACACTAGAGGAGTTCATTGCCCGCGGCTACATCACTAAGAACATTAGAACGTTCATCGTCTCAATACAGTCTGCCAAAGCTACCGCTTTCCATGAGCCCGGTAAGTTCCGGTCTGTTGATTTTCAAGTCGTCCCGCCATCTTGACAGAGGGCGCCACACACTACGTTATTAAAGTGACAATTACGTAAATACTAATATGCAATCAAATAATTATAATAATATTTTATTGTGCTAAAAATTGTTTACAAACATTAACAAATTTATAATTTCACATCTTAGGTAGTGTAATCAAGTTTATATGTGTAGATGACACCTGTACTAATGCAAGCATTATATCTCAGGTGCCAGCGCCTTCACATTGGTTTAAGATCATTAAGTTTTACTTAGAATTACATCACCTTTTTATTAATAACTAGCTGACCCGGCGAACTTCGTACCGCCATATTTAAATATCTGCCATGCTTTTTATGGCAAAACAATGTTTGCCGGATCAGCTAGTTATTATATCTATATATATATAGATTCAATTTTTATGAAAAGGCTTTTCGCATAGGTTAATAGTGTGTACTAACCTAATAGTCAATTGGGTACTATGTACCTATAGGCATTACCAGGTTGCACTGAGTTTTTCTGAGAGTCTGTAGGGAAGAAAGTTTTTAATATTTTTATTGTGCTTTTTACTGTCAAAGTTTTTTTATATTAGCCTATCAATATGACTCTACCTGATGAAAAGCATGATTAGAATCCAAGAGTGATGGTTACCATCCTCTTTGCGAATGCAAACAATGCAGCTTGGTGACTTACACTATGGCGGCCTAGTGAAGTGCATTTTGACGCCCCGCTTAAAGGAAAATATTTCACTACAGTCCATTCGCGTTAAGAAAATAGTGACGTATCTATCTAACCCCGATCTCTAACTAAACAGGCGCTAAGAAATTACTTAAATTTGGAAATTTATTTAAAAAAACACGTTTATTTTAGAGCCCGGTGACGTGAAGCAAGCGTGGCTCTTCTCAGCCCCAGATGCTCCGTCGACAACGTAAGTTCAACTTTATTACGTAATGAAGACAATCAAACCACAAAAATATACACGATAGTAAACCACACCTATATTTGTATTAAGAAATGAAATTGAAATGTCTGTTTATAATTTCAAATTAACAGCTTTTCACTATACTCTTTGCGCTGTAGCATGTTGCGGGTGACAGTTTCAGTAGCATTTCGTTTCACTCTTGAAAGTTGCCGCGATTTACAAATTATGACTTAGTATTTCAGCTGTACCACATTCGCAATATATTAAATCATTAATAACTGTGGTAAATTAAATTAAACCAACCAGAATGTTCTAGTCTACAAATAAAATCAAAGCACATCCCGCAACTATGCAATTAGTGAAAAGTAACTAACATATGTAAGTATATACGGTACTTACATCAAAAATCCAATTTTATTTTTTTTCTGTGTGTTTGTTCATTTCTGGAACGACTGGACTGATTTTTACGGGACTTTCATTGGCAGATAGCTGATTATGTAATCTAGACATCTAGATTCAATATAATATTCTTATTATATTCGTCAAAAAAAAACTAGTTTCAGTAAATATATCTTAAAATATACCTTCTTAATTCAGTAATAAGGTAGTTAACAAGAGTACGTGTTTGATTACACAGTCCATACTTGCGCATGGCGTTTCAATGGTGTGACGTGCCAGGGCCAAATTATTTCGATTACCTCGGCTTCTGGGCGGAACCCACTGCTGTTTCCATCGACCCGCTGTTGATCGCGTGGTTGGCGTACGAGCCCGTTATGAAACCTGTCGGTAAGTGTTGCTACCATTTTATTGCATATTTAACACGTAATAATAATCTTACACACCATTTTTTATTGAACTGCTTCAGAGATAGGAAAAAGGGAGGGGAGAAGCTTATTAAATAATTCACGGTGCTGCGGGCAGGGATAAACAATACTTTGTTACCTACGGACATACAATGAACTACTAAAACTACGTTTGTCACCTCTTGCGGCACCATACAATATTTAGTCAGTTTACAAAACAATATATAGTCAATTCTTTTAGATAGTGTCGTTGCACTCGCACGCTATTGTGCTTATTGTTGTAAAATACGAATATATTAATTCATACAACGCCAACGGCGTAAACTGAAAAATCATACTTGCTTCTGAGTGATCGCCGCCTGCGAGCCATTAAATTTTGGGGTGACTTGCCGCACGTGCGACGACGGGGCGATCAAGGTGACCGTATCTAAGCGAATGGACTATAATATAGTCAGTCGAATTTTATATAGATATTGTGATACTTATTTTTCTCATTTCAGTTCATCACTTTTAAGCCTTAGGTTTTTTTGTTTTATAATAACAATTTTATTGTACAGAGTCGTGTTTGAAATGTAAGAATTTAATGTCTTCATACAAATTAAATTCTGTTTTACTAGGTTTATTTGTAACGATTTAATAGTAGTACAGGTGATATATGTGTAGACCGTAGATATATGAGTACTTAAGTCTAATTGCAACTAACATTCATCCAGGCATCAAACCACCCCTTCTCTATTTTTTTCTCTATAAGCTAACAGTATTTTGATACTTTCAATAGGTTTTCTGACTCTGAAGAAAAAAATAGCGCTAACTGAACCGATTTTGATGAAATGTCAATATATTCGTAATAATAGCCCGAGTGACATAGGCTATTCAAATTAAATAAATAAATATTTCGGACATCTAACACACAACGCCATCTAGTCCCAAGCTAAGCAAAGCTTGTGTTATGGGTACTAGACAACTGATATAAATACGTATAGTTTTTACACTTTTTCTTGTTAACGTTGCAGATTTGGCGTCAGCTTCGTTATCGAACATACCAAAAGGCTCGTCGCAGTACTTCGTGAAAAGGAAGTTATCGGTATTTTCTTTTTGTTTTATTGTTTATATTTTTCTATTATAAAGGGACAATCAACCGTTCAAGTCTGCAAATAACGCAAAGACATGTAAAGATAAAACACAAGTCACGCATTAACAGAGAATGTATATAGTTCATGATTATCCATCCCGACTCATACTACTAATGAAAGCAAAGCCTGAGTCTAAACCCCCAACATAAAAAAGGGGTGTTATACTATGAACGTAGCTAGAAGGGGGCTTATATATATAATGGCTAACCACCCCACCAATAAGTTTGTATATTGTTGTTATTTTTACACTTTTCATTTTAACTAATATTTTTAACTGGAAAACCCCTCTTGAAACTATACGTTTGACCGGTTTGCGTGTCTGTGCAATCATAGCTCCTAAGCAGATGAACGCAAACCATGAGTGCAGTAGAAAGCGGCAAGGTGACTCCTTAAGCCACTACGTCATACGTGAAGTGACATTGTGATTTAGAATAGTATAATTGAAGTAATGTGTTGGTTTAGTGGTCGGGTGGCGCTGGTGGGCGAGGCAACAAGAGCGGGTCGAGCGCTGAACTAGTGCACGTCCGACCTCGCATGAGCGCGGACTCGAGTAGCGAGCCGAGCGAAAAGAAACAAACCAGATCTGCGGTATGTCTTCATTGAAAACTAGCTATTATTTCGTTTTTTTTTATTTATGGAAAGGGGGCAAACGAGCAGACGTACACCTGATGGTAAGCGATTACCGCCGCCCATGGACACCTGAAACACCAGAGGCGTCACAAGTGCGTTGCTGACCTTTGGGGTATGGGCCTCCCTTATCCTCACTCACTCGGTAAAACACAGCGCCGACGCTGTTTTATACCGGTTTTTTGTGAGGCTGTGGTATCACTTCGATCGAGCCGGCCCATGCATGCCGACGCGTGGCTCTCCCACGGTGGAAAATGATCGTTCATCCTTTATATTTCCTCAATAGGATAAAACATTTCAAAAGACCTCTAGGTCTAATCAAAAGACCTTAGTAGGTGCTTACAACATAAAAACATCAGCTCCAGTGATTTAAGCTCTTTGTTAATTAATCAGTCAAGGTAAATATTTTCCATCTAACACAAAATATTTGCTTATCTGGAGAGAATGATTATAGCACACCAGTTTTTGCTTGCGGCTGCGCCCGCGTGTATGTCGGTTACCGTGGCAAATAGTAACCTATGTGTTATTCCGATGTATAAGCTATATTACTGTAAAGTTTCATCCAACTCCGTTCAGTACTTTTTGCGTGAAGAAGTAACAAACATACACACTCACAAACTTTCGCTTTTATATATTAGTGTGATTATAATAATGAAGCATGGTGTATTTAGAAATATACAAGTATATTTATCAGCAGTGTGGATACCACTGTACACACTCTGCCTAGTTAGGAACTATCGTTGTGATATATGTGGGGTTATTATCAATGTGTAGATGCCTGCCAAAAACTGGTGGCAAGGAGAGAACCTGCTGCCGGTCCACCAACGGCTCAAGGCCATGCTGATCCACGTGGAGATGGGGCTGATACAGGTTTATATCACCACGAGCACGGTGTCCGCGGTGGACTGTGTGACGCTCCGTGATGCAATGGAACGACATGCAATTGAAGCTCATGGAGTTTTGGCTATAAGGTAAACTTTTTTCTAAAGCAACTCATATGTTGTTTCTTTTAACCCGACTGCGACGAAGCCTAAAGGGTAAGTCAGTAGCGCCTAATCTACTGAACCGATTTTAATGAATAGAGTGTCAACAGATTCATGCTGATGGCCCGGATGAGATAGGCTATATAAATTTTGACAGAAGTTTTTAAAAGTTTTTCTTGTTTTTTGTGATGCAAGGTTATTCTTACTCAATACAAAAGCCGCAACACCCTTAAATATATAATAAAAAAAAATAAAAAAAACCTAACTATACTCTTTGCGCTGTATCATGGTAAGGGTGACAGTTTCAGTAACATTTCGTTTCACTCTTGAAAGTTGCCGCGATTTACAAATTATGACTTAATATTTGAGCTGTACCACATTCACAATATATTAAATCATTAACAACTGTAGTTAATTAAATTAAACCAACCAGAATGTTCTAGTCTACAAATACAATCAAAGCACATCCCACACCATGTTACAGCGCAAAGAGTATAAGATATCAGACGCCCGGTGTGTCAAAGAGCTCACTGCCTGCCTTAGTTAACTTACCTTGCCCGTGTATATTATTACAAATTTAAGTCACATTGTGGTATATTTTACAGTTTGGGGCGCATAGCAATGCATTCGAACTCGGCAAATAAACATTTGTGGCAGGAGTTACGCCATGATGGACCTACATTTATAAATCAAAGTACGTGTAATTTCATAATACTTCTCTATTATTTATTTTTATTAAGTAAACTAGAATCCCTTGCTTTAATCCCTTTATGGGGATTTATTTGGATTGTTTGTCCACACTCATTCCCCAGGGGATTTATTTAGATTTTTTTAAAACACAGCGTCCACTAGGATTCCCTACTATCTCTTTACATTAATTAAACAATATAAGAGGAAACAACATTTAATTAGTTATTCTTTTCAATGAATATCGAAATAATTTAATTTTACTGGTAACAAAGTTTTATGTTTAAAACCTTTCATTAGTAAATATTCTGCGTATTAAGTTATTATAAAAAAGGGTTATATGTGACAAGATTCCCTAGTTAGTATGAAATGGGTGTAGACAAAAAATCCAAATAAATCCCCTAGAGGATTTAAACAGGGGACTCTAGTAAACCTTGTGTTTACAAATACTTCCAAATAAATCCTCTAGGGGATCGAAATGGAAAATAACTAAAAAGATCTCCTAGGGGATCAGTGTGGACATGAAATGCTGATAAATTTCAAAGGGGATTTAAGTAGGGTGGAACCTCATTAAGATGTCTCTGGTTTTGAGTTCTAAAGTTACACGTTTGGTTCTATGACAGAGTATGAGAAGGAGTCATTTCCGTGGAAGATCAGGATAGCAGACGTGTCCTGCTACACGCTGGAGGCTGCCCGCATAGAGCGCGACCACTCAGGGTCGGCACTCCGCTCCAAGCTCAAAGCCCAAGCTGGCTTCGCTCTGCCTCGCACAGTACTAGAACTCATCACCACCACCATCACCGTGTCCGTTGTCACCAAAATGTTGCAGATCAAGAACATTCAGCTTATCCCTGAACCTAGAGCAGACACATCGGCCACCACCCAGACCGAAAGGGCAAAGGTAATCATTAAAAAAAAATATTACACCTAAATATTTCTTACTGTGAACTTTCATGTTTTGTTATGGTCTATTGAAAGTTGTAACTACCGACATCTATGGTCACTTGGACTCTCATAATTTTCAAGTTTTGTCCTATGTCGTTGGTCTAGTGGTTAGCGTAGGCGACTGCAGATCAAGAGGTCTCAGGTTTGATTCCCGGGTCGGTCTGCTGTTGGGTTTTTCTTACAAGATATTCTTAATAGCGGAGTATGGAAGTTGACGGTGTTTCACGCCCGTGCTTCGAAGAGCACCACCAAGCCTTCGCCGTCGGTCCCGGTTGTTATGAACATCTATGGCAATAGTTATTGGGGTCAGTGCCCTCAAATATACTGACAACTTTTTTTTTTTTTTTTTTAACGTGTGGAAATCCCCTCGGACCGTCACCCCACCGGGGCTTGCGGCGGGGCGGTGTGTCGGACTCGAACCGACTAAAACCACACGGTGTGCCACTCTGCGCCTGTGAAGGGAGGAGTCCGGGAACTGCAGTTATTAACACATCCGGACCCCACCCAGCGCCTGCCCGCACAGAAGCGGGCACCGTCTGCTGGTTCATCCTCATCATCCTCTCAATTACGCGACGTACGGCACACGCGTACGTCGCCCCCTCGCGGGAGGCCACTAGAGCGGATGGAGGGGAAAGCCCGTCCCGACCATCCGCGGCCACACTCAGGGCGGCATGAGGCGCTGATAGGCGCGCCTCCGCCGCCCGGTTCGCCGGCGGCGGATTGGGTCCGAGTGGACATCGTCCTCCCGGGCCTTCTCCGCCACCTCCTTCTGCGAGATTACATCTTCGCAGAAGGTTGCGACCGCGGTAAAACTGCTATCGCTACCGGCCATGGAGCGTATGACGGCCGGTAGCGAGAGATCTCCTCCGATGACTGCAGTGAGGGCCCGGCGCTGCGACGCCCATGCAGGGCAGATCGCCAGCGTATGCTGGGCCGAGTCCTCACTGCAGTCGCAGTGGTGGCAGGCGGGACTCAATTCCCTCCTAGCGACCGAGTGCAGGTACTTCCCGAAGCAACCATGCCCGGAAAGGACCTGCGTCAGTCGGAAGGAAAGGGTCCCGTGCTGCCGCCCTGCCCACTCGAGGATGACCGGCTGGAGAGCCTCCACGGCGGCAAAGCCAGCGCGTGGAGTCTCCAGCCGGAACGACCAGCTAGCCATCGTGGCTCGACGGGCGGCTTCACGCCACTCGCGTACCTCTTCGGGCGGAGGGCGATAGCCATACTCCGCCCGATATTCAGCCACCCGTCGATAAACTTCGGCGAGCACTTCCGCCTCCAAATCCCACGGGGGTGTTCCGGCCAGGGCGCACGCCGCCTCGGTCGACACCGTGCGGTATCCGCGTATGGCTCTGACTGCCAATACCCTCTGAGGCCGCCAGAGGCGGGCCTTATTTAGGGCAGTCAGAGCCAAATATACTGACAACTAGTTCATCCTTCGAATTCAGTTCGCCTTCAGGGTTGCGGAGGTCCGATGCCAGTCGCTCCGTGTAAATACTGATATTCAGGTAAAACCGGTTGAACTAGTAGCCGACCCCAAATCTTGGGAATAATAAAGGCTAGGAAGAAGAGAGAAGAGATAACATACAGAATCATTTTATAGTTTATATGGTGTTACCGAGGTTGTTATTGTACCTTTACAACAACGACAATGAGTAACACCGTGGGACAAAGTTAATCTTAAAAAAAGCATCTTAAGTTACCTACTCCTTATATCATTAGCTATTTGCCAGTGAAAGTACCGCTGGAATCAGTCTAGCCGTTCCAGAGATTAGCTGGAACAAAGAAAAAATCGTTTCTTTTTTACCGACTTCAAAAAAGGAGGAGGTTCTTAATTCGACCGTATGCACCGTACCGTACACACAAAAAAAAAAACATATAATAATATGTTTTTTTTTGTGTGTATCGCGGATTACTTCGTCGTTTATGATCCGATTTTGATGATTCTTTATTAATGTAAAGGAGATATCCCAATGGTGGTACCATGATAAGGACACTACGATCTGATGATGGCATCCATGAGAAATCGAGTCGAACCTTGAAGTCGGTTTATAAATTTGTAAAAAATTTATGTTAATTTTTTTGTGTAAGTTTAGTACATTTTCATAGTAAAAAACTTTTAATAAGAAATAACAAACAGAAACTACTATTTATTTATTTGTACAGTTAAACCGTCACTTGATAGTAAGTACCTCGTCGTAGTCGCCATCCATTCACACTCAAGAGTTATAAGTGCCTCTTGAATCCCTCCTCCTATATTCAGAGAAGGGGTTAGGGAGTTGAACTGTCTCTTTTCCGCGGCTCCGCCCGCGTGTATGTTGGTTATCGCGGTAAAGCGAAGGCTTTCCTCAAGAATAAAAGTATCTCCATTATAAGCTTCATTGAAATTGGTGCAACAATTTAGCCGTGTAGGCGTAAAGGCGCGTATCCTCCGATTTTGTTGGCAATTTCAGTGTTTCCAACTGTTTGTAACTCTTCAGAAAATCACCAACTTTAGTTTCCATTGTGTCTACACCGAGTTGCCAACAATTCCAACTATGCGTTTCCTCAGATCTAATAAATATTTGCAACAAGCGTATTCTTTTGATGTTTACCGCCAAAAAAGAAACACGGTTGCCAACACAAGGAAATTACATCAACTTTTGTCACCAACACGTGTTGACAACACAAAAGTTGCCAACTTTTGTTCAGTGGAGACTCGGCTTAACAGACGGACACACAGACAGAGTTACTTTTGAATTTATAATAATATATTATGCATTTGAAGCTTTAATAAGTAAATGTTATAAATTAAAAGTTTATATTTATGTTCTCAACAGAAGACGAAATACTTCAGTGGCGGATTGGAATTTAAACCGACCACCTTAAAGGAGTTCTTTCGGGGCCCGCAGAGGTAATTATTTATTTTGCATTCTTTTTTTTAGTTTTAGCTGCTAAAATGACTCTGCTCTGCCTGATAGAAAGCACGAGGATAATCCAAGAGTGGTGGTCACCCTCCTCAATGCGAATGTGGACAATGCAGCATGGTGACCCCCACTATGGCGGCCTAGTAAGATGCTTTTTACGCCCCGCTTAAAGGACCCGGGAATCGGGATTATAGTGGGAGGGATAGTGATAGGGAACCGCAGGGTAGAGAGTTCCAGGTTTTGACCGCTCGGCACAGGAAGGAAGAACCGAAGCGATGAGTTCGAGAGCGTATGTATGTATAATATCTTCATTTACAATATTTTTATCTTTAACCACTTTTTTTACATTACAGACGGAGCCAAAGAGACGAAAACAAAATCGCTGGAGTAAGTAGTTACTTTACTTATTATTATTATAATATTGTTTTAATAAGAATAATTTTTAGCCTAACAGTCATTATTTAGATCCACTTAGAAATCAAACTTTAACACATCACCGTGTTAGATTGACTGCCTCGGTGGCGCAGTGCTGTGCTGACTCAGGTTCAATTCCTGGGTTGGCCCAAATGTTTGTATGATCTGCAAATGTTTGTTTTGGAGTTTGGTTGTTTTCTATGTATAATGTATACTATGTATTTACAAAAAAGTATACAAGTATTCCATCAGTCAATGTAGATGTATGAGTACAAGCTCTGCTTAGTTTGAACTATTTGGCGTTGTGTCAGTAGGCCTTAAAAATGTTTTAAATAAAGTTATATACTTTTCTACTTCATATTCTACTACTTATAAGGTATATTAAATTCCAACAGCTCAGTTTACTCAAACATAAGTAAAATGTTCGTGCTTATCACGAAGAAATTTGTTGTGGCTAAGAATTGAACCTACAACCTCAGGCTTCGCAGCCAGAATCCCTTTGTACTAATAACGTGTGTATCTACATTGAAACGTGGTTTTCATAGAGATACATTTAATTTATACATCACTTTCCTCAAGAAGAAAGAGCACGTTAAGCCATTGACCCCGGTTGCCATATCAACCTCTATGGCACCTACGACAAAGGAGTCAAAAGTGCATTGTCACGCTTTGATCACCCCTTCCACTAGAATTACAGAGAGGTGTTTGAGGCCCCCGTACCCTTCCTAATTTGCACAGAATCAAAGAAATTGCTTTAAACCGAAACCCATCCCATTCTCGCCGATTTAGGCCGAGTGATATCAGTAATATAATTATCCGTTTTGAAGGTTTAATTTGTTATCTAATATTAATCTCAAACTTTCTGCTTTCATAAATACATACATATTTTTTATGTCTTGACTTTGCGTCCTAAAATGAAATAAAAAGTGTTTGTAATCTTTTTGTAAAAGTTTTGTGCTATTCGTATATTTGTATTTTTTATATATTTTGGTTCACTTCATATCTCGGAGTTTTTTTATAAACTTCTTTCTGAAGTAAAAACAGAATAATAAATACATATTTCAGACACAAACAACGCCATCTAGCTTCAAACTAAGCAGAGCTTGGACTGCTATATTGACTGATTATAATTTTTTTTTTTTTGCAAACAATATACGGACCAAATATTTGTAAATTGTACAAACATTTGGTCCGACGCCGGGAATCGTACCCGCAATAATAATATAACTAAGCAAGGAATAACGTTCTAATCACTGGCAATGGTTTTCTTTACTAGGAATCGAAATCGGAAAATACATCGCACCCCCAGAGCGACTTTCGTGAGAAGGTCACCGTAAGGGAAGGACCCGTCGTGTCCCTCGGAGTGCATCTTCACGCCGACACCCCGCCCATTATCATCAAACTTGAAAGGGATCAGGTCAGTTTCCTATTTATCTTTTTTATTTAAATATATATTTTTTGCGACGACGAGTTCGTGACACGTTGTGTTAAACCGAAACTGTTCAACCGATTTTCACATTTTTTTTTAACTGTCTGATCCACGCAACCTCGTCTGCGTGCCCGTAGCGTGATGTTATAATTATAACAACGCATTTTTGTTTATGGTCTAAGATTCGACCCTAGATCGACCTTCACTGAGCTGATATATAATAGGTCTTTACCTATGAAATTGCCGTTTTGTATGCAATAAGTGAAAGTACTTATTTTTTCAATCTTTTTTATTTCTGTTATTCGAAGTAATCACCCATGCAATCGACGCATCTTTGCCAACGCATTGGCAGTTTATTGATGCCCTTCTTGTAAAAATCAGCTGGACGGGAGGCAAAAAACTCTTCAAAGGCATTTTGTACTGCCTCTCGGGAATTGATTTTTTTACCCACTAAAAAGTTGTCTAAATTTTCGAAAAAGTAATAGTCGGTAGGTGCAAGGTCTGGTGAGTATGGCGGATGAGGGAGAGCTTCCAACCCCAGCTCTTGCAGCTTGGAGACTGTCTGTTGCGCAGTATGGGGTCGCGCGTTGTCGTGAAGGAGCCGTGGGGACGACCGATTGACCAAAGCTGGTTGCAGATGTGCAAGCTTCTTCATCATTCTCTCCAGTTCTTCACAGTACACATCTGCATTAATGCTCATGCCGTTTTGTAAAAAGCTGTGGTGAATCACACCCGCACTAGACCACCAAACAGTGACCATCACCTTTTTAGGGGTCATTTTTGGCTTAGGGCATTGCTTTGGTGCTGAACCAGGGTCTAACCAACTTGCTGTGCGCTTTCGATTGTCGAACAGAATCCATTTTTTGTCGCACGTAACAATTCATTTCGAAATTCCTTCATTTCTTTGCCTGTTGAGCAGCGTCAAGGCAGGTCTCGACGCGTACGTTGCGCTGGCGATCGTTAAGGTCGTGGGGCACCCATCTATCAAGCTTTTTTACCTTGCCCATTTGTCGCAAATGGATCTATATTGTTTTGATGCTTACATTAAAAGCTGCTGCTAGCTCAGCTGTAGATTGAGTTTCGTCAGCTTCCACAATCGCCTTTAATTCATTATTGTTAACCATAGTCTACGGACGACCACGAGCTTCATTTTTCAAGTCAAAATTTCCAGAATGGAACCGGGCAAACCAATAACGGGTAGTGCGTTCCTTTGTACAGTTCTCTCCGTAAACGTTTTTGATGTTACGTGCCGTTTGTGTCGCGTTGGTGCCACGACGGAACTCATATTCCATAATTACACGAATTTTTAAAGTATCCATTATGACGAAAAATGTTCAAATGTAATGAAAATACAACGCTAATCAAAAAACAAAAGACTGAGTTTGTAAATAGAATGTCATGGTTTTATACCATTTTTTATTTCGGCGAACCGGACCGCCTCATGCCGCCCTGAGTGTGGCCGCGGATGGTCAGGACGGGTTTTCCCCTCCATCCGCTTTAGTGGCCACCCGCGAGGGGCGACGTACGCGTGTGCCGTACGTCACCTAAATTGAGAGTCTAACAGCTGTCGGTGCCCGCTTCAGTGTGGGCAAGCGCTGGGTGGGGTTTCGGATGTGTTAATAACAGCAGTTCCCGGACCTCCTGTCTCAGGCGCAGAGTGGCACACCGTGTGGTTTTAGTCGGTTCTAGTCCGACATACCGCCCCGCCGCAAACCCCGGTGGGGTGACGGTCCGAGGGGATATCCACACGTAAAAAAAAATGGGTCACGACTCGGGAACCTTCAATACAATGTTATTCAATGTATACACTAACTTTTAAACTTTCGCGTTCCATGATATAATAATAATTATTTTTACGGGAATTAACGCGATCACTTCTTTCAAGGTATTACATACCTCTGTTTTGCCTGACGTTTCGACCAGGTTGCACTGGCCGTGGTCACAGGCTGAAGAGGTATGTAATACCTTGAAACAAGTGATCGCGTTAATTCCCGTAAAAATAATTATTATTATATCAATGTATACACGTTTAAAGTTTTGCATACTTTAAATTTTGTATGCTGTTGAATCCTCATTAACGAAAATTACTTGATTATGAACTCTCACCTCTAACACATACACATTCTCTCAAACACACACGCACCTGAACACACTCACACATTCACACATTCTATCAAACGCACACGCACCTGAATACACTCGTGCACATAAACACCCATGTACATATACATCCACATACAGACATACACACAAAGAGAGGTTCAATTATTGTACTTAATTTTATAACTAACGTAGTCTGTCTGTACTACATATACTCTTTGCTTTAATTAAATTAAAACACCTAATTTAATTTACTTTAATTTACTACAGTTTATGGTTTAATTAAATTTACAATTTACTACAGTTAAATATTAATGATTTAGTATATTGCGAATGTGGTACAGCTGAAATACTAAGTCATAATTTGTAAATCGCGGCAACTTTCAAGAGTGAAACGAAATGTTACTGAAACTGTCACGCATCATGCTACAGCGCAAAGAGTATAGTTTTTTTTTTTTTTTTCATTTTTTGTTGTTGATATTCCCGTGGGGAATGGCGCCGTAAACCAAAATACTCGTACAGGTTTCTACCAAACTTTTAACTTAACCTAGTTAAGTTGAACGAACCTATTATATTTTTTGTATTGGTGCAATAAATGTTATTTTTAATTCAATTGATTTAATTTAAGCCAGAGTAAGTTAATCACAACAACGCATGTGTTAAATAAAAACAATATCTTTTTACAATGTTACCTGATTGACTTTTTTATTGAAAATAATCTTGTGAATTAATTAGTGTACGATTGAAACTGAACTGTCGGCTTTAGTTGTAATTTTTGCGAAATCGAAACTCTTAAATATGTTATACTAGCGACCCGCCCCGGCTTCGCACTGTTGTATTTTAGATGCACCCACTGACGACACGATTCTGTAATATCTTCGAATATATTTATTTACATTACATACTGTTAAAGGCCATATTGATCTATATTAAATACTCAATGTATTTGGTTTGTTAAACCAACCAAACAAACAAACTCTGCAGTTTTTTAATATTAGAATAGATAATGTAACCTATTCCAAAACTTACTTAAAAAAAAAAAAAAACAAAATCTTATACACATTCTACATGCTCAAGTCTGCCAAACTGTAAGACAGTTTGGCAGACTTGAGGAATCATTCTATGTACAAAAACATACGCCTAGTTTCAATATACATAGTTATATAATATACTTTAATTGACTATAAATCTCTCATGGTAATATCTTTTTGGGTGGTTGCCTTATCTAGATGTAATAGGTTAACAAATGTTTCAATATAATACATGTGTAGATGATAAGAAGGCAAATTTATTTTATTACATAATTTCGTTCGGTTTAAAAGTCAATAGCGGTTGTTTATTGTTGTCATGATGCAATTGGTATCATCAAAGTATAGGTCTAAGTTAATGTGATAACGCAACTTGCAACGATATCTTAATCGAATTGACAACTCGACTACGCTGTTAATAGATATATATAACACTAGTTGTTGCCTGCGGCTCCGCCCGCGTGTATGTCGGTTATCGCGGCAAATAGTAAAGAAAGAAAGAAAATTATTTATTCTGACATACACAGGACAGTACATGGACAGTAGCCTACGTGTTATTCTGATGTATAAGCTATATTACTGTAAAGTTTCATCCAAATCCGTTCAGTAGTTTTTGCGTGAAAGAGTAACAAACATCCATCCATCCACACTTACAAACTTTCGCGTTTATAATATTAGTAGTATATTCTTCGAGTGTTGCTGTCCTTGCGCTTTGGCTATAGTTTCTACTATATATTATATATATACTACCTCGTTGGTCTCGCGATTGGTGTGTGCGACTGCTGATCATGAGGTCTCGAGTTCGATTCCCGAGTCGGACCAAATGTTTGCATGATCTACAAATATTTGTTTCGGAGTTTGGGTGTTTTTTATGTATAATATTTATGTATTTACAAAAAAAAGAAGTATATATATATATTTGTATCAGTTGTCTAGTACCCATAACACAAGCTCTGCTTAGCTTGGGACTAGATGGCGTTGTGTGTTAGATGTCCAAATATTTGACTCTAGTGTAAACACCATGAAGAATTTAGACGTGTGTGTGAGTGTGTTAAACAAACGATTATGGTAATGTTTAGCCCACTCGGGGTAGTAAACCAGTTTGTTGCACGGTTAATTCTCAGAAGATCCATTTGCCAGATCCATGATGGATCAATTAATAAGAATAATTTTTCTCATAAGATCTTAATTTTAAGATATAGATCTACTGATAATTTTTTGTTCGTAAAATCTCAGAGGATCCTTTAACCGCCTCGTTGGTCTAGTCTAGTTGTTAGCGTAAGCTACTGCCGATCAAGAGTTCTCGGGTTCGATTCCTGGATCGGACTACTGTTGGGTTTTTCTTACAATACATTCTTAATAGCTGCCAGGAGTATGGAAGATGGCGGTATTTTCCGCCCTTGCCTCGGAGAGCACGTTAAGCTGTTGGTCCCGGTTGTCATGTACATCTATGGCAATCGTTATTGGGAAGTCAGTGCCCTCAAATATACTGACAATCGTTCAAACCGGTTGAACTAGTAGCCGACCGATAATCTTGGGAATAATAAAGGCTAGGATGATGATGAATCTCAGAGGGTCTATTGACTAGATCCATTATGCATAATGACTATTTTATTTTAACCAAATCCTGATTTCAAGTTATGTGTAAGTGATAATCTAATATATAAAATTCTCGTGTCGCGGTGTTTGTTACCAAACGCGATGTTTGTGGCAACCTACGCATAGAATAGGGTTCCATAGTCACCCTTAATAGTACGTAAATTTAGAAAGCGGAGTTGGTGTTTATTAACACTATGAATAAAAACGTTTTACCATTATTTTTTGTTACTTTGTTACTTTACTTTGCAATTTAGGCCTCTATAACTCCTGAACTAACAAGTATATAGTTAGTAAAGTTTCCTTTAAAGTTCATCAAATGGAGAACCATCATGAACATTTTCCAGCCAGCCGTTTAGCTTTTAGAGGGTTCAGACACACACACTTAAAAGTTGAATATTTCGCAAGCGGATACCTAAATCAAAAGAAGGTCTTAGCAACCTCTAAATGTTTTAAAAAACCCTTCTAATGTGTACGTGTAGAGCAGGTACCCAATTTTTTTTCCTTTTTTTTTTTTTTTTTTTTTTTTTTTTATGTATGGCCCGCCAAAATGACTCTACTCTGCCTGATGGAAAGCATAAGCAGAATCCAAGAGTATTGGTCGCCATACTCACTGCGAATGCAGACAATGCAGTATGGCGACCCACACCATGGCGGCCTAGTGATGCTGCTGCATCTTTTAGTCTAGTCAACAAGTATGGAACTTGTTGACTAGACTATTTGGGCCTCCGGTCTCGCACTCACCAACGAAACACGACAGCACGAACGTGGTCATTTTACGTTGATTTTCTGTGCGAGGGTAGTACCGCCCCGGTCGAGCCGGCCCATTCGTGCTGAAATCAGCGTGGCTCTACTACCTCTACCTCCTGATTTTAGTTTAGCATTTTGTCGACGTGGTAGATACACATATCCATGAAAGGTTTCATAATTCTAGCACTAACCGTTTGGAAGGTAAGTCGAGTACGGACGGACGGACTTGACGAAACTTTAGGGGTTCCTAGCCGTGAACTAAGGAACCCTAAAAAGCAGCGAGATTACAAACAGTATGACGATGTATGTCGATTTGTTCATGCTCCTTTTTTAAACCTCTATCAACTGACTAAGGAATAGCAACATTAAAAGAAAACGCCTGTGACTACTTTAGAACTTTATTCAATTATAAATTCTTAAATTTAAAGGTAACATGTTATATTAAATTGAATCACTTTTAAAGCTCAGTAATAGGTTAGCTGTTTTTGAATGGTAATTATTTGCTAAATATATTTGGAATTTAAGTTGTTTGGCGGTATCAACGTCACCACTGTGTGACTGTTATACGTGTATATGTAATACTAAAAATTTTCTGTTTTTTTTATCACCTGGTGGTAAGCGATTACCGCCGCCCATGGACACCCGCAACACCAAATGTGTTGGTTGCCTATGCCCTATTGCCCTCCCGGGTATGGGGGGATGGGCCGCCGGTATCCTCGCTTACTCGGTGAAAGACAGCGCAAGCGCTATTTCACACCGGTTCTCTGTGAGGCCCTGGTATCACTCCGATTGAGCCAGCCCACTCATGCCGAAACGTGGCTCTTCCACGATAAAAAGGGTATGTGGCGACCGATTAAGAATAAACAGTGTCAACACCCCTTTTAATCCCGTGGGTGTCGTATGAGGCGACTAAGGGATCAAACTACGCAAGAAGACTACGACTCATTGTTGGTCGAGGTCTCTCATAGTCTCCGTCCACTAAGATCCAATAGGATCCCCTAGTGCATCGGTGTAGACAAAAAATTCAAATAAATCCCACAGGGGATTTAATTCTAACAGTCGGAGGACTCTCATCGTCATTTCCTAATCCTCCTATTTACGGAGAGGCCTATGTCCCGCAGTGGACTGTTAAAGTGTGTTTAAAAAACTGTATAATTGACATTATTTATGATGGATGGTTTCTATGTTACTTTCAATACTTAAATTATTTTCGCAGTAACGCAAGCGAATTTGGGAGCTATTATAATTATCGCTTTCTATGTACAGTAAAACATGTTAGCAAATTAAATCGTGTTTTATAAAGTTTTTTTTATATTTGAGCCTGTTAAAGTAAGTCTACTACGCCCGATGGAAAGCATGAACAGAATTTGGATTCTGGGAGAAGTGGTCACCATATTCATTGCGAAAGCAGATAATGCAACAATGCAGCATGTTGACCCACACTATGGCGGCCTGTTGAGATGCTTCTGCATCATTGGGTCAAAATAGTTAAATCAACTAAATTCTATTTGTACTTATTTCAATCAACTAATCCAGCTACCGTCGTCCACTGCTGAACGACGTTCTTCCCCAAGAAGCGCCAACTATCCCAATGTTAGTCAGTTCGCATCCATAATGTAATATTAATTAATTATTAAACACATACGTATGTAGGAATACCCTATTGTCGCGTCAATAACTCATATTTTAAATGCTCTATGTCACTTTCAATACTAAGAAATAAAAATAACACCTAAAAATTAATTATTGGTAGTAGTTCAAATATATATACTTAATGAAACGTAAAAAAATATATTATAGCATTGCATCTCGCGGAGCATAGAACAAAATACAGATCATCGCACGCAGAGTTGTAAATATCTATTTACAACATGTTAGCAGTTATAAAATATTAAAAACTTACAAACAACTATATACTTAAGAAAATAAAGTATGTAGGCTAGAAGCAGGCAGTTACCCTACGCGAACCACAACTTAATATACAAATATGTGTAAGAAAGTGACTTCTGACAAAGTCTAAATACTTACTTAATCTATACCTAATACTCAACAGAAAATAGTAAAAAGATTAATAAAATTAAGTAACTGAAGAACTAACTTTGTTTAGATTTGACAACCTGGATCGACCTTTTACACAAGCTTATGATTCGACAAGTTACGTATACTATCAACATGAATGTGACGATTGTGATACCAATTATAACAGCTAGGACCTCGAGCATGATGTATTCAGCCCACGTGGTGTTGGCGGTGGGCGCTCGGAGGTGTTTTCCGCCATGACGCAGCACGTGCTCGGTCCACCATACGGCGCGCTCGAGAGGTTGTTGGGGCTGATCGTTTATTACGTCGCGTACATGCTTGATGTTTGTCCTGTAACTATACCGTACAAAACCGTTTATACACTTTACATAACCAACATGGTGAACAAGAGTATGAAAATGCTACCTGTGTCCTCAGATCAAATAAAAAAGGGTAGATATCGCACGGCCTTGCTCTTGTTGAAGCAAAATAAACTCAGCTACTTCCAAGTAAACACACGCGTTAACGTACACACATGCTAAGAAACTACGCTACTTTTCGTCAGTATCAAGTTTACAAGTTACGACAATTTGTACGACGCGGCGACGATGCGTTAACGCGTGTGTTTACTTGGAAGTAGCTGAGTTTTTTTTTGCTTCAACAAGATCAATTCCGTGCGTTATCTACCTTTTATTTATTTGAACTGAACCTGTGTCTATAAACATCGGCAATCTCCTAACATCTCCATCCATATAACGCTTGTGGCCTTAGTCGTCGTCATCGCAATATTTATTATTGCACAGAGTTTTGACTACCTACTTGTCTTGAATACTTAGGTTATATACTACGAAAAAAGTTACGTGACAGGGAAAGAGAAGGTGTCTTACCTATCGTTTCCGATAACTTTGTTGACAGCGATCACTAAATCGTCCGCTGTCATCGTCAGTGCGTCCACCTGTACGCCGATGCCGAGTTCAATATACTTATTGACGTTGTACCACTGGTCAGCCATCATGGGTATGCCGACAAGGGGTACCTCTGAGTCGATAGCCTCGTCCGTCGATTGTAAACCTCCTTGTGTGACGAACACTTTTATCTTAGGGTGCACTGAAGATATACATACAAGCTCATAGTGTTATCTTGAAATAGTTACAAAACTCATTTTTATAATAGTGAATTCACACACCCCACACACCGCCGTCTTACACCATAGGTACAAGGCAGAGCTTGTACTATGATGACATACACATACTTTTAGATTTCTAAATAAATATATATACTCGTAATACTCATCACACAATAATTTATCCTGAGTGGGAATCAAACCCACGTCCTCTGGCTTAGCAGTTAAAATCAGCAACCACTAAGTCAACAGTCCAGTCAGATAATAAGATCAACATCGTATGACTTTAGTTATATGATGTGTCATGTGCATACATAATTGAAATTTGACGATATTTTGTCTAATAAACATAGTCAATTTTCGGCATAGCTTCATCGGATAACAAAATATTTGTGTTGTAATTTCAATGCGTGGGTAGGTTTTCAAAAACCGATTTTTGATAGTTTACGAATAATGTTGACAACTGTTTTTGAAGAACCTTACGGAATATTAAAGGAAAAAAAGAGGTTATTCATTCATTCCCATTTTCAACTTATTGAAATTTGGCGTAGAAAGTTTCGTGAATTCATGAGAGTTCACGATATGTTAATAACTTCACTTTCATAGGAAATAACTCAATTTCCCTTTCAATTAAATGCGGTAGCAAAATATCTAACCATAATTATCATACCCACCTAATAAGTCTCTCTGGGGAAACCATTTTTTGATTTTCACATTTTTGGGTAACTTTATCAGCTTGTCACCATCGAATTTCCACAAAATATCATAAGGCAGGGCTTCAAAAGCGTTCAGAAAGGCTTCAAGCAAATCTTGATCCATCATTGAAGGTCGTACGTTGCTACCCAGACTTACATAAATCACGCCTCGAGTGGAATTGTCTAAATATGCTTTTATGTCCTGTAAACAAATAATGTGGGGCCTATATAATCTCTTAAAACCTCTGAAATGTCAATGAGTAAAGCAAAATAAAAACTACAACAGTAAGTGCAATCATGTATAAATTTTCAGTATGTAAAACCGATGAAAAATTTGTATTAAAAAAAAAAAAATTGTGTTTGTGAAAGTTAGTCAAAATTAAATAAAAAATATGAATAAACCATTTTAGATACTGCGTTAATGATATATCAATTAAATGCTACGTCCTATTAAGGCAATATTTTAATTTAATCCTACTTCCTACTAATATTGTAAACGCGAAAGCTTGTAAGTATGGATGGATGTTTGTTACTCTTTCACGCAAAAACTACTGAACGGATTTGGATGAAACTTTACAGTAATATAGCTTATACATCAGAATAACACGTAGGCTACTATTTGCCGCGATAACCAAAATATACGCGGGCGGAGCCGCGGGCAACAACTAGTTAAAATTTATAGTTGAAATGTTACAAAAAAAGTAAAATTACCTTTGGCAAATCTTTGACTGGTTGTAAATGCAAGGCACCTAGGTAGACCACACTGGGGGGTACAGGCCTGTTATTACCGAATATAGGATGGGCATTCACGAATAGCATTTGTATATTTTTATGCATTTCTTGAACTGTAGGTACGTCCGGCCCGAAGCGCTCTTTAAGTAACTGATTCTCCCTCTCTTGATCTGATTTCACCATCCTGTATAATTTCCATTCCAAGTATAATTCTTCCATTTTCTCCCAAAATGAAAGATTTTTATACTTGTGTCTAAAATAGTTAGGATAGTAGAGAGGATGCCACGTGACAGCGCCCATGGTCTCAAAGTGTTCCGGACATCCGTAAAAAGAAGAGAACAAAATAGCAGGAGCATTTAATATGTGGGACACTACTAGATGAAAATTAGCTATGGCTTCTACAAAGACGAGGTCGAATTTCTGTGATTTATCGTTTAAAAGCGTCTGCACTTCTGCCAGTTCGAATTGATATGAAATCAGTTCCATCATACCTTTTGCCGAGTCTTCATTGAAAAGAATATTAACATCCATCACTATTCCCCGTTTGAATCTGTTATTTCCTCGAGCTTCGTTAAACAGCTTTCCCATTAATTCATAAGCTTCTCCAGTGTCAATTTCGGTGATGTTATCCGGCGCCCTTTTTGCCGGCAGGGCAGGGTTCGGGGTAATAATGACGAGTTCATGTCCACGTTTGCCTAACTCGAGCATCAATGCTCTAAACACCACCTGATGACTGATAGATGGTATCGGAAATATGCCTAGTATTCTTGCCGAGTCTACTACTACTAATGTAGGCGATTGAACACAGATTAAGATCAACAGCGTCGCACGCAACATTTCGCCCGAAAGCCGAATGCCCGAATGCAGTATGATTCTAACAACAGTTATATCACAAATTTATTCAAAGTTACATTTCTAATCTGATTGAAATTTCCTTTTTCTTGATCTCCACTATAGGTAAACACAAAGGGCTTATATTTGCGTCTACTGTCAGCGGCACATTGTGAACAGTGAGTCGCGTCAACTACTTTTTATCAGCAACATTGTCTGTTTAATATTAACAAATAAGTGCACGCGTTAGGTTGTTATTACATTGGCGGTTGCAGAGCGCGCCGATATTTAAGAAAATGCAACAAAACGCAGCGTTTTCGAAGCGCACGGAAAATAGACTGCGTGAGATCTTGTATTATTTTCATCGCGGCTTCTGCGTTACATAGATACTACAAACGACCTTTTACACCGTAGCTTCTATGTCGCCCGTATATCTATTAAATCATTACACTGTCCTTATCATACTTTATGTGATGAACTTAATTATTTCAAGGAGTGATTTGTTTCTAATTATACCTGAATAAATTAATATTCGTCACGCCTTATCTACGTTCAAGTATCGGTTATTGAATTTGTATGCACGTGGTAGAGTGATTGCGAAAAACTGTCGTCCTATATCGGCTGAAGCTATATTTGAGCGCTGCAAAGATAGAAGAGCACAAGGTGTGATGTAACTCATATGCGAACAATAAATGCGGGTCAGTTGTTAATTAAATCTTCATTAAAAGCTTTCGCTACTTTGATAAATAAATGCCCTGAACGTTACAGTTAATTAATAGCATTAATTCCAGCATTACCCACATTTCATATTTAGCGGACTTAATGCCATTTGAGATATCTACCAGTCAAGTTTTAGATGATTCAGTAAGAGAGATGTCACGTGCACACGTATTGTGGAGAGAAGCTATGATTAATACATTTATAAGTATCAAATATAAATGATCATTTTAAAATACGTAGACGAATACAAAACTAAATATTTACATAATAGAGACACATACTTACAAAATAAAATATTTCAGATGACGAGATTATGAACATATTTAACTTAACACTATAATAATGAAGGAGCGTTTACTAACTAAATAAAGTTATAAATTGATATAATCCAATACTGAGAAGTGATCCTAACATGTATCTAGAATAGTCGCTAAAAGACACATGCATAAATGCATTTCTTGAAAAGTTGAATGACCCGAATCGCTTTCGAAATGCTGAAAAATTTATGTATCTGTATACCTAAAGGACTTTTGAAATTGATGCGTGATTTTCATTCATCGTATTCCGAGCGCCGTGTTCTACTTATGAGTGCAATGAACCTGGCGAATTTACGTCACACATCTATCCCACAGCATCTACAACAATGTGAGAGTCAGTGAGGTTTACATTAGCTGGCGGCCATATTGCTCACTGCGAATAGATGCTACGTTTGATATTTATTTTAAATCAATCATCAACTCTTTATATCAGTGACTTAAAAAGTTAACGATACAGATTGTTTAATACTAATTAGGTATGTTAATACATGAAATAATATTTAAGACTAGCTGCCCCGACAGACTTCGTTCTGTTTTTACTATATTCCTCGTAATTTTTAGGTCTCCCTCTCTATTTTCTCAAGTTTTGCGCCTAGCAACACATTTGGCGATTAATTTTTATGTTTTAACTAGTTGTTGCCCGCGGCTCCGCCCGCATACATGTCGGTTATCGCGGCAAATAGTAGCCTATGTGTTATTCTGATGATAAGCTATATTACTGTAAAGTTTCGTCCAAATTCGTTCAGGTGTTTTGCGTGAAAGAGTAACAAACATCCATCCATACTTACGCGTTTATAATATTAGGAGGATGTAGATGTTCGGTATTGAGTGTCGGAATTTAGTTTATATTATGGTTAATGACTACAGTAACCAATAGATTGCACCATGTAAATAAAAATTAGTTTAAAATATACTAGCTTTTGCCGCGGCTTCGCTCGCATTTAATAAAAAGTATCCTATGTTACTTCTAATACCTCCAAGAATATGGTACGAAGTTTCATGATAATAAATAAATAATAAATAAATAAATAATAAAATTTATTCCATATTCAGTTGATATGTTGATAATGATGATCAGTTAGGTAAGTAGTTTTCACGTGAAAGCGTAACATACAAACTCAACTAACAAAAAAAACTATAACGCGACTAACGTAAAAATCATGACCATGTCAGTCGAGACTTTATTAATAACTAATGCTTGGCCGCGCGTGCAAGCATTAGTATTTGCCGCGATAACCGACATGGTTATCGCGGCAAATAGTAGCCAATGTGTTATTCTGATGTATAAGCTTTATTACTATAAAGTTTCATCCAAATCGTAGTTTTTGCGTGATTGACAATGACGTCGTTTCATCATCATCATCTTCAGCCCGTTGCAGTCCACTGCTGGACATAGGCCTCTCCCAAGGAACACCACAGAAAAAAGGCGGCGCGGCGGCGTTTGAATAGCTCAAAAGTCAGTGTTTTAAATTGCACTTTGAAAACTAGTTTGACTATTTTCAAGCCTATTTTTTTTCTATGTTGTAGAGACGTAAATGATCAGATTATGATATAAAAAAATATGCATATTCCCAATTATATGCGAATAATGTCTCTCAGCGCTCACGTGGTCATAACAAAATACCAGCCAAGAATACAAGAAATTAGGGACATGGCTAAGGAGGCTGGTACCCCAAATATAATAATACAATAAGTAGCTATAAATATATATATATATCCATTATATAGTGTTATACTACCCTGTATAAAAACGTAAGAAAAATAACCGTATCTATTTGCAGTAAAGTGTTCAAGTAGAGCTCCCCTTACAGTAAAGCAAATAGACAAACACGCCTGATTGTGGCGCCCGTGTTATGTAACTTAGTGTTTCAGGATGTTTGCTCCTCTCTAAGGCATGATTTGCTTGGGCTTATTTAGTAGACCAGGAATCAGTTTTTTATGTATATGCCTGCCAAGATGACTCTACTGTGCCTGATGGATAGCATAAGCAGAATCCAAGAGTGGTGGTCACTATACTCATTGCGAATGCAGAATGTGCAACAATGCAGCATGATGACCCACACCATGGCCTAGTGATACTTCTGCATTATTCGGCCTCCGGTCTCGCACTCACCAACGAAACACGACAGCACTGCTGTTGTCATTTTACGTTGATCTTCTGTGCGAGGGTAGTATCGCCCCGGTCGAGCCGGCTCGTCGTGCTGAAATCAGCGTGGCTCTACTATCCTTACTACAACGTCGACATCGCACCTTTAAAATCGTGAGGGTGAACTGACTCCGAAGGTTGAGCTAGTTAGTTATCAGTATATTTGAGGGCAAAGACTTCCCAATAATAATTGGCATAGGTATTTATGACAACCGGCAACAACGGCTTAACGTGCTCTCCGAAGCACAGCGGGAAACATCGTCATCTTCCATTGACATATTAAGAATTTCTTGTAAGAAAAATCCAACAGCAGTCCTACTCGGGAATCGAACCCGAGACCTCTTGATCGACAGTCGCTCACGCTAACCGCTAGACCAACAAAGCAAAAACTCAATATATTTTCGTCTTATTACATTAAAATATAACCGGATCGTTTCGGTTTTACACATGGAGCACGGCGTCCTTTAAGAATCCCTATAAAATTAAACCCACATTTACTATAAACCCTTTTAGACCTAGGGTTATTGCTTCTGATGATGAAATAAAACACTGCTGTAACGAAGCTAATATCTTGGCTAATACTTTCGTAAAGCAGCATTCCAGTTTCGTGTATTCCAGCGTCAGTGTACTCACCTGTTAGCCTTATATGAGATTTTATCATACGTTATCAAAATATTTGAAGCCGGGTGAATGACTGATTAGCTGATTACATTAGAGGTTTGCAACTCGCACCGTATTATGTATGCGATGTCATAATTTTGTTCCATTGTCGATATGAGTGTATTGGAATTAATTTCTCGTTTGTATAAATAGTTGGAATAATTATGTTAGCATTGTTAATTTTTACTATTAATAATTGGAATATTATATTTGGATTATAATATAATTGGATTTTTATTAAGTGTTTCTTAAGACACACTTAATTATAATAATTTTTATCAGACGCTAGATATAACCTTTGTAGAATCATCATCATCGTCAACAAACACAAACTCTAACAATCCACTGTTGACCATAGGTCTTTTAGACAATCCCTGTACTAACCTGTCTTTAAGATATTGGGCTTATGTAGAATATTAAAATGAATAAAAGAAATATCTCCCATACTCTCTTTTTTATGTATTTCATTTAGCAATTCAAGCAAGCAAGCATATACAAGATTTACCACTTTCTATATTAAATTATTTATCATTTGTGAATATATTGGAAGAAACATTCTCAAGATTTAATGTCCAGAATAAATATTTTTGCCAAAATTTCTGTCTAGAACTGATAAATTTAGCAACAGATACTTTGGGTCTCTTGGAATTGCTTATGTCCAGCCGTGGACTATGATAGACTGGCTGGTATGGCTGGCTTTGAGTCTAGCTCTATTTTTAACCGACTTCCAAAAAGGAGGAGGTTCTATGTTCCACTGTATGTATTTTTTTTTTATGTATGTTACCCGATTACTCCGTCAGTTGTGGACAGATTTAAAAAAAAAAAAATATTCGAAAGGGTATGCTTCCGAGGTGGTCCCATTGCCAGCATATCAGGATCTGATAATGGGATCCCAGGGAAATCGAGGGAAACTCTCATTGTTTATAGGCACATAATATGTTTTTCGTATATTTTCTGAAGTTACACCCGTATTTGCGTCTGGTAGTCATCATTTTATGATGATGAGCTGATGATGTAAGGTACAACTCCTTAACGGTTAGGAGTTGGAGGATAAATCTTTAAATATCAGATATATACATGTTACCTTTAGTCGTATTCTTTCAAATTATTTAGGTAAGCTGATGATGGAAGGTGGAAGGTACAACTCCTCAACGGTTAGGGGTTGGAGGATAATTCTTTCAATTTCATACGTATCTAAAGACCTTCAGTCGTATACTTTCAAGTTATTTAGGTGAACTGATGATAGAAGGTTAAACTCTTCAACAGTTAGGAATTAGAGGATGATTTCAATATTACACGTACGCTTAGACCTTCATTTGTAGTCTTGATGATGAAATTTGATGAAATAGTTCAACTTACTACTTACCTACGATTGTTTGCACTAAAAACTGAAAAATAAAAAGTTATTATAAAAAAAAAACCGACTTCCAAAAAACATCAAACGAAAACTCTCTGGATGTTTTTTGGAAGTCGGTTTTTCAATCCTCAATATTAAAATTTTAGTACAAACGACAAATCGCCCATCGTCTACTTGAGTTGTTGAGGTCTGATGGCAGTCGCTTTACGGAATAAATCGTAGGATAACCGCATCGCAGTAGTCTTAGACCTTTTTACGTGTGGAAACCCCCACGGACCGTCATCCCACTGACCTTATTATAGCCGGTAACGAGAGAGATTAAGAGCCGAATCCTCACTGCAGTCGCGACTCCGTTCCTTCCTAGCAGCCGAGTGCAGGTACTTCCCGAAGCAACCGTGCTCGGAAAGGACCTACGTCATTCGGAAGGAAAGGGTCCCGTGCTGCTGCCCTGCCCACTCGAAGATGACCGGCTGGAGAGCCTCCATGGCCGCCAAGCTAGCGCGTGGAGTCTTCAGCCGCGATGACCAGCGAGCCATCATGGCTAGACGTGCGGCCTCACACCACTTTCGTTTCGGGCGGGGGCCGAAAGCTGCTATCCGCAAGAAAGTCAGCCGTTCGCCGATAAACTACTGCGAGCACTTCCGCTTCCAAATCCCACGGGGAAGTTCCGGCCAAGGCGCATGCCGCCTCGGTCGCGGTAACCGCGTATGTCTCTGCCGGTCAATATCCTTCGGGGGACGCAAGAGGTGCGCCCTATTCTGGACCGTCAGAGCTACCACCCACACCGTTCGTTAAAAAACTCATAGCAAGCGATTTATATTCTTCTATGTCTTTTCAGATCCATTCTGTAGCCGCAGCGATTCACGGCTTCAGGCATATCAGTATGCTGATGAAAAAAGATAGGGATGAAGATGTTGAGGAAGTTAAGGGATCACAGTATCACATGCTTGGGGGACAGAGCAGCTCTCATAGATCATTCATACCAAGGTAAATAACATTATTACTTCGTGTACAAAAGAAGTGCTTGAGAGCAATATGCGGGGCACGGTTTATGGATGGCTGCAGACCAATTTTTTAAAAGTTTATCATTTTACCGCTAGCATGCATGTACATTAGGGAACTTTGTGTTTTTGTCAAAGAACATCCTCCATACTTTGATCTCCAATCAAATGTAAGTAGAAGAGATAGTAAGAAATGTTAAGAAAATCTTTCAACCAAGAAGCAATCTAGAAATGCATAAAAGAAACTCCCATAAAACTGCCAATTACCAAATGTATTCATAGATCAACCGTTAAAAATTGTAAATCTAAACTGAACATGAGGAGAATGAACAATCTTAACTTAACGAAATGGCTTCTTGACAAATGTTTTTACAATTTAAAGGAGTACATGACAAATAACGAATGAAAACATACTGACATTATTTTATAGAAAATTTTATATTCATCCTTTTTTAATTCATTTCATTTCGTAAAAACTTTATATTGAGTTTTTAATGGTTAACAATTCGATTCAAAACAAGTCAGTATTTAAATCTGCACGTTTGGCCTAGTGGTTTAACGGTCACCACGACGTTTCCTACTTCGCCAAGTGTCGTGGGTTCAAATCCCGCGTAGGACAACACTTTGTGTGATCCACAAATTGGTATTCTGAGTCTGGGTGTTCTTTGTGTCCGTTTCATGTATGTTTGTAAAGTCCCCCGCGACACAGGATTTATTCCTAGTGCGGGAGTTGTCTTTAAAAAAAAAAAAAAACTATCTAATAGGCCGACGAATCCACCGACGATGAACGAGAAACGAGTAGTACTAGAAACTATGAACGAGTTGGCGATCAGTGGGGAGCGAGTATGTAGTTTCGATAGTTTTGTCGCTGGGCTACAAGCGAGTGTGCAACTGCGATGAGCGATTACTCGCGCCACTCCAAGTTCCAAGACACTATGGATGAGTTTTTTACCCGACTACGGCAAAGCCAAAGGAAGATTATGATTTTGACAGGCTATGCTATGTATGTATGTATGTGTGTATGTATGTATGTTCATCTGTTCCCTCATAGCTCCTTAACTACTTATTAGAACTGGACAAATGAGGTATCGTTAGAAGCGTCTAGATCGTCCGTTGGTTATAGGCTATATATGACGTGTCACTGAATCTAATGTGGCGCCCTCTAGCCGAGAAAGTACTGTATTAAAAAATAAATTTGAGATAAATATGCCGTGTTTGTTATCATTGGAAAGGGCGTTACTTGTACATTTCAAAAATATAAATTTATTATTAGCATTTGCTCGTGACTTTGTCCGTATTTATTCGATAATTGTGATATTTCCATGGTACCTATTTAAAATAGTCGTAGTTGGGTTTTAGTTTTTACTTTTTTAACCCCAGACCAAAAAGAGGGGTGTTATAAGTTTGACGTGTCTGTCTGTCTGTCTGTCTGTGGCACCGTAGCTCTCGAACGGATGAAGCGATTTCAATTTAGTATTTTTTTCGTATGAAAGGTGAGTTACGTGCGAGTGTTCTTAGACATGTTTCATGAAAATCGGTTGAGCCGTTTAAAGGTTATGGGGGTGAAAGTGAGGAAGAGTAACCGAATGTCTGCAAAAATATCGAGTGGGGTCTCAAATGAAAGCGCATAACGTGTTTTTTACTTTTTAAAGGGAACTCAGGTTATTATGTCAGAAGTTTTTTTAAATTTTGAGAATTTAAAGTTATTATACGTTGATTTTCTGTGCGAGGGTAGTACCGCCCCGGTCGAGCCGGCCCGTTCGTGCTGAAATCAGCGTGGCTCTACTACCTTTAAAAACTTGACATTAAGTGTCTATTTTATTTCAGTAATTTTAAAGAATTGAAGCTAGTTTCAAAAGTTTCAAATTAAAAATTACTGTACCTCTTTTAGGTAAAGTAATGGCAAGAATACATACATCAGGGATTTGATAAAATTAAATAAGAATGGACTGCACGGAATGGTTAAAGCGGTTACGACGCCGATTCCTACTGCGCAAAATGTTGTGGGTTCAAAGCCCACATGGGACAACACTTTGTGAGATCCACAAATTGTTGTTCTAAGACTGGGTGTTCTTTGTGTCCGTTTCATGTACGTTTGTAAAGTCCCCGCGACACAGTATGTATATTTCTAATGCGGGAGTAGTCTTTTAAAAATAATAAAAAATGCCAAGTGCTATCGTTGACCCTGAGATGTTAGATGTTACATTCCGAATCGACTACTACAGTATAGCTTGCTCGTCTTTTATTACCTACTAGCTGACCCACGCAACGTCGTTTTCGTCTCCTACTGCCCGTAGCGAAAAAAAATTCCCCCGTTTTTGTAACAATCTTCATTGGTGCTCCGCTCCTATTGGTCTTAACGTGATGATATATAACCTATAGCCTTCCTCGATAAATGTACTATCTAACACTGAAAGAATTTTTCAAATCGGACCAGCGGTTCCTGAGATTAGCGCGTTCAAACAAACAAGCTGACTCTTCAGCTTAATAATATTAGTAGCTGTGCCCCGCGGTTTCACCCGCGTTGTTCTCGTTTCCGCGGAAATACCGAGATAAAATATTGCCTATCTATAGCCTCCCTCAATAAATGGACTATTGAACATTGAAAGAGATTTTCACATCAGACCAGTATTTCCCGAGATTACCGCGTTTATAACAAACAACCAAACTCTTCAGCTTCATTATATTAAAAAATATAGATTAAGTTAAATTGATTATGTCGCGGGCAACAGTTATCTGTTGCCGTTGATTTAGTCAATTTCTGTTATTATAATCGCGATTAAAAAGTTTTTAAAATATCATTTCAAAGTACTTCTGCGTAAATTATATTTCTGTTTTATTTTCTTGTAGCAGAAGAATATACTGATTTTCTCCGCAACCCGATCTTGACAACGCGAATAGTTGGCCGTGCGAAAAACAGTCTTGCCGTAAATCTATTCCTTACATGTTTAAATGGTTGCCCCTGTGATTTATTAATTGTTACGGCAAAAGATAACTTTACTGGAAATTGTACTCTTTTAAAATTAAAAGGTAAATCATTCGGAATCATTGGGATCCGAGGTATAAGCACTGTTTGACCAACGGCTGGACCAGTCAAAACTATTGCAACGATCACGTTGTTGCGAAGAAATTTAGTAATAATAATAGTCCCCCAACGCGATGTATTTTTTTTTTAATTTTTAATAAGTTTCTTTCATTATTTTTTAATTTTTAAAGGGAACTCAGGTTATTATGTCGGGTTTTTTTTAAATTTTTAATTTAATTTTTATTTATTACTTATTTCGTATCTAGTGTGTATTGTGAATAAGAGACAAAAACATCGAACAAAGAATTTGTCTAAAAATTTCCATCGCCTATGGAATTTCGTGTTCGGAGTCAATGAAAATCTTACAGAAGACTTACAGTGAATCGACTTTATCAAAAACAAGTGCTTATGAGTGGTACAAAGTCTGTATAGAAATGGTCGAGATGTGATGGATGATTTGCCTCGCTCTGGTAGGCCATCAACGTCTGCAACTGAAGTTAACATCGCAAAAGTGAAGGATATAGGGACACAAATCCTCATTGAACTTTGAGAGAGATAGCCGCTGAACTTTCTGTATCTCACGAGGCGATCCGTACCATTTTAAATAATCACTTGGGTATGAAACATGTTGCCGCTCGGCTAGTCCCAAAAGACCTGAATTTTCTCCAAAAACTCAATCGCATGAGTGTCGCTGAGAACATGCTAAAACGATTCAATTCCGACCCAATATTCATGAAACACATTGTTACTGGTGGTGAGACGTCGGTTTACGATTTTGACATGCAAACTAGTCAACAAGCTTCGGAGTGGCGTCTTCCAACTGAACCGAAACCGAAAAAACCACGCCAAAGTCGGTCAAAGTCACGCACGTTGACTGTTTTCTTTGACTCTCGCGGTGTTGTGCACTCGGAATTCTTGCCGGAAGGTCAAACGGTAAACAAAGAATATTATTTGAGCGTTATGCGGCGTTTAAGAGAGCAAATTCGACGAAAAAGCCCAGATTTGTGGAAAGAAAGTTCTTGGATTTTGCACCACGATAAATGTACCTGCGCACATGGCCATTATTGTGAACAAATTTTTGATCAAACTCTCAACAAATACCATCGAGCAACCACCAGATATGGCTCCAGCCGGCTTTTTTCTTTTTCCTACACTTAAATTACCACTTCGTGGCACCCGTTTTCAATACTGGTACAATATAATGGTAGAAGACATAAAGACGAATTCGCAGCGAGAACTAAATTCCGGAAACACCGTTTAAAAAATGTTTTGATGATTGGAATTGGATTATTCGTTGGCGTAAGTGTATCGTTTCTGAAGGAGCATACTTTGAAAGTGATAAAATAAATTTGGATGAATAACTAACATTTTGTGTATTATTGATCTTTTCCCGGTACTTTCTTGACAGAGTAGTATATTTTTGTGTGTAATCTGTTTATTGAAAATAGAGGTGCATATGTATACTGTTACTCTATTGTTGAAATCATCTTAACATGTACGTACACGTACTAGTAAATATATACGAAACGAATACCTAGCAGAAATAAGGTGCTTCGACTGCGTGAAAGTAGATATAGCAAGGCTCCTGTACAATTCTGGATCTGGATAGTTAAAGATTTAGTGATTGATAATTTCTCATTCAAGACGTTATGTTATATCATTCAAGATGTTAATCCAGCTTCTCCTACTAAATTAAGCCATTAGTAGTAGGCTCCTAGCACATTAGGCTTTTAACGTCACCCTCAGGGGTGTGGTAACGTAGGTTTCCATTATTATCTTTCAACAAAAAAAAAATGAAAAAAAAAATTAAAACATTATTACGGTAAAAATTTTGATAATTATGAAATACTAGTTGTTGCCCGCGGCTTCGCCCGCGTATATTTCGGTTATCGCGTCAAATAGTAGCCTATGTGTTATTCTGATGTATAAGCTATATTACTGTAAAGTTTCATCCAAATCCGTTCAGTAGTTTTTGCGTGAAAGAGTAACAAACATCCATCCATCCATCCATAATTACAAACTTTCGCGTTTATAATATTAGTAGGATATTTTTGTAACCTGGGCCATTATCACTAATCTATTGACACTTCATTCTTTTAAATCAGAAGTTTAAGCGCTACGGGGTGGAACATACACATAGACTGCCAAAACTATTGCCCTTCCTTTTGACTTCGCCGAGTTGGGTTAAAAATAAACTAAATGTATTTAAATTTCTGTCATTATGTCATGCTCATGATTGAAATAACTTAGTATTTTAGAACAATTGCCAATGGGTAAATTATATTTCTATAGTAGAATGACGTAGAAAGAATACAGAATTATAAAGAACTAGTATTTAGCCAGTAAACGTTGGTTTAAACTGGTCCTTTGGTATATGTTCATAATTATGTTTACGTATTCTGTATCTCAAAATGCTCAAAATTGTGTCATACGCTGTACGCAGTTATAATGTCAGATGTTATAATCGTAAATTTTCGTTATACACCAATTAATGTTATATAAATACACGTCGATTAATATCTTTGTCGTACATTGTAGCATCGTCCAAGTGACCGGTCATTGACCCCGTGACGACACTACAACGCACTGCATCACGTGTCCGTTTAACGGTGCAATTTATCTGTCAACTCAAATATGTCACCTATACTCGAGATCTACGACGTACAGATTAACCTATATAGCAAATCAGCTTAAGGGTGTGTTCGTACTGTTAGACTTATCTCATCATACTTCTAATCTTAATATAAAATTATTCAGTTCAAAACAGTTTCATTAATATGTTGAAGACTCGTACATTCCAGTTATATAGTTTAAGTTACAGCCTGGGTTATACAAACCATTGCCTGCCCATCTTATCTACTGTTTTTCATTCTTCGTCCAAAATTCCTAATTCCTAAAACGTGGTCGAAATCGAGTTTATTTTTTTAGCTTTCTCCACTCCTCTATTGAAGTTTAACTGTGCTAAATTTCATAACCCTCTGTTCTCATAATTTTCGTAAAAAGGGGTACAATGTTTTTGCACCACGTATTAAAATATAGATTCCCGCTTGACGGTCTTAGGCTTGACCCTTGCCGTCTGTTATGTAACTGAGATTAAAATTGTGGTTGCCAAAATGTTTGTGTTTTGCACGCAGCTGTTTCTTAGTTACAGTAAGTAGTTATAGGCATTATAATAATAGAATCACACATCTCACGCTCAGTCGTCATAGTACAAGAGCCGGTGTAGGTCGACTTACACCCACCTGATAACCAAATGAAACTTTTTTTTTAAATTGTATAGCAGGCTTGCTAACTTATTTTGAATTTAGCTTCCTGGCAACAGGTATGAAAAAACAAACTTAGTTTAAAATATTCTGTAGACATCATTGAATTTTAAATGAAATGATGATGAGAGACTTGAGAAAGACTAAAAAGCGAAAAAAAAAACTTCGTTTAAAAAAACCGACTTCAAAAACTAAAAAGTATAAAATAACTTAATTTGTATGTGCTACCTATTCATAGGTTTGAAGTCAGTGCCAAGCCAAATGTAATAGTAGGTACCACACTCGCTATGTTTCGAGACGAACGTCAACGACGTCACCGACGCTTCGGTTGTTTTGTTCAACGCGAAGAGCAGCTATCCCGCTCAAGGTCACGCGCGGCGAGTGCGGTACCTACTATTACATTTTGGCTTGGCACCGACTTTAAACCTATGAATAGGTAGCACATACAAATTAAGTTATTTTATACTTTTTAGTTGTTAAAGTCGGTTTTTTGAAACGAAGTTTTTTTTTTTTCGCTTTTTAGTCTTTCTCAAGTCTCTCATCATCATTTCATTTAAAATTCAATGATGTCTACAGAATATGAAGGCATGCAGACAATTGCTCTTAACTTCATTGCAGGCGCTCACGTAAATTTGAGGGTTTCCTCCGATTTCCTTGGGATCCCATCATCAGATCCTGATATGGTGGCCATGGGACCACATGGGGAGCATACCCTTTCGAATACAAAAAGAATTTTCAAAATCGGTCCACAATTGATGGAGTAATCAATGTACATACATAAAAAAACGATGAAATTGAGAACCACCTCCTTTTGGAAGTCGGTTAAAAATATAAGTCAATATAGGTAAATAAACCGAGCTAATAACTAATCGAAATTGGTAGCAGAATAAAGGTTAATTAATAAGTAATCTAATGGTATAGGCTTGCCTGAGAAAAAAAGAATCAATAAAAAAATAGTCTTGACAGTTTTGCGATAGCGAAACTGTCATAGGGGTGTTCATTTTTTTTTTTTAATGTGTCTCGTCTGGTTGTCAGATGGGTGTAAGTCGATCTTCACCGGCTCTTAGACTATCAGATCCCAAACTATGCAAAGCCTGTACTATGCTAACCAGACTGCTGATAAACATTCATATATTTATAAATACATACGTATTATAGATAAATTAAAGTAGAGTAGCCATGAGTTTCTTTGCCAGTGTTCTTCTCATGAGGCTCTACGCATTTTGGAAACTGGAAGTTATGGATCGACACAGGCAGGCAGTAGATTTTTGGTGTTTTCGCCTAATTTACCTCGACAATACAGTACATGCTGTGGCGTCTGTTTGTGTCGATCTATGATTTTTAACTATAGCTTCAATTTGACGTTCATGAGTGTCACTTGGTTTCTTATATGAATAAATGATTTTGAATAGAATTGAATTAAAAACAATTAAGTACAGTAAACATAGAATTATATTTCCTGGTGGAACTAAAAGAGACATACGAAAAGCTTTAAAGCGGCATAGACTAACTATAAAAAAATATATTATAATATTGATTTAGCCGAGGATGGAACCAAGTGACGTGCAATTAGAGAGGCCTATGTCCAGCAGTGGACTGAGATAGGCTGATAATGATAATAGTGACGATTGATTACGGCAATGACTGACATAATAAAGATCGAAGTAATTAATATGACAACAAATTGCTTTTCAGATCAGTGTCAGAGCAGGACCACGTGCAAACCTTGTCAGAAGACTCCCCCAGCAAGAGTTCGGAATTAATAGAAATATTTGATCGAGAGCAAGAAGGTATAGATATTTTCTTAATTATTTAACACTTCAAAAAAGGAGGAGGTTCTCAATACGATTGTATTTTTTTATGTTTGTTACCTCAGAACTTTTGACTGGGTGAACTGATTTTGACGATTCTTTTTTATTTGGAAGCTGGTGCTTCACGTGTTGTCTCATTTCAATTTGGTTCAGTTCTTGAAGTCGTTTTGTTTTGGTATTTTTTTCAAGTTATAAATTCCTTTCACTTATACCGTTAAAAACTTCCTTACAATAGTAGAATTATATTAACAAAATCTTGTTAATTTTTATGGTAAACTCGAGGAAACGAGTTGCTTGATGGTAACACCTGCAACTTAAGTGCATTGCCAGATTTTTGCTTGTCTGTTTTTGCAATTGGATAATAACCCTATAGAATAAGGTCGGTCAAATCTTTTTGTTTCAGCTCCAAAAAAACGTCTAACGACATTCCTTATGTGCCAATGGGTAGTGAGCCACGCCACAGTGGTTGTGTCATCGGGAACAGTGAAGTTGGCCTTCGACATGGATGACATAATATCTACGTTGGACATACAGCCGCATTACAACCAGCTCAAAATCAAAGTCGCCTCCGCCGCCATCAGACATTACGAGTTGTAAGTACCTGGGTCCCAGGTCCTGGGACCGATGTTTGACGGACTGGATGAATAAAAAATAAATGTTTCGGACATCTAACACACAACGACATCTAGTCCCAAGCTAAGGAGAACTTGTGCTAAGGGTACTAGACAACTGATATAAATACATATATACTTTTTTAACCGACTTCCAAAATGGAGGAGGTTCTATGTTCCACTGTATGTTTTTTTTTTTTATGTATGTTCACCGATTACTCCGTCAGTTGTGGACCGATTTTGAAAAAAAATTTTGTATTCGAAAGGGTATGCTTCCGAGGTGGTCCCATTGCCACCATATCAGGATCTGATTATGGGATCCCAGGGAAATCGAGGGAAACCCTCATTTTTTATAGGCACATACTATGTTTTTCGTATATTTTCTGAAGTTACACCCGTATTTGCGTCTGGTAGTCATCATTTTATGATGACGAGCTGATGATGTAAGGTACAACTCCTTAACGGTTAGGAGTTGGAGGATAAATCTTTAAATATCATATGTATGTCGGAGACACAAGAATAAACGAGAACATGAATCACAGATACAGCCAATCTGGACTATAGCCAAACACTAATCACTACTATACGGATATGAATTAACTTAAACACCATCAGCAACCCCCCATGAGGGGATTGGGGCAACGCCCACCCCTCCGCGATGCCCTGTGGAATTCGCCACCTAGGCTAGTAATTCCCCCACTGATAAATATCGCCTCATACACACAATATAAAACACAGAGATACAATAAATCACAAATCAAATAATAGATATGGTCGTCGCGAGATCTGAAGAGAAACTGTGTCCTGTTGCCGATCGCGCCGCTTTATATAGAGTGTTCCGTAGTGTTCGACAGTGGCAAATGTTTGTATCACTTTTATTATTTGGATACCCTCACTCCGACACGGCCGTCCTGACGTATTACACGTCCTCGTGTGATGTTGAAGGCATCATCATCATTATCCGCAGAAAAGAAAGAGATTTTTGTGTTGTTCGGCCACTCCTGACCAAGGACATTGAGTACATTATTACATTTTATCTTCTATGGAACAACTTCATTTAGGACATTCTCATAAAATAGGCTTTTCGTTATCAAATCTGAATGCCAATAGACTTCTCGCTACATACTAAATTAATAACACCAGTAAGTAGTATCGCAACAGTCACCTCACCGTTTATCGCGTTACACATTTTTGGATTATTAACAATATCTAGATGGCCTCTTATTCTACCAATTTCACTTTTCAATGGCCTCCTCGCCTTTCAGTGGCCACCTCGCCTTTTAATGGCCACCTCGCCTTTCAATGGCCACCTCGCCTTTTAATGGCCACCTCGCCTTTCAATGGCCACCTCGCCTTTCAATGGCCACCTCGCCTTTCAATGGCCACCTCGCCTTTCAATGGCCACCTCGCCTTTCAATGGCCACCTCGCCTTTCAGTGGCCACCTCGCCAAAAACTTAACTTACTTACTTTTAACAAAACTTAACTAAACTTTAACAACCACCACGCTGTTAGGATATCTCATAGTCTCATTATAGAGACTACTCGCCACACAATTAGAACGCAATTTCATTCCATTGCATCAGCATTAATTAACCCTTGATTATCATCATCAACATCAATAGGGACTTGATCTACGGGGATTTTCCTCACTATTATCAATGCCAGACAAATCTACCTCCTCGGGTATAACACTAAAAGGAGACTCTCGTATACGAACGCAAGCGCATTTGTAGATTCTGTTACTAGTTAAAGATTTCAAAGTATAACGATCGCCATCGAGCAACTCTACAATTTTAAACGGTCCTTTATACTTAGGTTTTAACTTTGTCTAATTTCTTTCTTAACTTTGAATCAAAACTAAGTTACTGAGATCAAACTTTACTAATTTACACTTTCCCTATCAAATTTCACATACGTGTACACACAGTATCACTCTCACTCTGCCATATCTGACCTCACTGTCTATTCTGTCTCAATAAAACAGTACACTACTGAACAGCAAAAGAAAACAGTAACATCATTATTAAAATCAAAACAACATAAAATAAGAACTTTAGTAATTGACTACTGCTGCAAATTCTCAAAGCAATCCAAATAAATAGTATCGTAGGTCATCCCTGTGACCACCACAAGTGTAACAGTTAGTTATCCCTTGTGACTCCCACACGTGTATCTGCCAACTACATAGACATGCCAGCTACAATCACCCGCTGCTGGTGAGATAGCTGACACCAAATAGAAGTCCGACCAGTATTTTTTTTATCTTTACTGAAAATATCGACATTTCATCACAAAAATAAAAAAACGGTAATTATAATTCGAGTCACAACTATCTCAAATTGGTCAAAATAATAATTAAAAAACGGTGCCACAGACAGACAGACTCGTCAAACTTATAACACCCCTCTTTTTGCATCGGGGGTTAAAAATAAGAAATAAATTTAAACAATAAACAAACAGCATGTGCAAAATCGGCAGCTCAATCCCAGGCAGCTCCATTTCTGACATATTTCTGCTATGGTATAATACTACACTCTAAATTTCCTAAATCGACTACCTTTGTACCGATGCCACCAATAGAAACGACCTTATTATTTTTAAGAACAAGATTCTTTTCGAAAATTGCTGCTTAAAACCCTAATGCAAGCAGATCTCTTCCATAATTATGTCGTTTGAAATACAGTAATCGTGTACTACATGAAACAATAACCGCAATGAATAAATCTGGATTAAAACTGTACATAGAATTTCGATGCTACAATAAGTGCGGGCATTACCTACCCTCAATAATGTTACTGCACAATATTGTCCATTTTTGAATTAAAATCACTTATTCCACTATTTTATTTTTGTTTACACAAAAATCAACAATCAATCAAACAATCGAGAGTATAAATTACACAATATTGTCGTTTGCCTAGAAATTCATCTGACAGAACTTATCTTATTAAAGAGCACTCAGCACAAAATAAAAATAGTACGACTCACCGGATTGTTGGAGTTGTCCGTACATACCGGTTACTTTCCCAGTTACCGATGCGTTACTTTTACTACCGCACGCTGCCGCTGTTGTAGGCCGCACGTCTCACAAACCGTTCGTACGCGAAAAGGCTATACCGACACTTTGACACTATGTGAGCGTTCTCGCTTACAAAAATTTAACAAATGACACCTCGTACGATTTTCAAGCGGAGGGTATTCGACCGCTCGCCGCGACTGACGATCCGTTACACTCTCAAACATTGTGGGCAAATGAGATTCAGATCCCACTTCTGATGTCGGAGACACAAGAATAAACGAGAACATGAATCACAGATACAGCCAATCTGGACTATAGCCAAACACTAATCACTACTATACGGATATGAATTAACTTAAACACCATCAGCAACCCCCCATGAGGGGATTGGGGCAACGCCCACCCCTCCGCGATGCCCTGTGGAATTCGCCACCTAGGCTAGTAATTCCCCCACTGATAAATATCGCCTCATACACACAATATAAAACACAGAGATACAATAAATCACAAATCAAATAATAGATATGGTCGTCGCGAGATCTGAAGAGAAACTGTGTCCTGTTGCCGATCGCGCCGCTTTATATAGAGTGTTCCGTAGTGTTCGACAGTGGCAAATGTTTGTATCACTTTTATTATTTGGATACCCTCACTCCGACATGTATATATGTTACCTTTAGTCGTATTCTTTCAAATTATTTAGGTAAGCTGATGATGGAAGGTGAAAGGTACAACTCCTCAACGGTTAGGAGTTGGAGGATAATTCTTTCAATTTCATACGTATCTAAAGACCTTCAGTCGTATACTTTCAAGTTATTTAGGTGAACTGATGATAGAAGGTTAAACTCTTCAACAGTTAGGAATTAGAGGATGATTTTAATATTACACGTACGTATAGACCTTAATTTGTATTCTTGATTCTCAACTTACTACTTACCTACGATTGTTTACACTAAAAACTGAAAAATAAAAACTTTTTATAAAAAAAAACCGACTTCCAAAAAACATCCAACGAAAACTCTCTGCCAAAAAACACTTAAGACTTCAAACAGATTCTAGGTACCTAGCACACATTATAATACTACTATTTAAATGAATAAAGTATTAGGTATAGGCAATTTATGAAGAACCAGTTTATTTTACGCTTTTAAGTGTTTTTTGGCAGACAGTTTTCGTTGGATGTTTTTTGGAAGTCGTTTTTTTTTTTATAAAAAGTTTTTTTAATACACACATAATACATAGAAAACACCCTAACTCCAAAACAAATATTTACAGATCATACAAACATTTGATCCGACCCGGGAATCTAACCCGAGACCTCAAGCATAGCAGTCGCATAGGCTACCACTGTGCCACCGAGGTAGTCTAAGGAAGGATGTTTGGTTCTGTACGCTGATACATTTCGGGTATGCCTACCGAAGACTCCTGCTATATAGTCTGTCACTCGTCTGCCCCCTATTACATAAAAAAACATTGGTACTAATATAATTATAATTCAAACTACGTGTGTTTATTGTATAGTAACGAAGATGAGGAATGGGTGCCGGGTGTGCTGGGCGGTCGAGTGTTAGAGGCACGGGAGACAACTGGCGGCAAAGACGAGGACCAATTCCTTGCTGTCACCATCACACAAGCGCAGTGAGTATAACAAATATCATCATCCTCAAATATATATATATAAAAATACTCGTATATATATACAAAACTAGCAAACCCGGCGAACTCCGTTTCTCCAATCTTTTTTTTTTTTTTTTAAATGACAACTCCCGCACTATTGATACTTAAATCATGTGTCGCGGGGGACTTTACAAACATACATGAAACGGACACAAAGTACACCCAAGCCACCAGATGGCTTCGTTTTATGTAACACTTTCCCGCTTTTCTGTTGAAAATTTTCCTGAATTTTCTTTCCTATAAACCTCACTGAGCCCAAGACCTTTCCAACGAATGCAAAACCGTGTAAATCGGTTCGTGCGTTCTGGAGTTATAGCGTCAGGAAGGAAAACCCAACTTATTATTATATAGTAGATTAACGTGTCTGTTGTGTAATTACCAATTAACACTATTCATCAAATGTTAATGAAAGTATGTACGGTACTTACACCATACTTTTTTTTAAAGTTTTGTTTGTCTCTGTTTGTTTCGGCTAATGTTTAGTAAGGCTACACCGATTTTGATTTAGCTTTCTTGCAGATTAAAACTATCTGACAGAAAGTTGCATACTTTTATTTTAGAAAAAATAGGGTTGTTTTATATATGAGCCTGCCTCGACTCTGTTTGATGGAAATCATGAGCAGAATCCATAGTCCTTTGAATACCTGCGTGCATGTGGAACCCCTCCTAGTGACACCTGGGCAGGTATCAGGTAAGAAAGGTAACTAACAATAAGAGTTACTTAAAACTTAAATTTATATGGCTGATTTTTATATATGTTTTGTAGAATAGTATTCTTAATATCATAAGTGTCTACACTTTTCATGGGCCAAAACTTTTTGTTAGACGATTTAAAGCTCCACTGTTCAAGCGCCTGTCAAATTATTAAATGGCAGCGTCTCCTGGTGTGGTACGCAGGCGCTTAGTGCTCGCGCGCTTATTCTCTCGGCTGAATAATTATGTCTGATCGCTCTGGGATCTTATTCTACCAGAATCCAGTCTCATTGCTCGTGCAGACAATGCAACAATGCAGCATGGTTACCCACACTATGGCTGCCTATTGAGATATTTCTGCACCGTTAGAGTAAAAAGGATTTTCCATTTGAATGAGATGCAGTATTTATCTTATTGTACTACTTACAGCATATCGCAGTTACCTGACAGCTGGAAACAAGAACTGCATCCAAAATTATTAGAGAAAAAAGACGTAAGTTTGTTTCTTCATTATTCTGTGGAAGTGCTGATATTCGCCGCCACTGCAATTCTTTTTAAGTCCTCAAAATGAAAGGTTGCAAGGCAATTTTTTTATGTTTGACGTGATTGAGATGGATCTTAGCTATAATTTTTAAAAATCACCAGCTCATGTCTTGGTGTCGAATCTAAATTACTTATACAGCTCTGATTGATTTAGAATTTGGTGTAATTATACTTTAGCCGAGAATCGAACCAAGTGGCGTGCAATTAGAGAGGCCCATGTCCAGCAGTGGACAGCGATTCTCTGTTGATACATGATGATACTTTAGTGGTAGTTCCATGATATGGTAACCTTGACCTAATGCTGTAGCCAGACCTTAGCTTAATGCTGATGTGGTGTTATTACAAGCTTATATTAGAGTATAATCTATATTAAGTTTTGTGGTATATTAATGGTACTAACACCTTTTCGGAAACCGACTTTCTTGTTTTTATTTGACCTTGGGGAAGGCCTATGTCCAACAGTGGACGTCTTTTGGCTGAGTTGATGACGATTATGTATATAATTAGCAGGGTGATGACGTGATGTGGGAGATCTACGCGACGCTGGCGCCGCTGGAGGCTATCATACAACCTGTCATACTGGACAATGTCGTGACACTCGCAAAGGAGATCATGCCGCGTGCCTATTGTCCCATGAAGGTTGGACTGCAGAAAAAGTGAGTAGAATGATTTATTTTAATTATTTTTGACTATGTGTAACTGTAGGGTTAGCTTAGTGGTTTAAGCGGTCGCCACGCCGCTTTCTACTGCGCCAAGTATTGTGGGTTCAAATCCCACAAAGGACAACAGTTTGTGTAATCCAGAAATTGTTGTTTTGAGTCCGTTTCATATATGTTTGTAAAGTCCTAACGTGGCAGTTGTCTTTTAAAAAAAATATATTCTTTATTGTACTCAAATGAATCGATTAAGTGACAACGAAATTACAGGAAAAATCAAGCTTAATATCAACCTGCCTTTATGTTTCGTCATTTCGATACATTTGTTAGTTTTGTAACTATAACGTTTGTAGAATGTCAACTTGGCTAGAGAAGCTGATTTTTGTTCCATCGAATCTAGTTTTTAAAGAGATGTAGAATTAAACATGTAAAATTATCTCTATAGTTTTCCCTTTTTACTCGAAGTGAATAATAATCTTGGTATATCTGTACTATTATATAAAGCTGAAGAGTTTGTTTGTTTGTTTGAACGCGCTAATCTCAGGAACCGCTGGTCCGATTTGAAAAATTCTTTCAGTGTTGAATAGTACATTTATCGGGGAAGGCCATATATTAAACACGCTACGACCAATAGGAGCGGAGCAACAATGAAAAATGTTTCAAAAACGGGGGAAAATTATCACGCTACGGGCAATAGGAGACGCAAACGAGGTTGCATGGGTCAGCTAGTTATAAAAATACAAAAAGTAGTTAAAACAATCCTTTCTTAATGTTCTTAACCTATCATTACTCAAATAATTCTGAAGCGGGCGAAACCTGACAAGCCCTCTCAACGTTTGGTGAGTAGCCAAATATGTGTGGGCGAGCCCTGATAAAAGACCACGTTGAAAACTAATAGTTAGAAACCAGTTGCCAATACCGGCCGTCTTTTCAGTTTCTTGCTTGAATCTATGTGTAGGAGTCCGACAATACACTGGCCGTTCTGTTACCTGGCGGCTGGCGGAATGAGAGTGCTGATCACCGCCGCTTTGCAGGACGTGGATACCGATGAAGATGACACTTTCGTCTTTACTGTAAGTTTGTCTCAAATTAGGTCTGTTGAAGATGATGAACTTCGGTTTTTAACCGACTTCAAAAAAGGAGGAGGTTCTCAATTCGACTGTTTTTTTTTTATGTTTCTTACCTCATAACTTTCGACTGGGTAAACCGATTTTGATGATTCTTTTTTTATTTGAAAGCTGGTGCTTTCCGGATGGATAGCTTTCAAATAAAAAACTTCTTCTTCAATCTTTTTTTCTTCAAGTTCTTCAAGTTTTTTTTGTTAAAATTTGTAATTATTTACATGGAGCAACTGCCTCTACGAAACAAGTACTAGGTATTGAAATTCTGTACAAAAGACTATTTCTGGACTTTTAGAGCTCTAAATACCTATAACGATTGCCAAAGATCACGAGGGGTCTCATTATGTTTATAATGCTCCACGCTCCATAGGCTGACCTGGCTAGGATTGCTTAGCTATGCAACATTTTAACCCACACGGATACTACTGAATCACGACCCCCTCTGTAATTTATTAAAGTATATACCAAATTAAATATTTTTTTATGTGTTCGCTATTGTTAGGACAAGGTTGGGTACCAGAACCAGGGGACGGTGCCCGCTTCTGTGCGGGCAGGCGCTGGGAGGGGTCCGGATGTGTTAATAACTGCAGTTCCCGGACTCCTCCCTTCACAGGCGCAGAGTGGCACACCGTGTGGTTTTAGTCGGTTCGAGTCCGACACACCGCCCCGCCGCAAGCCCCGGTGGGGGGACGGTCCGAGGGGATTTCCACACGATAAAAAAAAAAAAAAAAAAAAAAAAAAAAGGTTGGGTACCAGAAAAATTAAAAGATAACGGGAAAATGTTTTGTCCGCGGCTGTACACTGCCTGTGAAAAGCTGAGACAGATATGTCAATATGACGATACGAAGTCCGCCGGGTCAGCTAGTTTTTTATAAATTTAAATATATACGCTTAAAAAGTAATCGCTTAGGCGACAAACGTACGTAAAATGAGTAACTGGTCTAGATATTTTAAAGCAATTCGTGGATCCTTACCATTTGAGGCTCAGAGTGGCACAACATGTGATTTTAGGCAGTTTGATTACGACTTATGCCCTCGCCACAAACCCTCGGTGAGGTGATACCGGACTAACCATTCGTTCGCAGACAAAGATATTATATAAGAATGAGTTGTACCCCCTTAAAACGGTACATCTTGATCTGTTGAAAAAAAAAGAATTATTTTTGTTTTACAGATCGACAAAGTAAGCATTAATCCGCATCCAGATAATCCAATTTGTAGGTAAGTAAACAATATGAGTCCAAACGAAACATTATTATCCAAATGTGAAATAATATAACATGAATGACGAAAGATGTTTTATTTTTAACCGACTTCCAAAAAGGAGGAGGTTCTATGTTCCACTGTATGTTTTTCTTTTTTTTTATGTATTTTACCCGATTACTCCGTCAGTTGTGGACCGATTAAAATTTTTTTTTTTGTATTCGAAAGGGTATGCTTCCGAGGTGGTCCCATTGCCAGCATATCAGGATCTGATGATGGGATCCCAGGGAAATCGAGGGAAACTCTCATTTTTATAGGCACATACTATGTTTTTCGTATATTTTCTGAAGTTACACCCGTATTTGCGTCTGGTAGTCATCATTTTATGATGATGAGCTGATGATGTAAGGTACAACTCCTTAACAGTTAGGAGTTGGAGGATAAATCTTTAAATATCAGATGTATATATGTTACCTTTAGTCGTATTCTTTCAAATTATTTAGGTAAGCTGATGATGGAAGGTGGAAGGTACAACTCGGGATCCCAGGGAAATCGAGGGAAACTCTCATTTTTATAGGCACATACTATGTTTTTCGTATATTTTCTGAAGTTACACCCGTATTTGCGTCTGGTAGTCATCATTTTATGATGATGAGCTGATGATGTAAGGTACAACTCCTCAACAGTTATAATATATATATATAATGTATATATGTTACCTTTAGTCGTATTCTTTCAAATTATTTAGGTAAGCTGATGATGGAAGGTGGAAGGTACAACTCCTCAACGGTTAGGAGTTGGAGGATAATTCTTTCAATTTCATACGTATCTAAAGACCTTCAGTCGTATACTTTCAAGTTATTTAGGTGAACTGATGATAGAAGATTATTCGTGTTAGGATGTTAAATTATGAAAATCGATGAAATGAAATGAGAATGTGAATAAATAAAAAACATACAATAAATTTTAGACATTACGAATGGCGTAGTGCTTTAAGCGATCATCTCGCTCATACTACTCGTAAGTGTTGTGGGTTCGACCCTCCATGGGAGAACACTTTGTGTGATCTAAATTGAATTCTTGTTCTGAGTGCTCTTTCTGTCTGTATCATGTATGTTCGTAAATTTCCCCGCGACACATAATATATTCTAAGTGCGAGGGTTTTTTCGAAGAAAAAAAAGTAAAGAAAATAATGTGTTTTTAATTCAGACGCGTGGTAAATACTGGCGACAGCGGCTGGTTAGGAACTGCAACGAACTACGAGGGCCGACAGTACGAGATCACTGTAAAAACCATCGAACTACGGTCCGCGCGGTTTAAACAGCTTCTCGAAGAGGTAAATATTTTACATCGGACAGTTTTACTATATTTATGTTCATAAGTGTATATATATACTACTCCATATCTTTTCTCTCTCCCTGTTCCAGCTTTTCCTTCTCTCTCTCTCTCTTTCTCTCTCTCTCTCCCTCTCTCCCTTTCCCTTCTCTATTCCTTACTCTCTTTCCTTTAGTTTCTAGCTATATTTGTTTCAAATTTTACGACATACTCTATAACGAGATATTGTACATAAAATGTGTGTTCGTTAAAACGCTCACTCATTTAATATACTGCAATTAATCCCTAAAACTTAACGGATGTAACCGAGCAGTTTCAACTTCTCAGGAGACTGTCGACAAAGACAAGAACAACTCAAATCCAGCTCTCAAGTGGAACCAAAGCGTTGAGGAGGTGACGCTCACACCACTACTTTACCCGTGAGCATTCATTATATTGTTCCTATGTTATTAATTCCCGCGTGGAGACGGATTATGAACACGGAGTGTAGTGGAGTAGGTAAAACCTTTCTAAGGAAAGGCATGCCTAGCAGTGGATTATTAAAACTACAATTATTTTTGGAAGGATAATATTTTACAGATATTTTTACACTTCAGAATCTACAGCTGGAAGGCAAAGCAAATGCCAGGAAATCCTAAGACTTACTCTTGGAAGAAATGTTTAAACAAATTACAGAGGTGTCCTTTTTTAACCGACTTCAAAAAAACTAGGAGGTTCTCAATTCGACTGTTTTTTTTTGTGTTTGTTACCTCATAACTTTCGACTGGGTGAACCTATTTTGATGATTCTTTTTTATTTGAAAGCTGGTGCTTCCAATGTGGTCCTATTTGAATTTGGTACAGATTGAAGTCGGTTTTTTTTTGTAAATATTTGTGATTATCTAAGTCCGTGAACATTGATTAAATAGAAGTTATCATCATACGGTCCACTTGTGATCTTATTTTTGCATAATATAGTGTTGAGTGTACAGAAAGAGTGTAATTGTAATTGAGATTCAAATACATGACTGAAAACTGCCACCCAAAATACAAGTATGTGCTTAGTTTGGGAGACAGTATCTACAGTGTAATTTACTTGTATCTAATTATAATGCAACCTGTAATTGTAAACTTTGTGAAATAAAGATTATTATTAGATTATGCGAGTATAACTGTAGGTTTATAAATTTCAATGCCCCTGTGTTAATATGTTATGTTGGCAGTATGGATGTGTGCTTGGTCCTGGCGCCTCCGTTGTTCACGAGAGACCTGTTGACGTGCGGCCCAGCCGTCGAGGTGAACATCATCACCGACTGCGTCATTGAAGTCAGCGTAGAGCAATTCGTCTTGAGTAAAAACCTATACGCTGAAATGCATGCCGGCCTCGCTGAACGGTAGGTCGGCCATTTTTACAATATTTTGTAGATAAATAAATAAATAATAAATATTTCGGACATCTAAAACACATCGCCATCTAGTCCCAAACTAAACAGAGCTTGTATTATAGGTACTAGACAACTGATATAAATACATTATACTTTTTTTTTGTAAATACATACATATTATACATAGAAAACACCCAAACTCCGAAACAAATATTTGCAGATCATACAAACATTTGGTCCGACCCGGGAATTGAACCCGAGACCTCAAGCACAGCTGTCGCATACACTACCACTGCGCCACCGAGGTAGTCAGTCAGTTTATTCATCTTCTTAGTTATTGACAAATTAGAATCATGACTTTGGTCTTGATTCAAATTTGTCGGATAAGCTTACTTTCTTACAGACATTCAAATATAATGAGGTCGACATTTGCCTCAATATGCATTTCCATGGTAAAGGCTTTGTTATCTGTCATTTAATTACACAGATAATTATCTGTTGCGGTGAAATTTCTCGTAATTTCTTCTGAGTTATGGTTAATTCCAAAGAGTATAAGTCAAAATATGATCATTACTGTTTTATTTTACGGCAGTGATAATAAAGGTAAAAATTGCTTAAGTCTCCGACCAGTATTACAGTAGCTTGGTTAATACACACATCAAAAGTGTCTAGGGATCAACATATGTGTCTAGGGATCAACATATATTTTTGCAATAACTTTTCTCCTGATTGATATTAATTAAAATTTTCTTTAAGGATTCATCAAATAAAGTGTTTTCGTTTGTCACAGTAACGATAAACCAAGTCACCTTTGCATTAATAAAGAAATTTGCCATTTTCCTAATAAAAGGATTTTTGACATTTGAACCACTAACATTAAAGTTCGAAAAAAAGACTGAAATAACAGTTTTGTTTAAAATTTTATTAGGTAACTTAAACAATTAATAATCCGTGTTTCTACCGCGAACACTAACACAAGAACATCGGTTTGGCATACTCAAAATGAGTTCATCCAAATCACGCTGTGGAATGGCCGCCCATGTTCGTTGCAACAACAAAAAAAGGTCTTCTTGCGACTGGATACCCTCCATATTCGGCAGAGCTCTTCTCTGTAGCATATCCCATGCATGCTCAATCGGGTTCAAGTCTGGCGACTGAGCAGGCCAGGGCCAAAGCCACATCTCAATCTCAAGAAATCCGCATAAAAATGCTTGATCCCTAGACACTTGATGTGTGTATTTAGAACGCCCTAAGTACGGCATACACTGCAAAGGAGAGAAACCTATGTTGTTTTATGATTTATCGGCGAATTGGGTCATGAATCAAGTGTCTCGAAAGTACTCTGCTGCAGTATTCTTTGTAGGCTGTGCTATCACTCACTGCAATCTCTTACAGACAACTGTTATGCGGACATTTTTTCAATTACAAATCAGAATGAATACAATTACAATGAATATTTTCGATTTAAGTACAATATACATTAAATAGTTGACAGCGTAAGCCAAAATTCTATTTAAGAAGTTCTAAAGACTATTAATTTTAAATTTAGAAAAATTTACGTTAATTAATGTTAACAATTATTATATTTTAATATTGTTTTGATATATTTCACAGAGAGAGTAAAGTGGAGTTGTTCTTCGACCGGGGGAGGTCCAGCGTCTGTCCGTACGCAGAACTTCTCAAAATAAGAAAGGTGGCATCTTCCGATAGCGATAACACAATCCATACACAAGAAGGTAAAATATATACTCCCTGTGTACTTATATGGTTATGGTTATGTAGGTATCCAAGGTTATGTCATTTTTATCCAATTGTAGCAAAAAAAAACCATGGAAATATTTTTTTGAATGGTATGACATAAATTCATTATGATATACACTAGAGACTAGACAATACAGAAATATACTGCAAATTGTATCTTGCTATGTGTTTATGTATTGTCTAATGTATATCTTAGATCCTAAATTGTATAACCTATGATGTATTTTTTGTTTTTTTTTATGGAATAGGCGGGCAAACGAGCAGACGTATCGCCTGATGGTAAGCGATTACCGCCGCCCATGGACACCTGCAACACCAGAAGCGTCACAAGTGCATTGCCGGCCTTTGGGGGATGGGGGGGATATAGGGGGTGGGGTATGGGGTATGGGCCTCCGTTATCCTCACTCACTCGGTGAAACACAGCGCAAGCACTATTTCACACCGGTTTTCTGTGAGGCCGTGATATCACTCCGGTCGAGCCGGCCCATTCATGCCGAAGCGTGGCTCTGCAATGTGCTACCTGTGCAACCTGCCTCACAACATTTCTACACCGCCCTAAGGTTGACTGGTAGAGAATGCCCTGGGCATTAAGTCCGCCGATGTACAAAATTCCATAAAGTTATAAATAAAATAAAAAAATATTTTTCCCTTTTTTTTTCTTTGGTAATGGGATTGGGAAAACTCAATTTCTTTTTTCACTGGGATGCCTCTTTCGCTTAAGATCGATGGGAACCTTAAACTGTTGGTAATGGTATTAGAAAAACTCAATGTCTTTTTTCAGTGGGATGTCTCTTTCGCTTAAGATCGATGGGATATTAAACTGTTGGTAATGGGATTAGGAAAACTCAATAATTTTTTCAGTGGGATACCCCTTTCGCTTAAGATCGATGGGAACTTTAAACGGTTGGTAGTGGGATTGGGAAAACTCAATTTCTTTTTTCAGTGGGATACCTCTTTCGCTTAAGATCGATGGGAACTTTAAACTGTTGGTAGTGGGATTGGGAAAACTCAATTTCTTTTTTCAGTGGGATGCCTCTTTCGCTTAAGATCGATGGGACCTTAAACTGTTGGTAATGGGATGAGGAAACCTTAATTTTTTTCTCCACTGGGATGCCTCTTTTGCTCAAGATCGATGGCAACCTTAAACTGTGGTTGCTCCAAGACACGAGTATGTAATGATGCAGAAGCATCTCAATAGGCCGCAATAATGTGGGTCACCATGCTGCATTGTTGCATTATCTGCATTCACAATGAGTATGGTAACCACCACTCTTGGATTCTGCTCATTCTTTCCATCAGATATGTACGTCTATGCGTTCTGTGGTTGGAGACGAAACTATAACATTGTTCCACATCAAATCTCAGATCAAATAAAACAAGGTAGATAATGCACGCCCTTGTTCTTGTTGAAGCAAAAAAAAACTTTGTGACTTCCAAGTAAAAACACATGTTTAACGCACACACATGCTAAGAAACTAGGCTACTTTTTGTCAGTTGTCGATACTTGTACGATACTGACGAACGCCCAGAACGTGCGTTAACGCGTGTGTACTTGGAAATACGCTACTTTTTTTGCTTCAACAAGAACAAGGCCATGCGTTATCTACCTTTTTTATTTGATCTGAGCATCAGATATTAAAAGTTGTATATTATATCAACAGATGCGGATTTAGTCGTCGACTCCGGAGTAGAAACTATCGCGTCTCAATCCACCACCTCGAAGTTCAAAACATCCTTTGCAGATGACGTGCCCTTGAAAAAATCCGTTTCAATAGCATTTTCAGATCTATCGTAAGTAGGATTAAAACAACAACACAACTTAAAATGCGGTCACTATGTACTTTTTTATGGCTTACTAGCTGACCCGGCGAACTTCGTACCGCCATATTTACGTATCTGTCTCAGCTTCCCACAGGCAGTGTACAGTCGCGAACAAAATAGAAATACATTTCCCGTTATCTTATATTTTTTTTTGTACACAAACCTTGTCCTAATAATAATGAACACATAAAATAAAAAAATTGGTGCAGCCGATCGGAAGTTATGCGCGTACATACATTTCGGCGATTATTTTTTTATATATATAGATATAGATGTTACTCTGAGAAGATGTGCGGCTTAATTTTTTCCTACGTCTTCACCAAATATCGTAATATTTTAGCCAATATACTCAAAATTATCAAATTATATACGAAAACCTTCGTCAAGAATCACTCTATCTATTGGTAAAAACCGCATAAAAATCCGTACAGTAGATTTTGAGTGACAGACGCGGGACAGATTTTTTATGTTTGTTACCACATATATTTCAACCGGGTGAATCGATTTTGATGATCCTTTTTTTGGTGCTGGTACTTTCCGCGTGGACCCATTTCAATTTAGTCCAGTTCTTGAAGTCGGTTTTTTTGTTGAAATTTTATACTATTTATACTAATATTATAAACGCAAAAGTTTGTAAGTATGGATGGATGGATGTTTGTTACTTTTTCATGCAAAACTACTGAACAGATTTGGATTAAATTTTACAGTAATATAGCTTATACATCAGAATAACACATAGGCTACTATAGGCCGCGATAACCGACATATACGCGGGCGGAGCCGCGGGCAACAACTAGTATCCACATAGTTTATTGTTGCTAAGTATGACTTGTGTGTGCAGGTCGCAACCGTCGGATAACCTGGAGGTGTTCATGACGATGGGCACGCTGGAACTGTCGCTGTACGTCAAAGATGACGATAGCCCCGAGCTGAAATCTTTGCGGATCCCATTAACGCATAACAAGCCAGTCGTGTCACAACCACCGCAGGTGACGCCATCGCAAGTGGTTAGATTTCTCTTAACATCAGTTGACTTATGGAATAAAAATACAGGTATGGCATTCCGAGATGTATAGAGGACGAGATGACGTCATCATCACTATCGCTGACATAGCACGTTTCAGCGTTACCAGTAGTGTGAAATAATAACTCGAATAAGAATGGTGACTGAAAATGTTTCCATCATTTCATGTTTTGTTGCTATGAAGTTGTAACTGGCTAGTGACGTCACCCTGGGTAGCTTTCGGAATGTCATACCTGTATTGTTATACCATAACTTGACTATAATATTCCACTTTAGGACGTGGGCCTCTAAGGCGTAAGATACCACGATGACCAGACGCGTTGGTATCGGGTTTGATTCCTTGATTGACTGCACGGTTCGCCTAGTGGTTTGAGCGGTCGCGTAGCCGCTTTCTACTGCACCAAATGCTGTGGGTTGAAATCCCACATGGGTAAAGACATTAAATCATTTAAAATAAATGGAATAATAAAATTTGACATATTAGAAACAGGTTTTTTAAGCTAAATATATATTACATAATTAGTTGAACATAATTAAATTTTGTTCTTTTTGTATTCATAAATAGTAAATAAATAAATGTTTCGGACATCTTGTTAGATGTCCGAAATATTATATTATTATTATTATTATATATATATATTATTATAGCTTGGCATTAGGTGGCGTTGTCTGTTGACAACGCCATCTAATGCCAAGCTAAACAGAGCTTGTATTAAGGGAACTAGACAACTGATATAAATACATATATACTTTTCTTTTTGTAAATACATACATATTACATATAGAAAACACCCAAACTCCGAAACAAATATTTGCAGATCATACTAACATTTGATCCGAACCGGAAATCAAACCCGAGACCTCGAGCACAGCAGTCGAACACACTACCAAGGCGCCACCGAGACAGTTTTATAATTTTGATAACATAATGTATACAAACTTTACTTATACACGTATATACATCAACATGATATTTTAAGTGCTACGTTTTATCACTGACAGAAAAAAACACCGAGCAAAGCAGATATAGACGAGCAGAGTACTGGGTCAAGCAGAAGCATGACAGAAGATATACGACCGGAGAAGGAAGCTGCTAAAATTGAATTGAAGGTGAGAATTAATTAAATTGACTAGCTAGTTGTACAGCGGGACTAATTCGCGATAAAATTATCTAAATAAATACCTTCTATTTCCCGACGTTTCGAACGAGTTACACCGCTCGTGGTGGCGGGTAGACTTTAAACTGGTATCCCTTATTGATTTTAAGTTTTAAGGACATTAGATTTTAGCTTTGAACCAAACGAGGACTGTTATTACACAAAACAAACACTGCACTGCACTGATAGCCTAGTGGTTTAAGCGTTTTCTACACCGCTTCCTACTTCGCTAAGTGTTGTGGGTTTAAATCCCACATAGGACAACACTTTGTGTCATATACAAACTGTTATTCTGAGTCTGGGTGTTCTTTATTTCCGTTTCATGTATGTTTGTAGAATCCACTGCAACCCAGGATATATTCCTAGTGCTGAAGTTGTCAAAAAACAAAAAAACCTGCTTTATAGTCCATTCGCTTAGATACGGTCACCTTGATCGGCCGCCGTCGTACGTGCGACAAGCTGCCAAAAAAATCAAAGGGCCCGCCTGCTGCGTACACCCACAAGCAAGTATGATTTATCAGTTTACGCCGTTGCATGAATTAATATATTCGTCTTTTACAGCAACCACAATTGCGTGCGGGTGCACCGACACTTTCTAAACGAATGGACTATACATGTTTACATGTATAGCTTAATCTATATTGTAAAAATCTTTTTCAGCATTTTAAAAATAAAAAGGATAAAATGAGCGAAGGCAGCTTACCTCTTGTACACGCCACGCTTCAACAACCAAACCTTTACTATTGGAAAAGAAGAGATGCCAAGAATTTACAGGTGACTGTTTTGAATGGTTCTTTATCAAGCTCCTTTTCAATATGACAACTATAAAAGCCAGGAGATAATATCCCCAAACAATAATATATAATTATGTTTGAAAGTTACTTTTAAACAGTTCACCTTTTAAATACATTAGGACAGAATAATATCCTTAAATATTCATAAACAATTCAATAAAATGCTAGTATTCAGTTTACAAATGGCTGAAATATTGCGTTACATACACACAGAAAAACCAAAAACTCTGCTAATTATGTTGTCCGGTTAAATATACGTAAGTATTAGTGACAATAACAGTATGAACTTAAAAAAAACTTCTTTGGCCATTAAGATCCATCAGTGGATCCAATAGCACCCTAAAGTTGTGATCCACTGTTTCCCTAGATGGGTCCTGTGTCACTTGCATTTCTCTTTTATGCGCCACCACTGGATGGAATAGAATAGAAAAAAAAGTTTTGGAAGATCCACCACTGAACTCAGTGGAGTCTATGATGATTGCATCTCCCTTTTACTAGTGGGTCGAGATGGGGAATCCCAGAGGACAGTTTTTATTAAAAACCATTAATTTAGTTTTACAAACAGACACGTCTACTTTAATTGCCTTTATTTTTAACTGAATCGGCGCAGTTAATCATTATAGATTTATTTTTATTAATTGATAATTGATTTGTAGGTATCGCTGTTCGACGTTCACGCAGGCCTCGGCGTTGGTCCGGTCGAGGGCCACTGGAATGCCATATTGTTATCTACTGCGAAAGGCTTGCCAGACCCGGTAACAGATATACCACCCGCACTCGCTACATTGAAAATTGTAGCACCCAATACTAGTAAGTTTCATTATTGTCTAATACTCGAGATACTGTTTTCGAGTCGCGGTGTCTTAAGTCTACTCTTGAGTTTGACAGATTGCAATAGTTTAGAAAAAAATACGGAAGCAGAGCAATTCACTCCAGACTTAAGCGGACTGAAGTTGAGTCAATTCTTGGATCCCATGGGGTTTCATTTGGAATTTTCATCCACACGGATCCCCTAGGGGATCTTTTTGGACTTTATTTCCATTTTGATCCCCAGTGGATTTATTTGGATTTTTTTACATTTGGATTCCTTGCTTAAACCGATTTCAAATTTATTTGGGTTTTTTGTCCTATCCCATTCCATTTCAATTATTTGTAATCAAATTATGGGATCTTAATGACAGGCCCAACGTAGGGATATATTTAAATTGTGTTTAAATATCACTAACAGGTAGTCAATACAGTTCTGCAACGGGTCATAAAGGGACGGTCCAACTGGACATAGAGCGTCCTATACAAATCGAGATATGCGCAGATAGCTTCAAACGAATTATGAGCATCTATAGTCTTGTAAGTGTTATTTTTTAAGTATTCAATCAAACTTATTTAAATATAACTTATCTAAGTGTTTTCGTGCACTTGTAAATAGAGATGTGAGAATTATCTATATATTAATACACGAAGCAAAAACGTTGTACCCCTTTTACAAAAATTATGCGATTGGAGGAGTATAAAATTTGCCACAATTAAAGTTCATATGGATGAAAAGTTCAGAAAGCTAAAAAAAGGATTATGGTCGAAATTCGACCACTGGGCGCCCACTAGTAATTAGTGAATAGGAAGAGGTGCCATGAGAAATGAACTGGTATTACCTACTTAACAAAATCAATTTTAGCTTGGCCTTAGGTTGAAATTAGTTTAAAAGACTAGCGACACTTGATTACATTTAAATTTCATGCTTCATGATAATTTATCATTCATCAAAAGAGTCGGTTGAATTGAGTAAATACTCGTTTTTTTGAAGAAATAAAATGAAAGTATACATCTTAATTTATCTACGCTCTGTTATAGATTATGGATAAAGTGTTCGAGGAAGATGATTTTGACTTTATGCGAAAAAAACGTCATGATCACGCGGCTTCGTACAAGATACAACAATTTCTTGGTAAGTTATGATGAGCATACTCTTATTAAGATTAAGGTTTTTTTCCTTTATTTATATAGACAGCTCCCGCATTTGGAATATACATCCTGTGTCGCGGGGGACTTTACAAACATACATGAAACGGTCACAAAGAACACCCAGAATTAGAACAACAATTTGTGAATCACACAATATGTTGACCCGTGTAGGATTTGAACCCACAACACTTGCGCGCTTGCGAACACTTAAACCAACAGGTCAGCCGAGCAGTCTTTTCTCATTTGCTTTACTTCAATACTCTACACGAATATTATAAAGACGTAAAATTTGTAAACTAGTAGGGGGTAATATCTGAATCTGCTGAACCGATATTAAAAATTATTTTACCAATAGAAAGCCACAATATTTGAGAGTGTCATAAGCTATTTATGAACCCGAAAAATTAAGATGACAAACTCACTTACAACGGCCCAATCTAGAGGTTAAGTGCGGAAAGAGCCCGGCTAAACAAATCAAACCCGAAAAATTATTACCGCAATTTTCAACATACACGCAGTGGAGTGGCGGGTAAAAGCTAGTTGAAAGTGAATTTTACATGACCTTGGGTGACTCTCAAATATATTGAAACGTACTGTTTACAAAGAGTGCAAATCAATCAATCAATATTTATATGAATTGCACGCGTTTCTATTTATGTGTACATAAAATAATAATAACCACTTTACACAAGGCTGTCCGAACTTAAACTAGGTTGCACTCGTGTTATGATAAACATACTTATATACTTCTAAATACATACATATCATAGATAACATTACACCCATAAACAGAACAAATGAATGTCGTTCAATCAATTCATCACATAATTATTGATTCTTAATTGGAATCAAAATCGTGACTTGGCTTAGCAATCATGATTACTAACTACTAAGTGACTAGTTAATCTATAGTATAGACTAATATAATAGTCTATATAGTCTATACTAATATTATTAACGCGAAAGTTTGTAAGTATGGATGGATGGGTGGATGTTTGTTACTCTTTCACGCAAAAACTACTGAACGGATTTGGATGAAACTTTACAGTAATATAGCTTATACATCAGAATAACATTTCAATTACTTAAATATGTTGGCTGTCCATGGCCTTTTGTCAGGGCATAGTCTACCAACGAGAGAACAAAACTGCCTCGATCACACGTTTTTAAAAATTAATAAATGCAATTACTCAGCTTTAGTTGCAGTTTTAAATACATCTATTACTGATCATGCTATGGTGTTATTGGATATAGCTCATGCATTTAAAAGTAAGACCTACACGAAGCAGAAATCTGTTATATCCTTCGATAAAGCGCACATAAACTTAATTAACACAGATATATCATTTATAAACTCATGTAATGATCCGGATACTGTAGCTGACAGATTGATATCTGTAATTAAGGCATCACTGCTCTCTAGCACAGTAAATAAACCTATATCTGGTAGACGGCGAATAATAAAACCGTGGATAACTACTGGAGTACTGCGGTGTATTAATCTTCGTAACAAAATGCAATTGAAGTTGAGAAACGAACCATTTAACCTAACATTAAAAATTACATTTAGACGTTTTCGTAATTTCTGTGCGAATTTAATTAAGAAATCGAAAAGGCAATATCAGAGAGACCAGATAACTAACTCAATAAAAAACACAAAACATCTTTGGCAACAAATAAATGAAATAACCCATTTCAAAACCCCAAAATCGTCCAACGCCTCTCTTCTAAATGTGACTCCACACCCGGTTGATTCACTTAATTGTGTTAACCTGTACTTTGCTCAAATAGGGAAAACTTTGGCTAGTGATATAATTAATACATTTGGTCCTTCTAGATGTACAGCTATTTCCAATAACTACAATAAGAACTTAAATACGCAAGTTACATCGTTTGTGTTGCTGGCAACTGACCCACAGGAGGTGGATGGTATACTGATGAGTCTTGACTCTGATAGCTCACCTGGCTGGGATGGTATACCAACTAAGTTTTTAAAAATATCTAGAGACTTCATTGTCCCAGTAATAAGTCAGTTAGCTAACTTATGCTTTGACGCTGGACAATTTCCTGCTGCTTTCAAGCGGTCTGTTATTACTCCTGTGCATAAGGGCGGGGACGTGAACGATGTCAATAATTATCGACCTATATCTGTCTTGCCTTGCATTTCGAAAATCATTGAAAAATTATTAAACAACAGACTTTGTGAGTATTTAAATAAATATAAAATTTTGTCCAGGTCACAGTATGGTTTCAGGAAGGGACTTTCTACTCAAGATGCTATCATGTCACTAAGCAATGAGATAACGACTAATGTGGACAATGGTAATAAATGTTTGACCGTGTTTTTGGATCTTAAGAAAGCTTTTGACACCGTTTCCGTCCCTGTCCTTCTTCAGAGGCTTGAGAACATTGGTATAAGAGGAACGGCTCTTTCTCTTTTTAGAAGCTATTTAACGGGTCGAAAGCAGCAAGTCAAAATTAATGACATAAGAAGTAATGAAGAGGACGTAGTTTGCGGGGTCCCGCAGGGGAGTGTTCTTGGCCCGACGCTGTTCCTAATTTACATAAACGATTTGTGTAAAATTGGGAGCAGTACTGGGCGGGTCTTTTGTTATGCGGATGACACTGCGTTGGTTTATTCAGGCGTGTCATGGAGTGCCGTACAAACTGCCGCTGAACAAGGTCTGTCACAGGTGGCAAATTGGCTCAATGAAAATCTCCTAACCCTCAATATCCAAAAAACTAATTTCATCTGCTTTACTCCTAATCAAAGAACACAGCCAGGTCCCGAATTTAAAATTACTATCCATGACTGTGCTAATGAGACTGAGTTGTGTAACTGCAAGAGTATTCAACAAGTTAAGACTACTAAATACCTAGGGGTAACTGTTGATCAACGGCTCTCTTGGCATTTTCATATAGAAGTCATCATATCCCGAGTTAGAAAACTTATTTGGATTTTCAAGACATTGCGTCATGTAATGCAAGCACAGATGCTAAACAAAATATATACAGCTCTGGCACAGTCTGTAATAACTTACTGTATACCAGTATGGGGAGGGGCCACTAAAAACAAATTTTTAGACTTAGAAAGAGCACAGAGGTCACTTATTAAGGTCATGTACTTTAAACCTTACAGATATTCCACAGAAAAATTGTACAAGGATAGCAATCTCTTAAGTGTCAGAAAATTATATGTCCTGAATATAACCTTAAATCTGCACAAAACACTGACTTACAATCCTTCTATTCTCGATAAACGGCGTAAAGATATTGTAGCTCATGCTGCGAGAGTTCGTTCTGTTTTTGCCAGACGCCAATATGTATCACAATCCGCATATGTTTATAATAAGTTAAACTCTAAACTTAATATATACCCCAGGTTACTCTATGACTGTAAAACAACCATAACCGAATGGCTTAAAACACTAACGTATGAGGAGACCGAAATCATCTTAGTAAGAATTAGTTAACGTGCAATCACTCACACTCACAATTGAACATTTGCATTCATTTCCATACACAAACACACTCACACACAAACACACAATCACACATACACACACACTCACATACACACACACGCACACATACTACGTATTCCGAAATAAACAAGAACAAAGCTGTACCATTATTTTCGTTATTATACACTATTTGTTAAAAGTATTTTTGTTGTAATAATACTTGCTACTTACTAGACATTCTTCACTGTGTGCTTATAGGAACCATTGATATAGTAATGTAAGTTAACTGTATGATGCAAACATTGCCTATCTGCTGTAATTATGGTCTCATCATTGTGTATTAGTAAATTACGGGAAGAAGCGAGACAACCCCGATACAAGTATATCCAATAACTTACTGGGGTTTGTCTCAATTTATTTAGTGTATGACAATGTATGAGAAATAATAAACACATTTTTTTTTTTTTTTTTATAACACAGACTACTATTTGCGGCAATAACCGACATACACGTGGGCGGAGCCGCGAGCAAAAACTAGCATTACAATATATTATACTATATATAACTTCACGCTAAGATCAATAGGAGCGGAGCACCAATGAAGAATGTTTCAAAAACAGGTGTAAATTATCACGCGACGGCAATAGGAGACACAAACGAGGTTCCGCGGGTCAGCTAGTAATTAATAATAGGTCTTTACCTATGACATTGCCGTTTTGTATGCAATAAGTGAAAGTACTTATTTTTTCAAACTTTTTTATTTCTGTTATTCGAAGTAATCACCCATGCAATCGACGCATCTTTGCCAACGCATTGGCAGTTTATTGATGCCCTTCATGTAAAAATCAGCTAGACGGGAGGCAACAAACTCTTTAAAGGCATTTTGTACTGATCTCAGGAATAGAATTTTTTACCCACTAAAAAGTTGTCTAAATTTTGGAAAAAGTAATAGTCGGTTGGTGCAAGGTCTGGTGAGTATGGCGGATGAGGGAGAGCTTCCAACCCCAGCTCTTGCAGCTTGGAGACTGTCTGTTGCGCAGTATGGGGTCGCGCGTTGCCGTCCAGCTGATTTTTACAAGAAGGGCATCAATAAACTGCCAATGCGTTGGCAAAGATGCGTCGATTGCATGGGTGATTACTTCGAATAACAGAAATAAAAAAGTTTGAAAAAATAAGTACTTTCACTTATTGCATACAAAACGGCAATTTCATAGGTAAAGACCTATTATAATAGTCTATATAGTCTATACTAATATTATAAACGCGAAAGTTTGTAAGTATGGATGGATGTTTGTTACTCTTTCACGCAAAAACTACTGAACGGATTTGGATGAAACTTTACAGTAATGTAGCTTATACATCAGAATAACACCTAGGCTACTATTTGCCGCGATAACCGACATACACGCGGGCGGAGCCGCAAGCAAAAACTAGCACTACAATATACTATACCATATATAACTTCACGCTAAGATCAATAGGAGCGGAGCACCAATGAAGAATGTTTCAAAAACAGGGGAAAATTATCACGCTAAGGCAATAGGAGACACAAACGAGGTTACGCGGGTCAGCTAGTAATTAATATATGTGTAATATTGCAGTACAAGAAAACATAGAAAGTATAACGGTGCATACGAGTCAGATGGCGTTATCTGGCAGCGAGGGTTCCTTCGGGTGGAGCGGCATGAGTTGTCAGATCGGGGTGGGTGTGCGACCCCCGCGTGTGACGGCGAGGACGCTCGTCTCCGCCCTCGTCATCGCCAGCGGTCCCTCCACTGAGCAACGACATGTATTGTTACAACCCCTCATGTTAGGGTAAGTTAGTAAAATTTTCTTTTTAATAAACAGCTTCTGTTTTTGACATTATTTTTGGAGTTTACTCTATAAGAAACGATTTTCATATTTAGCCCGCGGTATCAGAAGTAAATATATATCTACATATTAATACGTGAAGCAAAAACTTTGTACCCCATTTTACAAAAATTATGTAAATGACCACTATCTATACCAATACATAAAATTCAAATTTAATAATGTATCGAATTAAAACCGTTAAATCATAATCATAATAAATTCATCAAAAAAATAAATTTGGTAACTGACCCTGATTAGTCGGTCACAGTTACAGTAGGACGTTCTATGCCAATAGATTTAGGTTAGAATTTCTTTGATTAATCACAAATTCATGTTACTACCACAACAATTTTAATCTAACTAATTCTGAAGCTGTGAGGTATTTTCAACATGTAAATACTTTACATTCGGCAACAAACGCAATATATGCTATTAAACCAATCAGCACGCGAGATGCGATCCGTCGCGTACCAAATCACAATTTGACTGTTTCACTTCGATAGATTATAATTTAACTTAAAATTGAACGTTAAATTGTAAGCAATATGTTACAGTTCACAATCTTCCGACAGTTTACAATCTCGCTAGATAGATTACAATCTAGCGGTCTCGACAATCTCACGGTAACATATAAAACATAGTTATATACCTATACAAATAAATATTGTGATAGGTCGGAGATCGATGCTACATGGGAGGCGTGGCGTCGGGCGGAGGGCGGGCCCTCGTCCCTCTACCCGACCGTCTCCGTCAGCGTGGAGATGGGCCGCGTCGTCTTAGACCTCAGGCCGGAAGAGATCAACACATTCAATAAATTAAACAAGTCTTTGGACGAGGTCCTTCTATACAGCAAGGTACAGTACATTCATTAAGTATGAAATATTTTTCTTATCTTTAACCCAATTTTTCTATTTTATTTTTGTACATTGAATTGTATTTAGCACTAAAAGTAAAATCCTCTTTGGCTGCCATCGAAACCGAAGGTTCATAAACATGAACGAATGAAGAAATAATAATAAATCATTTATTCAGACCACTTTGTGTCCACTTTCTTAGATACATTAAAGCTTATTCTATTGTTAGTAAAAGTCATCACAATAAGATAAAATCAAAAAATATAAATAATAATAAAACATTTAAATAATTCAAATATTAAAATCAAATAATAACAATTATAATAAAAAAGAATAAAATAAAATAAATAAAAATAAAAACAGACTGATAAATTAATAAAGTATTATCAATCACTGTCACGCAATCCCATTGGTGACTACGGAACAGTGATTGACATAAAGCAGTCTAGACGATCCGCTACCATCTTTAGAATGTTGTTGGCGCTGCCACGCAACAAGGAGCCGCACCTTTTACGCATTGTAGCGTAAAAACAATCTACATGGTGCTGTGCGAACATACCTGACGCACTGCAGAATCGTGGCAGCCCCATAAACGCATTATTATATTGAACTCGGAGGGCAGTATAGGATTTCTGAGTATACAAACCCACTTGTTACACAAACTCATGATTCCTAAAATACTTACTGACCAGTTATAATTATTTATTTGTCAATGTCTAAAAATCTATCTCTTATGTTTGTCTAGTGAAAGTAGTCACTTATTCAGATATTTATTTATTCTACAAAATTACATAAGGCAGTTTTCAATAACATATCTGTAGTTTAAATGGAGATAGTTTATATTTTTTTTTTCTATTTTTTCAGTATGATTAAAATTCAGGTTTTTTTTTTGAAAAGTATTAGTTGTCAATAAAAGATCGAAAACCCTTTTTATAAGTAAAAATAGGGCGTTTTCAATCTAGTTAAAACTAGACATAGGTTATTGAAAACGCTCGTAAGAATATAAGATGCATTTTTTCAGTTTTTTTAAGACTAATAAGAGTTTTAGTTATGAAACCAGTGGTTTTAATGACGGTTGAAGATTCTCTCATTGAAACTAGATAAATAAATTTGTTGTACGTAACCGTGATTTGTTAAGAGTACATATACTTATAATTTTTATTATTATTCTCTTTATTTCTATTGTATATAATACATATTGTATATATATTAACTGCCTCGTTGGTCTTGCGGTTGACGTATGCGACTGCCGATCAAGAGGTCTCGGGTTCGAATCCCGGGTCGGGCCAAAAGTGTTATTGAGTTTTTCTGATTATAGAAATACTTAATAACAGCTCGGAGTTTGGAAGTTGGTGTGTGAACCCCTGTGCCTCGGAGAGCATGTAAAGCTGTCGGTCCTGCGCCTGATCTCTCCTCGGTCGTGTCAGTTAACCGTCCCATCGGATTCTGAGAGAGAGGGAACAGAGAGTGCACCTGTGTTTGCGCACACTTTTGTGCACTATAATATCTCGTGCGTAGTTGGCTGGTCTCCGTTGAGACTGGCAGCCGTGGCCGTTATCGGTTAGGAGAACATTATATACATATTATTTACATTTTTAAATATACATAAAAATAAAATATATATTTAAATACCTACAAAAAATAATATATCACCGACTTCGGGTACAGAGACCAAGAAACTGTTGATAAGGGCTCCTACGACAAAAACCTCTTCACTATACGAGCCGCGTCAAGACTATATTAGAAATTATTAAGAATGTGGTGGAACTGGAATTGTTCACGACATTAACATTTTTATCGTAGGAGTTGAGAAGCAGCAGCCAGTTATCGTCCAACAAACAACGCAGTGTTCTCTCTCGCTCCTCGTCCCGACACTCGTCCAACTCGAGCGATACAGACTCCAATAATCACTACTATCAAGATGACTTGCGGTAAGCACTGCTAATACTACTTAATATTATAAACCCGAAAGTTTGTAAGTATGGATGGATGGATGGATGTTTGTTACTCTTTCACGCAAAAACTACTGAACGGATTTGGTTGAAACTTTACAGTTATATAGCTTATACATCAGAATAACACATAGGCTACTCTTTGCCACGATAACCGACATACACGTGGGCGGAGCCGCGGGCAACAACTAGCTATAAAATATAATAAATAAATAAATAATATATTTTTCGGACATTTAACACACAACGCCGTCTAGTCCCAAACTAAGCAGAGTTTGTACTAGAAAACTAATAAATACATATTTTTTTATTCATGGAATAATACCTAGAAATCAGCTTTTACTGTCTTTTAACACGTACCTTTATTCATGTCAAAATGAATCTTGGTCACGGCATCACGGCTGGAGTAATTTCGCTAATTCTTTTAGTATTAAATAGTTCATTTATCGAGATAGGTTTTAGGTCATAAAACTTCAAGCTAAGACCAATACGAGCTGAACATCAATGAAATGAACAAAAAAATCGGGAAAATTTATTCATTTTGTAAGACGCAGACGTACTATTAAATATCAGTAATTTATTTTGTAAAATAATTGTTTATTGTTAATTAGGAGCGGTGCGTTCAAGATACTGACTGGTGGACAGTTGCCGATGGCGTATCAGATCATGCTGCGAGGTAACGCGGTGTCCTGGCGCTACCCACACCCGCGAGCCATCACACGCATTATCGCCTTCCCCTTACCCGGCGCGGTACGATCCACATCTTTGATTCATTTCAGCACTGAAATATTTTCACCTTATTAACCGACTTCAAAAAAAGGAGGAGGTTCTCAATTCGACTGTATTTTTTTTGTATTTTTTTTATATTTGTTACCTCAACTTTCGACTGGGTGAACCGATTTTGATAATTCTTTTTTTATTTGAAAGCTGGTGCTTCCCGTGTGGTCCCATTTAATTTATTATTAGTATTGATTTTAAAACATATATTTCCACAAAGAAAGTCTATTTCCGAAAAAGACAGCGCCTGTGCTGTTATAACTAAATTTGTTTTGTTAGTCGGGAAATGCATAGAATAAACGATTATAGAAATAAGTGATGATCATTACCTACTAGAAGACTGTAGAGGAACTGGTGTCATGTCCCTCCAACACAAAGGGAGGATCCTCCGACCAGGCGAAGTGATAATGCGTGGCGGGCCAACTGCCCTACGGTTGATGTTGGTATGTTGTATATATGATTATCGGCGCGAGAACTTTTTATTGCGCGATTCAGGATTAGTAGTTTCTTCGTATTGTACGTTGCTCCGTAGTTCAGTTTAACTTCGGTAGATGGCGCTGTAGTACATTTGTGTTGCGCTGTATGTGGAAGTCGCCACATCACTCCCCTCCAAGACCGGAGGTTGATATATGTTGAGTCAGCTGTCTGGGCTTTATTGCGGAGCTTGCCAGTGCCAGGAGTGAGTAGTTCCAGTGAGTCGGAACTGAGTGCCGCAAGTTCCAGTGAGTCGGAACTGAATGCCGCTAGTCCCAGCGGGTCGGGGTTGAAGTCCGCTGATCCCAGTGAGTCGGGATGGCAGGCGGTGCGCGGTGCTGCGGTGAGGTCCCCAGTGAGTCGGGGCGGTTGCTGCGTAGTGGCTGGCTGCTGCGTAGACGGGAGAGAGATGCTCTGCTTACATGAACCGTAGGTGCAGTGTGCGGTGCCTAGACGCTGATGAGGCCGTAGGGGTAACCAGGCTGGAGCGGTAGCGTCCTGTGTGTGGTGTATCCCTGTTGAGGCCGTGGTTGCTGGCTGGCTGTGAGACTTGCTGTGGGAGTGAACATGATGGTGGCGTGCTGATGCTGCTTCAAAGACTGCTTCCAATCACGTCGGGGTTACCACTGATGAGGGCACGGGTGTGATGTCCCTCCAACACAAAAGGAGGATCCTCCGACCAGGCGAGGTGATCATGCCTGGCGGGCCAACTGCCTGACGGTTGATGTTGGGATGTTGTGTATATGGTAATTGGCGCGAGAACTTTTTAGTAGGATTAGTAGTTTCTTCGTATTGTACATTGCTCCGTAGTTCAGTGTAACTTCGGTGGCACTGTAGTACATTTCTGTTGCACTGTATGTGGTAGTCGCCACAAGACCAACAGACTAGTAATAAGTGATGATGATGATGTTCTCCTAGCCGGTTATGGCCGAGGCGGCCATTCTCAACGGACACCAGCTAATTACGCTATATATAAATATATACGTATAGATATCTTACTGCAAACTGTTCTCAGGACAAGGAGACAGAATGCGTGTTGGAGCTTTTCATTGCAATACTAGGCGTATGGGAACCTCACACCTATTTCAAAATTCCTGTGGGAGAGCCGAGAGAAATACATCTACAATGTAGACCACCAGGTATGATCTCCTCAGTTTTCATAATCGTCAATATTTCTTTGTACATTGCCACCCTTTCTATGAATATAACAATAAATATGAGCTATTTTTATGTGAAACACGGAAACCAATCAACTACGCAGGAGATATTATAGTGCATAAGTGTGTGCGGAAACACAGCTGCACTCTCTGTTCCCTCACTCTCATAATTCGATGGGACAGCTATACAACACGACTGGGAAGAGATCAAACGTAAGACCGACCGCTTTATGTCCTCTCCGAGGCACAGGGGTTTTATGGCTTAGGGGTAAAGGAACAAATAGGTTACCTGATAATAAGATTGACTGTACGGTAAGCCTAGTGGTTTAAACGGTCGCCACGGTTGTGGGTTCAAATCCCACATGGGACAACACCTTGTGTGATACACAAATTGTTGATCTGAGTCTGGGTGTTCTTTGTGTCCGTTTCATGTATGTTTGTACTCCCGGGACACGGATGTATATTCCTAATGCGGGAGTTGCCGTTTTTTTTTAAGTGGGTACCGACGCCAATGAGCACCGGCATCCCAAGAGTTATAATTACGTTGCATTTGGAATTCCTTCCAATCAGGCAGGTTTGAACCTCACTCTAAAGGCCCCGAACCTCTTGGCTAAAATTTTAATTGTTTTGTTCCAACCTAGATGCGGTATTTTCTACAATGTGGCGTTTCCGGACCTGCGGGCGGCCGGAACCGCGGTCGGAACCCTACGAGTTTCAAGCGGAAAAGTTTATACCGCGGCATAACCCATTGGTAAGAAAGAGATTTTGAGATTTACTATCGTTCTTTTTTGTTGTTGAATTTTAGGAGATACCGGTTAAAGTTCCTTTGTTAATACTATAGCTCGATACTGGTCAGGTATTTTAAAAATTTCTACAAAGTGCTAACAAACAATTTACGCTTTGGCATGAATGGGCCGACCGTCTCGACCGGAGTGATAGCCTCACAGAAAAGCGGTGTTTCACCGAGTGACTGAGGATACCGGAGGCCCATACCCCAACCCCTCCCCACATCCCACTCCCCATCCCCATCCTATAGGTCGGCAACGCACTTGTGACGCCTTTCTGGTGTTACGGGTGTTCATGGGCGGCGTTAATCGCTTACCATCAGGTGATACGTCTGCTCTTTTGCAGGACCAAATGTTTGTAAGATCTGCTACTATTTGTTTCGGAGTTTGGGTGTTTTCTATGTATAATATGTATGTATTTACAAAAAAAAGTGTATATGTATTTATATCAGTTGTCTAGTTGTCATAACACAAGCTCTGCTAACTTGGGACTAGATGCCGTTGTGTGTTACATGTCCAAAATATTTATTTACCAGCTGAGCCACTCAACCTTGTTTACGCCTACTATTGCCCGTAAGGTAATAATTTTCCCCCGTTTTTGTAACATTCTTCATTGGTGTTCCGCTCCTATTGGTCGTGGCGTAATGATATATAGCCTTCCTCGATAAATGTACTATCCAACACTGAAATAATTTTTCAAATCGGACCTGTAGTTCCTGAGATTAGCGCGTTTAAACAAACTCTTCAGCTTTATATATTAGTATATAGATTTATTCCCTTAGTTGGCTCACATACGTGCTTATTGTTGAAGGTAATCACAGTGATGGACGAAGAAACCCCTAAGACAGTGGAAGGTGTAACGGCGGAACAGCTGTCGGGCGTGTTGCGAGTGGACTCGTACTTCGCGCCACAAGTGTTGCCTCGCATTAAATTCGTCGTACGCGTCGCTGACACTGAAGTGCATTTACACAATAGCATACCCTCTTTTACTAGGTAAGTTGGTTCTATACTGTTTCGGAAATACTATTCTGTTCATTTACATTTGAAGGCGAAGGTGACCACTAATATGAAATATATAATCCAAGATGCCGTAACTTTAAACTTTAAAGATAAGAATCTCTTCAATATAGGAGCCGACTTGACTTGATCCAATCTGATCGTATTTGTCGAAATTTAACTTACTCCTGGTTGAAATGCAAAATAAACGCACATTCTATTAATATACAATCGCATCAAAAAAGTCTAAATTTTTATTTGTTATATGTTTTTCGATCTTAACGAGGCTCACGTGCGTATTGTCTATGTTAATAAAACGATTCCAAGACAATGTGGTTAGAACATACTTGAAGAGGCAGCTTTCTCCACTACATCTTTACAATATAATGATATGATTAAGCGGTTGCCACGCTGTTTTCCACTGCGGTAAGTATTGTTGGTTCAAACCCCACATAAATTGTGTAATCCACATATTGTTGTTCTGAGTCTGGGTGTTCTTTGTGTCCGTTTCATGTAGGTTTGGAAAGTCCCCCAGTAAATTTTCCTATTACGGCATTTTTATATAATACTTTCTTTTTGGTATTGCAGTCAAGCGACCGCAATGGAAGGCTACTACGTGTCCCGGCCGCTGATGAGAAGTCATCGTGTACTGAGTTTCTTTGGGCGCAATTCTAAGTATCACGTACGTCTCGGTGCACCGGCTGGGACATTAATCGTTGTAAACACTGCGTTGTCGTAAGTGATCATAGTGTTTTTTTTAGAATATAATTATTATTTTTTAATAAGCGACCGCCGCCGTGATTACTTCAGGACGACCCACCTTTCATGTAAGAATCTGTTAAGGCATTTCTAAAATGCAGACTGTTGAACTTTTCATTTAAAAAAAATGTTTTTAGAAACTAGTTTTTGACTGCGGCTTAACCCGCGTGTATTTCGGCTATCGCGGTAAATAAAAAATTAAAATATATCCATTTTAAAATTCATCCAAATCGATTCAGCAATTTAACATGTAACACAGAGCCACAGAGTTATTTTCGAATTTATAATATTAACATTTATGTCTGTTCGTTTTTATACACTGCTCTATCCAACTATCGTAATATTGAGTCATTTGGTTTGAAAATAGATTACAAGTAGTACAATTAAATATATGACTATCGTTAACAGCGCGGATGTACTGGACTGTGCAACTGGCACTATGGAGGAGCTGGTGAGCGATTTCCTTCTTCAAGCTGCTGTTACTGGGGGCATGGGTCTCAACCCTCGCATGCGCATCACAGCGTCAACAGTAGAAGTCGGCCTCTACGTGTCTAGGCTACGCACGCTTCAAGCTCTCTCCCTCAACTGGAGTGAAGCTGTTTCTGAGGTTACTACATTGAATCTGCTTTAAACTATTGCCATAAAGAGCAAACGTCTCACGAATAATTGAAAACAAAATTTCACTGCCTCACTGATATGATTGTTATCGATTCTCGGGTTGGATCAAATGTTTGTATGATCTGCAAATATATAATAGTGTATCATTCAATTTAGCTTTCGTTTCAATTTAGCAAGCTTAGTTTTGCAACTAGATGGCATTATATGTCAGTTATTCAGAACATTATCATGATTATATTCTTATTTCTTAATGATTTTAAGAGCTAGTTAGCAGGCCGGCTTAGAATGATTTCGGTGTTGAATCGTACCTTGATTCTTATCTTAGCCAAGATGCAAGCGTTTCGCGTCAAATCTCTTTCTACAATCGTGAAGGCTTTTATTATCTTTTATTATTGGCTAGTATTTTGTTTTGACCACGTGACTTAGTATTAAGATGACGTCATTCCCATACATTTGTTAGTTTTCTAATATGTTTGTAGAATTGCTAGGGGGCTGGCCTTGGTACAACTTATTATGCTCTGTATTACACCTACATACAATTAATTTATTTTCAGTTCTTTAAGCAATGTCACGGGTTTTATTCTTGCTATAATTGTCTTTCCAGTATTTGAACGAGGATAAGTCATCATCAGATCTGATATCAATTGAAGAGCGTTCTCCTCAAGAGTTGGCCGTAGAAGCCACGTTAGCTCTCGAAGGTCGAGTGTCTCTCTGGATACACAACAGTTGTTCATCAGCGTTAAGGATCGGGCAAGAGGGTACTGATGAAGTGGTACCTTTAGGGCCTGGTGTGAGGCTTGCATATAGGTGAGTATTATCATCATTTTCGTATTCTTTATTATTCCAAAGATTAATTGGGGTCTAGTGACCCCAATTAATCTATGTAATATAAAATAGTAGTCTATTACATAGGTGAGTTATAGTAGAATTATAATAAAATAAATAAGTAATAGTAAATAATTTATGTTATGTAAATGTTTTTAGTCAGTATTTATACATACGTGACGTATTCTTTAAGTATATACAATTTCATAGACTTCTCACTTATATGCCAATTTTTATGTTATGTAGTCTCTACTCGTATTTACTAAAAACAGTATCCTACTATGTTATGTACACATAGCATCAGTTTACTCACAAACACTCAAACACTACAAACAAAATTGCACAGAACTAAAAATGTCAAAGTTGTATTATTGAATCCTGGATCGCTTCGCTCTCGCCACGATGAATTCTAGGCCGCCATGGACGAGCTCTCGGTGGACATCATGGCGATCAACGAGACATGGCTGAGGGCTGGGGAGGGGTACCGCGCACCCTGCCGCACCCCAACTCGACACTCGTCGAACAGATGTGACTGAAAATAAACCTCAACACCCAATCAGTACTCATCGGCACAGCCCATAAATAAACCACCCATATACGAGTACATAGACCTGTCTAAGTAATCCTGTCTGATAAAAAGTTTAAGTAAAACCTGTATTTTTTGGCGTATGGGCCTCCGGTATCCTCACTCGGTGAAACACAGTGCAGGCGATGATTCACATCGGTTTTCTGTGAGGCCGTGGTATCACTCCGATCGAGCCGGCCCATGCATGCCGAAGCGTGGCTCTCCCACGGTGCACAAAGATATACAAAGTCAATCTGCAAAAAATATTTTTATCTTTTGCATCAGTTTGATTGTTATTTCTCATCACTGCTACCGTAATGTGCTACAGTAAACCATGACACTGTATAACTAGTTATTCATAGTTATAGTTCTAACTATTCTCTAAAGTTTTAATTATTTGACTTAGTTAAATTCTTTTAGAGTAATGCATTGTATTTAATTGTTGTAGATGGCGTTGTCCTACGTCCCCGAAAAGGCTACGTCTAGCTCTGGCCGATCCGACAGCTCACTGGCACTGGTCTGGAAGTGAGTTTACTTTTACAACTCTTCACTCCCTAAAGTTTCGTAGCGAGCGTAGATATCAAAGTAGAACCAAATATCCAGTTGGTGCACTCATGAAATGACATAGAAGACTTGCACAATACAGAGTTATTGGATCAATTTATCACGTGAGGCAATAGGCTTCACCAATTGCACGTTAAATCAACTATACATATGTACAATTAATTAAAATTTTAGAAAATAAAACTGACTTCAAGAACACAGTGTCGAACGCGGTGAAATAACTGGAATTCACTGCCTCAAGTCTCGTGTGATGGCACACCCATTTCGTATAGTGACAAGGTAAAGAACCTGGGAATCTACATCGACAGTACCTTATGTTGGGGTCCTCAGCTGCAGAAGCTGAGTCGTAAAATGTTTGCCGCTGCAGGGTCCTTGCGCAGACTACGCAACTTTCTACCTATCTCTACCAAGATTGCTCTTACACAATCCCTTCTTTTTCCTATCCTTGATGACCTTACTGAAGACCAATTTAATAAGCTTGAAAGACTCCAAAACCTCTGTATAAGATTCATATTCGGATTACGGAAATATGGTCATGTCTCAGATTATCGTAAAAAGCTTAAGTGGTTGCCCATCCGCCTTCGCCGAAATGCACACGTCCTTTCTCTTCTGTATAACATTCTCTTTAACCCTCTTACCCCACGCTATCTCAAATCACGATTTACTTTCTTACACGACTTACATCCCAAATTACTAAGGTCGTCGGAGAATCTGAAACTAAAAATGCCTGGCCATTCTACAAAATTTCTCGATCACTCCTTTTGTGTCCAAGCAGTTCGGTTGTGGAATGCCCTACCAGTCGCAATTAGACATGCACAAACACAAATGTGAGAGCACAATACTTCGGATCATGTATGCAGCTATCTACTGATGTAACGGCTTTATTCATTCTTACGACGCTGTACGCGACTGATAGAAGCAGAACTGTATAAGCGTGACCAAAATCGTTCAATGAAACGCTAATGGAGCTGAATAGTGTAAGTACTCGTTAAATCTTCAATTTTTAGAACTAAAATTGTACACAGGTTTGTCTTTCAAGCCTGGTTCGACACGAGTGCGATTAGAAGATCCGACTTCAGAAGAAAAGGAGATATCGAGCCGCGGTCTCGGGATATATGTACACGTGAAGGTTGAAGAGACAGGTGGCAATAAATACATGCATTTGTGCGGGAGGCTCTCCTTGGCCAATATGCTACGTCTTCGCCTCTTGTATAAGGTCAGTTACAATTTGATGTTTCATTACCGTTTGTATACTTTCACCACCTAAACCCGTAAAAAATATTTGACGAAATTCAGGTATAGATTTATATTAGTTCGTAACGAACTTTAGAAAAAAATATTAAATGTATTAATGTTTTAATAAACAAATTATATCAGATGTTAAGGGTTATGTTAACACACAATAAAAATGACTAAATAAGTGATAATATAGTATTGTATCAGGATACAATGATTTAATGAATTCGATTCATTAAATTTCATTCATTAAAACAAAAAGATGCCACAGCGTTCCCACACCCTACCCCTCACATTCATCTCGTGAGAGTCGACTAAAGTAGCAAACTACACAAGACGACAGGAGTGTTAAGAGATTGTAAACTGACATATACCCTAGACCAACCGGTCCGGCAGAGAACCAAGGTCATCGACATAGCCCACAGGATTAGCAAGCTGAAGTTGCAGTGGGTTGGCCATATTAGCCGCAGAATTGTTAACCGTAGGAGTAAACGGGTTCTTGAGTGGTCCGACCGAGTAAGAGACCGCGTCTCAATGTGGTATACTCGTAGTAAGTAGACCGAAATCATAATGATGATGCCAATTATATGTATTATTCGACTGTAAATCGGGACTTAATCGCGATAATATTAACACGGTACAATACCTTTTTTGGCTATCCGACGTTTCGATCGAATCGATTAAGTCCCGATTTACAGTCGAATAATATGTATAGTCGCGAAAGTTTAAAAACAATTATATGTAGTTTTACAATTTACTTAACTATTCCTTCTAATAAAAAGGGACTAAATGACAGAACTAAAAGGACTATAGGACTTCTGAATGTTTGTAAAGGTACGCGCGCGAACCAACGAGGCAGGTCAATGGCGGACAATGTGCTCGGACGAGATGGAGGCGGAACACGTCGGGAGGAGTGTGCTGTGTGCCACGGACGCAGAAATGGTGCTCAAGTGAGTACCACACTCTTGTATCTAACAATAAACAATAAGTATAGTGAGGTTTATACACTGCGCATTGTAAAGTTCTAGGGGCTCAAGGCTATGTGGGAACCGTCTAGGTAAGTCACGGTCAAAACAAAATATTAGCCAATAATCACTAAACAAAAAAAACGACTTCAAGAACTGAACCAAATTGAAATGGGTACACACGGGAAGCAACTAATTTTCAAATAAAAAAAGAATCATCAAAACTGGTTCACCTAGTCTAAAATTATAAGGTAACAAACATTAAAAAAACAGTCGAATTGATAACCTCCTCCTTTTTTGAAGTCGGTTAAAAAAGATCGACGCGAAACTTTTGCAACTTGCCGACTGGGCAGGTATGAAACTAGCCCGTAGGCCATTCCTTCGCATTCCAGGATATTTATTCTGCTTGAGACATCTTCTGTATCCTCCATATTCATTTATATAAGTAACCTTATGAAACAGTACTGCTTATAGTATTTTTTTTCAGGATAAAGTTCGTAAATCATGATACAGGATGGTCGGGTGATATTCCTCTGAAGGAATGTCCGAAAGAAAACGTTCCTTGGTTAGTGAAGGGTAAGAGACTCCATGCCTATTTTGTAAATAGGTCATAAACGTTATTTAACTTTAAGTAGCGGTATTGTGAACCCTAAGGCTTTAAGTTTAAAGTTGAAATTAACGCAGAACCGTGGCTTAAAATTTAAATAACGTTTATAAATAATGTTTAATAAATCACCTGACTTTTGTAGTATAATCGAGTTCGGGAAATATAGGATACTAGTTACAAGCTTATATAATTTTTCTTGTTAGTATTATTAAGCTTGTGAGGAGTTCCATTCTTGATATAATCTGTGTCCAATTATTGTTCGAATTTCTTGATTTTAGATCTTTTCATATCATTCATTGGTATAAAAAAATCATAACTTCAAAGCGCCTAATGCATGAAAGGACAATGGCAAGTTTGTATGGGACTTTTGTACCGCTTGGCGTATGTCATGGAAGGGATTGTTTTTGTATTTATTTAGCTGCTTATATCACCGACAATAAAATATTAAATTCCTAAATTTTTACAACATAGCATTATAAAGTTATTTTAGTTTTTAGATTACAACGAAATACATGGATCACAAATGAGTTGTCATTATTGTCAACAAGATGGCGTAATATTATATTTTTGAAATCAAAATCATTTGTCTACAATTTTTTTTTCATAATAATGTACGGTTAAGGGGCCATAGTCATTTTATTATCTTAAAACCTCCTCCCCCACCCACCGAAATTAAAACCTGGCTACGCCCTACGCTGTAGGAGATCATTTTTAAATCTCTTTGGTCTCATAAACTATTTTTTTAATTTCAATCATTTGTTTTTTGTCACGTATTATTTATTGAATATTTGTTGTGCAGTGCCCAGCGAGGGTGAAATGCAGTACATATCGGTGTGGTGTCGCGTAGTCCGGGCGCGTTCTGACGGACGGATCATCGCTACAGTGTGGCCCTTGTATGTTCTGCATTCGCATCTACCGCTGGACACCGATGTTAGTATTACACTTTTATATTACTATCTCAATTAATGTGCATCTTGAAAAGAGATATTAATGTGAAAATATCTATTGGATTAGATTAGCTTAGCCGACGTCACTGTGTGATAGCATAATTATGTAATTGAATCAGTGTGTCGCCTTTGCCTTTTTGAATGTGCTGTATTTATTATTTTCTTTCATAAAACTGTCCTATTATATTCTGTAGATTAGGTAGGTCAAGTAAAGTACAATGTTGCTAGTATTAAGGGATCATTTTGCCAGCAATCTCGTGAGTAATTTTATGAAAAGGAAAGAAATAACAGCGAGCTTGGCTAACATGTAAGACTTTTTAATGGGACCAATCCGTTGGCTTTCACGCTGTCAGTCCTGTTCTACCATAGAAAAGATATCAGATAAAAATAAATGTATGGCCCCGCCTAAATGACTCTACTCTGCCTGATGGAAAGTACAAGTAGAATTCAAGAGTGGTGGTCACCATCCTCATTGCGAATGCAATACAACAATGCAGCTTGGCGACCCACACCATGGCAGCCTAGTGATGCTTCTGCATCATTGGGCCTCCGGTCTCGCACTCACCAACGAAACACGATGATTTTCTGTACGAGAGTTGTACCGCCCCGTTCCAGCCGGCCCTACCGTGCTGAACTCAGCGTGGCTCTACTACCTGTTATATTAAACATTATGTGCGACTAATGTTTTTTTTAACTTCAGTACATAAATCGATTGGTAATTTTCAGGTATTAATAGTGACAGAAAAGTCTCGGCCACAAGCTTCGACGCAGACGGAAGAACAGCCGCCGCCGTTAATACAGTCGACGCCCGGACGAGGGAACTGTACACATCTCCTGACGCCCGGGACTACCGCCAACAAACACACTCTGTCCTTTCAGTATAGGTAAGGTATTTTTTTTTTATGGAATAGTGGGCAAACTAGCAGACGTATTACCTGATGGTAAGCAATTACCGCAGCCCATGGACACCCGGAACACCAGAGGCGTAACAAGTGCGTTGCCGGCCTGTGGGGGATAGGGAAGGATTGAGGTATGGGCCTCCGGTGTCCTCACTCACTCGGTAAAACACACGCACCGGTTTTCTGTGAAGCCGTGGTATCACTCCGGTCGAGCCAGCCCATTCATGAAAAAACGTGGCTCTCCCACGGTTTTTCTTGTTCACATGCATTTTACGTTTATTCAAATAGGAACATCCAGTGTCCGGTGACTCGTGAGGCGGTCCCGCTACACTACGGCGTGACGGACGTGTCTGTGTTCGACAAACGGACGCCCGTCATGCACATTGATGAAGTCATACAAGATATCAGGGCGTGGTTTGTATCTTTTTAATTCTATTTTTTAGTATCTGTGAAATAATGATAATATACTTCTCTACGTTACGTTTTTATTCGTGCAGTATAGGATCTATTATTCGAATATGATAAACAAAACTTAGCCTAATATTATTAAATCAAAGATCTAGTGTTTTAGTTATATTCCATATGCGTAAAGTAAATAAATTCTAAAAACCTGTGTACAATTAAAAATGATCAAAATATAAATCAACACTCAGATAATACTTTAGTAACAATGTTTGACACATAACGCCATCTAGTCCCAAACTAAGCAGAGCTACAAGCTGTCTCTATGGATACGAAAGACAATTGATATCAATTTATATATAAATAAATATACAGTTTTATTTTGTGCAAACGGCGAAGACAAAATTGATTTTTTTTCACAAATGGCGAAGGTGTGTAAGGTGTGTTTGAAATGCTATGATTAATAATATACACTGATAAGAAAGAAAGGTTCAATCTATACTTATAATAAAAATGTAACAGGTCCAATTCTGTACACTAAAGATATTTAGAAAATTTTTTTTGGAGCACTCTCTATTGTCGATACTGAAGCCAAAACTGTAATTTTTTTCATTTTTGTCTGTCTGTCTGTCTGTCCGTCTGTCTGTCTGTCTGTCTGTCTGTATCTTGGCCGCGCATCACGCCGAAACTACTGAACGGATTCAAATGAAACTTGTCATGATTTGAGTTCATACTATGAGGTAGGACATAGGATACTTTTTATCCCGAAATTCAGCACGGTTTCCTGGAGAGAGGGGATGAAAGTCAAAATATGTACTTAGTTGTAATTCAATAACACATAGTCCGATTTCATTCATTCTTTTTTTGCTAGAAAGAAAATAAATAAAAGATAACGGGAAAAGTGTTTTTTTTTGTCCGCGACTGTAAACTGCCTGTGGGAAGCTGAGACAGATATGTAAATATGGCGGTACGAAGTTCGCCGGGTCAGCTAGTTAGAAATAAAAGAACATTCTTAATCGTAAGGTAGCGTAGGAAATTCATTTAATTTTGAATACATCCGAAAGTATTGTTCAATTTACCTGTATTCTAATAATAAAAACGCTATATTATAGGTTAAAACGGGCGGGGCGTACGTTTCCGTCAACCTGGCCGTACTCTTTGGTATCGAAGCACCATACAGGGACGTGGCAGGCAGCACTGATGCAGCCCCGATGTGACGTCACTGTGAGTTCATTATTCGTACTATAAATTTTTAATAGAATCCTTTTTACTCTTTCGACATGGAACATACCAAGCTGTATTTTAATATCATAGTACCAGATGGATGACGTCATATTGGATGATGATTAATTCTCAGAGGAACCATTTTCTAGATCCATGATGGATTTAATTTGAAACATATTAACAGCTAACATACGTGTAGGGGCTTAGGATTATATCATGACATTGATTTGTACAGGTAGTAGACAATATTTATTTAAATATTTGTACTAAAGCGATTAACAATTATTTTTACTAATTATCGCCTGAACTGTACATAGAAAATAAGTCGTTATATCACAGAAAAAGAAAGTTATTGGATTTACCTGTTTTTTTAAGTATTTTGAGAACGTCTGGACACCTTAAAAACATTCTGAAATATTATGAAAATAATAAATAAATATTGTAAATATCTGACACACGACACCTTCTAGCTTCAGACAAACCAGAGCTTGTACTATGACATCTAGAGGGACTGATAGAATGCGTATATACTAGTTTGTAAATCAATACATATTATACATAGAAAACACTGAAATTGCGAAACAAATATTTACAGATCCTACAAACATTTTATCCTACACGGAAATTGAACTCGAGACCTCAAACACAGCAGTCGCATAAGTTGGCCACCGAGGCAATTAAACTGCGGAGGAACGGGTGTCATATCCCTCCAACACAAAGGGAGGATCCTCCGACCAGGCGAGGTGATCATGCCTGGCGGGCTACGGTACAACGGTTGATGTTGGAATGTTGTATTGTATATATTTATGTTAATTGTCGCGAGAACTTCTATTGCGCGATTCAGGATTGGTAGTTTCTTCGTATTGAACGTTACTCAGTAATTCAGTGTAACTTCGGTAGATGACTTGTAGTGTGCTTTTGTTTGCGTTGTATGTGGAAGTCGCCACAAAAAAAATATAATAACTTATACTAAGACATTGATATTTGCAGATACGGTATCAAGCGATCCGCGCTGGAGGAGGCTGTTCTCTCGAAGTGCAGCTGTGTCCGGTGGTTCTTCTCTGTAATGCCGCTCCTCTAGCGCTGACGCTACGAGCTCATGACGCTGCGCCGCTCTGCGTGTTGAAGTCCGGCACGGCTATATCACCGCCTTCTGCTATACTCACTGTTAGTAGTATTTTTTTTAAAGACAACTCCCGCCTTTTATTATACATCCTGTGTCGCAGTGGACTTTACAAACATACATGAAATGGACACAAGGAAACCCAGGTCCGGAAAAACAATTTGGGAATCACACAAAGTGTTTTCTCATGTGGGATTTGAACCTAGAACACTTGGCGCACTAGAAATCGCCGTGGCGACCGCTTGAACTAACAGTTATACATCATACTAGCTGACTCACGCGTCTCTTTTCAATTATGCTAGACTCTTATCGGTCTAAGCGTGATGTTAACTATCCTATCTTAGGCACGACAGCAAAACACACATTTTAGAAAATAGAAACGGGAAACAATTGCAGATATGCTAAAACTTCCTTTCTAAAGAGAGTCCTATGTCCACAAGTGGACTATTAAAAGATTCTGACGATGATGATGATGTGTGAGTATATACATATACCTTAATTTTTAAACATGTATTTATTTTTCGTACAAAACTTTTTGACGCTGCTTGTTCTAATACTTTTTTGTTGTTTATCCTGTGTTACTGTGTTTGTTTTTTGTTAATTCGTTTTCTTGTCGAAGTCTTTTATGACAATTTCCACGTACAACGAGTAAATATACTTTTCTCAAACATGAGATTAAATGAGAGTAAATTGAATAATTAAAATGAGTTCCAACAGTTCAGAGAGTGAAATGGAAATTGATTATACTCCACCAGATTTAAGATTTTCTTTTAGTAATTGCCCCAATATGAGTAATGTAACTTTTAAATTAAATGTATAATATAAAATTATGTTTTATTTCCCTGCATTCTTTTGAGAAAATCACTATATATGCCTCGGCGGAAATGGCAATTGCCTGTCTCGTATTAGTGAAGTCCTCGCCTACGGCTCGGCCTTCAAACTCATACTCGACCTGCAATTGCCTATTTCCCGGCCTTTGCAATAATGTACTATTAATGTTCCAAAAGAATTAACATCCCAAAACAGAGTAAGTTTACAACCCTGGTCAGCGACAACTCTCTCTTTGAATCCAAGGAACATATCGCCTGTTCTTTCTTTCAATTGGAAAGTCCTATGTTTGGATAGAACAGAAAGATAAATATATACAGGCAGTAGAGTTACGCTGATTTCAGCATGGTTAGGCTGGCTCAACCAGGGCGATACTACCTTGTCATAGAAGACCAACGTAAAGTGACAGCATTCGTGCTATTGTGTTTTGTTGGTGAGTGCGAGACCGGAAGTCCGTTGATGCAGAAGCATCGCGTAGGTCGCCATAGTGTGAGTTACCATGCTGCATTCGCAATGAGTATGGTGACCACTACTCGGGAATTCTACTCATGATTTTCGTCAGACTAGAGTTACTTTCAGCATATGACAAGTTACGTCATGGACATTGAGGAGCCTAAGCGAATTCGAGGTACACCGCCGACTACTTGGATGGGGACTATTAAAAACGACCTAAAGAGAACGGGACTGCAAGCGGAAATGACACAGTTGCGCCTGGAGTGGCGAAGGAAGACTAGGAGGTCCTACCCCAAAAGATATGGGAAATAACCTCAAGGACAAAGAAGAAGAAGAGTAGAGTCACTTTGACAGGCTCATAATATAAAAAATGTGTACAGTACATTATGGTGACCTGTCGTTGATAGAAATTTGTTTTATTGGCAGAAACCGTTCTTCATGTCGGTGGAGATAGGTCGCGAGACGTTCGTGAGTGAACAGCTGCAGGTGAGCTCCAAAGAGCCCGGCCGGTACGGCAAGCTGCCCGCCGGACACGTGTCCCTCGATCACGCCGCCGAGTTCTCTGTCTTGTGCAATCAGAAGGTAAGTTGATAACGTCACAAAAACTGTTTGAAAAACTATTGACTGGGCTATATACATATATGTCACCGTAAGATTGTAAAAACCGTTAGATTATAATCTCTCTAGCGAGATTGCAAACTGTCGATAGATTCTCATTATTGTCAACTGTGATATACTGCTTAATCGCGTCAAATTGTCAACTGATCGGTTTTACAGTAGGCCGTTCAATGGCCATAGAGTTAGGTTAGAACTTCTTTGTTTAATCACAAATTAATTTTACTGTCACAACAATTTTATATAACTAATTCTAAAGCTGTGAGGTATTTTCAACTTGAAATCAATTTACAATCACAAAAATACTTTACATTCAGCAACCAAGACGAATTAAGAAACAAATATGGCGGCTCGGGACATGCGCAGTTCAACCAATCAGCGCCCGACTTGCGATTCGTCGATACCATTTTACAATCTTTCGACTGTTTGCAATCTCGCGAGATAGATTACAATCTAATGGTTTTGACAATCTGACGGTGAGATATATGAGCACGGTAATTTGTTCTGTGTGTTGATGTAATTTCTCTAGGATATGCATGTATTTAGAAACGTATAAGAATGTTTATCAGCTGTCTGGGACCAGGCCGTATGTGAATTATATGAGATTATTATTTTATACTAGCTGTGCCCGCTACTTCATACAAGTGACATTTGGATTTTCAAGCTATTTTTAATTTTTCACCTTTTAAACCCTCCCCGGACTACGACAAAAATTTCAAAAGCAAAATTAGCTAAATCGGTTCAGCCGTTCTCGAGATTGTAAATGAAATGTTAGAATTATCTCAAAGTAGATGAAATCGATTACTCAAATTTGAAATAAGAACAATCGCATTTAAATTGTTAGAAAGTAGATAAATAAACTAGAAACGGTTCCTTCGTCAATATTACGAAATAGAATTGATTTATTTAAAATTTAGGGTCTTCACTTTCTAATCACATTTCCTCAGTATCATGTTTATTTATTACATTTTCTGCATTACACATTCTGCCATTACCTGCCAGTCAACCTTTAGAGGGTTATAAGTAGCAGGCATATGTACAAAATATAAATTGTAAACTGAAATAACTCATATATCAATGGAAATTCTTTTTAAATAACAGGTGGCTTTGCTGACCATGTACTACGAAATCAAACAAGAAATCAACGTATTCGGCATCACCTCCTCTTATGTGATCATCAACAGGCTAAACATCGATCTGCAGGTACGTGTCGTATCCATCAAATACGTATCTATACTAATATTATAAAGCTGCAGAGTTTGTTTGTTTGTTTGTTTGTTTGAACGCGCTAATCTCAGGATCTACTGGTCCGATTCGAAAAATTATTTCAGTGTTGTATAGTCCATCTATCGAGGAAGGCTATAGGCTATATATTATTTTCATAAAAAATAGAGATCCGTAAGAAAATTGCTATTTTGTAACCCAAGGTGTAAAATCGAAAACCTATTTTTGCGTGCGCTGCAAAAAGTATTGACAATAGAACAAAATAATGTATTACGGGTTTATAGGTCCCATTAAGATGTACAAAAAAGGCCGCGAGAGCATATATCTAACTATCATGGTTTAGTCAAAATAACCGCTTTTGTGTTAAAAATTTTTATTAAATCGTCTGAAGAAAGAAACTACGTTAAATGTGTATCGTAATATTAATCCTTATCTAAATAAAGCATTATGTTATCAAGGGTATTTATGTAGAAGTAAAATACTTTTTGTTTCATCCCATTCGGACATTTCGTTTAGAAGTTATCACGAGTATAAGGAGTATAAGACGCTAAGAGTTGGTACCTATTATTGAGTTATTTGCCAAAGAGTTTTTATCAACATAATACCTAATATTAGTCTTTATCCAAATAAATGTGTTGTTGATTATGAGTATTAGATCTTAGAAGAGTATAATAAATACATCTATACTAATATATAAAGCTGAAGAGTTTTTGTTTGTTTGAACGCGCTAATCTCAGGAACTACTGGTCCAATTTGAAAAAGATCTTTCAGTGTTAGATAGCCCGTTTATCGAGGAAGTTTATCGAGTTTATCTATATCATCACGCTATGACCAATAGGAGTGGAGTACCAATGAAGTATGTTTCAAAAAGGGGGGGAAATTATTACGCTACGGGCAATAGGAGACGCAAACGACGTTGCGTGGGTCATCTATACTAATATATAAAGCTGAAGAGTTTTTGTTTGTTTGAACGCGCTAATCTCAGGAACTACTGGTCCAATTTGAAAAAGTTCTTTCAGTGTTAGATAGCCCGTTTATCGAGGAAGTTTATCGAGTTTATCTATATCATCACGCTATGACCAATAGGAGCGGAGTACCAATGAAGAATGTTTCAAAAACGGGGGGAAACTACACACATCAAAAGTGTCTAGGGATCAAGCATTTTTATGCGGATTTCTTGAGATTGAGATGTGGCTTTGTAATAAATTTATGATTTTATAAATTAATATGGATCCTTTTTGGTGCATTTCATAATTTGAATCAGGAACTGTCAATCAAATTCGAGTAAAAGATGAAAATCAGCTGTCAATATTTTCCCTATAAAAACATACAACGCATTGAAGACATTATTAGTGCTACTGTTTCCCTACTACTGATTAAAACCAACGTTATTATGGAGCGGCGACGTCATTTAAGCAGGGAAGAAATGCTCAGAGCCGTGGGAATGATAGAAGCTGGTTCCCGGCAACGTACTGTGGCTTTAGCTCTGAATACAAGTCAGAGTGTTATCAGTCGACTTTGGACACGTTACCGAAGCACTGGTACCGTGGCTGAGCGCCATGGAGGACGGTATCGCTGCACCACACGGAGACAAGACCGATACATTCAAATCTTAACTCGAAGAGCTCCAACAATAACCGCCATGATGTTAGCCGTGAGGCTTCATCACTCTTCAGGGAACTTAATTGATTGTTACGTGTGACGATTGTATCAGACGTCATCGTTCCTCTACAAGTGCAAATCGGTCCCTTATTTCAGTTAATGCATGATAATGCACGACCGCACACCGCAAGAGTTGTAAGACAGACTCTCGCCGCAGCTAACATCAATGTCCTGCCCTGGCCTGCTCAGTCGCCAGACTTGAACCCGATTGAGCATGCATGGGATATGCTACAGAGAAGAGCTCTGCCGAATATGGAGGGTATCCAGTCGCAAGAAGACCTTTTTTTGTTGTTGCAACGAACATGGGCGGCCATTCCACAGCGTGATTTGGATGAACTCATTTTGAGTATGCCAAACCGATGTTCTTGTGTTGTTAGTGTTCGCGGTAGAAACACGGATTATTAATTGTTTAAGTTACCTAATAAAATTTTAAAGAAAACTGTTATTTCAGTCTTTTTTTCGAACTTTAATGTTAGTGGTTCAAATGTCAAAAATCCCTTTATTAGGAAAATGGCAAATTTCTTTATTAATGCAAAGGTGACTTGGTTTATCGTTACTGTGACAAACGAAAACACTTTATTTGATGAATCCTTAAAGAAAATTTTAATTAATATCAATCAGGAGAAAAGTTATTGCAAAAATATATGTTGATCCCTAGACACTTTTGATGTGTGTATTACGCTACGGGCAATAGGAGACGCAAACGACGTTGCGTGGGTCAGCTAGTAAGGTATACGTACGTGCGTATTGCGTACAACCAAACGAGATCTTTTGTAAGTATCATCTTACAGTTGAGTTATGGTTAATTCAAGTTGAGACATGTGCGACTAAAGCTGACTTTTCATTATGATAAGCTAGCTGATCCGGCGAACTTCTTACCGCTATATTTACATATCTGTCTCAGCGTCCCACAGGCAGTGTACAGTCGCGGACAAAAAATTACTTTTCCCGTTATCTTTTAATTTTTCTTGTACGCAAACCTTGTCCTAACAATAACGAACACATAAAAAAAAGAATTATTTCATTTGGTGCAGCCGATTGGAAGTTATGCGCGTACATACATTTAGGCGATTTATTTTTAAATATATAGAAGCTAGACTGGTTACTGGTTATCCATCTTAATAAAAAATTGTTAATTGTATGGCCACCAAGCATTTTTTTGTAAAGATTTGATAATTTTGGCACACCGCACCGCCAAAATTGGAAAATTTTACGTATGCATTTACGGTACCCGTTTCCGCAGCGTAGAGGTTAAGTTAAATGTAACATTTCGAGATTGAAATGAAATTTATATCTCTTTAAATGGAACTGTACTGTACAGACATACGATCTCGTACTCATCGCTTCGGTTCGTCCTTTCTGTGCCGAGCGGTCAAAACCTGGAACTCACTTCCAGTGCACGTGTTTCCCTCCCACTATGATCCCGGGTCCTTTAAGCAGGGCGTAAAAAATCGCATCTCACTAGGCGGCCATAGTGTGGGTCACCATGCTGCAATGTCCTTATTCGCATTGAGGATGGTGATCACCAATTTTGGAATCTGCTCCTGCTTTCCATCAGGTAGAGCAGTCATTTTGGCGCAGATATAACAAAAAGAAAAGACTGTGGTGTTTCCTGCTCCAACTAATATTATTAAGACAACATCTATTAATAAAAATACTCTCCATAAATCGTAAAAGTATGAAAATCGAAAAAAAAAAACGTAAGTAAAATATAGACCTTACAATGGCATAAAATTTGTAATCTTCTCAGGTATCTGCTATTGCAGTCCCTTCCAGTATCGAGGAAGTACATAACCTACAGGCCAACAGTTTTAAAGTGGTCAAACCCACTAAACCTGGGAGGTAAGTTACATGATAAATAAAAAGCACAGAGAACACTATCGTTTGATTTGTGTCTGGATGAAGTTGATATTTAATATTTATACATTTAAAACTATATATACTAATTGACTCACACAACTTCGTATACGTCTCTTTTCAATAAAGCTTGCTCTTGCCATTGCTCTACGCTTTATTATGTCAATCATATCATAGGCACGCCAGCAAAACACACAGCGTGAAGTCTGTTAGATTGTTTCGAAGTTCATCGTGAGCAACAAACCAAACTCCGAAACAAATATTTGCAGATCATAGAAACATTTAGTTCGAACCCGAGGCTTCAGGCGCAGCAGTCGCACACGCTACCGTTCCACCATTGAGAGTCACATATGCTTTATAAATATTTCAGACATCTGACACACAACGACATCTATCTACACTAAACGGAGCTTGTAATATTAAAGCTAGATTGACTGATAGAGTACTTATTAATATCTACTTTTTTACATAAATACATGCATATTATACAACTGTGGTAGGCGTAGTGGTAGCGTATGCGACTCTTGTGCTTGAGGTCTCGGGTTCGATTCCCGGGTCGGACCAAATGTTTGTATGATAAGCAAACATTTGTTTCGGAGTTTGGATGTTTTCTATGTATAATATGTATGTATGTACAAAAAAAAGCATATGTATATGTATTTTATAAGTTGTCCCATAACACAAGCTCTGCTTAGCTTGGGACTAGATGGCGTTGTGTGTTAGATATCTGAAATATTTATTTATTTATTTTAAAATATTTCTTATACCCACATAAAACACCGACCCTCTGAAACAAACGTTCGCACAAATAATTGATTTGATCCGAGTCACAAATTAACAAGTGTGTGTGTTTTATGGTTATATTGCTAGTATAAACGGTACGGCATTGTGTCGCTTCTACCTGCGGGGTCGTTGGCGCGGTGGCAACCCCAGCGAACTCCACAAGTTCTTGTGTCTGGCGCTGTCTTCGGACAACTACACGGGGAACGCGACCGTGCCCGTGCGGCTCGGAGTACCGCCCATACGACGTGCCATCGGACTCATCAACGAACATCAAGTATCTGTGAGTTCTCCTTATCTATATATATAAAAGAGTAAGGTGACTGACTGACTGACATACCCAGAGATCAACGCACAGCCCAAACCGCTGAAGCTACAATCCTGAAATTTTGCATGTAGGTTCTTCATATGACATAAGTGAGCACTAAGAAAGGATTTTTTGAAATTCCACCCCTAAAGGGGTTAAATAGGGGTTGAAAGTTTGTATGGAAGTTCGTCATTTTTGAAGTAAGAAACATGAAACTTTACTTTTGGGCTACTGATTAAAAAAGAGTAGATACGTATTTAAGCGTTTCTGGATATTCTACCCTTAAGGGGTTAAATAGGGGTTGTTATTTCCTATATAGGTCAGTCTGGAAGTCCGTCATCTTTTAAGTAAGAAACATGAAACTTTATTTTTAGGCTGCTGATTAAAAATGAATTGATAGGTGTTTCAGCGTTTCTGAATATTCTACCCCTAAGGGGGTGAAATAGGGGTTGAAAGTTTGTATGGAAGTTCGTCATTTTTTAAGTAAGAAACATGAAACTTTATTTTTGGGGTAATGATTTGAAATGAATAGATACGTATTAAAACGTTTCTTAATATTCTACCCCTAAGGGGGTTAAATAGGGGTTGAAATTTTGTATGGAAGTTCGTCATTTTTTAAGTAAAAAACATGAATCTTTACTTTTGGGCTACTGATTAAAAAAGAGTAGATACGTGTGAGCGTTTCTGGATATTCTACCCTTAAGGGGGTGAAATAGGGGTTGAAAGTTTGTATGGAAGTCCGAATTTTTTTTAATTAGAAATATGAAACTTTACTTGTGGGCTACTTAACAAAAATGATTAGATACGTATTTAGGAGTTTCTGGATATTATGCCCGTAAAGGGGTGAAATAAGGGTTGAAAGTTTGTAAGGAAGTCCGTCATTTTTTAAGTGAGAAACATGAAAATGTCGTTTTGGGCTACTGATTAAAAATGGGTAGATACGTATTGAAGCGTTTCTGGATATTCTACCCCTAAGGGGTGAAATAGGGGTTGTTATTTCGTATATAGGTCAGTCTGGAAGTTCGTTATTTTTGAAGTCAGAAACATGAAACTTTAATTTTTGGCTGCTGATTAAAAATGAATTGATACGTGTTTCAACATTTCTGAATATTCTACCCCTAAGGTGGTGAAATAGGGGTTGAAAGTTTGTATGGAAGTTCGTCATTTTTGAAGTAAGAAACGTGAAACTTTATTTTTGGGGTACTGATTTAAAATGAATAGATACGTATTGAAACGTTTCTTAATCTTCTACCCCTAAGGGGGTGAAATCGGGGTTGAAAGTTTGTAAGGATGTTCGTCATTCTTTACTTTTGGGCTACTGATTTAAAATGAATAGATACGTATTTAAACGTTTCTTAATATTCTACCCCTAAGGGGGTGAAATCGGGGTTGAAAGTTTGTAAGGAAGTTCGTCGTTCTTTACTTTTGGGCTACTGATAAAAAATAGTAGATACGTGTTTAAGCGTTTCTGGATAATCTACCCCTAAGAGGCTATGGTTCACGGTGCCGTTCTTGAAGTTGTTCAAAAATATGTGTGGTACCTCGGGCAGACATTGCAGTTAAGTAGAAACAACTTCGAGGACGAGATGAACAGGAGAATTCAGCCGGGTTGGGCAGCGTTTGGGAAACTTTGTCGGGTCTTTTCATCGTCAATCCCACAGTGCCTTAATTATAAACTCTTCAATCAATACGTCCTACCTGTCATGACATACTGTGCCGAAACGTGGACACGACACGGCTGGTCCACAAGTTCAAAGTCGCTATGGAGAGGGCTATAATAATAATAATGATTATTTTTTCTCATCACAAAAGCTCAACGTTTCTCTAAGGGATCGCATCAAGAATGAGGTGATCCGGTACAGAACCAAGGTCATTGACATAGCCCACGGGATAAGCAAACTGAAGTGACAGTGGGCTGGCCATATCAGCCGTAGAACTGATAACCGTTGGGATAAACGGGTTCGTGAGTGGTGACCGCGTCTCGGCAAACGTAGCGTAGAACGTCCACAGGCCAGGTGGAATAATGATCGGACGGCTGGCAGAAGCTGGATGAGGGAAGCTGAGGATCGAACCAAGTGGCGTGCAATTGGAGATGCCTATGTCCAGCAGTGGACTGCGTTGATGATAATGAGATACGTATTTAAGCGTTTCTGGATATTCTATCCCTAGGCTAGACTGGAAGTCCGTCATTTTTTAATTTAGTAGCCTGAAACTTTGTCTTCAGGCTTTTGATTACAAATAAATGAATACTTATATCAGCATATATGGGAATTCTATTCCTAAAGGGGTTAAAATAAGGGTCGAAAGTGTGTGTGAAAGTCAATTTTAATGGACTATTGATTATAAATAAATACGTTTAAAAACGTGAACACAGTATTCATAGATACTTACACAGTTTTAAATAAATACATATAATCAACTTCCACGCGAGCAAGGCCGCGGGCAACTGCTAGTCTTTTATAAACTTCACTCCACGGCGTTACCTGCGTTTGTTGGTTTACCTTTACAACAAACCCGAGTAACACCGCGGGGCTCAGCGAGTATATATATATTTTTATGAATTAGGGGGCAAACTAGCAGACGTATCACCTATGGTAAGTGATTACAGAGGCGTTACAAGTTTGTTGCCGGTCTTGGGGACTGGACTTTTTTTAAACCTTTTAAAGGGGAACAATTTTTTCATGCATAGTTTTTGTGAAAAATTTAAGGTGCTATGCTAATATATACAGCTGAAGAGTTTGTTTGTTTGAACGCGCTAATCTTAGGAACTGGTCCGATTTGAAAAATATTTTTGTGCTGGATAGCCCATTTATCGAGGAAGGCTTAAGGCTATATATCATCACGCTAAGACTAATAGGAGCGGACTCCGGAGCACCAATGAAGAATGTTACAAAAACGGGGGAAAATTATTACGCTACGGGCAATAGTAGACGAATACGAGGTTGCATGGGTCAGCTAGTATTTTAAAAAATAGACTTGATGAACATTTAAAAAACACAAGTGTATATACCCGCATCAACTTTAAGCTGCTAGTGTTTTAAAATATAATATTATAATATCCGACTCTAGATACCGGTGACAGTGAGTCAGATACCGCACGACAGTCGATGCCTCATCGTGGTCGCGCACGACACCTGCCCACAGTTCCTCGTCCACAACCTCACGCACGTGCCTATTTCAGTGGCACAACCATCGCCCACGACACAGGAGCAACCATCCACCTCTAAAGTTGTAGTGAGTATTTTATGATGATACTGTAAAAAATGTGCATTATTATTGTAACTAAAATTTACAGTAGTGGCGCTTCTATAGGAGGCCTTCGTTCAGCAGTGGATGGTAATAGACTGATGATGTTTTTCTATAGATATAAAAATATTCTTTAACAAAATTTTGTCACTGGAGCTTTGAGACTATTTAAATTTAACATGATAATTTTGAATCGATAAAATAATAAATAAATAAATATTTCGGACATCTATCACACAACGCCATCTAGTCCCAAGCTAAGCAGAGCTTGTGTTATGGGTACTAGACAACTGATACAAATACATATATACTACTATTTTTTGTAAATGTATACATATTATTCATAGAAAACACCCAAACTCCGAAACAAATATTTGTAGATCATACAAACATTTGGTCCGACCCGGGAATCGAACCCGAGACCTCATGACCAGCATTCGCGCACGCAAACCGCTAGACCAATGAGGCAGAAAAATGATAAATTTAGTGAATATTCTGTCTGCAAAAGAATGGTGACGTTTTTGTTAATAAATGTTTGACGGATATAGTGTGTTGTTCCATATAGTAATTTATTTTTGGTTTAAATTTCATCCAGATCCATTCAGCTTCTGGCATAAAAATAAAAAAAAAATGCAATCGCAACTTTTGTATTTATAAATGGTCAAAACGGCAATTTTACTTCGAAATATTAAAATCATGTGTATTTCATGAACATTCAAAGAAACTATAATGCTTGAAATATTGCCCATTCGCAATAAGATAAAAAAAAAACTTCGTTTAAATAAAACCGACTTCAAAAACTGAAAAGTATAAAATAACTTAATTTGTATGTGCTACCTATTCATAGGTTTGATTTCGGCGCCAAGCCAAATGTAATAGTAGGTACCACACTCGCTATATTTCGAGACGAACGTCAACGACGTCACCAGCAGCTATCCCGCTCAAGGTCACGCGCGGCGAGTCCTACTATTACATTTTGGCTCGGCACCGACTTCAAACCTATGAATAGGTAGCACATACAAATTAAGTTATTTTATACTTTTCAGTTTTTGAAGTCGGTTTTTTTAAACGAAGGTTTTTTTTTTTTTCGCTTTTTAGTCTTTCTCAAGTCTCTCATCATCATTTCACCTAAATAACTTAAAAGAATACGACTAAAGGTAACATATAACATACTGGATTGAATAATAAATAAATATTTCGGACATGATGTTTACAGAATGTGAAAGCATGCAGACAATTGCCTTAACTTTATTGCAGGCGCTCACGTAAATTTGAGGGTTTCCTTCAATTTCCTTGGGATCCCATCATCAGATCCTGACATGGTGACCATGGGACCACATGGGGAGCATACCCTTTCGAATACAAAAATAATTTTCAATTGGTCAATAATCGGTCCACAATTGACGGAGTAATCAATGTACATACATACATAAAAAATAAAAAAAAATACCGAGATGAAATTGAGAACCTCCTCCTTTTGGAAGTCGGTTAAAAATAGTGGCGTCTCGATCATCGCCACCTAGCCAATGCCAATCTACGAGCGATATGTATGATAATAAATGTTCTATTATGAAATATGTATACATAGATGTATGTATTGCTGTCTACATTTGTCTACTGTAAATTCAAAACAGATGGTATATAATATAACCACTATGTTTTATTACTTCCACATAAGTGCAACTACTACTCCTTTCTCTAAATTGCCCAGTCGACTGACAGAAACCCTTAAACATTAAGTCCGCTGTGCATTAAGATAAAGATTCTTTACTTGCTAGAAATATGGTACATTATAGAGATCTTAGGACTAGTTTTCCGTTCTTCAAATTTCGCCCGTTAATTTCGGCATGCAAATATACAATTATAATTTAACTATATGTAGAACAACAAGTGTTTTATGGTGTCTATTAATTTTGCAAAACAATGTTAAAAAAAGTCAATTGTTTAGAATTTAAATCTTATAAACCAAGTCATGTCATATATTTTATGCAATAGTCATTTTGATGTGATCATTTACTGTATGTTGTGTTGCAATTAGGTAAGACAAGTTTAGTCTCTTGAAAGTTTGCTAATTTTGAAAGCCGTATCTGAAGCCCTATCAAATACCTAAGGATGTTTCCTTACAAACACACATATTTCAAATACATATAAGCCCACTAATGTCAATATAATATCTTATATCTCACAAACAGTGGTATATATGACTCTAATGGTCCTGTTCTGAAAACTGAACGCAAACACCTTTTTTCATAATATTTGTGCATAGGGTAATAAAAAAAAAATTGCAGTTGTCGGAGGAATGTCCCGGAGCTCACTGGTGGTGCGTGGTACCGCCTCTCGTGGCTTTGCACTACTCGACGCCGGCGTTCTGCTTGAGGTACCCTCCGCAACCGCCCCCCGCCCCGCAGACCGTTGCACCCGCCATTACGGTTCTGTCCTTCGGCAAACTTATTGGTAAATATGCGCACTGTTACAATCAACTTTAGGTACCTCTTAATAAAGCACCATATCTCTACATAGCATAAAACAACGTGCTTTACGTACCTGTGTGTTTACCTTCAGGTAGATAACTTTTTAAAGAATGTGTATCTCGAAAACAATGGTACTAATTGAAAATGAAACTGAAAATTTTATTCAGTTCTATCAAATAACCTTATTTATTTTGAAAATGTTATACTAAACTATATTTAGTTCGACAAAAGCTAAATTTTTCTTCGTGTGGTTCCGGATTGAGAACGAAGTGTCATCAACTCTATTCATCCCATGAGTGAGGCGACTACATGACCTTTCATCCCATGGGTATTGTAAGAGGTGATTAAGGGAGCAAACCACTAAGGACAATGTCACTGCAAAAAGAGAAAGGAAAACTTGAAACCAACCTGTCTTACCAACGTGGTATAGTAAGTAGGAACCTCCAAAACCTCCTTTTCACGAGGATTTATGATGTTTTGCCCCATCCACACTCTCCACGAGGCAACGCGAGTGCGAGAATGAGGACGGTGCACTCGTACCCCCTCGTCCTCGGTCGCCTCGCCTCGCTGTCGCTCCGCTTTGTGTAGGTTTTTGGTCGCGAGTCAAAGGCCGCGAGGGACGACACGAGATAATCAACCACACTTCCGCGAGAGTGTGGTTATGGTCTCCTCCACTCGCCGAGACTCGTGCCAAGGCGTGAGGCGAGGCGCCTCGCGAGAGTCTGGATGGGCTATTAAATGTTAAGCAAATGTTTAGTTCAATAACTCAACATAATACATTGCCATGCATGTACAGAGGACTCGTTGCGCTCATACCACGAGTGGAGCGCGCCAGTGGCCATAACGAGCGGTGAACACCTGCTGCAGTTCTACGGAGGAGTCACCATTAAACTGTGTGTCGAGACGCATCCACACTCCACGCTGCTCATGCTCAAGGAGACGGATGAGGTAACTTTCCTGGCTAGCTGACAATCCTGCCGCGGGAATACTTACATGCGTACTAATACCGTTATATTAACTAAAATACGAATATTATGGATCTTATTAAGTAATATTGAATATTACAACATAGCAATGCTTTATGTCTTGAATATAGAATATAAAACTTTATTTGAAGACCATATTACAGAGTTAAATAAGTATATAATACATATAATGTCCGAAATGAAGTGTAGAATGGGCTGCCTTATTGCCAAAAGCAATCTCTGTCAGGCAACCTCTATCTTCCAACATTAACAAACACACAATGAATATAAATGAAGGTGTGACTGGTTGCTAGTGTCTACGTTATTATTATTATATTCTCGCTATTGATTATAACACCCAGACTAATATGAAAAAAAAAAATATACGGTTGAATTGAGAAACCTCCTCCTTTTTTTGAAGTCAGTTAAAAACAACCCTTATTGAATCTTACACGAGCCCAAATATTATTATCTATAAAATAAAGTTGTGTTAGTTACTCTATTTATAACTCAAGAACGGTTGAACCGATTTGGCTGAAAATTGGTGGGGAGGTAGCTTAGAACCAGGAGACGGACAGAGGATTTTTTCTCTTTATTTATTTTTAAGGGACTTTTACCCTATTAGGGTATGCCAGTCCCATAAGGCCTTAGCTTAAACAAGTATCAATTTAAATATTATATGCTAGACTGTACAATTTATTAGCTCTTTTTGACGTCGGTGTAGCCGTATAGATATAGATACTTTTTACATCGTTTTTTTTACTTTGTCCCGTTGTTGTTGTACCGCGTGTAACATCGCGGGGCCCAGCTAGTAATTAATAAATGTCCATTGCTTCATATTCAAGCGAGACTTGTCTGCGAGTGACATCAGGCGAAGACTTTTCGGCGCAGTCGGCTCGAGCCCTTCTCTCCTTGATTTACACATGCCAGTAAGTAGATTAATTTCATAAAAAATACTTATACAACAGAAAATCAACCTTCGTGCATTGAAATAAAGTTATATTTTAACTGTAACTTTGTAGGAGATATTACAAAATAACTTTAGATAAGTAATTAATGTTATTTCACGGTATAGGTGTCAGGATTTCTTTGCTCGTTTGTTTTCTTGTAGTATATTTTGTTGAAACCTTTAGACGTAGTATTTCACCGAGGCAATGACTGACTTCAGACTGAGAACAAATCAAATGTTTTGCCATATTAAGCTCGTAACTCAACGCAATGAATAAACAATATATTTTTCTACCATAATTGGTGGTTTTGAACAAAACAAAAAGCCTGTTATTTTAATTCAAACAGAATAGTGAAAACATATAGGTACGAGTTATTCGCAGTAAAGGAAGTTTTGTAATATAATAATGTAATTACAGCGTACAACCGAGGATAAAAGGAGGTCGTTAGAACGAGTCAACGCGGTCTCTCGATGTAAGTACCTATTTAACTTTTTATTCGGGTATTTGTGTTCGGTTTTTAATAGTATGTAGGTTACAAATGAACAAACGGGTCACCTGATGTCACTTAAGGTCACGGGTGAGTTCTACCGCCCGTGTTCACCTACAATTAAAAGACAATTTAAGGGAGGGGAGAGGTCCCTAGTACCTACCTCACTGTAACCGGTGCTACGTAATGAAGGAATTTCTGAACTTCAGGTTTCTGTGATGTTGTTGACCACTCCTGTCGAAACGAGACACTTGTGCTTCAGCATGGTTCACCTATCTGTAGCATGAGTTTGTCATGTGTGTACTAATATTTTGATTTCACTTACTATGCGAACGTTTCACATAAAATATGTAATTATATTAATGTATGTAATTATATATACGGTTGTCTGGAAGAGATCGCCGCGAGCGATAAGACCGCCAATTGTTATATATATATATATATTTTGTAAATCATTTCTTGTATTGTTTTGTATTATATATGCAATGAAGATAAATAAATAAATATAAATTTATAGTATGTATGTTCCCTAAGAGCATGTAGTATATGCGATGCGTTATAATAAAGTTGATAATGCTTATATAGGCTTTACTTGTTAATGCAATTTATTTCCCTAAAAGTGAGATATTCAATAAATGCATGTCACATAAGTTAGTCGTATCACTACACGCTAACCAATCCCAACACCATACACTGTTTTGGATTTAAACCAATGTTTGCTTACCCGGTTGGATACAAAAGCCTGACGGCGTATTTCTTCTTGTGTTACCAAGCACTACGATAAGACTTCTATAACTATACTCAAGCTTATTGGAAACTATTTTTTAATGTTACAGTATTTGAAGCCCCAAAAGAGTACAATATTCCAGATTATACTAAAGATAAAACGGATGGAGCTGATAAAACAAAGAAACCGCTAACACCTGCAACCGTCTTTGAAACGGGCCTTACAGACATTCGTCCAAAGACATCTCCATCGGAACCTCCAACGGAAAATCCCGCGGGAAGTCAGGATACATCATTAAAAGAACTTAAACAGTCACCAGGTACATCAGGTGGATCAGCAGGACCGTCTCAAACCGGATCCAAGGAGAAGGTCAGACAGTTATCGTCGGCTACACTGCCCGAGAGGCAAGAAGAAAGTTTCTCACTGCGCAGTGGAGAAATGAAAACAGAAGACACAGCGTCATTACAGCCGTTAAAGGTTCCGACTAGTTCGGAGGATGCTAAAATGATGGAAACTCAAGAGGATTCCTCCGCGAAAATAAAAGAGAGGGATTCATCCATCACAACAAATCCAGACATAGAAGATAAAAGACCTGAGTCATCAAACGTTGTGGCATTTGCTGAACCCGGTACTAGTACCAACAGAGGTATACTAATGATTATGATAAATATCTATAACATAATATAGAAACCTATGTACATAACCATATTTAAATTAATTATATCTATAAATAAAAAAATTAATCGCCGAAATGTATTTACACGCATAACTTCCGATTCCGAAAAATTAAAAGATAACGGGAAAAGTATTTTTTTTGTCCGCGACTGTACACTGCCTGTGGGAAGCTGAGACAGATATGTAACTATGGCGGTACGAAGTTCGCCGGGTCAGTTGTTTAATATAAATATTTTCGGATATCTAACACACAACTCTATCATCCAGTCCCAAGCTAAGCAGAGCTTGTTGTTATGAGTACTAGACAACTGATTTAAATACTTTTTTTGTAAATACATACATATTGTACATAGAAAACACCCAAACTCCGAAACAAACATTTGCAGATCATACAAATATTGTCCGACCCGGTAATCGAACCCGAGACCTCAAGCACAGCAGTCGCTTAAGCTACCACTTGAGCGCCTCGGTGGCGCAAGTGGTAGCGTAAGCGACTACTGTGCTAAAGACAAACAAATTAACAAGACGAATGGTGGAACTATATTTGTCATTTGAACACTAGAGTTGCATGAATCAGATATTTCCTACACACCTTAGAACCACCTTAAAACATTGTTTGAAATGTACAGCATTATTCTTATTTGGTACATAATATTAAAAAATAAAACTAAAAATAATCCTTACTAAATGAAATTGATACTTAACTATGCTTACAGAATCGGAATTCAAACTCAGACGTCGCCGAAGGAGTCCTAAGACGGCAGTTCGTAGCGATATAAACCTAAGTCGGGCTGAATTGGCTTTCCACAGCAAACAACCAGGTAAGTCTATTTTGTGTGCCCACCTGAAAGTTAAAACTCAAGTCAAATAAAAAAAGTCATAATACCAATGATAATATATAAAAAAAGCAGATAAGTATGTTATCAGCGCCCGAAAAGTGAAGACTCGAATACCATCCAATTGACTTATCTCGCAATTACAGTACGTAATGAAATTAGTGAATACATTTGTAATGTGATAATGAAATATAGCTATCTTTTTCTCTTACGTGCTGCTTCGTATCTTCCGTACTATTCATAAGGGAAATTTGTCAATGCATGCAGTTTTACAGCACAGTTTCACAGCACGGCCGACTTGTTTAACATTTACATTATTCTTTTCAACAGTTGAGATGGATTGTTCTACGTTGGCTGAAAGTGAAAGCCTGCGTTGCGTGGTATCGGGATTAGTGATAAAGATGGCGGCAAATGCTGGCGAACCAGCCTTGATTGCGCTTCATATGGACCGCAGTGCGGTGCTAATCATCAATGACGAGGAGGTACATTTTCTATACCCAAAAATCGATGAAATGTTTACTATAGCATACAGTTACTGCACTTGCAATGAAAGCCGAGTCTTAATTACCTGAGTGGCCAATACTAAAAGAGTTCAGTAAATTTATTCCTTATATATATGGCAAGTTTTATCAAATCAATTGCTTTCTTATATGAAATTAAAGTCAAAACGAAGTGTCTCTTCCCATTGAATTTATACTTTTTCATCATTATTGACACTTTTTATTGTTGACTGGATTTATGTCGTGTTGTTGCAACATCATTTATGTTAGATTTAGAAAGTCAGACACAGAGGTCTGGCGTTCTTTGCCTTTAACCAAGTCAACGAGGTTATGATCGTCTCAACTCCCTGTCCTGTTTGCCCTTTAAATATAGCTAAACTGAAAATGATACTAATATTTGTTTGTATTTGTGCACAGAAAACAAGATTAATAGTAGCAGTAGCAAACGTACAGATAGACAACCTACAATACGAGACCGGTCAATACGACTTTGCGGTGGTGGCTACCACCCGCCCCTCCCCCCTGGTTGCTGACCCCTGGCCCGCGCTCTGGAACATGTTCGCTGATAAAGCAGCCTTCTCCACTAAATGCAAAGAGGCCAGTGTCATGATCAAAGTTCACGTGGACAAGTGGAATGTGGTGTCTCATTACCACAAAGGTATGTGATACTTTAATTCTCATAATTTATTTGTTCTTCGGTATTTGCCTAATTTAAATTGTGTTTGACACGATACACGGTGTTATCTTTATGGTCAGTCTGCTGCTAAACCCTCTTTGAGAATGTAACCGTTTCCAGAAGACACAAAATTAGAAGGTAAGTTTGGACTTGAAAAACAGATAGGACTAAAGAGCTGCAAGATTAACGCAAGTCTCCGATGGAGAATCGAAACTAAGACCGCAGTAAATATAAGAGACTAAGGTCAAATAACCGCTCGTCCAGTCGGAAGGCGGTGGGGTTGCACTATGATAGAAATATCAACTGATGTTTCACAGGTGTATAAGACTCAATTCTGATTGCCTTTTTTTATGGAATAGGGGCAAACGAGCAGACGGATCTCCTGATGGTAAGCGATTACCGCCGCCCATGGATACCCTCAACACCAGAGGCGTCACAAGTGCGTTGCCGGCCTTTGGAGAATGGGGGGAGGGGTTAGGGTATGGACTTTAGGTATCCTCACTCACTCGGTGAAACACAGCGCAAGCGCTGTTTCACACCAGTTTTCTGTGAGACCGTGGTATCATTCCGCTCTCTGAAAAATCTCTGATTCGATTTCAGTCTTTTTGGTCTATCACTAGACCAACAGGCTTGTCTAGTGATTAGAACTCCTGACTGTTAAACAAGTAATTATGTGATAAACAAGGTATTTTTTTCTATGACTAGCTGGGTGTATCGTAATTGTATCACACAGTACATAAATATGTATAAAGAAATATATAGATAGAATATATAAGTAAGTTTGTCATAAGTCTGACCAGTTATGTCGCATGCAGTATTCCCGGACCAATATGACCTTCAAACTTTCAAGAAAAGAGCGTACCCCTTTTTAAAAGATTGGCTCTTGTAACGCCTCTGGTGTTGCGGGTGTCCATGGGCGTCGGTAATCACTTACCATCAAGCGATCTGTTTGCTCGTTTGCCTCTTACCCATAAACTAAAATATAGTACAAGTTCTGCCTAATTCAGATTTAGACGGTATGTGTGCAATTTGTCAATATTTATCATAATCCTACTAATATTATAAACGCGAAAGTTTGTAAGGATGAATTTTTGTTACTCTTTCACGCAAAAACTACTGAACGTATTTGGATGAAACTTTACAGTAATATAGCTCAAATATCAGAATAACACATAGGCTAGTATTTGCCGCTAGTAAAGTATACTTTTGTTTACAGAAATCACAGAGTTAGAAATATTGTTAGGCAGCCTCGCACTGTACCTTGAAGATGCGTACGTGTCTTCGATTCTGGACCTATCGCGGCTGGCGATACCCACAGTCAATGCCAACACCGACCAGATCCCTGAGGAGCGTTCGCTACAGAGGCCACTGCGTCTGAAACTACTCTACATTCATCCCTTAAACCTAACCCTCACTCTACACACCGCAGTAAGTACATTCTTAAAAATGTTAAAATCCTCGAGTGTCACTTCTCGAATAGTCAAGATAAAATTAGCTGGATTTATATGTATAACTAACTTGAAAAACCAAATGTATGGGAGTGAAACCAATGAAACTTTGTGTGACTATGTAGTTGGGATTAAAACTACAGTGGCTACTTGCTATTAACTAGCCTTCAGTGACTTATCAGCACATCCCCTGAAGTGGGAACTCAAGTGATTGTGATTACGGTTGTAGACACACATACATACACACACACACACATACATACACACACATACATACATACATACACACACACACACACACACATACATCTTCATACGCACACAGTTTTCATTCCCATTGAAGATTATAAGAAAATCTTCAATTACACAGCTGTTTATATAAATATTTCGTATATGATAATTATATGATGATTAAAGGTCCGGATGTACATAGCCCTGGACCAGAGCCCGCTGAGATTGAGCGCGTTCAAACTGCACGACATGATGACTTCAGCCGAGCGGCTTACGCATGCGCTTACCGTACACTACTTGTCCGCTGCGATATTAGGAGCAGGTACAACATAGGAATAAACAGTGACAGCTTCTCATTATAGTAATAAGCTAAATATTGTGGTACACTCGTACCTTCTCAAGTACGAGCCCTGGGGGTTATGTGTAGTCAGTGGACTAATGTACCTGAAATTTGGGAAATAACAACACGACTAAAAGTATTATACGCTTTTACTGCTAGATAAAAATTTACAACATCGGAATACAAGTATTTATATTTCACTGCTAGTAGGCCTTGGTTCCACGACCCCTGCAGTCTATCTTATCTTCAGCATTCAAAAAATCAAAGTTTCAAATTATACAAATCAATTTTAGAACATTTGCTTCCAACAGGAGATTTCATCTGCCAGTCATACATTTCGACGCAGAGGTTGTATAGTTTTGCACCATGGAGACTTCGTTCGCCACAATATGTACAAAAGTGATATAAATAATAATAACTAAGCCAGATTTAGATATATTTAGATTTGACTGCACGGATAGCGTAGTGGTTTAGGTTTATATCTACGCCGTTTTCTACTACGTTGAGTGTTGTGGATTTAAAACCCACATGAAGTAACACTTTTTGTGAACCACAAATTGTTGTTTTGAGTCTAGGTGTTCGTTTCATCATGTTTGTAAAGTATCCCGCGACACAGGATTTATTCCCTACTACTCCTAGATATTATATGTCTCATGTAAACCTTCGGGTAAAATTAGTAAAAAAACTATTATTATAATTTCCATGTAAACATCCAAGATTTCGCTAATTTTAATCACCTTCATTTAAAAGAACTTTAGAACCCTATTTCATTTTCGATTCTGTTTTAGCTAGTCAAAGCTTGATCCCAAGTCAATTTGAGGTAGATTTATCTCAATTTTTTAAGGAAGATTTAATATGAAATGTTCCGTAAATACCAGGTTGGGTGGTTGGCGGTCTAGAACTGTTGGGTGCTCCGGGTGCTATCGCCGCTCGACTGGGCGAGGCGACAGGTGGAGTCAAAGGAGTCGCGTCAGCTACTGCAGCCGCGTTACTCCGGTCACTGAGCGCTTGGGCCGGCTCCCTGGCCAGGAACCTCGACCTGTTGGCCGGAGACGAAGAGCATGCTAGAAGAGCAGCGGCGGCTAGGCGGAGACTCCCCACCAACTTTATAGCTGGCATTGTGGCTGGCGTTACCAACTTTGCAATTAATATACTGGGTAAGACATTACCAACTTTTGCTCGTGGTTTCGTTCGCTTGTATCTAAAAATTTCCGTTCATCGGTCAGCGGGTTATGTGAAAGTGTAATACACAGACAGACATAAATCCTTTTCGTTATTTACATATTTTTTATTTATGACTACATAAATGGTGTTGGGGTTTAAGAGATCACCTAACCGCTTTCTACTACGCCCCCCTTCCCCCGCTTTCTACTTTGCTTGATCCACAAATTGTTGTTCTGAGTCTAGATGTTCTTTGTGTCCATGTATGTTTATAAAGTCCCCCGAGACCTTATCAATGCAAAAAAAAATATTACATAAATATGGACCAGACCCTTTTTATATTTCTATTACATATTGACTGGCAAAATGGACTAGAGCTTAGTGATTCCGATAGTTAAACTAATTAAATCAAATCAATCTTTATTTGCGAATGTGGGGTGTACAATGAGGTGTTACAATATCATAATGAAACAGCCACATTCCACCTCTAGGGTTGCAAACACTAAAAATATGAAATTACACTTAACTAACTAGAGGTTGTAACTTCGTATTCCACCTGGAATAAGTAATTGTATGGAAAACACGATCATTTGTTCCGTGTCTATGCCTTATCTATAGACACGGAACGAATTATACATATTTAACCAATAAAAAAAGGTTATTAATTCTTTCTTTTTTAAAGAGACAAGAGAAACGAAAGATGTATATTAATGTTTAATATTCGTATAGGGGCGGTGGGCGGTCTAGCTCACCATCCGTTAGTGGGTGTGGCAGTAGGCGAGACGGACAGCAGTACGGCGGCCTTGAGACGGGGCCTGCTCGGCGCGCTCACTAAGCCGCTCAGTGCCACTGCCGACCTGGTGGCCTATGCAGGACATGGCTTGTTACGGCAGACGGGGTGGGACCCTGTATTACAGGTATGAAGCCTAGTAGTATATAGTTAAGCTGCGGTACGGTACCAGGTTCGAACTCTGACCAGAGCTCTCTTGAACTCTGTCCGTGTGGATTAAGGATATGGACTTACTTGTTTCAAAAACTGTAACAGAAAATTACAGTCTTTAAGTAAGTAAGAAACAAGTAAGTCCATAAAGACCATAATACCATCTGTTGACCATCAGTGGATGTACATAAAAGACATATAAGTTTATGGTTATTTGAATGTACTTTTGTAATTTATCAATTAATTGTTGATAGTTTAACTCTTTTCACAGGTGATATTGTTGTGTTAATTTGCATATGTCTGTTATTTTATAAACATTATGAGACACGCACACGTTTAAATCTCAATTTAAAGTACCTACTTTTTTTTATAAATTGCTTGTCTTTTATCACTACCAATTGATACACATTTAGCAAGATATCCATTAAAAAATATATCTATGGTCAATGCAAACTTGATTTTTAACCAACTTCCAAAAAGGAGGAGGTTCTATGTTCCACTGTATGTATTTTATTTATTTATTTTTATTTATGTTCACCGATTACTCCGTCAATTGTGGACCGACTTTGAATTATTTTTTTTGTATTCGAAAGGGTATGCTCTCGAGGTAATCCCATTGCCACCATATCAGGATCTGATGATGGGATCCCAGGGTAATCGAGGGAAACCCTCATTTTTTTAGGCACATACTATGTTTTTCGTATATTTTCTGAAGTTACACCGGTATTTGCGTCTGGTAGTCATCATTTTATGATGATGAGCTGATGATGTAAGGTACAACTCCGTCACGGTTAGGAGTTGGAGGATAAATCTTTAAATATCATATGTATGTATGTTACCTTTAGTCGTATTCTTTCAAATTATTTAGGTAAGCTGATGATGGAAGGTGGAAGGTACAACTCCTCAACGGTTAGGAGTTGGAGGATAATTCTTTCAATTTCATACGTATCTAAAGACCTTCAGTCGTATACTTTCAAGTTATTTAGGTGAACTGATGATAGAAGGTTAAACTCTACAATAGTTACGGATAAGAGGATGATTTTAATAGTAAGCGTACGTATAGACCTTAATTTGTATTCTTGATGATGAAATTTTATGAAAGAGTTCAACTTGCTACTTACCTACGATTATTTGCACTAAATACTGAAAAATAAAAACTTTTTATTAAAAAAAACCCGACTTCCATAAAACATCCAACGAAAACTCTCTGCCAAAAAAACACTTAAAAGTGTAAAATAAACTGGTTCTTCATAAATTGCCTATACCTAATTCTTTATTCATTTAAATAGTAGTATTATAATGCGTGCTAGGCACGTGCTAGGTACCTAAAATCTGTTTGAAGTCGGTGCTAAGCCAAAAAGAATACAAACGAACAATTACAAAAGTCTAAGCGATAGTCACTTTTTTGGAGTTTTGGAAGTCGTTTTTTTTTTATACATATAATCTATTGATCAGTTGACAATGTAAAAAAAATATCTCTGGTCAATGCAAACTTGATTTTATGATCTATTGATCAGTTGACAATGTAAAAAAAAATATCTCTGGTCAATGCAAACTTGATTTTATAATCTATTGATCAGTTGACAATGTAAAAATATATCTCTAGTCAATGGAAACTTGATTTTATAATCTATTGATCAGTTGACAATGTAATAAAATTATCTTTGGTCAATGCAAACTTGATTTCATAATCTATTGATAAGTTGACAATGTAAAAAAAAATTCTCTGGTCAATGCAAACTATATTTTACAACGTTAGGTGAAGATAACAAGGTCGATGTTAAATGTTCCTACTCATACAAGTTTCAATAGGACCTATTACTTGTACGTTTAATCAGCTTACGTTTTACACACAATCATACCTCCACACCCTAAGTAGGATGCAATATTGAAATTCTGTAGAAAGACTGCTATCGGAAGAATTGCTGTAAAGCAACCGGGACTAACGATTTCACGTGCATTCTGAGGCACTAAGGGTCTCTTAGAGCTCAAATTTATTAACTGCCGTTATTTTATGCAACTGCTGTGCTTGGGGACTCGGGTTCGATTCCTGGGTCGGACCAAATGTTTGTATGATCTGCAAATATTTGTTTCGGAGTTTTCTATGTATAATATGTATGGATTTACAAAAAAAAAATGTATTTATATCAGTTGTCTAGTACCCATAACACAAGCTCTGCTTAGCTTGGGAATAGATGGCATTGTGTGATAGATGTCCGAAATACACACATCAAAAGTGTCTAGGGATCAACATATGTGTCTAGGGATCAACATATATTTTTGCAATAACTTTTCTCCTGATTGATATTAATTAAAATTTTCTTTAAGGATTCATCAAATAAAGTGTTTTCGTTTGTCACAGTAACGATAAACCAAGTCACCTTTGCATTAATAAAGAAATTTGCCATTTTCCTAATAAAAGGATTTTTGACATTTGAACCACTAACATTAAAGTTCGAAAAAAAGACTGAAATAACAGTTTTCTTTAAAATTTTATTAGGTAACTTAAACAATTAATAATCCGTGTTTCTACCGCGAACACTAACACAAGAACATCGGTTTGGCATACTCAAAATGAGTTCATCCAAATCACGCTGTGGAATGGCCGCCCATGTTCGTTGCAACAACAAAAAAAGGTCTTCTTGCGACTGGATACCCTCCATATTCGGCAGAGCTCTTCTCTGTAGCATATCCCATGCATGCTCAATCGGGTTCAAGTCTGGCGACTGAGCAGGCCAGGGCCAAAGCCACATCTCAATCTCAAGAAATCCGCATAAAAATGCTTGATCCCTAGACACTTTTGATGTGTGTATTTATTTATTTTATTTATTTATTTATTTAATCATAATTTGTGGTGTGTAGCCTCGCAACAGGCGGAGGACTGAAGAGACTCGTGAGACGGCGGGCTGGCGCCGCGACTGCGTGCGCTGGACCTTCCGCCTCGCCGAGTTGCACGCGCTCTCCGGCTTTGAAGTCATGCTCGACAATTCGCCCTTACAGCTGTTGATTACTCACAAGGTACCTATTGGACTTGTAAAGCTATATTATGAAGATAGCTTTTTGACTGCCTCGTTGGTCTAGCTGTTAGCACAAGCGACTGCCAATCAAGAGGTCCCGGCTTCGATTCCCGGGTCGGACTGCGGGTCGGGTTTTTCTTACAAGAATATGGAAGGCGGCGGTGTTTCCCGCCCGTGCCTTAAAGGTTAGGTAGGAAGATGATGATGAATAACAAAAAAAATAACTTAATGCCAAGCCTATGTGCCCTTGATGATACTTTGTGGAAATATTTCACTTAGATCTGTTCAGTTTTTCTTACGTTAATGAGTTACACACTTTCGTCTAATTTTGGTGTCTAGTAATAAGTCTTAACCCTAATATAAATACGTGATGTAAAAACTTTGTTCCCTTTTTTACGAAATAAATGCGAACGAAAGAGTGATAAATTTGGTACAGTTTAAGTTTATACAGCGTAGAAGTGCAGAAAGCTAAAATAATTAATTGAATTATAGTCGAATTTCGACCGCTGGGTGACCACTACGAATGATAATCACCTCACACATCTCTCACGTGGCGAATAATTCTAAATTAGGCAACAGACTGAAATGAGATATATGAATTTATTATTATTAATTTTAAATACAAATGTGTCAGAGAACTCGGACATCCTTAATGTTGCCAGTTCAAGATACAGACACTTGCAACAATACCTGATAAAGCTTACATTGCTTAGTCCACTCGTTCAGTCCACAAAAGTATAATTAGAATCCAAGCGTGGTGGTCACCATACTCATTGCGGACCATCAGTCACCATACTGCCTTGTCTGTAGGCAGTATGGTGTCCCGTACTATAGCCACCTAGGAAGATGCTTTTTCATAACATTAAAGTTTGAAAGATACTTTTCTCCCATTTGCTTCATTTCTTATTTACTTTTGCCTTTCAAAATGCACAAAATTTTGTTATTATTCATAAAAAGAAAACCGTGTGGTGTCGTGGGACACCAGATAGAAACGAAGTTCCTTATTATAAAAATATTAATTTCAAGTTTTATTCGAGGTGAAAATATTTACATATCTTATATATAAAATTCTCGTGTCACAATGTTAGTTACCATACTCCTCTGAAACGGCTGGACCGATTTTTATGAAATTTGGTGTGCATATCGGGCAGGTCTGAGAATCTAACTACGTTTGCTGGATCTATTATGTTGCTAGTATTTACATAAAAAAACACTAATCGCTATACATATAAATCTTACGCTTTTTTTAACGTTACGGACGTTTTTCGCCGGCTAGAGTACCCCTCCGCAATGCCCCATTAGGATCTTCGTTCCAAAGTACCTGGTCGATGGCAACCTTGCTCTTTACCACATAATTTGGATCAATGTGTAGATTAAAATATGTACATGTAGTAATTATATATTAATTATATTACTGTTTTGTTTGCCAGTACTTGGTGGTAGCAGATCCTGTGACTGAACGTATAGTTGAAATGATCGATCTCAAGTCCTGTACTCTAGCGCCGTATCATGGTCAAATTGTAGAGGTGAGCCTGTTTACATTATTTTATTACTTATTAGTTATGTACAGTTGTATTATTATGCATATTATTACTAACAGATTAAAAGTATGAAGTACAAATTTTTCAGTTGAGTGTGGCTCATTCGAGGAAATCAGCTTCAAAGACCGCTGAAGGCAGAGCTCCCGATGAAGACGACGAGTATCAGGTATTTTGTGCAACCATACTGAAATATCTATAAGAACTCTGTACATACTTACTTTCAACTTTTTTTTTTTTTTTAACGTGTGGAAATCCCCTCGGACCGTCACCCCACCGGGGCTTGCGGCGGGGCGGTGTGCCGGACTCGAACCGACTTAAACCACACGGTGTGCCACTCTGCGCCTGTGAAGGGAGGAATCCGGGAGCTGCAGTTATTAACACGTCCGGACCCCTCCCAGCGCTTGCCCGCACAAAAGCGGGCACCGTCAGCTGTTACAATCTCAATATAGGCGACGTACGGCACACGCGTAACGTCGCCTCCTCGCGGGCGGCCACTAGAGCGGATGGAAGGGAAAGCACGTCCCGACCATCCGCGGCCACACTCAGGGCAGCATGTGGCTCTGATAGGCGCGCCTCCGCCGCCCGGTTCGCCGGCGGCGGATTGGGTCCGAGTGGATATCATCCTCCCGGGCCTTCTCCTCTCCACCTCCTTCTGCGAGATTACGTCTTCGCAGAAGGTTGCGACCGCGGTAAAACTGCTGTCGCTACCGGCCATGGAGCGTATGACGGCCGGTAGCGAGAGATCTCCTCCGATGACTGCAGTGAAGACCCGGCGCTGCGACGCCCAAGCGGGGCAAATCGCCAGCGTATGCTGGGCCGAATCCTCACTGCAGTCGCAGTGGTGGCAGGCGGGACTCAATTCCCTCCTAGCGACCGAGTGCAGGTACTTCCCGAAGCAACCGTGCCCGGCCTGCCCACTGGAGGATGACCGGCTGGAGTGCCTCCACGGCGGCAAAGCCAGCGCGTGGAGTCTCCAGCCGGAACGACCATCTGTCCATAGTGGCTCGACGAGCGGCTTCACGCCATTCGCGTACCTCTTCGGGCGGAGGACGATAGCCATACTCCGTCCGATATTCAGCCACCCGTCGATAAACTTCGGCGAGCACTTCCGCCTCCAAAAACCACGGGGGTGTTCCGGCCAGGGCGCACGCCGCCTCGGTCGACACCGTGCGGTATCCGCGTATGGCTCTGACTGCCAATACCCTCTGAGGGCGCCAGAGGCGGGCCTTATTTAGGGCAGTCAGAGCCGCCACCCACACCGGTGCACCATACATCGACCGGACAACCCCCGTGTACAGGAGTCGAGTTGCGACGCTGGCTCCACCCAAATTGGGCAAAAGTAGCCCAAGGGCGGAGGCAGCGTCGACCAGGTTCGGACCAAGCTGTCGGAAGTGCTCGTCGAAGAGCCATCTACCGTCGAGGATCAGGCCCAGATACCTCATCTGGGCCCGAACCGGTACGAGGACCGAGTTGACCACTATGGAGGCGCCGGGGGGCGGACCACGACGGGGCCCATGAAATAGTAGGGCCTCAATCTTGTCCAGGGCCACCCGTAAGCCCAGTGCCTCGATGCACCCGACCACCAGAGAAACACCCCAGGTGGCCAGGCGCGCCGCCTCTTGGAAGTTCGCCCCCCGGGCTGTGACAAGCGTGTCATCGGCGTAACAAATTACGCCCAGCCCGGGGGGGAGACGACCTCGACCACGTTCCACAGGAGTGGTCCAAGGACAGACCCCTGCGGAACGCCGCACGACATGGGTCGCCGTCTCAAGACGCCCTCTCGGTCCTCGTACACGACGGTACGCTCGTCTAGATAGTCTGCCACTAGCCGCCTCAGGTACTCTGGCACCCCGTGATAGTGGAGTGCTTCCCTGATGCAGCTAAATGGCAGACTATTGAAGGCGTTGGCGATGTCCAAGGACACCGCCAACACCACGCCGCCACAGCTCACCGCCTTTTCGGTCACGACCCTAAGGCGCATCACGGCATCGACCGTCGAACGCCCCTCTCGGAACCCGAATTGGGCGTCCGACAGGTCGGGGCCCACCTCGCTGAGGTGCCTCTCAAAAAGTTTACCCGCCTCGTCCAGCAACACGATGGGCCTATAGGCCGCGACCGACAGGCCGTCCCGGCTTCCTCAACAGGACCAGCTTCCCGCATTTCCAGCACTCAGGGAAGCGTCCGGACGCCAGGCTAGCGTCCAACACCTCCCTGAGGCGGTCCGACATATGGTCGAGGGCTCGGGCCATCACTCGGGCTGGAACCCCGTCCGGCCCGGGGGCTGTGTTCTTGGAACGGATCCGAAGAACAGCCGCCCCAACCTCCGATTCCCTAACGGGCGGCACATCGTACTCTCTACCCCCGTCGTCTACGACCGCATAGGCCATCGACGGGGGTGTGTGCTCTGCCCGCTCAGTGAAAAGGCCCTCGACCACTTCCTGCAGGAAGCTGGGCTGGAGAGTCTCGGTAAGGGGGGGGGGCGACGTGTGGAGCTTCTGACGCAGGTCTCCAAGCTGTTAAGGAAGACCTCGAAGTCGCTCAAACTCCGGTTGGGGGAGAAGTAAACACCGTAAACGGTGATCCCCCCCACTCGGCGGCAACATATCCTGAGCCCTTGTCTTCAAGCGGCAAGGGCGGGGAATGAGCTTCCGCGGAACCGACAACTGCCACGGAGCCGTCCCAGTCACCCATCCAGTTTGGACGGGGAGGAATGAAGTACGGCTCCGCGACTACGGCAACACCGATCGACCACTGTGCCATGGTTTGCAGGAAGAGATCCTGTGCCGCTGCGCAGTGGTTTAGGTTCGTTTGGACAAGGAGGTTGGAGACGTGGTCCATTACTGGATCGTCTCTACAACCTCCATGGACGTCGACGTGGACACAATAGCTACATCGGAGGCAGCCTGGGTCGATTGGCTAGCCCCCGATGATTGCTGAAAACTGCGGGAAGGCTTGCAGCCCCCCTGTCATACTTACTTTCTACTAGCTGAACCCCGCAGTGTTACCCGTGGTCATCGTCGTACCGCGAGTAACGACGCGAGGCAAAGCTAGTCTACAAAAAATAGCCTAAGTTACTCCTTATATCATCAGCTACCTATGCACAGAAACAGGCAGACAAAAATGGAAAAAAATGTTATTTTGGTATATGTACCGTGTATACATACATGCATTTGGTAATAAGTGGTTATTTTAATATTAGGTCTTTACCTATGAAATTGCCGTTTTTCAGTACTGGTCATTTCAAATAAAAAAAAAGTTTGTAATGGCTCTGTATTCTAAATTCAAATTAATTTTGTTTTAAAACCATGACATTCTATTTACAAACTCAGTCTTCTGTTTTCTGATTAGCGTTGTATTTTCATTACATTTGAACATTTTTCGTCATAATGGATACTTTAAAAATTCGTGTAATTATGGAATATGAGTTCCGTCGTGGCACCAACGCGACACAAACGGCACGTAACATCGAAAACGTTTAACAAACGAACGCACAACCCGTTATTGGTTTTCCCGGTTCCGTTCTGGAAATTTTGACTTGAAAAATAAAGCTCGTGGTCGTCCGGAGACTTTGGTTAACAATAATGAATTAAAGGCGGTTGTGGAAGCTGACGAAACTCAATCTACAGCTGAGCTAGCAGCAGCTTTTAATGTAAGCATCAAAACAATATTCATCCATTTGCGACAAATTGGGAAGGTAAAAAAGCTTGATAGATGGGTGCCCCACGACCTTAACGATCGCCAGCGCAACGTACGCGAGAGCGTTAGACCCTGGTTCAGCACCAAAGCAATGCCCTAAACCAAAAATGACCCCTAAAAAGGTGATGGTCACTGTTTGGTGGTCTGGTGCGGGTGTGATTCACCAAAGCTTTTTACAAAACGGCATGAACATTAATGCAGATGTGTACTGTGAAGAACTGGAGAGAATGATGGAGAAGCTTGCACATCTGCAACCAGCTTTGGTCAATCGGTCGTCCCCACTGCTCCTTTACGACAACGCGCGACCCCATACTGAGCAACAGACAGTCTCCAAGCTGCAAGGGCTGGGGTTGGAAGCTCTCCATCATCCGCCATACTCACCAGACCTTGCACCTACCGACTATTACTTTTTCCAAAATTTAGACAACTTTTTAGCGGGTAAAAAATTAAATTCCCCAGAGGCAGTACAAAATGCCTTTAAAGAGTTTGTTGCCTCCCGTCCAGCTGATTTTTACAACAAGGGCATCAATAAATTGCCAATGCGTTGGCAAAGATGCGTCGATTGCATGGGTGATTACTTCGAATAACAGAAATAAAAAAGTTTGAAAAAATAAGTACTTTCACTTATCGCATACGAAACGGCAATTTCATAGGTAAAGACCTATTATTACAAACCGACACTTCAATTTTATTTATTTCTATAGATTGGTGTGTGGACAAACGAGCAGACCTAAAATCTGATGAGCATTTTCAATTCAAGAGACACAATATATATGTTGTCTTAGAGTTTAACATTACCCCTCTCTCTTCCAATTCAAGGGGCAGAGAGATTAGGGGGAAAGTTCTCTTCAAAAGTAGTCATGCGGTGAAATGCGTATAAAAATTCCTAACGCCACTTTTCTGTGGAGCTGTGGTATTGCACCGATCTAACTAACCCATTTAAATATTTAGTATCAAAGAAAAATATGAAACACATATATGTTTTATATTTTTGTATCGCATACTTTATTTGTACTGCCCTGTTGGCCTAGCGGTTACCATTTGCGACTGCCGATCTGCATACTTACTAAGGTTTTGGGTTCGATTCCCGGGCTGGGCCAAAAGGCGTTGGGTTTTCTTACAAACTTAACAGCCTGAAGTATGGAAGTTGACGGTGTTTCACGCCCGTGCTTCGAAGAGCACGTTAAGCCGTCGGTCCCGGTTGTTATGAACATCTATGGCAATCGTTATTGAGGTCAGTGCCCTCAAATATACTGTGATTAATTCAACTAGGCTGCACTTGGAACTGGCGACTAGAATCACTCAATTTTTAAATATTGACTATTCATGAGTGCCTGTAAAATAGAACTATTGAAACGCTTTTCAACTAAAACCCTCCAGCCCAGCTTCCTGCAGGAAGCTGGGCTGGAGAGTCTCGGTAAGGGGGGGGGGGGCGACGTGTGGAGCTTCTGACGCAGGTCTCCAAGCTGTTAAGGAAGACCTCGAAGTCGCTCAAACTCCGGTTGGGGAGAAGTAAACACCGTAAACGGTGATCCCCCCCCACTCGGCGGCAACATATCCTGAGCCCTTGTCTTCAAGCGGCAAGGGCGGGGAATGAGCTTCCGCGGAACCGACAACTGCCACGGAGCCGTCCCAGTCACCCATCCAGTTTGGACGGGGAGGAATGAAGTACGGCTCCGCGACTACGGCAACACCGATCGACCACTGTGCCATGGTTTGCAGGAAGAGATCCTGTGCCGCTGCGCAGTGGTTTAGGTTCGTTTGGACAAGGAGGTTGGAGACGTGGTCCATTACTGGATCGTCTCTACAACCTCCATGGACGTCGACGTGGACACAATAGCTACATCGGAGGCAGCCTGGGTCGATTGGCTAGCCCCCGATGATTGCTGAAAACTGCGGGAAGGCTTGCAGCCCCCCTGTCATACTTACTTTCTACTAGCTGAACCCCGCAGTGTTACCCGTGGTCATCGTCGTACCGCGAGTAACGACGCGAGGCAAAGCTAGTCTACAAAAAATAGCCTAAGTTACTCCTTATATCATCAGCTACCTATGCACAGAAACAGGCAGACAAAAATGGAAAAAAATGTTATTTTGGTAAATGTACCGTGTATACATACATGCATTTGGTAATAAGTGGTTATTTTAATATTAGGTCTTTACCTATGAAATTGCCGTTTTTCAGTACTGGTCATTTCAAATAAAAAAAAAGTTTGTAATGGCTCTGTATTCTAAATTCAAATTAATTTTGTTTTAACCTAGTTAGTCATAATACTTTTAAGACAAAAGTGAGGATGCTGTTATTGACATTGCAGAAATCCGGTGCCTTGTCGTGATTGTAGTGCTAAATATGTCCCTCTTACATTAGTTTTATTCTGTATATTATTTTATCTTATATATATAGCTTATGTGGTAAATGCATGCTTTCAAATTCTAAAGATTCGATTTCTAAGGATTAAATTGTTAAAACTGTGCACGCGTCCGTGAGATGTCATGTTGGGCTGCAGCTGAAAATCAGCGCTATGGTCACCTTCAGGACCGTAGCATAAGCTGAGCTGTGGCCTTTTAGTCACTATCTCACTATTGTTATTTTGGTTGTTTTTATTATGTTGTTTTTGTTTAGTCTTAGTGTCTTACTTTAATATATTTTTATTTTTTTCTCTTTTATGTCTATTTCGTGGAGTGTGACTAATAAATGTATTTCTTTCTTTCTTTCTTTCTTTCTTTCTTTCTTTCTTTCTTTAAAACCATGACATTCTATTTACAAACTCAGTCTTCTGTTTTCTGATTAGCGTTGTATTTTCATTACATTTGAACATTTTTCGTCATAATGGATACTTTAAAAATTCGTGTAATTATGGAATATGAGTTCCGTCGTGGCACCAACGCGACACAAACGGCACGTAACATCGAAAACGTTTAACAAACGAACGCACAACCCGTTATTGGTTTTCCCGGTTCCGTTCTGGAAATTTTGACTTGAAAAATAAAGCTCGTGGTCGTCCGGAGACTTTGGTTAACAATAATGAATTAAAGGCGGTTGTGGAAGCTGACGAAACTCAATCTACAGCTGAGCTAGCAGCAGCTTTTAATGTAAGCATCAAAACAATATTCATCCATTTGCGACAAATTGGGAAGGTAAAAAAGCTTGATAGGTGGGTGCCCCACGACCTTAACGATCGCCAGCGCAACGTACGCGAGAGCGTTAGACCCTGGTTCAGCACCAAAGCAATGCCCTAAACCAAAAATGACCCCTAAAAAGGTGATGGTCACTGTTTGGTGGTCTGGTGCGGGTGTGATTCACCAAAGCTTTTTACAAAACGGCATGAACATTAATGCAGATGTGTACTGTGAAGAACTGGAGAGAATGATGGAGAAGCTTGCACATCTGCAACCAGCTTTGGTCAATCGGTCGTCCCCACTGCTCCTTTACGACAACGCGCGACCCCATACTGAGCAACAGACAGTCTCCAAGCTGCAAGGGCTGGGGTTGGAAGCTCTCCATCATCCGCCATACTCACCAGACCTTGCACCTACCGACTATTACTTTTTCCAAAATTTAGACAACTTTTTAGCGGGTAAAAAATTAAATTCCCCAGAGGCAGTACAAAATGCCTTTAAAGAGTTTGTTGCCTCCCGTCCAGCTGATTTTTACAACAAGGGCATCAATAAATTGCCAATGCGTTGGCAAAGATGCGTCGATTGCATGGGTGATTACTTCGAATAACAGAAATAAAAAAGTTTGAAAAAATAAGTACTTTCACTTATCGCATACGAAACGGCAATTTCATAGGTAAAGACCTATTATTACAAACCGACACTTCAATTTTATTTATTTCTATAGATTGGTGTGTGGACAAACGAGCAGACCTAAAATCTGATGAGCATTTTCAATTCAAGAGACACAATATATATGTTGTCTTAGAGTTTAACATTACCCCTCTCTCTTCCAATTCAAGGGGCAGAGAGATTAGGGGGAAAGTTCTCTTCAAAAGTAGTCATGCGGTGAAATGCGTATAAAAATTCCTAACGCCACTTTTCTGTGGAGCTGTGGTATTGCACCGATCTAACTAACCCATTTAAATATTTAGTATCAAAGAAAAATATGAAACACATATATGTTTTATATTTTTGTATCGCATACTTTATTTGTACTGCCCTGTTGGCCTAGCGGTTACCATTTGCGACTGCCGATCTGCATACTTACTAAGGTTTTGGGTTCGATTCCCGGGCTGGGCCAAAAGGCGTTGGGTTTTCTTACAAACTTAACAGCCTGAAGTATGGAAGTTGACGGTGTTTCACGCCCGTGCTTCGAAGAGCACGTTAAGCCGTCGGTCCCGGTTGTTATGAACATCTATGGCAATCGTTATTGAGGTCAGTGCCCTCAAATATACTGTGATTAATTCAACTAGGCTGCACTTGGAACTGGCGACTAGAATCACTCAATTTTTAAATATTGACTATTCATGAGTGCCTGTAAAATAAGTGCCTATTTGAATACAATCTTTTTGACTTTGAAGATTATTATATATTTGTATTGAGTAAATAGAGGAAACAAACTTGAACTGACATAATACCATTATGACCACAGATAAGCGCCGCAGCAATGGCTAGAGTAGCGCGCTATACGGGAGCGGAAGGCGCGCCTTCACAGTCCGAAGTCCGCATTCTCTCGCTGCTGACACAACCTGGACGGGATCACTCACTCTACGCGATACTAGCCACGGTACTACACCAGGACCCAGAAACACACCTAGCCATACTATGACACAGCCACTCTTGACCATAGAGAAAGCAGATGACGTCTAGGTGACACGGCTATAGGAATATAAACTTAACGCCTGTTATAATAAGAATCATTATTATAGCGATTCATTTTGTAAATGTGTCAATCTAAGTTAATTGTAAACACAGAACGCTGTGTTTAAGATGTTGCTGTCTTACGACTGAAACTAATTTACAATCTTATCCCAAATCTTTAGAAAAAATCGTGTTCGTTTTATGTAGATATAGATGGTCGATTGGTGTTTTAACATATAGATTTTTATATTAAAAAGCAAAATGTTTGTAAACCAACGTCTAAAATTGTTTTGTTTCAATGATTTACTGATTTACGCCGCTAGATGGCTCTATCATACAAAAAACTATCTTTGCTAACATTCAAATTTTACTTTTATAAAACTTTTATACAAATGTAATCAGGCCTTTGGTAGTCCACTGATGGACATGTCCCTTTAGAAATGAGTTTTTGACCCGGACATAATAATATCCTTTATACGGATACAAAATACATTCTCGTATCGAAACAAATTCGCACTGCCTAGAAGTCAGTTTACAAAGTATAGTCAACTCAAATGCATTTACTACGACAACGATAACCGCTTACTGCTAGCGAATACATAGTACGTGGCAAAATGTAAGTACTCAGCGACAATTTATAGTCAGTAAACGAAAGTCACTACTGTTTTTTTTAAATATATGTAATTGTTTATACGTGGTAAATAATGTAGGTGCAGAGGCCTAGTGTCAAAGTTACTATACAACTAAGGCCGCGGGATCTTCTAATGACAAATTTCTCAACACAAAATAACTAGTCAAAACTGTTTTTTTTTTTTATTTGTTATCATTATAATTTTGTTACGTGTAAATTCGAATATTTTGAAATAAAAATCGATATTCAAATTAGCGGTTGTAGCTAAACTAACTGAAATAAAAATTTGCGCCATTACAAATACAAACAGTGAATATAATGACAAAATTCTGCTCTCATTATAGAATAATGTGAGTCAGAGACAATCGACACTACATTATGCGTGTCTAAAATACTTTAGACACATTTAATAAATATCAGTTTCCATACCATTCCATTTCCAGGCCCATACCCCCAACCCCTCCCCCCATCCCCCAGAGGCCGGCAACGCATTTGTGACGCCTCTGGTGTTGCGGGTGTCCATGGGCGGTGGTAATCGCTTACCATCAGGTGATACGTCTGCTCGTTTGCCCCCCTGTTCCATAAAAAATGCATCTACATTTTAGACTCGCTTACAAAAACAATCGCCTGTTACTACGACCTTACACAACGCGTAACGCGTAAGCCCACTTGGGCTTATACTTTGACAGAGGAGAACGCCTACGTAGGTTCCATGTTGTTCTATGCAGTTTATACATAATCCACATACTATCAATAGTGCTTCCCATATTATGTGTAAAGCAAGGTAAATGATATGACCATATCAATCCATTCATAATAAGGGTTTAATTTTAAGAAGTTTCGCTAACAACTTTTATTAGAAGTCGATAATTTGAACATCGGTCTTTATAAAGGCGCGTATCCACCGAAATTGTTGGCAATTTCAGTGTTTCCAACTGTTTGCAACTCTTCAGAAAATCGCCAACTTATATTTCCATTGTGGCTACACCGAGTCGCCAACAATTTGAAAAACATTCCAACTAAGCGCCTCCACAGAGCCAATAAATATTTGCAACAAGCGTATTCTTTTGATATTTACCGCTAAAAACAGAAACACGGTTCCCAACATTTGTTGCCAATTTTTGTTGCCAACACAAGGAAATTACAGAAACTTTTGTCACCAACACGTGTTGTCAACACAAAAGTTGCTAACTTTTGTTTGGTGGAAACTCGGCTTAACATATGATACATTCCATACAGAAATTTTAAAAAGTATCAGAATTTCGCTGCTTTGATCGACAGTATTGTATATTTTGTTTTGATGTTATTATTGTTTTTGTGTCGATATTCGTGTAAATATGTTAAAAAATGAAGATTAGTAGACGTGATCGTCTCGCTCTGTGTTTGTCTGTTCGTGTCACTAAATGTCGAAGGCTACATTTCTATTTATTTACAATCTTATAAATAAACATGTTGCATATTGTGTTCGATACATATATACATATATTATCTAAGTTTATACCAAGATTAGAGGCCAAATTTGCTAAGTATTAATAGATATATAATTTATAGTTATAGAAATGGGGTCTGGTGCCACAAATAGATAAGTGTCCACATCGGATCTGTGTAATTATAAATATTGTTAATAAAATGTATTAGAAATTCGTTTAATTACTTTACCACTTTATATAATACTAGCGGCCGCTTGCGACTTCGTACGCGTGGAGCTAGTTATTTGCAAATAAATTTTAATTATATTCGGAAAAGCTAGATACATTATTAGTACACCTCCACACCATCTATAGAGCATACATTTTAAATTTCAAGTCTCTTACTTCAAAAACATAGGACTTTCATACAAACTTCCAACCCCCGTTTTGCCCCCTTAGAGGTGGAGTTTCGTAAAATCCGTTCTTAGCGGATGTCTACACCCCATAAGGAACCTACCTGCCAAATTTCAAGTCTGTAGGTATTATAGTTTCTGAGATTTCGTGATTAATAAGTGAGTGGTATTTCGCTTTTATATATATAGATAAAACATGGTATATTTTCTTTCAATTGCTATTTAGAATAAATATTGTTAAATAATTGAATATAAAAAAATATTAAAATAAATCGTAAAGCAATATTGTAAGTGTAAATCATGGTTTGTAAATGTGTTTTCATGTTTATCACTCTATAACTCATTGATTGCTAAACAAATTTTTATCAAATTTATCAACATAGATAGACTTTATTGAAGACATATGTACAGTGAAATGAATATTGCTGGCAACACACAAGGTGCCAGTGAGGGACTTGCAGGGTCAGATGTGTTACTTGCTATAAAATGATATGCTCACACAAGGAAGCTCAAAGAACTTTTCAGCAATGACATTTCACATTACTCAATAGGGTGGATGGCTGTATCGTAAATATGTATTACAAAACATCTCGGAAAATATAATAATTACAGCATTTTATTTCTATTATAAATTAATCAAATTTATTGCTCAATTGAGTAGTCTAAAACAGTGACGTCACAAATTTGTATTTAGAACATTTTGCATACAAAAATATGATTTTGAGAGATGATAAAAAGTAACTAATTTGACTAAGGTGTCGTCTACCCTATTGTAGGTTATTGGCAATCTATCAGTACTAAAGACTATTTAACTCATATCTTTTTACTTGATTAAGCACTAGTTTGGTTCATTCTGCTACTCTAAAAATTTAGATTTTATTACTTCATTATTTATGGTACACCAATATACTCTTAAGTTCATCTTACGTAAGTCGTTTGTCGATCAAATGATCTACTCATTTTGACAACAACGCTTCCCCTAAATTATTTCAAAATTGTACTAAAAATAATTACCTACAAATTTTAACATAAAAAAACCGACTTCAATCTGGACCAAATTTAAATGGGACCATTCGGGAAGCACCAGTTTTCAAATAAAAAAAGAATTATCAAAATCGGTTCACCCACTCAAAAGTTATGAGGTAACAAACATAAAAAAAAAAATACCGTCGAATTGAGAACCTCCTTCTTTTGAAGTCCGCTAAAAATATGGGAAAATTTAAGATGTTCTAATTATTGTACAATAGGTGTTAACATTATATCACGTTCTTTACACTCAAACAGACTCTTCTTTTTTAACCGACTTCAAAAAAGTATATTTTAATTTTTTTTATGTATTGTGTGTTCGCGGATAACTTCGTCGTTTATGAACCGTTTTTGATTATTCTTTTTTTAATGGAAAGGAGATGTCCCAACGGTGGTACCATGATAGGGACACTAAGATCAGATGATGGCATCCAAGAGAAATCGAGTCGAACTTTGAAGTCGGTTTTTGTTTTTGTTAAAATTTTACTTTTCTCTTATCTGGCTAATTAGAAACTCAATTTCTCTGCTTCTCTTCCTTATTGTTAAATAGACAATATACGTCATTTCTCTTCTGTCTTCTTCGTATATAATGACAAACATTCCTTGCTCTCAACTATTATCAATAATAAGTAGTAGAAGTAAGTCTGAAACTATCACAATATATCAACGTTTATCAAACTAGGTTCTTCAGGTAGATGAATATTATCGATTTATAAGTTTAATTCAATTTAACAATCATAATTATATGGAGGGGTGTTTTCATTAATGACAATTGTTTATTTTTAATTTATTGATGTCAATGGGAATATAATGTTTTAAATCACATTGGTGTTTTATTTACTACCTTTTCCTTAAGCGCTTTCCTTTAACATTTCTTCATCATCCAAGAGAGTACATTGCTGGTCATACGCCTCTTCTTAGCAAGAAGACTTTGGCCTACTCAACCACGCTCCCCAGACTGGTTGGTATAGGGTTTATTTCAACTGGAAGGGGGCCGGATCTAGGAGGGGTCCGGATCTGGGAGGGGTCCGGATCTGGGAGGGATCCGGATCTGGGAGGGGTCCGGACCTGGGAGGGGTCCGGATGTGTTAATAACTGCAGTTCCCGGACTCCTCCCTTCACAAGCGCAGAGTGGCACACCGTGTGGTTTTAGTCGGTTCGAGTCCGACACACCGCTCCGCAGCAAGCCCCGGTGGGGTGACGGTCCGAGGGGATTTCCACACGTAAAAAAAAAAAAAGGTTTATTTCAAGTCTCTGGGAGGGGTCCGGATGTGTTAATAACAGCAGTTCCTGGATCCCTCCCGTGGTCTTAGGCGCTGCGTAAACGTGTCGCCCATTGCTACTACTGGTCACTGGTAACCGTAGTTGCTGTGTCCGGTAGCGGCAACTGTAAACAGTCACCGGTCGCTACTACTGGCAACAATTCGTCGCTTGTTTTCCGTCAGTCTCACGATGTTGTAAGGAAGTTTGTTAATGTTGCTTGTGTGTCTTCAACAGGTTTCAAGTTACCGACACCGAACACTTTTTGATCGTCTTGAGTATGTGTTAAGTGGAAGCAACTAGACACAAAAAATGTTTACGTATGCGCAGCGAGTGGATGAATTCTATAGAAATCAAATATTAATCGGTAGTTTGTATCCGACACAAAAGTGTCTCCACGTTTGCACTCCGCCTAAGAAAACAAGGTCTCGTATTCCGAGAGTGACACATGTGACGTCACTACCCAGTTGCCACTTTATATAACAAGAAATGAACCTAACACTGATATCCCTCCCGTCTCGGGCGCAGAGTAGCACACCGTGTGGTTTTAGTCGGTTCGATTCCGACACACCGCCCCGCCACAAACCCCGGTTGCGTTACGGTCCGTGGGGGTTTCCACAGGTTAAAAAAAGTTTGTTTCAAGTTTTCCTTCTTGCAGTGATGATGTGCTGCGTAGTTTGTCCCTTAATCATTTCATAATTAACCATGTTTGCGAGTTTACCTCCTGAGACCGCGTGGTTCGATTACTTAGTCCGACTGATCATACAAGGTGGACTTTAACACGTGGCATTAGGCTTCATTAGGAGGTATTCCCTGAGGGTTGAAGTGTTAGTTTATTTCACACTAACTTGGTCTCGGGGGCGAGCGCGTTAAGCGTTGCGATCAGTGGATATGTCAGTGCCCCAGTCACCGTGACGATCCAGTAGGTGTAAACTCACACTAGACCCTCTGTTTCTTAGTAATATGTAGGCATCAAATTTATAATAAGTAAATTGAAGAATAGAAACACCTAGGGGAGAGAGGGGCATAATGGGGACGTTAAGGAAAATACACAGTAAAATAATCAACACAATGTATTTAACAACTAAAACTAATCACAACACTTTGGTTACTTATTAAACTATAATTTGGCATAGAATTTGGTGATGTAAATATTCATATGACGTTATAATTTTAATTTTTTGAAACTATAATGAAAACCCCATTGTGCCCCAGGGTAGGGGCAGTATGGGATACGTATTTATTTTACGACACAGTACAAGCAGATTTGGATTTCTTCTGTATTCTCGTCGTCTACACCAGCACAAGCTGTATGAGCCCACCGACCACATAGTTGGCTACCCATCCTTCCGAAGACTAAATAAGTGTGATTCACGTCAAGGCAGTACAGGCACAGTCTCGAACTTTTCTTCATATACGTCCGTACCATCTTTATACCTAAAATTAAATATTTTCTAATATCAAATGAACAAGTACGATAATTCAGTTAATTTACAAAATTTACATAATGGAGACAACGGTTGTACAGGCACAGTCTCGAACTTTTCTTCATATACGTCCGTACCATCTTTATACCTAAAATTAAATATTTTCTAATATCAAATGAACAAGTATGATAATTCAGTTAATTTACAAAATTTACATAATGGAGACAACGGTTGCGGTTATAACGTACCCCGTAGCCATGTCCCCGTTACGCCATAATTCTTATATTATTTAAAAATAACAAACCAAATAAAATGAGTGACGGTTAGAGTAATTTTGTTCAAAATATACCAATAAGTAATTTATCTGCAAAAACAAAATAAATACACGATAATAGCGACATGAATACTTTATATATGCGTATTCGTAGTCACTCAAAATTACATAAAATTACGTTGAAAATAGTTTTTTGTTTTAAAAATCAAACGCGCGCAGTCTAGTCGCCGCCGGTCACTGTCAGACTAAAGAGAGATACAATATGGCCACCTATTAGCGAAAACAAAACACATCTAGAGCGTATAGTTTTTTGTAAGTATGGGTGGCCCCGTCGCGCCACGTGACCCCGTTGACCCCTCTCCCCTGATGACCATGATTTTAAGCATGGCGGTCGGGAATTGAGTTGTCAACTTGCTGAAATCTACCAAAGTTTACTTCAAGTTGCTCGTCAGAAGTAACTACATACCTATTGGCTAATGAATAATTATTAATATGTACCTACTTATTTATAATATTGTTACGAATAATACCTTATTTCTAAATGCATAGTGTCGGATATCGATTGGTTGTTGCCTAATTATTTTTAACTTCGATTATTTTTATTATAGACGACTCTCGTGTATTATCGTCGTTTCTAGAAATGGAAGAGTAATATTAATATGAGTATAAATAGAGCGTCTCGCGGGCCGCAGGAGTTCAGTTCAGTTTGAGCTATAGTGAGATAAACATCGAAGTAATATCAGCGATCAACCTAGTGACGTCGGCGACCTTTAAGGATTGTACCTAATTCAGAGTAGTATTGTGATTTTAATAGTGGTTTTAATAAAGTCTCTTTAACACGTCAAAAGGCTTCTCTCTCAAATAAATCGAACCCTAACACGTAACAATATTTATCCTTTAAGGTAATAATCTATTGCAGCTGCACTGGTTATTGCATCCGCGTTGAGAAGATTGTACTGCACAACACAAAGAAATAAAATATGTTTATGTTGTTAACAAGGTTGTCAATTGTCATTCGGTCACTGAGATAATTATTAGATATAGGCACCTAATGGGAAGGTAGTAGAGCCGCGCTGATTTCAGCACGAACGGGCTGGCTCGACCGGGGCGATACTACCCTTGTACAGAAGATCAACCTAAAATGAAAGCATTCGTGTGTTTCGTCGGTAAGTGTGAGACCGGAGGCCCAATGATGCAGAAGCATCACTAGGTCACCATGCTACATTGTTGCATTGTCTGCATTCGCAATGAGTATGGTGACCGCCACTCTTTGATTCCGCTTATGCCTTCCGTCAGACAGAGCAGAGTCATTTTGGCAGACCCATACATAAAATAGTAAGTTTATAATATATACAATGATATGCTATCACGTCCAAATCAATGCACCGATTTCAATGACTGTTGCTAATCCTTCATATCATTATCGAAAAAATATCGATTTGCAACCTTGATGTTTTTAATAACCAGTAAAATATAGAAATCGCAAACCTTTCAATAAACTGTATACGAACACAATCAATAATAAATCAGTAAAGTTTCATCACCATCAATAAACGTTATCTGCCAAAGTCTAAACAATACGGATCCACTGTCAATTAACAATGTGCATTCTTGTCGCGGTGCTACTGCTAGCGAATTTCACAAACTCATTTAAAAAGATTATAAACCATTGATAAATAAAACCTAATTTGCAAATTGACAATATTTGGAATGAGTTAGTTTGTATACAGATTATTGTGACCTGCAGCACGATCGATGGAGCGACGCCTTCTTACAGCAGTGATAGTGATCGACAATAGGCTTAAACAGTAAGTGATGCCAGAACTGATGGCAGGCTACTTTTGACATCCCAACTCAGCGGTCATTGATAAATTTAAGAATCTACAGTAGCCCAGTTGTTTGGTCATATATTTCGTTTAACTATTCGCAGGTTTTAAATTTAACCTAAGCGTTCAAGCTACTGATTATATTGTCAGTCTATTTTGTGCGTGTCTCAATAGTTTAAAATATCATTACTTGATACCAAAATTCTGCGGTTCATAGCGTATTATATCGCTGCCTTTAGTGTAGTGGGTGGAACTCAATAACAGTGGTTACTAGGAATCTGTGAACTCTCCCTGTTCAGAGATTAAGGCACGAGTTTATTTAACTATCTTTCAATATTTAACAGCTTGATTGAAAAATCGCTTATCGCTGACAGTATGGGGTAACGCCACTATAAGCGACGGGCGAAGAGCGACTTGATTGACCCATTAGCCCCCGCTCCGTGAACTGGTCATAACCGGTGCGAGCCAGATCAAGTTATTCTGTCGAGAATATATTGATCTGACTCGCACTGGTTATATTGCACCTTGTTAGGGTTCCGTGCCAAAGGCAAAAAACGGAACCCTTATAGATTCGTCATGTCTGTCTGTCTGTCCATCCGTATGTCACAGCCACTTTTTTCCGAAACTATTAGACCTATCATGTTGAAACTTGGTAAGTAGATGTATTCTGTGAACCGCTTTAAGATTTTTACACAAAAATAAATACACAATAAATTTTGGGGGTCCTCATACTTAGAACTGAAACTCAAAAAATTTTTTTTCATCAAACCAATACGTGTGGTTAGACCTATCTATGGATAGGTCTTCGAAAATGATATCGGGGTTTCTAATATCATTTTTTTCTAAACTGAATAGGTTGCGCGAGAGACACTTCCAAAGTGGTAAAATGAGTGTCCCCCCCCCCCCTTTAACTTCTAAAATAAGAGAATGATAAATCAAAAAAATATATATGATGTACATTACCATGTAAACTTCCAACGAAAATTGGTTTGAACGAAATCTAGTAAGTAGTTTTTTTTTAATACGTCATAAATCGTAAACTGCAATTTACCTTTCATTCAATCAACACAAATATAAAAATAAAATAAAAATTATATTATGTTACTTGCTGCCGCGGAACCCTTCATGGGCGAGTCCGACTCGCACTTGGCCGCTTTTTTTGCCGTTCATTGCTACCGTGGCACGTTTTAAAGTGTTCACGGAGATTTCCAATGACAAATTCATGACAACTGGCTGTGTTTAATATTTGGAAATTAATTTAATTAGTAATATCTTCACACATGACTGACTGCACGGTTGGCCTAGTGGTTTAAACGGTCGCGTCGTCGGGTGTTATTTGTGTCCGTTTCATGTTTGTTTGTAAAGTCCGCCGCAACATCGAATGGCCGGGAAGCGCAGTGATTTTAGCGGTCACCTCACTGCTTTCCATGGCGATGAGTGTTATGACTTCTGTTCTCACATGGTACTGTGTGATCCACAATTTTTTTTGTTCTAAGTCTGTTAGATATTTGTATCAATTTCATGTGTATGTTCATCAGATTTTCTTTAAAAAGTGAAAATGTATAATTTTTTTCCTAAATAAGTAAAATCAAAGCGTGTTGTTTTATTCTACACACATCAAAAGTGTCTAGGGATCAAGCATTTTTATGCGGATTTCTTGAGATTGAGATGTGGCTTTGGCCCTGGCCTGCTCAGTCGCCAGACTTGAACCCGATTGAGCATGCATGGGATATGCTACAGAGAAGAGCTCTGCCGAATATGGAGGGTATCCAGTCGCAAGAAGACCTTTTTTTGTTGTTGCAACGAACATGGGCGGCCATTCCACAGCGTGTTTGGATGAACTCATTTTGAGTATGCCAAACCGATGTTCTTGTGTTGTTAGTGTTCGCAGTAGAAACACGGATTATTAATTGTTTAAGTTACCTAATAAAATTTTAAAGAAAACTGTTATTTCAGTCTTTTTTTCGAACTTTAATGTTAGTGGTTCAAATGTCAAAAATCCCTTTATTAGGAAAATGGCAAATTTCTTTATTAATGCAAAGGTGACTTGGTTTATCGTTACTGTGACAAACGAAAACACTTTATTTGATGAATCCTTAAAGAAAATTTTAATTAATATCAATCAGGAGAAAAGTTATTGCAAAAATATATGTTGATCCCTAGACACTTTTGATGTGTGTATTTCTAAACCTTTAATTAATGGTATCCGTGTGAGGGCCATGCATTAGCACATATGGTCTGATTCGACTGGAATGACACTACAGCTTCACAGATAACTAGTAGTAGATTAGAAGCCACTGTTTTTGTTGCTTTAGAATCGGATATTGTTCACTATTTCATTGTTTTTTTTCTCGCGTAACCCTATTTTTTCTAAAATAAAAGTAGCTTTAAATCCTCATAACATCAGCTATCTGCCAGTGAACGTTCCATTAAGATCGGCGCAACCGTTTCAGATACCGGAACAGACAGACCATTATTTTTTATGTAGGAGTATTATTAACCGACTTCAAAAAAAGGAGGAGGTTTCTCAATTCGACCGTATATATATATTTTTTTTATATGTGTGTTCGCGGATAACTTCGTCGTTTATGAACCGATTTTGGTGATTCTGCTTTTGTTGGAAAGGAGATGTCCCGAAGGTGGTACCATGATAAGGAAACTAGGATCTGATGATGGCATCCCAGAGAAATCGAGGGGAACCCTCATTTTTTTCAGTCACGTATTATGTTTTTCGTATATTTTCTGAAGCTACTCCGGTATTTGCGTCTGGTAGTCATCATTTAATGATGATGAGCTGATGATGAAAGGTACAACGCCTTAACGGTTAGGAGTTGGAGGATAAATCTTTAAATGTCATATGTATGTATGTTACCTTTAGTCGTATTCTTTCAAGTTATTTAGGTAAGCTGATGATGGAAGGTACAACTCCTCAACGGTTATAGACCTTTAGTTGTATACTTTTAAGTTATTTAGGTGATCTGATGTCACAGGCGCTATGACGACTAACCCCTTAATGTATTTTGCCTTAAGTAACTCGCCTGATTCTATTTCATCACGACATTAAAGCTTGGACACGATTTCCATTGCCCCGTAGACCACGTTCTCGGTAACAGAAATCTTGCATCTCAACATAATTTTGGAAACTGAGCATACTCAGTTTTAATACGTGTTCAAACCACTAAAGTTATTCGCATTAGCAGAAATTATATGAAATAGTTGAACTTACTGATAACCAACGATTGTTTGCACTAAAAATGGAAAAATATTTTTTTTATAAAAAAAAACCGACTTCCAAAAACCATCCAACGATAACTCCCTGCCAAAAAGCACTAAAAAGCGTAAAATAAACTGGCTCTTCATAAATATCTATGTGCCAATTCTTGTCTATACCTAATTCTTTATTAATTTAAATAGTAGTATTATCATGTGTGCTAGGTACCTAAAATCTGTTTGAAGTCGGCGCCAAGCCAAAATGTAATAGGAGGTACCGCACTCGCTATATTTCGAGAGGACCATGTGCCAATTCTTGTCTATACCTAATAGACAATAGACAAGAATTGTCACATATATAGCAATTTATGAAGAGCCAGTTTATTTTACGCTTTTTAGTGCTTTTTGGCAGGGAGTTTTCGTTGAATGGTTTTTGGAAGTCGTTTTTTTTTTTCGTATTTCCATGCTTTTACTGTGGGAGAGCCACGTTTCGGCATGAATAGGCCGGCTCGACCGGAGTGATACCACGGCCTCACTAAACCGGTGAGGGAGGATACCGCAGGCCTATACCACAACCCCTTCCCCCGTCCCCCTCCCCATCCCCCAAAGGTCGGCAACGCACTTGTGACGCCTCTGGTGTTGCGGGTGTCCACGGGCGGCGGTAATCGCTTACCATCAGGCGATACGTCTGCTCGTTTGCCCAGTATTCCATTAAAAAAAAAAATTGCATGAACACTTCAATTTTATTTACGTTTATGTATAGATGAAGGGACACTTCATAAATAAAAAAAATCACACCTAAAATGTAACTACTTCGTACCTAAATTTTAAAATGGCCCTAGTGACAATCTCCATCCCCATAGTGATCTGTGCTCGTCTGCCTACTATAAAAACTATTTTATTTACATTCTAATCGCGCTAGACGCTTAAACAAGATAATATCCTTGTAGACTTTTAATATAAATAATAGGTCTTTACCTATGAAATTGCCGTGAAGATGCCCTTCTTGTAAAAATCAGCTGGACGGGAGGCAACAAACTCTTCAAAGGCAATTTGTACTGCCTCTCGGGAATTGAAATTTTTACCCACTAAAAAGTTGTCTAAATTTTGGAAAAAGTAATAGTTGGTAGGTGCAAGGTCTGGTGAGTATGGCGGATGAGGGAGAGCTTCCAACCCCAGCTCTTACAGCTGCTTCACGACAACCTGCGACTACATACTGCGCAACAGACAGCCTCCAAGCTGCAAGAGCTGGGGTTGGAAGCTCTCCCTCATCCGCCATACTCACCAGACCTTGCACCTACCGACTATTACTTTTTCAAATATTTAGACAACTTTTTAGTGGGTAAAAATTTCAATTCCCGAGAGGTAGTACAAAATGCCTTTGAAGAGTTTGTTGCCTCCCGTCCAGCTGATTTTTACAAGAAGGGCATCAATAAACTGCCAATGCATTGACAAAGATGCGTCAATTGCATGGGTGATTACTTCGAATAACAGAAATAAAAAAGTTTGAAAAAATAAGTACTTTCCCTTATTGCATACAAAACGGCAATTTCATAGGTAAAGACCTATTAGATTAAGTAAAACTCAGACGAGGAAACAGGAGTATGACGAAAGATTGACGTTTTTCCCAATAGCATACGCATTGCAACTATTAAAAAAATGTACATACGTGTCAGTCATGTAATTCATACACAATATTAGATTTCCCAACGAAGAACCAACAAACAATGACCACTATTCACCACTGTCATTATTTGTACGTCAGAAACGAATGATAAGATCAGTAAAACGTTTCAATGCAACCGCAGGAACTTTACGGTATTAATTAATGCTTAGTAATATAGGTTAATGAGATAGGTACCTACTTTACGGTTTACGGAGGCAAATGGACAAACGGGACACCTGACAATGACTACCAAAGACCATAGACATCAACACCCCTACACCTCAAGAAACTTTCGACTGGGTGAATAGATTTTCAAGATTATTTTTTTATTTGAAAGCTGGTGCTTCCGTGTGAATTTTGTCTAGTTATAAGTCTTTATATTATACATTAAGTACCTATGTGCGCGACAAATTCACGCATAAATAACTTAATATCACGCAGCACGCTAACCGATTTCGATGGTTATTTTTTTATTTGAAAGCTGGTGCTTCCCGCGTGGACCCATTTCAGTTTGGTTCAGTTCTTGAAGTCGGTTTTTTTTTGGTAAAACTAATATTATAATTTTTTTAACCGACAAGGAGGTTCTATGTTCCACTGTATGTATTTTTTTTATGTATGTTCACCGATTACTCCTTCAATTGTGGAACGATTTTGAATTTTTTTTTTTATTCGAAAGGGTATGCTCCCGAGGTGGTCCCATTGCCACCAAATCAGGATCTGATGATGGGATCCCAGGGTAATCGAGGGAAACCCTCAATTTTTATCGGCACATACTATGTTTTTCGTATATTTTCTGACTTTACACCGGTATTTGCGTCTAGTAGTCATCATTTTATGATGATGAGCTGATGATGTAAGGCACAACTCCTTAACGGTTAGGAGTTGGAGGATAAATCTTTAAATATCATATGTATATATGTTACCTTTAGTCGTATTCTTTCAAATTATTTAGGTAAGCTGATGATGGAAGGTGGAAGGTACAACTCCTCAACGGTTAGGAGTTGGAGGATAATTCTTTCAATTTCATACGTATCTAAAGACCTTCAGTCGTATACTTTCAAGTTATTTAGGTGAGCTGATGATAGAAGGTTAAACTCTTCAACAGTTAGGGATTAGAGGATGATTTTAATATTACACGTACGTATAGACCTTAATTTATATCTTTGATGATGAAATTTAATGAAATAGTTTAACTTACTACTTACCTACGATTGTTTGCACTAAAAACTGAAAAATAAAAAACTTTTTATAAAAAAAACCGATTTCCAAAAAACAACCAACGAAAACTCTCTGCAAAAAACCCCTTAAAAGCGTAAAATAAACTGGTTCTTCATAAATTGCCTATACCTAATTTTTATTCATTTAAATAGTAGTATTAAAATGTGTGCTAGGTACCTAAAATCTGTTTGAAGTCGGTGCTAAGCCAAAAAGAATACAAACGAACAATTACAAAAGTCTAAGCGATAGTCACTTGGCACCGACTTCAAACAGATTCTACGTACCTAGCACACATTATAATACTACTATTTAAATGAATAAAGAATTAGGTATAGGCAATTTATGAAGAACCAGTTTATTTTACGCTTTTCAGTGTTTTTTTGGCAGAGAGTTTTCGTTGGGTGTTTTTTGGAAGTCGGTTTTTTTTTAATTCTTTAAAGTGTTTCATGGCTAAACCGCTGCACCGATTTCAATAATATTTGGCATGGACATACTTTGATCCTTGAGTTCACTCAAAGGATTTCCATTGTATATTTTATCCAAACCGATTCAATGGTTTAGCTGAGAAAATGTTGCAGACCGACACATTTACTTTCGAGTTTATAATATTAGTATAGATTCATCAACAACCCATAACGTTCCACTGCTGGGCTCGGGTCTCCTCTCAGGAGAGGGTTAAGGCCATTCGTCCCCACGCTGGCCGAGTGCGGGTTGGGGACTGGCAACACAACGTTGTGGCTACGTGATCTTGTCGTTGAATGTTTTAAGCCGCCCAAAGGCCTCCAACTAAGCTTCACGACTGTTATCATATGATAACAACCGAGACCGACTGCTTGACGTGACCTCCGAATCACGGAGACGCTTATGGTAACATGCCCCTAGCGGTCTCCCATCCAGATACTGACCGCATCGTCGTTGCTTACCCTCGGTGATTAAAAAAAAAATCATTTTTATTAAAATGGAATTGAATAGAATAAATTTTTTCCTACCCGATTCACATAGGTAAATTAAAATAAATTGCTATAGCATTTACAGAAATTGGAATTTATATTAGGTATACTAACTGCCCCGAAATACTTCGTTCTGTGACAAGTAGGTACCTGACGCAGTCCAATTAAAAAATAATTAAATTTAAAGTTTTTAAATTTTTTCCCTCACAATGAACCGTCCTTGTGACACGAAAAAAAACTGAATTAATTGAGCGTTTCTCGAGTGTTGGCTTAGCAACCCATTTGGCGAATAATTTTATATATCTAAGTAGATAAAACAATTTAAATTATTCTTTGTTTTTTGATAACATGAATCATATTATATTTTTCTACTAATATTATTGTTTGTCGTCCATCTTAACAAAAAACAATGACGTCGCTCTAACTCAGCACAACGCAATTCGTCACTTATTCATTAACTCAAATACGTAACACAGGAAAATATTTACACAGTAAAATGACAATAAATAGGGAAATACCTACACCAATGTTACTCCATTAATTAAAATCTGAATCTTTAATACTATTTCTAATGCGTAACACTGTTTTCCTTGTTACTGGGTAAATCCGAAAAATAGTAAACAAGCCTTAAGAGAGTATTTGGTTTAATGTTTTAAGCTTCCTAACTCATAACTTACAACTTACTTATAATTACCATAAAGTAAGTTGTCAAAAATAGTACAAAAATACAGGAAAAAATACGAAATTTTAAGATTGTAAAAGTTCCATGTGAAACAAGCTAGTTACATAGAACTACTGGAATTAAACCCAACCGACGAGACAACCTATTCTCACAGCGCTCGTGCTCAGTGTTAACGTTAAAAAGCGCGCCCTTCCCGAAAGCTTCTTACGCAATGCCGCCCCTTTCATAAATTATGTAACTCTGCAAAACCTTTCAGGAAAAAAAATGCGTTATTCTAGGTGTAGTCTACTGCCCTCCTGCTATTAACTACTTCTCCGAAGAACCGAGTTCAAAACACTATTAGTTAGCGTTATTCTAGGTGTAGTCTACTGCCCTCCTGCTATTAACTACTTCTCCGAAGAACCGAGTTCAAAAACACTATTAGTTAGAATGATATCAATTGTCATTTCTCATCTTCAAACTAAGTATCCCGCTATTGACTGATTTCAATATTTTCTTTATTGTCTTTTGAGGACATCAAAAATGTTATCCTATCTATACGCTCTAATGCTGTGGAGCATGATGGCAGTAGCGTAAGGCCCACGTCATCCCTCTTCCTAAAAAGAGTGCCTCACTTCCTGAACATTTTCACCCTATTTCTATTCTATACTGCCTGAATATTGTCGCTCTATTTCTGTTTTACCCTTCCTGAAAATTTTCGCCCTATTTCTATTCTTCCCTTACTATCCAAATGCTTGAGGTCAGTGCATATAAGCAGCTTTCAGAATTCACTTACAGACAAGTCTGTTCTTATTTCTGAGGACTTTTATTTTTTTATTCTGTAATTTCTGAGGTCTTTTTATTTTGTCTGCCACTGCCTAACCGTATGGTACTAACTTGATAAGAAATATTTAAAGTAACGGAAAATATTTCGATGAACATAATTTGGAATGGAGCAATGACCTATTTATGTAAATTAGGATTTTTACTCTTACCACAATAAAAAACAATAAAGGGAACGCCTCAAGACGATCGACGAAGAGATTAGACCGTGTATGCTCAATTAAACTGTAATATAAAATATAGATTTGTTGACCATAAGAAACATTGTTTTTATTACTTAAAAAATATTTTTTAATTTATGGTGTACCTCCAAAAAATTTTATCTTCCTAGATGTACCTTGAACCCAACAAGTTTGCGGAACACTGGTGTAGTCCACACGTCCACAGGCCAGGTGGTGTGATGATTTGCGCAAGACGGCTGGCAGGAGCTGGATGCGAGAAGCCGAGGATCGAACTAAGTGGCGTGCAATTGTAGAGGCCTATGTCCAGCAGTGGACTGCGATAGGCTGATGATGATGATGACTTTCCATATAATTATATAAAATATCATAACTGGTAGCATAATAAACAACGAAATAGATTGGGATTTTATGTCTTAGAAAAAAAATTGGAGGCTTCATACAATTATAACTATTATAAGGTATTGAATCACTAAGTAAGTAGGTAATAAGCAAAATATTTACGGCTCCGTCCACTAGTATCCATTGCTTAAATCCCCTTTTTTTGTGCGGAAATCCCTTCGGATACCACCTTCTTGTGGCTATGTCGGACTCGAACCGGCTAAAAACCGCACACCGTCTCGGGTCTCCCAACACGCCGGACATTCTGCCAGCGTATGGAGCACCATGTCCACGGTAGGGCTATCGCAGTGGTGACACTTAGGCGTTGGCTCCTTGCGGATCAGACACAGATAATCTCCGAAGCATCCTTTTCTAGTGATTTCTGCGTCAGCCGGGTCCCGTGATGCCTCTCGAGCCAATCCTCCATAACGTGTCTTACCGCCGAAATAACGGCTTGCCCAGCGCTCGGTTGCCCAAGTCGTTCCTTCTATTCCTTCACGAGGACCTGGCGGAGTTGGGATTTCTGATCTTCGATTACTCGAGTCTCAGTACTCCTACCCAACTCCCGCACCTCCTTGCGCCACTCGTTAAGAGCCGCAAGGGCTCTCGCCTCCAGGTCCCATGGTGGAGTTCCCGTGGGGATTTATTTAGATTTTGGTCCACATCGCTCCCATAAGGTAACTATTTTATTTTTCTTCCATTTTGATCTCCAATGCTCTATGAGAATATCCTGCTTATCCTTTTAAGTTAATAAAACAACATCTCTCATATTGCTAGTTCTGTTGTCAGAAACTCGCTATAAAAATCAATAAAAGTGAATTTTGTCTTGTCAAACGTTCTAAATATCAAGAATTGACTTATACTGGATATGTAACACTAAAAATAAACGGCACTTAAATACATACATACAATAAAAGCATTTTGGAAATGATGCGCGGACATTCCTATATTTCGGCAATATATGACATCTTTTACGTTAAGTATAACTCAAATTTTAACTAGTTGAACTTATTTTGAATATGGGGATAATATAGAACTGAGAATGAATGCGGGTTCAAAAACACTTCGTAGGAGGATCGAAGTTCAAAATTAAAATAAATCTTCCAGGGGGTTTAAGCAGGGGATCCTAGTGAATGGAAATGTTTATTTTACAATCTTTTTATTATATTATTTCCATTTCTTTATTTTCTCGATGACAGTTCTAATTTGATAGTTGTAGTGTTGTGACCAAGTAAGTAATGATATCGATCGCATATATTTATTATATTTTGAACAAAGACAAATACAACAAAAACATTCAAATATTTTTTTGGAAACTAGGAATACTCAATGACCCACCACCATTTTGTGTTTGTTTTAATCTGTCACTCGCAACAAGACGGTCGTGCTTTAAAGTCACTACATTTCTGTTCGCTGAGTTTTTCACATTATCCATACATACGTTACATTGTGTATTTTGTGTTCCTCCTTGTTGATTGCTGCCCAGCTGTCAAATGCCTAAAGGATCTGTTCTGAAAAGGCAGGCGAGAGAACTGGTGATCAAGGTTCGTAATTACTTTGAAGCAGAGTTTCAAAATGGTGGCCCGCTATTACCACTGTCGCAAGTGCGAGAGCGTGTTTAGGCCGCATTAGGAATTAGTGGACCTACAATTTCAAAAATTACTACCGGTACAAGCGGCACACAGGAAAATAAGCTTCGTACGCCGAAGAAAAAAAGCCAACCACGTCGTGTGACATCGGTTGACAACTTCGACGCTGTCGTTATTCGCCGTCATATATATGACTACTACTTGCGCAAAGAAATTCGTTGGAATTTCTTTGCGCAAGCAAAAAACTTGTTGTTTCTTTACGTGAATGTGATTCCATGGCCAAAAATCGTCATTTAGCTTGGTTTTGAAAGAAATTGGATTTTCTTATAAAAAATCGAACAAACGTAAAATATTGATGTAGCGTCACGACGTTGCTATGGCTCGCTGCGAATTTTTAAGCTAAGCCAAAAAAATATCGGATTGGTCAAATGTTATTTTCACTGACCAGACTTGGTTAAATGCAAACCACAGAGTATCTAAGAATATCTTCGTCTGTTTATTGTCGATGGCGCCATTTGTAGTTCCTATGCATTTGATGTTTTCTTGTAATCAATTGTTATGAGACATTATTATAAATATTCAAAACAATTTTTTTAACAAGGATGCTAAGAGGATGCTCCATATTAGCTGTCTTTTTGTTGTCTCTGATAGTTTTCTACAAACTGTTCTTGACGCACCAATCTATGACATCATCGTCAAATCACATCATTTACTGTTACCGTTTTGTACAATTTACTATCCATTATTATCAAAGAACTACCCGTTAACTTGCAAATACCTACTACTACCTTCTTTTTTGACGGGGATGAAAATCCCTTCGGCTCTCCAGCTCCGCCAGCCAGGTATATGGTGATTCCACTAAAAATTTCAAGGTAGTAGAGCCCCTCTATCTGGCAGCTTGCGGCCCTGTCGAAGGCTGGTATCGCCTTAGACGTCGTTTACGCTCAGGATCGGCCCTCTCCCGATCCCATTCAACGGTCTCTTTCTGGAGCATTACAGCTTCACAGAAAGAGACCACTGCGCCCCAGCCTTTTCACCCGCCAGCATGGCAGCAATGATTGCTGGCGGGGATAGGTCTCGTGGTCGACTAGGACTTCGCATTCAGATGGACACACGGGGCAATCCTCCAGCGCATGCTGAGCGGAGTCCCAGTCGACTGCGCAGTGGTGGCATTGTGCCGTCTCAAATACCTAATGATAATTTTTTATGTCACTCAATATTTAATTTCGTCAACCCCATAACATTTGATGTTTCATTGACGTCTATTACATTATGTTTATAGTTAATGTAGGTACCTAAGTTTTTTTTTTATTATTAAAGACAACTCCCGCACTAGGAATAAATACTGTGTCGCGGGGGACTTTACAAACATACATTAAACGGACACAAAGAACACACAGACTCAGAACAACAATTTGTGGTTCACACAAAGTGCTGTCCTACGTGGGATTTGAACCCACGACACTTGGCGAAGTAGGAAACGGCGTCGTGACCGTTAAACCACTAGGCCAAACGTGCAGTCATAATACTGATTGTTCATTTAATTCTTGTTCTTTCTTCGCTCAACCTGTTTTTACAAGGAAAGGATAATCAAAAATTCAATCCAAAAATGTAAAATAATTATTAATTATGTATACATAAAACTATTTTTAACTTAAAGGAAGGTAGGTGTTCGGGCACCTCTACGTTCAGGCATAAGTGGCAAACTTAAACAATTTAGCAATCATAAATACCTACACTACGTTATCGCTTTAATTCTTGTATTGTATGTTGTATGTAAAAACAAATTGATTTTCTCCTTCTCAAAAGTCAAGTTTTTAAATAAATCTACAAACCCTAAAATGAACGTGTTCAAAATTCAAATAATTATTTTGTGGAAACCTTACAATTACTTCTAACATTTTCTAGGAAAACTACCTACGTGTAACAAGGCTGACGATATAGGTACCTACACCGAATTACGTTTCTACTTATCGTAGAATTAGGGATTTTAACGGTAAGAGGCGATAATTGCCATCATTAACGTTACTCATACTACTGGATAATTACCGGAATAGGGGCCATGGAATATCCTACTAAGAAATTATTTTACTAGAACAATATTGAATGAAATTTTCCGTTGAAATGTGCGTTGTTTATGTGTATAAATAACATCTTTAACAGCTTAGAGACCTACATTAGGTTGACCCGGCTTATTTATAGTGCGACTATCAGATTAATTCGGGCACGCGCCTCTCGTCAGAGTGAATACACGAAGACTTACTTTATACATACATTCAATCGTAAGAAAGTGTAAGCTTTTTAGCCGACTACGGTGAAGCGAAGAGTGTTTGTATTCTAAACTACTGAACCGATTTTAAAGAATGAAACGTCAATAGATTCGTAATAATGGATCGGCTAAATAAATTTTATCAGAAGTTTACACGTCGTAGTGTTATTGTTTTTTAATTATTTTTTTCAATACTATAATATCCTCAAAAAAAAATCCTTGAAATATCTAGCTAGGGGACAGGTAGATATAATAACTTAAATTTGTAGTATAGAAATCTACGAGAAAGATGAAAGTAAGGTTTGAGTGCCGGGACGTCTCCAAATCTAATATTCCAGGACTTTTACAAATCTAGCTGTCCCGAGATTCGAGACTTTCGGGGACTTTCCGGACAATTCTCGAGACGAGACACTGTAGTCGAAGTTTTATTGTCATAATTTTTCTTTTCCAATCATTGAAAGAGTTTAACGACGAAATCATGATATTAGTTTATGCGCAATGACTTGGTACTACAGGTACTACGAACAAGCAGTTGCTGTGTGCCCCCTACTTCATCAACCTCATGATGTGGATTTTCATCGGATAGATCTTTAAAAAATATGGGTTTTTTAAAACAATGTTTCGTATATGGTATCCATTCTAACACACATCTAAATCTGAAAAAAAAAACACGAAAATAGCGTATTAAAAGGAAACTATCACAGCTAAGTACGATTTCTTAAGAAATAGTCTACCAACTAATTCGAGTTTAATAATAAAACGATCTAACAATAAAACGTCGTTACTACGGAACCGAACACGCACTTGGCCGATTTTTATTATTTACATTTGGTCAAAAATTAAATCCCTTCTACTAATTATTCTTACTCTTGACGCAAGTTTACGCATTTAATTAAAAGCTTGTTTTTAAATACTGTTTTTTTCCTCTTTTAATTCTTTCTTACTCTTTAGTTATCAGTTCACTGAACAAGATTCTCAGTCATGACTGTGCAAAATTAATCTTCAATATGGAGAGCTTCTATTGATTTTACTCTACTTATGCCGCATACCTACGCTTGACCTTGAGCTTCGAGTCTATCTATACAACGGTATGGCTGACGATACTACCCTGTTTTCTGTGTACTGAACAGGCTCATGTGTCTTAAGGCGGTATTGGTACCCTGAGGTGGGAACGCCCGCGATATGTAACATGTTTATACCCACTCATATTATTCAGTCGTCGGCACGTGTTTACGTTGGCTTTGATTAACCTAACCGCCTTAAGTTACGTTAAGTTAAACCATCTCGAGTTTGAGTTCTTTTGATTAGTCTTAGGTCTAAGTACCTTGGTCCTAATAATATCCATATGCACCCTATCAGATTTGATAATATAAAATCGTTGTATTTGTTAAGAATTACATTTGATTTGATGGATGACGAAATGCCAAGATTGGGTTTGTAGGAAGAGCAATAAAATAAAACAATTGTTGATGTTAAATAACATGGCGAAGAAAATAAAAGTATTACAACGACCCTGTTGCATCGCCAATAACAGCTGGACCAGCTGGTCATATCGCAAAAGTTTGTAAGTATGGATGGATGTTTGTTACTCTTTCACGCAAAAACTACTGAACGGATTTGGATGAAAGTTTACAGTAATATGGCTTTTACATCAGAATAACACATAGGCTACTATTTACCGCGATAACCGACATATACGCGAGAGGAGCCGCGGGCAACCACTAGTCTATACTAATATTATAAACGCAAAAGTTGGTAAGTATGGATGGATGTTTGTTACTCTTTCACGCAAAAACTACTGAACGGATTTGGATGAAACTTTACGGTAATATAGCTTATACATCAGAATAACTCTTAGGCTACTATTTGCCGCGATAACCGACATACATGTGGGCGGAGCCGCGGGCAACAACTAGTAATCAATAATCATGCAGCAAGAAGACTGTTGTAATAATACTGGCTTTATAGTGTTTTTATAACGTATTCAAAATTCTTCCTATTCTATGTAACTAGGTTACCATATACTTCAATAAAATAACAACTAGATGAAACACATCTTTTATTTTCAAATACAAAAATTACAACTAATCGTTATCAGCACGAAGTCTCTAGTATTTGTTTATAAAGAAAAATAATGCGTGTTTTCATATTAATTCATTGAAGTGATATTTGTGTGATTTTATTTTTTTGGGTACGAAACATAATAGTTCAAAATCAAAATCAAAAATGTTTTATTGGCACAGCAAAAATTACATATTCGTGTCTCTTGGCCTCCAAACTAAGTAAAAACTTGTAATATGGAAGCCAAGATGATGATTCCCTCTCGTAATTACGAGTACACATACAGAAAAAATAGCAACTGTATTGCCATAAAAACAATTAACAAGAGAAAAAAAAGGAGAAACAACAATACTATACAAAGTTAATAACAAGTTGATAACAAGCAAATAATTTAGTTTAAGTTTAGAGTTTATTAATGAGACAAAGGTATAAGTAAGTGTGATTTGTGCGTATGTGTGTGTGTGTGTGTGTGTGTGCTTACATGTGAGTGGGTGTGAGTAATTGCGTGCGTGCTTGTTAGCGAATTAGGAACTCTTAAGCATATTCTCAATCTCATCATAGCTGAGACCCATAAGCCATTTTGTGGTATTAATTCTACATTTTTGTTTCGTTTGCGCGTATATATTTTGTTGTTTGTTACATGCGTTGTATAAGTGCGTGCTGATTACATTATAGTGCCTTTTATACATTACATTTTGTACATTATAGTTCTTCGCATACTCTTCTGAGATGGCGAACCCAAATGGAGACACAAATGAGCGAGGTATGCGTAGTTCCTCTATTCCAATGTTCACCCTACATAATAGAGAAGGGTATAGTACGTGGAAGTTTAAAATGCGTAATTTTCTTATACATGAGGAGTTGTGGGAAGCGATCAGTGGCTACCCAACAGGGATGAACGTTTCCAATGTCACAAAGATGAGGAGCGATCAGAAGGCATTAACAAAAATTTGTCTTACCCTGGAATCATCTGCAATTACGCATGTCCGAAGTGCAACTACTGCAGCGGAAGCATGGAAAGCTCTACAAAATGCTTATGAGGACAAAGGTATGGGTCGGCGTTTATATTTAGAACGGAATTTATACAGATTGAGACTTGAAGATTTTGATAATAATATTAAGTCGTATATCAATGCTGTTATTTCCACTGCTCAAGATTTGGCGGATATAGACAAAGTAATAGATGATACGTCCATTGCTGCTATTCTATTGGGAGGTCTTACGTCGAGACCCATTGATTATGTCTCTCGAAAATAGTAATGTTATCGTTACCAGTGAACTGGTAAAGTCCAAATTACTGAACGAAATGTCCAAGGAAAGCTCGATAAAACTGGAAACAGCTATGAAGTCAAAGGTTGATGCCTCTTCTGTTAAATCAAAGGCAAAGAAAATTGTGTGCTATGGTTGTGGAGAACCAGGCCACAAGAGACCAAACGGTCCTCTGAAGAAAAATAATGTCATGAAAAGGAAGAATCCCACTAATAAGGACTCGACCTCTGTGTCTGCTTTAGGAGCAACAAATAATTATGACAGAGACAAATGGTACATTGATTCGGGCGCGACCAAACACATGACTTCAAGACGAGATTGGTTTGTAGACATAAAGCCTATTGATAATAAGGTAACAGTTGCAAACGGGACGAAGATTGACGCAGAAGGCATCGGTAAAATATCGATAAATACCGAAAGCAACGTCAATACAATTAATGATGTTATGTATGTACCTAACTTGCAAACAAATCTTTTATCTGTGAAGACAGCAGTTGAAAAAGGTTTTACTGTAATGTTTGATAAGTCGGGTTGTAATTTATTTAATTCAAAAACCTTCTCCTTTACAGGTGAAAAGGTTCTACATGGCTCGCCCAGTGGTGGATTGTACACACTTGATTGTGACGTAAATATTCCCCAATTTAGAGCCTATGACGTGCACTCTGATTCATTGTCTAAGTATCAGGTATGGCATAAGCGTTCAGGTCATTTATGTCGCGTCGGTATGAATCTGCTGAAAAATAGTCATAAGGTTATTGATTATAAGGATGTGGATAAAAATCCATGTGTTGCTTGTGTTCAAGCGAAACAAGCTCGTAAACCGTTTAAACCGATTACTTATAAAAGAGCAACTTCAATATTAGAACTGATCCACTCTGACCTTTGTGGACCAAGGTCAGTTAGCTCTTTTCAGGGTAATAAATACTTTTTAGTTTTTATAGACGATTTTTCGAGAACTATATTTGTGTATTTTGTTTCTTCTAAGACAGAGGTAAAAGATAGATTTTGTCATTTCCAGTCTATGGTTGAAAGACAAACTGGGGCTCAAATTAAAACAATAAGGACGGATAATGGAAAGGAATTCGTCAATAGTGAATTCTCAAGTTATCTTAGATCTTGTGGTATAAAGCATCAAACTACGGTACCATATAGCCCTCAGCAGAATGGTGTTACCGAGCGTACTAATCGCTCAATTGTAGAAAAGGCACGCTCACTTATGGCTGAAAGCGATCTTTCTAAAGTTTTTTGGGAAGATGCTGTTCGAACGGCTGTATACCTAAAGAATAGATGCCCACACCGTGCCTTAAATAATAAAACTCCCTACGAGTTGTGGAATGGTTGCAAACCAGACCTAGGTAATCTCAGAGTTTTTGGGTGTAGAGCTCTTATACATATACCTTCTTGTCACCGTAAGAAATTGGATCTCAAGGCTGATGAAGCTGTATTTGTAGGCTATACAGAAGATCCTAATACGTATCTTTTTAGAAAACCATCTTGTCCTAGCATCTTACAAAAGTCTAGAGACGTTACATTTTTTGAAGATTGTTTTTCTAGTTTAAATAATAGAAATGTCAACAATACTAAGACTTCTACTGAACCTTTAGTACTGTCTAATAGTCTCTCTATACCGGAAGAAAACGGTACAGTTCAAGAGTTTTTTGATCAAATTCCAGTGGTCACTGTTGAACCAGCTCCAGGCCATACAGTTGTCACTGAAGATCAGACTGCTGAAACTGATCAATTCTTTGAAGCAATTGAGGAAGAAGTAGTTTCTACTAGTCAAAATGATGGACATAGATATCCATCACGAGATCGAAAACCTCCTAATTACTTCTCATACCAAGTGTCTAGTCAAGTGTCTGATGAGCCTAGAACTTATAATGAGGCTATATTGGCTGATGATGTCGATAAGTGGCAGATGGCAATGACAGATGAATATAATTCATTGATGAAGCTGAAGACATGGAAATTGGTTAACAGAGAAAACAAGAAAGTTATACAATGTAAATGGGTCTTTAAGTTAAAGAAAGATCCAGCAGGAAATGTTGTGAAGTACAAAGCAAGATTAGTTGCTAAGGGATTCACCCAGACGCCAGGTGTAGACTATTTTGAGACATTTTCTCCTGTCGTGCGGCACTCCTCTTTACGTACTCTACTGGCTCTCGCAGCTGAATTTGGTTTGAAGATGCGTCACTTGGACATTGACACTGCATTTTTAAATGGGGATCTGCTAGAGAAAGTCTACATGGAGCAACCTCAAGGTTTTAAAGTAAAAGGTATGGAGAACAAAGTGTGTCTCTTACAAAAATCCTTGTATGGACTTAAACAAGCTCCACGTGCCTGGAATATAAAGTTAGATGAAACTTTATCGTCTTTTGGTTTTGTGAAAACTCCATCTGAACCATGTGTGTATACCAAACTTTTTGGAAAAGAGTTGGTTATAGTTGCAGTCTTTGTCGATGATATAATTCTTTTTTATAGAAATGACAAGACGTGTGACATTGTCAAAAATGACTTGAAAAAATGTTTTTCGATAAAAGATTTGGGCTATTTAAGCTATTATCTTGGTTTAAATATAACCAGGAAAAATGATGAAATAAAAGTACATCAGAAAAATTATATAAATAATCTTTTACAAAAGTTTGGAATGCGGAACTGTAAAACTTGTACAACTCCAATATCTGGAAAACTAGAGGTCAGTACCAGCAATGATAGTGATCATAATCTAGAAGTATATCCCTATCAAGAATTAATTGGTTGCCTCATGTTCCTGAGTGTTAATACTCGTCCAGACATCGCATACGTGACTAGTTACCTGAGTCAGTTCAATACTCGGTACAACAAGACTCACTGGTTAGCCGCGAAGAGAGTGTTACAATATCTAAAAGGCACTTTAGATTACTCGATTTGTTATAGAAAATCAGATATGCCACTTGTAGGATTTTGCGATGCCGATTGGGCAAACTGTGATATAGATCGCCGTTCTTATACGGGTTACTGTTTTAAATTAGCAGGCAGCCCGGTTTCATGGGCTTCAAGGAAGCAGCAAACCGTAGCCTTGTCCTCAGCGGAAGCCGAGTATATGGCAATAACTGAAGCTACGAAGGAAGCGATTTATTTAAGGAGATTTATCACTGAATTAATTTCAGATCCTATGGTAAGGCAAAAGTTATTACCTAATACCATAACTGTTTGTACCGATAGTCAGAGTGCACAGAGTTTAGCTTTAAATCCGGTACACCACCATAGGACGAAACATATAGATACCAAATATCACTTTATTAGAGAAAAGATTAGTGATAATTCGGTAAACTTAAAATATATCAAATCAAGTGATATGCCCGTTGACATCTTAACTAAACGATTGCAGCGTGTGGCACATGATAGATGTGTACTAGGCTTAGGTTTAGTGTAAATATATTTTACACGTTTACTTTGGTACTTAGTTATACATTTTCATACTGTTTTCTTTTAATTGATATATTTTGAGTTCATTTTTATGTTTTATTTACTCTAGAGAATTTTGATTAAGGGGGTGTGTTGTAATAATACTGGCTTTATAGTGCTTTTATAACGTATTCAAAATTCTTCCTATTCTATGTAACTAGGTTACCATATACTTCAATAAAATAACAACTAGATGAAACACATCTTTTATTTTCAAATACAAAAATTACAACAAAGACAAACGTTCCTGATGCCCTAAGCTATGCTCAAAATTAAAATGGAGATAGGCGGGCCATGCCGCTAGAATGTCATAACATATAAGTACCATGCGGGTGACAGTATGGCCACGACCAGCTGGCTACAGAAAGAGAGACAGACCCCAAGCACGTTGGGCAGAGGACATCTCACACATATGGCTAACAATAACAAGGGGTTCTTGCTTATCCATTAAAAAGTGTTAATATAATTAAATTAAAATAAAGGCCGATTGAAAACCATATAAAAGGTATAAAAATCTATAAAAAATAATACATAATTAGCTAAACCCCGCGGTGTTACCCGCGGTACTTGTTGTAGCGCGGGTAACGCCGCGGGGCGAAGCTATTCTAAAAAAAAGCGGCCAAGTGCGAGTCGGACTCGCGCATGAAGGGTTCCGTAGTAGCAAGTAACATAATACAGACAGACAGACATGACAAATCTATAAGGGTTCCGTTTTTTCCTTTGGCACGGAACCCTAAAACGTGAAATCCGTTAGACAGTTCGGAGTTAATCGTGAGCAACAACGTGACACGAGAAATACACATAATAGATATAAAATATGTCTAATGAAAAAATATAAATCTGAATAATTTTAAAGTAAATAATGATGATACAAACTTGTATAACTGTACTAGTGGTTGCGCGCGGCTCCGCCCGCCTATATGTCGGTTATCGCGGCAAATAGTAGCTATTCTGTAGTTATTCTGATGTTTAAGCTATATTACTGTAAAGTTTCATCTAAATCCGTTCAGTAGTTTTTGTGTGAAAGAGGAACAAACATCCATCCATCCATCCACACTTACAAACTTTCGCGTTTATAATTTTAGTAGGATGTGATTCAACCGTCAATAAATAAAAGGTTTCTTTATTTTACTTATATACCTACCTATCTTGCTAAAGCCTCGGCAATAAATCTGACCACAGAAAACCTTTTATAAAAAAAAAACATCCAACGAAAACTCTCTGCCAAAAAAACACTAATCGTATGTATTATTTTTGGCTTAGCACCGACTTCAAACAGATTTTAGGTACCTAGCACACATTATAATACTACTATTGAAATGAATAAAGATTTAGGTATAGGCAATTTATGAAGAACCAGTTTATTTTACGCTTTTAAGTGTTTTTTGGCAGAGAGTTTTCGTTGGATGTTTTTTGGAAGTCGTTTTTTTTTTATAAAAAGTTTTTATTTTTCAGTTAGGTAAGTAGTAAGTTGAACTATTTCATCAAATTTCATCATCAAGAATACAAATTAAGGTCTATACGTACGTGTAATATTAAAATCATCCTCTAATCCCTAACTGTTGAAGAGTTTAACCTTCTATCATCAGCTCACCTCAATAACTTGAAAGTATACGACTGAAGGTCTTCAGATACGTATGAAATTGAAAGAATTATCCTCCAACTCCTAACCGTTGAGGAGTTGTACCTTCCACCTTCCATCATCAGCTAACCTAAATAATTTGAAAGAATACGACTAAAGGTAACATATATACATATGATATTTAAATATTTATCCTCCAACTCCTAACCGTTAAGGAGTTGTACCTTACATCATCAGCTCATCATCATAAAATGATGACTACCAGACGCAAATACCGGTGTTACTTCAGAAAATATACGAAAAACATAGTATGTGCCTATAAAAAATGAGGGTTTCCCTCGATTTCCCTGGGATATCATTATCAGATCCTGATATGCTGGCAATGGGACCACCTCGGAAGCATACCCTTTCGAATACATTTTTTTTTTTCAAAATCGGTATACAACTGACGGAGTAATCGGTGAACATACATAAAAAAAAATACACACAGTGGAACATAGAACCTCCTCCTTTTTGGAAGCCGGTTAAAAATTATATTTTGTTAGTCGGTTCATATTCAAATTTTGTGGTATTATCGAAGGTTACTTTTGATAGTTTTGATAATACCATATTACGAATTACCCCAAGGCCTTCAAGTCTTCAAGATAACAAACAAATATATTTACTTCCTTGGTGGGGCATTGGTAGCGTGTACGACTGCTGCGCTTGAGGTGTCGGGGTCGATTCCCAGGTCGGACCAAATGTTTGTATTATCTGCAAATATCATAGTTTATATAGTTTCGAAGTTTGGGTGTTTTCTATGTATGATATGTATGTATTTACAAAAAAAGTATATAAATATTATATCGGTCAACCTAGCTGTAATACTCGTAGTACCTACAAGCTTTGTTTAGTTTGAAGCTAGATGAAGTTGTTTGTGAAACCGAAATATTGATTTTATTTATTTCTATCGATTATTGTATTGTAGAAACCTTAATAAACGAATTCTGACCATAACAATGATCTAATTAAGAGTGGATGGATAACTAGGTAGTAATCCAATGACTGCAGGGACTGTGTAGTAGGTTCGATTCCTTCATGTTTCATGAAGAATTAATTGTAAAGTCACTCACGACGTAGACTACGTTCCTGGTAAAGGTATGATCTTAAAAAAAATGTAGTTGGGACGTCTATTTTTTATTAATTCCGCTCGTATGTATATCTATACTAATATTATAAACGCGAAAGTTTGTAAGTATGGATGGATGGATAGATGGATGTTTTTTACTCTTTCACGCAAAAACTACTGAACGGATTTGGATGCAACTTTACAGTAAAATAGTTTATACATCAGAATAACATATAGGCTACTGTTTGTCGCGATAACCGACATATACGCGGGCGGAGCCGCGGGCAACAACTAGTAATAATATTTAACAAGTCGATTAGTAGAGTAACTAATCAAGCCTTGGTATTGTGAATCAGGTTTTTTTAACCATGGGGTTAAATTCATGTGACCATCTCAGATCAAATAAAAAAGTTAGATAACGCACCGCCTTGTGCTTACAAGTATCGACAACTTATACGATACTGACGAAAAGTAGCGTAGTTTATAGCATAGTTACTGCGTATCGCGTGTGTTTACTTGGAACTACGCGCCTTGCTTCAACAAGAACAAGGCGGTGCGTTATCTACCTTTTTTTAATTGATCTGAGGTGACCATAGACAAGCAAGAAAATACACAGGACTACGTGAGACTGCTTTTCTCAGGATAACCTATTTAACAAGGAAGGATAAATGTAATTATCTATATCTTTTATACAAATAAATAAAATTGGAGTGTCTGTTTGTAATATTTAAATAACCGTTTTTTACTAAATGCATAATTATGAATGTACATAATAAAATATCATTTTTTAAAATTTTTGTCAGTCTGTCTGTTAGTTCCGGCTAATCTCTGGAACGGATGGACCGATTTCGACGGGGCTTTCACTGGCAAATAGCTGATGATATAAGAAGTAACTTAGGCTACATTTATTAGACTAGCTTCGCCCCGCAGCTTTGCCCGCGGTTACAACTACAAACGCCGGTAATACCGCAGGGCTCAGAGTATATAATAATAGGAGCTGCGCATCAATAAACAATGTGGCGAAAACTAATACTAATAACTAAACTAATTATTTTAGTTATTCCTTTTGAGAGACACAGATGAAGCTGTGGGGGTCAGCAAGTCTATATATGTAATAAAACTGTAAAAGGTTGATGTCTGTACGTCAAAGATATAAAAAATAAACTAATGATGGGATCTTTATGAGAGTAACTGAACCCAAAACAACAGATTTAAAAAATGATGTCTTTATGTTTGTGCTCGCTAATCTCAAAAGTGGCTAAACCGATTTAGATGCTTATGAATTATTATGAATATATATATGAATTATCTTTTGTGTATTCTGATAATTTCACATAACACTTTGTTTTATATCAATCGGTTGACAAATAAAATAGTTGTATTTTACAACGCGATAAACGTCGAGTACGCGGGCGGAGTTGCAAGCAATAGCTAGTATTAAATAATTTAAAATGGCTGCGTTTCAGAAATTAATATTGTTGTCATTCCGTTAGTCATAGATATGGGGAAACACATTTCTTATTATGGTCGTCAGCTGACTATTCATAGCCGTACAGTAGAGATGTTATGGAACAGTTATAGTTACTTAGTATTCATTCTTTACACTTATTTTTATGAAATTAAGAGGAAAACACGTGTTTACCGCTTATTTACATGATGTTTGTCTCAAGTTTAAGTGAGTAAGTCTTAAGATTTCCTCTGATTCAGCTAATCAAAGGACAAGTGTTTGCCAAAAACGTATTCTATTGAGTTTCTAAGACATGTTCTGAGGGATTCAAGTCTTTAAATTATATTCGAGGATTTAGCTCTTCAAGGATATAAGAAAACCTAATACCTTTAAACGAGATATTCGGAAACGGCTCCAACGATTTTCATGAAATTTAGTATACAGAGGGTTTCGGTGGCGAAAAATCGATCTAGCTAGGATGAATCATTACCTAGCAAAGGTCGGTTATCCAGGTACTCTTTAATGAATCAAGCCTATGTTATACAAAAATCCCGACTGAGCGGAGACTTTGTTTCTTTAATCATTTTCAGTATCACTACCATAGTTAACACAAAGTTTTTTTTTAATTGTAATGTACCCTGTGTCGAGGGTGACGATACAAACATTCATGCAAGGAACACCCAGATTCAGAACAACAATTTGTGGATCACACAAAGTGTTGCCCTATTTGGGATTTGAACCCACAACACTCAATGCAGAAAGAAACGGCTAGGTGACAGCTTAAACAACTTTTACATCTGTGCAGTAATATACAATATATGTATATGTATTTAGAAACACATAAATAAATTTTCAGGGATCTCGTAAAATAAATCTCGCAAAATTTTAACAAAAAAACCGACTTCAAGAACTGGAACCCAATTGAAATAGGTCCACACGGGAAGCACCAGCTTTGAAATAAAAAAAGAATTATCAAAATCGGTTCACCCAGTCGAAAGTTCTGAGGTAACAAACATAAAAAATACAGTCGAATTGATAATCTCCTCCTTTTTTTTGAAGTTTGGTAAAAAAAAATTAAGTGTTATGTACTAAGACCAGTAGAATACCTTTTGAACACAATACCATATAATCATCCCACCAAAAACATTTTCATGTAAAATTTTGCCAAGACGACTGCATATGGCTTAGCCTGTGAAAAAGATATCAGATCTCGTGTCGCGTTACGAGAACGTTACTTTACATTTAATTCAAGCTCCAAAAGTACCTATAGACCAGGGTAGAAGCCTTTAAAGATTATAAAAAGTGAAAAAAAAAATAGTAGGATGAAACCCATTAGAAAAGGAGGAGAATATTATAAAAATGAAAGGAAAAATAATTTACGGGCGATCTGAGGTCGGGAAGGGGATGGGGGGAGGTTTTAAGGGTAAAAAACGGTTTTTCTCGATTTCCGGCAAAAGCAAAAGTCCTATGGAAAAAAGTCAAATGGCAAAGTTGTAGGTAATAAAAAGGTGTAAACTTTTGTATTCACACTATTATCACATAACCTCAAAATTTATATGAAAAATTCAAAAAACCAAGTTATTGGTTTTTTATTTTTATCTTTTACAATTTTCTTTTTTTTTCACGAAATTTGATGAAAACTTACCTTTTTATGTCCCAAATACGCTGTAATTTATTTGATTAGAAATATTTACTTTTTCACCATTATCGTAAATATATTTTTAATAACAAACTTTTGGCCGATTTTCATATATTTATGAAAGGTAAGATTAATGAGCTTATAATATTGTAAGATCTAAGAATAAAGTATTTACATTTAATAGTACGATTTACATTTATATTTATATATAATGAGATTTTCTATGACATAAATGTAATAAGCATTAAATAAATCAACTTTTTCATTGAAACAAATTGCAGCAATCACATTTTTTAGATAAAATTATTTATAATGATTAAAAAAAATCTAATTCGAGTATTTTTCGATTTTTTGCATTTTCTGAGAAGATTTACTATGGTAACATTTTTTTTTCCACCATCGGAAAGTAGAAATTTCAACGAACAGAAAACATACCAACTTTTTGAAAATAGCTGATATTTTGATGGGTGAATTTTCGATTGAAAATTAGGATGCTTTTTCGATATTAGTTCAATATAAGGTGAAAAAATAACTATTTCTAATCAAATAAATTACAGCGTATTTGGGACATAAAAAGGTAAGTTTTCACCAAATTACGTAAAAAAAAAAGAAAATTGTAAAAGATGAAAATAAAAAACCAAAACCTTGATTTTTTTAATTTTTCATATAAATTTTGAGGTTATGTGATAAAAGTGTAAATACAAAAGTTTACATCTTTTTATTACCTACAACTTTGCCATGTGACTTTTTTCCATAGGACTTTTAGTTTTGCCGGAAATCGAGAAAAACCGTTTTTTACCCTTAAAACCTCCCCCCATCCCCTTCCCGACCTCAGATCGCCCGTAAATTATTTTTCCTTTCATTTTTATAATATTCCCCTCCTTTTCTAATGGGTTTCATTCTACTATTATTTTTTTTGGTTTTAAAACTTATCGACACTGGTCTACTACTCTAGTAACGTTCAATAAATAGCAATAGGCTAATAGGTAATGGCGAGACTTGCGAGACTCTTGCGCAAGACCAAGACTGGTCTTGTGGGCAACACTAATGTCATGAAGAGCCAAGCTTCTGAATCTACACACCCTAAGAGTTAGGGTGTGTAGATTCAGAAGCTTGGCTCATGTCAGTAAAAATGTATGGCTTCGCCGTTTCGATACAGTCACGAAGGCGAAATGAACGCCTTTTGTGTTTGCAAATATCTAGTTTTGGAAGTAATGTGTTATGGGAATATTTAGTTTCTGAAGTAACGAAACAGCCAAGCCATACATTTTTACTGAGATATAGAGTTTGTGAAGTTAGGCTTGGTAGAGTTAGGGTGTGTAGATTCAGCAGCTTGGCTCTACATTAGATCTGATATCTTTTCACAGGGTAAGCCATATGCAGTCGTCTTGGCAACATTTTACATGAAAATGTTTTTGGTGGGGTTTCATTTGTTTTTGTAAGTTGCTTAAGGTTGCTTTTTTTTTTTTTTTTGGGGTGTATTTCTTGCACATCTTCTTTCTTCTTTCGAAAAAGTTTGTATACCAAAAATAAAACCTCTAACAAAACAAAAAGTCTCATACAAACTTCCACCCCCCAATTTTGGGGGTTGGGGGGCAAAAGTAATAGGTTTATGATTTTTGTTGTTGTTTGTATACTAAACTTAGTTTACACACCAAATTTCAGCTTTCTAGCTCTTCAGGAAGTACCCAGTTTTGATGATCATCAGTGTGTCAGTGACAGTGTGTCGGTTTTTTTAGGTATCAATAAAATCTAAAGTATCAGAGCTATGCAATTAAAACTTTGTATGTTTCATTAGTTTATTATTGAGATCATATCCTGAGAATTTGAACGATCTGGTATATCGGAAACGAAAGTTATGAGTGTTCAAAGAAACGACGAAACACTTCGAAAAAAGGTAGGTAGTGCCCTTGCGCTTCGCTTGACTTGTCTTGGCGGGGGCACGACCGTGTCCCCAGATATCTATAGATATATGACTGTCCACCACTCTGGGTGTTTAAAGTTAAAAAAATATAACAGAGTGTCACCACCCTTGTTCATCCCGTGGGTGTCGTAAAGCGACTAAGGGAACAAGCCCATAGAGGTATTTAAAGTAGATTTATCCGATGATAAATCTATTATAAAGACATTAAGAAAAAACTGCATGGCTGCACCTACCTTACAAAATTTCGACATCACCCAAAGGTTAGCTGGTAGAGAATACCCAGGGCATTAAGTCCGCAGATGTACGTACATGTGAGCATGAAGTGTTTAGATTAAGTAAAATATCTAACTTTGATTAACAGGTGTGAAATATTGTTAAACAATTTATCTATTGAGTTACACAACGAGTATGTAAATATTTTGTGCCACAAACATTGCCATTAGCATCAGTGCATGTCGCACGTGCATAATCTATGCGCCAGAGCGGATATTTATGAATTTACTATATATTGCATTCATAAGGATTAACTTTATGTACTCTGTTTTTCAGTTATCATTATGTAGAGCTTTTTTGAGGGACGGAAACGTGTAGCCTGTAACTCTAGAGTCGAAATGTTTTGTCACCGTTTGAGCCTTCTAGCCCACAAACAAGGGAGGGATTTAAACTCCGATGATGTTACTCCTTTGATGAAGAGAAAGGAATTACATAATAATAAACAAATAAATATTTCAGAGTATGATGAGCAGAGTAAAACATCATCTAGCTCCAAACTATCTAAAGCTTGCTTGTTGTACTAAAACAGTTAGAAATAATACTGATCTAAGTACTTTTTGTTAAACACTTAAACTCCGAAAGAAGCATTAACAGTCATACAATCTTTCAAGGCAGTAGAGCCTCACTGATTTCAGCACGAACGGGCCTGCTCGACCGAGCCGGTACTACCCTTGCACAGAAGATCTACGTAAAATGACAGCGTTCGTATTGTTGTGTTTCGTTGGTGAGTGCGAGACCGGAGGCCCAATGATGCAGAAGCATCAGTAGGCCGCCTTAGTGTGGGTCACCATGCTGCATTGTTGCATTGACTGCATTCGCAATGAGTATGGGGCATGGTGACTACCACTCTTGGATTCTGCTTATGCTTTCCATCAGGCAGAGTAGAGTCATTTTGGCAGAGCCCTACATAAAAAAAGAATCCAAACATTTGGTCCGACCCGGGATCGGAATCGAACCCAAGACCTCAAGCACAGCAGTCGCATACGCTGCCCCTGTGCCATCGAGGCAGTCAATTTATCAACACTCGTTTTCTGTGCGTTCGGTAGTACCACCTCAGCGTCATGTGTACAATAGCAAGCCCGTCCTCCCTCACCCCTAGGGACTAATACCAGTTTACAACCATAGACTAACCTGCTTACGTCTTTCACATAGTGCAAAATGATAATAAGTTTCTGGAAATACATTTCCCTCACAAGGGTTAGAATTTATGAATTTAAAGAACCGAATGTAATTTATTTTCATTTCATTTCATATTTCCCTTAGTCCCAAATCATATGTCCCACAGTCCCCTGTCAAACCAACCTTAAATTCAGACTATTCATCTCAAAATTAACTTTAACATTGAGGTGGCTTGATGTTTAGCATAACACATTTTTATCATAAAAACGCTGTACCTATAATATTATTTATTCGTCTTGTTTGCACATAAATTATACTTATACAATTTTTTTTTACTCTTTTTTCAAAATTTCACAGGGTAATAACATATTTTAATGTTAATGTGGGAAATTAAAAACTAATGTATTTTAATACATAAAATGTGAGAAATTTATTCCAAATGTAAATCAATAAAACCGTTTCAATAACTGAGTGTCTGTTCGTTTTAAATGATTTCTATGTTTAATGGGTTCAAACCTTCAATGGTATCACTGACAGACTTTTTTTTGTTGGTATGTTAACTTTTGGAGCATTTCAATAAAATGAAATTCAAGTGGCAACAGCTTGCATACCTACTGTTAACCTTTCATGTAATACTAAAACTATTGTTTCTGAAGATCTGACTTTTAAAAAGAGTGCCCATGAGTTTCTATGCCAATATTGTTCTCATAAGGCTCTACGCATTTTGGAAACTGGAAATTATGGATCGACACAAGCCAGGGTTGCCAAATGGCCGGAAAATCCGGGATTGTCCCGGAATTTCGCGTTTTGTCCAGTGTCCAGTAATTAGACCTTATTGTCCCGGATTCTGAAAACCTTTAACTTTGTAACAACATAAACAAACGACGAATTTCCCACGATATTGAATATTTAGTTCGCATGTCTGAAAACTGTATGTAAGGCGCTTCCGAAATGAAACGTCCATAAATTTTACTAATTTAAAGAAAGTAGTTTGTTTTGATCTTTCAATTCCAACAAGCAAATGCCTTTTGCGAAAGATTATTTAGCTAACTGAATAGTTTATAGACTACAGAGTGAAACCGAATGTTCATGAATTTAATCAAGTCCGAACTGCAGACTTTTATCAGCTTAGACTACTAAAAAAACTAATAAAATTGGCAAAATTCAGTGATAAATAAGATATTTTTACTATGGTCACGACCACGTCACGACCGACGAGCGACTCGACAGAGTTGTCCTATTTTTTTTTTTAGAATTGTCCCGGATTTGATAAGTTTATATCTGGCAACCCTAACACAAGCAGGCAGTAATTTTTTGTGTTTTTACCTAATTTACCTTAACAACACAGTATATGCTGTGGCGTCTGTTTGTTGCGATCTATGATTTTTAACTGTAGCTTCAATTTAAAGCTCATAAATGTCACTTAGTCTCTTAATTTATTAAATGATTTTGAATTTTTTGAATCTTGTTTTGCCAAGTTCGGGCACCGTTTTTAAGGGATATGTATATTCTATACAAATAAATATAATTGAAGGGTCTGTTTGTAATTTGAAATTAACAGCTTGCTTAATGTATAGCCCCAATACAATTTTTTTTGGTAATCGTCATTTTAATGAGAGTCGGTTTTTTTTTTTTTTTTTTCTAAAACCTGATCGCAGATGCGCCATTTTTGTTTATCAGCTGTGACACAGACGAGGGGCTAAATGCAAAGAATATGATATGGTATGATGTAAATATACGATATTTACATCAAAAAATCATTTTTTAATTGTTTCGTTTGTCTGTCAGTTTGTTCAGGCTAATCTCTGGAACGGCTAGATCGATTTTGACGGGACTTTCACTGATAGGTTGCTGATGATATAGGGAGTAATTAGCTTAGGATTTTTAGACTAGCTTTACCCCGCGGCGATGCCCGCGGTTGATACCGCGGGTAACACCGCGATGCTAAGCTAGTTGATTATAAACTGATGAGACTGTAGACCATATCGTATTAATAGGTATTTAATAAGCCATTTGAATTAAGTGATGAATGAATAAGGAAATAAATAACATAAAAATAATAATGCGAAATGATGAACAATAAAATAAAGTACTAAAACGGTACGTGCTTTGAATTCGGGGGAAAATGATGGCCTGTTATGCAATGACGTCAACGAAAAATCCTTGATGTGATCAGGGCTCGTCGCAGGATGTTTGGTGCAGGGTGCAGGCTGTGGGCGCTCGCGCACGCTGGCTGTGACGTCACGTGCGCCTGCGCGGTTATAACACCGGCCAAGCAGAACCGCGCGCTCATTCGCTCGCCTGCGCGCATGCCGCGCACCTCGCGTCACCTGGACCACGACAAGTGCAACTACGCGCGAACTTTCAAATATCATATTATTTTTGTTGTGAATTGACTGTACTGTGACAAAATGCCCAAGAATATTTTAGCCGAGATGGGGTCCCAAGTGGGCCTCACCCCCCGCAACGCACAGAACCAGAAGGTAGGTTAATTAATTATAACTAATATTGATGGTAATAATGCGAATGTGCGATACGCTGGTGCGTAGTGACGTTTACGTACATGCAAACTTTTAATAGGTATTTTGAGATATTTGAGACGAAATGAATGGTTAGCCGAAGCTCACGGTCGTACCAAAATAAATCCTATCCGCACGTCAGTAGTACAATGTCAATACCGCATACCCTCCATAGAGAGCAGTGACATATAACTAAGACATTGCAGAATTTACTTGAAATGTTCAAATTATTAATAAACAATGTATCAAATCTTAGTTAGAAAGGTTTATATTTAGTTTCAGTTTCAAGTTTTATATATGACACTTAAATAGAAATTACGTTTCGACATTTTTACGTAAGAAAAAGTAAAATGTTATGCAGAAATCTCCCGCACTAATCTGTTCGCCGAGCTTTATATAAACTGTAACCAATACATTCATCATGTACGTATAATCATATCGCAACGCAAGTACGTTTAGTGATTGCCTAGCAATAAAAAATCTGGCCATTTGCCAGGTTTAACAAAAAAATCAACTCTGCGAAATACTTCCTCGGATGTTTGTTGTGGAATACGTTTAGTTGCAATGTGTAGAAACACCGAGGCCATACGTTTAAACCTTCATTAAGATCGATAAAAAACTGTATATATGAATATAGAGCAGTTGTCTTTTTATTTTATGAATCGAGTTATATTTGTTTTTTATTTTACGGAGCTAATAGTTGGGAGCAAACAAAGTGGGAATTTTACGGTGTGTCTCTCAGTGTTGAATAGTTTGATACTGAGCTTGATGGTTTTAAATCTTTTATTATTATTTAAAGAAAATATGCAGAAACTTAAAAATGAACCTAAAATCCACAAAAACAAATCGTAACTCAATGGTCTTATAAACCTGATTAGATGCGACTAACGAACCTGTTCAACTAGGTACTGGTTAGTGACTCGGGCTGTTAAACCGACGTCGTGGGTTCGATTCACGCCCAGGCAAATAATGAACACGGTTACTTCTTCTTATGTATAGGTGTAATTTTTCTATAATATGTATGTATTTAGAAACATACTAGTATGCTTATCAGCAAGCTGGTTATCATGTACCAAGCTCTAGCTAGCTTGAGTCTGTGTGATATGCGTGACATTATTCATAATTAAAAAATAAGAATAACGAATTAAAATTTTAATTATTAAAAGAAGTATAATTTTAAACAAACTCAATACCAATTTCAAAATCATTTATGCAATTCAGACCCTAAGTGACATTTATGAACTTTAAATTGAAGCTACAGTTAAAACTCATAGATCAACAGAAACAGACGCCACAGATGTACCTATTGTATTGTCAAGGTGAATTAGGTGAAAACACCAAAATCCACTGCCTGCTTGTGTCGATCCATAGCTTCCAGTTTCCAAAATGCGTAGAGCCTTATGAGAAGAATACTGGCAAAGAAACTCATGGCCATTCTTTTTAAGCCTTATAAGCCATACCAACCCGTAGGCCAAAACCTTCTATCTAAGGAGAGGCCTATGTCCAGCAGTGGACTGTTAAAAGCTGTTGATGTGGTATGAAAAATAAATACTTCTATGTCCTACAAAAGTAGTATAATGTAACTGTTTTAGAAAAAACGTTGAAAAAAGAACGTTATGCCTTGTTGTAGGTATATTCTGGCAGTTATAATAACTTGTTTTAGACTGTCTGAAAATGACTCACTAGCTTTCCCTTGTTAGCCACAAGATTCATACAGTTTTTCATTATAATCGTAAACATCTCGGTTATAAATCAACTTTACAAATCTGGATGTTACCATTAAGGCGTTATTAATAAATGACTGCCTCGTTGGTCTCGCGGTTGGCGTGTGCGACTGCTGATCCTGAGGTCTCGGGTTCGATTCCCGGGTCGGACCAAATGTTTGTATGATCTACAAATATTTGTTTCGGAGTTTGGCTGTTTTCTATGTATAATATGTATGTATTTACAAAAAAAAAAAGTATATATGTATTTGTATCCGTTGTCTAGTACCCATAACACAAGCTCTGCTTAGCTTGGGACTAGATGGCGTTGTGTGTTAGATGTCCAAAATATCCAAAAAAAAAAAAAAATATATTAATAAATGTTGCCACTATACCGGTCCATTTTACCCTTGAAATTGAAGTGAACTGCAACATTTACCGGCAACATTGATTGTTTGAAAATAAAACATGTTTAACGACATTTTTTTAATATAACGGACATCTGACACACAACGCCATCTAGTTTCAAACTAAGTAGAGCTTGTATTATAAAAGCTAGATTGACTGATAGAATACTTAAATACATTTTTTTATAAATAAATCCAAAACAAACATTTGATCCGCCCCGGGCATCGAACCCGAAACCTCATGCACAGCAGTCGCGTGAGCTACCACTGCGCCAACGAGGCAGTTTATCAATGTTTATGAAACATTATTGAAGACTATTATCTTCAATCTCAGGTACCCAATTGACCTACATAAATGTTTCTTCCTCCTGTGTATCAAGCAGTTGGTAATAATGAAACTAAGTATTAATATTTTTTATTAAGTCATGGTACAGAATTGCAATAAAGACTCCGTCTTTTTCTTTTCTTACATGTCTTTTAAAAATCACAAGATTCTTTAATGAATATCACAATAGGGAAGTTGCCTATATCGTAAATAAATACTTATGTCTCCTTCCATGAAACGAATATAACAAAACATCTCGGCAAATATAATTATTACAGTTTTTCATTTCTATTACAAATTTTAATCAAATAAACATTTAATTATAATACCTATTGCTCAATTGGGTAGTCTAAAACAGTTTTGTGACGTCACAAGTTTGTATTTAGTACATTTTTCATACAAAATTATCGTTTTGACAGATGTTAAAAAGTAACTAATTTGACAAACGTGTCAGCTAGCCTTATTCATTTGGAGAGTCTTATTTAACACTAGCGGACCCATGCAACCTCGTTTGCGTCTCGTATTGCCCGTAGCGTGATAATTTTCCCCAGTTTTTGAAACATTTTTCATTGGTGCTCCGCTCCTATTGGTCGTAGCATGATGCTATATTATAGCCTATAGCCTTCCTCGATAAATGTACCATCCAACACTGAAAGAATTTTTCAAATCTGACCAGCGGTTCTTCAGATTAGCGTTCAAACAAACAAACAAACTCTTCATCTTTATAATATTAGTATAGATTAGTATAGATATAGATTTATATTCGGGGCGCTAATAACAGTTTCCGACATAGAGTTCCACATACGCACCATTCGGTTTGGCCATAAATATGTATCTAGTATATAAGACTATGGGTCGGCTGCATGGATAGCGTAGTGGTTAAACGGTAAACGGTAGTTAGTGGTTAAATAATATTATTTACACAAAAATATTAACTATGAATTTATTTATATCTTGATGTCTCTCACACACGGTCATCTGATTTCAAAACTTGACAGAGCCTGTGTTATGATAATCAGGATGATAATTAACAGACTTGTACATTTCTTAATAATAATCTTTACATAGTATAAATTGAAGTCGTTGCCGCTGTCTGTTTGCTTAGATTTAATTAACTACTTAACGGATTTTAAAGCAGTTTTCAGCATTAGATAGCGTGATTTAGCGGGATAGACGGTTTATGTTTAACAGGTGCATGCTATAGTAGAGGAAATCCGAGAAGTGTTATTACCCGACTGCGAAAGAAGGAGGGTTATGTTTTTCGAGTGTATGTTTGTATGTATATTTCTTTGGCACGCCTTAGAGCCTAAACTGCTTGTCGTATTTTTTATATTATTTTGAGTGGTGTCAATAGATTCGTCTTAGTCATGAGAGTGACACTGGGTAAGTCAAACTGAAAAAAAAAAGATTAAAAACCTGAATTTAATAAAGAGTCCTAGATGAGAATGTAACTTACTCCTCTGGACGACCGCGACCCTATAGAGCTCTTACTTAGATAGGGACTTACGATGTACACGTGAACTGTTTACTCCGTTCTCCTCTAATCAGGCTCAAACAGGTTTATATGCACACGCGCCGGTGCACATCGAATAAATTTAAATCTAGCCTTGCTTTAACGCAGTTTAAGTGTTCAAGTATGAATTGGTACCAGGTCACGGTCGTCAACTGTATACGATGGAGTGCAAATGTCTCCAATACATACAAACTTCGCGTGCACAATGTACACAACTAAAAACACTCATTTCTACACCGTACGTTTGGCCTAGTGGTACAAGCAATTGCTTACTGCGTTGACTGTCGTGGGTTCCAATCCTTACATGATGTAATCCAAAACTATTGTTCTGGGATAGAATGTTCTTTATGAACGTGTGCTACGTAAAGATCATTCATGCTCTATGGGGTAAATAATTAGTACGTATAGTATACTGCGTCATAGGGACATAAATATACATACTAGTTGTTGCCCGCAGCTCCGCCCGCGTGTATGTCGGTTATCTCGGCAAATAGTAGCCTATGTGGTATTCTGATGTATAAACTATATTACTGTAAAGTTTCGTCCAAATTCGTTCAGTAGTTTCTGCGTGAAAGAGTTACAAAAAACCATCCATTCTACTAGTAACTACACACATCAAAAGTGTCTAGGGATCAACATATGTGTCTAGGGATCAACATATATTTTTGCAATAACTTTTCTCCTGATTGATATTAATTAAAATTTTCTTTAAGGATTCATCAAATAAAGTGTTTTCGTTTGCCACAGTAACGATAAACCAAGTCACCTTTGCATTAATAAAGAAATTTGCCATTTTCCTAATAAAGGGATTTTTCACATTTGAACCACTAACATTAAAGTTCGAAAAAAAGACTGAAATAACAGTTTTCTTTAAAATTTTATTAGGTAACTTAAACAATTAATAATCCGTGTTTCTACCGCGAACACTAACAACACAAGAATCGGTTTGGCATACTCAAAATGAGTTCATCCAAATCACGCTGTGGAATGGCCGCCCATGTTCGTTGCAACAACAAAAAAATTGTCTTCTTACGACTGGATACCCTCCATATTCGGCAGAGCTCTTCTCTGTAGCATATCCCATGCATGCTCAATCGGGTTCAAGTCTGGCGACTGAGCAGGCCAGGGCCTAAGCCACATCTCAATCTCAAGAAATCCGCATAAAAATGCTTGATCCCTAGATACTTTTGATGTGTGTAGTAGTAAAACTAGTCGGTCATAATGTTATACGTTGTCCTTTGTGTTGTGTGATATATAATGTTGTGTTATATAATTATAATAAACCTTAATAGAATATGTAGTTGCATCTTGTATGTTACATTCGCATGGTCTAGTAATTATTGCTTGAGGTAAGTAACCCAAGGTTAAATCAAATAAAAAGCTTTTACATGAATGGAATATTACCAGAACCACTTTATATAATATTGATCAGTGAGACATTTATTTGCTATATACATTATGGAGGACGATGAGACTTAGTAGGTACAGTCGCAGTCAGAAGCCCAATCCCATTGTTATACTTTGATTAAACACCTTCTGCTGTTAATAATAACATGTATCACACACACACACACACACATACATACGTTAACAGTTTGACAGTCATTGCTACAGAAATTCTGGGTCCTAAGTTAGTCCCAAGTCCTAACTAGCATTAAAGTCCCTGTTAAAAGCGTTTAGCTAGATAGGCCAGTTCCTTGTTCATCTGTAGGTATTGTGAGTATGAAAAGAGGCAATTAGTAGTAATAATCATAGCTAGAATTCTGAATTATTTCCAACTATTAGCAAATATGTTAATTATCATGCAGATAAATGTATTCTGCAAAATGTTAGAATTCAGTGCATTACTCAAAGACTGACACTGAATATAAGACGATAATTAGTCGCGATATATTGCGTCACTTGTGGAGCAGGCGTTAACATGCGCCATCATAAATATTCACCACACACAACACCAGCTCATAGCTATGTTTACTTGTTTTCTCATCAAACATCGATCTAACAAACACGCTGAATCTAATTTGTTCATTTCGCATTCTTTATTTGAAAATTCCATTCAAAATTATCATTATAAATGTCGGGTGAATATTATTAGCGGCCAGTTTAAAGCTGAATCATAGACGAAGTAATTAGTTTAGAAAATTTATTTGAGTGACCAAAAACGGCAGTTGCTTTTTATAAAAACCGCTACAATAATAAGTATTTACTGGACTTATAATATGTAGTTTCTTATCCATACTTTCATACTGGTATTATAAATTAAAAAGTAATTCTATCTGTTTCTCTGTTACACTTTCACGGTTAAAACGTAAAAAATTAAACCGTAAAGAGGGACATACTACAAATTTTCCGAATTTCATGCAGAACGATTGACAGATGATTGAGTACCACACTATCATCATACATCCAAACCTTTACATCTTTATTACAACAGGAGTAAATAAAACTCGTGAACAAATGATAAATATATTACTGTTGTACCGGTGACCAGGTAGGGATCTCCCTGGATCCTAGAGTATGTAAGTTGACAGTCATCACATTCCAGAATAAAATATAAAACAAATAATCCCCTTATGTGGTTTCCCCCCTTGAGGTGAGCAATGTCGTTAGAACTTGCTAAAGTCACCCTCGACTCGGAATACACCTTAATGTCACGTTAGGTAAAGTATATGTTACACTGATGAAAACGACAACTTCTATATTGAATCTATATGGTATTCAGGGCCAAAATATAAATATACGCAATATACCATAATGTATTTTCTTAAGGCAGTGGGGTACGACAAAATTTTATTAAATGTTACAAATCACGAAACTAAGCCACTTTCATAGAACCCCTATTTGTTTGTTTTGATGGCCCAAAGAGAGAGGAATGTGAAATAAAATAATAACACTTAATATTTTATTTAATAAATAAATTTTATAGTTACATACTCATGTAACGTTTTAAGCTGAATAAGCGTATCTCTGGAAGCAAAGTCATGACCATTTGACATTATATTTTACCATTATATGATTTTTCAGTCGCTTCCCCACAATTTACTTTAGAAATTACTAAACAACTTTTAAGCATCCCTAATTCTTGAAAAAGTTCCAGGACCTAAAACGCTTAAGACTGTAGTCCTTGAGCGTGGGAATTTGTGATTGAACACCCACATTCATATTTTACATGCACACAAACGCATCGGGCACTGTTGCATACTAACCCTGGCAACTAATAAATTTACTTTCGGTTTTTTCTTCTAGTTCCATATTCATTAACTGTTCGCCTTTGAAGAATGTTTAGAATGTCCTACAAAGCACGCAATGTATCTTAGTCATATCGGAAAGCCCGCGGGCTTTAAGTAACTCGTCATCGGCCGAGAATGGGGTTCAAGTGTACCTATTCATTTTTAATTCATTTCATGGACAAATAATATATTTTACACAGTATAGAATTAAGTCGCTCGCGCTATCTGTCAGCTTAGATCTTTTACAGTAATCAACGGATTTTAATGCTATGTTATGAAATAAAATTTGTATGATATATGTTATATTAATGGAACATAATGTTTCTTAAAAATATAATTTTTGATCGCTTTTATTGCTCATATTGACTAAATTTCACTACATAGATCTTGCTTACTTACGTACTTTTTTCACTTTTTGACAAAAAACGACGCTGAAAAAGTATGAAACAGTCACGTGTTTTTAAGAGTTATGGTACGTTTCTATTTTAATTTAAGTATTTTTTTTAATGTTTTGGTGTAGTGATAATAATAATTTATATGCAAAGTATATTTTAAATACCTTACATAAAAATATAAAAAAAAAAAATACGAACAAAGTCACCAGCAAATGCTAATAATACCTATATATATATTTGAAATGTACAAGTAACACCCTTTCCGATGATACCAAACACGGCATATTTATGTCAAATTCATTTTTTAATACAGTACTTTATGTCGGCTAGAGGGCGCCACATTAAATTGAGTGACGCGTCATATAGCCTATAAGCAGCGGACGATCAAGGCACTTCTAACGATACCTCATTTATCCAGTTCTAATTAGTAGTTAAGGAGCTATGAGGGAACAGATGAACATACATACATAGCCTGTCAAAATCATAACCCTCCTTTGGCTTTGCCGTGGTCGGGTAAAAAAATAAAAAAATACAGTTAATTTATAAACTCCTTCTTTTTTTAAGACGGTTAAAAAACAAACCATTTGTCTTAAAGTTTATATATTATATTATAAAGAACCTACATGCAAAATTTCAGGATTCTAACTTGAGCGGTTTGGGCTGTGCGTTGATCTCTGGGTATGTCAGTCAGTCAGTCAGTCACCTTCCTCTTTTATTTATATAGATTACAGATATCAGATAATGTAAGGGATAGGGCATTATTGTTTTACAATTCACCAATTGATTAAATTCGAACTTAAGGGATGAATAATAATGGAAATGACGTAAAGTGTAGATGGGACCCTTTTTTACAATTTTTGTCTGTCTGTCTGTTTGTTTGTGCCGGCTAATCTCTGGAACGGCTGGAGCGATTTTGACGGGACTTTTACTGATAGGTAGCTGATGATATAAGGAGTAACCGCGGTTGGTGTAGTATCGCGGGTAAGACCGTGGGGCTCAGCTAGTTTTTTTTTCAAAAAAGACAACTTCCGTATATATCCAATAAATCCTGTGTCACGGGGGACTTTACAAACATACATGAAACGGACACAATGGACACCCAGACTCAGAACAACAATTCGTGGATCACACAGTGTTGTCCCATGTGGGATTTGAACCCACAACACCTGATACAGTAGGAAGCGGCGAGGCAACCGCTTAAACCACTAGACCAGCCATGCAGTCAAAAATAAAACTGTAATTTTAAGGTCTTTCATTATTTCAGTAGTAGTTATTCAATTCTAACAGAAATCATAAAAAATATTTTTTTTACTTTTTTAAAAACAATTTCTCAAAGTGTCTCGGTCTGTCAAAGTGTATTCAAAGTACTCGTCAAGACAAATCAAACGACTCCAAACTCGATAGGTTCCGTCGTTACAAAGTTCCTATGACCACCTTCCAGCTTCAACATCAGATCAGCTCCATGTCATCATAATATAGCATTGTCACGCTATATACATATGCCTACAAAAATTCAACACAATCGGTTGAAGATATCTGCAAAATTGAGTTGCAAGATTCCGTCTTAACAAATATAGTTAGATATATACATACATAGCAAGTGAAAAAAAAAACATAAAAAAATAAGTTCTGTTACTAAAAAATACTAATATTTTTCTTTGAAATTATTCTTTAAAAAAAATTAAATTAAATTCAAGAATACAAATTAACAGTTACAATTCGACACTCACTGGCAACCCACCCTAAAACTTGTCATTTACGTATTATGGAGCTCAGTGCGAACTACAAACGGACGTGGTGTCACCTTGAATATTCAGCGGGCACTGAATTTTTTGAGCGCGATAAAACTTATTTATTGCAATTTACGGGAGACGATATCTACGTACTAAAATGTATGGAACTTTTGTCGCTAAAAATGAATGATGTTTAGCCTTAGATTATGGCTTTTTGGTGAGAATTAATAAAAAACTAAAACGGTAAATCTTTTCTGCATACTTTTTTCTCGCGAAATAAGAAAAAAACATTTAAAATAGAGCACGAAATAGGACAGAGTGTGCTAATTAAAAAGGTCGATTTCGATGATTTTGATCTTTGTTATCGCTTTTTTTCACAAAAATAAAGAATTATTTTATAAATTTCACTCGGTAGATTGGTAGACTGATTTATTAAACTACTGAGTTTTTTTTTTTAGTTTCAAATATGAATTGAGTTGTTTGTGTTTTGCAAAACTGCAAGTGCCTTTTCGCGCGTTTTTAGGGACGCGCCCCTTAATCCGTCCTGTACTTATTATTTGAGCGCGAATATCTCATAACTTGTATATTACCTATAGTTTATTGATGTGACGTCACTACTGCCAATAAGTGCCATAAAATCACCAATTAATCAAGTATAGTCACAAACATTCCTGACAATATTTCTGTAACCATAAGTCACGTTTCCTAATACACGTGCTCTAGCAAAATATTATCATTAGTTCTGAAGTCGCACCTGACCGCAGTTTACAGGCAGGTGGCCAAAATAACGTTTGCCAAACAAATTGACGGAAAGCTCAGGAACAAAGAAATTCAGACGTTTAAGATGTTAGTGAATACTGGTTTTTCTGTAACCTCTTACTACAAAGGATTATGATTTTGTTAGGAGTAAGACTACGCCGGTAGCAGAATAAATACGACGACTTAATTATAGAATTGTATTTTTCTACTTCCCAGCCTTTATTAATCTAAACATTAAATGGGGTCGGCTACTAGTTCAACTGGTTTTACCTGAATGTCAGTTTTTTAACGGAGCGACTCGCATCACACCTCCACAACCCTGAGGGCGAACTCAATTCGAAGGTGGAACTAGTTGTCAGTATATTTAAGGGCACTGACTTTCCAACGATTGGCATAGATATTCATAACAACCGGTGCCGATGGCTTAACGTGTTCTCCGAGGTACGGGCGTGAAATACTACCAATTTCCATAAGTTCCCCACCCTTAGGGGAGGGGAGGTATTTATTCGTCATGTGACCAAACGTGACGACGCAACGTAGGGTCTATTTTTAACCGACTTCCAAAAAGGAGGAGGAGTTGTGGACCGATTTTCATATTTTTTTTTGTATTCGAAAGAGTATGCTTCCGAGGTGGTCCCATTGCCAGCATATCAGGATCTGATGATGGGATCCCAGGGAAATCGAGGGAAACCCTCATTTTTTATAGGCACATACTGTTGCATTGCACATTGACTTCAAACAGATTCTAGGTACCTAGCACACATTACAATACTACTATTTAAATGAATAAAGAATTAGGTATAGGAAATTTATGAAGGACCAGTTTATTTTACGCTTTTAAGTGTGTTTTTGGCAGAGAGTTTTCGTTGGATGTTTTTTGGAAGTCGTTTTTTTTTTTTATATAAAAAGTTTTAAATAAAATATTTCAAATCGATTAATACATTATATCGGAGATCTGAGGTAACACATAAAAATAAAATCTAATTAAGAAGGCCTTCTTCATCTTGCGGTCGGTTAAACAAATTATACCACTAATTCGTAATAATCATTATCGATGAATCACCAAATATTTTTTCCACAGTAGAAACCGCAACCCGCAATACTAAACTTGGTGACGTAGGTGAATTAAATAATTAAACTTGCTGCACATGTTGTGTAATAGCATACCATTTTCGTACCCATTTACACATTTAATTTGGGGTAGGCGTAATATTTCAGGGCACAATATGTTTAATGGTCGGTTGCCTGACAAACGCTCCTAGTAATTGAAATGTAATTGTTTCAGACAAGACTCGGGAAGAAGGTAATTTGGAATAATCGAGTTAGGGTAAAATGTTTATCTAAAAATGCGGGACTGTAGTAGTACTTTAAGAGAAGAGCGTACTCTTTTCTCAAAACCCGACGAAAGTCACTTTCCAACTGGTGACCAGTCTGCTCATTTTTCCCCTCTTTTATAAAAAAAGTATCAAGTTAGTAGTGCAGGACGTACTTAAATGCGAATAGCCGAGGATAGAACCGTGTGGCATGTAATTGGAGTAGCCTATGTCCACAAATGTGCTGTGATAGACTGATGAAAATGATGATGGTGACGTGGGAGAACCACGCTTCAGCTCATATGGGTCGGCTAGACCGAGGATATCTCCTCGGTCTAGCCGACCCCGGCCTCATAGAAAACCGGTGTCAGTAATTGTTTCGGTGCCTTTTACCGATTGAGGAGCAAGACTAGAAATTGATATGCAGAATCATTTTTTCCTTAATATGACAGAGAGAACGTATATACTTTTTTAAAGGTAAATTCAGAGTGTTTCTAATAACCTATCTCTGGTTAAAACTGGAGGTAGATTATTGAAAACGGTCACTAGATAACAGTTACTGTAACAGCACGCGTCAGTCAATAAACATTTATCAATATGTGTTCTCTATAATATTTGAAGTGTCAATACAGATAGTGTTGACAAGGGACATTGGTATTCGCAAACACACTGTAGGTAAACGAACTGAGGAATATTAGCAATGTTTCAATTGACGAAAGGAAGTTGTAGCAATGTTACATGTTTTATTATATTTGAATTTAACGGTCCTAATTGTTGGTCAAATGCTTAGTGACCCTTATGATGAGTATGATAATTTGTTTTACCCAATACCCAATTAATTTGGATAAATAGTTTTTTTTTCAAATTATTATGTATGCATTAAGAATTGCTAAATAAGTCTGCCTATCAGGAGTCTGGTCTCTGGTTTCCTCAATAGAAGAATAGGTTGGAATCTAGCAATGTGAGAGATGAAATTATTATTATTATTTCACCCCAAACAATGGTGTTCATTGCTATATATCTACAACTAGCTGACCCACGCAACGTCGTATGCGTCTCCTATTGCCCTTGGCGTAAAAATTTACCCCCGTTTTGGTGCTCCCGCTACTATTGGTCTTAGCGTGATGATATACAACCTATAGCCTTCCTCGATAACTGTACTATCCAACACTGAAAGAATTATTCAAATAGTACCAGCGGTTCCTGAGATTAGCGCGTTCAAACAAACAAACTCTTCAGCTTTATATATTAGTATAGATATTATACTCTTCTAAGTTCTAATACTCATAATCAACAACACATTTGATTTGGATAAAGATTGATACTCGTATTAGGTATTATGTTGATAAAAAACTCTTTGGCAAGTAACTCATCATTAGGCTTGCAACTTGTAGGTAGTAGAGCCACGCTGATTTCAGCACGAATGGGCCGGCTCGACCGGGGCGGTACTACCCTCGCACAGAAAATCAACGTAAAATGACAGCGTTCGTGCTGTCGTGTTTCGTTGGTGAGTGCGAGACCGGAGGCCCAAATAGTCTAGTCAACAAGTTCCATACTTGTTGACTAGACTAAAAGATGCAGCAGCATCACTAGGCCGCCATGGTGTGGGTCGCCATACTGCATTGTCTGCATTCGCAGTGAGTATGGTGACCACCACTCTTGGATTCTGCTTATGCTTTCCATCAGGCAGAGTAGAGTCATTATGGCGGACCATACATAAAAAAAAAAAAAAAAAAAAAGGCACCAACTCTTAGCGTCTTATACTCGTGATAACTTCTAAACGACATTTCCGATTGGGATGAAACAACAAGTATTTTACTTTTACATAAATACCCTTGATTACATAATGGTTAATTTGGATAAGGATTAATATTACGAAACACATTTAACGTACTTTCTTTCTTCAGACGTATTAATATTTTTTTTGAACACAAAAGCGGTTATTGTAACTAAACCATGATAGTTAGATATATGCTCTCGCGGACTTTTTTGTAGATCTTAATGAGAACTACAAACCCGTAATACATTATTTTGTTCTATTGTCAGTATTTTTTGCAGCGCACGCAAAAATAGGTTTTCGATTTCACACCTTGGGTTACAAAATAGCAATTTTCTTACGGATCCCTAATTTTTTTTAAATAAAATATAGCCTTTAGCCTTCCTCGATAAATGGACTATCCAAAACTGAAATATTTTTTTAAATCGGACCAGTAGTTCCTGAGATTAGCGCGTTCAAACAAACAAACAAACAAACTAACAAACAAACAAACAAACTCTGCAGCTTTATAATATTAGTATAGATTTATAATACAACCTCAGATCAAATAAAAAAAGGTCGATAACGCACGGCCTTATTCTTGTTGAAGCAAAAAAAAACTCAGCTACTTCCAAGTAAACACACGCGTTAACGCACAGACATACTAAGAAACTACGCTACTTTTCGTCAGTTTCGTCACAAGTTGTCGTAACTTGTACGATACTGACGAAAAGTAGCGTAGTTTCTGTGTTCTGTAGTCGTAGTTAGTGTGTTTGCTTGGAAGTAGCTGAGTTTTTTTGCTTTAACAAGAACGAGGCCGTGCGTTATCTACGTTTTTTTATTTGATCTGAGAATACAACTAGTTTTGGTACAACTAGGTTATTGCGGTAAAGAATAAACTACGTTCTTCTTCTAGAATCAAAGTACATCCTTGTCAAATTTTATTGAAATCTGAATACAGAAAGTCAGAGTTAATTTCGAATTTGTAGAATGAGTAATGGATATTTCTTCAAATTAAAATAAAAACATAATAGAGATTAGCAAGGGCGTAGTCACGTTCAGGCCACTAGTCCCACCTTAGAAACTGTAATCGTAAAATTTCAACGTTGCCTTAATACGAAATAGGTAATAGAAAAGTACGAAATTCATAAATCCGTTCGGTTATAGCTGCAAATGAAATTTGTCCAATCTGTAACTGCACGGTTGGGGAAGTAGTTTTAGCGGCGCCTCTGCGCTGAGTGTTTTACGTTTGATCCCCATACGAAGCAACACCTTGTATGTTTCACAAATTAGAGTTCTGAGTCTAGTGTTATTTGTGTACGTTTCATGAATGTTCGTGAAGTTACCAGCACTACTACACAGTATGCATTCCAAGTGCAAAAAAACCTCTAAAAAAAATCATTGTTCTCTAAGTATCTAATAGTTACTGAATGGTTGAAACTCAAGTTATTTGTCAATGTAAGTTAAATTATGTTATCACTTAAACATCACTTTAAAAAAAATATATAAAATAGTTTTCTGATGATATTTTTGTCTTGAAACAATTTTAAAGGAATTACATGCGTGACAAAAACACAGGTACATAGGCTCTGAATGTTACTGCTTTATTTTTACAACAAAAAAAAATCTTGCTTTATATATTGCTAACGATGAACGAATATAAAACAACGAAGACTTACTGCATAATTATATTTTGACTGTTGACTGACTCATAAGTGCTGGTAATAAGTACCTATCGATATATAAATATATATTGTCATTTAAAAAAATATATAGAAACGGGTTATTGACTCGGTAAATCACCATGGAGATGATAACACCGCAACATTAATGGTGTAGAATATTGACTAAAGAAAAAGTAATATAAATACAACGATTCAATTTTGATACTTAAACTTACTGTAAACACATACCGTTATATTTGTACTGTGCTTAAATCGTATAATGGAAAAAGAATCAACTCTTTTATAGATAATGGGTATGTCTTGAAAAAATAGTGTTTCAACTATTGGCCAACTATTTTTTTTTAAGTGATGTTTAAGTGATAACATAATTTAACTTACATTGACAAATAACTTGAGTTTCAACCATTCAGTAACTATTAGATACTTAGAGAACAATGTTTTTTTTTAGAGGTTTTTTTGCACTTGGAATGCATACTGTGTCGCTGGTAACTAGGAACGCTCATTTTGCACTTTGCACACTAGCATAATAATATTTGTTTTGTACTGCAAATCTCCACCTAAAGATGTAAATGATCTAAGACTCGATTGAATAAAGTTATTAAGCCACCGTTAAGTTGTAAAATAATCGTTAATTGTGACAGTCAATACAGCCATCTTAACAATAAATAGTGACACCAAAATGAAGAGGTTTTTCAAATTATTCATGCTATTCGAAATGTTTAAAGGTTATCACCGCCCACACAGAATTTTTGCACACTTTGCAATCAACACTTACTGGCTAAATGTGTAAAGCTATAAAACATTGAAAAATAAATAAGAAACTTCAAAGTTATTTATTAACGAATACAAATGATTTGCAAGTCAATACCAATATTTTCTTTTCTTTTATCTAATTTTAATTAAGTAAATTGGTAAATTGGCAAGGATGTGGCTTGTTTACTTACTTGTAAACATACATTGACATGTGCGACTGTGCGTACCTGGATTTTTAATTAAATTTTTGCCGCGCATAATTTATCTGTGGAACGGTTTATCACCTATACAAGATTTCCGGGTTGACACGACCTCCAAACTATCAAGAGAAGGGCGTCCTCTAACCTTGTTGAGATGCGTCATCAGTGTCCTGACACTTTGACAACACGGGTGCGTATGGTATATAGATTACTAGTTTTCCGTTCAGTAGTAAATCCGTTCAGTAGTTTTTGCGTGAAAGAGTAACAACCATCCATCCATTCATACTTACAAACTTTCGCATTTATAATATTAGTAGGATGAAAAGGTAAACTCGACATTCGTCTAATATAAATAAACGTCGGTGACGAACGGTCGAAATATAGCGAGTGGTAAAATTTTTGATAAAATCTCGACGAAATTTAGCATACAGAAAAAAGTAGTCTGGAATAGCACATAGGCAACTTTTTATTCTGAAAGAGTTAAGTGTTCCCGTGGGTTAACCTTGGATACAACTAGACGCAACTAGTAATATATAATTATGTTAGACAATTATGTAGCAGTAAAATATTACTTTCTTTATTATACTTCTGAATTGCACTATATTTATTCCAATAAGGGTCAGTTTCACCAGACCCTGAAATAGATTCTGATAGTTATCTACCATAAAACACTATTTCACATATAATGGTACCTTATATACATATGTATATGTTCATCTGATATATATGCCTGTGTGCAAGACCTTTGAAACCAAAATCCAAAGTTTATCTCGTAGATAAGTTTATATCCTCGTTCAAAAACTTATCAGTAAGCGGGGGACCTGACCCTACACCTCCTTACGTCTATAACCGCCATGCTACACATATGATAGAGAGAAAATTCATTACAATAGCATAGCGCAACCACGACACAAGTTACATATTAAAAGCTTGACAGAAAAATGGTTAATCACAGAACTAGCTCGATTATAGCATAGCGAAGAGGCATTGCGAAAAAGCCATGGCGAATTTGTAATATTAACTACTATTTTTTACTATTGTTTCTTATTGAGTTGTAGGTCGCTGGCGTTAATTTGATAAAAGTGCATTTCTCAATGAATTGTCATATGAATCTAGGATTCTAGGATGGCTTATGATAGAAGTGTATTCAACGACATCTTAAAATTGAATAGATTTAATTAATTTTATTTTTATGTTGGGGTGGAAAATCCCTTCAGATCTCCTGCTCAACGGGGACGCATGAGCCAGGAGTATGTGGTTAACCACCCAGATACCCGAACCAACATACAATTTCAGATTCTCCCAGAACCGCGCAATACGACTGTTAACTTCGTTTACATAATCTGATCCAGATTACATCTAGATCGAATTACGTTCCATATTTATATAAATAGATTTTTCTGAAGTCATAGGACATTTTTCAAAACGCACATTGTGAAATTCACTTTGTAAATTATGATGCAATGTGCAAATTGAAAGAGGTGTCATATATGTCACCGCTTTCGTGTTGGACGTTGAAATGTTACTTGGCAAGTTTCCTTTGAGTAAGTATACAATAATTTCCACAGTCAAAGTAAATTGTATGTCAAAATAGGTTGGCCAAATGTCCCATCTGTCAAAACTAATGATTAACTAGTTCAAGCTGCGCTGTTACAAGGTGATGAAGTTGCAAGATCAAGGTTTTTTATAGCGAACATGTGGAGGACGAATCTGACATCTAATTCAAACCCACACTATATCATTAACACTCATGTTTTCTCACAAAAGCATGCACCAAGCTCAAGCGTGGGCCACTCCATTAAACGAATCGTCTTATTTTTGTTGAGTTGAATTAAAAGTGGCAACATCCACTTTGAAGTTGTTTTAATCAAGCTGACCGGGTTTTAACTGACTTAAAAATATGGTATTATTTGTGTTGTTGTGTATTATTTAACTGCTATCTATGTTAATATTTTTTATTAAGACGAATTAAGTCGTGACTATAAAAAAACTAAAAAAACCTAAGTAAATTTCAGGTCAACAGACACATAGCTAATATTCGATTTGATTTTGACATTGAAGTAGATGTTATTCTTTTAAATGCCTTTTAATTTTTTTGGTAGAATCTATACCTTAAGTTTTATGTGTGTTTTTGTGTTGTTGTTAATTCGTTTACAACAACAATGCAAGTTTGAAGACCAGTTATATCAAGCTTACTTTGATAAAACTGATGTCACTTCTTAAGACTGTAGTCCTTGAGCGTGGGAATTTATGATTGAACACCCACATTCATATTTTACATGCACACAAACGCATCGGCCACTGTTGCATACTAACCCTGGCAACTAATAAATTTACTTTCGGTTTTTTCTTCTAGTTACATATTCATTAACTGTTCGCCTTTGAAGAATGTTTAGAATGTCCTACAAAGCACGCAATGTATCTTAGTCATATCGGAAAGCCCGCGGGCTTTAAGTAACTCGTCAACGGCCGAGAATGGGGTTCAAGTGTACCTATTCATTTTTAATTCATTTCATGGACAAATAATATATTTTACACAGTATAAAATTAAGTCGCTCGCGCTATCTGTCAGCTTAGATCTTTTACAGTAATCAACGGATTTTAATGCTATGTTATGAAATAAAATTTGTATGATATATGTTATTTTAATGGAACATAATGTTTCTTAAAATTATAAATTTTGAACGCTTTTATTGCTCATATTGACTAAATTTTACTACATAAATCTTACTTACGTACTTTTTTTTTTACAGATTTTACAGATTACAGATATCAGATAATATAAGGGATAGGGCATCTATTATTTTACAATTCACCAATTGATTAAATTCGAACTTAAGGGATGAATAATAATGGAAATGACGTAAAGTGTAGATGGGACCCTTTTTTACAATTTTTGTCTGTCTGTCTGTTTGTTTGTGCCGGCTAATCTCTGGAACGGCTGGAGCGATTTTGACGGGATTTTTACTGATAGGTAGCTGATGATATAAGAAGTAACTGTGGTTGGTGTAGTATCGCGGGTAAGACCGTGGGGCTCAGCTAGTTTTTTTTTCAAAAAAGACAACTTCCGTATATATCCAATAAATCCTGTGTCGCGGGGGACTTTACAAACATACATGAAACGGACACAATGGACACCCAGACTCAGAACAACAATTCGTGGATCACACAGTGTTGTCCCATGTGGGATTTGAACCCACAACACCTGATACAGTAGGAAGCGGCGAGGCAACCGCTTAAACCACTAGACCAACCATGCAGTCAAAAATAAAACTGTAATTTTAAGGTCTTTCATTATTTCAGTAGTAGTTATTCAATTCTAACAGAAATCATTAAAAAAAATTTTTTTTTACATTTTTAAAAACAATTTCTCAAAGTATCTCGGTCTGTCAAAGTGCATTCAAAGTACTCGTCAAGACAAATCAAACGACTCCAAACTCGATAGGTTCCGTCGTTACAAAGTTCCTATGACCACCTTCCAGCTTCAACATCAGATCAGCTCAATGTCATCATATTAAAGCATTGTCACGCTATATACCTATGCCTACAAAAATTCAACACAATCGGTTGAAGATATCTGCAAAATTGAGTTGCAAGATTCCGTCTTAACAAATATAGTTAGATATATACATACATAGCAAGTTAAAAAAAACATAAAAATAAGTTCTGTGTTAATAAAAAATACTAATATTTTTCTTTGAAATTATTCTTTAAAAAAATTAAATTAAATTCAAGAATACAAATTAACAGTTACAATTCGACACTCACTGGCAACCCACCCTAAAACTTGTCATTTACGTATTAAGGAGCTCAGTGCGAACTACAAACGGACGTGGTGTCACCTTGAATATTCGGCGGGCACTGAATTTTTTGAGCGCGATAAAACTTATTTATTGCAATTTACGGGAGACGATATCTACGTACTAAAATGTATGGAACTTTTGTCGCTAAAAATGAATGATGTTTAGCCTTAGATTATGGCTTTTTGGTGAGAATTAATAAAAAACTAAACCGGTAAATCTTTTCTCCATAGTTTTTTCTCGTGAAATAACAAAAAAAACATTTAAAATAGAGCACGAAATAGGGCAGAGTGTGCTAATTAAAAAGGTCGATTTCGAGGATTTTGATCTTTGTTAAGGCTTTTTTTCACAAAAATAAAGAATTATTTCATAAATGTCACTCGGTAGATTGGTAGACTGATTTATTAAACTACTCAGATATTTTTTTTAGTGTCAAATATGAATTGAGTTGTTTGTGTTTTGCAAAACTGCAAGTGCCTTTTCGCGCGTTTTTAGGGACGCGCCCCTTAAGAATATTCAAGACCTCGCATTAGGCAGTGCTAAGCTGATGTTATTCACCTAAATGAGATGATTTTTGTTTCAAAATTTGCCTTAAGCATTTTAAACTCATTATATATGTATAAACAAACGGCTACTACATAATTACACAATTAAAGTCGGTACAAGTTAAATATATAAATTTTCCACATTCCAAACAAAAACCCAATATCTCATTGCATGAAAATATTTATGATGACTTAGATTTAGTAATATCTTGCTAATTGATTGTGACTAGCTATTAGTAATATGTTATGGCATACTAGCTGTTGACCGCAACACAGTCGGTCGACTTTTTTAAAACCCCATGACACAGAGTGTTTATAAATTAAATTTGACATCAAACAGACGGAATAGGTACACGACTACCATTGCAGGACTCCTACCTAAAAAGACCCAGGTTAATGGCCTTTGCTGAAGAACAACGAAATAATCTCAGGCATAATTAGGAGGTCGGTACCCCTAGGGGCCTACCCACAAAGGCTCGACCTCATTAGTAAGGGTCCCCCACCGGCCTAACATCCCGGGCCTAACAACAGGCCCATCCGAGCCCAACCCAGTAACCTACCTGTAGTTATAGGCGGCTTGTTAACCGACTTTGACAGTTCGTAGACCTGGAAAAGTTACACTCCGGACCCTAGGGGGGTCTAAGAGAAGAACCACGAGGAGAAGAATTGTTTTAGGTACACCAGTATTCTGTGAGGCCGTTGTACCTATCAGCGGTCGAGGGACCACTATGATTCGAAGCGTGATTATAAATAAATGTTTATTTTAGACTATAACACAGCTTTTAGTACTATTTTCGTCATTAACAACGAATAAAAACGTGCAATGTTGTACTTGAATTGTTGAAGCGCTATTTGTAACGTTTCTTACTCATATCCGCAGTACGCATACACCTGATAATCAAATTACGCGGGAAGCAAGTAACCGAAGTAACGCCATTGATTATAATAAACTTTTGAATGCGCACCACAATTGAAGAATGAAATGTAGTTATAGTTATAAAAATATAAAAACTATTTCAAGGTGGCCTGTCCACCTTGAAACAACATCCTCCAAATCTTATTACAAGACTACGACGAAGCCTGCGTAGCATAGGTGTCAAAAGATTCGAAAAAAAAATACTTATCGGGTTATATTTTACTTATTTTTAATGTATGTATGCTTGTATGTTCGGGTGGAATCTTGCTACTCAATTTTGAAGCAGATATCTTCAACCGATTTAGCTGAAATTTTGCAAGCATATGTCATGTATACAGCGTGAGAATACAATATTATAATGACATAGAGCTGATCTGATGCTAGAGCTGGAAGGTGGCCATAGGAACTCTGTAAAGAAACGTCGGAACATCATCGAGTTTGGACTCGTTTGATTCGTCTCGAGGCATTCCAGTAAAAGCTTATTTTTAAAAAGATTTTTAAATCAATTATTTTCTTGTTTCAAGTTGAAGTTGGGGTCGGCAGGGCAGCCGACCCCAACTTCAACTAAAACTAAAATGTTGTTACACTTTTCAGGGCGTCAACTACTTACTTAGTAATTCTTAAACAAAATTTGCATAATATGTAATTATTAAAATAAAAATGACTTGAAAATTCTCACGCTCGTCTGATGCAAAATTAGACGGAGGTTACCAGACTGCTAATTAACATACTTATATATTACTGCTCACAAATACTTACTATATTACACAAATTTATCATGAATGGGAATTGAACCCGCCACCTCTAGCATAGCATTCAGGAGCGCTAACCATTACTTCAACAAGTCAATTAATTAATAATAATAGGCACATTGAACGTCATTTATAAAACGTCTGAATGGTTATTGGTTCAAGTGTAATCTTTCTTATTATTAGTACTTATGTATTATACTCACACGAAGGCTGAAAACATGAGTTCTTTATCAAAAGAAATATACAACTATGTGGGTCATCTCCAAGTGTATATATTATACATTATACACACACATACACACGTTTACATTTTTGTAAAATTCCTGGTCTTTTGTTGTCCTACCGGTATCTTGGGTACTTTTTAACAAAAGTTTTTTTTTAATATAACCCATTAGTGATTACTAGTATACCAGTTAGAACTTGTCCGAAACTATGTCTAGTGCTGAGCCAGAGGTCGCGGGTTCGATTCCCACCAAGGTTAATACTTGTGTGATGAACAATGATCATTTATGATCAATGTCTGGGTGTTATTTATCCATAACTTAATATTTGAGTACGTTTTTTAGCAATCTGATTCAATTTAGCACATGCTCAGTCTCTAGTTAAGGATCACACTGTCGTGTCTGAGAAGTGTAAATATCTTATCCATACTAATATTATAAATTTAAAATAAACTCTGTCTATCTGTTACGCTTACACGACCAAACCACGGCACTGATTTTAGTGAAATTTGCCATGGAGATACTTGGGAAAGGAATTAGGAACTTTGCCGCGATTACCGACATACCCTCGGACGGAACCGAAGGCAAAAGCTAGTTGTATACTTTATCAAGGTTCTTTCTTAGTACTAGGGACCCCTACATATACAGATGTCTGTGGATTTGCCTTTAATATCGTACGATGTTCTTAGTAATAAAATGCCTATAAAGTTTAATGAAACACGCACCAACACACTCGAGAATCGACTAGCTCGCTTAGATTAGCTGACAGATTGCCGACATTTTCAATTGTCCATATATGTATAACTATTCAGATTTTAAGAATCCTCAACTTGTAGATTTATAGCGGCCACGATTTCTTTCCAAAATAACTGCATTTTTATCTCGTCATCATCAATCTCAGCCAAAAGACTTCCACTAATTACTTGCTAAATATTACACAATATTTTATTAATATTACCTAATGCGTAAAAAAAATGTTTTTTGTTTTTTAGTATATTTAATGCCTATATATATGTTAGGGTCTGCCAAAATGACTCTACTCTGCCTGATGGAAAGCATAAGTAGAATCCAAGAGTGGTAGTCACCATATTCATTGCGAATGCAGAGAATGCAACAATGCAGCATGGTGACCCACACTATGGCGGCCTAGTGATGGTTCTGCATCATTGGGCCTCCGGTCTCTATATTATTAATATCGAATCATCAAATACTGTGAGCTTATTGAAGTTGCGAAATAAACATGTTAGCTTAGTACGAGAAGGATGTAGGTTCACACAGCTTAATTTGCAGGACAAACAAAAACATGTACAATGTATTTACGAAGCTGGGTGTTCTGAAATTATTCATAACATTGTGGTATTAATTTGTTATATACATAAGTCTGCAAATTTAGAAGTTCAAGTAGACATGAAATGTTACTTATGCAAATTTGTGTAGAACAGGATCTGAATATCTCTGGCCTAATACTGCTATGGAAATGTTTTAACATGTTATTATTATTAATAAGATATAGAATTTGACTAAATATCGGTATTGTCTCTAGCGGTAGAATGGTAGTGTGACTGATAAAATATGTATGTATAGTCCATTCGTTTAGATAGTGTCGGTGCACCCGCACGCAATTGTGGTTATTGTTGTGAAATGATGAAAAACTCCATTGAACAATTCTCAACGACCATGTGTTAATGAGAAGAAGGAGAGTGCAATGACCAAGTACTCTACCTGTCTTGTCGTCATAAATATTGTAGTATTTGTTCAATAAATTGTCGAATATCAGAACTGTCATTTACGAGTTTTACAACCTACACTTTACTATACATACAACGAAACATCGACAGCTCCATTTAAGCATAGAAGCTTATTGAATTCCTACATTTTATCGATTATAATATTAATTCAAAACGTAATAGTAATTAGGTTACTTATTGTCGTCAGCTGGACAATATAAAACGAAAAGTTGTCAAAATGGAAAGGCAAATGATATTGCTAGTATCATTTAAATTTAACTGATCCTAAGCCAAACGTCCTTGTATTGTACTTTATCTGATAGGACAGTAGTATTAGTAGTATTTAGTAGTCATTTTGGTTGTATCTAAGGTAAACCAGAAGCTGTCGATTAAAATAATTTAGATTAATTATAGTATTGTATATCCTCACAAGGATTAGATTACTTTTAATGCAAAATTATATATTAGCAAAAGGCTTTGCACCTAACCTTGAAATTTGGGAAAAGAGATAGGTAGACAAGAAGGGCAGGCAATGAAAGGTAAAATAAACACGGATGGATTGGTGAGTGTACACTCGAGAAGGTCAGGGTCGTATACCTGGAACACGAACTGGCTTTTGGGGAGAAACCCAAGAACCCAACAGAAAACGTTATTTTTTTTTAAAAACTTGGATGCTATACTAATATTACAAACCTGAAGAATTTGTTTGAATGTGCTAATCTCGTCTATCTAGTTCGAACTGGAAAAATCTATTAGTGCTAGACAGCCTATTTATCAAAGAAAGCCATAGGCAATATAACTTAACGCTATGGCTAATAGGAGCTAAGCCTCAGTAAAGAATGTTGCGAAAACGAGGAATGATTTATTCGTCTTAACTGTTTTGAGAAACGCAGTCGGACATAAGCCGTATTTACTTACTTTTCATCGATTAGTAAAGGTCATTCGCCTCTCAAACGTCGATATATTTAGGTGTTACATATAAAAATAATGTTCCTATTATCTTAATGGATTGTTAATTGATTTGAATAGGAATTTTTAAACTATGCCAATGAACGTACTTACTTTAATGCGGAAAAGCCTGCAATGGTTTTAAATACGAGCATACGTCTCACGCGCCACTAACTTTTTACGTGTCCACAATACTACGATAAAAAAATTGTAATCTATAATAGCTACTAATATTTCAAAACTAAGGAGTTTGTTACATTAAGAACAATTATCTTAAGCACTTCCGCTGCTGTTTAAATTATTTCAGTGTCTAACCCATTTATCTAGGTAGACTATAGTCTTGGTAGTCTATAGGCTATAAACATTTTGCCACGAACAATAGCAACCGAGCCTCAATAAAAAATGTTGCATAATTATTTCTTTTTTTTATATAGAGCTTATCAAAATGATTCTACTCTGCCTGATGGACAGGATGAGTAGAATCCAAGAGTGATAGTCATCATACACTTTGCGAATACAGGCAATGTTGTATGGTAACCCACACTATTGCAGACAGGACCAGGGATCATAGTGGGCTGGAAACACGTGCGCTGGGAGTGATTTCTAGGTTTTAACAAATTAGCGCAGAATAGAAGAGTCGTACTGTTTACTTTGAGAGCGGATGTCCTGCTCTTGTTTTTAACGTGGTCGGCTAGTGTAACTTCATTGCAAAAAACTGTCGTCATTGTGTGAACTTATAAATGATAAACAAACTTCTAACAGATTTATTATCAAATACTTCTTCCATACATATTTATAAGTAAGTCCACATGATATATCGTATAATGGAAACAAGCTCGCTTAAATATAGGTACGCTAGCATTCGAAGGGTAACAAGTAGTATTATTCCGCATTCAATACTTGTGTAGCTTGTAACTTGTACACTGATTTATTTATCAACACTCATTAAAATGGAACACTAATGTTTGTCATAGTATGGAATAAATGTACTGTACATACATTTATAGTTTCTCAGCTGTTTCAGTAATAGTCGTGTTCCAATGTAACAGTAGGTAGGTACTAAGGGAATGTAACTTTTTCAACACGATTCCCGTTAAAGAAGGAGGGAATCTTCATATCAAAAATGATTTGAACGGCGTATCTGATACTGATAACATTTTTATAGACCACTAGCTAAACCACGCAACCTCGTTCGCGTCTTCTATTGCCCGTAGCGTAAAGTTATAATAAGTTATAACAATGTGAACAAATTTGTTTACCATACCATACCATATGCAGTTGCGGACTTTATTTACATTTACAGAAGAACAATTGTTTTAGGAAACTTTAACCTTTTACTAGCGCACGCAATGGAATCTCTCAAAAGGAATAATTTTCTCCCATTTTCCCTATGGCCCTTCTCTATAACAGGACTATCTTACACTCAAAGATTTTTTAAATCATACTAATCCTTCCTGAGATTAGCGCATTCCACTAAACAAACAAACAAACCTTTCAGATTTATCATATTGGTATAGATTAGATCAGAAAAATCAGTGCAATCAGTTGTGCAAAATGTAATTATCCTATAGTTGTTAAATTACCTGTCGTATAAAAAGACCTTTGTAAATTTACCTTATTTAAGGACAAATATGTAACATAAATAATCTTAAGACATCATAAAATTAGTTGTCTGACTAACAGCGACAAAGACATTTTCCCTATAGTGCAAACAGTTGAAAACAGGTACAAGTGAAAGGCTCAATAGGTACTTGCGTCACCTCACAGTTCACAGCCATATCTTTAACTTGACTTCACCAGTGGTTTAAGCGGACACTGAGTGTTCTAGGTTCGTACTCCACAAAAGACAACACATTGTATAATGCACAAATTATTGTCGAGTCTGGTCTGAATAGGGGTTGACACTCTTCTTAATTCATCACCGTCACAAAGTCGTAGATATATTCTATGAATATAATTTTCAGAAGCGCCACAAACCTATACATAAACATATAATAATTCTATAAATAAACTGCGCTACATTTCTTATTCATTCACGTTCTTATAATACGTATTAAACATTGTTATTTATAAACATACAAAATATTTGACAGAGATCTTGGCGCTCTTCGCGTCGCGACGCTCTCCGATGAAAGGAAACAATTATAATATTTATAATGTAATGAAGATTGTATTACAAAAATGTTAAGTTGACTTGTGTACATTTCAAACAATTTTGTTATTTTGTCATCAATGCAAAAACAATGTCTCATAGCTAGGCTAGCTTGCTAGTGTTTAGATAAAAAAGAAACAATTTAAGTATTTTTATTGGCTTTACACAAAAATCAGAACAACTTTAGCCATTTACTTTAAATGTAATTCTTTAATTAATGATTTAAGAATTCACATTCTGTAAATAGATTTTTACGTTTTTTTTATATTTAAATAAAATTTTAATCATTGTATCAAGGTTTCGACTTTAATTATCTTGTCTTGGTTCGAGATTAGTTTGTGGAAGCAGAAGTTGGTATTTATCAGTGAAATCTATATATATAAGAGCGAAATACCACTCACTTATTAATCACGAAATCTCATAAACTATAACACCTACAAACTAGAAATTTAGCAGGTAGGTTAATTACAGGATGTAGACATCCGCTAAGAACGGATTTTACGAAACTCCACCCCTAAGGGAGTAAAACGGGGGTTGGAAGTTTGTATGAAAGTCCTATGTTTTTGAAGTAAGAGACTTGAAATTTAAAATGTATGCTCTATAGATGGTGTGGAGTTAAAGCCCTTTTGGTGTTAAAACGGGGGATGGTAGTTTGGACGCAAACGAGGTTGCGTAGGTCAGCTAGTCTATTATATATAATTGTCGGAAACTCTGAAACTATCTAACCCATTTTCACGTTCTTTTTTAAATGTGTGTTTTGCTGGCGTGTTACATAGGATACTTAACATCACGCTTAGATCAATAGGAGCGGTGCATGACTGCAAGGGTCATCTAGTATTTTATAGGTATACGAATAAATAATTCTCTCAGATAACTAGTTAGGCAATTGTAGTGTGTACTTCTGAATTAATCTTTTTACAACGCAACGCTACTGCGTCGTAATATCCGTCAGCTGGTTTTCAACAACAATTAAATTGTTGATTAGATTAGTTCCAAGAACTCAGATTTGAGGCTGAATGTAGGCTTAGAACACTTGAGAGGCTCATACTTAAGTTAACGGACCGGAATGTTATTTAAGTGTGTTTTGAATGGAGTTTTCCTAACAAACAATTGGAGAATTTGTACGATGAACTGTTATTTGCATCAAATACTCGTAGTATACAAAATATTATCATTTGTTGCCCTAGTTACTACCAATCTTACTACCAGTTGTAATTATTAAGGACGTCCAGTTCTATACATTGGCCTTTTTTTTCAAACTCAAACTCAAAAATATTTTATTCATATAGGCACTTATTTTACAGGCACTTATGAATAGTCAATATTTCTTCTTCTTCGGCCTAGCGTTTTCCCTGCTTAGTGCTGGGGTCCGCTTTCCTACATAATCTTCTCCACTTTGCCCGATCTTCGGCAAATAATAGTGAATAGTCAATATTTAATATTAAAAAATCGAGTGATTCTAGTCGCCAGTTCCAAGTGCAGCCTACCCTTCATGGAGAAGAATCTGGCAAGAAACTCCATTGTTGCTCCTTTAAAAAAATAATAATACCTACGGTTTACAAATTTTTTTTTCACTAAGAGACTTGAATGAGAACGAAGTCGACCAAAGAAAACAAAATAAAAGGTTTGGAGTCATTGCTGCACAGCCATGAGCTAACCAATCATGCGCCGTTCTTACTGATAGCTGCAAGATTTTTACATTGTTATATTGTGACATTGTATTGTTATATTGTGAGGTTTAACGTGTGGATACCCATACGGGGTTTGCAACGGGGCGGTGTGTCGGAATCGGACCGACTAACTAAAACCACACGGTGTGAGACGAAAGGGATCCGGGAACTGCTGTTATTAACACATCCGGACCACATTCTATACATTGGCCTCCCCCAAGGTTTTGGCCTTGGCTTGCAGATGCAGGCAAACAAAGCAATGAAACGTACTTCTTAGATTACGAAAAAGCCCATTATTATCGTAGCTAAAAGCTGACTGTTCTACATAATTTAGTCTGAGACCTGAAAGTTATTTTTATTAAAAAGAATGTTCTTGAGGTTATTTGAACTGCAAGAAAATTATGCTTTAGAACAATTTGCGATTTGTGAGTAACTTTATTCTTGTTAAGGCCGCTTACATAGCGCAAACTGTTGCGATACAGAATGTATATTCCTAATGCGGGTGTTGTCTGTTATAAAAAGTAAGAATAAAACTTTAAAAAAGTCTAATTTAAGAGTGACTGCCACTGAGTGAAGTAATAAATGATGAAGTTATAGTCAGCTATTCTCAAATAGCTTAGAGGAACTTTGAAAAATAATAAGAAACTAGAAGACGGACAATTTTTTAAGTTAAACTATATATTTCAACCATAAGAAATCACTCTACAGTTCTTTACAAACTTTTAATAGTTGAGCACGTAGGTATGCATCTAATTGATCTAATGGGCAAAGTTGGCAATGGAAGTACATTCCCCAGACGTGTAGTCTGTACTATAAATTCATTTGTTAACAAATTTCACGTGACAGTAACACCATGGTTTGGTTTTATGCTCTAAATAGGGTTACTAGTGTTATTACCACAGATTACGTGAATTTAAAATACTAGCTATTGCCTGCTTCACCCGCTTTTTAATCATAAATTCAATCAAAAATCAATTTCTGTTCATTTTTCTCGCTACAACTCGAGAACGTCTGGGCCGATTTAGCTGATTTTGGTTATGAAATGTTTGTCGTAGTCCAGGGAAGGTTTAAATGGTGAAAAAAAAAAACTTGCAAAACCAAAGGTCACGTGTACGAAGTAGCGGGCACAGCTAGTATTAATATAGATTAATCTTTAAATAACGTCAGCAAGTGAAGCAAACTAATTAGAAAACTAATTTACATTACTGCAGCCTGTTTGCCAAACAATTGGTGTATTTGTTCCGTCTCACGCGAGCGATTTCCAAAAATGAATGCTAAAGTATGTTAATTAGTAGCAAGTTATTTTTAAATCTGTTTAAATGTAAAATCCAGAAAAATATTCACATGATTGTGAGCTCATCTACAATTAATTATGTTTTTAAAACAAATATAATTATTTCATGACATCACATTTTTCAATGAATTGTTCGTCTTATACACGTGGAATTTCTGAAACTACAATTATTAAATTTATACAAATTCAAACGTGGCACTAAAATAAATAGTCTGAGGACACATTAGGAAGATGTGTAGTTTATTTTGAAATGTAATAATACCTACAATTCTTTTAAAGACAATAGGTACTCATCCTGTGTCGCGAGGGACTTTACAAACATACCGACGCTGGAAAGCATAAACGCTGTAACCCTTGAAATATCGAAAATACGTTTTTACACCGTTAGAATCAGAAAAAAAATTGGGCACAGCGTAAAATTTTGGTGATTTTTTAAATCTAAGACTTTAAATTGCTGTAATCCACCGTAAAACTAGTGTTTTTTTAGCAAAGATACAAGATTACACGCTTTCATCGATCGTAATCTTAAGTATGATCATGGTTACTACATTTATGCGGTATAACATTTTTAGACACACTCATACATATATATATAGTTTTCAATGAAAATATTAGCTTGTAACTTTTTAAAAGACTTTTATTTCAACTTCTTCCATAGTTACAACATTTTATTGACATTTGAGTATAATCTGTTCCATTGGTCACATAATTTTCTTTTCATAAAATTTAAAATTGCATCTGTCTACAACATTTTAAAGAAGATAGAATGCTAATTACGACCTTTATGCTTTCCCAAAAAACATGACAAAATGAATTTTCCATACTTTGTTGAAAATGGTTACAGCGATTTCAAGATCTCCAAAAAAAGTTATGTTTGCTGTATGTAACCCATATTAAATCTTGTCCTGGGAACTTATGATGAAATAGGTAATGACCGTATATTATTATAGCTTAGCAAAAACATTGCTAAAAACTTCATGCTTGTAGGTGTAAACGTTCATGGGTTATGATTACTTATGATTTTTTTTTCTTAAATTTTGAAAGTTTTTTGGCTCTAGTGTTAAGTTTACGCGCACGTAGCACTTCTATTACCTTATTTAGATTTCTGTGGTTGGATTTCAATGGACTAAAACTACACAGTATTTTATTATTAGGCTTTCTATCAATGCCTTATAATAAAATACTGCCGCCGATTCGGGTTCGATTCCCGGGTCGGACAAAATGTTTGTATGATCTGCAAATATTTGCTTCGGAGTTTGGGTGTTTTCTATGTATAATACTAGTACGTACGTATTTACAAAAAAAAAGTATATAAGTATTTATATCAGTTGTCTAGTACAAGCTCTGCTTGGTTTGGGCGTTGTGTTTATTTATATATTTTATATATTTATTTATTTATTATTGTCATAGGTACACCACAAATATTGAGACAAACCCCAGTAAGTTATTGGAAATACTTGTATCGGGAAATTATTATATCCTAAGTATTACATACAATTTTATTGCTGGTCATATCTAAATGAAAGAAGCACACTTTTTAACGTTTAGTATCCTCAAAGTTAGTTCATTCATAATCAAATTCGCTGTGCAGACAAGATGAGTGAAGTCGTTCTGTCTTCGCATTTATCATCATAAATCATGCTTCAAGGACAAACTTGTATTTTAGAAAGGCCGACCAGCTCATTTCACCTAAAAAGTAGTTGAAAGTGTTAATACTATTAATGCTACACATAGTAAGTCATTTCCGAATATACTTTTCTTATATCTATATAAATAAATAAAATTGAAGTGTCTCTTTGTAATTTAAGTTAAAAGCTGTTCACTAAATACATATGAGAGTAAATACGGTACGTACATCACAAAAGCAATAAAAAAACTGTCCGTTTGTACAGGCTAATCTCTGGAACGTCTGTACCGATTTTGACGAGACTTTCACTGACAGGTAGCTGATGAGTGATGATATAAGGGTAACTTAGGCTACGTTTTTTAGACTAGCTTCACCCCACTGACAGGTAGCTGATGAGTGATGATATAAGGGTAACTTAGGCTACGTTTTTTAGACTAGCTTCACCCCGCGGCGTTACCGCGGGGCTCATCTAGTGTAGAATATAATAGGGAAGTAGAAATAGTATAAAGTACATTTCATACAGAAAACAAATTATGTTTTATTCTTATTTAAATTTACAAATTTACATTCGTTTTGCAAATATTATAGACAAAGGTCTCTTCACACACAGACACAGAAGTCTCTCCAAAATTACCTACTAGTTCTAAGGAATATTAATTACCACAACGCAACTGATTGACTGTAAAAACAGAGACCCTATTGTTAAGATAGATTACATGGCATGGCGATACACTGCTGGGCACGGGCTTCAGCAAGGTCTGTTACTATCATCTCTGTAAAGTAAAATCGCAGTCTGTAATGAATAATGATAATAAATGTGTATTTTTAAAACAAATATTTCCAAAGTATACAATAAAAATAGGAGATTTTACTACTACGCTCACAAAAAAGTTAAGTAGTTAAATAAATCAAGAGTCAATGAGGAGCAGGGACTGTGGTTACGTAGCGACGTGGCGACGGGTGTTTGGGTTGGCCTCAAACGAGCGTCAGTAGAAATGCAGTACGTGTGCTCGCGAGACCGGTCGGCGCTGCGCGACCGGTATGACCACCCGCCTGGGAATTTTCCTTGCTTTCCTCGGCTCGGCTCCATCAAGGCATCACGATAAATGATTGCATCTCTGTTAAGATTCGCGCTCCTACTTATATGGAAAGAAGTTAGTAATTATGCGAACCCGATGTAGGTATACGTATATGTTTCAATTTAACGAACTTAGGCAAATGAAGTGTTATGTTATTTTTTGGCGTTTGAGTACCTATGTTTTAAAAAACTGTAATTTCGAGTTTTTAAATTAGTAGAGTAAACCTTACGAAATAAAAAAAAACTGTTTTGATCGACGCGGCGACGATGTCAAAGAGGAGAATATTCGAAATACTTCAGAAGACAAAAAGTAATAATTATACATGTCGTTGGCAAGCATACAGTCTTCTGCTGACAGTTTTAAAATAGTTAAGAGTTCGCTCAAAACTTAATGAGTGTGAGATAGCGAGAGACAGAACACAGTTGATCGGCAGTCGCGTGGCAACTGACCGCGCCAGGTGCTAAAGAGTTTTGGCAGGCCCGCAAAGAGATAGAAATCCCTCTCAACTTTTTCAATGTACCGTGAAGGTCAGAGTCAGAGGGTACTAGACAAGTCAGTACGGGATTTCATGGCTCACAAAACATGTGTTCAAAATGACAAATTGTGATGAAATTGGATTCTACATCTCTCATTTTTTATAGGCACATACTATGTTTTTCGTATATTTTCTGAAGTTACACCCGTATTTGCGTCTGGTAGTCATCATTTTATGATGATGAGCTTATGATGTAAGGTACAACTCCTTAACGGTTAGGAGTTGGAGGATAAATCTTTAAATATCATATGTATATATGTTACCTTTAGTCATATTCTTTCAAATTATTTAGGTAAGCTGATGATGGAAGGTGGAAGGTCCAACTCCTCAACGGTTAAGAGTTGGAGGATAATTCTTTCAATTTCATGCGTATCTAAAGACCTTCAGTCGCATACTTTCAAGTTATTTAGGTGAACTGACGATAGAAGGCTAAACTCTTCAACAGTTACGAATTAGAGGATGATTTCAATATTACACGTACGTATAGACGTTAATTTGTATTCTTGATGATGAAATTTGATGAAATAGTTCAACTTACTACTTACCTACGATTGTTTGCACTCAAAACTGAAAAATAAAAACTTTTTATAAAAAAAACCGACTTCCAAAAAACATCCAACGAAAACTTAGACTTTTGTAATTGTTCGTTTGTGTTCTTTTTGGCTTAGCACCGACTTCAAACAGATTCTAGGTACCTAGCACACATTATAATACTACTATTTAAATGAATAAAGAATTAGGTATAGGCAATTTATGAAGAACCAGTTTATTTTACGCTTTTAAGTGTTTTTTGACAGAGAGTTTTCGTTGGATGTTTTTTGGAAGTCGTTTTTTTTTTTATAATGTGTTCTATATTGTTAGGACAAGGTTTGTATACAAGAAAAATTAAAAGATAACGGGAAAAGTCTTTTTTTTGTTTGAACTGTGCACTGCCTGCTGAGACAGATATATGTAAATATGGTGGTACGAAATTCGTCGGGTCAGCTATTATAATATAAATATAAACTTTCTCCCTCGCACAACAAAACTATGGAATGAATTGTCGCCTGCGGTACTCCCGGACCAATACGACCTTCAAACCTTCAAGAAAAGAGCGTACTCCATTAAAAGGCCGGCACCGCACTTGTGACGCCTATGGTGTTGCGAGTGTCCATAGGCGGTGGTTATCGCTTATCATCAGGCGATCAGTCTGCTCGTTTGCCACCTATCCCATAAAAAATATAAGAGATAAACCTTCCCAAGCAGAAAATTGCAAAATTTTAAGTAACAATATTGTATCAAGTACAAGAATTTCCTGAAAAAAATCTTTGTCCGTAGATCTGACACTACACAAATAATTATATGTGACAAATATTTAAAAAAAACTGTATCGTGATCATTTTAATAACACTACGGCCTCTGCTTGTGGTATAATAATTGGTATAATTTTGTACATAGCAATTTTAGGTGGAATAAAAACAAAATTATATATACACACAGGCTTTAAAATGTAATTATAAACAGATTTTGAAACAAATGGATGACTTCAAATTATACGAAAAATGATTTATTTTTTTAAAGCGTCTAAAATAAATTTATGATTGAATCATAGACAAACTGGTGTTGGTGATAAACATAATATGATGTTTCTGCTAACGCCGTACACGTTGGAAACAATAAATACAAATGATTGATACATTTTTCTAATATTGGTCTTTTAATTTTTTATTTAACCAAGTGCAAAAAAAATCCTCAATTATACTGAAACTTTGCATAAAAATTCGCCGATTTGAAAAAATATTTTGTTTGTTTTTGTTTGTATGTTTGTAATTTAATTTGATCGTAAAATTGATCCGATTGATATTTGACTAGCTTGCTATTATATCTTCCATACTTTTTCGGATTAATATAACCTTAGACACTCACAAATAATGTAGCTTTCCATTGGTAAAATAATTTTCAGAATCGGTGCAGACTGCACCGATTTTATCTCTGGGTGTACTGCACCGTGCACTACGCCCAGAGATTACACGCTGCAACCTCAGAAGCTTAATAAACTGTATCTTTCTATAATATTAGAATAGATGAAACTAATAAATTAAGCCTAGCAGTAAAATGAAATTCAGGTGGCAACAGCGTGCGTACTGATAACCATTCATGTAATACTTACTAATACTATTGTACCTGAAGAACTGACTTTTAAAAAGAGTGGCCATAAGTTTCTTTGCCAGTATTCTTCTCATAAGGCTCTACGCATTTTGGAAACTGGAAGTTATGGATCGACACAAGCAGGCAGTGGATTTTGGTGTTTTCACCTAATTCACCTTGACTATACAGTAGGTACATGCTGTGGCGTCTGTTTGTGTCGATCTATGTTTTTTTAACTGTAGCTTCAATTTAACAAAAAAAGAAATGGGAACATACCTATATTGTATGCTAATTTTTGGCGACGCTCATAGTACGGAAATATTTCATAGGCATGTGCTATTGGACCAGTGCCTCACGCCACCTCCTGAAGCACGTGCTCCCGTCACCACCACATGCCTAGTTTTTGTCAAACTAAACGAAACTGGCTGCTTACCGTACTTTAATATATATTTATCAATATAAGTATACCTATTATATATAATTCTTGTGTCACGGTGTTGCTCACGGTGAACTCCGAAACTATCTAGCCGATTATCACGTTTTTTTAAATGTGTGTTTTGCTGGCGTGCCTGTCATAGTTAACATAGCCAGGTTTTTTGTACTGGCTGTAAATATATTTTAATACATGAACGAAGTTCTGTATAAACATTTTTTCATTGTTAATATATGTGATAGGAAATATAAGAGAAATGCGTTTGTTTTGGAAATAAGTACGTGAAAACCTTGATTTGAACTTATATTATTACAATTCAAATAATTCTGGCCTATATGTCTTCAACAGTACACGATCCAACCACTGCCTGCCAATTGAGAGGACAGGTCGCGGGTGGGACCAAATGTTTGTATAATCTGCAAAAAAAAAAACTATTACTATTGGTGTTTTTTGTGAACAATATGTAACTACCTACATATTTATAAAAAAAAGTATTTATGTATTCTATCAGTCAATCTAGCTTTCATTGTACAATTCAGCTTTGATTAGTTTAAGTGGTTTAAGCCTAGGTAAAGTTGTGTGCCAGGTATCCAAATATTATTATTTAGATACTTAATGCAGCGAACCTATTCCTTATAACGACTTAAAAAACATGAGCTAGTAAATCCGATCAGGTAGTAGTCCGTAGTAGATCTGAGGTGGCTGGGGTGCTAGAGTCAGATTCTATAACAGCAAACAGAAGCATTGCCCACCAGTGACACATGCTCATAATACCCACAATTATGACCTGTTTACAATCCGTAACACAAAGTTGTAGGTAATTGATTAGTTTACATAGTTGCTAATATAATTTTGTTTGCCAACTTATTGTAGGTAGGGATACACATGAATTCTTTACGAATACCAGAACTAATAGGAACAATATAATAAGCCTACAGAAGAAACTTTTAAAATTTTGATTATTCATGTATGTACCTACATAAAAATATATATAGGATTGTACAAACACATACCTGTTAATATATGTACATAGGTGTTATATTTAGAGAACTATATTATAGATACATACTACATCAACAGTTTTGTAGCCTTTCTTATTGAAATAAACTTTTTTCTTGTAAACTGTAAATTATAAATAAATAAAAAAAAAAATTATACAATACTATTTATTTTTGTTGAAATATGTATCTTTATAGTTATTCAGTATTCACGTTGTACAGCGTGATATGTTTATCGCAGCTTAAAAACAGGGCTCCTGTCTAGACTAGTTACTGTTAGCGAGCTTAGTTCTTACGTAATGAAGTCCGTTTCAACATATCGCATTCGCAGCCAAATTATTGACAGATAATTAGCCCTCTGTGATACACATGATTACTATTTAATATTATGAAACTTTGTAAAGTTGTATTCACAAAGTGATAGCATTATTTATATACCAATTATTTCCTTTATCAGGTAAAAGAATGGTAGGCATGTTATTTTTAAAAGATGCTTGACATCTGACATCAACATCTTGACATCCGTACGGAGGCGTACCAAAATCGCTGGTTGTCTTCTGCAGACTTGCTATTTAATGCCAAAGATATTTTTATCACATTCATGAGATTACCGTGATAGTTGAGTTTATTTTTATACAAGCTATTTAAGTGTTTAGAATGGTAAAACTTAAGTGGCCTTGGCATGACACATTGTCCGTGGACAAGACGGCCAAGCAATGGGCCAAAAAGTTCTGGAGTAGCGACACTACCCAGACCTGCCTACGTCTTTCAGTAGTGAAAGACGTAGGTCTGGGTAGGGCTAGGCTTAGAAGGTGATACGACGAGGAGGTGTAGGTCGCGGGAAGCCGTTTGATGCGGGCAGCACAGAACTGGTTGTCGTGGACAGCCTTGGGGAAATATTATAATGACTAAAGTATTTTATAAAGTTTTCCTCTTATAATGTTTAAACAGGAAAAAACGTTTGGGTTATCTTAAAAGTTGCAGTATATTCACAAATGCCTAGTCGTTTAAGTGAACAAGGTATAGAGTCGTATAAAAAAAGGTAGACCAATACCGGAATTGCCAACTTGTAAAGACTGGTTTTTACAGGTAATTGGATAAGCATTGTGGACAAGTTGGGTTTGAAATTGGGAATTACAAGCGTACGTGAAAGGAAATATACATATTTTTATTAGTAGTATAATAATTCATTATCTTGATAGCCTTTATTATTCCCAAGATTATTAGGGATCCGGCTGGTTTTTCTAATTCAACTGGTTTTACATGGCATCATACCTCCACAACCTTGAGGGCGAACTGAGTTCGAAGATTGAACTAGTTTTCAGTATATTTGAGGGCACTGACTTCCTTTAACGATGGTCATAAATGTTCATGATAATCGGGACCGCGACGGCGTGTTAACGTGCTCTTAGAGGCACGATATTAGTATTATAAGAAAATAGCTGACCCACGCAACCTCATTTACGTCTATTATTGCCCGTAGCTTAATAAATTTCCCCCATTTTTGTAACATTCTTCATTGGTGCTCCGCTCTTATTGGTCATAGCGTGATGATATATAGCCTATAGCCTTCCTCGAAAAATGGGCTATCTAAAACTAAAAGAATTTTTCAAATCGAACCAGTAGTCCCGCGTTCAAACAAACAAACAAACTCTTCAGCTTTATATATTAGTATATAGAAGTATAGATTGACTGTTGATTTTAAAGTCTAAGTGTTAAAGAGAATAGTCCACTCCCACCTCAAGATCTAGAACGCCCTTGCTACTCTTGAAGGTATAAATAGCCAACCACTAATGGGGCCCTAAACTCATCTGCCCCTATAAAACTACCTAACCTACCTAGAAACCAGGAAAAGATGACAATGATGCTAATTCTGTTGTTCGAAAACTCTCTAAACCAAACTAAAAATGAGTTTTGTCTTGTCAAACGGTGTTGTAAAAGTCACGAATTGACTAAAATTAGATATAATATGTCACACTAAAAACAGATGTTATCTAAATACAACATAGAGTCACTGATATTTTAAAAATTCACTTACTAAAATAGGAGAAAAAGTGACGTGCAAACTTTCTTCTTCTTTTGATGAGATGGTAACCAGCTGGATCAGCTATTTCTGCCAATCTCAAGCAAGTATTTAAAGTCTTTAAATCTTAAGTCTTCGTCGCGATGAAATTAATAATAAAAAATATAGCCTTTCGAAAAAACAAAAAACGATCTCCGTGCGAACTTTTTAGTTCTGATTGTAACATGACAACAATGTCATGGTCATAGATGGTGATGAGTCTATCGTGTTGTTTAGCGCAAGACCAATAGATGTCTGTTTTGAATACAATAGCCAATTTCTTCTTTAATTACCCTTTTTGCTGAACGTAGCCGTAGTAACAAGACGTTTGACAAAGTAAAGTAGGTAACCGCTTGCATTTTATAATTGAGGAATTGAGTAGCTGATTCGTGCAACTTCATTTGTGTCCATTGAGCTAGATCAATGTTTGTGTCACTCAAAAGGAACACATTTCCCCATTTTCGATACATTTACTAGGCTCCTGTTGGTGATATCAATGTGTTATATAGTCTATAGCCTTTCTCGATAAATGAGCTATCTAACCCTGAATTTTTTTGGTAAGCATCATACAGTCCTGGGAAATAAATAAATAAACCAGACAATAATATAAATATATTTGTCTTTCTCGAAACAATATTCTACCAAAATTTTAACCAATATCAAAATTATTACACGGAGAACTGTAAACGTTGGCAATTTTATTTTCTTTCTAATGTTGTTTGAGGACGCCTCACGATATTTGATTAACAACTCTAAGGATTAAATAAAAGAATCAATCACGTACAATGGTCGATGTCCTACACAAGATGGTGTTGGTAATATGACAACTTTGACGTCGGTATACTAATTTGATACAAAATTGTGGCTCATGGAGACTTTGCACCGAATGGTATAAGCGGTCACCTCGCTCTTCTTACTGCACTGAGTGTATTGATTTTGCTCGACACACGGGACTACACTTTGTGTTATCCAAATCTACGTTTTGATGTTCTTGGTGTCCGCTTTATGTATGTCTGTAAAGTCCTCTGGATTTATACCTAGGAAGGGAGTTGTCTTTTTAAGAAAAAAATAAAGAAATAACGAAGTGATTAGTTAGGTCTCGGGTTTGATTCCTGGGTCGGACCAAATGTTTGTATAATCTACAAACATTTGTTTCGGCGTTTGGGTGTTTTCTATCTTATAATATGTATATATTTACAAAGGAAAAGTATATATGTATTTATAGCTTGGGACTAGATAGCGTTGTATGTTAGATGTGCAAAATATTTATTTATTTTATTTATTGATATTTAACTCCGTGATATGAAACGAGCCTTAGACAAAACTAACCACGTGACATAATGATAGATACAGGTGATCAGTGCGGTGTCGCCGCGCAATGTCTTGTCGATAATCACAGCAGTGTTACTTACGGACACACCTACACAACCGATGCTTAGACACAACACACAAAATGGTAATTATATAAACCACGCTTGACTTCTGAATTGTCACAAAAAAATACCATTGCCACTGATACCCTTTGTCGGAGTAATACTTCTTTGTGCAGTTTGGGCTCTAATTAACTCGATATAGTTATATCGAATTTAAGCTCAATATTCTCTATAAGAGATAGAAATTCCAACAGGATATAATATAGTACGAAAACAAACCAAAATAAATAGCCAGTGAAAGATCTGTGTATTGATTTGAGATTGTACGTACTAAATACGAAATCCGTCTGTTTAATATCAAATTACATGACGTCAAGAAAGTTCTAACTGGGTAGTCATGACGTGGGCAGGCAACTTCCTATAGTAAAACCAAAAATAAAAACTAAATAGGAACCTAGTAAACACATAATAATGAACTCTAATTTAGCCTCTATTTCAAAAATAACTTTATAATATTTTTTCTATAAAATTTAACATTTCTTAAACAAAAGTGTCTGTACAGACAGATTCTGATATTACAGGAACACCGACATACCTACGGCCGCAATTTGTGTAAAATTATAAAATAACGTTGGTGTAAGTCCTTGCAGTCAATGAACTTGTGAGTCAATGTTGGGTCTTGTTTTTGGGCAAAATTTTAAAATTCGGCTGCACGTTGCAACAATGCAGTAAACAAACAGCGGACGGGCCGGTGTTTCGAAAACCAGTTATAAACATTTCTTTTCGCAAGTGAACATCTGTAATGGAATCAAGTAGGCAATTAAGGCAAAGTGGGGTCGAGCCGCGCCTGACGCAAGCGTGTCTGCTGCATTGAGAAAAGTGCGACGCGGTTCTGTCTGACGCGTCTGTCATCGACACGCGCCCACTATCGCCGCGTGCAATGAAACTGACGTTAAGGTACTTGGGAAATTCTGTTCGCAGATTGTGAATGACTTGAACTAAAAAGGGACGGACGATGACTCGTTGAATACGCAATGTGTAGTTATTAAAATCTTAATAATATCTTGAATGATGTATTAGTACCTATATTTGCGGTCATTGTTTCGAAAATATGTGCACGATATGAATAATACCCGGTAGGTGTCATGATTATTAGCAGGGCTTATTTGTTCTGTGTTTCGAAAGATGAATAGGCTATCACATATTTATGTAGATATTTATGTAGGTATATTAGCGGTACTTATATACGTATATTAGCGGATATTACGTTTCGCGCGAAGCTTACCAATAACAACATTTCTTGTAGATTTTTTTTATTTCAAAATTAAGGATACAGTGATAAATAAAAGAAATTATTTTAATGTAAAAAAGCGTGGGTCAACATTATCAAAATACTTTCAGAAAGCTCCCCTCCCTCACGCTTTCTTACATTAAAATAATTTCCTTTATTTGTCACTGAATCCTTAATTTGAATTATTAAAAAAAAATCTACATTTCAGATTGGTTTATTTATAAAATCGTGTTATTTTTTTATACTATTTTTATTTTTTCAAATTATGTTATGTCATCGGTCCTCGATAAGTGTTCTAAGTTTAAATGAAATCTGACCGTATAAAGTGGATTAAAATCAAGTCCAAACTAGTGGGTTACAGACAAACATACGTACAAACAAACAAACATACAGGCGAAGCTAATAAAAACGTGTGAAAATAGTTTTACTATGCATTTTATATCTTTATTTAGATATTAGCTGTGCTTCTACGCAACCTCTTCTGTGTCTCCTATCGCCCGTAGCGTGATGATATACAGAGTGAACAAATTTGTTTATTAAATACTATAAAGAGGTTATAGTGAGTCAGCCTTAAAAGATATACATAGGTATGCTGACTTTTTTCAAAATTTTTAAAAGGAAACAATTATTTAATACATTGTTTTTGTGAAACTTTAACCAATTGCAGCCCTCAAAAGGAATCGTTTTCCCAGTTTTCACAACATTTTTTATTGTTACTCCGCTCCTTTTGGTCGTAGCGTGATGATATAGACCCGCTAGCCTTCGTCGATAATTGGGCTATCTAACCCTGAAAGAATTTAATAATACACACATCAAAAGTGTCTAGGGATCAAGCATTTTTATGCGGATTTCTTGAGATTGAGATGTGGCTTTGGCCCTGGCCTGCTCAGTCGCCAGACTTGAACCCGATTGAGCATGCATGGGATATGCTACAGAGAAGAGCTCTGCCGAATATGGAGGGTATCCAGTCGCAAGAAGACCTTTTTTTGTTGTTGCAACGAACATGGGCGGCCATTCCACAGCGTGATTTGGATGAACTCATTTTGAGTATGCCAAACCGATTCTTGTGTTGTTAGTGTTCGCGGTAGAAACACGGATTATTAATTGTTTAAGTTACCTAATAAAATTTTAAAGAAAACTGTTATTTCAGTCTTTTTTTCGAACTTTAATGTTAGTGGTTCAAATGTGAAAAATCCCTTTATTAGGAAAATGGCAAATTTCTTTATTAATGCAAAGGTGACTTGGTTTATCGTTACTGTGACAAACGAAAACACTTTATTTGATGAATCCTTAAAGAAAATTTTAATTAATATCAATCAGGAGAAAAGTTATTGCAAAAATATATGTTGATCCCTAGACACATATGTTGATCCCTAGACACTTTTGATGTGTGTAGTATAGATGTCTTTTTTATAATTCACAATTTAAATGAATTCCGCATTCATACATCCCTATTTATTTTTTATGGAATAGGCTGTCAAACGAGCAGACGTATCGCCTAATGGTAAGCGATTACCGCCGCCCATGGACACCTGCAACACCAGAAGCGTCACAAGTGCGTTGCCGGCCTTTTGGGGATAGGGGGGGATTGGGGTATGGGCCTCCGGTATCCTCACTAACTCGATGAAACACAGCGCAAGTACTATTTCACACCGGTTTTCTGTGAGGCCGTGGTATCACTCCGATCGAGCCGGCCCATTCATGCCGAAGCGTGGCTCTCCCACGGTTGTTAGAATACTATTAAAATAAATAGGTAAAAAAATATATAATAAATATTTTTGTATTGTAAATAGGATAGCAGCCCTCAATGTTTAGATGCTATCATTGGTGATAAGGTAAATAACGTAGTTATAGTTATACACCGGATACTGTAAGAATTTCACGCAAGACGGAATTAGAACAGCCAATAATTACGTGTTTGCGTCTATTACGTACGTAGACTATTCTTATTCTATATGGCCTTGGCCCAAATAAGTGCACAAAAATGTTAATCGATTACACTAGCATTGATATAACTTGATATATAATATTATACGTCTCGGCATTAATGAAATGTATAATAAATTTGACTAAAGATCGCTTGGCGGTCGCACTATGACCGTTCGCGCGTTCCTAAGTAGGCCATCAACTTCAAAGTTAGTCATACTGTCCATAACTTCCAAGTCTTCCAACAGCTTTAACCTTCTTGTACATACCTACCTACCTACCATATATGTACCTTTTTTTTTCTTTAAAAAAAAAAGAAAAAAAACATATGTACCTACATTCCTACAGAGCTGAGATATATGACACGAATGGTCCCCCATAAACTAAAATATAGATATATTTGTATAAATTGTTAGCGTAATGTATAATCCAAGGCGAGACAACCCTGATGACGAAACCCGCTCGATTTATGGCTCATTTGCAAAAACAAGTCATCAAAATTTCACATAATCTATACCAATCTATACAAATAAATAAAATTGGAGTGTCTGTTTGTAATATTAAAATAACCGCTTTTTACTAAATGCATATGTATGTATACACGGTAGGTACATTTACCAAAATAAATTTTTTTACAATTTCTGTCTGTCGGTCTGTCTGACTGTCTGTTTGTTCCAGCTAATCTCTGGAACGGCTGGACCGATTTTAACGGGACTTTCACTGATAAGTAGCTGATGATATAAGGAGTAACTTAGGCTACTTTTTTTAGACTAGCTTCGCCCCGCGGCGTTAACCGCGGTACGACTATGACCGCGGGTAACACCGCGGGGTTTTGTAATAAAATACAACGTAATTACTGTTTGAAAACGTTAACTCGGTGTGAGCTGGGTGTTAGATACATTTAGCTTTTACAATTTCCGTATAAAATGCGCATTTGCTCTCCATAAAGTACTTTATTGAAGGAGAATATATATACATGTTGTATGTTACGTTAAGCCGAATAAAAGCTTTAAAACTTTATCATTGTTGAACCGCCGTTCTCCGCTTTGTCTGTTCTACGTTTTTAGTCTTTACTTAACATCATAGCCTTACTACAAAAATAGGCTATCAAATGAAACACGAAATCACGAATGCTGTCATTTTACGTTGATCTTCTGTGCGAGGGTAGTACCGCCCCGGTCGAACCGTGCTGAAATCAGCGTGGCTTACTATCTTGATTAATAGAGTATTCGAGACATTCTATTATAATCATCATCATCAGCCTATCGCAGTCCACTGCTGGAGATAGGCCTCTCCAATAGCATGTCACTTGGTTCGTTCTTATTATAATCATAATTAAATAATATTATAAACATAAAAACCATCTTATTAAATCAGAAAAAACCAGTACATCAGACATGTAAAATAGTTACCTTATTATTCTGTATTTGGTATTTTACATATTATGCAGGTTGCAAAATAATAATATAATAAAAAAACTCGAAGTAGAACTTCCTCTTAATATATGTACATAATTATTAAACATTTAAATAAATCGCAGTTTTACGATTTTCAATACAGATTTTATTGTAGCGACTTATTATTGAAAATTATTATTATTATTTAACTGGTCATCGATACTACACCTATAATATTAAAACTTAAAAGTCGACAGTTCTGTATCTTGAATTTCTGTGTTACTTCAGACATCTCATCTACAACCTAACTCCAGTACCGCGCGCGCTAGATCAAACCAAATAGCTCGCATTTGGTAATAATAAAAATGTCAACGCACATCTATATATATATAAAAGAGGAAGGTGACTGACTGACTGACATACCCAGAGATCAACGCACAGCCCAAACCGCTGAAGCTAGAATCCTGAAATTCTGCATGTAGGTTCTTTATATAACGGATGGAATTTCAAAAATTCCTTTCTCAGTGCTCACTTAAGAACTGAGAAAGGAATTTTTTAAATTCCACCCCTAAGGGGGTAAATCAGGGGATGAAAGTCTGCGTGAGCGAAGCCGCGTGCAAAAGCTAGTAATTAATATGCCTGTTGGTCCATTGGTTAGTGACCCGACTGCTAAGCCGGAGGACGCGGTTTCGATTCGCATTCAGTGAAAATAACCGTGTGAAGGGCACGATCATTGGTTCTGTGCCTGCGTGAAATGTTTCATTTTAAAATATGTTTACAATACATATCGAAATAAATAAGCATGTTTAACAGCGCTGCAGCGATCTCATTAGCGTAGTACAATATCCTAGTTTAGGTTAGGGAGATCTGTCATGTCGATATTATTATCTCGATTTTGCTCGACTCATATAGATTTTGTAAAACGAAAGTCTAAAAGACTCAGATTTGCGTTTCGTATCAAGGTTGGGATAAGACGTAAAGAGAATGTTTTAACCGTTCGATTTTTCTAGAAAATTGTAGTTTCTTGAAGCAATATTGTACACTAGTTAATGTTCGTAGAGGTTTGTGGAATCATACAGGGGCCACGGAGTCAATTTGTCTCATGAAAGCGCTCATTCAGACCGATACCTCCGCCTGTCGCCGGGCCACAAATCACCCGTTATGTTGCCATGCTATCACTTTTGTATAAAAATAATTATATCGTTAAATTAACATTCAGTTTTATCTGGATATCGGTGCACTTGGAAATTATTAATATGCTGTCAGGTATAGTTTGTAGCTGTACATTGCCCTTTAGAGGATTATTTATGTATGTAAGGATTTTTTATCTGTGTGCTATGTAGGAGGTCATACTTTTTTTATAACTTTATAACAGATTCTTTCGATACAGTACTGTGAAACATGAGGATACGTCTTTACGTATCCTCATGTTTCTTTAGACGTATGATGAAAATGCACCAGACCAGAGGCGTCACGAGTGCGTTGTCGGCCTTTTAAGAAGGAGTACGCTCTTTTCTTAAAGGTATGAAGGTCGTATTGATCCGGGAATATGACAGGCGACAGTTCATTCCACAGTTTTGTTGTGCGAGGTAGAAAGTTTCTAGAAAAGCTTACAGTTGTGGAATGCCAACCATTGTTTGAGATTTTTCTCAAAAAACGTTGGGATAGACTTTAAGTGACCACGACCGCTCTGACAAGGTGACCACGACCGTTCTGCCAAGGTAACCACGACCGCTCTGCCAAGAGTGACACGAGTGAGAAGAAGAGGCTTGAAGTCTTCTACTGGAATGGGGCGACTGCCATCAGACCTCAACAGCTCCTAACTCTAACTAGAGTCACGAAGCAGTCGCTGTAGGCGGATGCGGCTGTGAGGTTACACACACTGGGCGATATTGAAGTTCTTTAGAAAGACTGTAGTCGGACATTTTAGTGCTGCAACTACCCGACGACGTAACGATATCCAAAGATGTTCGAATGACAACCGGGACCGAACACTACATACTATAAAACAAAGTCTTCCGCCGCGTCTGTCTACTTCTGTACGGATTTCTATGTGGATTTTACCAATAGATAGAGTGATTCTTGAGGAAGGTTTTCGTATATCAGTTGTAAAAATTTTGAGGACATTGGCTAAAATATACCGATATTTATTGGTGACGTCGCAAAAAATTAAGCTGCACATTTCCTCGGAGTAGCATAGGCTAAATTATATTTTCAGGAAAGAATCCGCGCGAAGCCGGGGCGGGTTGCTAGTTACTAATATAATTGAGTACCGTTTCCTTATTTTTGTAACTGTTGGCGGCTGGCGCAAATATCAGGAGCCAGCTGAAAAAGAGTGCTATGCTCAGTGGCGGATTTACCCTAAGGCAAAGTAGGCATGTGCCTAGGGGCGCGAGGTTGCTTAAGGGCGCCCAAATGTTTAATAGTAAAAATATATGCCTCACATATTAAAAATAAATTACCAATACTTCTAGTTCCACTAGTGCTGTTTCCATATAAAAATGTACTAGCTACAACTGCAGCTGTAGTTGAGATTGTTTTATAAGTTTTAGTAAGACCAGATTTGTTCATTGAAAGGCATATGGTGCACCCGAGTTGGCGGCGGCGACGACCGCAAACAATAAGGCGTGGACAGGGCGGCAGTATAGGACAAATTGCAGGAGGAACATTGCGCCTGTAACAATTTGCGTGCTTTCCATCACTTCATGCCACTCTGAGCGTGGTCACAGGACGGGTTTCATTGTCCACCCGCTACAAAGGTGTGAAATGTCTATCGCGAGAAAGTGACATTCGTGTGCCGGACGTCACTTCAATTAGAGTTTTTTTAAAACAGGTGGTGCCCATGCTTTTGAAAAGTAGGCGCTAGGAGAAATCTGGCTGGAGCTGTTATCTACACAAGTAGTTCCACAAGGGTCGGTGTTAAGACTCCTACACACTATGGGTAGGGTAGGTATGTCGTCAACAAGCCGGGCGGCAAAACTGGCATCTAATTGAACCGTTTGCCGTGCAAAGTAGCCACCGACCAAAAAAATTTGTGCCGACGGCCATTATTATGCTAAAACCTTTTTATTAGTAATCCGTTATAGGCCTTTAGGGCCGTTCCTGTAGATCATCAACTAAGGCGCCGTCTCGAGCTACCTGGAAGATATGCTCATGACGGCGTGGAGAAAGGTACTGTGAGACAACTCTGAGGGCCACGACCATGATTTTAAATGTTCTAGGGCGGATCCAGTGTCAAGGTCGTGGGATGGCTTTACAGAAATATGTTACGTTGCTCTTACATCGACCTTGAAGGGAGCCACCTGCAGCTTGTATTTTTTTATATATAAACTGTCGTCCTCTTGCATGACAAGAGCTCTTGTTTTTCGTTTGTCTATTTTTGAAGTGAAAACTTCTTTATCGGAGTTGTGCACTTTTCTAGGATGGGTAAAAAAATGTTAAACTCGCGTCAGAAACTCGCGTCAGGACACCTGACCTGATTGAATATTTGTAAGACGGAGGCGTGGCGTAGGAGAGGAATGCCATCGATACCGGTGGGCCTTGATCCAGTACAAGGCTACATCTTTACCACGGGTCAAGGCCTCACTGAGGTTTCGGCGCGCCTTGGTCGCGAGAGGATCCACGGTCCCGGGGCTCGTCACCGTCTCCAGCGCTGCCCTCGAGCCACTGTAGCTGCTGTAGCTCCCCGCACTGCAGTTGAGGATTTCGTTTGAAGCACTGCATATGGCTAAGAGCTCGGCCTGGTACTCTGTGCAGTACGCTGGCAAGCTCAGTTTCTGGCTCAGCAGCTCCGCCCGACTGTCCCATATAGAGAGCGCGGAGCCGACCTTGCCCTGAAGCTTGCTTCCGTCGGTGAAAATACGGAGCGACTGCACGTTGAGCTGGTCTACCAGGCTTTAGTTCTCCAGACTCTGGAACCTCAAGTCCATACGTAGAGCCGAATGCGGTAGTTCCGCTAATCGCACGCTCTATCTCTCGGTCTCCCAGTACTAGCCGGGTCGACCCTTTGCGAGCTTCGCGCTGAAGCTAGATTTAGCTCGGAATCCTGCCACTTGAGAACTCGAGGACCCGAAATTTCAACCTCACTGGGTCCTGGTTGAGGAGCAAAAGGAAATATTTAGGTAACCTAGCGCCAAGCAGACGGCGGTAAGATCCGTTATGGAAGATTTGATCGGGAGGAAACACAGAACTCTCTCATACCGGCTGATGCAGGTGTTCATCGAAAAAGGATGCTTCGGAGTCAACTGTGTCTGATCTGCACGAAGCCAACGGCTGGGCGCCAACTATACTGGCACCAAAACAGAACAGTCTGGACGTTTTAATAAAGCTGCTATCTTCTATATCCGACAATGTTTACGCAATACGTGGTTTTAGTCGGCTCGATTCCGATACACCGCAAACCCCCAATGGCTCAAGAGGGTTTTACACGTAAAAAAAAAATTGTGAAGATATGCCAATTGCCAAGATAGAGACATTATATGGATGCTAGAATCATGAGGAGGGGGGGGGAAGGGCGCTGAAGGGATGGTTGCCTAGGGCGCTTGTGTAACTAAATCCGCCCCTGGCTATGCTTCAGTACAACGTGAACTGAGCTGGTAGTCTTTGCAGCACAAGGCAATGATTATTATGTCATTTTTAACCGACTTCAAAAAAAGAGGTTCTCAATTCGACTGTTTTTTTTTATGTTTGTTACCTCATAACTTACGACTGGGTGAACCGATTTTGATGATTCTTTTTTTATTTGAAAGCTGGTGCTTCCCATGTGGTCCCATTTCAATTTGGTCCAGTTCTGACATGTCATCCATGAGAAAACCATATAAGTGTTCAATTTGCATTAAGTATGTGCGCGACAAATTAAGGAATAACCCAATTTACGCTAACCGATTTCGATGATTCTTTTTTTATTTGAAAGCTGGTGCTTCCCATGTGGTCCCATTAAAATTTGGTCCAGATTGAAGTCAGTTTTTTTGTTAAAATTTGTGATTATTTATTGTACTTTGTATGTGTTATGTTGTAGCCAAAATGAATGGTTTAAATGCAATGACTGCAGGGTTGGCCTAGTGGTTTAAATGGTCGCCTACTGCGCCAAGTGTTGTAGGTTCAAATCCTACATAGGACAATACTTTGTGTGATCCACAAATTGTTGTTCTAAGTCTGGGTGTACTTTGTGTCCGTTTAATGTATGTTTGTAAAGTCCCCCGCGACACAGGATGTATATTCCTAATGCGGGAGTTATCTTTTTTAGAAAATAAAGAAATGTTATATTCGCTGTGGAATTCCAGAATGCGACTGGCTTATTATTAGAGAATTTTAAAAGCAAAACTGATAGAATACGATGTAACTAAAATGTATCGAAATATTACATCAGTCATCCAATACATGTACTTGCCAAATATCTCTTTCAAATAAACATTTCGCTTATGTAGCTTATGCAATAGAGTTATTTATAAGAAGACAAATGCAAAATGTCTATCACTGCCACTTTAAATTTATTCTTGCTTCAAAACATCTAAAAAAAGTTTTCTTTTGCTTTTTTTTGGTTATTCCCCACAAAACCCAAACTTGATGAAATGAACAAAAGAGATGGTGTTATCTAAATCTTCATCATCATCGCCAGCCATGAGTTTCTTTGCCAGTATTCTACTCATAAGGCTCTACGCGTTTTGGAAACTGGATGTTATAGATCGACACAAGCAGGCAATAGATTTTAGTGTTTTCACCTAATTTACCTTGACAATCCAGTACATGCTGTGGCTTCTGTTTGTGTCGAACTAGGTATGATTTTTAACTGTAACTTCAATTTAACGTTCATAAATGTCACTTAGTGTCTTAATTGAAAAAATGATTTTTTGAACTTAGGCTGTCATATCTCTTATTCATACCATGGGTGTCGTAAGAGACCAGTAAACTACGCAGAATAAGGTCACAGCAAAAAGAAAGGAAAACTTGAAACTAACGCTATACATACTACTATACTCTTTGCGCTGTAGCATGGTGCGGCATTTATTTGTAGACTAGAACATTCTGGTTGGTTTAATTTAATTTACTACAGTTATTAATGATTTAATATATTGCGAATATGGTACAGCTGAAATACTAAATCATAATTTGTAAATCGCGGCAACTTTCAAGAGTGAAACGAAATGTTACTGAAACTGTCACGCACCATGCTACAGCGCAAAGAGTAGGTATACGAGCAGTAGTTAGTTAGTTTCAAGTTTTCCTTTCTTTTTTAACCGACTTCCAAAAAGGAGGAGGTTCTATGTTCCACTGTATGTATTTTTTTTGTGTATGTTCACCGATTACTGCGTCAGTTGTGGACCGATTTTGAAATTTTTTTTGTATTCGAAAGGGTATGCTTCCGAGGTGGTCCCATTGCCAGCATATCAGGATCTGATGATGGGATCCCAGGGAAATCGAGGGAAACTCTCATTTTTTATAGGCACATACTATGTTTTTGGTATATTTTCTGAAGTAACACCCGTATTTGCCTCTGGTAGTCATCATTTTATGATGATGAGCTGATGATGTAAGGTACAACTCCTTAACGGTTAGGAGTTGGAGGATAAATCTTTAAATATCATATGTATATATGTTACCTTTAGTCGTATTATTTCAAATTATTTAGGTAAGCTGATGATGGAAGGCGGAAGGTACAACTCCTCAACGGTTAGGAGTTGGAGGATAATTCTTTCAATTTCATACGTATCTAAAGACCTTCAGTCGTATACTTTCAAGTTATTTAGTTGAACTGATGATAGAAGGTTAAACTCTTCAACAGTTAGGAATTAGAGGATGATTTCAATATTACATGTACGTATAGACCTTGATTTGTATTCTTGATGATGCAATTTGATGAAATAGTTCAACTTACTACTTGCCTACGATTGTTTGCACTAAAAACTGAAAAATAAAAACTTTTTATATAAAAAAAAACCGACTTCCAAAAAACATCCAAAGAAAACTCTCTGCCAAAAAAAACACTTAAAAGCTTAAAATAAACTGGTTCTTCATAAATTGCCTCTACCTAATTCTTTATTCATTTAAATAGTAGTATTATAATGTGTGCTAGGTACCTAAAATCTGTTTGAAGTCGGTGCTAAGCCAAAAAGAATACAAACGAACAATTACAAAAGACTAAGCGATAGTCACTTGGCACCGACTTCAAACAGATTCTAGGTACCTAGCACACATTATAATACTACTATTTAAATGAATAAAGAATTAGGTATAGGCAATTTATGAAGAACCAGTTTATTTTACGCTTTTAAGTGTTTTTTTGGCAGAGAGTTTTCGTTGGATGTTTTTTGGAAGTCGGTTTTTTTTTTTGGGCTGACCTTATTCTGCGTAGTTTACTCGTCTCTTACGACACCCATGGTATGCATAAAGCCGGGTCTCCTGCGACACTGTTTTTAAACACAAAACATCACATATTTATCAAAATATGGGCGTGGCCTAACTGTTTCGTTAATTTTAACAAGCAAACATGTTATCCAAAGCGGACTGAAAACATCCCAGCGTATACTTCTCGTATAATGAAACTGAACTGAACTAACATTAATACTTATATTATTCATATTTATACTATAATAAAAGTAAGTAAGTAAGTGTACTATAAGTCATTTTGTTGAGTAGATAAAAGATTTTTGCTTTTCGTGTAATCGTGTTTGATGTTCGTTTAAAAGTTCGTCTCCTGCGACTTTTCGCTAACATGTTTAGTCAACAAGTTTTGTTAGTTTGTTTTGTTATTTTTAGCCGCAGGAGACACGCCTTAAGAGATATGAAACCCTGTCTTCGTAAGTTCAAAAAATTATTCATTCAATTAAGACTCTAAATGACATTTATGAACGTTAAATTTAAGTTACAGTTAAAAATCATAGTTCGACACAAACAGAAGCCACAGCATGTACTGGATTGTAAAGGTAAATTAGGTGAACACACCAAAATCTACTACCTGCTTCTGTCGATTCTTAAATTCCAGTTTCCAAAATGCGTAGAGCCTTATGAGAAGAATACTGACAAAGAAACATACCGTTTGGCCAGCGAGGTATAGTAGGCGAAAACCTCCTCTTTAATAAAAGCCCGATGTCCATCTGTTGACTATTAAAGGTTGTAGATGACGATCGATAAAATGTATTTATTTCATCACTAATAACTTGTGAAGCCAAGGACAGCAATAATTTTTTTTGTTAGCTGTCTGGTGCTTAAATTAACCGTCTTAAATTATAATATATCAATCAACGCAATCAAAAACATATCATTGATTACGTGTTTCGTACCGAAAATCTATATGGATCTAATTAGTTGCTATATATTGCCTAGAACGACAATAAATGTCACCTTGAGTAAGTAAAAGTCGATCTCGTAGAAGGTTCACACTCAGATATATTTCTATCACAATCGTCTTTATTCATGAATTCATCTCAATCTTGAGGATTTCACTATTGAGTCTTTTAAACAGACTTAAAAAAAGCGGCCAAGTGCGAGTCGGACTCGCCCATGAAGGGTTCCGCAACAGTAAGTAACATAATATAATTTATATTTTATTTTATTATATTTGTGTTGATTGAATGAAAGGTATATTGCAGTTTACGATTTATGACGTATTAAAAAAAATACTTACTAGATTTCGTTCCAACCAATTTTCGGTGGAAGTTTACATGGTAATGTACTTCATGTTTTTTTTTTAGTTTTATCATTCCCTTATTTTAGAAGTTACAGGGGGGGGGGACACACATTTTACCACTTTGGAAGTGTCTCTTGCGCAAACTATTCAGTTTAGAAAAAAATAATATTAGAAACCTCAATATCATTTTTGAAAACCTATCCATAGATACCCCACACGTAGGAGTTTGATGAAAAAAAATTTTTGGATTTCAGTTCTATGTATTGGGACCCCCAAAATTTTTTGTTTTTTTTTTCTATTTTTGTGTGAAAATCTTAATGCGGTTCACAGCATACATCTACTTACCAAATTTCAACAGTATAGTTCTTATAGTTTCGGAATAAAGTGGCTGTGATATATGGACGGACAGACAGACGGACGGACAGACAGACATGACGAATCTATAAGGGTTGCGTTTTTTGCCTTTGGCACGGAACCCTAAAAACAGTTTATGTTTTTTTTTGAGCCGCACATAGTAAAGAGTTTTAACTGTTTTTTATGGCCGGTTGGTTCCCTAACGCTAACGCATCTTGAATGTAATCATTTTTAAGACAATATGAAGTAAGAATGTAAATTGGGCTACAGAAAGTAGATTAGACATTTTTGTCTAATCTACTTTCTGCCTTATAATTAATGGCTCTTTAGCCATTATAAGGGTTACCGCGGCTCTCGGCTGGAAAAAGAATTTGAGACCTTATTTTAATATTTCAAAATCGCCAGGGTGGTAAAACTGGATAATCCACCATAGCTAGCAAAGTAGATCATCAACAACCCATAATGCCCCACTGCTGAGCTCGGGTCTCCTCTCAGGAAATGGTTAAGGCCACACGTCCCCACGCTGGCAGAGTGCGTGTTGGGGGTTCGCAAGACAACGTTGTGGCGACGTAATCTTGACTTTGGATGTTTTTAAGTCGCCCAAAGGCCAGCTTAGCTTAATAAATTAGCTATAAAGTCTTCTTTTTCTGTTCTCTTTGTAGACAACTCTTTTCTCCCTGAGCTTTAATATAAAAATGTAAGAAGGTAAAAATTTCTTCTCAAGATTGATTTTTAATATTTGACTAAACAATAGGAAACATCTAGTATGTACCTCTTACTAAATACACGGCACAATAAACAAAATAATAAATCTTATAAGTAATTGTTGACTTACACATCGTTTATACACTTCCTTATACATCCTTATACATCCTTTTCGTCACAATCGAAGAATTTCCCATCATCACGATTAATTACGTTTCATATTGTACACTGGCGCTATAAAATAATTTTCCATTCATTTGACAAACATACTCTTCATGTAAATAATATATAAACCATAAAAATGTCCTAACATTGAACATATACGAGTATGTAAACAAATATAATTTTTCCACCGAAGTCGCAACTTCACAGTCATAAATACTAAAATGGATTCAGAGAATTTTCATTTAATTGTTTATGTAACTTAACACATAAAAGTATTTGTGTAAAGTATTCTATGTGTAGGCAAATCTTGTAGTTTTTGTATTAAACACGTTTTATTATTTTGTTTACAATTACTAGTACCCAGATGTTTAATCTACTACTTTCCAAATTAGATTTAAACCATTTATGGTAGTACCACACTCAAACAATTACAATGTATTCTATTATTTTTCGACTGTTTCACTTGGATAAAAGTTTATTTCCGTTTTCATCGAAAACTCTTTGAATGTTATTTTGCCAAAGAACTCATGGAACCAATTAACAAGTCAACGATATCCATGTGGATATGTTCGAAATATCCAGACTCAGTGAATTCTCCCACACCAGACGTTCCATGCCGATTCTGACATTTTAAACAGGTTAGCCCACAAGTTTAGGGTTAATTTATATAATTTGATATGGAGAGAATTGTTAAGATGGCACTTTACACTCACAAGGCTATACAGTCTATACACGAAGGTATACTTATTTATGTATTTGTGTAAGCCTTAAAAAATAGTCTACTTCCAACTTAAAAGCGGACAATACACTTGTTCCAAGTTTCAAGAGTCACAAATCTGTCTGTTAAACCGGTGCATCGATTTCAATTAGATTCGGCTTGGGGATACTTTAGGAAGGACGTAGGCTACTCTTAACTGCGATAACATACATACACGCGGCCAGAGCCGCGGGCAAAATATAGTATTCAAAGAAACTGAGACTGCCCAAAGTTGCGTTTAAAGAGAGGATATCACAATTTAAGGAAGGAAGGAGCTCTCTAGCAAGGCTAGATATAATGAATATGAATGATGCGGCGCTGTTTGTGGTGCCGTACGCACGCACTAATCTTTTGCACCACGCGCCAATGACTAGGGCTCTAAATACGCTCAACACAATGGCAGACCCCTGATCGGTTTACATGTTCACCGAGCGAATTCACAAGAGTTTCGAATTGGTCTATTTGTTACCTTTAGAAAACATAAAACTTTTTACGATTTTTTTTGGTTTGTTAGTATTTCAGTGGCATGTTTGTTTTTATTGATTGTATGTAAGTGATTAGTATTATCTATGTAAATTCGCTATTGTATTGGGCTGAGAGCCTGTGAGGATAGCGCATGTTTGTAAATAAATAAATATCTTAAAAAATAAGTAGGTACAATACTTAATTTAAAAGAAAAAAATCCATATAAAATTGTCCTGTCCAAACAGAAAACTGTTATTAGCGTTGTGTGTGAGGAAAAACACTGACTCTACGTATGTTAATCTATGTTAATAAATGGTTTTAAAGTAACAACATATACCTATAATGTTTTATGTAAGCCTTGTTGACTGTGTAAAACGTGTGGATAATTATGTACTAGGATTTATTTACATAGAATATCACTTAAAGGTTTTAGACAAGTGTTTAACGCACAGAATAGGACATATGTTCCATGAGACAACTAGTCAAGTGCGTGTCGACTCACGCCTGTTGTCAGATTTCATAGTTAGCACAATATCTAAGTAAACTAAAACGTTACTAAACTATAAATAACGTGTTGTTATTTTATATTATAAATTTTTCACTAATGTCGAACTAGTTAGTCGACTATTACTCTTAAACGAATAAAGCCTACTTAGCGATGATTTCCTGTAAAATTCGATGTATTTTCAGCTCTTACCGTTTTCACGTTTTAGGATAGAGGGGGGAGGACGCTCGACTCGAACAAAAATTAGCAATTAAAGACGTACGGCCTTAATTTTAAACTTTGACTTTAAAGTTGAAAATAACACAGAGCCGTTAGGTACTTAAAGATTAATAATATTGATGAATAATGCCGTTTATAACTCACGAATGGAAACCTAAATAAAAATATGTCTTCATTACCCTTAATATTTTTAAAAGATTTATCCAATGACACCCCACATCATGGGGTGAATGAATATAAAAAATTGAACATCCCCACTTACTAACAGCTTGCTAGATATAGTTTTTGATTGAATTTTGTTCTACATAATATTATTATGTATACTTTACTACTTTAATTTCTACATTACGTAACATCATTGTTTGTGCACAGATATGTCTTATATTAATATCGAATATTGTATTACTGACTAAACGGTTGTAATCACATTAAAAGGCTTTTCCTCTTATCATCAAATCAATTTACGCTGCACGCGAAACTGCACGCGAATAGGGTAGTGGTTGAAAAGGGCGCCACGTCGTTTTCTACTGCGCTGACTGCTGTGGGTTGAAGGGAACAATGTGACCACAATTTGTGTGATCCACAAATTGTTGTTCTGAGTTGTATTTTATTAAAAATCAAAACAACAGGCTATAATGTCTACTACTACTGCTGGACATAGGTATGCCCTTCGAAAGGAGGTTGTTCCTCTAATATCCTATCAAAATTAGTTTGAGTCAGTTCTGAACCTACCACAAACGGAGGATGTTGAGAATCATTCGGGACGCGTGTGAGCATACTTGAGTTAGTTGCATAGGCCGGCAGGAAGGCGGTCATTATGTCCAGACTGCGTGATTGAACGGACGGACAACTTTAGACATGATGACCTACAATCCCGATAAAATGAGAGAGTTCTAGGGCAAAGCCAAGTCTTCTGTACAGAGAAATGAACCTACACAACACACTGCAAACGGTATGATTAGTGGCAAAAGAGATCAATACTTTATAATAATTAAAAATAAATATTTTCGATTCTAGAAAATACAATTCGTTTGCAACACAAGTTTTTAACATAGATACTGAAAACAGTTTTGTTTCGCATTTGTTATATAATATCTGTATATCTATTTTGGACATCTAACAAACCATGCCATCCAGTCCCAAACTAAGCAGAGCCTGTACCCGAAGGTTACAACTGATATAAATACACCCCCCAATTTTATAATGCAGAACAACGTTTGCCGGGTCAGCTAGTTAGACATAATAATAGTAGGCACTGATTACTACTGATGGACCCCCTAGAGTCTACGGGAAAAGGGCTCCAATAACATCACTCGGTAGACGAAAAATCAACAAAAGAATTGAAAAAATCCTATTTTCTCTGTGTATTAAAAAAACTATTGATATAAACCGTCTTCACTAACTGCCCTATTAATATATACAACTTCATGAAACAAGATAAGTCATGCTCATAATGAATGTGATGTATAAGAAACACCTTGGCCTCTATAGGACACGTTCGAGAACTGCTTCACTTTATATAAGGTTTGTTATACACATAGTTATATATCCCTTTTATGAATTGTTGCGAAGTCATTGAGATATAATAGAGGCGCAAACTTTATTATCACACGTCGCAAAAAATGTAACGACTATTGAACTATGACGATGTAGCTTCGAAACCATTAGAAACTGCCACGTTGGTCTCGCGGTTGGCGTGTGCGACTGCTGATCATGTGGTGTCGGGTTCGATTCATAAGTCGGACCAAATGTTTGTATGATCTACAAATATTTGTTTCGGAGTTTGGGTGTTTTCTATGTATAATATGTATGTATTTACAAAAAAAAAGTATATATGTATTTGTATCAGTTGTCTAGTACCCATGACTGGTTGGCGTTGTTAGTAGTCCGAAATATTTATTTATTTATTATTATGTATATGTATATATGTATACGCATGTCTCACTTACCGCGTTACAAGAACAATACCGTCGACATGTAATCATAGCGACGGTATTGTTCTTGTGTTCTTTGTCTAATGACAAAGACAAAGACGAAAACAAAGTCCGAAATTGGGACAAGATCATTTTTCTGATGAAGCTTCATTTTGGGCAGCCGCTTACTCGACTCGAGCTTGGACTACGGCTGACAATAGACTGATGGTACGAACCGTAAAACACCCTTTAAAGGTACATGTTTGGGGATGCTTCTCAAAAAGGGTTTCGGAAATTTGCACTTGTTTATCGGTACTTTTACTTACTTTAAAATGACGAAAATTTACGAAAAAGCATTATGTCGGCTATACCCAAATTAGTTCTGAATTCTGCAAGAGTATATCAAATCAAATCAAAATCATTTATTCATCTAAGACACCAAGTGACACTCATGAACGTCAAATTGAAGCTATAGTTAAAAATCATAGATCGACACATACAGAGGCCACAGCATGTGCTGTATTGTCGAGGTAAATTTGGTAAATGGTTAAGATTGTTCTTACTCGAGATTTCCCTCGGTTTTTATCCTAATACCCGCTCTGAAACCTTCAGAGAAGAGGAGGTTCGGATTCCCTCGAATTTAAAAATAGTGTCCCCTAAAACTTTCGTGAGTATTGCGTATATTTGTATTGCTGCCTGTTTTTAGGGTTCCGTGCCAAAGGCAAAAAACAGAACTCTTATAGATTCGTCATGTCTGTCTGTCTGTCTGTCCGTCCGTATGTCACAGCCATTTTTCTCCGAAACTATAAGACCTAAAATGTTGAAACTTGGTAAGTAGATGTATTCTGTGAACCGCATTAAGATTTTCACACAAAAATAGAAAAAAAACAATAAATTTAGGGGGACATACATAGAACTGAAACTCAAAAATTTTTTTTCATCAAGCCCATACATGTGGGGTATTTATGGATAGATGATGATGTAGAAATGATATTGATGTTTCTAATATCATTTTTTTTCTAAACTGAATAGTTTGCGCGAGAGACACTTCCAAAGTGGTAAAATGTGTGTGTGTGTGTGTCCCTGTAACTTCTAAAATAAGAGAATGGTAAATCTAAAAAAATATATGATGTACATTACCATGCAAACTTCCAACGAAAATTGGTTTGAACGAAATCTAGTAAGTAGTTTTTTTATACGTCATAAATCATAAACTGCAATTTACCTTTCATTCAATCGACACAAATATAAAATAAAATAAAAATTATATGATGTTACTTGCTGCTGCGGAACCCTTCATGGGCGAGTCCGACTTGCACTTGGCCGCTTTTTTATAGTAAATGTATGTTTATGTCTGTATCTAATTTATGTATCTATAATTTTTATTTTAGCTACCACGCCTGTTGTTCTTACTATTGGGATTGTTTCTTGTTAATTATATTATCAATTATTATAAATATGACTGTGATGACTAAGTACCTAATCCAATGCTAGTTCTTATCATGTAAATATCAAAATGTAATATATAAATATCTTTATTCTCATGAATAAAATAATATTTAATAAAATACATATTCTCCCATTAATTTGGGAAAAACAGATATGTTAATCGTACCACTGTATGTAAATTGCAATTATTATTTTTTTTATTTCAATTAAAGCGTTATTTATTTTAATTTCAATACATTTAGAATACATTAACATGGAAAAAGTATTTCTGCTTGATTTGTTACAGTTTTTTGACCTTGTATCATATTCTTTCACTACGCATTTACCCATTTTTATGATTGTTGATGTCACGTGTCACTACCTACGTCAACTTCGGTTGGCGCGACATTGAACACTAAACTGGTGATCGTTTTTGCTTTTTCGGAAGACGGTCCCCATTTCTCATCATTTTTTATATTTTTTATCATTAATTTCATCACGACGAAGACTTAAAGACTTATGATATGAAGACTATAAACACTTGACATTGGCAGAAATAGCTGATCCGAGAGATCCGGCTGGTTGCCATTTCATCAAAAGACGAAGAAGAACACTAAACTGACGTTTGCCTCGAAGGAGAGAAATCTCTTAATTTCGGTGTAGGCATTCTTGGTTCGTAATTGCTTATCTAGTGTATAATAGATAAATGTACGAAGTTATATTATTTGCTTGATTGAGTGATTGCATCCTCTCGCGTTGAATAAATCTTAAACTCACAACAATAGACCGGTTATCCAATGAATCAATTCAAGCGCCAATCATAGCAGTATCTGCCATTCACATTTACAAGCTCTTTTTCCTTTAAATGTATAGGCAATGATTTTAAATTGTATTCGCATTCTTAATGACACGAGATCAGTGGCTGAGATGCATACAATAAGTTTACAAGTGCATATGTTTGTGTGTTCTATGTATTGTTTGGTATTTGTATGTATGTGTATGTGGTATGTTACTCAGAATATCTCAACGGAATTGGATAAAGCCTAACACAGATCTCTATGTTCAACTTTATCTAACTTTGTTAAACTTATCTAGATTAACTTAAGGGACATTATGGGTAAAACCTGTATTTTAGCCGACATCGTTAAAACTAAAACATGAATCTACCGAGAGTTGGCAATTCGTCAAAGATGTAAAGGTTTTTTTTGATGTCATGAATCCAGGGCACGAAGGTCACGGAGTTATGACCTTGGTCTAGTTCGTATAATTTCAAGTGGGTGATGAAATGAAATGAAATCATTTATTCTGCAATTAGCTTACATGAACACTTTTGCAAGTTAAACAAACTCAGGGATCACAGTCTCTTTTAAAGTCCAGACAATATGCAAAAGACATTATTTCAATAAAAGAAATACGATAATTACAATTTGAGTCACAATTACAATAATCAGTAAAGATAATAATTTAAAAACAAATGTCAACAATAGCAATAATTTAAAATGAATTTGTTTCAAACTATAAATTATCGTCACATCAAAATAAATTTAAACATTCAAAATAAACAGCATCTGCAGAATGGGCAGCTCAATCCCAGGCGTTTTTATCATCAAGATATTCTGCTATGGTATAATACCCCTTTGCGGATAACTTAGATTTTAAGGTATTCTTAAATTTCTTTAATGGCAAATTCCTAATATCAATAGGGAGTTTATTGTAAAAGCATATACATTGTCCCATGAACGAGTTGCCTACTCTGTGGAGACGAGTGGCGTGAACACTAAGATTATGTTTGTTTCTGGTATTTACAGAATGAACATCACTGATTTTAGGAAACTTTGATATATTTTTTTGAACATAAACTAAATTTTCGTATATATATTGTGAAGATACAGTCAGAATATTTATCTCTTTAAATTTGGAACGGAGAGAAACTCAAGTGCCTAATTTATAAATGGCACGTACGGCGCGTTTTTGTAAAACAAATATGGCATTAATATCTGCACAGTTACCCCAGAGTAGGATACCGTAACTCATTATGCTATGAAGTAACTGAAGTAAACTATTCTAGCTGTATCAACATCAGTTAAATGTCGAATCTTTTTTACAGCAAAAGCCGCTGAGCTTAGCCTATCCGGATAGTTTTTCTATTTGGGGACCCCATTGTAACTTAGCGTCAATAGTAATACCTAATAAAAATACAGTAGATTCCACAGGATCCAAATCTAGTCCATTCAATCGGACATTGGTTGTAACATGCCTAACGTTTGGTGTAGAGAATTTAATGAATTTAGTTTTCTTCTCATTAAGGAAAAGGTTATTTGTATTAAACCAATGTACCACTTTCAAGAGTGCACTGTTGACTTCAGTAAAACTGTCAAGTTGGCGTGAACAATACAATCTCATGATAGTCACTTACATAATTGAGCTCATAGTGAAGCTGTTTGTAATTATTTAACTACCCAAAAGTAAAGTTTTTTTCTTTTTTTTATGCAGTCACGAACTTATTTTAGGCATTAATAATAATAGGACTTATTTCATCGGGGGCAATTCGGTCAAACATAATCTTTGCTAAATTTTAACCGTTTACGCAGAGCTCGCAATAGAAACTCTCGAAAGGAATAATTATCCTACGAGTTTGCAATCTTTTTCATTGATACTCTTACTCCGTTCCTATCGATTGGAACGTGATGGTATACAGCCTATCCTTCCACCTTCCCTGACAAATGGGGTTTCTAACACTGAAAGAATTTTTCAATCATCTATACTAATGTATTAACGCGAAAGTTTGTAAGTGTGGATGGATGGACGGATGGATGTTTGTTACTCTTTCACGCAAAAACTACTGAACGGATTTGGATGAAACTTTACAGTAATATAGCTTATACATCAGAATAACACATAGGCTACTATTTGCCGCTATAACCGACATATACGCGGGCGGAGCCGCAGGCAACAATTAGTATTAAATACATAAGTGCTTCTCAGATGTCTCTAAAGTGTCAGAATTATAATAAACATCACTTAATTCAATAACAACAAGGTTACCGTGTAGGTACAAGTAGCCAGTAGATTGCCTAATATCGGCTAAGGCCGGTGAGTATGCACTTATTTATACATCTATAGGTACAAATAAATAAAATCTCTTTGTAATATTAAAATAACCGCTTTTTACTAAATGAATATGTATGTATACACGGTACATATACCAATTTTTTTTTGTCTCTCTGTCTGTTTGTTCCGGTTAATCTCTGGAACGGCTGGACCGATTTTGACGGGACTTTCATTGATAGGTAGCTGATGTTATAAGGAGGAACATAGGCAATTTTTTTAGACTAGCTTCGTCCCGCGGCGTTACCCGCGGTACGATTATAATCGCGGGTAACACCGCGGGGTCTAGCTAGTATATAACATACGCAAATGACACAGATGTAGCATCTAATGGTATTTGTTTAAAGCATATCTATACTAATGTTAAAAGGCTTTGTTTCTTTGACAGAGAATTTAATAAGGCCCAATCCAAATTTACGATTAGAACATTTACTGGAATATACACCTAATAATAATATTTCAGACGTCTAACACACAACGCCATCTAGTCCCAAACTAGGCAGATCTTGTATTGTGGGTGCTTGAGAACTGATATAAATACATAAACAATATACTTTTTTTTGTAAATACATACCTACATATTATAAATAGAAAATACCCAAACTCGGAAACAAATATTTGCAGATCATACAAACATTTAGTCCGATCCGGGATTCTAACCCGAGACCTCAAGCACAGCAGTCGCATACGCTACCACTGCGCCACAGAGGCCGTCAACACATTTGCATGTCCTACGCAGAAAGGGCATCGGTCTTCTTCGAAACATTGCATGTTAGAACAACCTCAAAGACCCTCAAATTGAACTAGAAGCTAATTGAACGCAAATTGTGGTATCACGATCGTAAGGTATACAGGTGCGAATTCCCAAAACTGTTGACTAAAATAACAAAATAATATAAGGTCAATGTGTAATCAGCGTGACGATACCTCATTGGCAAATAAATAAAAGCTATAAATATTATGTGGACTAACGACATCGCTTCTTTTGGCAATAACATGTATGAATAAACATATTTGTATCCGTCTTAAGGTATGTGTGCTCCAAAAGTTAATATGAACTAGCTGGGAACTTATGATGCAATATCTCGGCTCCAAACATTTTAATTCATTCAAAATCTAACAGCTTCAGCGCGGTCAGTACCTGGATGGGTGATCGCTGGTGGCATGATACCATGAGCGTCTCCGTGCTTCGGAAGTCACGTAAAGCAGTCAGTCCCGGTTGTTATCATAGGATAACAGTCGTGAAGCTTAGTTGGAATGGAATTATACCGTAGCCACAACGTTGTCTTGCCAGTCCCCAACCCACACTCGGCCAGCGTGGGGACGTATGGCCTTAACCCTCTCCTGAGAGGAGACCCGAGCCCAGCAGTTGGACATTATGGGTTGTTAATGATAACAGCTTCAATCCATATTTACATACAAACATATATGTACATATATTCAAATTATATGTTTTTATTTTATGAAACAGTTTACAAGTTATTCGACAGCGACTATTTAAAAAAAAGAGATTAATACTTAATAGGTAACTATAAATTAAAACCAATAGAGGAGTCCTTGCGCATATATAAGTATATCCCTAGTTATAACACTCGGGAGTCCTAGGAAAAATTCAACTGTATTGGAACTCGATACGAAATGAATCAGAAGAAAATTGGAGAAGTTGGAACAACAACAAATCTTTTACACACCAATATTTAAGTCCATGAATATACCTACTATCTATATACATATATACTTCCCAAATATCTTTATATAATCTTATTCTTATACAGTCTTAATCATACGGTTTGACAGAAAATCTTTTATTTAACAATCAAACCTAAAAGCTGCACACCAAAAATAATTTTCTAAATAGCAGTAACGGAACTGACATCACGGGTTGACTACAAACAACTGGGCTGCATCCAATTATACTTGTTTGTAAATATGACTAATGATGTATTGAAACAGCTGGTTGCACCAGTGGTCTATAATTATATAAGTACAATAATATAATATTCAGATGCTACCAACTTGGCAATTTATTTTAGAGAGATGGACCTGGTACAATAGATCTTCATGTTCAAGTCACGAGCAGAATTAAATACACACATCAAAAGTGTCTAGGGATCAAGCATTTTTATGCGGATTTCTTGAGATTGAGATGTGGCTTTAGCCCTGGCCTGCTCAGTCGCCAGACTTGAACCCGATTGAGCATGCATGGGATATGCTACAGAGAAGAGCTCTGCCGAATATGGAGGGTATCCAGTCGCAAGAAGACCTTTTTTTGTTGTTGCAACGAACATGGGCGGCCATTCCACAGCGTGATTTGGATGAACTCATTTTGAGTATGCCAAACCGATGTTCTTGTGTTAGTGTTCGCGGTAGAAACACGGATTATTAATTGTTTAAGTTACCTAATAAAATTTTAAAGAAAACTGTTATTTCAGTCTTTTTTTCGAACTTTAATGTTAGTGGTTCAAATGTCAAAAATCCTTTTATTAGGAAAATGGCAAATTTCTTTATTAATGCAAAGGTGACTTGGTTTATCGTTACTGTGACAAACGAAAACACTTTATTTGATGAATCCTTAAAGAAAATTTTAATTAATATCAATCAGGAGAAAAGTTATTGCAAAAATATATGTTGATCCCTAGACACATATGTTGATCCCTAGACACTTTTGATGTGTGTATTTCGGACATTTATCACAATCGGCTTAGGGGAAGGGGATGGCCACATTAAACGATGGCGATACATTTTGCGACGCGTTAGTAAAAGGTGGCATAAGTGTCCTGAGGTTCTTGAAGACATAGATTAAACAGATTTACTTGCGGTGGAACACCAGCTGGTTTTATTCTTTTTTTTAATATATTTTTTTTTTTTTTTGACTGCCTCGTTGGTCTCGCGGTTGGCGTGTGCGACTGTTGATCATGAGGGCTCGGGTTCGATTCCCGGGTCGGACCAAATGTTTGTATGATCTACAAATATTTGTTTCGGAGTTTGGGTGTTTTCTATGTATAATATATATGTATTTACAAAAAAAAAAGTATTTATGTATTTGTATCAGTTGTCTAGTACCCATAACACAAGCTCTGCTTAGCTTGGGACTAGATGGCGTTGTGTGTTAGATGTCCGAAATATTTATTATTGTTATTCATATACTTACGTATGGGAATAAAATGTAAAATATTCATTGATTATTCTAAAGATCATAATAATAATTACCTATATATTACGAGTATAAACAATTAGTCGTCCTGTGTCGTATCGTCACAACAATACTGTGGCAAACTGTCAAGGAAAAAAAGCTGTAAACCTGACAAATATAAGTAGTACGACTTGAAAGGAACAATCATAATTGACTGAAAAATATTAGGAATTCCCTACTCAAAATTTAAAATAGACTAGACTGTTATAGAACTGCAGAGCACTGCATACTGTGTGTATTTAAGTACATTACTACATTTTGATCTTAATTTATTTCAACTTTTTATGACACACTGGTAGAAGAGCCGCAGTTACCTTATGGATGTCTATTAACGCTTGAAACCATTGCTACCTCATTATCGTAATTATCTATACTAACACCAACTTTGCCTACAGCTCCACCCGCGTGTATTTCGGTCGTGACGGTTAAAAGTCTTCCATTGGTGAATGGTGTTTAAAAGTGTAAAAAGTGGAACATTGGTTAGGGTTATAATAAAGCTAAAGAGTTTGCTTGGTTGAACGCGCTAATCTCAGAAATTGCAGCTTCAAATTTACTTATCTGTAGGCTATATAACATCATAACATTATATATAATATGGGGAAACAATATTCCAAACACGAGGTTGTGCGGGTCAGTGAGTTCAATATGACGGCATTGCCACCTGTTTCAATATCTTATAAATTAGACACATATTTGGCCAATACTTGCAGTGACACTTTGATTAATATCTTAAATTCTCTTTTAAATATGTTTGTATTGCGGAGATATGCCAAGAAATTAGTCATTTTGGTAAGAAACCATTACGTGGGTGCCAACCAAATAGCTATCATACTTGCAATAATGAGTTAGTTATATTTATTTAAGAACGCGGTGTTTGAGGAAAGTATTAGATCAAGAGGCCTTGCCGTTTAGTGGAAAATTTTCTATGAGTAATATGTTGGTTGAGCACCATAGCACGGCCCTCAAACCGACATGATATGTTGACATTCTAGTCACTACTCATTGTGGAGGTTTGTGTAAATGAGGATTGTTCCGTAAACTTCAATCTACATTTTTATGTTAAACTAGCTGACCCGGCGAACTTTATCCCGCCATATTTACATATCTGTCTCAGCTTCCCACTTTCCCACAGGCAGTGACCAGTCGCGGGCAAAAAAATTGAATTTTCCTGTTTTCTTTTAACTTTTCTTGTACACAAACCTTGTCCTCACAATAACGAACACATAAAAAAGAATTATTTAATTTGGTGCAGCCGATCGGAAGTTATGCGCGTACATACATTTTGGCGATTCATTTTGATATACAGATAGATAGATATATATAATACTTCAATGCGTGTGTGTGTTTCTAAAATTAACCTTAATCACTGGACCAATTTTGATATTTCTTGAAAATTTATGTTTCACTGGGAGTTTGGTAATTTATTTTCATGATAAGTGCCGGTGGGTGGTGTTGTTAATAATATCTAGAATGATTGCAAAGGTTGCGGTTTTTTACAATAATTAGAAAAGAAATTCGTGCGTACTGGTAGAACACCATTTATGGGGTTCACTAGCAAAATAAAGTATTTATATTTACATAGAGACACGGAAATTGAGCTCATTATTCGTCAGTAATAATATGCTGCTAAATGCTACAGTAAGTAAACTATAAATATACTAAAGTGTGGACAGACGTCTGTCTTAACAGATTTGGATAAAGACAGAGATATATTATCATCTAGTTAAGCACATTTATATAATTTATATCCATTAATTTCATAAAATATTAATAGACTATGGTAATGCGTTACAATTGTTACAAATAATGCAGCTAAAACTAAAAAGAAGCGGAACTGTGAGAAAAGTTTCCAAAGCCCCGTCTATTTTTGATACAAATCAGTGTCGTCACGGCCCCGTCACGAACTTCTATCGGAGGCTCGCCCACTACCAATGAAAGGAAAATAATAAACGGACATTTCAAGCTGGTATTTGGAATGTAATATGGTTTTGTTAACTATTTTTGATGCAGACATTTACAAATGTCGCATTTTTATTAAATAGCATCATTAACAATTAAGCGAAACGTTGCATGATGCGTGTGCAGCACAAGACGAGAATTCATCAACATCATCACATCAACAGCTTAAAGTCACTGCTGAACATAAGCTTCTGCTTTGAAAGGTTTTGTCCTACTATATACCCCGCTGGCCACAAGGGTTGGTACGATTTTTTATTTAAATAAATGAACTAGCCAAAGTGACTCTACTCTGCCTGATGGAAATCATGAGTAGAATCCATGAGTCCTGTGTGAATGCAGACAGTGCAACAATGCAATTGTGACCCCACACTATGGCAGTATATTGATATACGGCTGCATCATTGGGCCTCCGGTCACCAACGAAACACAACAGCACGAATGCTGTCATTTGAGGTTGGTCTTCTGTGAGAGGTCGAGCCGGCCCGTTCGTGCTGAAATCAGCGTGGCTCTAGTTATTCCCTTATTTGCTTCTCACGACATTTATGAGATGAATAGGGGTGACACTCTGTATTCTTAATACCTCAGGACATGTTTTGAATGTGGGGAATTACCTAAAGTTGTTTTTTTGTGTGAAGACGTAGTGCGTGAGCCAGCCTGTATGTGCTGCAGCTTGCCTTTTTTTTATGTATGTCCCTGCCAAAATGACTCTACTCTGTCTGATGGAAAGCATAAGCAGAATGTCTGTGATGCTTCTGAATCATTGGGCTTCCGGTCTCGCACTCACCTATGACACACGACAGCATGAACGCTGTCATTTTACGTTGATTTTCTGTGCGAGGGTAGTACCGCCCCGGTCGAGCCGGTGCTGTTCGTGCTGAAATCAGCGAGGCTCTACTACCTTGTGAAACTTATCATGGTTAAACTTTTGTTTTATACCTGCTTTTGTCAAAGCTCAAAGAGTCTATTTCCACCTACAAAGTCCAATCTATCTCTATAACGAAATTCATCCAAATCGGTTCAATGGCTTAGCCGTGAAAGGGTAACAGACAGGCAGACAGAGTTACTTCCGAATTTATAAGATTAGTATGGATTGTGTCATTTTAGGAGACGTACCTAAAGCAAATGAAGAAAGGAAAAAATAACATATAAAGGCGTGTAAGACACAGGGATTATTGGTTCATATCTCATGAGCTGGCGAATAACCCAACAACAAAGTATAAACATTGTATAAATTTGTACGCGCTTATCTCTGAAACTGTTGATCTGATTCTAATAATTGTATTTGGTATTTAAATTGTTCAGAAAGGATATAGGCACACTTTAACGTGATCTTTCGAAACTGCTTAGAATGGCTAGATAAGCTCTGACTTTACAAATACTATGTGGACCTGCCCACATTTTGATACTATGTAGCTTGCGCGTAGGTATATAGTAAAAATGATCTGGATTGTTTAAACAACGTCTCCTTGAACTACTCATGACTCAGAAACTTAAGATACTAATCTTAAAATAGTATCGTATAAATTAATCAATAAGCCTGTTATTGATTAATTTATACGATTAAATGATAAAAATCAAAAACAAAGAAACTCGAGCTGATCAAAAATTTTTGAGGGTAGATTTGATAAAAACAAGTAATAAGCGAACATTATCAACCACAAAATTCGCGGCAACAGACAAAAAGTTTAATTTTGTAAACTAGTGTTATTATTATATCATTCCTTCGACTTCGACCGTATTAAATTAGGTTCGTACTAATTAACATTATTGTACCATAATAAAAAAAAATAACATATTTTTCTTTAATTGCAGGAGCCAGAAGAATGGAAGCGTCGGCAGAGTGGACCCATGGTCAATCCTTCTTTCGAGCCCGACGACTTTCTACCACAAAGGTAATTAAAAAATGTTATCACGAAAGAAATAAGCATTTATTTTATATTCACAGGACAATGTAAAAATGAATTAACTTGATACATTTTAATAATAAACCTTGGAATATTTATTTTTAAATATTATGTTAAAAAATTCTTCAAAAATCATTTATATCTCAAATCGGCAGCAGAAACACACACGTATCTATGATTTAACAATAATTTTAAACACTACTCCATTTATAGGAAAGTGATATCGCCAAAACATGTCAACACAATAACGTGAGTTAATGTTAAACAAAGTGTTTGATAGATTTCACGATATTTTACGCCTTCATTTCATCACAATATTCATTTCATGTGAATGCATATACGATACTAGCTGACCTACGCAACCTCGTTTGCGTCCAAACTACCATCCCCCGTTTTAACCCCAAAAGGGGGTTGATTTCTAAAGATACACTATTAGTACACCCCCACACCATCTATAGAGCATACATTTTAAATTTCAAGTCTCTTACTTCAAAAACATAGGACTTTCATACAAACTTCCAACCCCCGTTTTACCCCCTTAGGGGTGGAGTTTCGTAAAATCCGTTCTTAGCGGATGTTTACACCCTATAAGGAACCTACATGCAAAGTTTTAAGTTTGTAGGTGTTATAGTTTCTGAGATTTCGTGATTAATAAGTGAGTGGTATTTCGCTTTTTTAACCGACTTCCAAAAAGGAGGAGGTTCTATGTTCCACTGTATGTATTTTTTTTCTTTTTATATATATATACGTAGAGCGGTACTGAGAAAGCATACGTTTTGAAGTACATAACATACCCTCTTCTTATATTCAAGTACATACCATCTGTAACTAACGCGATGACACGACAGGTAATTCTACCCTTAAATTTTTCTAGAGCTAGCATAGGCTTAGACTTATCTACTTCTTCATAATACATACATTTTCTTTATATTCATTTGTGTGCTTTGATCCCTTGGGTGATTTATCTAATTTTCTTGTCCAAACTGATCCCTGATCTTTTTGGATTTGGTTCCATTTTGATCCCAAGTTTTTCTAAACACCCATAATTGCACTGTCAGCAGACTAAGACGCTCACTCTCTAATTACATTTAATAAAAATAAACTCCTTTACAAATCTATGGCTACGGAAATAATAAGTCCATACTTTTATATTGTTGCCCATTTGGTCTTCTGATTGTGACACCATGTTATTTTACAATGGGTGATTAAGGTATGACAACAATGAGCCCGTACAATGATTTATATAGTTTAGAGGAGCAAGGAGTTTAGCAAAATCATTGATCATACAAAAATAATTACAATTGAAAAGTACAATCAGATTATTTTTTACACTAATTTTATTTAGGTAGCTTGTCAATCAAACCAATATGGTTGATTGGTTTTATTTCTGGCTTGTTAGCGATCCTGCCCCTTAGCCAATATGCAAGAGTGTTTCTCGACTTCTATTCTTGAGTATAATTGATTAATATTTTATCAATTTCCTAGGGGAGCTGGTTTCTTAGCAACGGCATCATGGCTCTATGTACATGTAGGCCGCATTATTGTGTGATAAACACGAATAATTTATTCTGTTAGTAATTTATCTCTATTTCACTTAGTAAATATACATTCTTATCTGGAATTTTCAACTAGTACTCAATGATTAATTTGATGTCGTTCGTTACACTTGCCATTTGTTTAGTTGATAAAAGACTTATTAGAGTCGAATCCACTCCAATAAAGTAGAACTTAGACCAGAGGAATTCCCGGACTGTAATTTTAGATAAAAACTTTTTATAAAAAAAAAACCGACTTCCAAAAAACATCCAACGAAAACTCTCTGCCAAAAAAACACTTAAAAGCGTAAAATAAACTGGTTCTTGATAAATTGCCTATACCTACCTAATTCTTTATTCATTTAAATAGTAGTATTATAATGTGTGCTAGGTACCTAGAATCTGTTTGAAGTCGGTGCCAAGTGACTATCGCTTAGACTTTTGTAATTGTTCGTTTGTATTCTTTTTGGCTTAGCACCGACTTCAAACAGATTTTAGGTACCTAGCACACATCATCATCCCTGATATGCTGGCAATGGGACCACCTCGGAAGCATACCCTTTCGAACACAAAAAAAAAATTCAAAATCGGTCCACAACTGACGGAGTAATCGGTGAACATACATAAAAAAAAAAGTTTATATTAAAGATTTGTTTTTAAAAGAAGTTACAGTGTTTTACACTTACACTTCTGTTTTACCCTTAAAATCTTAGTTTCGAAATAATTTACACTGTTTATATTATATCGAGTTAAGACAAATTCTTGATTCTTTTACAAATCAAACGGCTAAGTTACGTTATATTTGAGCAAGAACCTGGACAGGTATTTTTGTGAATAAATATCTTCATTAATTTAGGGTACATAATAAAAGCAAAAATCTAGGAATTCCTTTGGTCTTAATTTTCAATTTTTTAACTTTATTGGTTTGGATTCGCCTTAATTTTTTTACAATAGTAGGTATTATATTAAAATAAATTTTCTTCAATTGTTTGTTCCGTCCTTTACGGGGGTGATACGGGGCAGGTACACAGTGACCTCGGCCCAGTAATCATATCTTTGCGTGTTGTAAACAATCAATATAATATGAACGGTGCAGTTTCGACGAATCCGTTGCACTTGCCTCAACACTACAGCACTAACCCAAATTCATATCTAATAAATCTGCGCGGACACTTAATACCCCAATGATGGCCGTTAGCTAACGAACCCCGTGGTACACTAACGTATTTTGAAGCCTAATTGTAAATCAATATAAGTTGACGTCTCCTAGCAATATCAGACTATTAGTTACTATGGAAGGGTATGTTTATACGTAGCCTGCTTACTTTCTGTATTTCATCAACAAACTGGTTATATTCACATACATATTTTGTATAAATAATAAATCTCTGGTATATACAAGTGTTATACTGTAAGTCAGACTTATAAATATACCGAGTACACTCAGAATTTCATACACGTATTATTTATGAAATTATTTATATTTGTGGTATTTATTCATTGTCTTTTTTTTCTGATAGCCTATCACCGGTGAAGGATGAGAAGAAGCGACCTGGAGACAATGGAATTTTCTTAGTCAATATGAAACAGAAGGATATGCAAGATACTGAAGAATATGAACCCTATGATAACAGAGTAGTTGACCATCCTACAACGTAAGTCAAATGTGTTATTAGTACCAAATATGTTTCTGATAGTAACGTAAGCTATAATTGTTACATAATTATAAAATAATCAATACCATGAGCCTATAGAGCCGATGAGATCATAAAGTTCTTGAGTGGCGAACGCGTAGCGCAAGATGCAGTGAATGTCTGGTGAAGTTGCAGAAAGCCGTTGAATGCGGACAGCACAGGGCCGGTTCCTATGGGGAAACTTGGGATTGGGAGAGGCCTATGTCCATCAGTGGACGTCTTGTGGCTGAGATGATGATGGGCCTATAGCAGAATCTGTGTCTTATTAAATGCATATGCTTGCATTGTGTTTACATCTTTCAACATTAATATAATATTTGAAAACTGCCAGTTCTACGACGGTTTCATAGTTACAATACATTTTAGTTGTAAAGTGATACCTACATTCACTTTTTAATTGCATAGCTCATAAAAAAGCAAACAGTTCACCCACAACCTTGGGAACCTGCTACTAAAGGGTCACAAATGTGTTGGCACTCTTAGTGCCCTCCCAACCTCCAAATATAAGAGAAAGAGAGGCTTTAAGCCTTCTGCAAACTCTTACGGCACCTATGGGATGAATAGTGGTGGAAGCACTCTGTATTCTTGGGCACATAGTCAGAAGAGAATCAGTGCAGAACGAAAAACTACAGTACAAATATCAGTGAGCTTTATTTAATAACTAGCTGTAGCCCGCGACTCCTCCCGCGTGTATGTCGGTTATAGCGGCAAATAGTAGCCTACTTGCTATTCTGATGTACAAGCTATACTACTGTAAAGTTTCATCCAAATCCGATCAGTAGTTTTTTCGTGAAGAAGTAACAAACATACACACTCACAAACTTTCGCCTTTATATATTAGTGTGATTAGTGTGATGATTAAGCTGTAATTAAGTTGGTGACAATATATTAACAAATTGTGTTGAAATCCTGTACGATTTAGTATCCTCTTAATAAGACTTTTACTACGAGTAGTACTATTAGTACTATTACAAGACTACCTGATAGACTACAGGTATACCTTTTTTGTATTCAGAGAAAAATCTATAGACTGAGAGTAACTGGCACATAACAGAAAACGCATATTTTTTTGTTATAGTACAAGTGTTAAAGCATGTAAACAATTTATTGACATTATTTATTAGTATCTCGTGCAATATACACACGTCATGTGAATAGAGCCTCACGTTTCTGCGGCCACTTTGATCTCGTTACGAACGCACCGATTATCGCTGGTACTTTTATTGGCAAGCAACTACCTATCAAGTGTTTTAGAAAAAACATTATAAATACAATGTAATTAATTGTCCCGTTGCCGACTTGTTGTTTCAATAATATTGAGTTTATTTGTTTTATTAGTGTGATGCGTGTTACACCATACACTAGTCTATGAATTATACGTTTTGACCTCAATTATTGCGCAGGTCGTCGATATCTCCTCTTCCGACACAAGTTATTTTCCTCCTAGAATCAATTATAGGCACCTGTTTTCACATAAATGTGCATTAAGTGATTACTTTAAGGCATCGCAACGATTTATTTAACGCAAACTTGTGTGCTTATCTGAACGCGGCAATAACTTTCACAGTATCTTACGACCAACCAAGTTTGTAAAGAGTACTGTCTATTTCACACTACACTATCAATATTATACAATACAACTACAAGTATGTATTTGAATATATACACACATCAAAAGTGTCTAGGGATCAACATATGTGTCTAGGGATCAACATATATTTTTGCAATAACTTTTCTCCTGATTGATATTAATTAAAATTTTCTTTAAGGATTCATCAAATAAAGTGTTTTCGTTTGTCACAGTAACGATAAACCAAGTCACCTTTGCATTAATAAAGAAATTTGCCATTTTCCTAATAAAGGGATTTTTGACATTTGAACTACTAACATTAAAGTTCGAAAAAAAGACTGAAATAACAGTTTTCTTTAAAATTTTATTAGGTAACTTAAACAATTAATAATCCGTGTTTCTACCGCGAACACTAACAACACAAGAATCGGTTTGGCATACTCAAAATGAGTTCATCCAAATCACGCTGTGGAATGGCCGCCCATGTTCGTTGCAACAACAAAAAAAGGTCTTCTTGCGAATGGATACCCTCCATATTCGGCAGAGCTCTTCTCTGTAGCATATCCCATGCATGCTCAATCGGGTTCAAGTCTGGCGACTGAGCAGGCCAGGGCCAAAGCCACATTTCAATCTCAAGAAATCCGCATAAAAATGCTTGATCCCTAGACACTTTTGATGTGTGTATATTATCTATATAACTTTCTGCCTAAACATAGTGACCTTATAGGTTTTTAAATTATCCTGACTATTCAAAATTTAAGCTCTTTTTGTTTTCTTGATAGGTAGGTAGTAAATTGATCTGTTAAAATCATTTAAGAAGTACGTTTAATTATTTTACGCAAGATACAGTACATTATAAAAAACATAGACTTTTTTAAGCACAAATAGCTATGTTGATGCACAAATAACCACAGTGTTTTGGCGTTGATACTATACCACACTGACCATTAAAAATTATTACCTTTTATTCGCAAACTGGACAAAAAATGTATGTAGATCAATCACAAAGAACTGTCAACACTTAACTTCATACTCTAACTCGACTAATAGCTTTCACATACAATAATAATATCCTATTGCCATATAGTCACTAAGTAAGTGTTAATAGATTAGCTGCGCTTTTAATTCATATGTTGGCGTTGACATCAGTACAATGATATATAAATAAAATTAATTTAAAACCCCTTGTTCTCTCTCTGTATATCAGATATTCATCTGAGCAGATTTATTGTCATATGTCTTTGTGTGAACAATAGCAAGCGTATATTTTCCCGCCTGAAAAGATGTACGATCCCACCATCGTTTAAACAAATAGTTTGAATTTCTACCAATAGAACGCGCAACCCACTTTTGGTTACGCTTTTGCTATTCACCATCAACCAATTGCCGTCCATTGCTGATCGAATTCCCTCTCTTAAGTAGCGTCAACTATCCTGGTTTTAGGCAGTTTTCTTTCATCCGCTGCCAACCCACTTCTTCAAGTCGTTGGTTCATCCAAGTTTTGGCAGACTATGTATGTTTGTATGTAGCACTGTAGTGCCTAAACAATTCTCAAGGTAGTAGAGCCACGCTGATTGCAGCACGAACAGGCCGGCTCGACATGGCGATACTATCCTCGCACAGAAGATCTACGTATAATGACAACGATCGTGCTGTCGTGTTTCGTGGGTGAGTGCGAGATGCAGATGCATGATGATGCAGAAGCATCATTAGGCCGCCATGGTGTGGGCCACCATGCTGCATTGTTGTATTGCATTCGCAATGAATATGGTGACCGCCACTCTTGGATTCTACTTATGCTTTCCATCAGGCAGAGTCAAGTCATTTTGGCAGGCACATACATAAAAAAAACAATTTAAATAAATAAGATTCCAATAGATTCATAATAACAGTCCGGGTGACACAGGCTGTATAAATTTAATCAAAGTTTTTACGTCGTAGGGTCAGGTATAGTTTACAAACATAAGTAACAAGGATGTACTTTAAAAAGAAGTTTAGAAACTCATTACGTGGTTTTATGGCCTTTTGTAACATAATATCTTGTGGTCACTACACTGTTAAGGACTATAAAAAACATCACATCTAATTATACTTATACAGAACATCAAAATATAATTAGTATATATAATATTGTGTAGTGCCGTGCTAAATATTAAGCTATTAATACGAGTAAATTGCTACCCAACGAGGCGATGGTTTTGTTCTCTATAAGTAATAATTACGGTTTGAGTATAGTAGCCATATCAGTAAAATTAGCTGGGCAATGTATTTATTTATTCGGTACTAGCTGAGCCCCGCGGGTAGTATAACATCAGCCGCGGGTCAAAGCTAGGCTAAAAAAAAGTAGCCTAAGTTATTCTATATACAACAGCTATCTGCCAGTGAAAGTTCCGTCAAAATCGGTCCAGCCGTTCCATAGATTACCCGGAACAAACAGATAGACGGACAAAAATTGTAAAAGGTATTATTTTGGTATATGTACCGTGTATACATATATGGATTTAGTATAAAGCGGTAATTTTAATATTATAAACAGACTCCAATTTAATTTATTTGTATAGATTATAATACCAGTAAGAATAAATCTGACAATTGTAAGTCTAACAGTATTCCATATTAGAAGAGTTCACGCCAAGTTGAATGATATGAGACAGTCGACAGTTGCTTTCAGTCTGTACGATTCACGTAATTGTAGTTCCAACTCATTTTATATCAAAGGCGTAACCTTCATCAATATGGTCGGCTACTCAATTATTAACAGCACATGTCATGCCTCAAATTCCCTTTGTGAGGTTTATTACTTCATTTTCACACTAGAACATTACCTATCAGAATGCACATTTTAAACTTTTACAATTTTGTTGAGAAGACTCGCAAATTGGGTTAGTGATCTTGACTGCTAAGTTGGACATCGTGAAGTCATTTCCAACCCTGGTGATATGTAGGGGCAAACGAGGAGACGTCATCTGATGGAAAGTGACTGCTCTGAAATGAGTGATCTACAACACAGGAAAAACAATCGCGTTATTGACGTGAAGTAGTAGTTTAAGTACGCTCTATAGTTGAAACTTTGAAGGTTTATTTTTAAACGGCCGTGTATGAGAAAAGTCAGGTTATTTTTACGCACAAACATCTTCAAATGATTGTGTGTGAATGCTGAATAAAATGTACTAGAAGGTTCATAATAATTAAACTTTGAAACTAAATTTAAAACATTCTAATTAGTAAACTTTGTCCACAGGAATATAGAAACATTTCTGCATCTAATGAAGGGTAGTTTAGGCACGGGCATCCTGGCGATGCCTCGCGCCTTCGCCAACGCTGGTTACGTAGTCGGTTCCATTGGTACTGTGATCATCGGGGTTCTCTGCACCTACTGCATACATATCCTCATAGACTCCTGCTATGTTCTCTGCAAGAGGAGAAGAGTGCCATCCATGTCGTATACAGTTGCTGCCGAGGCAGCTCTCTCGGAAGGTCCAGCTTGGTGCAAAGCCTGTGCTCCTTATGCTGCGTAAGTAGTATACATGTTAGAAATAATGTATTAGAATGTAGTAAAGCCCTTGCATTGACAAGGCACCTGGCTAGGTGATTATTAATGGAATACATATTTAATAGAATATCGTATACCACAAAACAAAATTAAATATACATTCGTATACTGACTGCCTAAAGAACATAGCACGGGTGGTGTATTGATTTGAGCGATCGCCTCGCCGCTTCCTACTGTGGTGAGTGTAGTTAGTTCGATCTCCAGGTAGGACAACATTTTATGAGCTCCACAAATTGTTGTTCTGAAGTTGAATATTCTTTGTTTACGTTTCATTTACGATAAAAATAAAGTAAAGTCTTAAAGTCCGAAGAAGTTAGTTTAGAATTTGTATTTAAAAAAAAATTGTCCACAGGCACGTCGTTAACGCCTTCCTACTAATATACCAGATCGGTACCTGCTGCGTATACGTCGTCTTCGTATCAGAGAACATATACTTCGTGCTGTCAAAACACTTTCATTTAGACGTGACAGTTTTTCAAGTAATGATGTGCGTTCTACTGCCGTTGATCCTCATAAACTTCGTGCGAGACTTAAAGTACTTGGCGCCTTTCTCCGCGATCGCCAACGTGGTCACCATCACAGGCTTCGCTATCATACTCTACTACATCTTTGAGGACGTACCCACTCTGGAGGGCAAGGTTCCAGCCGGAAAACTGGCTAACTTCCCTTTGTTCTTCGGCACTGTATTGTTTGCTCTTGAAGCTATTGGAGTGGTAAGGATATCTTACATTTCTTTTGGGTTATTTTTTTAAACACATGTGTTTGGCGAATAGAAGAATTAAACGTTTAAGTTTAAAATTTTAGAGCTTCGCTTATCTGTCGATGTCACCATAATACACTCGTATATGATTATATTAATATACATAATACCTTGACTATTAATATGATTATATTAATAGTCAAGGTATTATAAGTTTAAGTATACCATGAACGAATTTTATCACGAAACACAAGAAACCATTATGTGATAAAATATTTTCCGGGAATATCATAAGTAATCATAACATTTATCTATCTATAATATTACAATTTTATAAACTGTTTTATGTAGTCGGTTGACTATTGTAAGTCTTAAACAATAGAATTTAATGTCTCAATTGTCAAGACAAATGTGATATTAAATTTTATTTCCAATAATGTTAGTGATTTAACTCAGAGTAGATAATTACGACAGCTTCTATACAAAGCAATCTAATATTTTTCCAGATCCTTCCATTAGAGAATGAAATGAAATCACCAAGGGACTTCGTGAGTAAATTTGGTGTACTGAACTGCTCTATGGTCAGCATCATCGTTCTTTACGTGGGCATGGGTCTTTTTGGCTACCTACGATATGGTGACGACTCAGAAGGCAGTATCACGCTCAACTTACCCTCTGAAACAGAAATGTGAGTGCTACATGTTATATTGTTTTTTAGCTGGAGTACCACTGGCACAGAGTAGTCTCTGTGTGTGATGACTGTTTAAGAATACATGTGTCAGTGTCACCAAGAGTTTCACGGTATCGCAAGAGCTAACTAAGGGAACAAACAAAACTGGACAACAACAGCACTACAAGGAGAAAAGAAAACTTGAAACAAACCCTATACATGCCCTATACCAAAACCGTCTGGCCAGCGTAGTATAAGAAGGCTAAAACCTTCTTGCTATGGAGAGGCGTATGTATAGTAGTGGACTGTTTAAATCTGTTGTTGAAGATCGCATGAACAAAAGTTATAATCGCAAACTAGAAATGATTATTTTTCCATTTTTTTCAGCTTGGCAACGGTGGTACAATGCCTCCTTGCTTTTGCTATATACATCACCCACGGACTCGCCTGCTACGTCGCCATTGACATCGTGTGGACCGACTACATCGGTGTTCGCCTCCTGAACAGCAAGCACAGGCTCATTTGGGAATATCTCCTCAGAACTACAATGGTTCTTCTGACTTGTGAGTATATTGTATTCTACTGGTATTTAAAATAAACGAAACTACATGACACTTCCACAATTTGAATTTTTAGCCGCGTTTAAAAAAATAAGATAACTATTATATGAACTTAGATAATTTCACTGATTTTGCATTTTTTTATGTATGGTCCTACCAAAGGGACTCTACTCTGCCTGATGGAAAGCATAAGCAGAATTCAAGAGCGGTGGTCACCATACTCATTGCGAATGCAGACAATGCAGCAATGCCGCATGGTGACCCACACCATGGCGGTCTAGTGATGCTTGTGCATTGGGCCTCCGGTCTCGCACTCACCTACGAAACACGACAGCATGAACGCTGTCATTTTACGTTTATCTTCTGTGCGAGAGTAGTAACGCCCCGCTCGAGCCGACCCGTTCTCGCTGAAATTAGCGTGGTTCTACTACCTCTGATTTTTAATGAAATGGAGGAAAAAAAATTAATTCATTATATAGCTGTTGAGAAAAAGAATTAAAAAAACATAGTTTTGAAAATATTCAGTAGATATACGCATGCATAGTCTGTTGTGATTTGTATTTCAATGCGTTCTACTATTTTTTTATCAAAACAGAAAAATTCATGTAACACAATTTTGTCAACAGTCGGTATCGCCGCTGCGGTCCCCTCCCTCGAGCTTTTCATATCGCTATTCGGAGCTCTATGTCTGTCCGCTCTTGGGCTCGCCTTCCCGGCCTTTATCCAGAGCTGCACCTACTGGTACTACGTTTCACGGTCCGAACGCATCCGAATGATCGTGAAAAACGCCATAGTCGTCGTTTTTGGTGTCCTGGGGCTGGTCGTAGGAACCTGGACCTCACTAGACCGCATCATTGCCGAGTTCGGCTCCTCACCTGAGCAACACCTCATGAACAAAACTCACATCATCCACAATGAAACACTAAGCCCTTGAAGATGGAGGACGGCTTTAAATAATCAAATTAGTGCCATCAAAAACCCGTATTTACGTTGTGTACTGTGTACAAGTAGGTATTGAAGTATTTTTGATGAAGGTTTCCATTGAAATGTTATGGTATTATTAATAAGAGATGTATTATGAATTGTTGACTCATATTGTTTTAAGACAGTTTATATTAGTGTTATGATATTATTTTATATTAGGTACTTTATAATATTTTACAAATACATTACAATTGTGACGTACAAAAGTGGTGGTGAACAGGCAAAATGTTATATTTAGCTTTTATTTATATACTTTGTGTTTGTTATGTTAAGGTATGTATAGTACATATAGTACGTTAAGGTTGCCAAGTTGAAGAAATATCATAAAAAAGTTGCAATAAAGTAAGTAGTGCTAAGTTCGTATTGCCATGATTAGCCATTGTAAAGTGTGTTCTAGCCGACAACTGTAACTACTTAGCTAAATGTATTTTCTTCAAGTTCTTTCATAGCCTGCCTAAGGCCTAAGTTCAAATAATATTTTTTCCTCCCTACCTATTTATTCAGTTGAAAATTTTAAAGTTTAATATGAATTTAACACCAAAATTTTAATTTCTTTATCTGCCTCTAAGCAAGTCCCAACTACCTCATGGAGGTTTTGTTGGGAGTAAGTGCGTAAAACAACGACTACCCTAATTCTGTATTCACATTATTTTTTTCTGTTTCCCCAAAATTTTATTTGTAGTCGGTGCAACGTTTAACACTGAGGCTAGTTTCTTTAACGGAGAGCCGCCGTCCTTACGCCATTCCTCCATTCGAATGTAATCGTCAGATGTAATGAGAGAAGACGTCAAAATGGGGTCCCTACGGGCTACGAGAAATAGATAGCTAAAGTTATGTTCCGAACTGGAAAACGAACGTGGAAACTTTAGTATTTCGAAGAGGCCTTGGTGGCGTACCCATTAGTCCGCCCAGTGATTGGAATAACTAATAGAAAATGGTTACCGAGAAATATTTTTAAAAACTATAAATAAGCATTATAAAAACCTTTATTGGAAACGTTTCATTTCGTTTCAAACGTGTGCACGTGACATCTCTTTGAATGAAAGCCACTGCATTACAATTTTGATCGCTTTATGAAAAGTAATCGAGTGTAGGTAATCCGTTTTAGTTTAACGACAATAACGAATAACGTGGACTTCTTCATTGGTACAAAAATACGTAACATTTAGTAACAATTAGACTTACCTATTATTATTGTGATTGCATACAGAAGTATATAAACAAAAGGAAGACCATTTCAGGAATACTTTTTAATAGCTGACCGTATGTTATTCTAATTATAATCTACGTCAATTCTGTAATGTAGTTATAGAAACAAATCACTGAAGTTGTAAGGCTAGAAAACTGGTGAATCAATTGTTCAAAATAGTAAAATTTTATTTTACGATATTGTTAAGTAAACGTTTTAATGTAAAGTTGTGAGAGTTTGGTCATTTTGATGGTACAATAAAAATATGGCATTTTTAATAGTTTAGGTAAAGTAAGTACAATGAAAGTAGATATTAATGTCACGTAGTAAATGTTTTGTCAGTGATTTACACCACACATTTATTAAACATTTAGCTTTTATACTAGAGTTATATTGATGGTGATTATTGTGTGTGATAACTGTTTTTTTTTATAATTCCTATATATGCAGCTTACATACAATAGAAAAAGAACGGGCAACTATTTAGAACATATAAAATTATATTAGCTAAGAGATATTTGTGGGGCACTAACAACATTGTGTTTAAGTCTAATATAATTATAATATAATAATTTAATTAATAATTAATTAATTACTGCCTTACGAATGTATGTAAGGAACACTAAAAGCCAGAATTTCATGGAGTTTATTGATTCTTAAACTTCAAACTCAATTAATGATGCAGAAGCATCTCAATAGACCGCCATAGAGAGGGTCACGGGTCACCATGCTGCATTGTGCATCGCAATGAGTATGGTGAGTGTAGGCTCATACATATAAAAAAAACCTTTAGTCTTGTTTGATATACTAGTATATCCACACAAGACTACAGTCGTCGTAATATTCTTTTTTCCTCAAGATGTGCTAATTTTGTAGTATGCTACAGATCGTGCCACAGATAATTAATTACATCACCGGACAAAAGATGATTAGTGTTAAATATAAGCTTATTCTATTAGATACCAAAATACTTTTAGTCAGTCCCTGCTAATGGTTGTCTATTATTTTTGGTTGTAATGTGACCGGATTTGCGAAATTAAATTTTAGGAGCAATGAAATTGTATAAACTACGTATTCTTGCAGTTATAGAAAAAAACTCTTGTATGTAATTCTTCTAACTTATAAGATCAAGTGAACGAAATCAGTTCCTATATTTAGTAAAGTATATTAAATTATATAATAAAAAATGTAATTAATGTTTAATAAATTATTTATAAAAAACAGCCAATCGTATTCCGGTCACCAATTGATAGAAACTGTGATGTTAGTAGCTGTTAATTTAATATATGTATTTATTAGGATGCGTTTACATAGATTCTTGTAATGTGTGACGGTGTGTACTGTGTGTTTGACATAACAGTGGAATTGTGCTCACGTGTGTAACGGGTCACACCCGCTATATAATATCATTGTTATGAATATCTCGATGTTTCTAATGAATACAATTGCCAATATGAAATGTAATTTCGGAGAGAAACATCAAGGAAATCAAAATAAAGTATTAAATTTAAAGATTGTTTTATTCATTCTTTTATTTTGGATAAAATTAAGATTGATTTGAATAGCTACTAAATGTGTAAATGTAGAAAAGTTACCATTTTTCTGTACTAGTTACGATGATCCATCGAACTGAGCGTTTTATTTTAGTTGCACTACCGTGTGCGAGCCACGCTTTGGCGTATTCACGCGTGGTATCACTCCGGAGCCACCGACCGATACCACGGCATCGCAGAAAACCGGTTTCTGTGAGGCCGTGGTATCACTCCGGTCGAGTCGGCCTCATGCATGCGAAGCGTGATTCTCCCACGGTTATAATCTATCTATGAAAATATAAGGGATCGTAACTGTGTAATCTATTATCATCATCAGTCTATCCTAGCCCAGTGCTGGACATGGGCTTCTCCAATTCACAACTTAGATCGATCCTCGATCGCATCTAAATTTAGTGCGAAAATATATGGAATTATTAGGGGGCCGTGGACAGTATTAGACTGAGTCTAGATAAACTGTTTTTAGGTTTCATTATTAACAGCCTTCAACAGTCTATTGCTGGACATAAGCCTCTCCTCAGGAGTAAATATAATCAGTTAACCGAATTAATGAGAAATACAATTACATATTGATTCGGTCCGTTATGCATGTTTTCCGATCCCCGTCTGTCACCCACGAAGCAAATACAAAGAGGAGATGCCCTAATGAAATTTTTGTATGAAACAATGCGTGACAATTTGCGGGGGTGAGGGGGGGTTACTTTGCCCTTTGCCATCTAAGAATCAATAGCAAAACTACTTGCATCGTTACATGTTGATGTTGCTATGTAGTTTAGCTATTTGACACTAAGCGTACGATGTAAGGCACATACAGGGACGTACTCAGAATTTTCTTATTAGGTAGTTATTTTTTTAAAGTCAATTTTGTAAATCATTTTGATGCATGTATCGCAAAAATATTATTAGTAAGAAACATCGTACATAACATCTATACTAATATATGAAGCGTAAGAGTTTGTTTGTTTGAACGCGCTAATCTCAGGAACTACTGGTCCGATTTGAAAAAAACATGTAATTTTTTTTTTTTTTTTTAAATAAATGTTTCAGTGTTAGATAGCCCATTTATCGAGGAAGGCTATAGGCTATATATCATCATGCTTAGACCAACAGGAGTGGAGCACCAATGAGGAATGTTGTGAAAACGAGGGAAAATTATTACGCTACGGGAAATAGGAGACGTAAACGAAGTTGCGTGGGTCAGCTAGTATAGTATAAAAGTGAAAGTTTGTGTGTTCTTTATATCTTCCCCGTAACCTTGGTGATGTATTTGATTTATTACTTATTTAAATATGTCACCGTAAGATTATAAAAACCGTTAGATTATAATCTACCTAGCGAGATTGCCAACTATCGATGTGATATACTACTTACGCGCGTCAAATTGTCAACTTTCCCTGATTGTTCGGTTTTATAGTAGGCCGATCAATGCCCATAGAGATAGTTTAGGTTATTACTTCTTTGATTAATCACAAATTATTTTTTCTGCCACAGCAACTTTATATAACTAATCCTAAAGCTGTGGAGGTATTTTCAACATGAAATCAATTTACAATCACATAAATACTTTACATTTGGCATCAAAGACAAAATAACAAACAAATATGGCGGCGCGGTGACATATGCTGTTCAACCAATCAGCGCGCGACTTGCGATTCGTAGATACCATTTTACAATCTCGCGAGATAGATTACAATCAAACGGTTTTGACAATCTGACGGTAACATATATTAAAGAGAGAGAACAAAAACAAAGAAATATAGTACAACAACAAACACATACAATAAAGAGAACAATAACATACAAGTAGGAGTATAATACAAAAAAAAAAGTTTCTACAAATTAGTTTTTCTTTTATTATATTTTCAAATTCTTCAGTTTTCGTTTGATTAATTTCGTTGTGGGTTCCGAGAAAGTTTAATTTTCCTGGGATAGAATTTTAGTTAGTTAGAAAACCTATCAAATAATCAGTATAAGTAAAATTTGTTTCATTTTCAAGTACTTTAAATTCTAGATTAATATAGATATAATTTGAATATAGATAAAAAAATTAATTCTAATTACGGCCCTGTCTCTTTGTTCTGTTGATGTTTGTTTTCCTAGTTGACGATAGACGTCAGTGTTCACAAAATGATTACATAAAATACAAAAAATAATACTTTTTCGATTAAAAATTCTTTAGGTAAGAATGTAGAACATATTTTAATATTTTTTTATGATTTACTTTATAAATACTCAGCTCTACGAACCTTTGTATTTTTATTTCCCATCACACAAAGTTTTTTCATCTAGTGGCGAATAGATTTAACTATATTTCAACAACACACTGAGAGATTTTTCTAGATCTATTTTAAGAAATTAAGTATAAAATTACTTACAAATGAAATATTATGCCATTCATGGCACCAGAACGTCTATCCAAGTTATTTGTACAAGATAAAACACAACACTTCATCTTTTAAAAGGAATAATCCGAGAATATTCAAGGATTGCGATTTTTCGATAAAGTTCTAGAACATTGACGTTGACAGTCTAATTTGTAAGTCGCGATAACTGCGATGACGTCGGGACCTGTATTTTGTCACGGGACCTATGCGCTTATGCCATCTCCTCTTTGTATTTCCTTCGTGCTGTCACCACACGGATGTCCGCACGGATGACGGTTTTTAGGTTTCAGCAAAGGTTATTAATAAAACTTAAACAATAAAATGTAACGTGGTTTATTAATCAAAATCAACATAATTATACGTAATTACATTATCAATCACAAGTATCATTAAAAACATAATTAGCTTAAACTTAGCCAACCCATGCTATTGGACCGGCACGTATTAAAAACTATGGTGGTCAAACAAAGATGGCGAACATCGCAAATACTGTATTTACCTTAAAAACCATAACCCACAACTGCCGCTCTAAAACACATATTTCGTAATTTAACCTACTGCATTTTAGTTAACAATTAATAAAATAACACTTTTTGAAAGACCATCCCATTTCGTTCCATAATATTATTATTATATTATTTGGAAATAATAAACCTTTATTATCAAGATTGGTATAGCAAGTAAAACATTAAGACACTATTTGTACTATAAAAACGAAGTCACCAAATAAATTCAGTTGACGATTTCATACTTAAAAAATAATGTTTATTAAATCTATTTGAAAATTTAAAACTATCACAAAACACGACAACGTCTCAGACTAACTCACCAATCACGACCCTTCGCTAAGATTAAAGATTTCGCATTAATTCTCGTTCTAAAATCGGTACCGCATCTATTCTTTTGTATTATTGGTTAACATTTTGTTTTGACACGTGACTTAGCGTTGAGATTACGTCATTCGTACATTTGTTAGTGTTCTATTATCGATTGCGTTTATAGAATACCAACTTGGCTAGAGACACACAGAACAAATATATTGCGTAATTTTAATTAGGATGAACCTCAGACCAAGTACAAGATGACAAATTACATTAATTTCAACAAATTGTACCATTGTACTATCGTGTTATGTTTATAGTTTTTTATTGATGTGTAATACTTTTGAAGTGAAACTTCTAATGCGACTTCCAACAAGGTTGCGTTAAACGTTTAACGCTACCATGGAGGGGGTATGAAAACACTGTTGCACATTACGAAGTTTCACTTCTTCCGCGCGGAGGGACTCCACGCATTGATTTTTCTATGGTTACCCTGCAACCTGTGCGTGCTACTGCGCTGAGTCAAAAATTTAGCAGTCTTAGTATATCTATACAAATAAATAAAACTGGGTAGATGACTGTATCTATACTTATAATAAAAATGTAACAGGTCCAATTCTGTACATTAAAGATATTTTGAAAAAAATTTTTGGAGGACTCTCTATAATCGATACTTAAGCCAAAACTGTAATTTTTTTTATTTTTTGTCTGTCCGTCCGTCTGTCTGTATCTTGGCCGCGCATCACGCTGAAACTACTGAATGGATTCAAATGAAACTTGGCATAATTTGAGTTCATACTACGAGGAAAACGATAAAAGATAACGGGAAAAGTTTTTTTTTGTCCGCGACTGTACACTGCCTGTGAGAAGCTGAGACAGATATGTAAATATGGCGGTCTCCATCTCGGAAAATTTAATTATTACAGCTTTTCATTTCTATTACAAATTTTGATCAATTGCTCAATTGAGTAGTCTAAAACAGTGACGTCACAAGTTTGTATTTAGTACATTTTTCATACCGTTGTAGTTTTGACAGATGATAAAAAGTAACTAATTTGATTTGGTGTCATCTACCCTATTGAAGTATGTGTTTGATACTTCAAATTAACAGCTTCTTACTAAATGCATATGAAAGTATATACGGGACTTCCAACAATTTTTTTTTAAATTTTCGTAATTCTGTGCCGGAAAATCTCTGAAACGGATACACCGATTATGAAGAGTTCCCACTGACAGATAACTGATGATACAATTAAGCTACTTTATTATTACTTTTTTTGTTAAATTCTTCACGGTCGAAATCAAATGCTAATAAATAATTAAACTACTTACTTATTAATTAAAACTAAGATGATCATTATCTGAGGTAGTAATTTACTTAAAAGAAGTTTAAATTACCAAAACCTATCTACAAAAATTATGGAAATGAATATTTTATGTATCGAATGTAAAGGGAGTACTTACAAATGACATATTGAATTAGTATCGTGATTTTGAACATATAATAATTTAACTTCAGAATTTGCCTGTTTTCAGAGACATGGCATGAAATAATATACATTTAATACTTTTTTAAATGGTAACAAATTGAGTAGACGTTTTCTTGGAACGCATGAACATAATGTCACAAAAACTATATTCAGACAGTTACAATTATTATTAAAAAACCCATGTTATCATCAACGAACTTCAATACTATTTCCCTTATTAGTCAGTAGCGATATCTTCTTTACATAGAATAAAAACTACAACTAAGTCTTTTAGTAACATATTGAAGTAATTTTCACCATTTCACGGGCGGGAAACACCGCCATCTTCCGTACTATGGGCTGCTATTAAGAATTTCTTGTAAGAAAAACCCACCAGCAGTCTGATCCGGGAATCGAACCCGAGACCTCTGGATCTGCAGTCGCTTACGTTAACCACTAGACCAACGAGACAGATAAAGAGCAGTAAGTACGGTAAGAAAAAAACTAGTGCGTTCTTTTCTATAAACCGCCTTTTCTGAGTTACTGCCCTCTCGATTACCACGGCAGGTCTGTAAATATTGAGTTTAGTAAAGAAATATTGGTTCCATATGTGGCTCAAGGTTTATGAATCATGTGTTTCTTACTCGGCTAAAACCTCATCAGATCTAATTATCACTTTAACATAACGCGTACAAAAGCCTCGAGTTTGAATACTTTAGTTTTCGACCGGTGAATGACATGAATAAGCAATAGGGTAGATAACTGTTCGTAAATAAATATCGCTGTCTCCTTCATAAAAACGAATATTACAAAACATCCCGAAAAATATATAACTATTACAGCTTGACATTTTCATTACAAATTTTAATAAAATAAACATTGAAATATATTGCTCAATTCAGTAGCCAAAATCAGTGACGTCACAATATGTATTTAGTACATTTTGCATACAAAGACATCGTTTTGACAAATGATAAAAGTAACCAATTTGTCTAAAGGCGCGTTTCCACCTAAATTTGACAATACAAAAAAAGGTTGACAACACAAAAGTTGCCAACTTTTGTTCGGTGGAGACTCGGCTTTACAGAAACTTTTATCACCAACACGGGTTGTCAAAAAAAATTGTCAACTTTTGTTCTGTGGAGACTCGGCTTAAGGTGTCATCTACCCTACTAAACACACTTAAAACTAACTTACTTATAGTTATCACATAGTTTCAGTATCTTACACTAGTCAAACAGAGTACGTTCGTGGTAATATCTAAATCATATCTTAGTCTTTTATGTAGTATATTGTGGTAACATTACAACTACTTCTTGCCAGCATCGTAGCCTGCCATGATGCTTCGCAGCGCAGTTTTGAGTTCATCGTTAGGTTCTACTTCGTAATTCGCTAAGCTTTGTCGACAACATGGACAATGAGCCACGTTGGACTTGAAGGCCAGCTTGATGCAAGCCTAAAACCATGAAACATTGACATTAAGTGTATTGATAGTAGACTCATAGACTGCAAAGATTCACAAATAAGTTTCCGGTATTTGAGCTCAAAATCAAGGGGAGGGGAAGTTTAGGCTACAGTCATACAACGCCATCTAGTCTCAAACTAAGCAGAGTCTGTAGTATGAAAGCTAGATTGACCGATTGAATCCGCCTAATATTATAAATGTTAAAGTTTGTGATGATAGATGTTTGGATGTTTGTTACTCTTTCAGGCAACAATGGCTGAACGACCCTGGATGAAATTTAGCCCAGATATAGATTACAGACTGGAATAGCATATAGACTCTAAACTTTTACTTTTTATCCTGAAAAATGTAGTATTCCCGTGGTTTGAGTAAGGTGCAAAAATAACCTCTTGTGTCAGCTAGTACTTATATACTTTTTTTGTAAATTCATACATATTTTAGTGTTTGCGTCTATCCAGTCACCTCATTCGGTCACTCATACACTCACTCACTCATTCATTCATACAGACGAACAGTCTCGTACGCACCACGTTAGTAATGCGAGAGTTGGCGTTGGCGAGAGCGATGTTGATAAGTCTGTCAAGTGCATTAACAAGCCTGTGCAATGTACACAATCAACGGGCGGATGTTACACATCTTAATATATATATTTCTTGTGTGCGTGTGTATGTGACTGAACTCCTCCTAAACGACTGGACCAATTTTGATGAACTTTATTGTGTGTGTTCAAGGGGATCTGGGAATGGTTTAGATTCACAAAAACGACTGGACCGATTTTGATGATATTTTTTGTGTCTAAAAAAAAAGCAAAACAACGTTTGCCGGATCAGCTAGTATAATAATATATATAGAATAGCAACGACATACGGTATAACTCAGGTCGAGGCAGCAGCAGTACTTAGTACATATGCTTTTCCCACTCCACTCAAGAACCACACGAATCTACAATAGATCATAGGAATAAAACTTAAACCTTACCATACAAAAGTTATGTAAGCACGGTGTTGTCACAGGACTTACTGCTACTTCCTGGCAGATAATGCACAGGAACATTTGCGACACATATTCTACAAATTCCTGAAATGGAAAAAACATGTTAAACATTATACAATGCTCCGTGTACTTAGGGGTTAAGAATACTGAGTGTCGAGTCACCACCCAAAGTCCATATACAGGCATAGAACTATTATAGTTAGAGTGGTGAAGACATACGGCTGCCTGGAAGCGGAAACGTCCAAAAGAGACGATCGCTGTACCTATATGTCTTTCTCTACTGACGCATGCGCAGTTAGCGCGGAAAAGCAGCATAGCAGTACGATTAGACGGTTAATTGTTGTGATTGGATTACCAATATTAGTTCTTTACTGCGCATGCGTCAATAAAGACAGACGGGGTACCGCGATCTTCTCTCTCTTTCTAACCGAGGGACGACTGGTGGCCTGGCTCCCCTGCTCTGTCTATAATAACTCTATGTATACAGGACAACTACAAAGAGAAGAAAAATTTGAAAGAAACCTTATACCAACAAGTCTGGCCAACGTGGAATAGTAGTCCAAACCCTCCTGTCGAAGGTCGAACGCTTATGTCTAGTAGTGGACTGTTTAAAATATTGTTGATGATTGAAGACATAAATAGGCTATACCTGACTGATACTTTTATTGATTTGCGTGTTCAATAAATACACAAACGATTCAGCTTTAGTATACTGTTAGTTAATGTTATAGATAGCCTATTTCTAGAGTACGGTCGCGAAGAAAAAAGAATTTCGTGCAAATACCTTTTAAGTTCTTCAAATTTCGTAGAATATCCCACTAATATTATAAACGCGAAAGTTTGTAAGTATGGATGGATGGATGTTTGTTACTCTTTTACGTAAAAACTACTAAACGGATTTGGTTGAAACTTTACAGTAATATAGTTTATACATCAGAATATCACATAGGCTACTATTTGTCGCGCTAACCGACATATACGCGGGCGGAGCCGCGGGCAACAAGTAGTACATATACAAAATACTTTTGTTTTTCATTTACTTATATTTGTTTATTAAGTTGTTGTTTTATTATTAAACTTACGTATACACATACAAAGTGAACGTTCTGACGCCACACAAAACGGTCATTGCAACGGTGCGAGCGCGACGACAATAGATTCACGCGCGAGAGACAGAGAAAGGATAAAAACAAGTGAATGTACGAAATTTTTTACGTTTTTATGGTAGTATTAGAGATGTCGCGAATGTTCGAAAACTATTCGATATTCAGCTACTCGGCCATTCTTTTCACTATTAGGCATTCGGCAGAATAGGTCGCTTATTCGGTCGAATACCCGGGAGATAACATTTAATTGCTATTTTAATGTACTACAAGCAAAAAAGCGTGTTATGACACGACTCATTCACAAATAAAACAAAAGTGTCCACAGCGCGTCGTTGTCATCACTTTTATTTTACAAGTTTGATCATGCTACCCGCCAAAAGTACTAAGTGTTGCCGAATAATTGGATGCCGAAAATTAGGTTCATCGGCAAAGATACTCGTCGAATATTCGGCTTTCTCAAATAACTATTCGTAGTATCTCTAATTTTAATCATTAAAACGTCATAAACAATACCTTTTTGGTCCTAGTATCACAGACAATAAGGCACTCATTCCATAGCTTGCTATTGAGTGTGTCAGCCAAAATAGCCTCTCTTTCCTCAGTAGTAAGACCGCTATTTGCTTCGGACTTCGTCGTTTTCCCATTTTCCTTTTTCTTAGCACCGGGACTTCTTGTAAAAATGCTTGCAATTTTCCCTTTTGGACTCACCACTGGTGGTTTTTTCTTTGCAGCTATTTAGAAAAATACCAACAGTGTATAACATGTTTCAGTTGTTAACTATTCATTCTTGTTAAATTTTTTTTGTTTAGGAAAACTCCCGCGTTTGGAATATAATTATACTGTGTTGCGAGAGACTTTACAAGCATAAATGAAACGGACACAAAAGAACACCCAGACTAAGAAAATAACATCAACAGTTATTATGTAGGATTTGAACCCACAACACACAGAACAAATGACCGTGCTCGTCACACCACTATTTATCCAGGGCGGGAATCGAAACCACGACCCCCTGCTTGGTGACTAGTGGTTACTGACCCTGTCTGTACCAGGCCATTTTAGGAACTCACTCACAGTAGAAATATATCCTGTGTCGCATCGTATACAAACATACATGAAACGGACACAAAGAACACCCAGACTCAGAACAACAATTCGCGGATCACACAAAGTGCTATCCCATGTAGGACTTGACCCCTCAACCCCTCATTGAGCCATTCGTGTAGTCGTTTTAATGTAAGCGTACTCTTACCTCGCTCGAGAACAGTTTTTCGTTTCTTAACAGGCGGTGAGAAATCTCCCTCCGACTCTGTGGTTGATTGGTTGCTTTCCCTCAAGGCACGTTTCTTGTTGCCTTTTGATTTGCTCACTGTCTTGCCTTTATTCTTCTCTTTGAGTGCTTTCTTCTCGGCTTCAGCCTCTAAATACCCATCTGGATACTGAAAACCAATGAAATAGATTTAAAACTGAAAGGGTAATATTTTGGCAGTCTATTTATGTTTGTACTAGCTATCGCCAGCGGCTACGCTCGCATTTAATAAAAAGTATCCTATGTTACTTCTAATACCTCCAAAAATATGTGTACTAAGTTTCATGATGATCGGTTAGGTAGTTTTCGCGTGAAAGCGTAACAAACAAACTTACATTCACATTTATAATATTACTAGTTCTTGCCCGCGGCTCCGCCCCACGTGTATGTCGGTTATCGCGGCAAATAGTAGCCTATGTGTTATTCTATATCAGCTATATTACTGTAAAGTTTCATCCGAATCCGTTCAGTAGTTTTTGCGTGAAAGAGTAACAAACATCGATCCATTCATAATTACAAACTTTCGCGTTTATAATATTAGTACTGATGTTCCACCGTAGGCGCTTATACTACTGAACGGATTTTAATAAATGAGGTGCTTATATTCGTAACAATAGCCCTGGTAACATAAGCTATATAAATTGTATTAAAACTTTTATTCCAACATTAACTTATTTCAAGCTGAACCACGTGATTAAGATTTGTTGTAATCTATACTAATATTATAAACGCCACAGTTTGTAGGTATGGATGGATGGATGGATGTTTGTTACTCTTTCACGCAAAAACTACGGATTTGGATGAAACTTTACAGTAATATAGATTATACGTCAGAATAACACATAGGCTACTATTTGCCGAGATAACCGACATACACGCGGGCGGAGTCGCGGGCAACCACTAGTAATAATAATAAGACATAAACTTTTTAGACAGAAGGCAAACACAGACACATTTTGGGCATAGATTTATATCACGTAACAACTTGCGCGAGTAGGAAGTTGAAACAATATAGGTATTATATCTTAAAAACTAACATTAGTATTTTTTTCAGACATTTGACATAAACGGCCATTTAATTTCAAACTAAGTAAAATTTATACTATGAAACCTAGTTTCAGTTATTTAAATATGTAATAAGAAAACAACCACACACCGAGATAAATATTTGCATAAAAATCATTAAATAAATTAAAAAAAATCACTTACTATAATCGTGTATTCCTTGCTGCCCGGCTCCCAAGGAGCAGGGGTGGGGTCATCACGCCGGAGCAAGTATTTCCACACGCGAAATCCAGACAGACCCTTCTCTGGGTAATACTTGACCACTTTGTAGATACCGTCGTACCTACGCAAGTACTACTATGAGTGTTATATCTGGCATCGACACTTCTATATAATATATATTTTTGATAAGTGGCAACACCATTTAGTAGTTAGTTTCAAGTTAAGAGCAACATTCACATTCGCTCGTGGATCGTCGTGCTACCCGGCCGTCTACATCCTTTCACTCCGCTATACGCGTGTGTGTGTGCGCACTGTTTACTTGCAATCGCGCCGGCTAGGCTGCCCGAGGAACTACCTGCTACGAACATAGTGTAGTGTACGATACAGAGAAGGCACTTTATTACAACTTTGTGATGACTACTCGGAACAGTACATTCAACAAGATTGAGGAACAACCGCAGAGACCGGGAATGACGAGTGAGGATTCGGACGGATCGCTTATCGAGAAGGAGTCACCGCCTCCGTATATTACCTTTCGAAAAGGCGCTTCTAGCAGTCACGAGTCTGACATTCGCTCAGAATTAAAAATGTATCAAGAAAACATTATGTCCAAGCTCGACAGATGGTTCTCGATGCAAGATCAAAAGTTCTCCAAATTACTCAATGAGTTTGAAGATGTCAAAATTTCAATCAAGTACATCAGTGACAAGTATGATGAACTAGATAAAAAGACCCAAGAGGTGTGCAATCGAGTTCATGATATGGAAAAACGTTCCAATTCAAATGAATCTAGGATTGCAATCCTTGAAGCTAGATTAGAGTCCATGGAGCAACGAGCGCGAAGCTGCAACATAGAAATTAGTAACTTACCAGAAAAACGCGGAGAGAATCTCATATCTATCATAGAAAATATTTCTTCCGTTATCAAGCAACCCTTATCAGTTCGCGACATCACATCAATACATCGTGTTCCACAAATTAATGCCAGCAACTCGCGACCGAAAAACGTTGTAGTAAAGTTTTCGAGTCAATTGATAAGAGATAGTTTTATCTCCGCTGTTCGCCAGAACAAAGGCATCAGTTCGGAACAGTTGAATATACAAGGTTCTTTATACAAAATTTACGTCAACGAACTTTTAACCTTACAGAATAAAAAACTTTTTCGCCAAACTCGTGACAAGGCCAAACAATATGGCTACCGGTTCATCTGGATTAAGCATGGAGTCATATTTGCCCGAGCTGACATCCCTACACCAGCATTTGCGATTCGATCAGAAAAGGACCTGCACAAAATCATACCCTATAATGCCTCTAAATAGTTATAATATATCTGATGCGAAAGCGGATTACTGTGTAAGTGAATTTATCACAAATATTTCTATTGAAACACTTAATTTTTCCTTTCACTTTTATTATAAATTCCCGGACGGCTTGATTGCTCTGTGTACTGCATTACTCTGTGTGTTTACGTTTCTAAGGTATGCGAACTCAACATCTCAATACATTTATTCTTTAACAAACTTCGTTTTAAAAAATTTGTTGTATTTTTAAAAAATACATTTTTAATTGTTTGTCGTTGTCATAGCGCAGTGTTTAACTCACTGCCATGGCTTAGCTTATTATATTATATGTTAGAAAATAATTCTTCTTACAATGTTGAACCGTTTGGTCGTGGTCCTAGCTCAATTACTACAAACAACTATCTGAAACAGAACTTGGTAGAACTCACTGAGATATATATCACATTTATTTATTGCAGCCGACATATTGACTATATTTACATTTCTTTTAGTAATATTTACTTACATTTTAGTGCTACACAATGTTTAATTTGACGGTGTACTATCAAAATTGCAGAGGTTTACGAACCAAGTTGAATACTATTTACCACAACATACTGGCAGATTCCCATGACATTATTGTGCTTTCTGAGACGTGGCTCGTGGCCGGTATTTCGGATGAGGAATTCATCGACCCTCGATATACTGTTTATCGCTGTGACAGGGATCGTGTGTTGAGCGGTAAATCGGACGGTGGCGGCGTTTTGGTCGCTGTACGCCGTGGCTGTGGCTTACATGTCGAGAGTTGCGACTTGGTTGCGGTGCCTTGCAGCGGGGATATTAATTATTCCATGCCCCGAAATATAGATTACGTCCTCTTGAAGCTTAGTGGTAAAACACATGACGTGTATCATTACTTATGTGGGGTGTACATACCGCCCAATCAACCACAAACTTCTTATGAAATTTTTTATAACCTTCTTGAGAACAATATCACAAGAAACACAGCAGGCAAAATATTAATTATTGGGGACTTCAATCTTCCACTTGTTGACTGGTGTGCTGATAATACATCAGCACTTATGCCAAACCTTAATAACAGCACTCCCATGATCATTCTTCTGCTCAACTTCCTGGCGACTGTAAACTGTAGGCAATTTAATAAAATAAAAAATCAGACGGGCCGTATTCTAGATTTATTACTGTCCAATGATGCTTGTGTTTGTGATCCGGTGTCTAACCCTTTGGTCTCTGTGGACAGTTTTCACCCGCCTTTTTGTGCAGTTGTCTCCTTTGACGTCGAACATTCCCCCATGATTCGCTGTTCGTTGCCGAGGTATCGCTTTGTTGAAGCTAATTACGCTCAAATCAATAAAGATATAGATAATATTGACTGGTTCTCTATTTTAAATAAATCTACACTAGACTCTGACACGGAATGTTTTGGAAACGGAAAAACAAATGAATTTCCAATTTGGTTTACTCGCCCTCTAATTCACATATTCAAAAACAAAGAAAAAGCTTGGGTAAAGTGGAAAAAATACCAAAATATTTCGGACTATGAACAATTTTCTGTATTTCGTAAAAGATTTAAGTTACTATCAGCGGAATGCTTCAACAAATACTTACACTCGATAGAGAATGGTTTACAAACGGATATAAGGTTGTTCTGGTCTTATATAAAAAATCGTAAAAATAAGACAGGCATACCTAGCACTATGACATATGGTAATGAACATTCAAGTCAGCCTAGTGACGTATGCAGGTTGTTCTCAACATTTTTTGGTTCCGTTTATGAGAAAAATTCTAATTCTAATACGACCTACACTAATAATGATGCCTCAGTAAGTTCTATAAACCACAATATCAACATATCTGATCTCTCTTTCTCTAATGAATCGATAGTTAAGACCCTCAAAGCTCTGGATGTGACAAAAGGATCCGGACCAGATGGAGTTTCGCCGTTCTTTTTGAAGCACACTGCCGATTCTATAAGTATACCGTTAACTTACTTGTTTAATCGTAGTCTAAGGGAGGGTGTTGTGCCCAGCAAGTGGAAGACAGCTAACGTAACACCTGTCTATAAAAGTGGTGTTAAAAATGATGTTACGAACTATCGTCCAATATCCCTGCTGACCACTTTGTCGAAGGTACTAGAACGACTGGTTCATAATGCTATATATCCTATTCTACATAATAGTGTGATCCCTGAACAACATGGCTTTGTCAGGGGTCGTTCAACAGTTAGTAACTTGGTATTATACTCCAACTTTTTGTTTGAAAACTTGGACAACCGTCGTCAAGTGGATAGTGTTTACACAGACTTCTGTAAAGCCTTCGATAAGGTGGATCACACTATTTTATTGAGTAAAATTGAGTTCAATGGCATTCGTGGGAATCTGCTGCGTTGGTTCGCCTCTTACATTAGAAACAGGTCTCAACAGGTTGTGATTAATGGTTTTGCTTCTGAAACGATAGACGTAACCTCAGGGGTCCCACAAGGTTCCATATTGGGCCCTCTATTGTTTATCTTGTTCATAAACGACATTGGCCTCTGTTTCAAAAATACTCGCTTCCTTTTATATGCGGATGATCTCAAAATATTTCGATGTATAAATGATATTCACGACTGTCAAAAATTACAACAAGACCTACATCGGTTATCCGACTATTGCCATCGCAACGGATTACACTTAAGCCTGTCTAAATGCAAAACTATTTCATTTACAAAAAACAGAAACATTTTGCAGCACACCTACAATCTTTGCAACACTCCGCTAGAAAATGTCGGCTCAATAAGGGACCTGGGCGTGATTTTCGATACCAAACTCCACTTCAACATTCATGTTGACTACATTGTGAATAGGGGATTCAGATTTTACGGTTTCGTTAAACGAACTTGCGAACAATTCAAAAACCCTGCTACCTACATATTATTATATAATTCACTCGTAAGACCGCAGCTTGAGTTCGGTACACCTGTTTGGAACCCATTTTACAATAAATATAGCGACCAACTGGAGACGGTTCAACGCAAATTCATAAAATTCGTTAATTACAAATGTTATCATGCCTGGGCTTCATACAACACATTGCTAGATAAATTCTTATTAACTACCCTTAATTTTCGTAGAGTTTACCTCGACCAGACATTTCTATATAGGATCTGTCACAATTATTTTGACTGTAATGAGTTAATGAACCAAATTTACATTCGCATACCAAGTAGTTCTTTAAGAATACGAAACACACACAAGCAAAATCTGTTTGCTCCTAAATTGAGTAGAACTAATGCTGGAGATCGAGCTCCCTTAAGAAGAATTATGAAATCTTATAATGATAAATTCACTGACATAGATATATTTCACTTGTCGATCTCAAAATTTAAAAGAAGTATCTTAGAACATTATCAACATGTAACCTAGTCTCGGCCTATGTATAGTTTAATTGTTCTTTGTAATCGACAACTACGTTAACACTATGTACCTACTATTAATATTATTTTGTGGATAACGGTGCTGGTTGCGTGATTAATTTAAGAGAACATTTTAGAAATAAGGCATATTTTGTAAGTTATTATCGCGCAATTGTTTGTTGTCCTGAATAAAAATAAATAAAAAATAAATAAATAAAAACATTAAAAATTCTACCCTCTTATATTTGTTTGAGACACAATGTCGGACGTTTTATTCAAACTACACACATCAAAAGTGTCTAGGGATCAACATATATTTTTGCAATAACTTTTCTCCTGATTGATATTAATTAAAATTTTCTTTAAGGATTCATCAAATAAAGTGTTTTCGTTTGTCACAGTAACGATAAACCAAGTCACCTTTGCATTAATAAAGAAATTTGCCATTTTCCTAATAAAAGGATTTTTGACATTTGAACCACTAACATTAAAGTTCGAAAAAAAGACTGAAATAACAGTTTTCTTTAAAATTTTATTAGGTAACTTAAACAATTAATAATCCGTGTTTCTACCGCGAACACTAACACAAGAACATCGGTTTGGCATACTCAAAATGAGTTCATCCAAATCACGCTGTGGAATGGCCGCCCATGTTCGTTGCAACAACAAAAAAAGGTCTTCTTGCGACTGGATACCCTCCATATTCGGCAGAGCTCTTCTCTTTAACATATCCCATGCATTCTCAATCGGGTTCAAGTCACCTTTGCATTAATAAAGAAATTTGCCATTTTCCTAATAAAAGGATTTTTGACATTTGAACCACTAACATTAAAGTTCGAAAAAAAGACTGAAATAACAGTTTTCTTTAAAATTTTATTAGGTAACTTAAACAATTAATAATCCGTGTTTCTACCGCGAACACTAACACAAGAACATCGGTTTGGCATACTCAAAATGAGTTCATCCAAATCACGCTGTGGAATGGCCGCCCATGTTCGTTGCAACAACAAAAAAAGGTCTTCTTGCGACTGGATACCCTCCATATTCGGCAGAGCTCTTCTCTTTAACATATCCCATGCATTCTCAATCGGGTTCAAGTCTGGCGACTGAGCAGGCCAGGGCCAAAGCCACATCTCAATCTCAAGAAATCCGCATAAAAATGCTTGATCCCTAGACACTTTTGATGTGTGTATATTTCAAGCAGAAACAATGAGTATTTTAGATTTGAGCAAAGTTATGGCGATAAATGCTTATAGCCTTGGATCGTTCGTTTGATTTACTTGTGATGAGAGAGAATTCAAGTATCGTAAGAATATAACCGTGTCTTAAAGACATCGTATTCATTCTGTTGGTGTCGTAAAAGGCGACTAAGAGCGCTTTCACATTAGCCGATCCGATATCGGGCCGGAAAATTTGAAAGATATATATAAAATGAATCGCCGAAATGTATGTACGCGCATAACTTCCGATCGGCTGCACCAAATTTTTATTTTTTTATGTGTTCGTTATTGTTATGAGAAAGTTTGTGTACAAGAAAAATTAATAAAACAACGGCAAAGGTCAAATAGAAGTCAACACAGTCAACAGTTTGGATTCAGAGAGTCGCACTCAACAATCGAGCAGGTTCACCGCGTGTGCCACGCAATACGCCAGAGTTTTGAGAGGATGGAGTACACCTCCGCCGCCTTCCCGGATGTCCAACAGGCCTTTGATCGTGTATGGCACAAAGGCTTGCTATGCAAAATAAAGGAAAAACTTCCTCATTCTGTCTTCCCAATCATAGCCTCTTACTTAACTGACAGAAAACTCCAAGTTAAGCATGGAGATGCACGATCCAGTCTACGCTCTATTGAAGCTGGAGTGCCACCAGGGATCTGTACTTGGACCGGTCTTATATAATATCTACACATATGATCTCCCAACCTCAACAGATGTAATTGTAGCGTCTTATGCCGATGATGTTGCTTATCTGGCTAGCGCTAGTGATCCAGTGTCTGCCAGTAATAAACTCCAAGTAATACTACAAAATATGAATACCTGGCTTCGGAAGTGGCGTATCCGAGCTAGCGCACCAAAGTCAATTCACGTCAGCTTCACCTTGAGAAAAGGCAATTGCCCTGCTGTAACCTTAGGGAATGATACCCTACCACAAAGTGATTGCGCAAAGTACCTTGGATTCCATCTAGATAAAAAGCTAACCTGGAAAACACACATCAAGCAGAAACATGACCAGTTAAACCTTAGGTACAGGAATACACTGGCTGATAGGTCGAAACTCTGTACTCTCAGTGGATAACAAGCTTTTCCTTTACAACTCCCTATTAAAGCCCATATGGACATATGGCGTTCAATTGTGGGGTGTGGCCAGCAAGACCAACATAATGTGCCTTCAAAGAGAGCAAAATGGCATTCTGAGAGGAATAGTTAACGCTCCCTGGTTCACTCGGAATGAAGAAATTCATCAGTACCTTAATTGCCCTACCGTAGTAGAAGATATCAACATAAGTAAAGTCAGTCCAATTAGGACTGATTGCATTTTTAATAAGAAAAAAAAAGAAAGATATGTAAATATGGCGATACGAAGTTCGCCGGGTCAACTAGTATTTCATACATAATTGCTCACTCAACTGAACTGATTATAGTCCAATTAGGACTGATTGCAGTTTTAATAATAATAAAAAAAAAAGATATGTAAATATGGCGATACGAAGTTCGCCGGGTCAGCTAGTATTTCATACATTTTACTTCCTCCGATATCGTATCGGCGCCCGACGCTGATATCGGATCGGATAATGTGAAAACGCTCTTAGGGAGCAAACTATACAGGAGAACATCACTGCAAGGAAAAGGAAAAACTTATATAAATCCTATACCAACTCGCTTGGCCAGCGTATCCTATCTAATGCCAAGTTATAGTCTTGGATCCAATACACCAATGTGTAGATTGGACTTGGACAGATATTGGTCGTCCAAGTCCGGCAACACATTGGTGTGTTGGATCCAAGACTATAACTTGTAGCCAATATACCCAGAGTGAGCCGCCGGTATTAGGAGAGGCTTATGACCATCAGTGGACTGTTAAGGTTGTGGATGGGTAATAGGTATAAATACTTATGGCCTTAGATCATTAGATACTGATTCTTACGAGTGAATCCATTGATTTCACTGGGATTCAATTATAGTAAGAACATAACCGTGTCGCGACGGATTTGAATACAGAGTGTCACCACTCCACTCCTATTCATCCTGTGAGTTGACTAAAGCCGAGTCACCACCGAACTAAAGTTGGTAACTTTTATGTTGTCAACACGTGTTGGTGACAAAAATGTATGTAATTTCCTAGTGTTGTCAACAAAAATTGACAACTAATGTTGGGAACCGTGTTTCTGTTTTTGCCGGTAAAAATCAAAAGAATACGCTTGTTGCAAATATTTATTGGCTCTGTGGAGACGCTTAGTTGGAATGTTTTTCCAATTGTTGGCGACTCGGTGTAGACAATGGTAGCAAAAGTTTCTGAAGAATGTCGGTGGATACGCGCCTTACGGGAGCAAACTACACAGGAAAGATTACTGCATAGAGAAAGAAGACTTGAAACAAATCCTATATCAACCCGATTATCTATTGTGGTATAGTGGGCCAATACCACATTGCTAAGGAGAGACGTATGTAAGTTGTCCAGCAATGGTAGTTTAAAGGATGACAAAAAAAAACTTAATCGATAACAGTCAACGATGTTCTCATGTACGCGATTCTAGCTCAACGCTTGATCGACACTAACACTGTCAAAACGAACCCCTAATAAATTTGAGAGAAGGATAGGAATATGACGATGAGTTGATGATCAGATGCTTTGACGGGAAAGTGTAACTATCTATGTCTTAATTGAGTGTTAAGGCTGGCTCACACTAGCTATTGTTTTTAAAAAGACTAAATACATACATACATACATACATCATACATATATACATACATACATAAGATTTTTAAGGAGCTGTCTGTCGTCGCTTTTATTAGACTAACGTTCCTTTTATTTTATTTAAATGCCTTATTAAGAAATTTCAAAGACATACCGTATTCCTTCTTTAGGTGCGTATTTAGGGAAATGCTTCAACATCTTGTATGATCGAACGACGCGTACTGGCTTCCCATGTTTCCAGTCGTCTCCTGCATCGCCTCCCTCCTCTGTGATCTGTTTTACTGCGCAGTTGCGAGCCAATGCCCTAGTACCAATAAGAATAATGACTTGAATCATCTAACAAACTGTAGTCTGATCTTAAACTAGGCAGAATCTGTATGAAGCTGCTGATAAACATTTAAAATAATTCTAAAGACATGCATATTATAGAACAGCTTTGAAACTCACAAATAATGTGGCTTTCTACTAGTAAAATTATTTTGAAAATCGGTTCAGTTGATTTAAAGATTACCTCTGTATAAAGTCGTGTTAGTTACACTATTTATAACTCAACAACGGCTGAACCGATTTGGCTGAAAATTGGTGGAGAGGTAGCTTAGAACCAGGAGACGGGCATAGGATACTTTTTAAAAAGGTTTTTTTTTTACTTTGCCCCGCGGCTATCACCGCGGTTGTTGTTGTACCACTGCGTGCGGTTGTTGTTGTACCGCGGTTGTTGTTGTACCGCGGGGCTCAGCTAGTATTAGTATAGATAAATATAACCAAGCACCAAAAATAATTGTTGCTCATCACCTAATTATTTGCCCCAGGTGTTGTTGTTCCGTGCCAGGTTGAATTATAAAGAAACATTTATTTATATTAAATAAAGTGAACAGTCTCTAAAGCTTTAACAGAGCAGACATGATGAATTAATTAATACTTATATATTAAAAAACCCCCTACACTTATCGAGTAATGATACGCCAGTGATATTTTTGCAGACATTCTGTTATTCTTCCCCACTTTCACCCCCATAACTTTTAAACGACTCAACCGATTTTCATGAAACATGTCTAAGAACACTAGCACGTAAACTCATCTTTCATACAAAAAAAACTAAAGTGAAATCGCTTCATCCGTTCGCGAGTTATAGTGCCACAGACAGAGAGAGACAGACACGTCAAACTTATAAAACCCCTCTTTTTGCGTCGGGGGTTTAAAATATGTGAATAACTTTATTAGTAGACCTATTTCTTGAGACCGCTTTCTAACCATATCGCCAATTGGAAGCCTTAATAGAAGTACACAAAAACAGTAATTGAAATAATCTTGTAACAAAAATACTGACTTGTTTTCTCTAGTGAGAGTTTGATCACAGGATTGTTCGGCCGTTCGTTTGTTCCCGGAGAGGTCTCTGCCACCGCTGCCTGTGTACGTGAATTCATTGCCATGATCTACATCGTCTTCGTAGCCACCTGCGATAAACATTGAGAAATTAAAAAGATAAGTTAATATTGATGATGTTCTCCCAGCCGATTTCGGCCAAGGCAGCCAGTCTCAACAAAGACCAGGTAACTACACAGGAGATATTGTAGTGCACCAGTGTATGCGAACACAGGTGCACTTTCTGTCCCCTCACTCTCATAATCCGATTAGACGGGTATAAGACACGACCGGGGAGACCGAAGGCGACGGCTTTACGTGCTCTCCGAGGCACGGGGGCTGAGTACCCAACTTCCAAACTCCGAGCTGTTATAAAGCATTTCTATAATCAGAAAAACTTAATAGCACTTTTCTTTTGGCCCGACACGGGATTCAAACCTGAGACCTCATGATCAGCAGTCGCATACGCCAACCGCTTGACCAACGAGGCAATTAGCCAATAAAGTAAGGTCCACTTAATATACGTACTTAAGGGTATTTCGTTCCATCAAATGCAATTGTATTCTGGAGAACTTTAGATTGAATTTAAATTGTTACTAATGATCCTTAGGTACCATTACCAAAATGATTTGAGGTCAGCTACTAGTTCAAACGGTTCTACCTGAATATCAGTTTTTCTACGAAGCGACTGGCATCGGACCTCCGCAACCCTGAGGGCGAACTGAATTCGAAGGTTGAAATAGTTGTCAATATATTTGAGGGCACTGACTTCCCAATAACTATTGTGTGGTGTTCATGAAAACCGATATCGACGCCTTAACATGCTCTCCGAAGCACGGGAGGTGATCTAAGGGTCTGATACGGTTTTCTTTATATCAATCGATTGTAATGGTGACACAATTAAATCTTTCATCATCATCAGCCTATTGCAGTACACTGCTGGACATAGGCCTCTTCCATTGCACGCCACTCTTATCCATTACATCCGGCCTTATTACATCCAGCTCCTACCAGCCATCTTGTACAAGTAATCTTAAATCTTAATCTACCACAAAGTCGACAGGTTGACGCTCGTACACTTACATGCAGACTTATTCAGAAAATCGTCCAACACAAATATTATTTTGTAAATCGTTTGTGTACTAAGATCGAAGAATGGTTTAGGTATGTAAAACTTTCAAGAGAAATAATTGACTTGATTTATATGGAACATACCGGACAATACGATGCTGTACGCTCCCTCCACATCCCGTCCGTGTATTCCAGATACCGGAGGCCGATGTACGCCCGTCTCTGACAACTATAATCAATATCAATAATAAAAAAATAATCAATTAAATGATAATAGTTGTTCTACTACTGTTGTTTCACTAATAATAATAGTTTATTTTGTGGAGGAACGGGTTTTATGTCGCTCCAACACAAAGGGAGGATCCTCCGAACAGGCGAGGTGATCATGCCTGGCGCGCCACTGCCCAACGGTTGATGTTGTATATACTATATTCGAGAACTTCTATTGCGCGATTCAGGGTTAGTAGTGTTGTGTAATACGTTACTCCGTAGTTCAGTGCATCTTCAGTAGATGGCGCTGTCATATGTTTTTGTTGCCGCTGTATTTAGAGACGCCACCATTTTAAAACATCATCATCATCAACACCTTTTAAAAGTCCACTACTGGACAGTCTCTCAAGGTTATCGCCTTCTCTCCTCGTAATGTGGCCAAAGTATTCAAGGATTCTGCGGAGACACAGGGTCGATACTCTACACATGTATTCTAATCTATTTTCATCACAAGTAGGATCTACTTTGATAACAATGATTTCCTTCTGAAATAGTAAATACGAAGTATTTGATTGTGTATAATATGTACCTGTATCCTGAACCTCCAACACATGCCAACTTCGATGCCAGGGATTGGACCGAAGTGGTTGGGCGGCATTGCGCAAGTTTTGGTTTTACCTGTAGCAAGAATATTTACATTATAAAACACTTGATTTTTGTAGGAAATAATCGAAAAAATACTTGGAACACTTCACAATGAGTGTCTGATTCCAATCTAGATGATACCGTACTACATATATACAGGCTTATAAACATAGTCATATATTACTTATAAATAAATTCTGATTATAAATAAAACAACACGATCATATTCATTACACTTGGCAATCACTAGCAACTACACGAACATGCATGCATCAATAAACTAGGCAACCTAAACTGAGAACAAAAATAACGGAGGAAACATCAATATCATCATGTAATTTGGTATTCAGGGGGTACCGGGGGCGTTAAATCGATCTAGCTAGGGTTCATTTGAAAAAAAATTATCAAAAATAACTATCATCCTGGTAATTATATTTAAGCCTCCTACACATTATGCTGGCGGGTTTCAGCGCAGGTTTGTGTGGCAAAACCGACGGCACTGCCACCCGCCGGCATGGTGTTAGGAAGCCTTATATCAAGTATTTATGTTCTAAATAATCTTAATAATACTGTGGTCAATACTACATACCTGCACACGCCATTCCTCTGCCCCAGTCACGACTCGTCTTAGTTGACTTTTTAGTCTGCTTGGCAGCGCCCGGTGCTATGACGTCATTAGGGTCTCGTTTACACGAAGGGCAATACCAATCTTCCTCGGGCAGTTCGGTGAGTGGCGGATCGAGGCAGATCATATGGTAGCCGTTGTTGCATTCATCGCACAGCACTATCTGTGGAAATAGAATTGTGATTTTCATCCATTGTTTTTACTTTTATTAATAAAAATGGATTGCTCTTACGACCATCCTCACGTGACGGTATCAGGTTTCAAAGTTAACAGTAATACAAAATTTTAACAAAAAAAACGACTTCAGGAACTGAACCAAATTGAAATGGGACCACACGTGAAGCACCAGCCAGCCTAACGTAAGTTCTATACAAAACTTAAAATGTATGAAACGAGTGCTAAATTTTATGGCGAACCACAGATAATATATACTATACCAGGCCGAATATATCCTGCTCGCTCTAATATTATCTACTTCTCTATCGCTCTAACGTGACGCCATCTTGTCTATGATAGCTCTATGTCATTCGCTAATTCCCCGCGAAAGTTGATATTCTGCACGAATTCGTGCAGGTTAATTTTCGAATAAGTTATTAAGAATATTGTTATTTTATTATTTTTTGTGTTTAATAGTATGTTTTGTGTTTATTTGTAGTTTTTTGTGTAAATATTTAAATATGCATAACAAAATGTGCCAAATATGCGGTATAAGAGCTGGTCGTATAATGGATCAAAAACGTCCATCTAAGGCAAAATTTCCCTTGGATGAAGTAAGGTAAATTTAAATACTCTTTTATTGTTACATAATATGTTCCAGTTGCCTAACATTAGCCGGTAATTACATGAAATTGTTTAATTTTTCATTACGTGTTAAAAATAGTGTTGTACCGCTGCTATCGATATTGTTAAACACATTTAACACAATATTTGTAATCATCTTTGTTGAGATGTCAGATAATATTATTATATCATTTTTAAACAATAATAAATTTAAAAAGGAACAAATTTCTTATAAGTAATTTGATATCATTTGTTATAATTAATATGACTAATCTTACATTATTTTCGTTACAGAAAGGCCACATTGTCTGCTCCTTTGAAATGAATAATTTGCAAGCTGATAATATACGGTGAAGCCTTAGTCAATTGCACTTTTATTGCCTACGTATCAATCGTAACATAATAATTGTGACCAAAATGAACCACATGATTTATTTATTTTTTTTATTTTCAGAACTCAAATTACTCATGTATGTAAAATACTTGTTTAAGAATTATGAAAATATAATTAATAATATTTGTTCATGTTTCATTTAAACCCGTGATTTCAAAAAACACAAAATAAATAAATAATCGGGTGGCGTAATTAATGCATTAGTAATCGATATCGACAATATTCGGTATTATTCACGTCCCTATTGAGTTGCTCATGTTGGTAGTAATGCGTTTGTCAAACGTCAAGCAATGTTGTTGCAATGTTGGCAGCTATTAATAGCATTTATTTGAATTTGACATTTCATTCATAGTATGGAAGTTCGGACTCTTGTAACGTAGTGATTTATATACTCTTTGGCACCAGCTTTGAAATAAAAAAGAATTATCAAAATGGGTTCGCCCAGTCGAAAGTTCTGAGGTAACAAACATAAAAAAAATACGTGTGGCACTCGAGAACTGCCGCGGAAAAGCTATTGCATAGCATTTTTTATCAACTTATGCAATTATATTTATTTATGCAGTATGTTTAATATTGTGAATGAAAATAATAAACTATTAAATTAGTACCAACATCGACACTAGATGGCGTTGATCACTTTTTTTAAGTAGCAATATGGTTTCGTTTTCGTTACACAGCATACTATAAAAGGTTTAAACTATTACTAATAAATTATGTCTTCGTCATTGAACGGGTTGGTTTATTCACATTGTTTTTTTTTTCTTTGAACATGTATACTTACGGGGAGCACATGCGGTGAGTGTGGCATTATAAAGATATGATAGATACCTATACACCTATATATTCGGAGCAGCTCGTCTCGATCCGTGCGAGTTTCGGGTGTCAGGTTTTATTTTCGTTATGTTACGTTACGGAATTTCTTGATTCGGTCGCCGAGCTCAAAGGCCTGAAAGCCCGCGATAAAAGCTATGCAATAGCTTAAAAATACAGTCAAATTGAGAACCTGTAAACCTTAGATATTATCGAAGTATGCACACTAATGTTAAACGTTACCTTCTCTGGGAACTCCTTGCCCGAACACAAGTAACAACCGCAGTCTTTGCACGGCGTGTCCTCGTCATCGCGGCATGTTAAACAATTCAATGGCACCGATCCTACAAATATTAGAAATAATGTCAATAGGAAGTCTACCCACAAACAAGTTTATCAAAAACTATTATTAATCTTAAGTAGGTGGTAAACAAGCGACACTCGAAAAGGGTAGTTAATGATAATCATAGTTAAAACGAACCTACGAAGGGCAAACTGCAGATGACTAGAAACTAAAGATTATAGAAAACTATTGCATCAGTTACTATGATCTCCATACTGTGAAATGATATAGGCAGATTTCAAATAAAAAATCCAATTAATATATCTACAAAACTACATCTACATCATCACTACACATTTACTTAGGAAGTTACTACTAAAAACTGCTTATGTACTATCCTGACCTGACCCTGCTATTTACGAGTCTAGAATTACTACTGGCATATATATAGTATTCTATACAATGTAATAAAAGCTAATGAAATACTATAATGAACATTCTAAATGAGGAACTCAACTTACTTTTGTCAGGTTGACTGGTCATAATCTTTTTATACTCCTCAGTTCTCTTTGCAACAGGTACGACCTGTTCAATAGCAAATATCTTGTCCAGGACACGTGCTTTAGTGTCATTCTGAGGTACAGCATCAGGCCCCAGATACAATGTTCCAATCAGCTCGTAGTTGGAACGCATTTTCCTAATTTCTGATATTTTGAAATCATACCTGTAAATACATGCATGTAATTGCTTATATATCTGTATATAAAGTTGAGGAGTTTCTTTTAAATTTGGCTCACTATAATCTTATTAATAGCAGTATTTTTTTTTCTAAAATATGGCTAATAAATAAAATCTCTTTATTGTCAGATATCTCAGTGTAGTATCAGTGTGTATCCTAGTAATGCATTTGCGAAATTGTTTTTAAAAACATAATATTAATCATTATCTAAATGAACACAAAACTCAATCTATTAATTCTTAAATTCCACTCTTACTCATAAAATAACTAATAATGCCCATGTACTTAGGGCTCTGCAAATATTTTTAACTTCTACGCAAACTAAGTCGCCAGCAAACGTTAGTATAACGCAGCCGAGCTAAGTTTGCACCTCGTTGAAATGCAGCCCCCTGCCCACTTCCCCGCTCACCTTCCCGTTATCGCCCTGTCGCGTCGCATCAGTTATTACAGAAATTATTACAGAAAAAAAATTCACTTAGCCGACATTTTGTAACAAACTTTCGTTTAATTTTTTAAAGTCGAATTTTAATAGCGAATTCCTTTTTTGCACACCTCGCGTCGATTACGTCACACTAACGCTTAGGTACCTGAACCTAGCTTGGCTGTGTTTTACATTATAATATTACAGTCACAGCTCTTCAATACAGAATATGTCAATATAATTTTTACCAGGCATTGAACAATGGTACTTTTGACAGCTACGTTATATACCATCTACTACGCACAGCGGCCGCTAAGCGACTGAATAGCTATTGTTGGTGAACCATTTATTATTGTTATACACATTATACGTGGGAGAGCTACGCTTCGGCATGAATGGGCCGGCTCGACCGGAGTGATACCACGGCCTCACAGAAAACCGGTGTGAAATAGTGCTTGCGCTGTGTTTCACCGAGTGAGTGAGGATACCGGAGGCCCATACCCCAATCCCCCTACCTCCCCCCCCATCCCCAAAAGGCCGGCAACGCACTTGTGACGCTTCTGGTGTTGCAGGTGTCCATGGGCGGTGGCAATCGCTTACCATCAGGCGATACGTCTGCTCGTTTGCCCGCCTATTCCATAAAATATATATATATATATATATATAGATAGATACCCAAGCAGATGTTAGATATTGATGTTGTTAGACAATTAGATGAGGTTATAACAGTAGGATGTTGCAATTAAGAGAACTTTCAAAATAACAAAACCATGCTAACATAACGAATAATGACAGTCACAATTCAAATAAAAAGCAAAAGAATGTAGGTAGTAGAGCCACGCTGATTTCAGCACGGATGGGCCGGCTCGACCGGGGCGATACTACCCTCGCACAGAAGATCAACGTAAAATGACAGCGTTCGTGCTGTCGTGTTTCGTTGGTGAGTGCGAGACCGGAGGCCCAAATAGTCTAGTCAACAAGTTCCATACTTGTTGACTAGACTAAAAGATGCAGAAGCATCACTAGGCCGCCATGGTGTGGGTCGCCATACTGCATTGTCTGCATTCGCAGTGAGTATGGTGACCACCACTCTTGGATTCTGCTTATGCTTTCCATCAGGCAGAGTAGAGTCATTATGGCGGACCATACATAAAAAAAAAAAAAAAAAAAAAAAAGAATCACCTTCGGCTTAAGTGCAGAGCATAAATATTGCAAAGCCAACATGATAGCTTATGTTTTATCATTCTATATTTATATTTCTCATTATAGAACCTACTGTATTTTATATCAGTACATAAATTCAATAGACCTAAGCTTAGTATATTTAACACAACAAATTAGTCTTTAAGTTGAGCTGCATGCGGCAAATAGTACACAATTAACTACATTCGCTAACATAATATAATTGCACAGCAGCTCACTTACTTATTAAAATACTAATTTGATATTTACCCTATGTTATCATCATTATCAAAAGTCTATATCAGTGCACAGCATTACTATCCCTAGCTAGCCGATTCAAGTTCCATAGGGTTTGTTTCAAGTATTCTTATTCCCTGCAATGCTCAGGTTCTGCATAATTTGCTCCTATAGGCCGTTTTCACGATACCCGCGCGATGAATAGGTTATTTAGGCAGCACCTGTTTCCTATATATATGTATATCCTATATAACTAAATCAATGATATTATACATATCATTGAACTAAACACATCTTCTCTTTAGTGCTTGCATCTTACATAATCCTCTTAAGGTTCGTTTACTATAGTATACTAGTTGTTGGTAGTATATCGGTTACCGCGGCAAATAGTAGCCTATGTGTTATTCTGATGTATAAGCTATATTACTGTAAAGTTTCATCCAAATCTGTTCAGTAGTTTTTGCGTGAAAGAGTAACATCCATCCATCCATACTTACAAACTTTTGCGTTTGAATGAAGAGATTTTCGGTAAAGTCGTAAGACAAAGAAATGATTAATGTTCTGACTTTTATATTTTCCTTCATCAAACATAGTTATACATCGCAAGCAGAAAATAACCAACGCAAGCAGTAAAATAAGTATTTTTTAAATATTAAAAAAAAGAAATGTACATACCAGACTCCTTTTTCCAATGGTTCGTCAGTATTGTGGTTTATCATAACTTTCTGGCCAACTTGAAGATTGTTTACTTGTATTTCGGTCCTCGCCCGAGGTCTTATTTCTTGCAACTTGCAATATAAATTAGAGTCCTCATCACTAAAATCAAATTAATGTGAAAAACATCATTCCTGAATTTGCGCACGTAAACAGAGACATGGCTTTTTAAAACCTTAAATATTATTATGCAGGTGACTGACCAAGACCGGGATAGTTGGCGCTCCTTGGGGGAGTCCTTCGTTCAGCGAAAGGGTGATATGAGGTGTGTTTAAAGTAGTTTTAAGGAAATAAATAAAGTACTTACTCTCCATCAAGTTGAACTTTAAAAAGTAAAGTATCATCAATAGATTGTTTGACTTCATCTGTCTTTTTATCATTGTTAGTTTTCCTCTGAACTGGTTTAGATGTTGGTGAAAAATATCTAATAATGCCTTTACTTTTTGTTTTGGGAGAGGTATCACTTTTTGTTGTATCACTAGGGGGTTTATTTTCTACATCATTTTCTTTGTCAAAACTTTGGTTATTGTGACTATTATCTAAATTGGATACAGAAGTGTCCGTTGAGGATGTACTATTTCTATCAGGTATGTGTGGAATGTCTGGATTATGAACAATTCTAGTAATTTTCCCTTCAAGCCACGCCCCAAGTTCTCTGTCTTTCATGTCTATCAAGTCACCAACTTCATAGAGGCTGCTTTCTGCATCTGTCAGAAGTAAAAATGTACAGTGTAAATTAGAATGCAACATGTGAGGAGTGAGACATGTGAGGCATGAATGGGTGGGCTCGACCGGAGTGATACTCCGGCCTCACAGAAAACCGGTGTGAAACGACGATGCGGTGTGTTTCACCGAGTGATTGAGGATACCGTAGGTCCATACGCCAGCCCCTCCCCACATCCCCCAAAGGCCGGCAACGAACTTGTGACGCCTCTGGTGTTGCGAGTGTCCATGGGCGGCGATAAGCGCTTACCATCGCTTACCGTCTGCTCGTTTTCCCCCTATTCCATAAGAAAAAAAGACCTATCCATTATTATTCTCAATATTATTGGGGTCAGCTAATAGTTCAACCCGTTTTACCTGCAACTTTGCAACCTTAAGGAGAACTGAATTCAAAGGTTGGACTACCTAGTTGTCAGTATATTTTAAGGGCACTAAATTCCTAACTAACTAACGATTGCCATAGATATTCATGACAACCGGAACCGACGGCTTAACGTGCTCTACTAGGCACGGGCGTGTAATACCGCCAAACTTCCATAGTCCGGCTGGTATTAAGAATATCTTGCAATATAAACACTTTTTGGCCCAGCTCGGAAATCGAACCCGAGACCTCTTGATCGGAAAGTTCATATATCATGATCATGTAAATAAAAAAGCAGCACTTTTGATATCATTTCAGTTTATTGTAATTCCTATTTTAATTAGAATACGAAAAATAGTTAAAAGAGAATATTTAAGAAAAGATACAATTTGGATAACTTCCAGCTTTTAACTAAGACATTGGTTAAATAGTCATTTTAGCATAATCATGTAAGTGCAAAATAAACAAAAAAAAATACCTTTATAATTTATTCCTTTTGTGTCAGCAGTATTCGCTTTGTCATCAGATACAGATTTTTCTTTAGGACTGTCTTCTGGTTGCGACCTGACCATGAGTTGAATGACATCATTGAGTTTGATGTTGTAATCGTGGAATGTATAGCCATTTTCAAGCTGAAATCATTGGAAATTCTAACTGTCAATTTGTATAGATTGTCCTTCATTTACAAGAAGCCGGGTCACAGAATTGGCAGTCATGGACATACGGACAACCGTGAGAGAGCCATGCTTCGGCATGAATAGGCCGTCTCGAACGGAGTGATACCACGGCCTCACAGAAAACCGGTGGGAAACAGCACTTGCGCTGTGTTTCATCGAATGAGTAAGGATACCTGAGGCCCGTATCCCAACCCTACCTACATCCTTTTCCCCATCCCCCAATAGTCGGTAACGCACTTGTGACGCCTCTGGTGTTGCGGTATGGGCGGCGGTAATCGCTTACCATCAGGTGATACGTCTGCTCGTTTGCCACCTATACCATAAAAAAATATGGAACTCAGGAGACTAGAGTCCACTGTCTTGAGAGTGCTTCTCTCCCCATAATAGGAGCACACCAGTTTTCTGTAGGGTCATAGTAAAACTGATCATCATCAACAGCTTTTAAACACTGCTGGACATAAACCTCCTGCAAAGGAAGTTTTGGCCTACAATACCACACTGGCGAGTCGGTTTGGTATAGGGCATGATATAAAAATACAGGTATGGCATTCCGAGATACATAGAGGACAAGATGACGTCATCATCACTATCGCTGGTTCAGTGTTACCAGTAATGTGAAATAATAACTCCCCAACCACCATTATTTATTACCTTTGTGAATTCGATAGAACAATAAAATTTACATTATCGTGTAGTTAAATTCAAATATTTTGTTTGATTATGTACACAAAATAACAATTTAAATGCATTTTACATTTTATAAATAGAATGGTGACTGAAAATGTTTCTATCATTTCAAGTTATGTTGCTATAAAGTGGTAACTGGATAGTGACGTCACCCTGGGTAGCTTTCGGAATGTCATACCCGTATTGTTATACCATGGTATAGGGTTTGTTTCAAGTTTTCCTTTTCTTTGCAGTACTTGTAGTCATGTATTGTTTGTTCTGTAGTCATGTCTTGTGACTTTTATGTGATGAATAGGGGTGGTAACAATCCATAATCTTAATCCAACACCACACGGACAATTACTTAGATAAATCCATCTCCTGTGTGCATAAGTATGGCTCTCTGAGTGTGTGTGTGTAATCAAACAATATAATATCAAGCAAGCATTTTACAAATATTTATTTAAATACTAGCTGTTGTCCGCGGCTCCGGCCGCATGTATGTCTGTTATCGCGGCAAATAGTAGCCCATGTGTTATTCTGATGTATCATCACTACATAGTATAAAATAAAGTCGCTTTTTCTGTCCCTATGTCCCTATAACCCTATTTGTGCTTAAATCTTTAAAACTACAGAACGGATTTTGATGTAGGTTTCTTTCATAGATAGAGTGATTCAAGAGGAAGGTTTTTATGTATAATAAATGCATAATATAGTATGGAAACATAATAAAAACTAATAATTTTAGGTGGAAAAATGTATTGTATTAGTTTTGCTAATAATGTTACAATAATGTAATGATAGTTAATGATAATTATATACTTAATATATTAATAAATGATGTCATAATAATTTAGTATAATGGATAGATAATGGATAGATGACCGTCAAGTCTAATTAGCATCTATGCTATGTGGAATCATATCAAGCTTCTCCATCAAATCTTTATAATTCATAATGTATGTGAGGTGTGTGAATGTCGTGAATGACGTGTATGAATGTGATGGATTAAGAATACAACATGTTACCATCCTTATTCATGCCATGAGTGATGTGAGAGACACTAAGGGAGCAAACTACACACGACTAACACTGCAAAGAGAAGAGAATTTGAAACAGACCCTATGCCAACACGTCTGGTCAGTGTGGTATAGAAGCTGATTACCTCCTTTCTAAGGAGAGGCCTATTTCCAGCAGAAGACTATTAAAAGCTGTTGAGAGCCCAAACAGTCCAGTCAACAAGTTCCATACTTGTTGACTAGACTAAAAGATGCAGAAGCATCACTAGGCCCTCATGGTGTGGGTCGCCATACTGCATTGTCTGCATTCGCAATGAGTATGGTGACCACCACTCTTGGATTCTGCTTATGCTTTCCATCAGGCAGAGTAGTCATTATGGCGGGCCATACTTAAAAAAAAATAACAAAAAAGACATGAAGTCTTTTATATGTCATAGGGTGCAAATGGGCAGACCGGTCACCTGATAGTAAGTGCCAACCGTCACCCATGGACATCTGTAACTTGACAGTCAAAAGCCTGTTGTCATCGGAAGAAGACATGCCCCTAGAGTAAGGGAGGTGTTTGGGCTCTGGTTACCGCATTTAATGAAAAGCAACATAAGAGTTGCTGACGATTTTAGGTGGCCTACTGTTAGAACAACTAAAAAGTAATGATATAGACAGAGGTTTAGAACATTAGTTTGGAAATTACATAAGTACCTAATTGCTACTTGTTAAGCAGATTGTGCTATCTTAGATTGTTCAGAAACATATTCCATGTACATAAAGTTCCAACAGCTGTTAAAACAAAGTAAACTGTTGTAAAGTTAGCTATAGTGCTCGCAATGACGTTTTGTATTTTCCAATTAAACGGCTTTAGGTATATTTTTATACAGCAGGTAAGTAGTTCTTTTGAATAAAAACAACATATTCATATCTAACACATTTGAAGTAACAAGCAGATGGTTGTAGGTTGCTTCATTTTACATGTGTACAAAAAGACCTAAGAGGCTAAGTTACTTATACGTTCATAATAATTTAACGTGAAGACATCTTGAAAAGTAAAATACAAATAAAAGATAGGATAGAACAATAAAGACAATGATACTTACCAACTTACCGCCGTAAAACAATCGCTGAAGTTTAGGCTGAACACCAAATTTATCCTTTACTATCCGCCTGAACTGATCAATTTTTGTCAGTTTCGACTCGACAACGACAATCGTATCTGGCTTGCCAAAAATGCGAACTCGAACATGCATTTTAATTAGAATAATTTACAATATTTATACAACGCTGATACAAACTATAGATTCTAACGATATCTTACAAACTGACTGACAGATACAGTAACTTGGCGCCAAATTTCTGTAGAGCAGTGACAATAGATTACACAGAATACAGACTAAAAATCTACTATTTACAATAATTACATCTGTCAATGTCAATAGTAGAGATGCTGCTGCTACATACACAATTCGTTTATAATCGATTGCTTGTCTGTAATCTTTTGGAAATTCCTATTTAATATTCCAATTAGTGACTTAAAGGATTTCAAATCAAGTAATATTTATTTATTTATTAGGTTTGATGAACAACTACAACGAAGTCGTTATAATTTATGAAACTGGTACATTGTTTTTTAATTGAATCTTTTAAGCGAAACAATTTTTAGTCAGTTATGAATTATCCCACCTCCGTGTAAATCATTCAAATTCAAATCATTCAAATTATGAAAATTTTTTGAATGTTGTAGAGCAGTCGTCTAAACTACAATTTAGTTTATTTACGTTAGAAATACGTGAAACAAACACGTTTGTTTCCAATGTGCTGACTGCTCCCTTCCTTTCAAGTAATTCATTTTTGTTCATCCTTGAACAATGATATGGCTTTTATGTTCACTACTTGGGTATGGGAATGTTTATTTATTTAGTTAAGACTTACGTATTTAATTGTTTTTTTTCTTAATGAAGAAATTAATAAATGAAATAAATTTTAAATTTGTATGTTCACAAAAAAAATGTCTTAAATAAAACAGTTGGACAGATAGTGGCTTGGCCTTTATTGTAGATCTACTGATTTTTTGTGGTACATTATATTCCTTAAATTGGAACCGTTTTCCGTAAACCATGCAAGTGATGACTTTCTCTCCGTCTTCTATTACAAATGTTGATATATAACACTCAAGTACATTATTTATCATGTATAATCATAATTAAATTAAATTTGAGTCACCTAGGCAGTATCTAGCTTTCTGTTAGTGAGCATTAATTTTTAAAAAAAGTAGTAGGTTTACAGCAGCACTGAGTTATGTAAAAGCTCCCGATCAACGCCGCAGTGTTGTTATCCTTATGTACTAAAATAAAATAAAAATTACATTATGATTAAGTAAGTGTCTTTCTGTCTCTTACCTCTTCGAACTTAAACCGCTGAACCAATTTAGATAATTTTTATAGAGATAGTATGAGTCTCAGGAAAAGAGACAGGATATCTAGTTATTATTCTTAAATAACCCTATAAGGAGGTGAAAGGGGGGTAGAAGTCTGAATGGGGAAGCAATAATGGCTAAACCGATTTGTATGGAACAGGCTACCATTTACCGCGATAATCATACACATGGGCGGAGCCGCGGTTAGGCATGCAACTTAGTTTACAATCATTCCAATTCAGTCTTTAAAATTAAAAAAATTGTCAACTTTGAGTTATTATATCTATTTACTTTCTTAAGAGAGGTTGCTAACTTTCACGTAAATTGCTGTTTACATTTCCTATGAGCACTTTGCTATTCATAAAATAAAATTAAAAATACAAAATGTTGATTTTATACTAGGTACATTCATTTTACAAGAAGATGTTGGCGTAATCCTACTGAGATAGTGGATAGGTATATTTTTCTAAGCCATAGTAAACGATTTTTTTTAAACGATTAATGTGGACCAAGGGGATGTTTTGGATTCAGCTGTTTCTTATTGGTAAATATATTATTTGAAAGTAGTCATCTGTTTCTTTATGCTTCATAGTCTAGTGTGTAAGTGTAAATACGAATAATAGCAAAAATAGGCTTATCGAAGCAATTAGTTTATCGATACCAATCAATTTTCACCCATGAATGTAAATTGACTAATATGCATTTCAATTACTTTTAACAAGCCAAGAACTTGGACTTTTTATTTAGTTCAGACTTGGCTTACAAATTTACAATGATGGTTGTTTGGATTTTTTCATTTATTTTTATTTGGGTTTTCAAGAATGTCAATTCTAAATTGCCATCATTGGTAATCATATATTTTTTTTAAAAGGGTTAGTTAAGCTAACATATGGTAAAATACTTATATTTATTTTTCTGTTAATAGCATCCAGTTTTAGTTGCTCGGTCGTCATTGGATTGGATGCCAAGTAGAGTAAATTCGCTGTATTCAGATGTTGGGGCATGGAGCGGAAAATTTGTTGGTATTTGTATTTAAAACCTGAGGCTTGAAACGCACTTGCAGTGTACCGGCATATGAAAAAAGAAAGCATATACTGTCAGCCGTAATGGCATCCTACATTTTTGTAAGCCACGCCATCTTGTTACAGAACTGCGGCCCCAATGGTCAGTGCATCTAGAACTATTGGACGTATATATAAATCCGTGACAATCATACAACGGTTAAGACGGTCTGAGACACGACGACATGGGGTGGCTAACCACATCTTCTAGTGTTTTTGGACTATGCGGTGTGCCGCAGTCTCGAGCTTACCTCAACGGTAGACGGCTAGCCGTTGATACATGCATTTTCACGTACAAATCGATGTACGATGAAACGCAACAGCATATTTCAGTGCTGTTTACCGCAAGTGCATTTTAAAGCCTAATATAAATATTAGATAAATTAAAAATGAAGCACATTATTCAGATTTATACTAATCTTTCCAGAGGCCGGTAATGGATGAAATTGAATCTGATGAAGCGTTGAGGTTCTACCAATTTCTGAATTATTTAGATGGATCAAGTTTTGGAACAGGCTAGTAGTTTATAAAATATTTAAAACAATTATACGTAATTAATTAGTAGTAGTTTAAATTTATATTTCATTTGATTAATAGGACCGATTGACGAGTTCGTTGAGGCTATGACAAGACTAGCCAATTATATGAAACAATCTAATAGCAGAGAAACACAAGCACGCGGCATGCGAGAACTTGAAGCAATAAATGGAGAAAAAGGTTTCTAAACATTATGTGTATACTAATTATTACCTTAAATATGTTCTCAAGAACAACCGAACCAATTCGCTAATATGCTGACATATATTTTTAGGCAATAGTATTAAAACAGTGCTTGAGGTAAGCACACTAATCATGCGAAAAAAACGAAAATTCTTTTGCACTGGTGAAGTAAAGGAACCTATAGTAAATAATAAAATTATATGCAAGGTATAGTATATCTATTTATTATTTTATTTAAAGTTATTTTTACTATTACTAATAGTTTTACTATGAAAATAATTTTCGGATTTACTCAGGATCGGATTCTTCTGCCTATTGCTGGAACTTCCTGCAGAGATGCAATAATGTATTGGCATCCAGATTTAACAGAAGAACATTACTGCGTAGGAGCCCTTGAAGCTAAAAGCGCTGTCCATATAATGGATATCGAAGGTATAATAACTTAAGGACCTCACAAATGTGTTCTGTGAACTTCTGTGTGAATGATCAAGATGATACATTTTGGTTTATTTATAATATAGATTTTGCTTGTATTACAAGTTTGATACTGCGTTATAAAACGAATATTTTAAATTATATTAAACCTAAATTTACAGGTGAAATGTTTTGCAAAGGAGACGACTATTCAAAAAGAGAATATCTATTGGCATGTGATTTCTATGAAGATCAAGAGGCGCCTGTAGCAGATCTACTACAATACTATCCTGACGCTGATCCAGAAATTACCCCAAAGTTATTCTAAAACCAATTGGAGAATTCGTAATAAAATTTCTTATCAGTAGAAGTAAAATTTTTAGTTAATAAATAAATAAAATAACCTTGGACATAATTTGACGTAATAGATGATAAAAGTAGACTAAAAGCAAAAGCCGATAATGTACATAGAAAGTGCAATTAATAGAAAAACAGCCCATCTCGCAATAATATGTGAGCTGGGTAGGTACCCGTATATTTCGTTAACAGCTTTAACAGTCCACTTCTAGACATAGGCCTCCTGGTCATAATCGGGTTAAGAGTACCTACAGAGTATCACCACCCCTGTTTAACTCATGGGTGTCAGTGTGAAACTGTTTTATACCAAGTCGAATATGAAACTAATATATTTTATAGAGCAGCTAAGTGGTTACAGAATAAAATACTAGCAAATTCAGTCTATGGATGGGTGACTACTCTTAAGAAATTGAGACCCCGCCGTGGCTTGGCGAGAACTTTAAGCTATTAATCCATGTTATGTGTAGTTGAAGCTGAAGCCTAAAGAAGCTAAAAAAAGAGTTTTTACAATACTTTAAAATCCATTAGTACCTTTTTGGGTTGTGGAGATCTGATAAGTCACTCCCTGTAATAAATCTTCCCATACGTAGTTAGAGGAAAAGGTTCAAAGGAAGAAGATTCAGTTTTATGTGTAGCTACTTTCTATATACCTACTAAAAACAATTGTAATATATTACAAAACTAGCTGAACCCCCAGTGTCATCCATGGAGATAAGCTAGTCTAAGAATGATAGCCTAAATTACTCCGTGTATCAGCTATCTGTCAGTCAAAGTCCCATTAAAATCAGTCAAGACGTTTCAGATATTAGCCTTAACAGACAGACTGAAATCCGGACAAAAAAATTGCAAATTGATTTTTTGTATAATGAACCGTAGGCATTTAGTGGAAAGTTGTTAATTTGAAATTTTAAACATACGCTTTATATTAACTTATCTGTTTAGATGCACAGATAATTAATAAAGTTATAATTTTTAAGCATCACTGATTTTCCCGTAGACAGAGAATTTTTCCAGTAGTCCAACAGTGGGTGATCAGACTGTTGATGATGATGAGTTTTTTATTGATGTTCGACTTTTATTGCTCGTAGCGTCAATAAGCCAGTAAATTAATTGAAAACTAAGTAGGAAATTTTTATGAATTTTGCCGTATTTTTCATTTCCATTTGCTTATTTTCTTGTTTTATAAAAACCATATTATAACTCAAGCCAAATGTTGTGGCCGATACAAGCTCTATGTCCATTACGTCTGTCATGCTTACCTCTTTAGAACACGTAACTCACTCGTAAGCGTGTGGATGGCGATGTTTGATTCCCAAAATCAAGCCAAACGTTTGTAGAGGTTTGGAGTTTGCGGCAATTGCCAAACGTGCGGAGTTTTAAAATATCAAATTTGACAGTGGTAAAGAATCACATCACATGTCTGAAAGTCGAGTGTAAAACATTTGTATTATTTAAAGTTCGATTATTTCCAATAACATCATTTCATATCGATATTTATACATGTGTATAAATATCGATACACAAATTTACTCTGTGGCATTGTGTGAGCGGGAGTGAGCCGGAGGGAGCAGCACCAAAACCACAGAACACATTTAACCAAAACTCAAACTTCACTTCGTGAGCGGGCGATTTAGTTGAATGTCGGTTGGTTGGTTCGTTGGTCGTTATTAAGCCAGGCGCGCGAATATTCACATCGCGTGCAATAATCTCACAAGCGGGTGGTTTTAGTTAATTTTACGACGTTTCTTTTGTTTTTATTTTTTTTAGTTAAGGGCAGTAGGTTTTAATCTCTTTCCTGACGTTTAATAGAAAATGTGAAAGGTTAAAATAGTGTCGGTTCAGGTTACTTTTGCGTACTTATAGCTGCGAGTCGTCAAACATAAATGAAAAGTAGTATTTTGGTACACGCGATATATTAAAATAAGTTAAGTAATTAAAAATGACTGACGACAAAGTAAAAATGAAGAAGCAGCTAGGTCTGCTGGAAGGTGTAGCCATAATACTGGGAATAATTTTTGGTAGTGGAATTTTCATTTCGCCCAAAGAAGTCCTGAAGCAAACTGGCTCTGTGTATGGGGCTCTGACTGTTTGGGCAGCATGCGGAGGCTTGGCTACCCTTGGAGCTCTATCTTACGCTGAACTAGGTAAGTTAAGCTTATAATTATATAGGTTTGGATTTGGATGGTGAAATTGCTTAAATGTTGGTTTTATGTTTGCTTGTGTGTGGCATAATATTTACATTTACTGTTTTGACTTTAAACAACCCTATTTATGCCTATGACAATATAAATATATTTATGCATTATAATTGTGTTTTTTTTTACTGTCTGCCAACCTGAAAAATATTAATATCTGCTTTGTTTTCTTTCAACAACATAAAGAAAGGTACCTGCCATTAGAATTTAAATCTGTTTACTAAGGTACCTACTAATATAATTAAAATCAGTTTTTGCCACAAAGAGTGTAATTCTTTTTAGGTGTATGAGAATTAATATTTATTAGATATCTGAAGTCTAGGATTGTTGTCACTCTTGGAGGAAGCCTTCATTCAACTGTATACAACAATAGACTGAGAAGATAAGATAGGAATTACTTATAGTATTCTTTCATTTAATTTAGAATGTCACATTGTCAGTATTTTGTATTTCAAAAGTATCCAACTCAATTTTATTGTCTTTTGCTCACATTTGAGGCCATAAATTTAATATTGGATTTACACTAGTTAATAGATGAAAAAAGATTTGAAAACAACCCAGTAAGTCCCCAAAAAGGTGACCAAGATCTACGGACTTTTTACTACCTTGGTGGGGCAGTACTGTAGTGAATGCGACTGCTGTGCTTGAGGTCTTGGGTTCGGTTGGACCAAATGTTTGTATAATCTGCAAATGTTTGTTTGGGAGTTTGCATGTTATCCATGTATAATATGTATGTATTTACAAACAGAAAGTATATTGTATTAATATCAGTTGTCTAGTATCCATAATACTAGCACTGCTTAGTTTGGGACTAGATGGCGTTGTGTGTTTAATGTCCGAAATATTTATTATTATTACTGCAGAAATTCACAACTCATATTGGTTCTCCTGTAAATTCTTTTGACGGTGGTGACAGCCTTTGTTCTTGTAGATTAAACCTTTTTTTCATTTTATGTACAAGCCTTTCTTCTTTCTTGCCAATCTTTCAAGGGTTTTCTAACCCAGAACCTCAAATAAAAGTCATTTTCAGACCAATCCTAAGATTCAGACTGAAATGTCTACTAACTATTGTAATTAGTCAGAATAGTACTGCGTCGTTGGTCTTTAGTTATCATTTGCAACTGCTGATCAAGAAGTATCGTGTTAAATTCCCAGGTAGGACCAAAGGTGCCATCAGTTCTAGTTATCATGAACATTTTAGCAATCATTGTTGGGATGTCAATGCTATCAAATATGCTGACAACTAGTGCAACCTTCAAATTCAGTTTGCACTCAGGATTGTGATGCCAGTTGTTCAGTGGAAAAACTGATTCAGATAAAATTGGTAGAACTAGTAAATAATATTGGTAATACTTCTAAATCTTACCCCAAATCATATTGGGAATAATAAAAGCTAAGAAGATGAATTAGAGTAGTCTGCTTGTTTGGGTTATCAAATATGTATTATGGTTCTAGAAAATAATTCCAATGTTTTGTATAACAGGTACAGCATTGGCACAGAGTGGCGGGGACTATCACTACATCAATGAGGCATATGGACCTCTACCAGCTTTCCTCTACCTGTGGGATGCCAATTTGGTATTTGTGTAAGTACATAATTTTCTTTTTTATGACAGAAGGACAAGGTCTGCTAGGCTTCCTGGAGGAACTGGGTTACTAATAATAATAATCTTTATTGTCTTATAAAAAGAAAATATACATAAATTGAGGCCCTAGACCCACACTAGGATTCCCTGTGTTGTGTTATCTAGTCTCCTTTTTTCGGTTACAATAAGTGACAATAATTATCGAGTGCGTTTTGATGTGATGTTTTTACTGTGTTGATGTAGTGTGCTGTGACGCTGATGTGGTGCGCTGTGATGATGATGTGGTGTGCTGTGATGATTTAGTGTAGTGTGGTAAATGTGGTGTGGTGTGGTGTGTTGAAATGGTGAGGTGTGATGTAATGTGGTATGATATGATGTGGTATGATGTGGTGTGGTGTGTTATAATGTGGTGTGGTGTACTGTGGTATGAAGTGTATACTTTCTAACTTTATTTTTTCATAAATATGTTTAAAGTGTTATTCCATTATCTTAATAAAATGTTCTGTTTGATTGTAGTCTAGAGTATTTAGCCATTTTGTTAGGATTTCCCTGCAATTGTTTCGTCTTACTTTAATTATTTTGAGCGTATTTAGTATATATATATGGTATATATATAGCGTATTAAGTTTAGTGTAAATGTGAGGTCCCATGAAGCCAAAAGATTTCCTGCCAAACGTTTTATGACACTTTAGTTTATTCCAGTACATTCTTTGGTTCATGCGGTTGCAAATACAGGTGGATAGCGAGGTTCTGTGGAACCTTAAAGCAGAAGATAGGATATATAGTTGTCTGACCCTAAGTAATTCAACTTCAGCGTATAGTAGATTAGTGGGATATCGAAATGGTCGTTTATATGCGACTTTTAGAAGAAGTCTTTGCCCACGTTCCACTTTCATAAGCAAGCATTTTGCCGCACTACCCCACGATATAATGCTGTAATTAAGTATGGCTTGACATAGAGAGATATAAACCATTTTTATAACTGCATCATCAGCCATTCTCCCGAGACGCTTAAACACCTGCACCAACAGTCTAATTCTGCCACTGAGCGCCTCCAGATGCTTAGACCATGTGAGATGTCTGTCCAAGCACAGACCCAGATATTTGATGGTGGAGGTTTGTTCTATCTGTGGGCATTTACATTTACTTCGGTCAATGCACAAGTGGAGTCTCAGTCCGAAGCTACTGTTCGGGGCAGTTCTTTTGGTGACTGAGAAGTTGATTGCTTTGGTCTTGTCTACATTCAAGGCTAACAGGTTGTGTTGTAACCAGTCAGAAACCACTCGTAAGCCATTTTCAGTTATCACTTGGACTTCATCTCAATTTCTGGCGTAAAAGACAATTGCGGTATCATCAGCATATGTGAATAGTCTAGCTTGCGGAATTTTCAACTCACAGAGACCATTCACATATACGATGAACAGCGTAGGACCCAGTACGCTTCCCTGGGGTATACCGAAGCGCACTGAAGCAAGATCACTACTGAGACTCCCCATAACCACTCTCTGTTTTCTGTCAGAGAGGTACGAAGTGAATAGCTTCTCAATTAGTATCTTTCGTGAGACAGTATCGAAAGCTTTTGCCAGGTGCATATATAATGCCGACCCATTACGCAAAATAGGCTCAACAAAGTCGTCGAGTTGCGGAAACCCAGGCCGCGAGTTCAAGTTCAAGTAGAAGGACAACGAGCAGGCCTGATGTAAAGTGGTCACTTCATCTAGGAACACCAGCAACTCAGGAGTCACAAGCGCATTGCTGCCCTTTTTTCTATATAATCAACAGGCTCCAACAGTCAACAGCTGGACATTGGGCATCTCCCTGGTAAGGAGGTTTTGACCTACTATACCACCATGGCTAGACAGGTTTTTTTATTTTTTTATTCTTATCCCTTGGGATAACTTAGCTTTCCCCCGTCCATAATAACGACAGGACCTTTTTTGCTGATCATATTTTTTTTTCCGTTCATTGGTGTGTCTCGCACCAAGTGCCTCCCATCCGTCTCTTGGCTTTAATAATTTTTTACTGTTTTCTATTTGATTTTCTTCTATCATTATTATACGAAATTATACAGCACAGCATTATTTCTTAAATTTTAAATACTTCGTTATTTTCTTAAATTCTCTTTTCTATAGTCATTTATATTATTAATATCCATTTAATATCTTTAAGCAATAATTCTAAATACAATCAAATTAATTATCAATGCAAAATTTATTTTAAGTTATTTAATGATCGTGTAAATTTTTAATTAATTATCGAGGTATTATACTGATCTTTTATTTTACTATTTATGTATATTGTTTTATATTAGGTTATTTAGCTGGCTAGACAGGTTGGTATAGGATTAGTTTCGAGTTTTCCTTCTCATTGCAATGATGTTGTAAAAAAACAGTAAACTCTAAGTAGAATGTGAATGGTGGAGTTCAAATTCTACAAGGAGAGAGCTACTCGCCTAAATTCTTTTTACGTAATTAGAAGGGGAGGTGGGGGGGGGGGTAGACAATGGGGTCACCTGATGGCAAGTGACTCCTGCCGCCCATGGAAAATTAGAACTCAAGAGTCATAATTGTGCTAAACTTTTGAGTTAACCTCACTTGAAAATCAAGAAAAGAACTCCTGTTGAACCGGCCTTTTTGTGGCGAAGCATCCACGGTAAAAACGTAATTATATTGTGCTGTATTATTAAGTATATGACAATATGAAATTACATTTATTGATTTACATTGACATTATTATATTATACATAAAAGCACTTATTTTCTTTACACGTCTTGGGTATAAAAACTATGATACTTAATCATATGACAAAAGGTGATCCAAAAGTAGTGGTAATTAATTCCAAAACTAGGGAATATGGCAAAATTAAAATATATTATAGATAAATCGACCACCCTCTCTGTCTACTTACCCTTCGTGGTTAAGCAGAACGCAACGGAAAGCACGTTGACGCACTTTCGGCGGCTGGTCTAATCGCGTGCAAGCATTCGTGTCTGTTAGTAAGCGTTCCACCGCATTTCAAGCTGGTTCTGAAACTGTACAGTCCTTATCATCATTAGCCTATCACAGTCCACTGTTGGACATAGGCCTCTCCTATTGCACGCCACTTAGTTCGATCCTCGGCTTCTCGCATGCAACTCCTGCCAGCCAACTTGCGCAAGCCGTTAATCCACCTGGCCCGTGGTCGCGGTCTCCACTCAAAAATACGTTTAGCCCAACGCTTGTCGGTTCTGCGGCTAATATAGCCAGGCCACTGTCGCTTCAGCTTGCTAATCCTGTCAGCTAAGTGGATGACCTTGGTTCTCTGCCAGATCACCACGTTTCTGATACGATCGCTTGTAAAAATGCCAAGCATAGCTCTTTCCATAGAAAGCTAAGCGAACTTGAACTTGTGGACCAGCCGTACAGTACGTTTCAGCTCCGTATGTCATGACGAGTAGAACGTACTGATTAAGATACCACAGTGACAAGTCAAAGGCCTTCTCATAGTCCAAGAATGCTAGACACAGGGGCTGATTATACTCATATATTTTCTGTATAATCTGCCTCACTGTGTGGATGAGGTCTATGGTGCCATATCCGTTCCGAAATCCACCTTGCACCGGTGGTTGGAATTCATCGAGTCTTCGCACAAGACGGTATGTGATGACTCTTGCAAACAGCTTGTAGTCATGACTTAAAAGGGAAATAGGAAGATAGTTGAAAAACATGTTGAAAAACTTGATACCCATTTTTGAAGAACAGGACGACCACACTCTTGTTCCGCGTCTCCGGAGCGCTTTTCAGCTGTCCAAGAGCCATCTTGATTTCGCCAGTGCTGACTTCTGGCAGGTCTTTGGTGTAGTGGCGCGTTAATGCGGATTTTCAGAACTAATTCAAGATCAATGTAAAGCGCATAACCGACCATAGAAACTTTCAACTTCCGAAAGGACTTCCGGCTTAGAAGCGACGAATTATGCATTTGTTGTGGTCAACTTCGTCAGGTGGCTTCTTTTAAGAGATTTCTGCTCGTACGCTCTTTGAATCGAAAAAGTATTCGAACACCGTTGGTCGTGTCGTACGAGCTTCCAAATCTCTCGGTGGTGACAGGTTGGTTACAGAGTAACCAACCTGTCACCACCACGTTCACATTGAGGATAGTGACCACCACTTTTGGATTCTACTTATGCTTTCCATCAGGCAGAGTAGAGTCATTTTAGTAGCTTGATCATAAAAAAAAGTAGGTTTCTTCATTAGGTTCGTTCTTTCATTAAACCTAGGATTCTTTCCAAAAGTTTCGACTTTCTGCCTTTACGCTGCATTTCACAGAATCTCGTACTTTATTTCCTGAAGATTCATATACGATATGAACCAGTCGCAAAATGCACCACAGGTAGAAGGGATTTAAAAGGGTGGACTCGGTGGAATATGTCAAGACAGTGTTATTTTGTCAGATAATTCAAAGCCCACTCCCGACAGAAACCGATTGGCACGTGCGGTGATAGCTCTTTCAAAGAGTTTCGCCGGACGAGGTACCAGCAGACGTATAGATTAGAGAGCCGAAAGAATATTTGCGGCCCTGCTGCGTTTTTTGTATCAGCATATTAATTATTTAATTAGGCATTATTTAATTCCTTCCTCGTGTCTTCCATAGACGATTGATTACAGGTCTCTCAACCTTACGACGTAATTGAATAACAGGATAAAAACGCATTATTCATAATGCAGTATGTATATAAATAACTTACCTACTGCTCAACGTTTTGATTAGTTTGCAATACTACTAATTAATGCCCTCGATGTCTCCTTCAAGTAGCTTTTGGTATATCTCTTTTGCAAAAAGATATTTAATGAAAACTCTGATTTAGTTTTTCTAAATTTTGTTATTCATTCTTTGACGGTTCGTATACAAATAACTGAAGCTCCAGGGAATATCGTCTCAATATGTTATTTAATATTAAAATAATAAGATTTTATGTGCACTGGAAATACCGAAGTGTCATTCCTTTTGGATTAACCTTAGCGTGGCAAAAATCCAATACAAAAATTCCTCATACTCATAAATTAACCTTTAACTGGTATCACTATAAAGGCAAGATGGTAGCGTTGGTATAATTGACCTAAAAAATGCATGAGAATAAAACGGTTTATTCCACCGGGTGAATGAAGTAGACTTTTTAGTGTCGTCATTTTACCTTGGAAGTATTTCACGTAGGTGATGTCACCCAGGTAAAATAATTCGACATAGGCCGAGGTTTTTGTTAATCTTTGGTAGTGTCGTCATATCTGCACTTGTTTTCGTTTCATCCATGTTTAATCTATACTAATATTATAAACGCGAAAGTTTTGTAAGTATGGATGGATGTTTGTTACTCTTTCACGCAAAAACTACTGAACGGATTTGGATGAAACTTTACAGTAATATAACTTATACATCAGAATAACACATAGGTTACTGTTCAATCCTTTTGCCAATGCAGCGTTCACCATGTGAAGTTTGCAATGTCTATAGGGCCCATGGTATAGGCATTCAATCGCTAACTATGTCACTGGCAAGAGCATCAAACCTTCAGGGCGTTTCACCCTGTTCTTATTCTAAGCTAATGTAATATCAAGCACTTACTGGAGATGTGTGGATTCCTTGATATCGGCGTTCCAAGGCGTCCTTGGGTAGTTTCCTCTCTGCGTCGTCACACATTCATACTCCTAAGTGGCTTTACAGGCTCCCTAGTATCGTAATTATAATACACCCGTTTTAACTGTCGCGGATCGCGCCTATTTGACGGGACTACTAAACTCGCGTGTCCAAACCAGACCAATCATAACGGTAACCAACGAAACACCGAGTTGGATGGACAATCAGCTAAATTCCTCATTGAACGGCACCCAAAAACGACTATGGTCGACCGTTTTCACAAAGCTTCTCCTAAGTACTCTCTTGTCACTTCAAAACGTCAAACAAGAAAAATGACAATCAAAAATGTTGCCATTATAATGACGTTCAATTTCTAACAGTTACTATTTGCCGCGATAACCGACATACACGCGGGCGGAGCCGCGGGCAACAACTAGTAAATAATAAAATATTAAAAATCAGTCTCTTTAATAAGAGACTGTCGTTTAAGTAGGTCTTCTTAGACTCCAACAGCAGGAATATGTAGCTTTCTTTTTAGTTAAAGTAGAGTGCGTCCGCCGTAACCCGCAATTACGTAGATTCGCGAAAGTGTAGGTGGGCTTCGTCTGCAAAGTTCGGATGAGAAAAAAGGCACTGGGGGTCCATCTGTAACCTGATACCAGTTAATGGTTATTTTTATTTTCCAAAATGCAGTAATCAAACACATGCATTTCGAGTAGGCAAAAAACAAAAATTCAAATTCCTGAGCACAGTGAGCACACTATCGTTGGTTTAGTGGTTAGCGTAAGCGGCTGCGGATCAAGATGTCTCTGGTTCGATTCCCGGGTCGGACTCCTGTTGGCTTTTCTCACATGAAATTCTTAATAGCAGCATACTCCGGAGTATGGAAGATGGCGGTGTTTCCCGCCTGTGCCTCGGAGAGCACGTTAAGCCGTCGGTCCCGGTTGTCATGAACATCTATGGCAATCGTTATTGGGAAGTCAGTGCTCTCAAATATACTGACAACTAGTTCAACCTTCGAATTCAGTTCACCCTCAGGGTTGCGGAGGTCCGATGCCAGTCGCTCCGTGTAAAAACTGATATTCAGGTTGTAACTGGTTGAACTAGTAGCCGACCCCAAATCTTGGGAATAATTAAGGCTAGGAAGAAGAAGAAGACTATCATCTAAAATATATTGTAATGAATAGAACTATGAGGTTTCACTTTTATATTTCGATCTCTTATAGTACAAAGGTCTGTAAATGAAAGTTCAACGTAGTTATTTTGTTTTAGGCCCAGCACGAATGCCATAATGTCTCTTACGTTTGCCAACAATATTCTGGATCCAATTTTTCCTGATTGCCCCATAGACCCAATATGCAGGAAGTTGATTGCTGCCGCGACTATATGTAAGTATTAATTGTTTTTTTTATTTCAGCGCGCGTTTTTTGATATGGTAGGTGCAACGTTTTCTAAAAAAGCGAAATCGACATTGATATAAGAAACTTTAAGCAAAGCCTGAGCTGAAGTAAATAGTTTAGGTAAAGTGGGGATGTTATGGATAGGCATACCAATAAGAAAATACAAATAGTGTGGGTCGCCATACTGCACTGTCTGCATTCGCAGTGAGTATGGTGACCACCACTCTTGGATTCTGCTTATGCTTTCCATCAGGCAGAGTAGAGTCATTTTGGCGGGCCAAACATAAAAAAAAAAAAAAAAAATAGACAATGATTTGTATACCGAAACAAAAGAATTCTATGAGTAAACATTGCAGTGATAAATTAAAAAGTTAATTTAACTAGCTAAAACAATGTTCAATTGAACATAAATAACATTGAACATATTTTCAGCTCGATGTAAATAATAAAAGCGGCGATTGGAGTCGATCTGACTCGATCCAAACTTTTAAATCAGATCGGAAATATTTTTTATTCTCGATATCTGATAGTTTAAGCACCGTCTACGAAGTTCCATAACATCCCTTATTAAAACTTTGTATTGTGAGAATCATTTTGTTAGAAAGAAATATACGCAGCAGCAGACGCAATCAGATAATCCTATTTTTATATGTACATACTAGCGACGCGCCCGGTTATACTCGTGTTTAACTACATCATTCTGTAGCATCTCTTAAGTTTAGCCTATGTAAGCATATCAATTTATTTTTTGCGATTTGTTTGCATGTTATTGGTTTCTGTTTAAAATTATTATTTTATTGTGTGGATTAGGAGCTAGCGGGTATAACATAAAGACGTGTAAAGCGACTTTATTTTATACTAATTTGAGGATATTTTTACTCAAAACGCGCCAACATAAGTTCTTGAGACAAAAACTATAATATTTTCCATTTATTCATTTTATACTAAGTTATTGAAAGTAGTTTTAACTGAACCGCAAATCAATATAGACTACGGGCCCATGTCGAAAATTGATGGGTCATGTGAACCACCAGGAGACCTTTTTTAAAAGATACAGGGGCATAAAAATAACATTCAGCACTATGCCGTCACTTGTAATCTGTCCAACTGAATATTGGTGAACTGGTGAACTGAAAACTGGTTCTTCATAAATTGCCTATACCTAATTCTTTATTCATTTAAATAATAGTATTATAATGTGTGCTAGGTACCTAGAATCTGTTTGAAGTCCAGTTTATACCAGTTTATTTTACGCTTTTAGTGTTTTTTTGGCAGAGAGTTTTCGTTGGATGATTTTGGAAGTCGGTTTTTTATATAAAAAGTTCTTAACGATTGTGTTTACTCGAAAATGTAGTGCTCTATAGAACCGTGAAAAATTATTTGACTACCCCATCTGACGAAATCTCTAAGTGTTTTATCCCTCAATCAACAGTACGATTAAATTGCTATTTTAAATTATTATCCAGGACAGATGAACGTACAAGAAGTGATGCAAAAAAACCTTGTTAATTAGGTTAATAATTACTGTATTTTTAGACTATACCAATAAATTTTCTAGAATTTATTTCTATATTATAATGTACCCGTAACTTCCTTTTAACGTTCGCCGTAATTTCTTAGTTCATCACCATTCATCTACGACAGAAACATCGTTTAAATGAAATTGACTTGAAAATGTTCATTATAATTGCAAATTTTATTACGACGATATTACTCGAAGATTGTGAAACATCATTGTTTTACAAGTATTTCGCTAAAATGTGAGTGGTGCTACAGACTCTTATAAGCCACTCAGTAATAAGCTCCTGTCATCGATTATTCCTAAGTGCCTTTAGAATATTCTCCCTCGTTGTCAGCCAGTGTTTCATACCTTCTAGTTTGCTAAGCTCGTTTAGCTTGGATAAACTTATTAGCGTGTTCAAATATTTGTTGGAGTTTAACAACGTAAGAACTTTGACTTAGACGTTTTTTTCTCAACTATTACTTAACTAAACTTTTATGTTGTGTGTGCTTTTTAAGGTGTCATGTGTAAATTATTTTATAACTTTAACATAGCTTTAAAAATATAGAAAATATAGCATTGTTGATTTTGCCTAGTAAAGAACTAATAATAGATCTTTACCTATGAAATTGCCGTTTTGTATTCAATAAGTGAAAGTACTTATTTTTTCAAACATTTTTATTTCTGTTATTCGAAGTAATCACCCATGCAATCGACGCATCTTTGCCAACGCATTTGCAGTTTATTGATGCCCTTCTTGTAAAAATCAGCTGGACGGGAGGCAACAAACTCTTCAAAGGCATTTTGTACTGCCTCTCGGGAATTGAATTTTTTACCCACTAAAAAGTTGTCTAAATTTTGGAAAAAGTAATAGTCGGTAGGTGCAAGGTCTGGTGAGTATGGCGGATGAGGGAGAGCTTCCAACCCCAGTTCTTGCAGCTTGGAGACTGTCTGTTGCGCAGTATGGGGTCGCGCGTTGTCGTGAAGCAGCTGCAAGAGCTGGGGTTGGAAGCTCTCCCTCATCCGCCATACTCACCAGACCTTGCACCTACCGACTATTGCTTTTACCAAAATTTAGACAACTTTTTAGTGGGTAAAAAATTCAATTCCCGAGAGGCAGTACAAAATGCCTTTAAAGAGTTTGTTGCCTCCCGTCCAGCTGATTTTTACAAGAAGGGCATCAATAAACTGCCAATGCGTTGGCAAAGATGCGTCGATTGCATGGGTGATTACTTCGAATAACAGAAATAAAAAAGTTTGAAAAAATAAGTACTTTCACTTATTGCATACAAAACAGCTATTTCATAGGTAAAGACCTATTATTATTATTGACTAGCTGACCCGGCGAACTTCGTACCGCCATATTTACATATCTGTCTCAGCTTCCCACAGGCAGTGTACAGTCGCGGACAAAAAAAAGACTTTTCGCATTATCTTTATTTTTTTTTCTTTCTAGCAAAAAAAGAATTAATGAAATCGGACTACGTGTTATTGAATTACAACTAACTACATGTTTTGACTTTCTTCCCCCCTCGCCAGGAAACCGTGCTGAAATTCGAGATAAAAAGTATCCTATGTCCTACCTCGTAGTATGAACTTGAATCATGCCAAGTTTCATTTGAATCCGTTCAGTAGTTGCGGCGTGATGCGCGGCCAAGATACAGACAGACAAAAATGAAATAAAAATACAGTTTTGGCTTCAGTATCGATTATAGAGAGCCCTCCAAATAAAAATTTCAAAATATCTTTAATGTACAGAATTGGACCTGTTACATTTTTATTATAAGTATAGATATCTAAAACAAAACTTGCGTCCGCTTACAAATCCACACTGAGCCAAAAAGTATATGAATTTTCAATAAACTTATTAATGTTACATAATGCTTAATAAATGGCACAATGTCAGTGAAATGTAAACTGTTTCTTAAACGATGAATACTGTTGAAGGAAGTGGCGTCATTGTCGCACTGAGACAACCTAAGATATAAGTCACCAAGTCGGTGACGAGTGCATATTTAATTTAACTTCACTTGCTTGCTTGCACTTGCCAACAACATACAGCCCGCTTGCACAGCTGCCGCGTCTTCCATCAGCTCCGGTCGTGGCTCGCTAATAACAGCGACTCTGTAGACTGGAGCGAAAATATATGGACAGATATTAATGCCAGTACAAAGCTCCAACCTGAGCTTCTGAAGTCGATATTCTGCGGACGCAAAGGAAGCTGTGGAGCGATGTGTGGATGTCGGATGGTGAATGTTGCTCCTGTAGAAATCTACATTTTTGAGAAAAAATACATATAACCGATCGTCAATTACGCTGCTTCCTTCTTCGGTTTTCCCTAAAGAATTTGATAAATATGTATTTGATATTTGACTGCACGTTTGGCCTAGTGGTTTAACGGTCCCCATGCCGTTTCCTACTTCGCCAAGTGTCGTAGGTTCAAATCCAAATAGGACAACACATTGTGTGATCCACAAAATGTTGTTCTGAGTCTGGGTGTTCTTTGTGTCCGTTTCATGTATGTTTGTAAAGTCTCCCGCGACACAGTATTTATTCCTAGTGCGGGAGTTGTCTTTTTAAAAATAAATAAATAAATGTCAACCGGATCCTGCCCTGCAGCCTGGTCCGTCAAAAAGACGAAGTTTATTATGTGATTTAAGAATTGACTTGACTACATTAAAAAACTCTTCGGATTCTGCCTTGTTACTTACAAGGAAGGACGTAAGGAAAAGAGTCAATAATGTTTAAAACGATATCTCATATAAAATATTAAAAAAAGCTATCACCAAAAAAAAAATGATTGAAAATTATGGTGTAGTTGTAATGAATTCTGAAGAATTTTATATTACGTTTCGTAGCGCTGTAAAACCATAATTTATGAATGAAGTTTAAATAGCTTTCAGTGAAAAATATAAATTAAAACATAAATATAGTTATTGTAATTTTTTTATAAAACCAGATAATCTTTTTTTTTAATTTGCCCGTATTTTTACATAATACTCTTAAAAAAATAACTAAAGTAAACGTCTGTGAGATCCATCAAAACCATGCGTTAAACGATAAATCTATTGAAAATGTATATTATCTTTATCTATATACAAGGTGGATACCACAAAGCAAGTGTTTTTTTAACTAGGTATACCTACACACGTTACAAGTCCACCTACAAAGTTTCAATAAAATCGGTTCAGTAGTTTAGCCGCAGGACACTACTTTTCGTTTTTGAAATTTACTACACGATGTGTTCAATGCAACGCTATTATCAACGGGTTAACGACCTTAGGTCTAACTACTCAAATAATTGTCACTCTAAAATATACCTTATGTCTGAGCAATAAGACCCTCACACACGTAATCACAAAATAGTTAAAAACAATAGGTAGGTATTGCTTAATCCGGGAGAGTAAAAGGGTCAACCGAAAATATCTTTTCTATCCTTTTCTAATTTCAAACGTAAAAAACTGCATTTGATTTTTGATTAGTGGGTCAGTTTGTCGCAGTACGCGAACCCGTGACGTGTTGCATATTTTGGTAAAGTCTATCGCGTCTTTGCACGTTTGAAGTAGCCGGCGGGCCATGTCGTGTTTGTTTTAATTATTAATAATAGGTATTTTGAAGTGAGTAGTGCGAAAAACTGCATTTATAGTGACAGGACACATTAGTTAGGTTTTTAGTACTTAGTTGTTATTTAACGATTACTTTGTGTAAGTGTAAATGAAGCAATGCCTCGATTTGGTTATACGGCTAGTGAATACTCGGATATGATATTAATTTATGGAGAATGCCGAGGCGAGGGAACGCTGCTCTTACTTTACGTACCTAAACTGATATGTAGTTTACGTACAGCTGCTCCTCATTTTCAAGTAAGTAAGCCATAGATCTATTCACAAAGTTCTAAAAAAAACAAGCGTAAACGTTTAAATACAAGTACAGGCTTTATTAGATCGACGAGATATACTTTTTGTAAGACATTGCCCATAAGACATACTTTTTGTTATTACTTATTTGCAAAGCTATTTGTTAGTTACTTATTAATTTGCAAAGTTGCGAAAAAAATATATTATTAAAAGATACGATCTGTGTATTCATTGACAATTGAATTGTTTTAATAATAATTAATTTAATTTCATGTTTTGATATTATTGTGAAATATTGTGATTGTGTAAATACATGTAAATTATTATTACAATAAGTAGGCGCGCGTGCACGGCTGCACCGCGCGGGCGCTCAGCTGTACTCGTATGCAAACAGGTTAGTGAACTTAAATTGCAAATGGTGTTCTTATCGGTTTTAATATTTTTAGGCATTTAGTTTGTTTGAAAATTTCATTTTTTTAATTTCAATTTTCAAATAAATTTTACAATCCCAAAGTCAACAGACATATTTGAATGGCCCTTGGTTTCGTTAAATGACGTTTTGTCATATCCATCCTGTATATAAAAGCGAAATACCACTCGCTTATTAATCACGAAATCTCAGAAACTATAACACCTACAAACTTGAAATTTAGCAGGTAGGTTCCTTATAAACATCCGCTAAGAACGGATTTTACGAAACTCCATCCCTAAGAGGGTAAACGGGTATTGGACGTTTATATGAAAGTCCTACGTTTTTGAAGTAAGAAACTTGAAATTTAAAATGTATGCTCTATAGATGGTGTGGAGGTGTACTAATAATGTATCTTTAGAAATCAACCCCCTTTTGGGGTTAAAACGGGGGGATGGTAGTTTGGACGCAAACGAGGTTGTGTGGGTCAGCTAGTTAATTATAAAAGCATGGTTCTCTCTTGAAATTTATTGATGAAATATTATTTCAGTGTTTCAGTGGGTCCACATACATGTGTTCAGACATAGTATTTGACATGATGTGGTAGGAAAATAATATTCTAAGTAGGAAAATATCTGGCGGATCAACTAGTCTCCTATACACGTGAAAATTCTTAGTATGCATTTAAAGAAAATTTCGTAAACACATGTGTCTAGTAGACACTAAATACCACGTAGAAATCCAATGTTTTTGAAGAATGCCTGTTACAACTCGTCTGGTTATACATATTTTCCTATCATTTCGTAAAAAATACGTAAAATATACTATGGTTGAATTTCGACTAATACTCGTAGACGGACTTTAATTTACGTATACTCAAAGGTCGATGTTTACATCAATAGGCAAATACAAAACAGATTTTCTTGTCTCGTTTCCTATTAGTCAATAGATTTTTTCAGAAAGTTTTGCATTTTAATACTTACTGGTTATGGTCAACTTTAGACCGGTATTCGAACACCGTACCGTACAACAAGCACGTACCTAATAATGATAAAATATCAGACCAACCGGCCCGTTGTATTGAACGTTTTTGAAGGAAGCCTTAACGAAAGAAGTACAGTATCTAAGACCTTTCATGTCTTTAGAACTTTTAATTATAAAGACATTGTTGAAACAATAGCGCAACGAGCACACCTTTTAGGTGGGAGCACAATAAAGTGCGCGGGTGTTCAAATTTTCCGTTGAGTGAGACACTTGAGCATAACAGTCAAAGACACAGTCGGTTTAAACAGCTGATAGAAAATGGATATTGCAAAGGTTGTAGCTCTGTTTCGTCTCGTGACCTTAGTCGGGTGTTCAGATTCGGCTCTTGATCTCGAGTTCAAACGCACAGAGGCGTTGTAATTATTGCGGTCGCATGTCGCTTGAGCGGTGAATTGCAAAATAAATGCTTATTTAACGAATAATAAATAACTTGTATTTTGTCTTTTTATATCTCCTATTGGAAGTTTTTACCGGGATATCAGTCAGAATAAATAAGACATAGTTACAAATCTTTCCATAACTTGATTTCTTTCTCTCTTGATATGACTTTTGTTAAAGGTTGTTATTTCATCCTTTTTATTTATTGGCATTATTTGTATTGATGTGTTTGTGTCCTAGACTGAGTAAAGCGGCATTAGTCAGAAAACTTACCATGTACACATCGATTTCCTTATACATTTGAAATTGAGATGTTTGAAAAAGACATATCACAAAATTCATCAGAAGATTGTTTGATTCACAAGTTTAATTATTATAGGCGATTAGCAATAGAAAAACTGAACATTTTTATTCAAGGCTGGAAAGTGTTATTCTTTAGTCGCAAGTCGAAGTAACACATTTCTCGATAATATTGTGGCTTTAAAGTCCATAAAGCAAGCAAAGCAACGGTAAATTAGACTTCAGTTTTAAGTAAGCTAAACCAGCTTATGAACCGTATTAAAACATACAAATCAATAGACAGATCAAAAAGTAAACCATCACCAAAGCCCACACTATTTAAAAAAATTGCTCTCTTATTAGCTTTATCGAAAATTCGAAAGCAAACGGGGGCCAGATTTTGAGTGTAGTCTGTCGTGGGATGAGGTGGGTGTTACGCTTCCCCCTGTCTGTCCCCGTCTGGGGTCTATAATACCCAGTTTAATACATGTAAAACTGCTCTTTACTCAGCCTAGGATTTATATGGGGAAATTACGCAGGTATAAATATAACGGTATGTGTATATTGTTGCTGTGTTTATCAATTTATCGAATTGGTATGGTTTTGTTTTGCAAACAATTGAAGAGCTTAGCGTAGGCAGTAACAAAAACAGCGAGGGTTGTTTTTCATCGATATTAGGTTTATTATAAGAATCGAATTACTGTTCAAATTCGATCTTAAGGCGACTGCTGTTTATTAATAGATCGATCATTATTATTTTTATTTATTTTAAGACCGGTTTGCTCATAATAATATGTGCCAGGGGCCATCAATCCAAATTACGTCACAATTGAGGAGTTAGGGGATCGATGGAGTGTGACATTATGTGCCAAGGGGTCTGAATGGTACTCAATTTCGTGACGTCATATTTCATCACTATCACATCTAAGTATTAAAATGCAAATAAGTCTTTTGGTTTTCAATTTAATTTTTATTGAAAATATTAGGTTTGATGATTATTTTTATTTAAAAGTAATTGAAATGGAAATAAGCTTAACTTCGGTACTGTTGTTTAATTTAGTAATTTCTAGATGTAAAATTAAAAAGCACGCGACGTCACACTTCACACTACGGAGTCTCAGAAATGTGACAAGGTGTCTAAAATCTATGAAATTCGTGTGACGTAATTTGCGGATGACCTCTAATATACACCGTTTCTTTTCCATGAAACTAATTTGATTTCTCTTGTAGGCCTCCTCACTTTCATAAACGCATACGATGTCAAGTTTACGACGAGGATACAGAACGTGTTTATGTTCACCAAGATAGCTGCGCTGGTCATTATCATAATTGGCGGTTTTATATGGATGTGCAAAGGTAAGTAAACATACAATATTAAAAACCTGTTTCGCCACTTACTGATAAAGTTAAAGTAAAGTTAAAATAAGTCTCTGATAGAGTTTATGAACATATCTGCCAGATAACTACAGATTTCAGTTTTAAAAGTCCTGGATAGAGACAAATATGTCAAATAACCATATACATATCAGCAACTTTTATTTGTTAAATAGCGCTATTTGTCAGATAACTATCTGAAAAATTATCGGCAACTGGTGAAACTAGCCCTAAATCTCTCAGTGTATTTCATAGTAATGATATTAATTTGACACACATGGCATCCCTAATCTTAAATTAGACTGTGCTATGGTAACAAGTCTGCTTATCTATATTTATAAAAATACAAGCTTATCCGGCAAACGTTGTATTGCCATTAAAAAAATGTGGTTTAAAAAAAAGACGTTGGTCGATTCTCAGACCCTCCCGATATGCACACCAAATTTCATAAAAATCGGTCCAGCCGTTTCAGAGGAGTATGGTAACTAACATTGTGACACGAGAATTTTATATATAAGATTCAGTTGGTTTGTGTACGATGCAAAACCTTAATTCGACCTTATTTCGACCCAATATACACCATTGTTCAAAGGAGTTTTATTACGTATGTTTTGCGTCTGTTCATAATTTCTTGTCGATTCATCTACACCGCAACGAAGTGCAGCAGGGCACAGATATTTACCCAAAAAACCTTTTTTTATTGACAATGGGACAAACGAGCAGACGTATCGCCTGATAATAAGCGAATTCCGCCGCCCATGGATACCCTCAACACCAGAGGCGTCACAAGTGCGTAGCCGGCCTATTAAGATCGAGTACGCTCTTTTCTTAAAGGCATAATAATACATATATATGTATTATTTCTAAATACATACGTCTCATAATAGATAAGTTTTACTCCTACACAGATTGTGCTCATCAGACGATTATTTGTTCTGGATGGATTATTTGTACAACTAAAGCCGGGTCTCCTGCGACACTGTTTTATGTTTTTAAACACCAAACGTCAAATATTTATCAAAATATGGGCGTGGCCTGTTTTGTTAATTTTAACAAACAAACATGTTATCCAAAGCGGACTGAAAACATCCCAGCGTATACTTCTCGTATAATGAAACTGAACTGAACTAACATTAATACTTATATTATTCATATTTATACTATAAAAGTAAGTAAGTTAGTGTACCATAAGTCATTTTGTCGAGTAGTTAAAAGATTTTTGCTTTTCGTGTAATCGTGTTTGATGTTCGTTTAAAATTCCGTCTCCTGCGACTTTTCGCTAACATGTTTAGTTAACAAGTTTTGTTAGTTTGTTTTGTTATTTTTAGCCGCAGGAGACACGCCTTTACGACTACGAATAGCAGTCATGACTAACCGCTTGACTCACAAGACCAACAGTCAGTATTACAAGCTATATCCTTTTTCCTTGTAAAATATGCCATGGACTATTTACGTTATTATATACTGTAAATAATTTTCTCTACAGGTACGATACGTCGTAATACGCATACATAATTATATGCAAGGTTACTAGTAGACATGTATGAGATTTTTTTTTTCTAAACTATTTTTATGTACAGTCGACGCTCCCGTTAAGGTCGCCACAATTATTCGCGTCTGTTGCGATAGAAACATCTGCTAGACCATGCCAATTAAAAGAGTATACTAACTTTTGATCCTGGCTTCACTCACATAAAAGTAATTTTTCCACTCTTCGACAACTGTTTTCTTTGAATAAAAGCGACGTGTATGTAAAATTTTAAAATACGGCACAGCAATGTATATATCACAGAAATATTGTAAACACTGTTATATTGTAATCCATCTTGCGAGATTGCAAACAGTCAAAAGTTTATGAAATGGTATGCAACGAATGACAAGTCGCGCGCTGATTGGTTGAACAACATATGCCCTGCACGGTGCGCCTAATGTAATGTAAAGTATTTTTGTGATTGTAAATTGATTTCATGTTGACTCACAGCCATTCTCACAGCTTTAGAATTAGTTGTATAAAATTGTAGCTAGTTATATAAAAAGAATTTGTGATTAATCAAAGCAGTTCTAACCAAACCTAACTCTATGGCCATTGAACTGCCTACTGTAAAACCGACCAATCAGGGACAATTGACAATCTATCGAAAGTTTACAATCTCGTTAGGTTGATTATAATCTAACGGTTTTTACAATCTTACGGTGACATATATAATACAAACAAACAATGATTTTAAAAATTTCCAATACCCTAACAAGGAACCCTCACAGTTGCGCCATGTCCGTCTGCCCCGCCGTCTGTCGTTTGAAAATAAGAGCAAAAAGCAACCTGGACGTCACATGGCATAAAATAACAAATAACATTAGTAAAAAAAAACCCAACTGCGTCTACATCTGCCATCTTTATTATTATTATTTTTAAATAAAACATATAAGTTATATATATATTCGTAATCAGCCTTAAAATTTCTTTATTTTGATCCCACACTCGATATGTATTTTGAAAACACAATTTTTTGAGATTATTTTGGCGCCAAAAATCTTTAATTTCGTTTATTTTTTTATTTCGATGTACCCAGTGTCACTCTCACGACTAAGACGAATCTATTGACACCACTCATATAAAAATACGACAAGACGTTAGGCTCTAGGGCGTGCCAAAGAAATATACATACATACATACAATGTATGTAATGTTTTTCGAGTGTATGATATACACTCCTTCCTTCCCTCCTTCTTTCGCAGTCGGGTAAAAAGTGTGAAATCGTAAAGTTATACGATGAAAGAGGTGAAATTTCAATGAATGTTTGAACTTTGTTATTTTTTTTAGTAAAATGCTGATGATAGGGTTTTACGAATTAAATTAAAATATGTTTCTAGTTAGTTATTAATAAAACCGGCAGTAACGCCATCTTAATTTTTGGTTGGTCACTAATAAAGAAGCCTAGCGATATACAAACATTTATCATCAAATACTTTACAAACTTATTTTCATAATATTTGAAGCATATATCTTTTTTGAACACATATATATTTGCAATTGAAAAATTACTGTAAACATATCTATACTAACATTATAAAGCTGAAGAGTTTGTTTGAACGCGCTAATCTCAGGAACCGCTGGTCCGATTTGAAAGATTATTTCAGTATTGGATAGTACATTTATCGAGGAAGGCTATATATCATCACGCTAGGACCAATAGGAGCGGAGCACCAATGAAGAATGTTACACAAAGGGGGGATTTTTTACGCTACGGGCAATAAGAAAACGACGTTGCGTGGGTCAGCTAGTAATATTATACAGTGTTTAGGTTCATATGGTCAATAATATTTTTTGGAGAAATAGATTGACATAATAATGGCTCTTTGTTTGCGTATACTTACTTATTTTTGAAGCTGACTGTACCTCCCCTACACGTGAATTGGGGATGATTTTTTTATTCGTTTAGTCTGTAGTCTCTGTAGGTATCGTGCGCCTATCAATAACATTGGCGATTGTAAAGATGAGTTTTCTCAAACCTTTTATTTCTGTCTGCGGGAAATGAAACTTGTGAGGTGTGTTTATGTCTGTAACACAGTTTATACTATCATAGACACTGACGTTCACTCTATCTCTATGAAATTAAAACATATGTACTTATCGTTATGCTTATATGTATGACTGAGATAGAAACAAATTGTATGGCTTTTTGTTAATAAACTATTATTATTATTATGTTTACATAGAATGAAATGAAGTCACTTCTGTTTGGTCGTTTAGATCTTTTTAATCATTTAACAGATGTTAATGCAGTTTTCAGCAATAGATAGAGTGATTCAAGAGGAAGGTTTATATGTGTAATACATTCATATTATACACACATCAAAAGTGTCTAGGGATCAAGCATTTTTATGCGGATTTCTTGAGATTGAGATGTGGCTTTGGCCCTGGCCTGCTCAGTCGCCAGACTTGAACCCGATTGAGCATGCATGGGATATGCTACAGAGAAGAGCTCTGCCGAATATGGAGGGTATCCAGTCGCAAGAAGACCTTTTTTTGTTGTTGCAACGAACATGGGCGGCCATTCCACAGCGTGATTTGGATGAACTCATTTTGAGTATGCCAAACCGATGTTCTTGTGTTAGTGTTCGCGGTAGAAACACGGATTATTAATTGTTTAAGTTACCTAATAAAATTTTAAAGAAAACTGTTATTTCAGTCTTTTTTTCGAACTTTAATGTTAGTGGTTCAAATGTCAAAAATCCCTTTATTAGGAAAATGGCAAATTTCTTTATTAATGCAAAGGTGACTTGGTTTATCGTTACTGTGACAAACGAAAACACTTTATTTGATGAATCCTTAAAGAAAATTTTAATTAATATCAATCAGGAGAAAAGTTATTGCAAAAATATATGTTGATCCCTAGACACTTTTGATGTGTGTAGTAGGGGACATCCGAGAATTTCAATGACATCCGTCCGAGAGCGTTAGTCTGAAATAAATCATAGTGAATTTATATAATCAATACATCTATACAAATAAATATTAATAAAATAATAAATATTTATAAAATTGGAGTATTTTGTTTGTAATATTAAAATAAACGCTGATGTAATAAAGAGTAACTTAGGCTACTTTTTTAGACTAGCTTTACCCTGAGGCAATACCCGCGGTTATTGTCTTATCGCGAGTGACATCGCGGGGCTCAGGTAGTTACTAAATAAGAAAGACAAGTATCAAGCCGATTACTTTAAGAGTACTTGATTTATTTCTTACAAGAGAGAAAATTACAGTTAGATGCAGATTTTACTTTAAAACATGTAATAAATTAGCTTACACTGCTTATAGCCTGACTTCTCTTGGCTGGTTTTAAGGAGAGATTTGGGAGGTTTTGTCTTACTATACCACGCTTCCAAGTTGGTATATGGTTCATTACAAGTTTTCCTTCTCTTGTCGGTGCTATTGTCTTGCTTATTTACTCCTTTAGTCAGCTCTTACGACACCCACGGTATGGATAAAGTAGATGCCACTCATATTCTTAATCCATAATAAAATAAAGGTTTAGGGTCCGTTCACACAGACCGCCTCGGAGAGGAGAGCAGATTTTTATCACATTGGAAACAGAGGTTTCAGTAATTGTAGTAAGGTTTATTTTTGCATGTGCACTTCTTTTGTCATCGAGAATGTCACCGGCTCGCATTTTTTTTTTCACACATAACGTATCGTATACGCTTGGAATTGGCCGGAGCGGGGCCGCCAACTATTTCACATACACCGGCTGTGCGAGCGACAAAGAGCACGCAATCGGAGCCGGTCGGCTCCTCTTATTATTTCACACTAAGTGCGTTCAAGCACTTAGTGTGAAATTTTGTGAAAAAAAAAATTTGCCGGTGTATGTGAAATAGTTGGCGGCCCCGCTCCGGCCAATTCCAAGCGTATACGATACCTTATGTGTGAAAAAAAAAATGCGAGCCGGTGTTCTCCGAGCCGGTCTGTATGAATGGACCCTTATTACTTTGAAGTTTTAAAAATAATTGGAAAGGTTTTCCATAAAGAGAATGTGGTTAGCAATAAATGTGATACAACTGAAAGTGACCGCTCGCAATCCTGCGGTTATTGGTGTAGGTACACAATTGCAGCACAAATGACTTTGAACGAATTGTGGTTTTCATAAATACTCGTGCCGAAAATCTATAAGCTCTCACTGTGTTCGTGTAAATAACAGGATAATTGAAACGTTGTTCAACACGTCCTGTTAATCACCGATGCGTGTGAGAATTGTTACAGATGAACAAGCAGCCTGGTAAACAACCTGTGTCTAACTATATGGCAAAATTCGGTTCACATTCAATATCCATAATAGACAATTTTGTTGTTACATTTTTTTAAAGATAAACTAAATTTCATTTGCTATTCAAATCTGTACAGATTTCTAGACAATAATATTATGATGACGTCACGCATATATATTAAATATATATACGTCACGTTTATATTAAATATTATATATTAGTGTGATATTGCGTGACGTCATCATAAGTTTTTCTTCACTCACAAAGCTCCATGAAATTAAATTTTTAACAAGACCTCTCTCCTCAAAAGTTTTCATATTACCGATAATAAGAATTGCTGCTTTCCCTCAAAAGCCATCTATTATCTACAGATTTTAATGTTACAGAAAAAGTACATTTTACATGCAAAAATGAATGCATTGAAACATAATAATTTATGCTTTTATCTCACTACCTAGAAACAGTTAAACTTTTAGAAAATGTTTAATTATGTACGTGAATAACTCCACGCCGTCAAACACCTTTTTATCCTTTGTTTCCAAAAGGCAGACATGCTTCAGAAGGTGTAACGGACTAATAATAATGCTAAGCTAACCATATTAGGTGTGAAAATTTGAGACAAGCTGGAATGAGTGCCATGTGTCTAGGAATTTCAATATTAGTTTAAGCAATATTCAAATATTTTGCAGGAATATAATGAAGTCAGTGATTTATTTATTTACGTGAACATACATTATTAATTTCCCGACACTGACTTGACGTTTTATTTCCCTGTATCCACATATACAATTGAATAGTAAATTTCCATTGCCTCCCAAACCTCCAAAAACAATAACATCAGTGCCTCCCTCAGTCCATTATGCATTTTTCATAGGCTTTTAGTTCTTTCAGTGAATTTTGTTCTGATGGATTCTGAATGCACTTTTACGATGGGTTTTATGAGCTTCCCACTGAAAGCTATTGCATGATAATCCTTGTATATACGTAAACTTATATATATGTGATAGTGCGTTATCAGATTGTAGCATGCACGTATTCTTTACTTATCAGCCTGTGGCCCCCCTCGTGCCTTGATATTTAAATTCTGTAATTCACCGGCAGTCTCTTTGAATGACATTCAGATTAAACCATGTCACGGTTTAGCTACTATGTCGTGGTTGATTGAATAAAGGCTCGTAATTGAAATGTCAGTCCAAAGTCTGACGGCCTTTTGGGACACCCTTTGACCCATGGTGCTTCTGTTATATGTTGCATTGGACAATGCAAATTATATCAGGATCAATTTTGTGCAGGGAGCAAAATTAATAACATTTTCAGATCGATCGTGTCTGTAACAGGCGCAGCATTTTATGAACAGATCTTTATTATTGCCGAACTCAATTATCCCAGACAGGGCGAGATTTTTTATTTATTTAATTAAATTAGGATTTCCAACAAAGGATATACACATCTGTACAGTATACAATAAATTTAACGTTTAACATATCATTAAACGTTTACGGTTGCGTTAAACGCAACTTGTTGGAAGTCGCATTAGAAGTTTCACTTAAAAAGACGTGGAGACTGGAGTCCCTCCCCGCGGAAGTATTGAAACTTGTTAATGTGCAACAGTGCTTTTATACCCCTCCATGGTAGCGTTAAATGTTTAACGCAATCTTGTTGGAAGTCGCATTACAAGTTTCACTTCAAAAATACATCTACAATTTAACGATGTGGCTCATATTGCTCTCCCTAACATTTTTAAGCATTTCTTATATGTAGGCAAACTCGTGCATATATCTAAGTTTGAGTTTTTACACTGAAATCTAATTTTTATAAAATCTCTCGTAAAGCCAGAGGGGTTTCACTTCTCAGTTTAGGTGTATTTCGCCGAGCGCCTCCCGGGAAGAACTATGTGGCAATGTTTGCCACTCTGCGCTTGTCAAACGAATATGCTGGAAGCTTTGAGTTTTGAATTTACAATCGGACAAAAGCTCTTTGCGACTGCCATACAAAGAACATTCCTGACCGTGCTAGTTTGTAATTAACGTATTTGTCTAAAATACACACATCAAAAGTGTCTAGGGATCAAGCATTTTTATGCGGATTTCTTGAGATTGAGATGTGGCTTTGTAATAAATTTATGATTTTATAAATTTATATGGATCCTTTTTGGTGCATTTCATAATTTGAATCAGGAACTGTCAATCAAATTCGAGTAAAAGATGAAAATCAGCTGTCAATATTTTCCCTATAAAAACATACAACGCATTGAAGACATTATTAGTGCTACTGTTTCCCTACTACTGATTAAAACCAACGTTATTATGGAGCGGCGACGTCATTTAAGCAGGGAAGAAATGCTCAGAGCCGTGGGAATGATAGAAGCTGGTTCCCGGCAACGTACTGTGGCTTTAGCTCTGAATACAAGTCAGAGTGTTATCAGTCGACTTTGGACACGTTACCGAAGCACTGGTACCGTGGCTGAGCGCCATGGAGGACGGTATCGCTGCACCACACGGAGACAAGACCGATACATTCAAATCTTAACTCGAAGAGCTCCAACAATAACCGCCATGATGTTAGCCGTGAGGCTTCATCACTCTTCAGGGAACTTAATTAGCGACCAAACAGTCAGAAACCGCTTGCATGAAGTGAACCTTCATTCCCGAAGACCGCTACGGGTACCACCTATAGCAATGCACAATCGTAGGATTCGATATCAATGGGCTCTTGAACACAGAAATTGGGCAGAAGAACAATGGCGTTTCGTGTGCTTTTCTGATGAGTCTCGTTTTGGTATGAGACCGGATACAAGACGTATACGACACTGGAGAACCCCTGGACGCCAACAGCGATTAAAATCCTGCCAGGAAGTCCATCCTTATAGTGGTGGAACCATCATGGTATGGGCGGGTATTTGGATCGGCGGAAGAACTGAGTTGATTTGGATCAGAGGTAACCTCAACGCTCAAATTTATGCTGAGACGATTGTATCAGACGTCATCGTTCCTCTACAAGTGCAAATCGGTCCCTTATTTCAGTTAATGCATGATAATGCACGACCGCACACCGCAAGAGTTGTAAGACAGACTCTCGCCGCAGCTAACATCAATGTCCTGCCCTGGCCTGCTCAGTCGCCAGACTTGAACCCGATTGAGCATGCATGGGATATGCTACAGAGAAGAGTTCTGCCGAATATGGAGGGTATCCAGTCGCAAGAAGACCTTTTTTTGTTGTTGCAACGAACATGGGCGGCCATTCCACAGCGTGATTTGGATGAACTCATTTTGAGTATGCCAAACCGATGTTCTTGTGTTGTTAGTGTTCGCGGTAGAAACACGGATTATTAATTGTTTAAGTTACCTAATAAAATTTTAAAGAAAACTGTTATTTCAGTCTTTTTTTCGAACTTTAATGTTAGTGGTTCAAATGTCAAAAATCCCTTTATTAGGAAAATGGCAAATTTCTTTATTAATGCAAAGGTGACTTGGTTTATCGTTACTGTGACAAACGAAAACACTTTATTTGATGAATCCTTCAAGAAAATTTTAATTAATATCAATCAGGAGAAAAGTTATTGCAAAAATATATGTTGATCCCTAGACACTTTTGATGTGTGTATATGGATTTGTTTTTTTTTTGCTTAGGGATATTACTATAGAAAACAAAAAGGAAAGTTCGATAGCTCTAGTCTCAAAATAACTTTACTACATTACTAATGGAAACGCGGTTTTAAACTAAAATATGTTCGGGTTCGATTCCCGGGTCGGACTGCTGTTGGGTTTTTCTTACAAGAAATTCTTAAAAGCAGCCCGGAGTATGGAAGATGTGTTACCAGCCCTTGCCTCGGAGAGCACGTTAAGTTATGGAATCAGGCGTTACTTTGCGGAAATCCATGACATTAAATGCTATGAAATATATTTAGCTTTAATTCCGCCAGACAAATATCCAGGTCTGAAAGCAGGACACAAATCCCACCGTCATGCATACTCACATGCACATATGGCTATCATGCATATGCACACATACAAAACAAGTGAGAAATAAATATCATGCCATGCAACCAAACCTATACTCGACACGTGTTTCGCCCAGGAGATGTTGACTCGTCGAGCGTTCGAGCACGTTCCATCGGTCCCGGTTGTCATCAACATCTATGGCAATCGTTATTGGGGAGTCAGTGCCCTCAGGGTTGCGGAGGTCCGATGCCAGTCGCTCCGTGTAAAACCTGATATTCAGGTAAAACCGGTTGAACTAGTAGCCGACCCCAAATCTTGGGAATAATAAAGGCTAGGAAGAAGAAGAAGAACTTAGTATAAAGTCGCATCACAAGACATGCTTCGGCACCTTAATTGGCAAACTATCCAACCCGTATTTTTGTAAACACTGACAGCAAACTTCAAACTCTTTATTTGGTGTAAAGAGTATAATTACCTTAGAATGTCAAGTAAAGGTAAAGTTAATGATCTTTGTTTTTATAAGAACTAAGATTCTCTACTTCATCATTTTAAAGGATTAGCTTATGTAAGCCATCTAAATTTAATTCTCGGCGACTTGTTGCCAATTCTTGTTTTTTTACTCTTTGCTTAAAAATAATTAATAATAATAATAAAAGGTAGCAAAGACACGCTGATTTCAGCACGAACGGGCCGGCTCGACCGGGCGGTACTACCCTCGCACAGATCTAGGATCAGGTTTTAGTTTTTACTTTTTTTTTTAAATCAATATTGACGCTATGCAAAGGTTTGGAACAGGGAAAGTACCTCAAAGTTTAAATTGATCAAGCAAAAGATTTTTGGCCACCATTTGTATTTCCATTTATTTGGTCATGCAACAAACTTTCTTTAACATCGAAGGAGACGTGAAAGATCCTGTAAAGCTCCAGGCTAAATAGTCAATAGTGGAAAATTCATTGTATTCAGCGGCTATGCCATCATCAGTAACGGTAGTGTCATCAATATTTCTTTACGAGATATTAAATCTTTCCTCTTAAGGTATCCTTAAAAAAAGTATATTTCATTTCCTCGAATTTTTACAACCCTCTTTCGTTGTAGCAATTATGTGATACAAACGTTCACTAATTGTATCCACTCTGTGTACAAATCCCCACTGTAAGTCTAGTCCACGAATTAATTTGTGTAGCGCACGTATCTGTACCTAGATATAATTCAATTAGTACCGTCCAAATTGGCGGTACTCTTTCTATCAGGACCCTCTTTCGATATCACCCCTGTTCAATCCACTATACTATTAATTAGTGCCAATAAATTGAAGGAACGCTTTGATCTCGTTGTGTTGTTGTTTGCCAAACATTGGGCCCTAAAACACATGCGCAGTACCAGTGTGCTGTCCTGTCTGTCTAGCTTATTCGTTTTTAAACTAGTGTGGATGAATTATGCTCGAATTTCTACCTCTGAGCGACCACTAGTTTTTCTAAATGTACAGAAATTAGCGCTGTGTTATAATAGTTCATTATTGCAAAGGCCGGGAAATAGGCAATTGCAGGTCGAATATGAGTTTCTACTTCACTAATACGAGACAGGCAATTGCCATTTCCGCCGAGGCATCTAAAGTGCTTTTCTCAAAAGAATGCTGGGAAATAAAACATAATTTTATATTATACATTTAATTTAATTAATACCTATTAAAAGTTACATTACTTATATTGGGTTTTCCATTGCTAATTTGGCTTCTGATCTTAAATCTGGTGGAGTACAATTTATTTCCATTTCACTCTCTGAACTGTTGGAACTCATTTTAATTATTCAATTTACATTTATTAAATATTTAAATAACAAATCAAGACGAATTTTCAGCTTTGCCGCCGATTTTCTATTTATCATCTGAGCCGAAAGGCAAACGCATTTACGCATACAGCCACGTGAACGCAATTTGTACTAAGCAAAGAGATTTTGGTATGCCAAGAATGATAAAAGAGATCCAATCAAAGAGTATATAATAACCCCAGCACGCCGTTTCATACAACATTGCTGGAGCGTTGTAATGTTCCAATTTCAAAAAACGCTCCTGCAATGGATTTATTTTTCGCTGTCCGAAAATGAGATACTTCGCGTGTTCTTTTTTCGAAAATAATGACAATATTTTCATGCATGTTTGAGAAAAATACATTATATTCATAATAATAATTTTACTTTACAGAAAATCCTACAATTGTGCCAATATTGCTTGCAAACCGGTTCCGGGCTTCCGAACGAATAAAACAATCTTTTAAATCCGGTTTCCTCTTATTATTATCATTTTGTATACAAAGCTTCTTGAAACTGGATGCAGTTTGTGTCCGTTAAACGTTCACAAGGGTAGTAAAACCTGTATTACATAGATATATACGTTATCTTAATCGCATCTGAGATTCTCGCAATTCAATACGCGGACTTTAGGTCCCGTTAGTCCATTCAAATCGGATTTAAACATTCCCCTCGCGTGTGCAATAAAATATTTTATATTTTATGCATTTGGAATTGGTACACCTGTCACTCTTCGAAAGGTTGAGTCTCAAGTTAGTATGTAGCAGTAATGTCAAAAGTTATATTCTGTGCTTCGTCTGCTTGAAATGATGAGCCATGATCTGAAGTTGGGACAATAAGCAACACATTCTTTTAATTGTGTTTTGTTAAGGATTCATGAGCATAATTAACATTGTCAACTCTCTATTGGCTGACGGAGTAAAGTACAGTCAAGAGCAAGCTTGCTGATTCTATAATTTAGATAATTTGATATTGGACGACAAACAAATGAAAATACGTTATTTTTTATTTTTGAGAAGACTCATACAGGTAGATAAGATTTCATAGAATTCAAAATACAAAGCAAAAATCTTTTCAGCAAGAGGAACTAGTTATGATAATTTAAAAAAAAACTTTTATCGGAATATTCAGAAATAATACACGCCCTATGTACTCAAATGCGAAATTCTCTATCTAGACATACATGGTCGAACTTACAACACTTCAGCTCGCGATTGTACGCGGACATCATCTTGTGAGAACTATACATAAAATGTATCGTGTGACTGACCGGTCAATCATATGAACAAACATACTAACATATAAGTATGAACTCGTTGACGCACAAATGAATTTGAACAAGTTTTGTTTTTTAGAACAACTCTTAATTTTTTTAAATATTTTGTGCCATGCCGAGCACGAACCAAGTCGCTTGCAATTGGAGATGCCTATGTCCAGCAGTGGACTGCAATATGCTGATGATGATTTACAATTAAAAGTATATGTTAATTATGTAGTGCCTACGTATAAGGGCAAGCGAGTCATCTGATTTTAAGTGACCACAGGCACCCGTGGTCACCTCCAACTTAACAGTTACATATGCTTGCCCGCCTTTTTTTCATCCCCTTTTCAGCATCAAGGGGGAATAAAACTTGTGTTCTGTTATAGTCACTCTAGAATATTCTCCTTCATCGTCAGCCGGTGTCTCATACCTTCTAGTTTGCTATGCTCGTTTAACTTGGCTAAACTTATTAGCGCGTTCAAATATTTGGAACTACTGGATGTTTATTTTGAGATACCTACAAGTTTCTTACTCTCACTTGCATTTTATTAAAGTACTCTTTTACCAATATTTCAAGTAAATAAAACAATTAATTATACAAATAATAACGTGTACCTATATAACTTCCTAGAAAAAAAATTGAAAAAGTATCAAAATTGTTTAATGACAGCTATAGCACTATTCGTGAATCGTCGCGCGCGAGTTGTCGCCGAGCTTCAAATACCTGAACTTTCAGAACGAAATGCTGTGATATTGCTCTTAACACTGCACAGTGTGTAATATGACAGTGAAAACGGACATTTGCTATTCGTTCCATAGATTGAGAGGGCTTTGTATTAGAAGGGTCCGAGTAAAACTGCCGTGTGCCAATGTAGTCTAGTTCCAGAGAAATTAAGTACCAAAGTTTACCCTTTTTTGCGTGGTACCCATGGTATTCGTCATTATCATCATTCGAAGAATTACAAGAAGGAAACTTACTCCTTATATTATCAGCTTTCTGCCAGTGAAAGTCCCGTCAAAATCGGTCCAGCAGTTCCAGAGATTAGCCGGAACAAACAGACAGACAGACATACAAAAATTGCAAAAAAAAATTTGGTATGTGTACCGTGTATATTATGCATTTAGCAAAAAGCGGTTATTTTAACATTACAAACAACACTTCAATTTTATTTATTTGTATAAATGTATAGAGAGGCAACTCTTGAACAAAATTTAAATTTTTAATTAATTTAAACATACCACGAAATGGGCACCTGATTTTTTTTGTATGGAAAGAGGACAGGTTAAAGTATATTTGCCTCAAATCTCTCAAAACTGATGATCCCGAGAAAAAAATCAAAAGGAAAATGAACAAATTTTTTTTTTACGCTAAAGTATGGACTTTTTAATAACGTGAAAGAGCATATAGCATACGCTTCTTATGTACTCATCTTAATATATATAAATCTCGTGTCACAATGTTTGTCCTCAATGGACTCCTAAACCACTTAAACGATTATAATAAAATTTGCACACCATGTGCAGTTCGATCCAAATTGAGAGATAGGATAGTTTAAATATCAAATTATAGTCGCAATTTTAATTTATTGCTAATTATTGTATATAAATATGGCGGTACGAAGTTCGCCGGGTCAACTAGTTGTTTAATAAATACGAAACTACATTTAAATTAATTGATTTCGAAGATTTGTTTTTTTGTTTTCAAAACTGCAAAAAAATGTAAACTTTGGTACTTAATTTCTTTGGAACTAGACCGTATTGGCACGCGGCCGTTTTACTCGGACCCTTCTAATACAAAGCTCTTTCAATCTATGGAACGAATAGCAACTGTTATATTACACACTGTGCACAGATTGGTCACGTGATGGTTAACCGACTACCGCCGAGTGCCGAGTATAGAAACTTGCAACATTATTACTGCAGCACAATTACTACAGCTTATCAATCTATAAACTGATCTAGCAACGATTCACTTTTAGAAAATTTACCAAATCATAAAAGTATCGATGAAATATTGTGAAATGTATATTTTAATGCTAAGTATAAACAATTATTTAAATTGACTGAAATAACTGCACGGAGGGCGGAATGGCTTAAGCGATCGCTACACACGTCGAGTATTGTTGGTTCAAGCCCCACTTAGTACAACACTTTGTGGGATCTGTAAGTCATTATTCTGAGTCTGGATGTTCTTTGTATCCATTTCATGTATGTTTGTAAAGTCCCTCGCGACACAGGAAAAGTTCCTAACGCGGGCGTTGTCTTTTTGTAACAAAAAAAAACAAACGAAACAAAAACAAAAGTTTAACTTTTTAGCTAAAGCGATATTCCGAATTAGAATATTACTACTCTACCACATAATCTCCATATGTGTAAGCCCTAAGCTAATGTACTGCCATCGATTGCCCCCCTCTCAGGCCCTCGCCCCCCGCCCTAATCTAATCCCTGAAGTACTTGGTTGTCGGCACAAAGCTTGCCTCCTATTTCGTTAGTAGGAACAAAATTGCAGATGACTGCATAATCCGATTTGCCCACCACTTCGGGTAAATGGGCGTAGCAGTATGTGTGTAATATACTGCGTTCTACTAAAATTAGCAGTGCAGTAGTACGAGATTTGAGATCAATATCTGTATATTAATTCATATTTATCACTCTATACATTTAGTTCTAGACTGCCTCGTTGGTCTAGTCTAGTGTTTAGCGTAAGCGACTGCTGATCATGAGGTCTCGGATTCGATTCACTGGTCGGACTGCTGTTGGGTGTTTCTTACAAGAAATTCTTAATAGCAGCCCGGAGTATGAAAGATGGCGGCATTTCCCGCTCGTGCTTCGGAGAGCACACTAAGCCGTCGGTCTCGGTTGTCATGAACATCTATGGCAATCGTTATTGGGAAGTCAGTGCCCTCAAATATACTAACAACTAGTACATAACATAGTTCAACTTTCGAATTCAGTTCACCGTCAGGGTTGCGGAGGTCCGATGCCAGTCGCTCCGTGGAAAAACTGATAATTAGACAAAACGGGTTGAACTAGTAGCCGATCTCAAGTAATCTTGGGGATAATAAAGGCTAGGGAGAAGATGATTACAAATGACTTATTAAAAATGCGTGGAGTCCCTCCGCGCCGAAGAAGTGAAACTTCGTAATATACAACAGTGCTTTCATACCCCCTTCATACGTCCACTGCTGGACATAGGCCTCCCCCAAGGCGACATGGACGTTCGACATAATTTTCGTCTTGTCCATATTCATTTTAAGACCCACTTGCTTAGAGAAACTACTGAGGCCATCGAGCATTATGCTTGGGTCTTCCATGGTTTCAGCTATGACCACTATGTCATCAGCAAATCGAAGGTGGGTGATGTACTCGCCATTAATGGTGATGCCATTTCCGTTCCAGTCAAGAAGCCTAAAAACGTCTTCCAGTGCCGCGGTAAATAGTTTCGGAGATATTATGTCTCCCTGCCTCACTCCTCGCTACAGTTTTATATGCTTCGAGTACTGATTCTGTAGATGGACGCCTAATAAAGCCTTTTCATAGTTCACAAATGCTAGGCACAGTTTATATGCTTCGAGTACTGATTCTGTAGATGGACGCCTAATAAAGCCTTTTCATAGTTCACAAATGCTAGGCACAGTAGGAGGTTATATTCTTCGGACTTTTGTATAACCTATTGTATACTATTAAAAAAAAACCTGTAACTTGTACTACTGTACACACAAAAAAAGCAAAAAATAAATAAAACAAATTCGTGTGACACTAAAATGTTTTTTTGGAATTCAGTAATGAATTTACCACGCGAATAATGTAATTGCGCGCTTGAATAATATTGCGCTGATCGACAGTGCTTTTTAGTCGCGCGGTGGTTTCGTTAGGGTAAAACCGTGCGGCTGTTTGATAGGCAAGCAGCATGCTTTAAACTTCAACTATAATGTAGCATAGCATGTCATCGTCTTAGTCTGATACAACAACAATGATTGATGATGATAAATTTCCACGCTTACAAAAATAGCTAGATCATCAATATTTAGGTTTAAGGTAATAAAATCAAATTGTTCACCATTTTTTGTCTGCTGTATTATTATTAGGGGATGATTATAACGTTTATTATTTGTTTGTCGCAGGTGGCGTGGAGCACTTTGAGAACGGTTGGTCGGGCACTACCAGTTCTGTAGGCGACTGGTCCGTCGCTTTCTACTCTGGAATATTCTCTTACTCCGGATGGTAAGTGAGGGATAAATGTTTTTATTGTCTTGCAGTATTTTATCATAAGGAGTTATCAATTTAATACCTGCGTGATGACGCATTAAGAATACGTCACATAGTGTCCCCCTATTCATCGGGTGGGTATCGTAAGAGCCGCCTAAAGTAGCAAACTATGAAGGACAACGGCATCCCGTCATTGCAAAAAAAAAAGAAGTTTGGCCAGCGTGGTCAAACCTCCTTTCTAGTGGATTATTTAAGACTGTTGATGACTGATGATAATATTCATGATTTATTGATTTTATGTCTTCAAATGACAATATCTATGACTATGTCACAGCTTAGTATTTCATACAAAATTAACCTTGTCTATCGGTTTGAAGTTCTAAAATATTATACTAATTTGACTTGATAGTTATCTACCCTATTATGCAAATCTATGTAAAATTCATTGTGTTATGATGATGTGCTAATATGAAATATTTTTTAAGCTATTAGATAAGAAACTTTTTTCGAGGTTAGATATATAATGATTAATGATACATCATTTTAAACAGTGTTCTTGAATCTAAATTTAAATTAATTTCTCAAAGTTTATGCAAAGGAGGTTGATTGATATGACTAATTAGGTCAATGACATAGTCGAGTGTGTAAAAATATGTTTATCAGTAATACTTTTGCGCACATCTATTACCTCTTTACGAAATGTGTTTATTTCTACCTCATTAGGATCCTTGCTTTAGTTACATAATATAGACAAGAGCAGTGTTAAACTTACACGTGTTTTACCTAACACCCTTTTCTTTGAAGTACTTCAGAAAAGAGAAAGAAGAAAACACGTTATTAATTTTATGTTTCAACAAGATTTGACCACAGGCTATTTCAATATAATGTACAATTCTAGTTTACTTTAATAATTCGCTATTTTGTCCCTCGAGCCCTCTGATTGGTCTTTGTGGACAGTAATAACCTACCACAAATTAAAATAGTAATATGCAATATTCAATAATACGTCTGTCTCATAGACTGAAATGTATTAATTAAATATCCAATTAATCCCGAAATAAACAATTTTGGAGAGTATGCTCTAAACCCTATGTGGTTAAATAACGTTTGTCTCTTGTCAACTGTCCAACCACCATAAAGCGAGACCACTGGATTGCAATTATTGATCACAAAGTTACTTACACGTTGCAATCATGGCGCTGCCGCGCTGCTCATTCAACTATGAAGAAAATTGTAGACAGACAGACGTAATATCTAGCCATACATATCTACTATACCAGTGTCGCTACGCACACACGCACATTTGGGAGCTCGGATTTGTCCACCCCGTGCCCGATCCGCTCGATTTGACCACGGCCAGCCAGCGGGCAGGCACCCGGCGGGCAAATCCGTGTCCGTTCTCACTATACACGCACAGATCTGCCCGTCGGATCTGGCCGACAGACGTGCCTCGCGGACAGATCCGTGCGTGTATAGTGAGAAGGGACACGGATTTGCCCGCCGGGTGCCTGCCCGCTGGCTGGCCGTGGTCAAATCGAGCGGATCGGGCACGGGGCGGACAAATCCGAGCTCCCAAATGTGCGTGTGTGCGTAGCGACGGATGTGCCCGCCAGATTTGACGTCAGTCGCGCACTAACACTCTAATTAGTTTAAATGCGTTTGATCACAGAAATGGTGTTAAGCGAAAATAAAGCATTTTGGCCAAGTTTTATAGAGCCTTTAAGTCTTTGGGTTGTTTTTGAAGAGTCAAAGATAGGCAATTGTACCTTATTATAGAATTAAAGGCACAAGCATACGAAAAATTGGTCGAAAATGCAACAAAATCAATCCCGCTGCAGATGCAAAGTAATTTAGGCTTTGAAATAGTCATTTTTACAGACAACCGTATATGCTGGAGTTACGATTTGAACTACTGCCCGCCTGTCAGTGCCTTTACTCGTGTGTGACGAATCACGAATCTGTCTGGCGGACAGATCCGACGGGCAGATCTGTGCGTCTATGGCTAGCTTATCAGTTTCGACTAGTGGATGTAACCCTTGCCGATATGTACGAGTATATACATTAACAGATAAGTCAATAACAGGTAGCCACACCAAAGCGAGGGCGGGGGAGCAATATCGTATTACTCGGTACTTACTAACATGAAAAGAGGGTGGTAGTCTGCCCATCGGTTTTGTGTTTATGTGTGATTTTAATAATATTTTGAAATGTTTTCGTTACCTAATTACATTGACGTGCTCAAATGGACATGAATAGACATCACAGTTATTACGTAGAACTGAGTATCCCACGAATAATAATTTCATGATCGAAAATGTTCATATATTTTGCTAGTGCAGATTGAAATTCGTTTAACTGAATTTTCTCTGTGAATTTCCCCTTGTCACGTAGTGGCTTTAGGAGCCTAGAAGGTTGTGGTGAAGCCACGAGGTTCTGATGATGATTAAATTAGACGCTTCACAACAACAATTTAAAGAATTTATTTACTGAAGTATAACCCAAACAGATAGATGTACAGTCAGGGTGTGAGTTTGAGAGATTCGACCAGTCAGTGCCTCCAGACAAGAAGCACTTAACTGTAGGTTCGCAGCGATGAGAAAAGGAAGAGGTGCAGTCCTGGGTCGGCTTTAGAGGCCGACCCCCGTAGAGGCGTCGCAGGCGACTGGCGTGGTAGACGCCGGCCGAAAGAGGTGCAGTGCTGGGGCTCCGGCGTAGGCCGGGCGGCCCAACCACCAGGCGTGGTAGACGCCGGGCGAAAGAGTGCAGTGCTGGGGTCGGCTTTAGAGGCCGACCCCCCGTAGAGGGCAGCGCAGCTGTCCGGCGTGGTAGACGCCGGGCGAAAGAGGTCGAGCTGTAGTGTGCTCATCCTTTTATGTGTCCCTGCGGTGGTAGGGACAGCGGCGCAGCGGTGGGAGGCGAGCGCCGATGACGCGTGACACCCTTTACAACGAAAACTATTAACGTAATTTAAATGTTTATTCATATTTGTAAAATACAGTTCGTATAATTTAATTTCTTTGTTTGAACTATTACAAACGAAACCGAGATTTTGTTAGTTGTGTAACTGTTGCTTTCATTTTGAGAAAGTAAGATGTGGTGAAGTGGTACACTAAAGGCAAGTATACTTTATACTATACATACACATACGTGGGAGAGCCACGCTTCGGCATGAATGGGCCGGCTCGACCGGAGTGATACCACGGCCTCACAGAAAACCGGTGTGAAATAGTGCTTGCGCTGTGTTTCACCGAGTGAGTGAGGATACCGGAGGCCCATACCCCAACCCCTCCCCCTATCTCCCCCCCCCACCCCCCAAAGGCCGGTAACGCACTTGTGACGCCTCTGGTGTTGCGGGTGTCCATGGGCGGCGGTAATCGCTTACCATCAGGCGATACGTCTGCTCGTTTGCCGGTCTATTCCATAAAAAAAAAAAACACGTTCAAGTATACTTGCGCAAGTCTGTCAGTCTCTGTCTCGCACGACGACCGTGACAGAGACAGACAGACAAAGCAGTCTGGATTTGCGCAAGTATATTTGAACGTATATGTTCGCCTTAATGAACAATACCAAATACCATAGTCGCCATAGATGATCATCGGAACCAATATCAATTTATTTTATAACGACGAAGTAAAAATAGAACTCGACAAATATCGTCCCTGATATTAGAGTAAGGTACCTAATGTAATTTCGAAAATTTACACCACACAATTACATTACAATTATATTTAATTCTTTATAAAGATTTTAAGAAACGAGGTTCTCACATACCAATATTTATTACTTAAAACTATCTTATTTAATCCAAAAAAAGATCAGAATTCCGGCAACACTATAAGTCCTCATCAGTGGAATAGAAAGTTAATAGGTTGATGAAAGTTTCTATAAATAGATAATATTTTATTCGACTTTGTGTGGGTACGAGAATAGATTAGTAATATACAGAAACAGTGAAATATACAGTTCACTCCGTGCATGATTTCTAACGGCACGTTGTCTTAACCACTTACAATTTGCATTCGGAAAGTTTCCTGTGTTCAACCTCGAGATGCAGTTTCCGAAACTGATCCGATATGGTACTTAAGGCGAAAGTGTCATGTATTTCTCAAGATTTTTTATAAAACAGTTAACAATACAAAAAAAATCTTAATTTGTCCTACACATACAATATAGAAGTCTTACTATTTAAACTAGGCATTTTGAATATTGTTTTGTTAACATGAATGATAAATGTCAAGTCTACTAGACAAAACGAAATCTATTCCGAGTCACACTAGCGGTCCTGAGCGGCAGTAAATTAACCCAGATTGTTATCGAGCGCTTGTAAACATACGATGTTTTATTTATACATTGTTCTAGACGAGACTATAAGAAAATTTTCAAGCTACTGCTGAGAAACATTGAAACCAAACCACTAGTAATTCTTGTTATTGCACTAAGTAAGTTATTTAATAGACATCGGATTATATGTACTATCAAAATGCCGAAATATGCATGCAAATATACACAAAAAAAAGGCGAAATATGCACAATTGCACAATCAAAAAAAACATGAATATTGGTTCCCACCGTGTTTATATTGGTACTAGGGGTAGTGCTACGTTTGGTAGTTACTCTTTATATGCTTGTACTCGCAATGGTGCTTTTAAAAACACTTTTTTTTTGTAGAAGAAATCAATTGATGCGCTGTGCATCTTCTACCGCATTTACCTCGGAACCTCGGAGTGCTCCGAGGAATTGTTTGGACTTATTCCTGCCGCCTCTTTCCGCCATCGTCCTACGCGACAGAAGTTTCATCCCCATCATCTAGAAGGTTGGCAGTCCACAACTCTGCGCTTTTCCAGGAACTTTCTGCCTCGCACAACAAAAGTGTGGAATGAACTGTCGCCTGCGGTATTCCCGGACCAATATGACCTTCAAACCTTCAAGAAAAGAGCGTACTCCTTCTTAAAAGGCCGGCAACGCACTTGTGACGCCTCTGGTGTTGCGGGTGTCCATGGGCGGCGGTAATCTCTTACCATCAGGTGATACGTCTGCTCGTTTGTCCATATTTACAAAAAAAAATTGACTATCCCGAAATCGTTTCTGATCTCTTCCGCAACTCGATGCAATCCGTGGGCTAGACAGGTGATGTGAAGCAATTTTGGGTAGAAGCTCTGAAAAGAGCTTGACCAGCTTTCACCATATAAGGCGCACCGTCAGAAACAAAACCACATATTTTCTCGTCTATAAACAAATCGTGAAATCATTCATGAACCGGGTTTGTTTTTTCTAGGACCTTGCAAGCAACCAAATGGGGAGTAGAAGGGCGTCGCCAAGGGGGGGCAGGTAGGGGCAGCTGCCCCCCCCCCCCCTAGAGATTTGATTTGATGCATATTTGAATTTAAAGAAACATATTGAGCATGGAAAAATAATGCCAGCTATCAATAATCGATATTCGAAATTAGATCATCCTAACAGATCTACGCTTAGAAATTGTTAATACCACAAGACCATATTTTTTATTACTAACCGTAGTACAAAAACATTAAAAAATAGGTTAAAGTGTTCTCTGTCCAAATGAAACAAAGTCCTACACGAAAACAGGCAATCGTTTTTCTATTGGTATTCTCAACTTTTGAGCATAGGAGCATCAGCGGCTTCTGGAGTAACCCCTGCCGTACCTCATGCGTAAGGTACATCCCGGGGTAACCAGATTCACCCCCGGGGAAGGTCGCTGTTGAGCCTCTCACAGCTCTACGCAGTTAGACGACATCCCCCGGCCGCACCGAGGTGTCACCGGTCTCGGGTCGTTTGCAGTGACCCCTGGATGTGGCCACAAAGACTCTTGACCGACGATTTGGGAGCTAGCGGCTTCTACGGCGCCCCCTTCGTCGCCCGTTTTGAGCGGGATTGGTCTTTTCCCGATACCGCTCTGCAGACTCCCTCTGGAGCATAACGTCTCCACAGACTCTACTTGGCCTCCCATCCCTAACTACTCGCCAGCATTGCCGCGATCAATGCTGGTAACAGGTTTCGTCCCATCTGTCCGTAGTGGTGGCACTATGCCGTAACCTCTCATCCGATTCTGTTCAGATATTCACCGAAGCAACCGTGCCCGATGATTGAATCGGTAGGTGACACAGTCAGTTCTCTCTATCCAAGCTTTGAAGCTCGTCAAAACAGCCCCGATAGCGCGTTGGCTGGCACATACCTGGGTGTCGAGCCGTGCCCGCCAAGCAGTTGGGCTTACGTATGTGAGTTCTGAGGAAGCATTCCGGGCTCATGATCCGGCGGTGTCTCTTTGCCATTCCGACCGACAGAACGATCGTACGGTAGCCCCATCAACCGCTGCAGACTCGCGAGTTGAGCCTTACATCGGGAGGAACTCGACGGTGCCCCATAGACGACTATCAATCGCACGACGCCCATATAGAGGCAGCGAATTTCTTCCCACGGTCCCCCGAGATTGAGAAGCAGACGATGTAGCGCCCCTGCTACCCCTCGTACTCGGGGGACTAGTCGCCCGAAATGCTCTTCAAAGCTCTACCGACTGTCCAGGATGAGGCCTAGGTACTTCATGTACTGGCTCACCTGGACTTCAGTCATTCACCCGGAGGCATAAGGTAGGTGGTTCCTGGCGCTTACGTAAGCCATGGAAGCGCCACCCTCAGGCCCAGCTCACGAGTTTTATCCACGACACAAGCCAACCCGGCAGTGCTTCGGCTCGGCGAGCAGAAGCACCTCCCCGAAGCGTGACCCTCTAGCCAGTATTGCGGTATCGTCTACATAGCAGGCGACACTGAGGCCAGAGGGCAGACTAGTGCAAATGCCCGTATCATATGCGAGGTTCCATAACAATGGGCCCAATACAGAGCCCTGGGGAACCCCACAACACAGCTCCCTTCTATTTGCCACTCCGTTCCGATCGACAAACTTCACTGCCCTGTCGCGCAGATAGGCGTCTACGACGGCACGCGTGATATTCAAGGGCCGCGTTAATCGCGCGCCAGGGAAGGATGCCGAAAGCGTTAACGATATCAAGGCTAACTGTCAACACCACCCCCCCTATCCGAATCCAAATTGGCAGATCAGGGCTCGCGACAGGTGCCCGCTGATACGGTCAGAGATAACTCTTTCAAAGTTTCCCCGACTCGTTCAGGCAGGTTGTAACGCAGAGATAGAATCTGCAGCCATTCCTTACTTTTTGAGGAGCACCAGTCTCGCTTCTTTCTAGCCAAGGGGGAAGATACCAAGGCCGAAATACTCAGTGAAAATCTGCCTTAGCTTGTCTCCCAGCACTGACAGAGTGATCACCAGTGCCTGACCTGGAAAACACCATCAGGTCCAGGAGCGGTGTTGCGGGAAGCCAGCCGCCATACGGCTCGATCCAGCCCTCCCTCCAATACCTCACACTCGTCGGACCAGAATTGCCGGTCCGATTGCGTGGGAGGGATCGGGGGACTGTCCTGGACCCTTGGACAGAGCGTGTCTGTCTAGCACTCTTCCTAGAAACTCCGGCCCAGAGTAGTAACTAGTGCCATCTGAGTCTTTATGGCAGAGCAGGCCTGAATCACGACAGCTTTGGAGGGCAAAGTTTTGCTATTCAGATTATATTACAGTTTTAATTTATAGGTGTTTCTATCCTATACCTTATTCCTATACTTTGATTTCTTATCTCAATTGATAAATTACGGAAACAGGAGAGAAAAAAAATAAGGTTCTAGTAGCAGTAGGAAAAAAATACATGTGTGCGATTACTCCCCCCCCCCTAGAACCGCAACTGCTACCGGCCATGGAGTGGATGCCGGCCGGTAGTGAGAGATCTCCTCCGACAACTTGCCCCTACCTAGGTCAAAAGCTGGCGACGCCCTTGGTAGAGGGCTCTTTAGGTAACTTTCCAACAGATATAAATACAACACGCCTAGCACCAAGGAAACTACCGAAGTGGGTGGTTAACTGGTTAGTGTTTCCTTGTCTCGATCTCGCAACCATTTCTTCGAAGATGTTTGTCTTACCTTACCCAGTACGCTGTCTCCCGATTAATTAAATAGATACGTTTGAAATAACTATTCATTTAGTTTTTAAATGGAAACCAACGATAACGATGCACATATTTATAAAAATAATATATTAAATCAAACTAGTAATTTGTAATTTGACTGCACGGTTAGCCTAGTGGTTTAAGCGGTCGCCACGCCGCTTTCTATTGTGCCAAGTGTTGAGGGTTCAAATCCCATATGGGACAACACTGTGTGATCCACAAATTGTCGCGTCTGGGTGTTCTTTGTGTCCATTTCATGTAAGTTTGTAAAGTCCCCGCCCGCGACATAGGATGCATATTCCTAAAGCGCGGGTGTCTTAAAAAAATAATTAAGAAAACAAGGGACTAGGAAAACTAGGGACTAAACCAATCTCTTAATGAGTGATGTTTACGAAGTGTTGCAGGCACGCCTTAACATTCATAATGTTTATGGTATACTCGTAATTAACAACAGTTCTTAATGTTTAAAAAAGTATCTACTTTCTTTGTAGCCACTTGATCTGACTTTATAATCACAGTGATTATACGTGTCAAGTAGCTATTTTATTTGGTTAACGGACTGACAATACCGACAGCAAAAAAAAAATACAAAGCGGTCATGAGGACTGCAGAGGGAAGTGAAAACGTAAAACTATAAAAATATGTCATAGGAAGGTGCGGTGACGATTTATGTTCACCTATAAAGTATTACATAAATATACGAGTATACACATAGCTCATGGGATGAGTACCATGATTTTTGGTCACCCAAAAACTACTCAACGCGCATAAAGTTTTCACTTCAAAAATATTATGTCACGTATGTATGTTTTTATAACTTCACAATAGAGAAGGTAACAAGCGCTTCTATCAAGCTGTTAATTCGGTTTTCTGCCGTTGAATTGAGTTGCGCTGCACGCTCGTCCACACTGTAATATTGTTATGTGTTCACTCAATTGTTCACGTAAGTTTTGATTGTATATCGAAGGCACACGGTAATTTTGTTATGTGTTCACGCAATTGTTAAATGTAAGTTTTGATTGTATATCGAAGGCAGAGAACTTGGTCTTATCTCTAAATATTAAATTTAACACCAGAGACCAAAAAGTGTTTTAAGAACATAAAACTATAAGTAAAAAAATATATATATAAGTACTACAAAAAATCGCCACTGTTAATTTTTTTTTCTTTATAACACGGTTAAGTGTTTGATATGTTACTAGTAGGTTTGAAATGTCTGCTTTTGACATGTATCTTGTATATGTCGGTATTTCCATAAAATTTTAATTATTCCTTTGTGCTAAAGTGCCTTTTAAGAGTTTGTATATTACTGATAGTGGTAACAGTAAATGGTTTTATCCATACTATTATATAAAGCTGCAGAGTTTGTTTGTTTGAACGCGCTAATCTCAGGAACTGCTGGTCCGATTTAAAAAATTCTTGCAGTGTAGGATAGTACATTTATCGAGGAAGGCTATATATCATCACGCTACGTCCGATAGGAGCGGAGCACCAATGAAAAACGATTCAAAAACGGGGGAAAATTATCACGCTACGGGCAATAGGAGACGCAAACGAGGTTGCGTGGGTCAGCTAGAAAAAAATATTCTGCGCCGATGCGCATTAAAAATCCTTTTCCAAACTTTCATTATGAAGGGATTACATTTCGCCATTCATTTAGTTCAGACTGGTGCCGAATATAAACATACATATGCGTTGTTCGTACTAGGGAGAGAATTTCGGATGTCGTTTCATTAAACTGATAGCAGAATACGAGCGTGTTTATCGATACACCATTACTCGATTACTGCGTAGGAATAAACAAGCGGCGATTTATAAGCCCGCTCCGCTCGCAACAGTGAACTATACCTTTCATGGCTACATAAATGTTAAAGTACCCTAAATTGTATATACATATATAAATATGTATGATGTATGCACGTCCAGACAAGGGTGTCCGCGTAGCGAGGGCTCGATGGGGTGTACCCATTGCTATTTTTAATCTAAATGTTCATAAGTAGGCATAGAATGCAGTTTTACTCTATGAGTGGACTGAGATACAATCGTTGTTTTATTGTTAGGGAACAGTTTCCCTAGCTCAACGCTTCAGTAAGCGTTGAGCTATCTCGAACATTCTTTCAAAATATTCTAATCGATTAGCACACTTCATTGCTTCGTATTAGTTTATGTATTACGATTAGATTAAAATGAAGCGTTCGTACGAACAATGCAAATATTATTTGAAACATTACTTGATAGGTTTTTATTTTTCATCAAGATAGGTCATGGTAGAATGGTTTTCGGGAACAGGTAGGGAACTACTTTCTTTTGAATATATCTAACATTATTTTACTAACAATTTGCAGACTTGGCATTTTCGGGTTTCATAACACTGAAGGTCGTTTTTGCTGGGTAACAAATTCCTTACAATACGTCTTTTCTAATAGATCCATGTGAAATTAGTACTTTGGAGGTTATTTGGAGTTTCTGTGATAAAGATAATGTTCAGCCATAAACATAATGAGTATACCTACTAAGATTCCAGGGTAATGGTTATAGAATGTTTTCCGTAATCATATCCATTTCAAGATTGAATTGACTTTTCTAGACGCTATATTTATTTTCTTAACGTTTTTGGCCAGTAGCAAGTGTGGTAAGAGGGTCTAGAAGTCAGACTTGTAGGTGTCCTGAGAAACCGTTGATGAGAAGCGGTCATGCACGCAGAACCGTCAGGTTCACTATAACATTTTGAAGAATCCTTCTTTTTGTTGAGCAAAACAGCCTTCAGATGTGATATATCCATAATTATATTATAAATGCGAAATTAACTCTGTCTGTCTGTCCTGATTGTACGGCCAAACCGCTGGACCGATTTTAACGAAATTTGGCATGGAGATACTTTGATTCTTGAGGAAGGACATAGGCTACTCTATGCTGCTATAACCGACAAACACGCGGAAAAGCTAGTAATATCATATATGAAACCGGAGGCCGAATGATGCAGAAGCATCACTAGGCCGTTATGGTGTGAACTGTGGGTTACCATGCTGCATTGTCTGCATTCGCAATGAGTATAGTGACCATCACTCTTGAATTCTGCTCATACTTTCCGTCCGACAAAGTAAAGACACTTTGGCAGGCCCATACATAAAATAACATATAGCATCATATTTCTACATCGCCTGAAGGAAGAGAATGCCCCGTGGCATTAAGTCCGCCTTTAAATGTTCTCCAATCCCAGCATACATATTATAGGTAAATTACACCCAGATACCTATATATAATTACATGATATATAGTGTGGCTGTATTATTTTCCACTTTGATGTTGTTTTGTTGGTCTTCACTGGATTTTCCGCTAGTTAGTTTACGTGACTAAGTAATTGAGTGAGAATATAGTTTGAAGCCACAGCGTCTTTCGCAAGAAAATAGCTAGTAGATAAACCAAAGCCGTTGCAGCAAGCTTCATATTTTTTTAAAAGGGTTGAAAAAAAAAATATTGCTGCTAATTAGTCCTGCTTAATTAAGCGCACTATTCTTTGCCTCAGTTTATTAATAAAATACTTAGGATAAAGAGGCCAGACTTGTCGACGAGAGCTGTATTGATATACAGGTAGATACATCTGCATAAACAATGTCTCTTATCTGTCCTAAACTCCTAAACCTTTTTTATATGTTGAGCCTGTCTTTTGTCCTTAATTAAAAATTCCTCTTTCTTATTATTAACCAGCCCGGCTGACGGCAATATGCTCGGCAATCACTACTAAATATTGGAAAATTTACGGTGCATACAATATTAAAACTTGAATAAAATTCTTTGTACCCCTTGCTAAACCAATACGAGAGCATACTATAAAAGTGGACATTGAAAATGGTCGGAATTCTACAGCCAGTCGAGTACACATACTCGTTTCGCCAACTTAAAAAAAAAACAGAGCATTTTCTCTTTTCACAAATATTCCCGATGCGTGTTCCCTGTGTGTGTTTTCGGGTGTTTTTTATTACCGACGCTGCGACGTACGTATCAATATTGTTTACATGCGGCGCAATAACTTGTGTGCGGGTCGCTTTTAGTAGGCATGAGCGATGCAGGAAAATGCAGGCTGTCGGTACAAATTAATTAAGTTTTATTGATAGCTTTGACGGGAAAACTGTACATGGTTTGCATGAAGGATAAATAGGTAGACTGATATTGTAAAATATTGAATACAGCATTTGGTTTGGGTGGAATTTGAACTCACTACCTCTGATTTAGAAGTTAGGTGCACTAACCATTAAAGCTATACTCGTTTTTTTATGTATATCCCGCCACAATGACTCTACTCTGCCTGATGGAAAGCATAAGCAGAATCCAAGAGTGGTGGGTCACCATACTCATTGCGAACGCAGACAATGCAGCATAGCGACCCACACCATGGCGGCCTAGTGATGCTTCTGCATCTTTCAGTCTAGTCAACAAGTATGGAACTTGTTGACTAGACTATTTGGGCCTCCGGTCTCGCACTCACCAACGAAACACGACAGCACGAACGCTGTCATTTTACGTTGATTTTCTGTGCGAGGATAGTACCGCCCCGGTCGAGCCGGCCCATCCGTGCTGAAATCAGCGTGGCTCTACTACCTACAGACTATCGATTCAAAAATGTATATTTAACTAGCTGAGTGTTCTACCTTAGCAACCGCGGGGCGAAGTTAGTAAAAAAAAAGTTGCCTTATTTCTCATTATTACATCAGGCAGTGAAAGTCCCGTCAAAATCGATCGTTCCAGAGATTAGCCGGAACAAACAGACAGACAAAAATTGTAAAAAATGTTATTTTGGTATATGTACCGCGTATACATGCATATGCATTTAGTATAAAGCGATTATTTTAATATTACAAACAGACACTCCAATTTTATTTATTAGTATAGATTATTTATTTGTATAGATAACTTTTCATTGAAATTTATGAAACTCGCTGGTCGCGTAGGTACCTTTCATCGGATTTTCTATACGTTAGTATCTCGCAGACAGAAGTCGTTCAGACGCATTCAATGTATAAAATATTGTATAAAATGTATTTATTTCTTGAGGGATAAAGATAGACCTGATGAAAGTGGAGAGAAATTGAATGAAAACTGAGAATAACCGCTTAGAAAATGAAGTAAATATTTAGTAAATATGTGAAAGTCTAAGTACTTAGTCTATTGACATTGAGTGCATCTCAAATATTAAATGTACAGACAGTTTTCTAAAGTAAAGTACCTTACAGGTGGGCGCAAGTTGTAGCATTGTCATTGTATTGTAGTCACTGTATAATAGGCGGTACACACTATAACGATTTATCGTAGCGATTTAAACTGTGCAGTTCGTTTGTGCAGTTTTATCGATAGTGTAGACGGAATTCCAAAATCGTTGTAGTGTGTACCGCCTATTACGGAACTTTAACTATTATTTATTCTTCTGGAAAGCTTCTTAAAAGATATTATGTTCCATTCAGAAATGATAAAGTGTAGTCAAGTTTTGAAAATTATATTCTAGTAGATGTTTCGTTCCTTTGAATAATCGGAAGAAATTATATATAGAACTTAAAAGTATAATTTAATGTACCTACTTAGTGAAAACATATTGGTTAAAAAAACTTAAAGTGGTTTTAGTAACTTATTTCGAAAAAATAATTCGTTAAAAATCAGTTTACTAATCCCATATTTAATATCATCATGCGCGTTGAAGTTGAAGGAAAATGTATCTTTATTTCCTCAGTGATTTCCTTGAAGTGTTGATTGAAAACCAGAGAAGGTTGCTTCAATCCATCAGTTGCTAGGGCACTATTTTTATACCATTGACATGGTAAATAAGCGGGCTGTTATGATAATAAAAGGTTACAAGATTACTAGCGGTGTTTCTACTTTCTAGCTTATTCGGCTTCTTTACTGTCAGATAGGGTTCTAATCACACTCGTCTTATTTAATGTGCTATAGGCATGATATAATAATGTTTGTGGGAAAAACTTATATGAATATAAATCATAGTTATATGAATTTCATTAAAAGCACTGACGAAATATAACTATAGACTTACACCGCCTGAACTTAGAGTTGTACGCGGATGGATAATAAGCTTAATGTTCACTAGATGTCACTAAGTGTATCAAATTGTAAATTTCAAAGATATTTTCTGAGCTTCTACTCCGATACGAATCCGAGAGTAAACTGTCAAGTTTATTTGTTTTTGTATTAGTGCAAAATGTCCCACTAGATGCCGTTTTCCACATAATTACATTAGTAATTTATGTGATATTTTATTAAATCGTCCAAGAGCCATCTACGAGTATACACAAATAAATAAAATTGAAATGTCTGTTTATAATTTCAAATAAACAGCTTCTTAATAAATGCTTCTCAGTAAATACGGTACATGAATATATTTTTTTATTAATTTTTTTATGAAACTTTTTAAATATATATCTCATTTCCATTAAAAAAAGAATAATCAAAATCGGTTCATAAACGACGAAGTTATCCCCGAACACACATAAAAAAAAAAACGGTCGAATTGAGAAACCTCCTCCTTTTTTTGAAGTCGGTTAAAAATAAGTCTTGGTAGTTTAACAAGAAGAAATAATGTATTTATAGTACTGTTTGAGAAATTCTATATGCTTGTTAAAATACATCTTTGTAAATATCTGTTTATAAGACATCTCAATAGCAGTTAAATATTACAATTTAAATTAGTAATTTTAACTAAACATTTTCTTAATTACCACTGAAGGTGGCATGAGTTGCTAGAATGCACTGCTGCGACCGTTTCAGCGGCTGGCGGCAAATTAGGTTCAAGTAGAAATTTTCATCCTTGGTCCTTTCCGCCACCTCTTTCTGTGCAATGTCATCTTCGCAGAAGATAAAACTCTGTTGCTATCTACTATGGAGCATAACATGGTCGGCAGCGAGAGATATTCTCCCATAACTGCATTCTATATCCAACGCTGCGATGCTCAAGTAATGGCACAGGGAATCGGCTCAATAGACTGGACAGGCAGGATTCAACTCACTTCTAGTAACCGCGTGCAGGTATTTCCGAAGCAACTGTGACCGGAAAGAACCTGCGTTACGCGGAACGAATCTCACATGGATATTCCTGCTAACGCGCATTCTGCCTCCGTAGACATTTTGTGATAAACGCGTGTGGCTCAAACCAACAACACTCTCTAAGGGTGCCTGTGGCGCACCCTACTCTAGGCGGTCAGTGCTACCGTCTACACCGGGTACCGTAAAGTGTTATTAACCGGAGAATTCTGCGTTCCATCTTGTCGCAACAATCAGTTTACCTAAATTCGGCAAAAGCTTTCAAGCAAACTACTTACAAATTTACTACTACTTATAAATTTACTTACTATTTGCAAGGCCTTCATTGTTTACATGTGTTGATTGAAGTTTGCCTAAGCCACCTGCCAGCTTTATTTTTTGCACAAATATAAACATCTGCAAACCAACACTTACAAGTTCATCAAGTTCTTCAAGTAATTTTATTGTTCTGGGTATACAAAATGTACCTATTTCTTATTTCACGCAAAATTCAATTCGTCTATGATTGAAATACTAATATACAATCGAATCGAATCGTCAATTGTCAAGAAGTTTCAATTCGGCTGGAATCTCTGGCGCTGCACGCGCTGTGTAGAGACGTGGCTTCAATACGCATCTGCTATCTTATTTACAATGGGGAATACTCCGAGCAATTGATTGAATTGACCCCTGCCTCCTTTTTCCGCCATCATCCTACGCGACTGCAGTTTCATCCTCATCATTTAGGTGTCAACTGTGCGCTTTTCGAGAAAATTTCTGCCCTACACAACAAAACTGTGGAATTAACTGTCGACTGCGGTATTCCCGGACCAATACGACCTTCAATCAATCTTCAAGAAAAGAGCATACTTCTCCTTAAAAGCCTTGTGACACCTTTGGTGTTGTGGGTATCCATGGGCAGCGGTAAATAATAAATAAATAAGTTGCCGTTGATGAGTGCGTTGTTTCTCATTGCTTACTGCGTGTTTTGATGATAATGATGGTTTTGGAGAAAATTATTTGCTTTCTCCAACGGCTAACTGGAGAAAATCACCATCTTCATCCTCACAGTTTTTTGTTATGGGGACTCTCTAAGGAATTAACTAAATTACTCCTAAATATGGTACTTAGTAATTTTGCTGTTGGATTTTTGTTTCAGCCACCCTTTTGCCGAAACTGCGCAAACAAATTTTCTATTACATCCTGATTCAATTTTTGTGTAAATTTTCAAAGAATTTTTGCCCTTCTTTATCGCATTTAATACATGTGTTACTTTTTTAAACAATGCGTGTTTCTATGGCATCCCATTTTTTTTATTCCTGTTCAATGTGCCGATCTGTCAATTTTGTAAGTGATCGACTCAAGTTTTAAGTTTTGTCTATTTCGTATGGTTTGGTAACATCTTGAAACGAAATTTGCTCATTGCCGTTAAGAAAGTTATTGTTTAAAAAATGATTTTGGATACTTTTAATTAAATGTGGCACATCAAAAAACGCAAATAATTTTACAAAACGTTACAAAAGAAAAAGGGAAAGTTACTAGATATCCCTGATTTCGTGCATGTATTTTGGTTTTTCGTAGCCCGACCGCAAAACACAGCGTTTAGCAGAAGCCCACTTATTATCAAATAGTTTATTTATAGTAGCTTTTAAAAGAGTTGTAATTCTGTTGTAAGTAATGTTTCTGTTATTCTTTTTTTAAATAGATCAGGGCAAAACAATCGAATTTTGCTGGACACTTTCGGAGTTTCGGATTGTGGTTGGAGCGGCAAGTACTACACCTTGCCGCCTTAGAAAAAAATACACTTTAGATTTGTAAAATAATGACAAGCTGAATTTATTTTCGTCTTCTGTCCAATTCTTAACCTTTATTTTCGTAGCTGCATCAATGCCAATTCTCTAGAAACCTCTTCTGAACTCTTTAGATTTTAAAATGCTGTCATCAGATTTTGGGTTTTGCCGTAATTTAAATAATAGGATAAAAAAATTGTTAGAAAACTGTTTAAAGTGTATGTATATGAAATAATATTTATTTGTACAAATAAATATTATTTCATATTCATATCATGAAGGTAGTAGAGCCACGCTTGAAGGTAGTAGAGCCACGCTGATTTCAGCACGAACGGGCCGGCTCGACCGGGGCGGTACTACCCTCGCACAGAAAATCAACGTAAAATGACAGCGTGCTGTCGTGTTTCGTTGGTGAGTGCGAGACCGGAGGCCCAATTAGTCTAGCCAATAAGTTCCATACTTGTTGACTAGACTAAAAGATGCAGCAGCATCACTAGGCCGCCATGGTGTGGGTCGCCATGCTGCATTGTCTGCATTTGCAGTGAGCATGGTGACCACCACTCTTGGATTCTACTTATGCTTTCCATCAGGCAGAGTAGAGTCATTTTGGCGGGCCAAACATAAAAAAAAAAAAAAAAAAAATATTACTCCTGACTGATTTAATGTGATTTTCATATTACCTGTTGTACAAATTAAAATATGTATGATAAAAACTTGAGAGGTGTCAAGGAACACCCGGATGGAACGAAGTTTATATATATATTATATTTGTTATGCTACTACTAATAAAAATGCGCATAAAATACTCAAATTATTTTAGAAATAATCAAGCTTTACAAAATATACTATAAAACAATATATTTTCTGTAAATAAATGCATATACCCAACATCACGTGGTATTCCCAGGCGGTCACCTATCCAAGTACTAACCACACCCGATGTTGCTTAACTTCGATGATCGGACGAGAACCGGTGTATTCAACATGGTATGGACGTTATCAATCAGTTTGTTATATTTAACGTTGAGTATCCAGCACTATGACGTCAATTCAATGTTAAAAGTGTCGTTACAACTTTTGGCACGAAAAGTGTCGTTACATTTTTTTCCGTCTAGCCCCCTTTCGCAACGCGCGATAAGGAACTTCGTTCCAAAATAAAGATTATACTTTGCAGTTCAATCATTTATTTTATATTAAAACGTCATATAATGACCTAAAATGTATTGATTATGCCAGGAATAAATTGAACAGGAAATAAAATCGCTCAACATTATTATCTGCACCATAGATTTACATCATCGAATAGAATATATTTAAATTAGGGGGCTTCCATTAATTACGTAAGGTGTTTTAGGGGGGGGGGATTGAGCTCTAAATCTTTTCAAATCTCACTTAGGGGGGTCTTGGCAAATATCACGTAATTATTGTGTAAAATTGCGTGAAAAATTATTTCCTAAAAAATATGGCCAAATCTGACACAATAGTGTTTGTCGTATTCGTCCGAACTCCGCAGAGCAGCGAAGTAGCATTCGGTTTTGCTTTGCTAGTCTTCAATAGAAGTAATAGAACAAGTTCAATAATCCAACACGTTTACAGCCAAAACATAAATTTGAAGAATCTCGCGTGAGATTTGGGGATGGTGGAGGGAGTTGAGGAAAATCTTACGATATCTCACCAAGGCGGGAGGGGAGGTCAAAAAATTCTCAAAAATGCCTCACGTAATTAATGGACGCCCCTTTACGATGTTTCGTTGAAATAATTTTATTTGTTTGTTTACTTACTCTACGTAAGACAACTAACCATTTGACATATCAAAGTCCGACGTAATTGTAGCCACTTGGTGGCGCTATCATCGCGCATCCAGCATATAATATTCTATATGCCATATCAATAACTTATAAATGTGACATCTAGCGTAGTAAATAGGTCATTATATTCAAGTTTATTTAAATCGATTGCAACGACATCTCCTAAAAATAGGTGATAACTTATAGTTACGCAATTGAAAAATATTTTTTTTAAACAAACTTTAGAAAGAAAGATTTATATTCGAAAAATAATAAAATAATTACTATAATTGAAGCATATCAATAAAATAGTGATAGAGTTTGTTAAACTATTTCTAGTACCTTATTTTTGCGCGCCATCTAGATTTAAGTGAATTTTTCTAGCTTTTATCGGTGTACAGTTTGGGCCAGGGGAGGGTCGGTCTATTTAGTATATTGTGTCATTGATTAAAAGTATAACACTGTATTGCTAGTTGTGGGAGTTCCCATTTACCGTGGGAGAGCCATGCTTCGGCATGAATGGGCCGGCTCGACCGGAGTGATACCACGGCCTCACAGAAAACCGGTGTGAAATTGTGCTTGCGCTGTGTTTCACCGAGTGAGTGAGGATACCGGAGGCCCATACCCCAATCCCCTACCCCTACCTCCCTCCCCCATCCCCAAAAGGCCGGCAACGCACTTGTGACGCTTTTGGTGTTGCAGGTGTCCATGGGCGGCGATAATCGCTTACCATCAGGCGATACGTCTGCTCGTTTGCCTGCCTATCCCATAAAAAAAAAAAAAAGTAATGTCCCTTGATTCGAAATACTAGAGTTTCAAATGTTCGTTAAAATATTAAATGTTGTTTACAACCTATTTTTATTAACATAGGTTAGTAACAGGAAAACGACGGACTACCTACTCCTAATTAAATCAAGAAAATTCCGTCATCGATTTACTTGAGTAAATGTGTTACTTGACTTTTAAAAGGCCGGCGACGTACTTGTGACACTTTTGGTGTTGCAGGTGTCCATGGGCGGCGGTAATCGCTTACCGTCTGGCGATCTGCCTGCTCGTTTGCCCCCTATCCCAATTAAAAACAATGTAAAGTAAAAATAAGATAGGTTGTTCTCCCTTCCGTTTAATACAATCATTTTTATATAAATAGATAAATATTTCGGACATCTAACACACGACGCCATCTAGTCCCAAACTAAGCAGAGCTTGTGTTATGGGTACTATAATAGTATATAGTTACTTTTCACATAAAATCAATCTGATTTATTATTTCTTAGAATAATCAATACTCAAAATAGTCACTTCGAAAAATTTAAATGGCAATTTTCCTAGAACAACAAATCAAATGTTCTTCATCCACATATTGTTTAGTTAAAATAAGACTTCTACATAATAAGAAAAAACACTGTATCGTTGTATAATAGGTCTTTACCTATGAAATTGCCGTTTTGTATGCAATAAGTGAAAGTACTTATTTTTTCAAGTATCTGTTATTCGAAGTAATCACCCATACAGTCGACGCATCTTTGCCAACGCATTTGCAGTTTATTGATCATTATTGATGCATCTTGTAAAAATCAGCTGGACGGGAGGCAACAAACTCTTCAAAGGCATTTTGTAATGTCTATTGGGAATTGAATTTTTTACCCACTAAAAGTTGTCTAAATTTTGGAGAAAGTAATAGTCGGTAGGTGCAAGGTCTGGTGAGTATGGCGGATGATGGAGAGCTTCCAACCCCAGCTCTTGCAGCTTGGAGACTGTCTGTTGCGAACTGTACCAAATGATGTTGTCAGTTCAATTCCCGAGAGGCAGTACAAAATGCCTTTGAAGAGTTTGTTGCCTCCCGTCCAGCTGATTTTTACAAGAAGGGCATCAATAAACTGCCAATGCGTTGGCAAAGATGCGTCGATTGCATGGGTGATTACTTCGAATAACAGAAATAAAAAAGTTTGAAAAAATAAGTACTTTCACTTATTGCATACAAAACGGCAATTTCATAGGTAAAGACCTATTATACAGATTGTTAACCAAAAATGTGTAGTATACCTTTCTATGAAATAAGAACGCCGCCGTGTTCACAAAAACAATTTTTGAGAACACTTCAAGTACTAATTTACATTCATAATGGGGTCACAATTCTGTCCTAATCTATTTCTGGTAGCAAGACGTTTCTGACGAAGTCGTAATTCTAACCTAACCTATTTTGGTCGCAGTTGCGTATTGTTTTCTGGTGGGCTCGCAATTCTAACTTAAAGCTAACCAATTTTTCTGGAAGCAGTTCGTTTGTGACGGGTCTATCCTGGCATTTCATTAATCTTATTTTAATTATAACATTATGATTAGCATAACGTCTATTTTCGCATTTTCGTTTAAATGCAATCAATATCTACTATGAAAAAATACACCGTACTAACAATATGTGCGTTTTGAAATAATTCAGTTGTTTGATTACTTTTCTTTTTTGTGTTGGATCTACCATCTCGATCCACCAGTGCAAGTGTATCGTACAGTAATATGAATTCATTGTAACTCATTTATTTATTTATTTAAACTGTATGCATAGATATTGCAAAGCGGACTTAATGCCGTTGGCTCATCCTAATTTTTCCATTGTCATATTCCAATTTATTCTCCATATTTTGTTGTCTATATAACTACATTAATACAACACGAAGTCAAGTAACATTTATCAGAAGGAGTACAAAAACATTTTCCAATCGTGTTGATCAACCAATCTCGATTTAATTTTTTGTTTGTTAGGATTCGACCAGTGTTACATAACAACGTTACCTAATGTGTTATGTAAACTGCACTCGGTTTCACATAAGTTTGTATTAAGAAACAGGTCCATCAACCAATCCAAACTATGAACAGTGAACAATCTTGCTGTGGCGATTAGAAAGACGTAGAACATTGTTAGAATGTTTAATTTGTCTATTAAAGAGTAATTATCAGGTGCTAAGCTAGTTGGAGACTTTTAATAAAATCTATATCTGGACGCATTCCCCTGGGATTCCCCCCCACAATGGACTATGCGTTGTAGTATACGCCACATCGAAGTCTCCAAGTTTAGGTATATAAGAAACCTCGAAGACGCTTCTATTCCGGTTAGGCAAAAAGCAGACAGTGTAATGGTTTCTGCATCTGCTAATCTAATACTATCGTCTCTTAGCAACAAAGAGGAAATGAGCCGCTGTGTAGATAACGGCTGCCACGGAACCGTCCCGTACATCCAGCCAATTTGGACGGGGAGGAACGTAATAGGGTCCGGGTTCTATTTGTCTTTCTATTATTAATAAATATATGTGTATGTTAAAACAAATTTAAATTTCTAATTATATGGATACTCGAGTTTCCCTAAAGCAGCAATATTGTCCTGAAACCCCCTTTTTTGCAAGAATAAAGAAATTAAAATTATTACTGGAACTTGTATTATTGAAAGCATTGAACCTAACTAGTAATGCTCCTTTAGACGATAATGCCATGATTTTGTCCTTTTTTTGAAGACACTACTGATAGCAGTATTGGTTCAAGACTGAAAGAATATGTATGTTAGCACGGAGATAGAATTTAGTTTATTTGCTATAGAATCTTTTCTCTAGGGAAAAATGATCGAGGAAAATGATGACATTGATATTTTTGAAGCCGCAAACAATAGAAAGATAACCTATTTTGTATTAAACTGGTGGAATTTCCACATGCTCCTAGCTTGTATATTCCCAAGCAATATCCGAAGGAAATTTACACCTTGACAACAATACAAAGGTAAATTCAACATTGGGAACATTTTGATATAAACAATAAAATCTACAGAACTGTTCTTCCCTATGCTGCTTTAGTCCGTCCACCAGTGCTGCTTACCCCCTGAAGGAAGGAACTCTTGTAAATAGACTATACGGGCTCATAGAGATATAGGCTAAACACTACACTCGCAGACCGATCACTGGTGAACGGAGGTCAACTAGAGGCGAATGACCTCTTTTACAACAATAAATAGTAAATTTACTCACGGCATTCCGTACACGCCACTCCGTTTTACAATTCAATTCAAACCAGAAACCCGAGGCGGATTTGAGAATCCGTACTACACGCCCGGGTGATTGTATCACTTGGGAGGATTCGCACGTATACAATTACGACGCGATTACAAAACACTCGTTTATATATTAAGCTTATCAAACAGTGGCCGAAACTATTCATACACTGAAGCTACACAGTGAAAGGCCTCCAGTAGGCTCCACAAGGTTGGCCTGAGCCAAGATAATTTCCGGCCAGACACCATCCGCACGGTGTTATTTTCGAACAAATCCCTTTTAGAAATTAATAAGCTGACCCGCGCCAACTATTTCTTTTTCTTTTTTAAAGTAATAATTTTTTTTTATTAATTTTTCATTGTTTATGCAATAAACAATTTGTTATAAACAAATAAATTTTAACCTTATATTTTTTTTTCTTATTCTACTTATTTTTACAAAAACAGACATGATTTTGTTTTTTTTTTAGTTTTTTTACAATTCTTTTTTATTTTTAACTATACGTTGTCCGTATTGTCGTCATTGTTAAGGATGAAAAACCAGGTAATAATGACGAAATAACGGACAACGTATATTTAAGTAGAATAAGAAAAAAAATATAAGGTTAAAATTTATTTGTTTATAACAAATTGTTTATTGCATAAACAATGAAAAATTAAATAAAACATTTTTTTTATTACTTTAAAAAAGAAAAATAAATAATGATTTAAAAAAAATGGTTACCTAATATTAATTAGAAGTGGGAGAAAATATTGTTAATCAACAAATGCGTTTTCAAGCTATATTTTTTTTTAATAAACGGTTTTTTTTAAAACATCATAATTATCATGAAGTGTTACTTTATCAAAAAAATTTATTAAAGTATCTCATAAACAACGCAATTTTTTATAACAATTGTTTAACAATGGGTGATAAAAATTGTTAAAAATCATTTTTAGGTAGCTTCTGATCAAAAAAAAACGGATCAATAATAATATTTATAAAAAACATTTTTTTTTTTCAATGTTTAATAGAGCTTTATAATTTTTCACCTTGGTAAATTGTTAATAACAAAACGAAAATTATCAATTTATTAATTTTTCCAACGGGAATCTATTCGAAGACCTTTGAAAAATAGCTCCACGAAAGGAAAAAAATCTCAGATTAATAGTTAAACAATTATCGCACTTACAATGTTAATGTTCGTGCTAATTGAAAAATTAAAATAATTGATAATTAATTAATGAATAACTTATTGAAAATTCGCGATAAAAGTTTTTGGACCACGGATTATTGTTCATTGGTCTATCTTGCAGACGCCTGATTTTTTTATTTTTTTATTTTCATATTTAATAGGTTTAAATAATATTTATTCATTGAAGGTACGACGGAGGCGTGGCTTGTGCAAGCCGGCGTACCCATTTTCAGGCGTATTTTCAACCCTCTGGTTATATTATAAATATTGGTCCAACAATTCCGAGAGTCAAAAATGTTTTTTAGGAAATTTCCTCCTCTTTTGAATCTTTTTTCAAATTTAAAAAATCTTAATTAACTTTTGAGAAATTGGCAAAAAACTAAACCCCATTTTGTGTTTTTAGTTAATTGTTAATAACTTTTGCAATTTTTACAAGCGCAACTTCATTTTTTTCAAAAATCATGTAGATGCCATTCCGAATCGAATGACACCTCAATCACGATTTTTTGGAGACTGCTGAAAAAAGTTGACCAAAATAGTACATTGTTCACCGAGGGAGGAAAGGGACCGATTACTAGCGAGGGAGCAGTTTGTGGCCCGAAGGCGCAGCCTAGGGCCACACAACTCCCGAGGTAGGAATGGGACTTTCACCCGAGTGCTACACAGTGCTTTATACTACACCTGTGAGGAACATTTAAAGACTTGTATTGTAGAAAGTATTTAAATCAAAACGTAAGACACCATGTTAGTGTAAGACACAATTTAGCTTAGAATTTGACCGATATTTCGCGCTTCTTTTGTTTTTTTTTATTCTTCACAAAAGGATGTCAGTGGCACGGAGATTCCATATTTTAATTATATGAAAACTCCTTGGGCAGGCGCGCGCCATAGATAAGATAACACATGAGAAATGAAAATTCATACAACTTTCTCTCCCGCTAAAACACGTTAGAAATGGATTTTCATACATTTTTTCCTCCCGCTTATTTAGGTCAAGGAAAAGACTAACGTTCTCTTTTCATTTTCAGGGAATAATGACTACTGTTCCGATCAGGTGTAGTATAAAAGCTCTTGTTAACTAGACTATTAAGAAATTCTTACCGGCTATATTTATATAATATACGTACCTATAGCTATTTCCTGGTTACGTGTATTTATTAATTAAAATTGTTAATACATTTTTGTACATGTGAGGGCCATGCTTCAGAACTAATAGATCGGCTTACAGTAAACAAATATGGAACTTAAAGATGATGTATCGTCCGTCTATCGTAAAGCAATATTAATCATACTATATCACACTATAATTATAAAGGCGAAAGTTGTGTGTATGTTTGTTACTTCAAACTATTGAACGGATTTGGATGAAACTTTACAGTAATATAGTTTATACATCAGAATAACTCAACATAGGATACTATTTGCCGCGATAATCGACATACACGCGGGCGGAGCCGCGGGCAACAGCTAGTTTAAAATTTTCCAGACGGACATTGAACGGATTTGATGACATTTTATTGCAAGTATAAGTTTTCAATAATCTTCCGTCTCAAGTTGTTGTTACATGAACTTTGTTATGAAGATCCAACTTAAGCATATTACCTACTGCAAACTAGTGAATTAAATTAAAGCGATAAAGGGATTGATAAAGGGATTGCCAATTACGAAGAGATTCGTCAAATGGACTTTAGAAGCCTTTTTTATGTATGGCCCTGCCAAAATGACTACTCTGTCTGATGGATAGCATAAGCAGAATTCAAGAGAGGTGGTCTGCATACTTATTGAAGTGCAAGAAAAGAACTACTTTAAGTCGGTTTTCTCTAAGGTCATTGCCATTTTGGTCGAAAATGTCCATTTGCACCAAGCCTCTCAATTGAAAAAACTTATTTTTTGTTTCTGACATAAGAAAAGTTTGTTTCGTTCATGTTTCTTTTGTTCTATTCATGGCAATGTGCATTCAAATTATTTCAATAGGATCAATGTGCTTAAAGCGTGAAAGCCTATCGAACTAGTAACTGAAGTCACTTACACATTTATAATATTTGTTAGGCCAATAAAGCCACAGTTTTGCACTGAATACTGAAACTTTGTTATAGTTTTCTTGTTTAATAACTCGTGTTTACAGAAAACGACATACCTGTTAGCAAAGCATTTTCATAACTAAGTAAAGAACACCAGTGTGTCCTATTTCATTCAAAGCTGTTTATGCGTGAAAGAGGAACCTCCGTCCTCACAATTTTCGCCTTTTTAGTACTACAGTAAGGTCCTGTGTAGTCCTGGTTGGGGCAATACATTTGACTGGTGAGGATACCGCAACATATTGCAACACCTACGGTACTTCCATTTCAGGTGCACCGTTGTGGTTTTAGGCTCTAGGCTAACTTACACTGGCGCAGAGTCGAAGCGACGACATGTTTTCTCCTACAGCATATTCATCTCTATTTTTCCACCATTAAGGTACAAAATTGTGATAGGGAAATTCGCTCGCGCGTCTGCGCGATACGATTAGCCGAGGGGAGGCGCGCGTTGCCGTACATTACTCGCGCGCTGTGGCTGTGACACGTCGAGTTCACCTGAGACGCAGGCACGCAGCATCGCGCCGCGACGCGCGTCTTCACGCGTTGTAGTTGTAAACACGCAACTCGACTCTGCGTTAATCCGAATTGAGCCATAGTCGCTTTCTATGTGCCGCTTTAGGGTTATCAACGGGAAAAAGTTGGCAACGCGTGCTATTTATTGACTATTTTTAGATCTACAGAAATGTAATGATGATAACTCTTCACCTCTCGAACTACGTATAACAGGCGTAAGAAAATAAATCAAGACAACTTGCAGTAAGTGTATTGTTTATTTAACATTTTTGAAATTGCGATTATTAAAATTCTAAAAGATTATTGCCCGAATCTTTAATTTTATTATTTTTAAATGTAAGTAACGTCGATTTTTTAATACATACAATAATTTAGCGGTTTAAACAAGTTTCTTGAGCTACGAACAACTACACGCGAAATATAATAATTTTTAATACAAAGTTTATTTCTATAAAGCGGTTAACAAAATTTTAATAATTTTGTACCTACCATTGAGTTTGATCTTGATAACCTTGAAGTCGCGATTTACCAATGATGTACTTTTATTGATAATTATGTGTCAAATATTTGTATCAACTATACAAGATGCGTTTTTCTGCAGATTCTTTCGCTACAATATCACCCCTTAAAATCAGTGTAATACAATTCATAAAAAACGAGTGTTGATTTATACTATAGAGGTATTTTCTCGTAACGTGTTTTTGAATTGATTTCATTGAGAATCGTAAATAATTATGTATTTTAAAATGAAATATTTTCATAATATATCGTTTAAATAATCTAAAAAGCTAAAAATAGTTTTTAAACTACCTATTAATAAGAAATGGATTTTATTTTGAATTATAATTATTCTAAACTAACAAAATGCCAGTTTTTTTTAAATAAAAAATAATAGGTATTGCTTTTTTATTTTAAAATATAACTGACAAAATTGTGACAACAATCAAATTGAATGAAAAAAAATATTATACCCCTTGTTTTGTTGTTTAAATAATTCATAACTAACAGATTAGAACAATTAAAAATTACTTTATTATATATAGTTTCTAAAAGGTCTAAAAAGTAAAACACAAAGCGAAATTATTTTGAGACCTTTTGTTTAACAATTATCGAACTTACAATATTAATCAATACAAAATCTGTTCCCAATGATGTCATTTATTGACAAAGACTCATTCATATATTTTTTTAATTTTCTTTTCTTTCTCTTTTTTTTTTAAATTCCTCTTGCACCAACGGTTTTTGAGTTATTACCAAAAATGTAAACCCCCTTTTTATGGCACCTTTAATCGTTTAAAACTTTTGAAATTGTATATTTGCGGGTTTGAAATTTTCGCACATTTTTCTAAACTTCATGACGACTTGAACAAGTTACGGCATGTATATTAATTCAAAGTATCAACAATTAACATGTTTTTTATTTACTACACTTGCTTAAATGACTAAATAAATGTAGAGCGAACTAGCTACCAAATAATTACAACACAGATAACAGAATTGATTTATTATAAACAACTAGAAGTTGCCGACGGCTCCGCCCGCATGTATGTCGGTTATCGCGGCAAATAGTAGCCTATGTGTTATTCTGATGTATAAGCCATATATCACTGTGAAATTTCGTCCAAATCCGTTCAGTAGTTTTTACGTGAAGAAGTAACAAATATACACACGCACAAACTTTCGCCTTTATACATTAGTGTGATTACGTTTCGGAATAGAAAACAAGCTTATCAAACATGTTTATCTTTATTGCATGCATATCTCAATAATACTCTGTGTGTCACTTTGCTTTTAAAACGAATTCACAGTTTCGGACCTTTGGATTGAAACATTTGTTTTAAAACGATAAAAAAAGTCAGCTCCATTCGAGCTGATTATGGGGCATTTCACGTCAAACGGACAACGAAAAAAAATGAGGTCCTGAATTTTGTTTATACTCTGGTCAGTTATACTTCCAGAAGACGTGGATGTGTACACACAATATTTTTTTCATATGATGCTTTATTGCCAAGTTATGTGCTTTTAAAAATTTACTAAAAATGAAATCTGTTATTTTTGGATACTTATTATTTGCATCAATTAATTTGTAAAAAAAACTAAAAAGTATTGTTTCGTATAGTTAAATACACACATCAAAAGTGTCTAGGGATCAACATATGTGTCTAGGGATCAACATATATTTTTGCAATAACTTTTCTCCTGATTGATATTAATTAAAATTTTCTTTAAGGATTCATCAAATAAAGTGTTTTCGTTTGTCACAGTAACGATAAACCAAGACACTTTTGATGTGTGTAGTTAAAATTTTGTTTTTTTTAATCGAATTCTAAATTTGATTTTTTTTGCTACTAGTACTTTTTTTTTTTTTTTTTTTTTTTTATGTTTGGCCTGCCAAAATGACTCTACTCTGCCTGATGGAAAGCATAAGCAGAATCCACGAGTAGTGGCCACCATACTCATTGCGAATACAACAATGCAGTATGGCGACCCACACTATGGCGGCCTAGTGATGCTTGTGCATCATTGGGCCTACTATTACTACTTTTACTAGTGCAAATGGTAAAATTGATTTTTTTTTAATAAAACTCTCCATTTTAATTAATACTGTTTTACTCTCAATTAATAAAACCACTCTAAGGCCTAAACTATTGGAGATCACGTTTTAATTTTTTTTGTGAAGAATTGCTACATATAAAACTTTAATTCAAGATTTAAAAAAAAAAAATGTCGAAGTTACTCAAAAATCGATTTGAAATGTTCACTTCCGGTTTACTATACGTAAAAAAATTCAAATTTAGAATTCGATTAAAAAAAACAAAATTTCAACTATTTAACTATAAGAAACAATACTTTTTAGGTTTTTTTACAAATTAATTGATGCAAATAGTAAGTATCCAAAAATAACAGATTTAATTTTTAGTAAATTTTTAAAAGCTCATAACTCAGCAATAAAGCATCATACGAAAAAAATATTGTGTGTACACATCCACGACTCCTAGAAGTATAACTGACCAGAGTATAAACAAAATTAAGGACCTCATTTTTTTTTTCGTTGTCCGCTTGACGTGAAATGCCCCATATATGAGAGATATATTGAGAATGTCTTCTTAAAAAGACTCATCAACACTTTTTGGCCCGATCCGCGAATCCACTCAACACCTCTTAATCAGCACTCGTAAAGGCTGAGCGCTAGGCCAGCGAGGCCAAATATAAAATATATATTTTTGCCCATAGTTCCCCAGAAATTTCATATTATATTTAAATATCATAGTGGTTACAAAAAAATAATAGTGATATAATAGTAAAGCCAACGTGAAAATATTGCAATGTATTTATTTACACCTACATACCTACTTTTAACTATTTTATTAGACGAAACTTCGAATATTTGATCGAAGAGACGAAACTATAAAACTGATTTTCAGGTTTTTTTAACGTGTACTTTGCTGGCGTACCTAAGATAGGATAGTTAACATCACGCTACGAGCCGAGCATAGTTGATAAGAGACGCAGACAAAGTTGTGTGGGTTAGCTAGTCTATCTATTATATGTATTCTCGTGTCACGTTGTTGCCCATTATGAACTCCGAAACTATGTAACCGATTTTCACGTTTTTCTTTTTTAAGGTTTGCTAGCGTTCATAAAATAGAATAGTTAACATCTCGACCAATAGGAGCTGAACAAGAAATTAAAAGACACGCAGACACATTTGCGTAGGTAGCTACCCTATTATATATAATTCTCGTGTCACGTTGTTGCTCACGATGAACTCTGAAACTATCATACCGATTTTTTTTGAGACTATATTTTGCTGGCGTGCCTAACATAGAATAGTTAACATTACGCTTAGCCCACTAAAAACCGAGCAAGATTGAAAAGACGCAGACGAAGTTGCGGGGGTCAGCTAGACTATCTATACTAATATTATAAAGCTGCAGAGTTTGTTTGTTTGTTTGAACGCGCTAATCTCAGGAACTACTGGTCCGATTTGAAAAATTATTTCTGTGTTGGATAGTCCATTTATCGAGGAAGGCTATAGGCTATTTTTTATTTTCAAAAAAATACGGATCCGTAAGAAAATTGCTATTTCGTAACCCAAGGTGTGAAATCGAAAACCTATTTTTGCGTGCGCTGCAATAACTATTGACAATAGAACAAAATAATGTATTACGAGTTTGTAGGTCTCATTAAGATCTACAAAAAAGTCCGCGAGAGCATATATCTAACCATCATGGTTTAGTTACAATAACCGCTTTTGTGTTCAAAAAAAATATTAAATCGTCTGAAGAAAGAAACTACGTTAAATGTGTATCGTAATATAATCCTTATCCAAATTAAGCATTATGTTATCAAGGGTATTTATTTAGAAGTAAAATACTTTTTGTTTCATCCCGTTCGGACATTTCGTTTAGAGGTTATCACGAGTATAAGACGCTTATGAGTTGGCACCTAATAATGAGTTATTTGCTAAAGAGTTTTTATCAACATAATACCTAATATTAATATTTATCCAAATAAATGTGTTGTTGATTATGAGTATTAGATCTTAGAAGAGTATAATAAATGCATCTATACTAATATATAAAGCTGAAGAGTTTGTTTGTTTGTTTGTTTGAACGCGCTAATCACAGGAACTACTGGTCCAATTTGAAAAAATATTTCAGTGTTAGATAGCCCATTTATCGAGGAATGCTATAGGGCTAGGCTATATATCATCACGCTAAGACCAATAGGAACGGAGCACCAATGAATAATAATTCTCGTGTCACGTTGTTGCTTACGATGAACTCCGAAACTATGGAACCTATTTTGTTTTTTGAAAATGTGTACTTTGCTGGAGTGCTTAAGATAGGATAATTATTCAACATCAGGTTTAGAACCAATTGGAGCAAACATGATTGAAAAGACACGCAGACCAAGTTGCGTGGGTCAGCTAGTAGTTTTCATATTTTTTTCCGATTATTATCCTAATCAGTATCTTTAGAATGAACGGCTTTTTCTGTATCTACAAATGCGGTAGTTCTTGTGCCTCGTACCTACTGAGCCATGTGTGTGATTTACTCACTTGGTACTTTTTTAGTTTTAATAAGAAAAGCGTCTTCAAGGACTTAAAGAGAAGTTATAATTTTTTATAAGTAGCTCAACTAAAAACTAAAAAAATATAACACTAATATTATAAAGGAAAGTTGTGAGTGTGTATTTTTGTTACTTCTTAACGCGCAAACGGCTGGACCAATTTGGATAAAATTTGGTATGCAGGAAGCTGACACCCAGGATTAACATATAGGCTAATTTTTATTGTATTTATTACTAAATATATATCACATCACATTATCACAGTAATATAGGTGAAAGTTTGTGAGGAAGTTAGGATGTTTGTTACTCTTTCACTTAAAAAGTACTGAACGGATTTGCAAGGAACTTTACAGTTATATAGCTTGTATATGAGAATAACACATAGGCTACTATTTGCCGCGATAACCGACATACACGCGGGCGGAGCCGCGAGCAAAAACTAGTAAACTATGTGAAGATTACAATAAATATTAAAAAAGTGGACTAAATTAATTATGTATTATGGCTTACCTTTTGCCGTCAAACATTCAAATGCAACCGTGCAGCTTGGAGACTGTCTGTTGCGCAGTATGGGGTCACGCGTTGTCGTGAAGCAGCTGCAAGAGCTGGGGTTGGAAGCTCTCCCTCATCCGCCATACTCACCAGACCTTGCACCTACCGACTATTACTTTTTCCAAAATTTAGACAACTTTTTAGTGGGTAAAAAATTCAACTCCCGAGAGGCAGTACAAGATGCCTTTGAAGAGTTTGTTGCCTCTAGTCCAGCTGATTTTTACAAGAGGGGCATCAATAAACTGCCAATGCGTTGGCAAAGATGCGTCGATTGCATGGGTGATTACTTCGAATAACAGAAATAAATTAGTTTGAAAAAATAAGTACTTTCACTTATTGCATACAAAACGGCAATTTCATAGGTAAAGACCTATTATTAGCGAAGTTTTTCCAAAACCTCTTCTACATTTATTATGTATACATTATGTATTATGTATATATTATCTTGAATAACAAGTAGTGTGGGACGCTCTCTGGCCAGATGGCGGGACGACTTACGTAAGAGGGCTGGCAGCGACTGAATGCAGAAAGCAACAGACCGGGCTCTGTGGTGTTCCTTGGGAGAGGCCTATGTCCAGCAGTGGACTGCAACGGGCTGATGATGATGATAACAAATAACTATTATTTTTTACTTAATCTATCTTAATACATAATTGGAGAGCCTTATGTCTTTTTTTAAAGACAACTCCCGCATTAGGATACATCCTGTGTCGCGGGGACTTTACAAACATACATGAAACGGACACAAATAATACCCAGACTCCAACAACAATTTGGGATCACACAAAGTGTTGTCCCACGTGGGATTTGAACGCACAACACTTGGCGCAATATAAAAGCAGTGTGGCGACCGATTAAACCACTAGGCCAACCGTGCAGTCAAATATCTCTAGCAGAGGACTGCGATAGACTGATGATGATTATGATGAATATTAAATTAGTACGTTATTTCAATCTACATTATATACATAAAATATATGCTTTTCAAAACGCGATATCGGAACAAACTGTGGACATAATTGAAACCAGTCGACCGTGTTATCAGCAGCTTGCGTGTCATTGATTTTCAAGGCGTTATGTAACTATGTGCTGTGCACAATATTATAAATATTTTCCCACCAGTTATCAATCACTACTGATATGCGAACGTTATCAGTGCGCAAATTGCAACTCCCGCATATGACCTATGATTTAGGAGTCAATTATTATCTTACATTGCAAACGCTGGCTGAAACCTACGAGATACAAAGGTCCGCGATGGTGCCGATGGTATATGTCCATCTCTTAGGGATAACCCACAGTAACCATTTCTATTCCTTTCTTTTTACGAGAAATAATGGCTTTTTTACGATTCACCGTCGATCAGCCGTCTTGGGCAGATCATTATTCCGCCTGGTCTGTGGACGCTCTACGCTACGTTTGCCGAGACGCGGTCATTACTCACGAACCCGTTTAGCCCAACGGTTATCGGTTCTACGGCAAATATGGCCAGCCCGCTGCCACTTCAGCTTGCTAATCCTATGGGCTATGTCGATGACCCTGGTTCTTTGCCGGATCACCTCGCTTCTGATACGATCCCTTAGAGAAACGCCGAGCATAGCCCTCTCCATAGCACACTGAGCGACTTTAAACTTGTGGACCAGCCGTACCGTAACCGTAAGTGTCCACGTTTCGGCTCCGTATGTCATTACGGGTAGGACGCACTCATTGAAGACTTTCATCTTTAGGCACTGTGGGATCGACGATGAAAAGACCCGACGAAGCTGCCCAAACGCTGCCCAACCCAGCTGGATTCACCTGTTCACCTCGTTCTCAAAGTTGTTTTTACCTAACTGCAAAGTCTGCCCGAGGTACACATATTTCTGAACAACTTTGAGAACGGCGCCGTGTACCGCAATCGGTTCCGGTAGTACATATTCATTGAACATGACCTTGGTCTTGTCCAAGTTCATCCGTAGGCCGATGCGTACAGAAGAGTCAGCCAGGTCGTTCAGCATCTGTTGTAGGTCCTGCAGCGTCTCTGCCATGATGACGATGTCGTCTGCAAATCTCAAGTGAGAGATGTATTCGCCATTGATGTTGATGCCGCGTCCTTTCCAGTGCAGCGTCTTGAAGAAGTCCTCCATTGCATTTGTGAACAATTTCGGGGATATGACGTCCCCTTGTCTCATTCCTTGATGCAATGGTATGGGTCTTGTATGCTGATTCTGTACTTGGACGGACATAGTGGCGGCTTCGTAGAGACATCTCAACACTTGGATGTATCGTCAATCCACTTGGCAACGCTGCAGGGACTCCAGAACAGACCGGGTCTCGATCGAGTCAAAGGCCTTCTCATAGTCCACGAATGCTAGACACAGGGGCTGATTATACTCTTCGGTCTTCTGTATAATCTGCCGCACTGTGTGGATGTGGTCTATGGTGCCATATCCGCTCCGAAACCCAGCCTGCTCCGGTGGTTGGAATTCGTCGAGTCTTCGCGCAAGACGGTTCGTGATGACTCTTGAGAACAGCTTGTAGACGTTAGGCTTAGAAGGGAAATGGGCCGGTAGTTCTTCAACCTGGTCTTATCACCCTTCTTGAAGAACAGGACGACCACATTCCTACTCCAAGCCTCTGGAGTTCTCCCTTCGAACAGGACAGCGTTGAAAAGCTTTTGGAGCTCCCTCAGTACGGGTTTACCTCCGGCTTTCAACAGCTCTGTAGTAACGCCGTCCTCTCCAGGGGCTTTTCCATTTTTTAGCTGTCCAAGAGCCATCTCGATTTCGTCAAGGCTGACTTCTGGCAGATCTTCAGTATAATGGCGTGTTAATGTAGCTCTAGGGTCCTCATTTTCGGGATCAGGTCGAGATGCATGCAAAGCGTACAGACTGTCATAGAAGCTTTCCACTTCCGAAAGTACGGCCGGCTTAGAAGCAACGACTTCTCCACTTGCTGTGGTCAACTTCGTCAGGTGGCTTCTTCCAAGAGATTGTACGAACACTTTTGTCCTCCGATTCTGCTCGATTGCTCTTTCGATCGAAAGGGTGTTGGAGCATCGGAGGTCGTGTCGTACAAGCTACTGATCTCTTGGTTTAGAGTCCGCTTTGCCGACGAAGTGACAGGTGGGTTCTCACGTCGTTCCCTCATTAGCCCTAGTGTCCTCTCTGAAAGCTTCGACTTCCTGCTTTTACGCTGCATTTGATAAAATCTCGTACCTTCATCCCTGAGGATCCGAATCACATTTTCAAGGTTCTGGTTTACGTCTCTTGTGGTTTTCATGGCAGCAAATCGGTTTTCCAGAATTGACTGGATTTTTTCAGATCCCATCGCGGCTTGGAGCAGAGTTGGTCGGAGCCTGGATTTCATCAAACGAACACGTTCAGCCTTAAAGTCGATATTCAGAGAGCCTTAAAGTCGATTTTCAGAGAGCCTCGGACAAATCGGTGATCACTACCGGTGTTAAAACTATTGATCACTGAGACGTCTCTGAATATGTGCTTTCTGTCCGTCATGATGAAATCGATCTCATTTTTGGTCATAGCGTCGGGACTTTGCCACGTCCACTTTATTTGGGGCCGCTTTTTGAAGAATGAGTTCATCAAAAACAGCCCTTCCTGAGAAAGTTGACGAGCATTTGCCCCCTATGGTTCCTGCTTCCAATTCCATGGGATCCTATTACCGATTCGCTGCAAGTTTGTACTCCCACTTTGGCGTTGAAGTCACCCATAACAACGTTGTAGTGGGTCTTAGTAGTGAAGTGGAGGGCCTTCGATATGTCATCGAACATCTCCTCCACCTCATCGTCCGAGTGAGCCGAGGTCAGTGCGTACACTTGTACTACCTTGAGGCTATACCTCTCAGTAAGCTTGACAATGAGGTACGCCACCCTGTTCGACACACTGGACGTTTCCACAACGTTGCCACAAAGCGACTTGTTTACCAGAAACCCCACGCCACCTTGGGATTGTTGGTCTCCCTCGCGGATGTACATCAGGTGGCCTGAGTTGAGGGTTATGGTATCCTCCCCCTCTCTTCGGACTTCAAATAACCCTAAGATATGCCACCCAATCTTCCCAAGTTCCACCTCAAGTTGTGCCAGATGCGAGTCGAGCCGTAATCAATATGGCCCTTTACAGTTTGTAATTTAAATGAATATATTCGAAGATATTACAAATTTAAAATGCACGAATCGTGTCGTTGGTGGTTGCATCTGAAATCCACCCGTGCGAAGCTGGGGCGGCTCGCTAGTTATTAATAAACTTAGAATTTTCGTATTCATGTAATGTAACTGCACGTATTATTAAATAACAGTGCTTCTAGAATGAGAACTGAAATTTAGGAGTAATTTAAGTTCTACAGTACAATTCCACTTTTGTTGTCAAGCAATCCAATTTTGGTAGAAACTAAAGAGGATTAGGGAAACCTGTTCGCAGACTCACCTCTCTCGAACATAACATATTTCCTTTGTGCGTACAGACTCATATTAAACTATTGTTGTGCCAACTATTATTTACCGGATAGGTCTGGAAATTCAGAGAACCTGCAATAATTAACCCTGTTACAACTCCTTTGTACTGATTTAAACATCGTTTAAGACAAAATAATAGATCTTAAAAAGGATTAGAACATTTGTACTAAAAATATGGCATTTTGAACAACGTTTTAGTCTCAAACTAAAACACGAGACTAGAGCAAATATTAATATAAACATTTCTTTCTACAGGAGTTACCTGAACTTCATGACCGAGGAGCTGAAAGATCCATTCGTGAACCTTCCGCGCGCTATCTACGTGTCCCTGCCGATGGTTACCGGTATTTATCTTTTGGCCAACCTCTCCTACCTGGCAGTTCTTGGACCTGTCGGAGTGCTGGCTACCGAGGCTATAGCTGTCGTAAGTATTATATTATGAAACTAGCTGACGCAACCTCGTTTACGTCTCCTATTGCCCGTAGCGTAATAATTTTCCCCCGTTTTTGTAACAATCTTCATTGGTGCTTCACTCCTATTGGGTTTAACGTGATAATATAAATCCTATAGCCTTCCTCGATGCTATGGGCTATCTAACACTAAAAGAATCTTTCAAATCGGACCAGTAGTTCCTGAGATTAGCGCGTATAAGCAAACAAAATCTTCAGCTTTATATATTAGTATAAGATACGGTATGTTTGATTTATTAAAAGTCCAAGTCTGTCATGGTACTTTGAAATTGCTTAATATTTATGGGTTGAGGAGGCCTGAAGGCTGTCGCTCTGAGTAAAATCGAAATTAATCCGAGTTGTACTAGCTAGACTGATAGCCGATAGCCTATTGGGCTTAACGTGATAATATAAATCCTATAGCCTTCCTCGATGCTATGGGCTATCTAACACTGAAAGAATCTTTCAAATCGGACCAGTAGTTCCTGAGATTAGCGCGTATAAGCAAAAAAAATCTTCAGCTTTATATATTAGTATAAGATACGGTATGTTTGATTTATTAAAAGTCCAAGTCTGTCATGGTACTTTGAAATTGCTTAATATTTATGGGTTGAGGAGGCCTGAAGGCTGTCGCTCTGAGTAAAATCGAAATTTATCCGAGTTGTACTAGCTAGACTGATAGCCGATAGCTAGGTTGGGGAAAAAGACTTAAAGGAGGACAGAGGAGGATGACAATATTTCCATCAAGGGTCTACGAGCTTATAAATAGAACGGTCTGATTTATAACCAGCTAAAATTCAAAATTTAAAAAACTCCCTACTCAAACACTTATCGAGTAATCATACGCCACTGATATTTTTGCAGACATTCTGTTATTCTTCCCCACTTTCACCCCCATAACTTTTAAACGACTCAACCGATTTTCATGAAACATGTCTCAGAACACTCGCACGTAACTCACCTTTCATACAAAAAAAAAACTAAATTGAAATCGCTTCATCCGTTCGCGAGCTACGGTGCCACAGACAGACAGACAGACACGTCAAACTTAAATTTTCTTTAAGGATTCATCAAATAAAGTGTTTTCGTTTGTCACAGTAACGATAAACCAAGTCACCTTTGCATTAATAAAGAAATTTGCCATTTTCCTAATAAAGGGATTTTTGACATTTGAACCACTAACATTAAAGTTCGAAAAAAAGACTGAAATAACAGTTTTCTTTAAAATTTTATTAGGTAACTTAAACAATTAATAATCCGTGTTTCTACCGCGAACACTAACAACACAAGAATCGGTTTGGCATACTCAAAATGAGTTCATCCAAATCACGCTGTGGAATGGCCGCCCATGTTCGTTGCAACAACAAAAAAAGGTCTTCTTGCGACTGGATACCCTCCATATTCGGCAGAGCTCTTCTCTGTAGCATATCCCCTGCATGCTTAATCGGGTTCAAGTCTGGCGACTGAGCAGGCCAGGGCCAAAGCCACATCTCAATCTCAAGAAATCCGCATAAAAATGCTTGATCCCTAGACACTTTTGATTTGTTTATATTACAAAATTCACAATGTGGTACCGAAGGTATACTGAAATTTAATATCTTTATAGGACTTCGCAACAATTTGTCTGGGGGCTGTAAAGTGGGCGATGCCTACGTTGGTCGCTATAGCAATAGTAGGTGGTCTCTCTGTACACATAATGGCGTCGTCTCGTATGTGCTTCGCTGGCGCCCGGAACGGTCACATGCCTGAGTTGCTGGCGCACATCAACTTGAAATGCTACTCGCCATTGCCTTCACTCATCTTCCTGGTAAGTTAATATTTAATTGTATTGCCTGCTGTTTTGTAAGTGTATATTGTGTGATTAAGACAAATCATATAAGGATCTATTTGTGTGTTCTTAGTAGGCCATAAATAAGAAAGAGGTTCTATGTAGGTTCGACTATTAGAATATAGAATTTCGTACTAGAGACAGATTGGACATTAAAGAAGAACATCTTAGGCTTCTTTTTCACGCAAAAACTACTGAACGGATTTGGATGAAACTTTACAGTAATATATCTTATACATCACAATAACACACAGGCTACTTTTTGCCGCGATAACCGACATATCCGCGAGCAGAGCCGCGGGCAACCACTAGTTCTAAATATATCGACGCGATGTATTTGAATGAGCTCAGATTACTAAAGAAAGACAGATAGACCGTAAAGAACACGACGATGAATCTACAAAGTAAATATAAATTAGAAAGCGAATACATTCTCGCGGCAGTGTTCGACAAACCGCCATATTGTGTACACGTCACGAGTGATTTTTAATTTTATTTTCAAAATGCCGTCTTGCGTCATTAAACAGTGTAAGAGTAATTCCCAAAAACAAAAAAAAATAAGATGGAATATCTTTTCACAGGTAAATACAGATTATTTAGTTGCTATAATTATTTATTTACCCGATAATTATATTGTTGTGTCGGAACACAAAACCTCAACCGTAGTTCGACTGTGATACCAGTTTTTGTCTATTTTTTTTTCCCTTCAATTAGGGAAATTACTTATTAGTCCAGATATAAGTGAACCTCATTTCTATATTTAGGGACTTGGTTCCAAACCTCATCTGAAAGTATTCTTTGGTGATTACACTACGATTACACTACATAGCGAAATTGGAAACGAATTCTCGAAATTTAAACGCAAAACGACAATATTACAAAAAGTTAGTGAAAAGTAAAGGTTGCTGAGAGTTTACATAGTATGTAAAAATAACTGAATAAAAAACCATAACATTTAAAGTTTTTTAATATTAAAATATCCTTTTTTCAATCTTCATATTTTTAAAAAAATAGGGACTTTTTTACTGTTTATGGTATTATTACACGCACACAGATGTACGTGTTCCTACAGTGTCGACGCCGGCTGCACGCACACTAAAATAATCAATCGGCCTCATGTTATTTGACAAGAATGTTCCATCTGGATTTCTTTAATAATCTGAGTGCATGAGAATATCGGTATGGTTCCCTCATTTATTAATAGCCTGTTGTTCGTAAGAAATCATAAAAGTCCTTACGCATGGACTGACGCTTTATGTCGTTAAGGCGCGTATCCACCGAAATTGTTGACAATTTCAGTGTTTCCAACTGTTTGCAACTTTTCAGAAAATCGCCAACTTTTGTGTCTACACAATGGAAATAAAAGTTGGCGTTTTTCAAATTCAAATGTAGACTGGTTCCTTCTAGAGCACTAGAAATTTGTAATTCTACTAGCTACTGAGATAATCTTCATAGATCAGTCGTGGTGTGCTCTTGTGTCTAAACCACAAATTAATTTGGAGCGGATATATTACAAGTTTCCGCTGGTTGTCAGTGAAGCGTGTGTCAAAAGTTTGCCTTTTAACAGCACACAAGGAAATCTGCTACAATGCTTTAATCGCTTGACGACTAACTATTTTCAACTTTTAATATAGTAGGTACTATGAATGGAACACTCGAAAACTTGTTCAAGTTTTTTCTAGAGAACTTTTTGAGATGGTCTGAGCAAGCTTCGAAAAAGCTGCTACTGAATAATATCTTTATTTTTCCAATATTACGCCGAATTATAATACTTTTACGATTAAGAGTCTAAAAATACGAAAATTTCTGTTCCTCGGTATTATTTTTCAAAAATAAGTACCTAATAAGGATGCACAGAGCAGTTTTTCCTGTATATTATCATGAAGAATGAGTTATATTTATAAATAGTATGTCTTAGAACTGATTTAATTATATATTTGTAAATTTTCCTTTTGTGCCTGTTTATTATACATATTCCAGCCAGTTTGAGGTAAAATTTTAGTCAAAAGATTAGGTATATGAACACGACAGCATGACTATTCCATCTAAAGTTAATTTAAATTTATAATTATTAATAATACGACTTAAATTGAGAGAGGCCTATGTCCAGCAGTGAACTACAACGGCCTGATGATGATGATGACTTAAAATTACCCACAGAATTTATTTAATATTTTTAGCAACTTTTTTTTTTGTAATATTTAAAAACAAGCTTCTGACAGCTACTTCGCATCTCTGGCAACGAGTATGCCGTTATGATTGGACAAATAGGACTAGCAAAAGTCATATGTTTAAACAATATATCTATACTAATAATATATTATAAACGCGAAAGTATGGATGGATGGATGTTTGTTTGTTACTCTTTCACGCAAAAAGTACTGAACGGATTTGGATGAAACTTTGCAGTAATATAGCTTATACATCAGAATAACACATAGGCTACTAATTGTCGCGATAACCGACATATATTATACGCTGGTGAAGCCGCGGGCAACAACTAGTAATGATATAATTTAAAAAGTATCTATGTTTATCTTTTTATACCAAATTGTGTTATAACGTTATCTTCTTAACTATATGTTAAATACATTGTTTATTTAACTTTATGTTATTTACTAACGTGTTAAAAATCAAAATCGGTTCAGTAGATCCAGAGATTAACCCCTACAACGTCACAAACTTTACCTCTTTATATAATAGTGTACCTAGATATATAGCCTACATTCTTCGTCATAAATACATACAATATACTTCTTAATTGTTTAAGAAATTGAAAAAATATTAAATGAGATCTTAGAATTATTAGTCTATACCGCGTACCTGAGGATTACTCTCCTCGCGAATATAATAATTAGATACTACTACCACTACCTATTCAGTCTAAAATCAAAACTGTACCTAATGGTAAAATTTTATACATAACGCTTTTCGTTCAAATCGCATTCCTGGTTCGATTCGGTCGGCTCAAACCGTTTTATTTCTTTCCCAGATGATAATTTCGATCATAATGCTAATCCCGGATAACCTGACATCTCTGATCACTTACTGCACCGTAGTGGAGGCGTTCTTCACCACCCTCAGTTGCAGCGCCGTGTTGTGGCTCCGCTACAAAAAACCACACCTGGCACGCCCAATCAAGGTACTAAATGAATTAACTGGTGTAATTTTATCTCTCGTTATGTAGACGCATCGTACTGAATCCACATATCCTGTAGTTTTATGTACATTTATCACATATTAACTTGATTATAAACTTAATTATTTTGGAACATTTTCTGCATTGGCCAAGTTACCGGAGCTCAAAACTTCTCTTCTCACCTATATCCGGAGGGAAAACTTAAAGGATGGCAATGTACATGTGACTCTAGAGTTGCAGATGTCCATTGGTGGTGGTATCACTAACCATTACTCATTTGTGCCATAGAAATAATTCTGCTGAGAATATTTTCACTAAATAACAAAATACTTTTTAATATAAATGCAACTAGTGTAGTCCAAAAATATTAAAAAGAAAACAAATCAAAACTTAGATAAAAAGTAATATTAATATATAGGTTCAAACCTGGATGCCAATCGTGTTCGTAACTGTGAGCACGGTGCTGTTAATTGTGCCGATCTTGAGCGAGCCGTGGGCCGTGCTCGCCGGCGCTGGCATGACACTGGCCGGTGTTCCGGTCTACTACGCCTTCATTAAGCACAGGCCGAGGTTCGTTGCAGATGTGTCAAGTAAGTCGTAGTCTCATTATTCGTAAAGTCCATTCGTTTAGATACTGTCGGTGCAATGCAATTGTGGTTATTGTTGTGAAATACGAATTTATACATTCATACAACGGCGTAAACTGTCAAATCATATTTACTTGTGGGTGTACGCCGCAGGCGGGCCCTTTTATTTTATGGCGCTTGCCGCATGTGCGAAGGCGGTGCGATCAAGGTGATCGTATCTAAGCGAATGTATAGTATAGATAAATCTACTCTTAAGCTGGGTATCCATTATGTTCGCGAACCATTTGCGCTCCGCGCTCCTGCAACTGCTCCCATAGTGGATACGTTCACGCTCCGCGCTCCGTGCTCCAATTGGTGGCGGTTTTTGGGCGAAAACAAAGGGGAGCTCAGTGTGTTCGTGGACGCGAGCAACATATCACCTATAGTGCGTACGTGTCGTGTATCACGCTCCACGCTCCGTTAAAATGGAGTGGTAGGAAGAAAAATGTTTATCTTTTATCGGGTTGTATCGAAACTATACTGTGCTGTGGGATCCCCAGGATGAGAATTTTAAAAATAAAAATTTAAAAGACGCCTGGGTGGAAATCTTGTAAATGTCAGATTCCCAAAAGCGAGGAGGGCTTCTATAGTATTCGAGAAGATAATAAAATAAAATATATGCTGCACTAGCCACTAACGGTGACGACATATTTGCTCAATGTTCGCAAGCGGACTGTGGAGCACGCGTGTTTCTATGGAGATGCGCGTGCCGTCTCCATCAGAGCGGCTGCGGGAGCGCGGAGCGCAAACAGTTCGCGAACATAATGGATACCCAGCTTTACGTATTGCGAGCAGACTACGGGTGTCTCCTTTGTTTTTAGGCTGCCATCGCGTATTTCACACAAATATATTAAAATATTTTTCCTGTGAAAACTTTTAAGGAGAAAAATGATAATGAATCATTACAAACCACAATACCACATTCTATGAATTTCTAAACACCATTACAGTAGAGGCCTGTAATAATGATGGTTATTCACACAGTATAGCGCACAGAAACTCAGGATACGGGTATACTAATTTAATAATGTTGTCTGCAGCAAAATTCACCCACGTCTGCCAGAAGTTACTTTTGTCTGCTGTCGAAGACAAAGAAGAATGAACGTGAGATGCAACGTCACTCCTGTATCTCACTCTTACACCATACAATTAGCTTATAAGTTCGGACACTAATATCTAAATGTGTCAATATTACAATTCATATTTATTAAATTAATGATAATATCGATTTCAGAATAAAATGAAATCTTTTATAATATGATTACAATTATTCAGTGGATGAAATTTAGTACTAGGGATGGCTTTTTGGGGTTGCATGTATGTAAGTCGTAAAATTAATGTAACTGTTAATACATTGCTTATAATTATAATGAAAGTTGAAAACTCGAAACTGAAGACAACTAGTTGAGTAAGGAGCTTATATACTAAGGATCTATAAAATTGTGTTTCTTAAATACGTATCCGCTAATAACGGGACTAACACTCAATTACAAATTAAGTTAATTTATAAATCCAGTCTCTACAAAGACGTAAAGATAGTAAGTTGTATTTCTCTAAGACTTTCTATTGATATCATTTGTATTGAAGATAATGAGTATGTTTCTGATCCACAGATCTGGTAAAGAACTCTTTACTATCGATTTACGTTTCCATCGTATTCTCAAAATAAAACTACCCACGTTTCAATTTTTTTTTTACATTTTTGATATAATGAGGTCTTGAAAATAGGTGACCAAAGACGGACGATTATTTAATTTTTTAAATCAAAATCGATACAACATTCAGGTCAGTTTTATTCTAAGGGTGCTATGAGAATGGTACTGAAATATGCTAAGAGTAGGAAAACCAAACGGATATTCCTGAAGAGATTCTACTTTGAGAGAGAAGAGGTTATGAATATATGGTGCTCATGGCAAACAGTATCGGCACTTGAAATTAAAAATTATTCTTAACGATTTGGATTTCTTAGCTCTCAGCTCTCATTAATAATTAAGAATATCCTTAGGATATACAGTTTAACATATAATATGTTTGAGTTAGATATTTATGGTAGGTACCAGTGTTGTTCCACGGTACACGCGAACTTCCCTCGATCCGCGATTTTGTACTTTCTGCACCTAATACTACATGATTAGATTTAATTAGGATAGTACGTATCTGATCCACAGTACAGAATCCTAACTACCGATTTACGTTTTACTTTCTTATTCTCAAATAAAATAAAACTACCCACGTTTCAGTAAAAAAAAAAAAAAAAAATTTTTGATAAGAGGTCTTGAAAATTTATTAAGTGACCAAAGACGGTCTGTTTTTACATCAAAATCGAAACTTCCAGTATTACTATATTTAGGTCACGTTCTATGGGTGCTATGAGAATGGTACTAAAATATACTAAGAGTAGAAATAACAAGCGGGTATACCTGAAGAGATACAACTTTGTATCTCTCGTTCCTATAGGTAAGAGGTTATGAATATTACGGTGCTCATGGCAAGCAGTATCGGCACTTGGAAAATGATTGGATTTCTCAGCTCTCAATAATAATTAAGAATATCGTTGGGATATTATTAGTAAAAATTTAACATAATATGTAATACGTTAGAGTATGATATTTGCGGTACCAGTGTTAATCCACGGTATAGGTGAACTTCTACTACTAGATTCTCAGTAGACGGTAGAATAAGAATATGATTAGACTTAATTAGGATAGTATAAGGTATATCGCTAGGGCCAATTATATGATAATAGGTATTTAGAACGTTGCAATTCACGTTCTAATTACGATATCTATGCATGTTTGTGTCTGTTCCCATTTATATCTATACGGTAATTCCGTTGAGTCGCATTAGTTTATTTTTATGAAACATTACTTAAGCCCGCCCCACGTCATTTGAAGTTTTCGTGCGGAACTCTAATACTAAGCTACTTTCGAGACATCCAAAATTCCATGTAAATTGATCCACCCATGTTAGACATCATCCAGGATAATCAAACAAACAGACAGACAAAAATTTGGTCGTGCTTGCTTAAACAGTAAAATTTAAAAAATTGTTATTACAAAATTGCGAACAGACACTCTAATTTCATATATTAATATTTTTTATCACACTTTCTTTTTAATTTATATGGGATAGTTAATAATAAATGCAGGACCTTTTTTATAGCTTAGTTCTACGACCCCAATTAGAAAATATAGTTCTCGAATTTTTCACCCAACTCTATTGTCAATGGTCCATTTTACAGAGCTTGTATGCTTTTTTCTCTGTAGTATAACTAAACCCCTTAAGACTGATGCCGGTTCATAAGGTTAGTAACTTGATAAGTGAAATGTGATGTTAGTCTTTTTCTGAATTTGGCTGAAATTTTAACATCCGACAGATTTGCCGGTTTTGGATATAAATCTGTGAGGAAGTAAAAAGCGCTGAAACAAAAAGATCAAAAAATCTGGCATCAATATATTTTTTATCCCCTTTCTTTTAAAATATATCTATCAAGAAACTGTCAATAATTGTTTTGGAGGATGCGTGATTTGAATAATATGCGTCCTATGGTACATCTAAATTTCACAAGTTGTTGTACGACTTTCACTCGTATTTTCCTATTATTGTCTTTTAGTTGAAGTCTAAGTCATAATGTTTGCTTTCTTTATGAATTTAAATCAATTTATTTTTGTTTATGCATTATCAAATTCCAAGCATTAACTTAATTACTCTAAACTAAAAAAGGAGATGGCGGATGGGTATTGAATGTTACGTATATTGGACAGACATTAAATTAAATGAATCACAAACGCAATAACCTAAAAACAATTGGAAAACTGATTTTGCCAAACTAAAATCTGATAAAACTTGACATTCTGGCAACAAATAGTCCTAAAAAAATAAAACATTGCATTAGAATTTTTGGATACATATTCGTAAATATTAAAGCACACTAGCTGTCAAAGAGAATCGCGGTTCAAGACTAGCTTGCTTTTTTGAAAAATTAAAATATTTTAAAGTGTTTCTAAAAATTCCAAATTGTGCCTTAAGTCTGGGTTAAATACTTGTGCCAAAGTAGATTTTTGATTAACTTACACTGTTTGAAGGTAAAGTTTTCAATTTCTAATGAATTGGGAGAGTTTTGAATGAACCCTTCTTGAAATAAAAATGTTTTTCTTCCAAAATACGTTACATCGAAGTATTATATGTGTTAAGGCACATCTGACTGGCATTTAGTCCAGTATCGTCACTGAAACTGGAAAACTGTCCTACAGTTGTGTAAAATGAATTGAGTGAAATCAAATAAAGTTATTATTCCGATAAAAGATTTTGAGTCAGAGGTGCTATACGGGGGTTGAAACCGCCATTTTTGGGTGCCATAAATTCTCTCTCGCGTATAATATTGGTTCTTTATAAAACATTGTGTGCTGTTTTTTATATAAGTATTATTATTATTGAGTCGTTGAATGTTCGTCAAACGCAATTTCACTAGTGACCACTTCTCCGTTGGATTTGACTCGTAGGACGCATCAGCAAACTAGTGATTTGATATTGGAAATGTGATCAGTACTGAGTTTTTAAAACCCTTTTAAATATTTTGTACAATATTTATAAAATTGATTAAAATGTATAAAATTTTCTCACTGGTCAATAAATATTATTTATATTTTTTTTAATATAAATTTAATAAATTGAAAACCAAAAAATATAATTAAAATGTATATTTCTATTACACCTTTTTTACTTGAGAGCTATTATAACGTTTGTATTCATATAATACTCAAAACAAAATAGAGCCCAATCTTGTTTTTGTGACGTACAATTAAAATGGATAATTTCAATAATTTATTGCGCATAGATATGTTGATTGTTAGTCTTCATTGCTTGTCTAAACAAGGACAACTAAAAAAAAATCTTTATTTTCTTAAAAAATCCCCACAAAAACAGAAAAAGATAAATTAACCTTTTAAAAACCAATCTAACAGTTATGATTTTTACCCGACTGCGCAAGGAGGTTGTTGTTGAATGTTTTTCGAGTGTATGTATGTATGTATATTTCTTTGGCACGCCCTAGAGCCTAAACGGCTTGTCGTATTTTTATGTGAGTGGTGTCAATAGATTCGTCTTAGTCGTGAGAGTGACACTGGGTACATCAAATTTAAAAAAATAATAGTATTAGAGATTTTTTGCGCCAAAAAGTAATATAAAAAAAAATTATGTTTTCAAAATACATCGAGTGTTGTATCAAAATAAAGATTTTTTTACGGTGATTACGAATATATATAAAACTTATACGTTTTTATTGTTAAATATTGACGCAGTCGGGTTTTTGAAACATAAAGTGTGTCCCCAGTAACGGAACGGGACGGGACAGCTTTGGAACGCTCTAAATAAATAATTAATGTTTTCTTGTGGTATTCGCTGCAGGTTTTGTTTGTGTTCCGTAAAATTTAAATGGATAATTTCAAGTACTATTTCTTTTAGTCTTTCAGTAGAATGAAGGAATAAGAAATTATGCATAATGGGCCCTATTTTGTTTTGAGTTGTTTAGGTAATTAGTACTTAAAACTGTCTGAACTCGATATAATTGAGTACCCATAGTATAGGCATTAGCATATGAACCTAAATATGTAAACTTAAAGGTTTAGACTTTATCTATCAATCAAGACAACAGAAGCGTATATTCATGATAGGATAGTAATTAATGCCAATATAATTAAGTCCAGCGCTTTGACCACTCAAGCATTGGCTTGCGAAATTAATTGTGTATCGCATTAACAATTTGCCGTGACGATTGCATAGTAATTGAACTGAACATTATCATGATAGTATGTTTGCCAATAGCTAAGCGCGTCTATATAGCTATAAGCATAGAATAGGCACCCCATATATATAAATTCTGTCGGTGTGGTTACGGTATGAGGTTAACACAAGCCGCCGTAAGCCACACCCCTTCTCTTCTAATTCCTTTGTACAAATAAACACCCAACCCTCTATCATACGGCAAATCACCACTGTGCCTGCTACAATGCAAATCTCAGTATAAAGTTAGTCAGTAGTAACATATTTCCCAGTATCTGTGGGGATAAGCATAATAATTAATTGGTTGTCTATATTTAATTGCCTAATACGTACGTCAAGTCAGGTTAAGTTCAGTCATGTGCAGCGAGAACTGAAAGACCGGTGCGGAAAAGTACAATGTTTAATGACGGTACATGGACTGATCTTACTACTACGTATATTTTTACTCTGATAAATTCGAAAGTTAGGATTAATATTTGTTACTGAGTCACACCAGATCCACTCAACGGATCTAGATTTATTTTGGTACAAACGTAGATTTCAGTTTGACAGGACATAGCACACCGGAACTTTTTATACCGAAATTATACACAAAATCGAGATTAACACGAGTGCACTTGCGGGGAAAATTTGTTTGTTTAAATAATTAGACATAGTCGCTAGTTTAAATTGCTTCTGTATCTATAAGGTAAATTCTATACGGGGAAAGTGGACATTTTAAACGCATTAATTTCAGTTATTTTTTTATTATAATTTCTTAAAATATCCTTTCATTATTGACTCGCCATCAAGTTGAACTAAGTGCTTTGACAGCTTTGTATACAGTCGCCAAACCAAATCGTCAAGATAGTAGAGCCACGCTGAGTTCAGCACGCTTGAGCGGGCTCGACCGGGGCGGTACTACTCTCGCACAGAAGACCAACCTAAAAAACAGCATTCGTGCTGTCGTGTTTTGTTGGTGAGTGCAACACCGGAGGCCATGTGTGGGTCACTATGCTGCATTATTGTAATGAGTATGGTGACCATGACCACTACTCTTGAATTCTGCTCATGCTTTCCATCAGGCTCAGTAGAGTAACAATGGCAGGCAAAAAAAAAAAATTGTCATAAATAATCTTCTTGCATCGACATTTTCATCACATCATTACATCAGCCCTAAGAAGTCCACTGCTGAACCTGCTGAACGTAGGCCCCTATTGATATCCATTTCGACCGGTCGGCAGCGGCCTGCGTCTAACGAATCCCCGCGATCTTAACTAGGTCGTCCGTCCACCTTGCGAGAGGCCTTCCTACGCTGCATTTTTCTACATTTTCAGTCAAGTATAATCCTTGAACATTTAAGAATACCAATAAATAGGTTTCTGTTAGACATTCTACTTTTGTTTTTAGCGTTATTTTTCATCTCACGAGGTCGAAAACTAACGCTTATTACATTTGGCAATAAAAAAAGTATTTTTAGTCACTATTTCAATGTCATCGAGTCTAGTAAAGATGCGTGCGTTGAATCAGTGCGGGCTTTTAATATGACGATCTTTATTTGCTACCACATGAAAATGTCAGGAATTTTCTCTCTAGATAGACTTTAATAGCTTTTACGAAGACCATCACTTCTTCTGATGGCGCATGGCGTTATCATAAGTCATATATCTTTAACTTTCTAAAGTAATTGTCAAAACATCACTTAAATATAATAATCATGTCTAGAAACTAAGGTTGTTATTTTTGTTTTAACAAAGACTTTATTGTTATTTGTAACGGTTTCGGCGATTTTAATGAAAATAATGTATGACGTGGCTTTATCTCTTGGTTAGTTGTGACACTAGTAAAAAAATTGCTCGGTTTACAAAAAAAAAAATTGTAAAATAAATTAATAATTTAAGTTCTTAGTTGTGATACACTAGTTTAAGCAAATGTTCGGTGTACCAAAAAAAGATTAATTTTCATTTGTTTTAGATTGAATTGCCATTTTTTCTCTTATTTCAATAAAATTAAGGTGTGATTTACGACTCGTTTTTTGAGTTGTGATAAAATTTAGTTTATGTTTAAAAAAATAATTGAATTACCAAAATTATTGTTATTCTTTGTTTCTTAATGTATGATTTGGAACAGTTATTATTTTAGTTGTGATAAACTAATTTAAAGAACTGTTTGCTTTACCAAAAATGATTTTTTATTATTATTCAAATTATAATATGATTTGGCTATATTTATAACAATTTCTCAAATATGTAGACTTTTAAAGTATCTTGGAACTAATTATAAGACATATAATACAACATACATATATACATAACGATAGTAAGATATTTAATAAGTGTAACTATCGAATGTATGATATGGGCAGCAGTGTGTATTTAAACCGAATCGTTTAAAAACGTCATTCAAACATAACAATATCCAGGTTAATCACTATCTGCCATCTAATGTTTGGTTTTATACAATTTAAGTCAATTTATACAATATGTCAAAAGTAGTGAAATTATTTTTAAGTTGTCCATATTACAAATGTTTTGGATATTCAATAAATGTCATGTATAAACAGTATTATGTATTGAACATTTTCTTATAATTGTTTTGTTGAATCTCGCCATTTTCTATTTGATCTGTTTTGGAGAACTTTATTGTAATTTGGTGCCAGTTTACTATTTATATTAGTTGTACTAGGTTTTTGATTTTTTTTAATAAATGTTTTTGTAACATTTTATGTGTTTTATTAATTTTTTTATCCCTCAACAAATTATACAAAAGACCTAATTTGCATGTGCGAATAAATTACCTACATGTTGCATGCATTTAGCGATACAGGCGTGAGTAAATGCATTGAAAAAAATAACATTGAATGAAGTTTATTTATTTTGGTAACAATTATTAGAAACACTATATCCTCCTTCGTTGTAGTTCATCAGATTGCCAATAGATAAGACATGTTACGCAAGAGCGGATCCAGCTTTGGCGCCAGGGGGGGGGGGGTCATATAGTCGTGGTCAAGTCACAAGAAGTTATAATTTAATTTTGATAATAAATATTTTATATGAAGACGAAAGACGGCTGATATGCGAATGTTGAGATGTGTGTGTGGTGTGACTAGAATGGATAAGGTGAAGAATGACTACATCAGAGGAAGCCTGAAAATACCACCACTGGATGAAAACTTGAGAAGCAACAGGTTAACCTGGTATCGACATGTGATGCGTAGAGATGACCAAAATGTAGTTAAGAAAGTTTTAACAATGGAATTCGACGGATATATAGGACGACCAAAGAAAAAATAGATGGACTGCGTAAAAGAGGATATGGCCAGAAAGAACGTAAGCAGTGAACTGACGAGTGTTAGAGGAAAATGAAGAAAGAAAACTCATGATGAAGACGAAAGACGGACGTTCTGTTTCTATGATATAGGGCGGAGAAACGAGCAGGCAAGGCACTTGACGGTACACTAACCATTAACTGCAATAGTCACTGACTATTGCTGCCCATAAAGACCTGAAACGCAAGAGGCCTACTTCACAATTTCAATCAGAGCCCACTTGAATGTTCTACTGGTTCAGGTAACAGCGGATGTCTCTAGGAGTAAACAAGACGTCGTTTCCTTCTTCCCAGTACAGAGTAGGCCAAAAACTGCTTACTCTTAACGCCATCTAGCGTCAGTTATTGAAACAAGAACAGATAGTGAAGAATGTTGCCATTATTAAATATTATTTCAAGTTGGCACATTTTCACAAATTTTCAGATTCTTTTTTTAAACTGATATTTTAAAATATGATTTAGTTACAGAATAATATTAATAACAAATTTATACATTGATAAAGAACACAATTTAGTACAATTTTAATAAAACCATGGTAAAATGTAGATATTATTTAGCCATAATTCTTCGAAATTGCGCAATACAATTCAACTTATTTCATTATTTTATAAATATTACAATTATAAGTACCTACTTCAAAAGCAGAAAATGGCAACTATGGCTGGAATTCAACTACACCATGTGTTTTGTGTTTCGAAACTTTAGAGTAGTTTAAAGTTATTGTGTGTAATTTTATACTTGGAATTGCTTTGACACTGTTCCTATTACTGTTAACCTCAAGTTGAAGTAGTTGTAAACTTGATTGACGTCGAGTCGAACTATCTTCTCGCATAGATGTGACTAGCTCCACCCCGCGGTGTTACCCGCGATTGTTGTTATACAGCAATAGCGGATAACGCCGTGTGCCTAAGCTTGTCTAAAAAAGTAGCCTTAGTTACTCCTTATATCATCAGCTACCAATTCCAGTGAAAGTCCCGTCAAAATCGGTCCAGCCACTTTTCTTAGCAAGGATTTTTCTAAATATATCATTCTATTTATGTATATTTAATAATTTATAATATAATCTAAGGTTTATGACCTACTACACCATGCCTGCCACAGTGCCACCCTCATAACCTAATGCTATTCCTGAAGAAAACCTCCTCCACGGGCAAAACTGCACGTTTGGCGTAGTGTACTAAACTGAGGGTTGTGGATTCGATCCCCATATGTGTGGTCCCACATAGCGTGATCCACAAATTGACACCACCCACAAAGAACACCTAGACTCAAAAAAAAGTCTGAGTGTTCCTTGTATCCGTTTCATAATTGTTTGTAAATTACTCCGTCATGATGTTCTCCTAGTCGATTACGACTATGGCGGCCAGTCTCAACGGAGACCAGCCAACTACGCAGGAGATATTACAGTGCACAAGTGTGTGCAAACACAGGTGCACTCTCTGTTCCTTCTCTCTCATAATCCGATGGGACGGTTAACCGACACCACCGGAGAGAGATCAGGCGCAGGACCGACAGCTTTACGTGCTCTCCGAGGCACAAGGGTTCAGACCCTAACGTCCAAACTCCGAGCTGTTATTAAATAATTATTTAATCAGAAAAACTCAATAACACTTTTTGGCCCGACCCGGGATTCGAACCCGAAACCTCTTGATCGGCAGTTGCATTCGTCAACCGCTAGACCAACAAGGCAGTTAAGTCATATTGTAAGAAAATATACAAAAATATAAAAGCCTGAAACCTTAATAATGGGTAAATAATTTTTGTAAGAACTTTCATTTAGCAATTAGCCAACCCACAGTTAAGATAGTGCATTGGCAATTTGTATCATTTACTTTGGTTTCATTTATACAGGAAAACTCAAAGTTTGACTTCTCACTGATATGAGGTTACAAATCAACAATGCTTATCAAAAATATAACTTGTTCACTTGTTATTTTTAACTAGGTAACCAATTAGTAGAAATAACAGCGTAATAAGTACCTACGATCAGTTTTGTGGCAACGGTCGGCGAACAAGATGTCGACCACAATTTTGTTCTTGTTAGCTATATTTTACTTCGAACAGGTAAATGAGTATTTTAATCTAATTAAGAAGAAAGTAAAGTGAATACATACGGAGCAGACCAGAGCATACCCTACTCTATTTTTAACCCCCGACCAAAAAGAGGGGTGTTATAAGTTTCACGTGTCTGTCTGTCTGTCTGTGGCACCGTAGCTCCCGAACGGATGAAGCGATTTCAATTTAGTTTTTTTTGTATGAAAGACGAGTTACGTGCGAGTGTTCTTAGACATGTTTCATGAAAATCGGTTGAGCCGTTTAAAAGTTATGGGGGTGAAAGTGGGGAAGACTAACCGAATGTCTGCAAAAATATCATCGAGTGGGGTCTCAAATTAAAGAGCATAACGTGTTTTTTACTTTTTAAAGGGAACTCAGGTTATTATATCGGGTGTTTTTTTTTTAAATTTTGAGAATTTATAGTTATGCTAAACTAAAATACTTTATAAAAGTTATAGCCACAAGACATGGCTGATGAAGCAACGGTTGTATTGCCTCCAAGACGAACAGAACTGTATGCTGTTTGGCGAAGTTGCTATTTATCGCTACAGAATCAGTTGTAAATTGGTTAAACAACCAATAGATTATTCATAATCATGACTTAGCGTTATTTCGTTCCACTATTAATATACCACATTCGAAATTTACTGGCACCTACAAAATCTGGTCAGAATTTTTAAATGATCTGAGTCCTAGTTACCATTCATTACTGTTAATATTTAAATCTACAGGGTGACACAGCTCGTGCACATTACAACAATCAATCCAACCATGAGTTCACCACCCCGGCCGATGAAATTCCACCAATGATGCCCGATGAAGGGTTACAGATTTCTACCATTATCTCTGGACTTATGCCGGACAAATTCGGGGAAATGTTTAATTTTTTAGACGGAGATAGTTTCGGCATAGGTGGGTATCAAACTGTCTGTAAATTCAACAATCTTGACTAGGCTTCAGATGGCTGCCATAATTTGTGACTGACTTCAATAATTATTTAAGAACTAGTTATCTACAATAAGGTATTTGATCAAATCTCATACACGACACACAAATATATATATTTCTAAACAAATATATTTTGTATAATAACATCAAACTCTTTATTTTCTGTAATTACTTTCTGTTTACCACAACTAACTCTATCACGAATCAATTATAAACTCTAGTGTGTAGAGTCTAGACACTCTTTATATTACATCGCCCCTTCCTCGGTAATATTTTGCCGTGAGGAAGTTATGAGGTTATGAGCTCGGAGGTTGGGCGACAGGTGTGATATCACTGATAACCGCTGTTAAATATTTCCGTCTTTGCATTTCACCGAGCAAGTGCCGTTCCCAAAGCCACAATTCAATACCTGATGTTACAGGTCCGATGCACGAATTTGTATACGGCTGGCAGGCCATAGTAAACACAATGAGTATGAAGAACAATGTGGAGGTTCGGAAACGCGCTGGCCTTCAGCGCTTTGCTCTCGCGGGAATTAATGGCATTACGCTGATCTCCCACATAGGAGCAACTGAGATAATGATCAATGGGACGAGAACTTATTGCTTCGGTGGCGTGTCTCGACCGCCTGGTAGACGAAGTGTGATATGTAAGGTGGGTAATTCGAAATGATTGACTGTACTGTGATCTTTTACAGCATACTGATAGCTGTTACTTACGACTTGTCTTGAGTTAGAGAAGAATATACCTACTACAATAAAATCCAATGACAAGGACTTTTCTGGGTAAATAATTTTCACTTTGCAACGATTTGGCTGGCTGGATTTATTATCTGACGAGAAGATTAACCAAGTGTTGTTTAAAGTGTTTACAAATTCACTAGTAATTCGGTCGTATATCTTTCAGGGGGCGATGTATCAAGAAGGGCGTTTCACTTGCAAGGTGCCATATTTGCGGTATCCTACAGTGCTGGGTTACAGATATTGCATCGACAAATACGCTGCAGTCAACTCGATAGATGGAACTTACAAAAGTTGGTTATATCAAAAAGTTTATTTCTTTAAATCATTTAGAAGACTGTTCTAATTACTTTAAATACATATATCTATTTCAGAAACCTACTGTGCAAGGGGAGAATCATTGCCTAAATTTCATTACGACTACATTTGCGAACGTAGAGATGTTAAAATAAAACGTATCAATTTAACGGATCCTAATGAAAGGTTTAATATACGGAATCCGGTTGTACGAAGAGCTGAATATTATAGGGCTCCTTACGATATATTAAAGGCCTGTCCTGATTGGTGAGTATGTGTTTATTTTAGAAATATAACTTACATTCAATCCAAAACTCTAGAAGGACACAAGACATATCTTAGCTCTAATTCACGTGTCGTAAATAGCGATTTTAACGGTATATGGCGGCGGTAATGTCTTCCCATCTAGAAGCCTGTGAGTGAAAGCCCCAGGAGACTTTAGAGCTTTTAGAAATTGTGTAGACGGAGATGGAGAACAAATTAAAGGTTTTTCTACATGTAGGGTTTATTTTTGTGGTCGTTTGATTCAGGTACGGCTGCAATCTCCAAATCTACCAAGAAATGAAACATCAAGACACTCCAATAGGTCTAATGGATGCCAATGAGACTGCGTTCGTCGGTCATGGTGGAAAGTACTGGCTCGCATTATACTACACACAGGTAATAAAGACTGCCTCGGTGGCGCAGTGGTGGCGTGTGCAACTGCTATGCTGAGGTCTCGAGTTCGTTTCAAATTTTGGTCCAAGTCCGAGCAAGTCAAGATATATAAAAATCAATACCACTTTTCGTTGTAATTTTATAACTCAAGAACGGGCTCACCTATCCAAACCAAATGTTCAGGCTTTGTTCGGACTATTTAGTAGATGGTTTATGTGAAGTTTGCAGAAAATCGGTGGAGCGGTTCTTCATTTATTGACATAAACGCGGGCGGAGCCGCGGGCATCAGCTAGTCTTGTATATATGTATGGGTATATAAACTGAATCTCGTGAAATTTAGTATGCAGGAGGTTTCGGGGGCGAAAAATCGATCTAGCTAGAATTCATTTTTAGAAAATTTACCAAAAAAAAAATATCGAGCGAATCCTGGTCATTCCGGTACTATTAATATGAACTGCAAATGTTTGCCTTGGATTTCGGGTGTTTTCTATGTATAAAATGTATGTATAGTCAATCTAGCGTAGTACGAACTCTGCTTAGTTTGGAGCTAGATGCCGTGTAAGATTTCCGAAAATATTAAAAACTAGTGGTTGCCCGCGGCTCCGCCCGCATATATGTCGGTTATCGCGGCAATTAGTAGCCTATGTGTTATTCTGATGTATAAGCTATATTACTGTAAAGTTTCATCCAAATCCGTTGAGTAGTTTTTGCGTGAAAGAGTAACAAACATCCATCCATCCATCCATATTTACAAACTTTAGCGTTTACAATATTAGTATAGATACCAGCCTATAAAGAATGAAAGTTTGCTAATCTATATTTTTCCATTTTAGCTATCGACATATGCCATATACTTCCAAGCTCATGGAGAATATCCTTGGCAATCAAATAGACCCATCGTATCAGTCAACAAAGGTAATGTTCATCGTCGTTGTTCATAATATCTTAAACAGTTCCCAATAATTTTTTTTCAATTTTGTTTGGGGCCTATGCGATGGAATGTAGCTTATTCTAAAAATCAGCCACGTGCAAGTTGGACTTGTGCAGGAAGGGTTCCGTACCATTATCTATACATTTCAATTTCTAACCGTTCTCAATATCGAGCAAAAACGAGCCAAAAAACACGTTTTATATGGGAGCCCTCTTAAATATTAATTTTATGCTGTTTTTTAGTATTTGTTGTTATAGCAGCAACAGAAAAACATCATCTGGCATTATCACGGTTCATGAGATACAGCCTGGTGACAGACGGACAGACAGACGTACAAACAAAGCTAAATATTCGTCCGTCCGAACATTAAGCTTTGTCAATGAACTACCTACGATCGAATATCAATTCTCCACCTATCCTAAGTAGAAGTTATGAACAACAATTTATGCTTGTAAATTTTAGGTGGAATCTGGGAACAACTGCTCAAAGCAAACATTGGCCCTGATATGAATCTTCATTACAATTTGAACGGTATTTACAACAGGTATTCAGGCTCTGTGTTCCCTGATCTGATGAGGAACGAAGGCCAGGTAAGAAATACCTCTTTTATGACACTAAAACTAAAAGAAGTAGTTGAAGGACCAGATCAATACGGTTGCGGGTAGTTGTAAAGTAACATCACACATATTTCTAACTAGCAGACCCACGCAACGTCGTTTACGTCTCGTATTGCCCGTAGCGTAAAAAAAATCCCCCTTTTTGTAACATTCTTTATTGGTGCCTATTGGTCTTAGCGTGATGATATATATAGCCTTCCTCGATAAATGTACTATCCAACACTGAAAGAATTTAAATAAATAGAACAATGGTGCTCAATCTGTTGTTGCATCATTTCAAAACTAAAAGTTCTCAAAATTTCTCTTATTCACTAAAAAGATTTCCAAAATGCTATTCTTGTTTGTATTAATGGGCCTCCGGGATCCTCACTAACTCGGTGAAACTCAGCGCAGGCGCTGTTTCACACCGATTTTCTGTGAGGCCGTCGTATCACTCCGGTCGAGCCGGCCCATTCATGCCTTAGCGTAGCTAACCCACGGTGAGATAACATTAATTTTTATTATAGTTTGATATTAACGTATAATTTTTTAATGACACAGGTTCAACCATCTAACTTTCGCTCAGAATCTCGCGATGGTGGCTCAGACGATCTAATGATTGGTAATTCACATTTATCAGCAGAAGGCGCAGGTACGTGCTTAGATATGTTATCTATCTATCTATATATATAAAAGAGTAAGGTGACTGACTGACTGACTGACTGACTGACTGACTGACTGACATACCCAGAGATCAACGCACAGCCCAAACCGCTGAAGCTACAATCCTGAAATTTTGCATGTAGGTTCTTTATATGACGTAACTGAGCACTAAGAAAGGATTTTTTGAAATTCCACCCCTAAGGGGGTTAAATAGGGGTTGAAAGTTTGTATGGAAGTTCGTCATTTTTGAAGTAAGAAACATGAAACTTTACTTTTGGGCTACTGATTAAAAAAGAGTAGATACGTATTTAAGCGTTTCTGGATATTCTACCCCTAAGGGCGTGAAATAGGGGTTGAAAGTTTGTATGGAAGTTCATAATTTTTTAAGTAAGAAACATGAAACTTTACTTTTGAGCTACTGATAAAAAAAAGAGTAGATACGTATTTAAGCGTTTCTGGATATTCTACATTTAAGGGGGTGAAATAGGGGTTTAAAAGTTTGTATGGAAGTTCGTAATTTTTTAAATAAGAAATATGAAACTTTATTTTTGGGGTACTGATTTAAAATGAATAGATACGTATTGAAGCGTTTCTGGATATTCTACCCCTAAAGGGGTGAAATAGGGGTTGAAAGTTTGTATGGAAGTTCATAGTTTTTTAAGTAAGAAACATGAAACTTTACTTTTGGGCTACTGATTAAAAATGAGTAGATACGTATGTACGAACACGTGTGGTTCACGGTGCCGTTCTCGAAGTTGTTCAAAAATATGTGTGGTACCTCGGGCAGACTTTTCAGTTAAGTAAAACAAATTCGAGTTCGAGGTGAACAGGAGAATTCAACCGGGTTGGGCAGCGTTTGGGAAACTTTGTCAGGTCTTTTCATCGTCAATCCCACAGTGCCTAAATACGAAAGTCTTCAATCAATACGTCCTACCTGTCATGACATACGGTGCCGAAACGTGAACACTTACGACATGGCTGGTCCACAAGTTCAAAGTCACTCAGCGTGCTATGGAGAGGGCTATAATAATAATAATGATTTATTTTTCTTATCACAAAAGCTCAACGTTTCTCTAAGGGATCGCATCAAGAATGAGGTGATCCGGTAGAGAACCAAGGTCATTGACATAGCCCACAGGATAAGCAAGCTGAAGTGACAGTGGGCTGGCCATATTAGCCGCAGAACTGATAACCGTTGGGGTAAACGGGTTCGTGAGTAATGACCGCGTCTCGGCAAACGTAGCGTAGAGCGTCCACAGACCAGGTGGAATAATGATCTGCCCAAGACGGCTGGCAGGAGCTGGATGAGAGAAGCTGAGGATCGAACCAAGTGGCGTGCAATTGGAGATGCCTATGTCCAGCAGTGGACTGCGATGATGATGATGAGATACGGATTCAAGCGTTTCTGGATATTCTATCCCTAGGCTAGACTGGAAGTCCGTCATTTTTTTAATTAGTAGCCTGAAACTTTGTCTTCAGGCTTTTGATTGCAAACAAATGAATACGTATATCAGCATTTATGGGAATTCTATTCCTAAAAGGGTTAAAATAAGGGTCGAAAGTGTGTATGAAAGTTAATTTTAATGGACTATTGATTATGAATAAATACGTTTAAAAACATGAACACAGTATTCATAGATACTTACACAGTTTTAATTAAATACATATAATCAACTTCCACGCGAGCAAAGCCGCGGGCAACAGCTAGTGTGTATATAAAAGAGGAAGGTGACTGACATACCCAGAGATCAACACACAGCCCAAACCGCTGAACCTAGAATCCCGAAATTTTGCAAGTAGGTTCCATAAATAACGTAAGTGAGCACTAAGAAAGGAATTTTTGAAATTCCACCCCTAAGGGGGTAACCCAGGGGATGAAAGCCTGCGTGAGCGAAGCCGCGTGTAAAAGCTAGTTTATTATATTTCTTCTCAACAATTCTATTTTTTTAATTAAAAATCCATACTTCCATACTAATATTGTAAAATCGAAAAAACGATGTCTATCCGTTTGTTTCGCTTTCACGGCTAACACGACGGAGCAGAGGGTATAAGAGTAGGTACTTTCATCCCCTATATGTCATAATAAAGCTACTAGTTTTTGTGGTAAAAAGTAGGCTGTAACCTGCCTCACGAATCAAAGCATCTCCATGCCAAATTTCATTGATATCGGTGCAGCGAAGTTAGATTACTCATAGTTTTTTTTTATTGACAGGTGGAGATGCAAATGCTGGTCCTTATAACATGTTACACAGCGATCAAATTGCGTCTTCGTTCGATCATGGCCAAAATGTTTGACAGATAAACACGATTAAATCACTTTAGTAAAACATCTTTTATTTAACAACATATCCTTTAGCTTCCCTTAAAACGTTAGTACGTAGTACGTTAAACGCTAGTAAAAAAATAACTTATTTGTAATAGTCACCCAGGTCCAAGATTGTTTTTTTTTTGTTTTCTTTTTTCCCGTCGTCTACTTGATGCTAATACAGTCTTTGGTCATGAAGGAAGTTGACTTTAAACAACCATGGTCATATATTTCACGATAGAAATACCCACAACACGATAGAAACATCCCTTGCACTGAAAGATGTTATGACATATGAGACACATCGATGCAGAGTGAGAACTACAATTATCACGGAGAAGTGGTTTTAGTTAGAAGTACAGGGAAATTTTTAATGAATAAATCGCCCAGTTCCAGCCCTACCTTACACTGGTAAGGTAGGGCTGAAAATTCCAAAATTCTATTTACACGGGAACTTTTTCTTTTTTCACGAAAATATGTTTAATACTGAGTATTAAACATATTTTCGTAGTTCCCGTGTAAATAGAATTTTGGAATCAGTCGCATCGAACATAGATAAGAAAATAAAAAGCTTGTAAAAATATAGGCGATCCTGTCAATCGTTAGAAATACAGTTAGCCTTTATTTATGTGTGCGCCAGCCAAAATGACTCCACTCTGCCTGATGGAAAGCATAAGCAGAATCCAAGTGTGATGGTCACCATACTCATTGCGAATGCAGCATGGTGACCCACACTATAACGGCCTGGTAGGTTTAAATATTAAGGAAGGGATTCGGCGATTAAATGGTTAGGAGTTGGTACCATTATATCCAACATACGATCTACGACCTTAAACTATGTATGACTCCGATTTCGAACTATTATATTTAAGACTTCGACTATTATTGATCGAAGTCCAGGGGCATCTTTATCTATAGTGTTGAGTGAGTGTGAAGTGCACACGGGCACCACTTTTAGTGAACCTGCGCCCTTGCTAAAGGGTGCTAAAGTAATTATTGCACACGGGCGCTTCACGGACTAGAAACGTCTCCGAGTACCTACATTAAATACGATAATTAAAGATGACAGCTTGTTTTACATGTGTAGGTACTATCGTTTGTTACAAATGGGCCCTTACTCATTTATCATAGAGATGATTTCAACTTACCAATGTGCGATGATTACAACTTCAGTACTACCTACCTACTGATGACAGTAGGAAAAAATATTTTTGTAGGTAATTGCAGGGTACCTATATTTGTTCGATGGGAATGTTGACCAATATCCTAAAAATGAATTAGGTACTTTAAAATGTTCCTTTTAAAATATCCCGCTGAAAACCTCGACTACATTAAAATTTAAAAGTGACAATTGTCCATAGATAACACATTAATTATTTAATGTAGGTACTTGTAGGTAACTTTACAACCTCAAGTAAATTACCGGATGTCAAAGGCACATACCATTAGCCTACCATACGTTTAAACAACCACTTTGTTTATACTTAAGGTATGTGCCAGGTGCCGTGAGATTTTTAACAAAAAAAAATTACAGTCATAAATAAGGACTGCTGATAGAAGGGAAAACTTACAATGTTATTTGTAAAATGAATGTGTAAAATTAGAGATTTCATTTTCAATTATAAATTAAAATTATATCAACAACAAACATTAGCACGTCGGTGACGCGAACCGATAAGATTTTTCCCCTACCAAAAAGTGCTCAACACTGTCAGAAGTTTTCCCTTCGAAAATTTTCATGTCAGCCTGTCGGTGACGCGAACTTATAAACCAAAAAATGCTCAAGGCGGCTAAAGAATTTTTCACTTCAAAAATAAGTTTTATTCTTATATTATAAATTAATGTGTCGGTAAGTATAATGCATTACATACGCAAGATGTTGTTGGGTTTTAATTACTAGAAATTCTTAATAACACCCAGACACCACATAGGATAGAAGTTTGGAGGTGTTGCACGTGCGTGCGTCGAAGCTGTCGCACGTGCGTGCGTCGAAGAGCTGTCGGTCCCGGTTATCATGAACATCTATGGCAATCGTTATTGGGAAGCCAATACCCTCAAATTTAATGGCAACTAGTTCTACCTTCGAATTCTGTTCGCCCTCAGGTTTGTAGAGGTTTGATAGCAGTCGTTTCGTGACAAAATTTATATTCAAGTACCTAAATACGGTTGAACCAGTAGCTAACCCCAACTAATCTTGCAAAAGTTAAAGTCTAGAAAGATAAGAAAATCAGGACCAAACGTTCAGGAATAAGTCAATACATCCACAAACTTATTGCGTTAAGTTTATGATTCTTAGGGTTCCTTACTTCATACCAAAAACGGAACCCTTCCAGAAGCACATCGTTATCCGCCTTTAGGTATAGATTTTTTTTCTCAGGAATTCGTGAAGGTTTCACATTGAAATAATACTTAAGCCTCTATTCCCTTGCGCCCCTTAGTGCACGCGAATTCACGCGATTAAAATATTTCGGCCTTTTATGCTCGCTTTCTCCCTAAGATTTCAATGCCTAAAGACTATAGAGTACTTCCCGTTGACCTAGATTCATAAAATTTGGCAGAAAGCAATATCATGTGGCACAAGTAAAGAAAAAAGTCCAAAAACCGGTGCGTGAGTCCTACTCGCACTTGACTGGTTTTTTAAATTCAATTTTGCTATACCAAGACTCCGATATAATATACCTACATATATTTAATACAAAATACAGACCGAATTACAGACCCGACTCGGTCAGCTGCTTGCATTTTAATCACAGAGTACATTGTTATTTTAATCAAGTCAAGAGTAATAAATGATTTGAGTCATTTGAGTGATCCGTGTACTGTGCTGTTTGAACTGCAAAAAGAAGGAAAACTAGAAATACGCACATGCTATACCTACAAATTAGTCGTTTGTATACGGTAGGACAAAACATCCTTTCTAAGGAGAGGCCTTGTTTAGCAGTGGACTGGTAGATGCTGTTGATGATGATGATAAATAATTTAAGAGGTTGAGATCACAGCTTCAACAAAACTGACATTAAATATTTCGTTCGCATTGGTTCGCATAAACATTCAAAACATCCTCCTGTAACCAAAAGTTGTAAACTTATGCTCAAAATCTACACTTTTAAGTTAAAAAGATGCCGTTTTTCCAGAAACTGAAACGAATTCGGTTCTGTTGTTTTTTCTTTTCGTTCCGTCAGTGTTACCAACCCTATTATTTTAACAGCAGATTTGCTGTTTTACATTGATGCTCCTGTTTTCTGCTTCTAAGGACGAAGGAAGGGATAACTGTTTTTTCAAATAGTGTGTTTCATCGCTACCTATTACATTAGGCAAATATTTATTGATAACTACTTGCCATTTATATGGAACGACAGAAATGCACATGAAAAAATTTAACAAAGATTATGTTAAATTTTAAATAAAAAAAATAGTCTAAAAATATTTAAGATAGGGTTGAAATTGAGAATGAAAATGATAAAATAATTTTACTTTCATTTTCGTCTTTTTATAATCTTGTTTCCAATCTATACAAATAAATTCAATTGAAGTGCCTTAGTGTAATTTTAAATTAAAAGCTTTCACTAAATGCAAATTGTTTTATTTGTCTGTCTGTCAGTCTGTCTTTCAGTTTGTTCCACCTAATCTCAGGAACCTCTGGACTAACTTTCACACGACTTTCACTGGCATATCATATCGCTGATGATATATGGAGTAAGTTAAAGTCGGGTAAAAAGAATAGGTATGCCACCTATACTTTTTACCCGACTTCAAAAAAGGTGAAGGTTATCAACTCAACTGTATTTTTTAAATGTTTGTTACCTCATAACTTTCGACTTGGTGAACCGATTTCGATGATTCTTTTTAATATGAGTGCTGGTGCTTCCTCTGTGGTCCCATTTCAATTTGGTCCAGTTCTTGAAATCGGTTTTTTTGTCATAAATACATTACATTAAACACAACAGCAAAATTGAAACAATGATATTGATCAATTTTCTCTTCAAAACCCACGAGTGTGACTGAAGGCCGCAGCTAGTATATTAGGATATGACAATGTACGGGAGTCCTACTACTAAAAATTAAATGAGAAAAGTAAAAATCTGCCTTTTTCACCTGCAACTATCTCATTTTTTTTTAGTTTTGTGATTGGCAACACTCCTGTCTGGCCAATTTCAATTAGAAGAGAAACGGTGCTGCCAACTCAGGGGAGTTTCTACTAAAACTGGTGGTTTGAATACTTCATTTCGTGGCGAATTATTGGTTTCAGTGTCTGGTGAATTTTTCTAACGGTTTTTTTAAATTTAATTTTAATTACTGTAACAGCGATCACTCAGCCACTAAGTCACTTACATTCAATTCAATTTGTCTGTCAAGTTAAATTACAATAAGATTATTAGCGAATGTATTATTTATCAAATCTTTACACATGCTACCAGTAAATAACTAAGTTAATGTTTATAAATAACTAGGTATATTTACTTCTTTTAATCTTTAATTTTGTAAGAAAGGATGATGAATGAAAATTTTTGGATAGAAGTATTGTATTACAAAGACGCTTATGGAGAATCGACGTTTAAGGAATTAGCAACTTTTGCGATTACTTTCCTAATACTGCCTCATTCTAATGCCGATGTTGAGAGTCTATTTAGCAGTAGGTATGAATAATGAATATAAAAACAAGCAGAGAAATAGAATGAGGTTAAATCTTTTATCTGCTATATTGAGAGTACGCTGTATCTGTCAGTGGCGTAGCTAGCTAACCAAGGGCCCTGGGGCAAAAAAAGAATAAGGCCCCACTACTATCTTAACTGGTTAGGTTTTATCAAGTAAAAATATTAAATACACAAATACTTTAAAAATGCTAAGCCACGTTATCATCAGCTCTTTTTCGCGCACTGCAGGGTAAGTAATAAAATATTGAACAGTCACGACATAAATTACAATGAATACTTGATGTAGGTATTGGGCACTAAAACGAAATAGAAAATATTAAAGGGTTTATTTTATAAAGGTCGGACCTACCAACTGGCTAAATAACAATTATATTTGTCAATCTTTTCCTAGCTTTAGTTTTTGCATAAGTATTAATAATAAATTTACTTAGGCACAAAGGTCATTACTAAGGACCTTTGTGCCGACTTTCCCGTTTTGACGACTTTCATAAAATATCATACATCTGTTACCTTTATGCCGAATTTTCATGATATGATTGGTTAAATCCAGGTTGTTGCGGTTTTGTTTTCAATTGCTATCAGCGATAAATGTCGGAGTCGAGTTTGGCCTACACTTTTTCTTAATTATTTATTTTTAATTTGCTAGATGACTTTTCAGCTGCGTGGCGGCGCGAGCTCTATAAAGTGCTCACGGCCTTTTCTAAATAAAATAGAAGTATCAGGGTTCCTACTCAGGAGCCCTGATACTCCTGATACAGGCCATCTACAAACCGTAGGTGGCCCGAGGTACGTCGGGGCTCCAGGAATATACTTTCCGAGTGTGCACCTGGTTCCCCGGATTCTAGTACAAGAGACAGTGTGCGATTTTTAGTCGGGTCGAGTCTGACATAGCCAACAGTCGGTGGTTTCGGAGGGGATTTCCGCACAAAAAAAGCTTCTCAACCAACATTATTTGAGTCACTATCAATAACAAGTATTTTGTCCAGAAGTATTTAAAGAAGGCTGATTAAAAAACTTGTCAATTTTGAGCAATTTTTGTTTACTATCTTCTCTTTCTTGACGTTGTTTCCTTGTACATGCACCACTGGGCTTTTTCTTTTGGTTCATAATTTTAGTTTTATAATTTATTTAAGCAATAATTATATTAGAATGTGCTCGAGTACTCACTGTTCACTAACGACATTTAAAGGAAGGAGAAACGTAATACTCATAGTACGCTACAAGACGTCGCGTCGTTGGGGATACACCGGCAAACATTTAATCCGCGCTAGTGCTACCACATTTTACGGTGGAGAGCAAAACCGATCTGCTCCCGCGCGGCCTGAATTAATGCACCTACTGCAGGGTACCTGCATTTTTTTCACGATAATTCGGCGAAATATGATACATATGTGTATGAAGTGCCTGGATAACAACATTGTACATTAGTAAGTGTATACCGAGGTATAATTGGTGTACACTACCACTACAGTACATGACCATTGTAAATCAGTAATAACTATTTTATGTTTATAGAATATATAATAACAGTGGTATTTCCGGATACGCGTTGATAAACTTATTTTGGTGGTTGCACCTTCGCCATCATTGTATAACGCGAGTAGCCGAAATCGATAGATTTGAAATGATTTACAGACGTAAAGGACATCAATATGAGTGGTACTAAAATCAAATAAAATTGAACCACTATATTGACCAGTACTAAAGTTTATTGACATTAGTTATCTTACTCCTGATACAGCATTAACTTTTAACCATTCTCGCTTATACCATGATCTTATGTGTGACTAAAAGCCCCTAAATAAATTTAGATTAAAAAGAAAAGAGAAAACCATTCTCGAAAAAAAATCTTGATTCGAATTCACAATAAAAGGCATATCGATGAATAATAAAACGCTCATATCCGTTAGGCTGAGGCCGCACTACGGTTTTTTCCCGCAAGCGGTTAAACCACCAAACCGCAAAACCGCCCGAAGCGCACACACTACGGTAAAACCGCGACTAGTGTTGCCAACAGATAAACTAGCTCTCCTATAAATTCAACTTTTAAAACCACCAAAACACCACTGACAATTATTTATTTTTTTGACGCCTGAAGCGTGAATAAATTTCTTAAACGTGAAATAAAGAAGTTATGATCAATTAACTTGGGTGGGCCCTCAGTTCAGATGCTTGCAGAAAATGACATAGCCTAGATCCCAAAAAGTGCTGCCTCTATCTAGGTCAATGCTTTTTAAAGAATTTAGTTAATAATTTCTTAAAAGTTTTATGAAAATCCTAAAACTTTGGAATACGACATTACAGATTTATGGTGGCATAATACGAGTATAGGGCCCTCAGTTCAGTAACGTCTCTACGAAGGAATCTCCGTAATTTTAAATTTAGGGGAATTCCCTGGGTATAACTTTCGAATTTTTCTCAACAGAGTTACTGCGTTTGAAGTCGGGTGGCAACCTGTATTATTAATTTTGAAAATAAGAGAAATTTTCTAAAGTAAAGTTCGATCGAAATTTTCTGGTAAGGATTCGGGGGCCCCCTGAGATTGAGGGCCCCGGGGCTCTGCACCGCCTAGCCCCTGGGTAGCTACGCCACTGGTATCTGTACGCAAACGAGCAGACGTATCACCTGATGGTAAACCATTACCGCCGCCCATTAACACCAGAGGCGTCACAAGTGCGTTGCCAGCCTTTTAAAAAGGAGTACGCGCTATTCGTGAAGGTCTGAAGGCTGGTAGGAAAATGCTACTTTGATTATAAAATTCCAGAACCCGTTGTAAAACAAATTCGGTGCCAAAGACTCATATTAATCTGAAATGGGCGATTATGGTACAGACCACAATGATTCGTCTGAAGAAGACGAATTAATCTATACTAATATATAAAGCTGAAGAGTTTTTTTTGTTATGGAATAGGCGGGCAAGCGAGCAGACGTATCGTCTGATGGTAAGCGATTACCGCCGCCCATGGACACCTGCAACACCTTAAGCGTCACAAGTGCGTTGCTGGCCTTTTAGGGATGGGGGGGAGAGGTAGGGATAGGGGATTGGGGTATGGGCCTTCGGTATCCTCACTCACTCGATAAAACACAGCGCAAGCACTATTTCACACCGGTTTTCTGTGAGGCCGTGGTATCACTCCGGTCGAGCTGGCCCATTCATACCGATGCGTGGCTCTCCCTCGGTGAAACGGTGTTTGTTTCTTTGTTTGTTTGAACGCGCTAGTCTCAGGAACCGCTGGTCCAATTTGAGAAATTCTTTCATTGTTGGATAGCCCATTTATCGAGGAAGGCTATAGGCTATATATCATCACGCTAAGACTAACGGAGCACCAATGAAGAATGTTTCAAAAACGGGGGAAAATTATCACGCTACGGGCAAAAGGAGACGCAAACCACGTTGTGTGGGTCAGCTAGTTTAATAGCTGTTATTGAATACATTTTATGTTCATTTACCTACAGTGGTTTTCTGGTGGTTTTAAAGTTTGAATCTAGTGGAGAATTCGTTTATCTGTAGGCAACACTGTTAAAGTGAGTACAGTACAGTTGTGTGCAGAGTAGCAGTGTTCTGTGAACGAATGAAAAAATAAATTTCAATGAGAATTGACATTATTTGGTAAATATAAGAGCATAATATAAACAAAATTTAAAATGGCATCAATCAGTTATCACAAAAATGAAACAGAACATTCTATTCCCATTGACATCTTAGACGACTTATGCAGGTAGGTTGCACTTATAAATGCACAATTTGATTAAAGTTACTACAAAAAAAATTGCAAATATTTTTGCGATAATATTAGATATAGAAATAACTAGAGGTATTCTTGATGTCCTTTCCTAAAAATTATATTTAAGTAAATATTTATTAAAAAATCTATAATACATTTTTTATATTTATCACATTTATTATTATTGTGGGTGGTCAAGCAAAAAGAGTATTAAGTTGCCGAGATAAACGCAGTTTTATAAAGTTGGGTGGAAAAATCGCAATTTCTAAGCAACAGAAATTTTAAGAGAAAAGTTAGGAAAAGGTAGGAGTAGGTACACACTATTTTTTATACCATGTATACTATTTCTTTTTAAATGTTTACTGATCTGTATTTTAGGCTTGACCAATGGCAACCACTAATACTGCCCCTAATGCCGCCAGTAAAAAAATTGGCCCAGCGACCACTCAGTGTGCCAACTTTTTTTTTCCCAACCACCATAGGCGGGGTGGTTTCTAAAATTGTAAAAAATAAACCTTATCCTTATCTTAAAACATAAATTTAATAAACTTTATGATGTTTAAGTTGGAGTTTTAACTTTTAGTTTATTACATATGTTCCTAACCGCCTTCAGTGGTGGCTTTTGGATTCAAATGTAAAATTTTGTCTCAACCAATATAAACCTTGTATAATTATTTTAGAACAATTTCTGTGTTACTGGCTATGTAGTTTCCTAAAAGGTACCAGTGGCAAAAATAATTCTGCTTATCTTTACAAATAAATAAAATTAGGGTACATATCTGTTTGTAATTTCAAATTAACAGATTTTCACTAAATGTATATGAAAGTACATATAGTACTTACATTAATAAAATCTTTTTGAAATTGTTTCTCACTAGTTTGATTCATCAGACCTCACAACATTTAATCAATCTATGTCCGTGAAATGTTGGTGTTGTAGAGCCCATCCCAAGCAGTCTTTTGTTTTTTTTCTGAGAGCCAAGGTTTTTTTCTTGCTTTACAGTGTTTTAATTCTGCTTCAGCAAGTCTTCTGCTTAATGTTAGAGCACTAACTGTCCCTTCAATTTCTTCGGACAGAGTAATAATAACATAATAGTAGCAGTGAGCATTTTTTTTTGTAGGCTTTCAGTCATTATGAGTATTCTGTCCTGGCGCTTAGTAGTCAGTTATTTTCTGCTAGACCATATTTTATTTGCATGTAAACATTTTCAATCTCTACAAATGGTTTAATAACAGATTTCACTGAACACCATGAACTTTTGAATTTTCAATTTTAGGTACTGAAATTTGATTTTTTTCTGGATTGAATGGCAAATTTTTAACCGACTTCCAAAAGGAGGAGGTTCTCAATTTCATTGTTTTTTTTTATTTTTTTTTATGTATGTACATTTATTACTCCGTCAATTGTGGACCGATTTTGAAAATTATTTTTGTATTCGAAAGGGTATGCTCTCCATGTGGTCCCATGGCCACCATATCAGGATCTGATGATGGGATCCCAAGGAAATTGAAGGAAACCCTCAAACTTACGTGAGCGCCTGCAATAAAGTTAAGGCAATTGTCTGCATGCCTTCATATTCTGTAAACATCATGTCCGAAATATTTATTTATAATTCTATACAGTATGTTGTATGTTACCTTTAGTCGTATTCTTTCAAGTTATTTAGGTGAAATGATGATGAGAGACTTGAGAAAGACTAAAAATTGAAAAAAAAAAAACTTCGTTTAAAAAAACCGACTTCTAAAACTGAAAAGTATAAAATAACTTAATTTGTATGTGCTACCGATTCATAGGTTTGAAGTCGGTGCCGAGCCAAAATGTAATAGTAGGTACCGCACTCGCCGCGCGTGACCTTGAGCGGGATAGCTGCTCTTCGCGTAGGACAAAACAACCGAAGCGTCGGTGAGGTCGTTGACGTTCGTCTCGAAATATAGCGAGTGTGGTACCTACTATTACATTTGGCTTGGCGCCGAATTCAAACCTATGAACAGGTAGCACATACAAATTAAGTTATTTTATACTTTTCAGTTTTTGAAGTCGGTTTTTTTAAACGAAGTTTTTTTTTTTATTAACTACTTTTTGAACTATTAATGTTTTATAGGGATGCCTAATACTTTTGACCAAGAATGTACCTATATATACATACATTTATAGACATATATAACGTATACACACATAAGTTTATATCACTTGACAATGCATTATTATTTATATATTATATACTAAGGGGCCGTCCATTAATCACATGATGTTTTTTTAGCATTTTTGACCCACCCTCCCGCTTGGTGATACGTGGTGAGGTTTAAGATTAACCCCTCCCCTAAAATCACGAGTATTTTTAGCAAATTTTTAGAATATTAACAAGTACAGGTACAAAGTAAAATCTAATTTTATCCTGAAATTAAGAACTATGATAAAAAAAATGCGTGGAGTCCCTCCGCGCGGAAGAAGTGCAACTTACGTTTGAAAACTTCGTAATGTGCAACAGTGCTTTCATACCCCCTCCATGGTAGTGTTAAACGTTTAACGCAACCTTGTTAGAAGTCACATTAGAAGTTTCACTTCAAAAGTCTAGACAGAAAGGTTGCAGGTTGTTTTTCACTGACAGAAAAATAATATTCAAGGAATGGTGTAATCATGCCAGAAACAAATATTGAACTAGTACATAGTACACTACGCAGAGAATTTCTCTCGGAACAATATAAAAAATAAATACACGTGATTTATTACTACACACGGCCCCTAATCTAAAAAAGTAGTCTAAGTTACTCCTTAAATCATCAGCTATCTGCCAATGAATATGCTGTCAAAATCGGTCCAGCCATTCCAGAGATTATCCAGAACAAACAGACAAACAGATAGACAGACAAAAATTTTATAAAAAATATATATTGGTATATGTACCGTGTATTACCATGTATACATATGCATTTAGTAAAAAACAGTTATTTTAATATTAAAAACAGACACTCCAATTTTATTTATTTGTATAGATGCCATGAATCGAATATGACGATGGAGCTGGAAAGAAACTGTTATGAAATGACCCAACCTCACTAAGTTCATACTCATATGATTTGACTTGACTTGTACTTTCTCTAAATGGTATCTGGGGTCTGACAGTGGGGTCGTAGGTGTTCATATTAAAATGACGCAATCCCATCGAATTAGGGCTCGTTTGATTTGTTGATGTTTTCTTTTTGAAGTGAAAACTTCTTTATGGACCACTAGCGACCCGCCCCGGCTTTGCACGGGTGGATTTCAGATGCCCCCACCGACGACACGATTCGTGCATTTTAAATCTGTAATATCTTCGAATATATTCATTTAACTTAGATACTGCAAAGGGCCATTTTGATCTATATTAAATGCACAATGTATTTAATTTACTTAATTGTATAAGGATTCATTCTGTATTGCTTAAAATCGCTTCGTAAATAAGCCATTATTTTTCTTAAAAAGAAAGGAATAAAAAATGGTTGTTGTGGGTTATCCCTAAGAGATAGACATATACCGTCGCGGACTTTTTTGTAGATCTTTTTAAGGTGTATAATACTGTAGTACAGTATTTTGATCTATCTCGTAGGGTGCAACCAGCGTTTGCAATGTAAGCGCAAATAAATGTGTTTATTTGCTACATCACATTAGAAACCTCGAAAATTAACAGTGTTTCCATACTATATTATGCATTTATTATACATAAAAACCTTCCTCTTGACTTACTCTATCTATTAAAGAAACCCACATCAAAATCCGTTGCGTAGTTTTAAAGATTTAAGCACACAAAGGGACATAGGGACAGAGAAAGCGACTTTGTTTTATACTATGTAGTGAAGAGCTACTGAACCTTTCGACCAACGGTGTCTCTGTAAGGCTAGAAACTCTTGTAGTGATGAGTCATAACGTGCTTAATACGTAACCATCGCCTGGCAGGCCTCAGCCCTGCACATCATCATCTTTCATGGTTTTGAAAGTGTAAAAAAAAATGAGAAAAAAACTTGTTCCTGTAAGGCTGAAAATTTTATAGGATTTAGTTTATTCATTAAGAAGTTCAAAAACAAAATGACAGGCGATTCCGATGAGCACTAGACCTGCCAGGCGAACAGAAATCCACACATTTCTTCAATTACATCATCAATGTAAATACATTTTATTCTGTAAAGTTGTAATTCATTGTCTGAGCGATTTAAAGAAAGTAGGAACAATGACTGTGCGGTGCTGGCTAGCATATTTCCTTGACAGTTGAGGAGAAAGATAGCACTGGATTGCAAGTAAAAATGTGTCTGAGAACACTTGGTCGATCCTAACACGACAAACTTCTCATTATTAGTCATAAATAACATTTTCATCCCACCAGCTCGTAAAGAGTATTTTCGCCCTTCGATATCTGAGTGTAAAGGCCGTTTTTATCCTCTAGAGAATAAAGTAAATTGAATTTAGAACATCGCTCGGGTGCACTAAGTTTGTGAATTCAAAACATCATTAAACCTTTATACTTCACCTCCATGGTGCCGAATTAATCATACAATATTTTTTAATTTGTTAAAAACTTAGAGTCGGAACCTTATTGGTGTAGTTTTTTTTATTTTTTTATTTGCTCTTGCCGCACCATTTTCTTCTGTAACTATAGCAACGTAACTTTCAATTTTTCTTAATTTATTTATACCTCCATACAAATAATTAAAATTGAAATGTCTGTTTGTAATATTAAAATAATCGCTTTTTACGAAATGCATATGTATGTATACACGGTACATAAACTAAAATATTATTTTTTAATAATTTTTGTTACATTGTCTGTCTGTCAGTCGGTCTGTCTGTCTGTTTGTTGCGGATAATCTCTGGAACGGCTGGACTGATTTTGACGGGATTTTCACTGGCAGATAGCTGATAATCTAAGCAGTAACTTAGGCTACTTTTTTTAGACTAGCTTTGTCCCGCGGTGTAACTCGCGGTACGACAAAAATCGCGGGTAACACCGCGGGGTTGAGCGAGTACCTAAGTATTTTTGAAATAATTTAAAAATAAATCTGTAATACTTACCTATCATAATGTAATACCTAATAAATATTAATACCTAAACTGAAATAAAAGTATCTTGTGATTGTTAATGCTTTTTTTTGCATTTAGTTGTTTACTCGCTGAGGTGGAATGAAAAGTTACGTGTTGCACTCGAGTGCAAAGATTTTTCACCTCGTGCTCTTTTGATTCCCTCGCTAACGCTCAGGATTCTAATTTTTGAAATACTCGCTGCGCTCGTGATTCAATTTTAGAATCCTTCGCTTGCTCGGTCATCAAAATTGAGCGGTTAAAAAGCAACTTTGCACTCTTGTATAACAAATAACTATAAATCGTCGGAAGCATCTAAATCAATGCAATATACATTTCAACTAATCGATATATACGATTTTTTATGAACAAAAATAAAGCATTGCCCACACTAATGTACGTATGACACATAATACAAATGTACATATATATAAATGTATGTATGTCAAAGCGAAATTGAAAAGATGATTAATATTTGTCTACTGAATGTCAAAAGTGGCCATGATGAAATCTTGGATCTAGAGGTATAAGTCTTGACAAAAGAAACCTAATAAAATTCAAACGAAAAAAATCCAAAAGAATTAAGTTAGAATTTCAAACATTTATAAATACGTAAATTTGTATATATATGTGTTATACGCCAAAATAGTGTGGGCAATGCTTTATTTTTGTTCATAAAGAGAAGTTTGTCGTGTTAGGACCGACCAAGTGTTCTCAGACACATTTTTACTTGCACTCCAGTGCTCTCACCTGTCAAGGAAATATGCTAGCCAGCACCGCCGGTCATTGTTCCTACTTTTTTTAAATCGCTCAGACAAACATATATTTATTTACGAATTACAACTTTACAGAATAAAATTTATTTACATTGATAATTTAATTGAAGAAATGTGTGGCTTTCTGTTCGCCTGGCAGGTACTAGTGCTCATCGGAATCGCCTGTCATTTTGTTTTAGAACTTCTTAATGAATGAACTAAATCCTATAAAAATTTCAGCCTTACAGAAACAAGTTTTTTTTTCTCTTTTTTTTACACTTTCAAAACCATGAAAGATGATGTTGTGCAGGGCTGAGGCCTGCCAGGCGATGGTTACGTACTTAGCACGCTATGACTCATCACTACAAGAGTTTCTAGCCTTACAGACACACCGTTGGTCGAAAGGTTCAGTAGCTCTCTTACTATTAGCCGCGTTGAGCTCTTTTTGGTAGGGGAAAATCTTATGAGTTCGCGTCACCGTTATAAGTTAGTTATAAGTTTTCACTTCTATCGGCAGTCTTTATGACTGCTAATTTTTTTTATGGAATAGTTGGCAAACGAGCATACGTATCGCCAGATGGTAAGCGATTACCGCCATCCGTAGACACCCGCAACACAAGACTGATGCTTCACAAGGGCGTTGCCGGCCTTTTAAGAAGGAGTACGTTTGATGTGTACTTTAGTCCTAAATGGCAACCAGGGTTTAATGGATGAATGATGCTGGAAAGTGGTCATAGGAACCCAGTAATAAAACGATGTAACTGCGTATAGAAGGTATAGCTTAGCAGGACCGCGACCCGCCATACCATATCCGCAACTCGCGGATGTCAGTCAGGGGCGCAGGAGCAACTGCATGCATGCAGTACTGTCATTTACACCAAAATGTGTTGCCAGCCTTAATAAAATGTATTGAATAGTATCAATGTGTTCTTCGAGGCAGACGTGCCTCAATAACATGATAAGAATGTTCACCCACGATTTTTTTGACATTTAATCAATCTTTTTCTTTTTAACCGACTTCCAAAAAGGAGGAGGTTCTATGTTCCACTGTATGTATTTTTTTTTTATGTATGTTACCTGATTACTCCGTCAGTTGTGGACCGATTTAAATTTTTTTTTTGTATTCGAAAGGGTACGCTTCCGTGGTGGTCCCATTGCCAGCATATCAGGATCTGATGATCGGATCCCAGGGAAATCAAGGGAAACTCTCATTTTTTATAGGCACATACTATGTTTTTCGTATATTTTCTGAAGTTACACCCGTATTTGCGTCTGGTAGTCATCATTTTATGATGATGAGCTGATGATGTAAGGTACAACTCCTTAACGGTTAGGAGTTGGAGGATAAATCTTTAAATATCAGATGTATATATGTTGCCTTTAGTCGTATTCTTTCAAATTATTTAGGTAAGCTGATGATGGAAGGTGGAAGGTACAACTCCTCAACGGTTAGGAGTTGGAGGATAATTCTTTCAATTTCATACGTATCTAAAGACCTTCAGTCGTATACTTTCAAGTTATTTAGGTGAACTGATGATAGAAGGTTAAACTCTTCAACAGTTAGGAATTAGAGGATGATTTCAATATTACACGTACGTTTAGACCTTCATTTGTATTCTTGATGATGAAATTTGATGAAATAGTTTAACTTACTACTTACCTACGATTGTTTGCACTAAAAACTGAAAAATAAAAAAATTTTATAAAAAAAAAAACCCGACTTCCAAAAACATTCAACGAAAACTCTCTGCCAAAAAAACACTTAAAAGCGTAAAATAAACTGGTTCTTCATAACTTGCCTATACCTAATTCTTTATTCATTTAAATAGTAGTATTATAATGTGTGCTAGGTACCTAAAATCTGTTTGAAGTCGGTGCTAAGCCAAAAATAATACAAACGAACAATTACAAAAGTCTAAGCGATAGTCACTTGGCACCGACTTTTTTTTTTTTTTAGAAAAAGTTTTTTGACCTTATTAATACAATTATATTTTTTACTATTTAAAAGATGGCTATGAAGGTAGTTTTTTTATGTATGGTACTGCCAAAATGACTTTACTCTGCGTGATGGAAAGCATAAGCGGAATCCAGGAGTGGTGGTCACCATACTGCGAATGCAGACAACTGTGCTGAAATCAGCGTGGCTCTAATACCTGTAAAAGTTAAAATAGATTGAGGTCACTCTTACCCACGTGACCAGTAATTGCTGCCTCATACTCATACCAAGTGCTGTTGTAAAATGGTGTTTTGCAGCATTGCTCACTGCGGCAATTCGTCTACTACGTGTGATTACACTAATCAGGGGATAACATTTCATCGGTAAGTATTTACATTTAGTTTTATTGATGTTTTTGATAAAAGTACATTTTAAAACATAACCTTACCAATAAATAGTACAACTGGTATAATTTGCGACTTTATTTATACTTACTACTACATCCTCGATGTTACAGTTAAAACCAGTTTTTAGATAGAACGCGTTTTTCTTAGTTAGAACTATATAGTTTTTAATGTATGCGTTTGTTAATACTAGAATTAACTAATGCTCAAATCTAGTTAAAAGTAGTTCTTACCAGACAAAACGCATTAGGTTAGGTTAGGTTCTTATGTCCATCAGTGGACTGTTAAAGGCTATTGATGATGATGACTACTACATTGCCTCTTGTATTTGGTGCTATATGGAGAGTTTGGGATTACAAAAAGAAATGTATTACGCAATGAATAATAGTGTTTGATTTTGCATTTTAGTGGTACGGTCACAGAAAATCGTCGAGAGTTAGTGATATGCTAAGCGACATTAGGCAGTACTCACAAATTGTCAATTTTTCATTAAAAGATAAGAATCAAACATAATGAAATATTGTTTTTTAATAGGACTATAATAATTATAGTCCTATTAAAAAACAATATTTCATAATGTTTGATTCTTAATTATCATTGCACTAGTTTATTTCGTTTATTTAAGATTTCCGCGGAATGCAGATACAAAGGATAAGTGGATATCTGCCACAGGAGAAAAACATGGTTCCCCAGAAGTTATAGTCGGATTTGTTCGATTCATTTCACGGAGGATGACTTCAATAAATCATCAAAACGACGTACTCTGATAAAAACTGCAGTACCTACAGATAAAACATGAAAACTGTTCAATCTAGTGAGTTTAGCTACACAGGTAGTGACTTATGTAGCTGGATCAGCATTACTGGGGCCCGGTAATAATAATGAACATATAGAATTTATAATGTTGAAAGACAACGGAGGTCTAATTATACCCAGCACATCTCAATCTGTTAATAGAATACTGTCTTTGACAAGACAACTGTACCAAAACCTTGCAACATTTTCTGGGTCTTAAAATATTTGATGATATAAATTTTCACCAATATGATCAGTCCCCAACTGACAACCACGTCATTAGAGAAGTACATGGATTTCCGCCTTAATCATGACGCAAAAAATGCCATTGAAATAGTCCCAAAAAGATAGTTATTGAATAAATGTTTTCATTTTTCGGGACAATGATTTTAAATACCTACATACTTAATCTTTTTTATATCTTTTAAAATAATAAATTATGCTTAACAATAAAACACGTACCCACTAATAACTTGCTTTTATTATTTCTTGGTTCCCTGGTATTACAGTATTACTTGTAGTCAAACACTAGTGTAGAATAGGCAATCACTACCACAAATGTGTGAAGTGAGCTGATCAATACGACGTAATGTTAATTTTAAATGAATATAAAAAAATCAAAATCAAAAATGTATTGGCACTGCAAAAAATACATATCCGTGACTCTTGGCCTCCAAACTAAGTAAAAACTTGTAGTAGGAAGTCAAGATGATTCCCTCTCGTAAATACTCGTAATAACTCAAACAGAAAAATAGCAATTGTATTGCCGGTATTACCATAAAAACAATTAAAAAGAAAAAAAGAGAAACAATATTAGTTTACAAAATTACTAATAACGATAGTTTGCAAAAATTTCTAGTCGTAAGTTTAAAGTAAGTGAGACAAAGATATAATTCAGTGTAATTTTATTTGTGTGTGTGTGCGTGTGCTTATGTTCGTGTGCTTATGTACGTGTGCATATGTACGTGTGAGTGGGAGTGAGTTATCGCGTGCGTGCGTGTAAGCGTATTAGGAACTCCTAAGCCATCGAGATATAATGTATAGAGAAGACGCCACTCACAAGTGCGGTGTTCCATGCAATTGCGGCGATTGCGCCGCACTTCCTTCAGTCGCTTGCTAGCTACACTCTGCTGAAGAGGTGGCTTAAGCGTGTGATTATTTAAATTTAAAAACGTTCTAAAACTCGTGAAATATGCCATTTTGTGTCTTGAGACATTGTACTAATAATACAAGGAATACGGAGAAAAACAAATGAAAAACTTTTCACCAGTAATTAACTAGATATAATTGTTTTAAAATTAAATACGAACAAAATATTTTAAGACGCCATTGTTGCCTCACTCGACATCGAGTACTTAGAGTAAAACATACAGAAGTGATATTTAGGTAGAATTAACTGACATTAAATGCACAACGTATCTAACGTATTTAATTGGATATGTAAAAATAATATCTTGTTAAAAATAGCTTCGTTAATAACCCATAACATTTTTTTTGTTATAATTATACTCAAAATTATACTTAAAGTATAATAAAAAAATTGAATATTCGGCTTTTATATTTTATACCTCGATGCATTCTACAAAAAAACTGAAACTGGCAAAGCTATTGACACAGAATATTTACTCAGTGTTCCTAATAAAGCTTCGTAGGTATAAAGCTATTTATCGGTTCTGCTTTGTTGCTTGGCGCTTACTCTATGAAAGCGAATCTTTGCAACAGTTCGTTGGCCAAAACGCGTAAGCGCCATGAAAATCACTGCGCTTATGACATTTCGCTCGCGAGGAAACTACAGCTCAAATGCGATAGAGCGCTGCTTGTTAATACTGTTGGATTACTACTACTAATTATTGTTTGGCTGCGCTGCAGCGCTTTTTAGTTATAATTCAAATATAAACGGAACTTAAAATTGGTTTTGAGGGGCTCCTCTAGTACGTAGTACGTAATATCTCGATGTCCTAAGCATATTCTCAATCTCATCATAGCTAACGGACCCATAAGCCATTTTGTAGCATTAATTTTATATTTCTGTTTGGTTTGTGTGTATATATTTTGTTGTTTGTTACATGCGTTGTATAAGTGCGTGCTGATTACATATAATGCCTTTTTGCCAATGTGGATTTAACTGGATTTGTGTCTTTAAATTTTGAAAATATTAGGGGAGACCTTAGAGCATCTCAGCTCTAAGGGGGTGACTGATCCGTCTGACCTAAAACGTTGAACTTGAACTTGAACTCGCGGGCTGGGTTTCCGCAACTCGACGACTTTGATGCGCCTATTGTGCGTAGTGGGTCGGCACTAGTGGTGCCAGCCCAGTTCCTCCAGGAAGCCTAGCAGACCCCTCGCGTTGCCGACGACCTCCTGAAGTGACCTCGGCGATCCGAGGTGTTTCGCCCGGTATTCTGCCACCCCAGGACATGCCAAGATGACATGGGCGGCTGTTTCTTCTTCCTCCATGCATACTCTGCACAGAGGGCTGTCCGTTACACCTAGAGTAAAAAGATGTTTGTTTAATAGTGCATGACCAGTCATTGCTCCGATCAGAAGTCGAAGCGGCGGCCTCTTAAGTTGTTTCAGCTTCCGTGACAATCCGGGGTTGATCGTCGGGAGGGCCTCCTTGGTCTGCCTGCAGGTACAAATGTTGGACCAATATAACTGGTGTACTACCTTGGTGTTCTGTTGCAGTGTACGTCGCAGCCAAGCAGCTGGCAAGGGCAATATTGGTTCTGGGCCGACTGCCCTTGTCTCCGATCCGCTCCTTGCTAGTGCATCAGCTGCGTCGTTTCCGCGTGAGTTGCTATGTCCTTTGATCCACTGGAGAGTTATACTATTTGTAGTACTTACCTCTGTCAGGGCATTCGTAGATCAGCCCTGAGGTAGTCGTGTGACTTTGTAGAGCTTGTAAGACTGATCGGCTGTCAGAAAGTATGCGGATGGGGTATTCCGTTACCTTTCTGGAGATGATCGCATGTGCTGCCATTATTATACCCATGCACTCTGCCTGGAAGACTGTCTTGTGGGCTCCTAATGGTGTCGAGATGTGTATGTTTATTTCTGGTTTTGTTTGGAGAGGTTTTGGAACAACAGAATTAGCACCAATGAATAATGTAAAATCTGGTCTTGGTTGCCGCGACACAAGCCTCGAGGTTAGTGCGGAAACCGTCGATAAGTTCAAATTGTAATTTGTTTATGTACAAATAAATAAATAAATAAAAATAAATAAATAAATAAATGTTTAGGTCCTCAGGGAATGCTCCCGAGCCAGTGCCTGACCTTGTTTTGGATCCGTCGGTGAAGATTCTTAACTTCGGTCGGTGATGTTTCTTTAGCCGCATTGCTGCAGCTAGAGCCTCCTGCCTTATAAAGAGGTCGAAGACCTATAATGGCTTCCAGAGCCGCAGTCGGTGTAGTACTCATACAGCCCGTGGCCGCCAGGCAGGCCAATCTCTGGAGTCGTTGTAGTTTAGCTTCGGCTGTGGATAGTTTGGTCCGTGGCCACCAGACTATCGCGCCGTAACTTACCATTGGTCGGATAACTGCCTCGTAGAGCCACAGAGTGGTTTTGGGGCTTAGTCCCCAAGTTTTACCTACCATTCTGCGGCACTGCCAGAATACGACTGTTGCTTTTTCAATTTTGTTGTTGAGGTGGGCGCTCCAGTTTAGTCTGTGATCGAATATTACCCCTAGATACTTTACCTCAGACGAGAGTTGGAGCTCTGTATTGAACAGCTTGGGAAGTCGGTAGTTACTCCTCTTTTTCCTCCTCCGTTGGGATGGTTTCTTCATCTGGCCATCAGCCTGACTGATTATTTCTCAGTCCACGAACTGTGTTGTTACCAGAGTACGTTCTGCCTCTTCCGCCGAGGTGGTAAAGGAGTTGTCTGGCTTTCGTAAGGACCCCAGTGATATGGCTGAGTTGTTGGAGAGAACTTTCCTTACCCTGTTGGCCTGTGAGTAGACTCAATATTTGTGCAGAAGTTCCGCCATGAGTTGGTACTCCTGTATCTGAGTCGTTATTTGTACCTGGACTTGGTGGCCTTGTATTTATCCCAGTCCTGGTCTGTGGCGGTGTTCATCGCTCTATTGAGTTGCTTCCTCATCTCGCGCCTGAGTCTCTCCAGCTCAGGCCCCCAACAGCTCTTATTTTTCATTTGGCCTGCTGGTGGGATAGATAGGGGGCATGTTTGATGGTAACAGTCCATCATAGTGTCTGTGAGGAACTTTACCTGTTTTTCGATTTCTACGTTACCTATGATCCTAGTTAGGTTACTTCCCTGTTCCAGGGCCTGGCTGATCCGCAGTGAGTACTGTGCGCGATCGGTTTTTTTCGGGTTTCGCCTAGGTGGTGCCGTGAGTATGCGTACCTGAAGGTCAAAACGAATCCATCTGTGGTCCGAACATGATAAATCGTTGGACACGTGCCAGTTTGTGGCAGAGATGTGATGTGTTTCACTACTTCTTCAGTTGCCAAAGGCCAAATCAATGTTTGTCTTACTTCGTCTGTTGACGAATGCTGGTACAGAACCTGTTTACTATTTTTTTTTTTTTTATGTTTGGCCCGCCAAAATGACTCTACTCTGCCTGATGGAAAAGCATAAGCAGAATCCAAGAGTATTGGTCGCCATACTCACTGCGAATGCAGACAATGCAGTATGGCGACCCACACCATGGCGGCCTAGTGATGCTGCTGAATCTTTTAGTCTAGTCAACAAGTATGGAACTTGTTGACTAGACTATTTGGGTTTGTCTTAAATAGGTATTCAACGAGCTTCCTACCTCTGTCGTTTCCTGTGGACATGCCCCATAGGGCATGATGCGCGTTGGAGTTGGTTCCTACGATTGGCTCGAGTCCCGCCTCCTCGCAGTAGTGGACCAGCCGCGATAGGTCGTGCGGTGGTGGGTCGTCGGCTTCAGGCATGTAGACCGATGCCATGACCACCTGACACATGTCTCTAGAACAGAAACTGGTTAGGGCCTGCATGTTTATGTCAGCTGTAGTGTATATGCATGTGCGGGGGCTCTCCGGTCCCGCGTAAACTGTTAGCTGACCTCCCATGTTGCGGAGTCCGCAGACAGCGCCGTCTCTGACCCACGGCTCTTGGATCAGTATGACGACTGTTTTGTTGACCTCCAACCACTTGCGGATCTGAGCCGTCGCGGTCAAGCTGTGGTGGAGGTTAGCCTGGAGGATGCTACACGCCGAGGAATGAGACAGCGCCATTGGAATCAAATTCCTCCGTTGCCATGTCCTCGTCCTCGGCTCCGCTCTCCTTTTGGATGGCCAACCTGCGTAGCTCCTCCGCTCACCCACCCCCACTGTCCGTGCGGTCGCGAAGAAGATCTTCTTCTTCCGCATCGGAGGCGGGGGCGGACCGCGTCGGAGCCTGGGGCTCAGGTGCCGCGACTGTATCGGCAGCATCTTTTGCCCCCTCCGCAGTGTCCATCGTAAGGGTGCAGGCACTGTTTTCTGCATCGTTGGAGTTGGTTTCGGCTGGTGGATGCTCCGCAAACTTGCCGCGGGGTCCTTGGAACTTGACGTACACCGTTCCCAGCATTAAGCTGAGCCGGCGCCCATGCACGACCAGGGGTTTTACCACAGTCTCCGGGATGCTGACAACAGCAAACGTGTCCGTCGCTTGCCTGTCCATATTCAGCAGGAGCCATCTTTCGATGTCTGCCCACCGGTTTTGGAAGCGCAGCATGTGTGCTACCTTCCTGTGGTTCTCGTGGACCCCAGGGAGCAAGATGCCGCAGCGGACCCGCTTCGTCATCTCGCTCGGGCGCTTTACCACACATTCCTTGGGTGTCCGGTCCAGCTGCTGCCGTACCTTCCACCTTTGGGGTGTCCGGTCCAACTGCTGCCGTACCGTCCACCTTTGGGGTTTTTGTTTTATTTTTGATGTCCTTTTTTGTTTATGTATATATTTCACCTCTCGAGCTTCCCACCCTCCGTGGAGCCCGCACCTTTGGGGATGTCCCTAAGGACACCAGGAATACCCGAAATGTATAGGGTCGTTGGGTTGGGACTCATGCGCGACATCAGGAACTGCAGACATGCGGCCCCCAGATGTGCCGCCTGTCCTCGCTCCGTCAGCATGGCCGAGTTCCAGTGTTCTCCCGGAGAACACCCCCTCGAACCTCGCCTGCGGACCGTACCACCTCATCCGTACGGGACGCGTGTCCATTTCCCTGTGGTGGCTAGCTACAGGGCTACCGTTTCGCCTGAATTCCGGACCAAAGAGGGCGTGTTGCTTCATGGAGGTATCTAACCCCGACCCCAATCAGCTCAACCCTCCAGGACTCCTGCTGCTCCGAGGTCGCCTGCTGGCCTTGGTAAAGGTCCTGCGTTATACCCCACAGGACAGGTCCCTGCCGAACTCCGCCACCTGCATACTCCGGCCTACTGAAGCATGTGGTGCCCACCCCCGCGACGCGGACGCGCGGTCAGGACTTACCCAAGTGAGAAATAGAGAAGAGGACTCTATTTCGCCTTGGGCCGGGTTAATGGACGTCCTTACTAAGAGCGACCTAAAACGTTTTGGCGTAACGTAACATTCGTAGCGAGCGTGCGAAAATACCGACAACCGGGAGGAGCACGCGCCGCGCCGCACGCAACGAATAGCATGGCTCGCTGTACATTTCGGTGCGTTACTTTACGCCGAAATGTTTTAGGTCAGTCGGTACCTTAATAGTGAAATCATCAGCTGGTAGTATATTCACTTTCATCGCGAATGGCACAAAAAGCGTTTTTTTTCCGTATTTAGAGTTAGTTTATTGTAACGCAACCGAGGCCATTATCAACTTCACGGCCATTTCTGCATTCTGCTTCAACCAGGTGACGCCATTTATTACAAGAGCAGTATCGTCCGCATATGTGTAAATGCTGCATTTTAGAATGCAACATTGAGCAACAATGCAAGATTGAGCCTTGTGTTTAAAAGTTAGCCGTTGCAGGTCACTCACAAGAGAACCTATTGTTACACATTGCGTGCGATCAGACAAATAGCTCCTGAAGATCTCCAGCACTGGGCCCCGCACACCAATCCGCTGGAGCTTGTCCAATAGTATCGGGACAGACAGTGTCAAAGGCCTTCGAGAGATCCAAGAAAATGCCCACACATTTTACATTGTTATCTAGGTGGAAGACAATTTCATTAGTTAGGGCCAAAACAGCGTCCTTGGTAGGGATACCTTTCCGGAACCCATACTGATTTGCAGCTAAGAGGTTAAATTTATTTAGGAAAGAGACCAGACGATTGTTTAGAGGCTTTTCAAGATCTTACAGAGGTATGGAGAACTGAAGTAGGACGATAGTTGTTGAGACTGCCCCTGTCTCCGGCTTTAAATATTGGGTGGACGATAGCTCTTTTAAAAACACTGGGAATGATTTCAGAAGCAAAGGACAAGTTGCAAAGGTAAGGTATACCTGGGACCAACTTCGATCTACCCAACCTCAGTATCTTCGGAGGAATGCCATACCATCCAGATGCGGACTCCTCTTTTAAGTTGGCAATAAATAATTTCACTTCGTCCTCAGCCACGTTCAGGAGTGCCATAGAAACTTTGCGAATATGGGAAAATCGAAATATGGTCCTACAGCGGAGGCCCAATTTCATTTGCATTGAAATTCAGGGCAAGGGTTTTGCCAACATTCGCAAAGAAGTTATATACTGCAGTCACAGATTTTTTAGAGTCTGTATCCATGTGCAAAAGTTCGTTTGGTGCAGAAGGCAAACCTGATGTATTTGTTACTTTTTTATACACTTCCAGGGCCTGCAGTCTCGACATAGATAGCGATCGTTAAAGTTACGAATTCGGTAGCTAATTCATATCGTTAACTTTTTAACGATTTTTGGTAGTCTCTACCGTTGCAACTATCGATTTTCATCGGTATCGTATCGTTTTTGCTGTCATTTTGGCAGCCCGCTAACTCGATAAGTATTCGAAAAGGATCGTTAACTGTGAAATATTATAAAAATAGAAATTGTATGAAGATACATATTTATCAGATTGTAATAATATCTTTTGCAAGTGTAGTGCACTAATTTATAATATTAATTGTACATAATGGCCGAGGTTTATTTGACTTATCAATGATAACAAATACCTATACCTATACTTATACCTATACCTATACATATACCTACACCTACACCTACACCTATACCTATACCTATACCTATATCTATACCTATACATTTACCTATTTTTTTTTTTGATATGCTACTACTATTAAAAATGCGCATAAAATACTCAAATTATTTTAGAAATAATCAAACAATCAAATTTAGAAAAACAACAAATCTGAAAATAAATGCAAAAAGCCAACATCACTTTACAACTTTGCTTCCAAAATGTCAAACTATAGATAGGATTTTCGTTAACTTAGCGACGTCCCTGTTTACGATTTTGCACGGTAATTCATGAGTAGAGACTTGCCCTTGTGATTAAGATTGTTACGGCAAGCGAAAATATTCGTTAACATTTATCGATCGTTAGTTTGAAATTTTGGAAGCAAAATGGTGCCACGTACAATATCTTGCTTAATTTTAGGGAAGTATTTTAATGTTTCTATTAATTATATTTATTTAACTTGATATTTATAAGGTATAGGTATGGGTATAGGTATAGGTATAGGTATAGGTAAAGGTATAGGAATAGGTATCGATATAGGTATAGGCGTAGGCGTAGGCATATGTATAGGGATATGTATATGTATATATATAAACTTCGTTCCATCCGGGTGTCCCTTGACACCTCTCAAGTTTTTATTTATAGTTTTAAATCCAAAATACATTTAAATTGTCATTTTTTAATAGGACACATATTTATATCCTTGCAACATTCTGAATCAATTGTTATCATTGATAAGTCAAATAAACCTCCGCCACTATGTACAATTAATATTATAAATTAGTGCACTACACTTGCAAAAGATATTATTACAATCCGATAAATATGTATCTTCATACAATTTCTATTTTTATAATATTTCACAGTTAACGATCATTTTCGAATACTTATCGAGTTAGCGGGCTGCCAAAATGCCTCGATAAGCGATTTGCGACTGTCGTTAAATTGACAGCAAATTCGATACGATACCGATGAAAATCGATAGTTGCATCGGTAGAGACTACCAAAAATCGTTAAAAAATTATCGATATGAATTAGCTACCGAATTCGCAACTTTAACCATTTAAAAACCATTTAAACCATTTATTTTTGCTACAAAACAGTACAACATACAATATAGTAACACGTAACAATCATTAACGAACGCTATCTATGTCGAGACTGCAGTCCTTTACGATTTTGCACGATAATTTATGAGTGGAGACTTGCCCTTGTGATTAAGATCGTTACGGCAAGCGAAAATATTCGTAAACATTTATCGATCGTTAGTTTACGATCGTTATGCTATCTATGTCGAGACTGCAGGCCCAGGTAGCTTTTATATCTTTATGCGCTTTTCTAAATTCATTCTGTTCATATTCCTGTTTTAATTTTCTAAACAAATTGTTGCAAAAATTGCTGTAGCGGCTGTGAGTTTTAGTGTAGCATTTTGTGGGTTATTATTCTGTTTTAATATGCATACGGTTTAGTCCAGTTTGGATAATATTCTCGGTGCATATGTATGCATGAACGTGTAGTTATCGTTTGTTGCGTTTCCGATAGATCACTGCACTACACACCATTTCTATTACCCTATTTAGATTTATGTGGTGTTTTCCAATGGATGACGTGATTTCTCATATTGTTCTGAACAAAATATAAAAAAAATTGCTTTATACTTAAACGAATTTGTACTACGTAGGTACCTACTCTTTTTTTGGACATTTACTACCAAAGTAATGTTCCAAACTCCATAGTTACTTATCGTTTCTTACCTGTCTTGGAGGTATCCATGCATTTTAAAATTACATGTCTGGCCGTGCGTCGTGGGGTCTTGCTGTAAATATTTACTAGTTTTTAATAAAAAAAATAATCTAAATTATCAACTGACTGTTTTAATACCGAATGTGGTTCTAACTCTATCATAACTCGTATTGAGAATATATTCCTGTGTCGCTGGGCACTTTACAAACATACGTGAAACAGTCACAAAGAACACCTAGGCTCAGAACAACAAGTTGTGAATCACATACCTCAAGTGTTATACCAATTGGATTTTGTAGGTACCAGTAGAAAACGGCGTGGCAACTGCTTTAACCAATATGATATCCGTACAGTCTAATATCGTAGTATTGGACACTTTTGGCTTGTACGCCCACAAATGAATTCTATTGAATATTTTTAAAATTCTGTATAATATTGAAGTTCCTAGTGTGCCTTGTGCCTTTGTAGTAAACCTTAATTCGGCATCTGGACTTAGAGACAACTGAGAGGTAGACAGATTCAGAAACTTATTATTTCTTCTATATTACATTATATTATTATTTAAGTAATTTAACAGGAATTAGCTTTTTTAAGTTGCTTGCTTTCTAATTCAAATTAAATGTTTTTATGCTATAAAAGTTATTACCAAGAGATAGCATAAGGCAGGTGGTTTTGGGATACTGCAAAGCTCTATGAGGAAACATGACATGAGAGTTGCAGAATTGCATAATACATTTCATGTTTATAATTATTATTATTTTTACGGGAATTAACGCGATCACTATTTCAAGGTACTACATACCTCTGTTTTGCCTGACGTTTTGTGACGTGACTAGTACCAATAACACAAGCTCTGCTTAGCTTGGGACTAGATGGCGTAAAAAAAAAATGTTATGTTGTATTTTTCAGTCGCTTCATTATCAATTTGCCTCCAAAGGATAGAGATAATCTAGTCCGTATATGTTTCCAAATAGAGCTAGCACATTGGTTCTATTTAGACTATTACTGCACTGATGAGAATGCTGGACTGATTCCCTGTGCCATCAGAGAGTTTGCGGCACACATATTTCAAGTAAGTCAAGATTGTTTATACTCGTAATTGTCAACCTCTAAAAATAATTGAAAATATTTCACACAACACTGCACTATTAAGGGCAATAGTCTGGGATCCCCGGAACAAATTTTACGATTTATTACTATCAAGCAAATTTTTCGTGAGTGGCTTCATTTTGATGAGGGCCCACCTTTCACCTTAAAAAAAATGATTTTGGGATCTAACAGGACTAGCAGGGAAAGAAAACTTTTGAGCGAAGGGCCGTGATAACTTACCAAGCAATGTAGGACACCGAGGCTTTTAATTATATAAATGTTAACTAACATTATTACATAATGGAAACAAATATTTGTCCTACAAAATGCATGGTTTGATCCTTTCAACAAATATCGATAGCGAGGTCATAAAAAATGATACTAACCAGCTGATTTTTAACAGTTGCTTAGTTAATACTGATATAATTTAACTGACACATTGTCCTACAAATTGCGTGGTACGTTATGCCGGTTCTAGGCTCAAAAGTTTTTTTTCTCTGCTAGCCCTGTTAGTTCCCACAATCGATTTTCTTTTTAAGGTGAACGTGAGCCCTCATCAAAATGAAGCCTCTCACGAAAAATTAGCTTGATAGTAATAACTTGTAAATTTTGTTATGGGGATCCCGGACTATAAGAGTAGGTACTTAATGCCAACATATATATATTTTTACAGCTACCTTATTTTCAAAATATTTTAGTAGAATGTTAAACTAAGTGTGTATTTCAGGAGAAAAAAATTACACACCTAGGTACTATATATATTTAAATAAATAATCATAAACAAAAAGAAATCTTATTGTTATGATCAAGATTTCTTGTAATGATAAAAACAAATTATTATTTATGTGTAATAAATAATGTTTGCTGGTTTATATCTCAAAACTGTTTCATTCTACTAAAAAAATAAAGTTATACCTACAGACTATTAATTATTATTACATACTAGCTTTCTCCGCGGATTAGCTCGCATTTCATAAAAAGTATCCTATGTTACTTCTAATACCTCCGAGAATATGTGTACAAAGTTTCATGATGATCGGTTAAGTAATTTTCGCGTGAAAGCGTAATAAAAGTACCTACTGGTCAAATGCGGCAAATAATAATATATGTACGTGAATTGCTGTATGTCTTAAATCTGAGTCTTTTAAAAATACCAGTTTGGTAGACTTTCTAAGATAACACAACACTTACATTTAAAAAAAAATGACTATGGGTTTCGACTATGTACAGCACGTCCCACAACTTCGTGAACATGTAAGCAGCCTCGACACCATCCTAGACAATTGGCGAGAGTACAAACAAAGAGTGCCTACATATGGAGCGATCCTGTTAGACACGGAGCTCACTCACGTTCTACTCGTACAGTCTTACTGGACGAAATCGTCGTGGGGCTTCCCTAAAGGGAAAGTTAATGAAGATGAGGAGCCTTGGAAGTGTGCTGCGAGAGAGGTAAGTGCAGCACAAAAGTTCTACCAAACACAATTAAAAATTATGTTACATACTAAATTTATGTATTTTATTCTGAAAATGTCTAATACAGAGACATATAATAGGGCCACATTTCAAGTTATAATTTTGGTTCACAGATTACCCCGTAATAGATACCACAATATTGGAAATGTTCCTATAAGGATTCACTAAATGTCCTGAATGAGATGATAATGTAGGGGTATCACTATCAATACACATCATTAGCTTTAAGGCTCTCCCACATAAGCCGGTTTTATCGGTTGATAATACCGGATGCGTTATTACGATATCTGTTTTTAGGACATTACTACGACTACGATGTTGCACACTGCTGCGAAAATAATGACGCAATAGAAGTAGGACGCTAGGGTTCCTCCATCCTGCGATATTCCGATATTAGTTCTGCTGAAAACATTGGGATGCGTTCGATACAACACACTGCTGTGGTAATAGTTACACCCGATACCGATAAATCTTTAGGCTGGTTTCAGTGCTCGACCGACCGTCGGTGCGTATCATCGGTCCTGACAATACGCAACCGACCGTCGTCGTCGACCAATCAAACTGGCGGGACTAGTACAGTCACAAATACGTAGCTATGTATACGAAATGGACGTATACGTATATCTTTGTAAACGTATAAGGAACAGAAGGCGTAGATATTATACACCCAATCGTCGCCCAAAGAGCACTTCAAGGACAATTATCTTGGCATCACGGTCTTTGTAAAACACGTAGGCCTTTATCCCACAGAAGTTCTCGAAGGCTAACTTCAGTAATAAGCCGTTCCGTGTCGATATGTATCATGTTTGATCAGATTTTTTTGACGATGAAACCCACAGTCCACACCCGGTCGGTCCATCTATCGTATCGGTGTAGCACTGAACGTGATGTTCCCATAGCGCGTCGGTCGACCGACGGCACGCATGCGGACGCGCTCGACCGATGGTCCTCGTACGCAGTTCGTAGCAGGTTGCGCGTGCGTACGATCGGTCGAGCACTGTAACGACTAGGTAAATTCACATACAAATGACAAGCGCGACTGACGTACGCACCGACGGTTGGTTGAGCACTGAAACCAGCCTTAGTACTAGTAGGTACGTCAAAGACGAAATTTGGTTTTACCGATCGTGAAATGATCAAAATAAACGTGAATAAAATCATGTCTAATAACAATAACTTGGTTTTTAAAAGCAAGTGACACTGATTAGAATTGTGAATGTAAAGTTCTTGTGATGTGACGTCATCGACACGACAACAATATTTTAATTCGAAATTATGTTAGGTACTGTACTTATCTATTCATACTGAGGGCCGGTTTTGGCTGAAAACCCGTTTCGGTCGGACGTTTTTAAGTAACTGAATGTTTTAGCTTAATGACATTTCAGTGCTTTCATTTTAAAAAATGTATATTTTGGACACAAAATTACTTAAGAAGAACGGAGGAATTATTTTGAAGGACTCGACTTGCCTACGGGTCATAAACTTAGTCGACACTGATTTCGTGATTCTTATAGCTTCATTTCTGCATGTGTTGCGCAAGTTTTTGGATACTGTATGCGGGGAATCTATTAGGGATAATCTGTGTTTATCCCACTAACAAAGGTGGCAAGCCAATTGTTTCCAACCGTACTCATATTATACTGCCGAGCCCCGCGGTGTTACCCGCGGTTAAAGTCGTACCGCGGGTAGCGCCGCGGGACAAAGCAAGTCTAAAAAAGTAGCCTAAGTTACTCCTTAGATCATCAGCTATTTGCCAGAAAAAGTCCCGTCAAAATCGGTAAAGCCGTTTCAGAGATTACCCGGAACAAACCGACAGACTGACAAATTTTAAAAAAAATGTTATTTTGGTACATTTACCGTGTATATGCATACACATATACACAGTATATGCATACACATATGCATTTATTAAAAAGCGGTTATTTTAATATTACAAATAGACACACCAATTTCATTTATTTGTATAGATTTCTAAATAAACCAACTCGTCTGGCGAGTTTAGTATTGTAGGCCAAAATCTTCTAAGGAGATTACAGCAGTAAACTATTAATAGCTGTTCATGATTATGAAATAAATTTGCTTTATATTTATTTTTCTTACCCGTAGGTTCTGGAAGAAACGGGCTTCGATATCAGTAAGTTGATAAATAAGAATGACTATATAGAAGCTATAATACACGAACAAATTGCCCGCCTTTACATCATCGGTTACATTCCTAGAGATACTAAATTCCAGCCTCGTACGAGGAACGAAATTAAGGCTTGCGAGTGGTTTCCTTTAGCTGATCTACCTACCAATAAGAAAGATATGACCCCAAAGGTGAAAATGGGAGTCAGTCCTAATGCGTTCTTTATGGTACTACCGTTTGTAAAACGCATGCGTCGTTGGGTTTCGGATAGAGTGCCATTTACTAATACCCGCAGAACCCGCCACAAGTCCATGGGAGATGTCGAGTCATCTACAAGTAAGAATGTAAATAAAAGCATATCTCAAGGCTTGCAAAATGAGATACATGAATATCAACAGCAAAGTCATTCATCGACGAAACATTTCAAAGGTCATGGAAATCCCAATAATTATGGTAAAAACCAAGGAAATCATGGTTATCACGGTAATAGCCACATTAATCACAGTGATAATAATGGTAATCAAAGTGATACCCATAATAATCACGCAAGAAATAACCCAGGTTCTGGTCACGGATACCACCAAGGCACCGGTTACGGCCATCACCAAGAAACCGGTCACGGGCGTAATCAAAAAGGCGTTACAAGGCATAACCAAGGAGCCATTCCTAGGCATACCCAAGGGGCTGTTCCTAGGTATAACCAAGGAACCGGTCATGAGCCTAACCAAGGATCCAGTCACAGATATAACCCACACTTTAATCACGGTGATAACAATGGTAATCACGGTAATACTCATAATAATTATGGAATAAATCATCGAAATAACCAAGGAATCGAGAATAACCGAGGAAGCAGTCATGACTATACCAAAGAAACCGGTCACGGCCAACATCAAGGAACCGGGCACGAAAACACTTCAGGAACCAGTCACATGCATAACCAAGGAACCGGTTACCTCAAAACCGGTCACGAGCATAACCAAGAAACCTGTCACGGGCATAGCCAAGAAGTCGTTACTAAGCAAATCCAAGAAGCCGTTCCCAGGCATAACCAACACATAAACGACGGTGATAACAATGGTAATCACGGTAATACTCATAATAATTATGAAATAAATGACCCAAATAATCAAGAGGTCGGTCACGAAAATAATCAAGGAAGAGGTCACGGGACTAACCAAGAAACAAGTCACGAGCATAACCAAGAAACCGGAAGCGGAAATTGCTCAGGAACCGGGCATGTTACGTTTGACCAAGGAACCGGTGATGGACAACTCCAAGGAACTGAGCATGCGCCACACCAAGGATCCGCTTACGGGCAAAACCAAGAAACCGATTACGTATATAATAAAGACACCGGGCAAGGGCAACAGCAAGAATCCGGTCACGGGCATAACCAAGAAACCCGTCACGTGCATAATCAAGAAATCGGTAATGAGCCTATCCAAGGAACCAGCCTCGCATATAAACCACACATAAATCATGGTGACGACAATGGTAATGACGGCAATACCCAAGGAATCAGTCACGGGAATAACCAAGGATCCGGTCACGAACATAACAAAGGATCCATTCACGAACAAAACCAAGGATCCAGTCACGATCATAACCAAGAAACCGGGCACGGGCTACAACAAGGATCCGGTCGCGGTCATAACCCAGAAACCAGTCACGAGAAACACCAAGGATCCGGTCATGAGCAACAGCAAGCAACTGGACACGGACAAAGGCAAAGATGCGTTCACATGCTTAACCAAGGAACCAGCTACGGGCATAATCAAGAAACAAGTCACGAGCTTAACCAAGGAACCGGGCATGGGCAACAACAAGGACCTGGATACGGCCAACAGCAAGGATCCGGTCATTATTGGCATTACCAAGGAACCGGTCACGGGCAACGCCGAGGAACTGGGCACGTGCAACATCAAGGATCCGGTCATAGACAACACCAAGGTACTGGGCCCGAGCAACACCAAGTATGCGTTCACAGTCTTAACCAAGGAACCGGTTACGGGCGTAACAAAGAAACCGGTCATGAGCATAATCAAGGAGCCATTCCAAGGTGCAACCGAGGAGCCGTTCCCAGGCTTAACCAAGGAGCTGTTCCCAGGCATAACCATGGACCCGTTCCCAGGTATCACCATAGAACCGGTCAGGCATACAACCCACACATAAAGCGACGTGATAAAAATGGTAATGATCGAAATACCCAAAATAATTACGAGAGAGAGAGACTCACTCAGAGAGAGAGTAATCGCGTAATACCTCTAGAAATGGAGTACAGGAAATTCCAAAGACCCGTTAACAGGCATAACCAAGAAACCGGTAATGGGCAACACCAAGCATCCGGTCACAGGCATAACCAAGCAACCAGGCACGGGCAACACCAAGAATCCGGTCACGGGTATAACCAAGAAACTGATCACGAGCATAACCAAGAAACGGGTCACGGGCATAGCCAAGAAGCTAGGCACGGGCAACACCAAAAATCCGGTCACGGGTATAACCAAGAAACTGATCACGAGCATAACCAAGAAACGGGTCACGGGCATAGCCAAGGAACCGGTTATGGATATAATCCAGGAACCAGTCATAGATATAACCCAGAAACCAGTCATGGATGTAACCCAGGAACCAATCACAGGGATAGTCATTCCAATAGCCCAGGGAGTGCAGCAAAAACGACCTCTGATCCCAATAGTTCTGGAAAAGAACAAGATATTGCCAAAAGGCAACTTCTTACTCCCCAAAATACCGACTCAAACAACTGTTCCCCATGGCCCAAAGCCTCGAGACCAAACAATGAATCTCAAAACGATGATTTTATATCTTTCGTGGCCCCGTCGTGGGCCAACTTTAAATTTGACTTGCAAGCTATCCTGGATTGCCTCACTTAAAGTTGATAAGTCACAAATTTCGTACCAAAGTTATAATACTCATTCAATTCAATATGATTCCCAACGTAGTTGTAGCTCATTGATTCTCAACGTAGCTGAACGTACATTTATTCTCAAAGTAGTTGTAACTCATTGATACTCGACGTAATTGTAACTCATTTATTCTCAAATTAAATTTAGCTTATTGATACTCAACATAACTGTAACTCATTGATACTCAACGTAATTGTAGCTCATTGATAATCAACGTAACTGTAGTTCATTGATACTCAACGTAATTTGATAGTCAACGTAATTGTAGCTCATTGATACTCAACGTAATTGTAATTTATTGATACTCAACGTAATTGTTACTCATTGATACTCAACGTAATTGTAGCTCATTGATACTCAACGTAATTGTAACTTATTGATACTCAACGTAATTGTAACTCATTGATACTCAACGTTATTGTAGCTCTTTGACACTCAACGTAATTGTAACTCATTGATGCTCAAACTAATTGTAGCTAATTGATGCTCAAGGTAATTGTAATTCATTGATACTCAACGTAATTGTAGCTCATTGATACACAACGTGATTGTAGCTCATTGGTGCCCAACGTAATTGTAGCTCATTGATGCTCAAGGTAATTGTAATTCATTGATAATCAACGTAATTGTAGCTCATTGATACACAACGTGATTGTAGCTCATTGGTGCCCAACGTAATTGTAGTTCATTGATACTCAATGTAATTGTAGCTCATTGATACTCAATGTAATTGTATCTCATTGATACTCAACGTAATTGTAACTCATTGATACTCAATGTAATTGTAGCTCATTGATACTCAATGTAATTGTAGTTTATTGACACTCAACGTAATTGTAGCTCATTGATACTCAACGTAATTGTAGCTCATTGATACACAACGTAATTGTAGCTCATTGATACTCAACGTAATTGTAGCTCATTGATACTCAATGTAATTAATTGATACTCAACGTAGTTATAGTTGTAACGTGTAGATCTCAACTTGGACATATTTGTAATTAATAAATTACAAAGCAGGACATGATTGTTTTATTTCCTTTAAAACAAAGCAAGATTACCTTGTATGAACTTTAAATAACTCATTCATTTTATGAACTCCAAAAATATGTAAGCGACTTCCTCATGCGTTTATATCACGATAAATTTTAATAAACATTGATGTTATTTATTCTAGATTCATGACAGCATGAATGGAGTAGTGATTTAAGCATTTATCTCGATGTTTCCTACTACCCTGAGTGTTTCATACTCGCAAAGGGCATCACCTTGTATCATTCTTAAAGCTTGATTTTTACGCCATATTTATTTTAAAAATAACGTTGGACAGTTTATCTGAAACTTTTACGCAACATACGCAATTCAAGTTTTCATGAGCAATATATTCCTCCGTTTTTGCAATTGCTTTTATTGATATTTCTCCTCTGCGATATGTTAGTAGAAATAATGATTATTACCTAAACATGCTGAATTAGAATTGAAGCTTAATCCTAATAAAATATTTCGCAGAATAGAGTTATCGAAAATACACTTTTAATATTCTATAACAAAGTGAATAAAGTATTACAAAATTATACTCTTTTACATTACAAGAATGTAAACATAAGTAAATTTTTAATTTAGTTTTATAATCTATAAATATACTTATAATAAAAATGTAATAGGTCCAATTCTGTACATTAAAGTTATTTTGAAAATTTTTTTTGGAGGGCTCTCTACAATCGATACTGAAGCCAAAACTGTAGGTACTTTTTCCCATTTTTGTCTGTCTGTCCGTCTGTCTGTCTGTATCTTGGCCGCGCATCACGCCGAAACTACTGAACGGATTCAAATGAAACTTGGCATGATTTGAGTTCATACTACGAGGTAGGACATAGGATACTTTTTATCCCGAAATTCAGCACGGTTTCCTGGAGAGAGGGGATGTAAGTCAAAATATGTACTTAGTTGTAATTCAATAACACATAGTCCGATTTCATTATTTTTTTTTTTGCTAGAAAGAAAATAAAATAAAAGATAACGGGAAAAGTGTTTTTTTTTGTCCGCGACTGTACACTGCCTGTGGGAAGCTTAGACAGATATGTAAATATGGCGGCACGAAGTTCGCCGGGTCAGCTAGTTATTCAATAAGCATGTCTCTCTCCCGTGAAGTCCCGTGTCTTGTACTTTCTGTATTAACAATGTACTCTGTGTCTTGTACCTACCGGTAACATATTGATGTTCGTGTGAACTGAATGACCCTAGTGATTTTTGGTACAAAAAAACAATAATTTTATTTGCGTAATGTCATTATAGTTCTACAGTTCACATGCACATAAAATATTATATGTACAACCCGTCAGAAATATCTGCGCACTTGCTTCACCTCTCGCTTCCCCACGCATCGCCCCTCCTTCGCCTACTAGATAGACGAAGGCGGGACGACGCGTGGTGAAGGGAGAGGTGAAGCTAGGGTTGCCAACTCTCGAAAGGACCAACCCGGGAGAATTCGGGGGCGGGGGGTTTAAATTGAAGATGAATAATTTCTGGAGTCAGGTGATGTGTGTGATTAGCTCTTTTCAAGATAAAATTTTCATTGCTTGGTATTGAAAATCTTCAATTTTGTAAATATGTCAAAAATCGCGTAAAAAAGTTATTGAACTCATTTGAAATTTGTTTTTGCGGTTCATAAAACTACTTTAATAAGTCCATGGCAGATTTGCCATAAAATTGGTCAGCTTGTCTGCTTTGTAGCTTCGTTTTCAGATCATTCATTAAATAAATTTTTAACCCCCGACCAAAAAGACGGGTGTTACAAGTTTCACGTGTCTGTCTGTCTGTCTGTGGCACCGTAGCTCCCAAACGGATGAAGCAATTTCAATTTACTTTTTTTTTTATGAAAGGTGAGTTACGTGCGAGTGTTCTTAGACATGTTTCTTGAAAATCGGTTGAGCCGTTTAAAAGTTATGGGGGTGAAAGTGGGGAAGAGTAACCGAATGTCTGCAAAAATATCATCGAGTGGGGTCTCAAATGAAAGCGCATAACGTGTTTTTTACTTTTTAAAAGGAACTCAGGTTATTTAATTTGTAGTTATTAGAATATAATGCAATTAATTTCTAGAAAAACTGGAGAAATTATAGCACTCCGGGAGGTCGGGAGGTTAACCATTATTACCGGAGTCTCCCGGGCAATCCGGGAGGGTTGGGAACCCTACGTGAAGCGCATGCCAGCCAGGTGCGCAGATATTTCCGACGGGTAGGTCGGGTAGTAAAATCAAACACCGAAGTCGTTGACACTTCCTAAAGTCTGATTGTATACCTAACTGGTAAAATGTTAATAATCTTGGAATAAATGATGGCTCCGAAAGAGGTTAAGCGGCTCTCCGCGACAGTCACCAAGGCTGTAGTGACACCGATGCGTGATATTGCTATATTTTTTGTGTCGTATATGAGGACAACCTAATGGTAAGTAACTGCCACTGGCCATGAACATCAGCAATTCAAGAGTCACAAGTATGATGCTGCCCTTTGGGGCCTCCCAATCAGGGGGCAATCAGGAATCAGGGGAAGGGGGGGTTTGGGCTCCGGTGACTTCACTCAGTATAAAGCAACGAAATAATTCCTTCGTTTCTTTATGTAGGTATGGGCTTGCCAAAGTGGCAAGCCTCTACTCTGCCTGATGGAAAGCGCAAGCAGTAACTAAGAGTGGTGGTCGTCATACTTTTTGCGAATGCAGACAATGTATACGAGAAAAAAATCTATAAATATAGTATTGAGATACCTTAGGCAAAAGCAGTCGGAAAATGTTAGTTTTAGTTCATAAAATAATAAAAAAAAAAAAAAAAAATTTCAAAGTTTTCAGTTTTTTTAATCTGTTCTTCAACACCATGAAATATTAGCTCCCATGTAATTACGTCAAACCGCTGTGTACCTAAACTAAAGTGTTACCCCTGAGCCGTTGGAAACCTGAACCAGGTTACTGATCAGTGTATAATGTCAGCGCATTTGTTTTTGTTTACAAAAGCTAACTGACGTCAATACCACAGAGCAAGTAACTAGCTGACCCGGCGAACTTCGTACCGCCACATATTTTTTTGTAAATATTTTCTACATTTCTGAAAATTCTAGAAACAAAAATACGGCGAAATCTACCGGATAATGTAGAAATAGAAATACGGCGCCACCTACCGGATATCTGTGCCACTTAGATGCCAAACCTCCATCTATTAGGATTTTATAGAACTAACCGATAAATACACACTAAAGTCGTAATAAATAAATAAATAGATCACGGAACAATATTTATTTTAAAGTAGGTACCTACTTGGTTTCTAGCAAAAAAGAATGAATGAAATCGGACTAGGTATGTGTTATTGAATTACAACTAAGTACATATTTTGACTTTCATCCCCTCTCTCCAGGAAACCGTGCTGAATTTTGGGATAAAAAGTATCCTATGTCCTACCTTGTAGTATGAACTCAAATCATGCCAAGTTTCATTTAAATCCATTCAGTAGTTTCGGCGTGATGCGCGGCCAAGATACAGAGAGACAGACAAAAATGAAAAAAAACCGTTTTGGCTTCAGTGTCGATAATAGAAAGCCCTCAAAAAAAATCTAAATATATTTAACTAGCGACCCGCCCCGGCTTCGCACGGGTGGATTTCAGATGCCCCCGCCGACGACACGATTCGTGCATTTTAAATCTGTAATATCTTCGAATATATTCATTTAAATTAGATACTGTAAAGGGCCATTTTGATCTATATTAAATGCACAATGTATTTAATTTACTTAATTGTATAAGGATTCATTCCGTATTGCTTAAAATCACTTCGTAAATAAGCCATTATTTCTCGTAAAAAGAAAGGAATAAAAAATGGTTGTTGTGGGTTATCCCTAAGAGAGACATATACCGTCGCGGACTTTTTTGTAGTACTTTTTAAGGTGTACAATACTGTAGTACATTATTTTGATCTATCGCGTAGGGTGCAACCAGCGTTTGCAATGTAAGCGCAAAAAAATGTGTTTATTTGCTCAGCACATTAGAAACCTCGAAAATTAACAGTGTTTCCATGCTATATTATGCATTTATTATACATAAAAACCTATTAAAGAAATCCGCATCAAAATCCGTTGCGTAGTTTTAAAGATTTAAGCACACAAAGGGACATAGGGACAGAGAAAGCGACTTTGTTTTATACTATGTAGTGATGATGATGATGTACAGAATTGGACCTATTACATTTTTATTATAAGTAGGTATAGATTGATATTTAAATATTATAAGGACGTAAAGTTTGTGAGATTATAGTGGGTGATCTCTGGATCTACTTAGCCGATAATGCTTGTACCTGCTTGTACTAATAGAAAGCCACGGTCATTATTTGTGAGTGTGTGCTGTGTGATTCCTAACGATGTCGGCATGGGTTAGCTCGTAAATAAATAAATACGCGAGAAAAAAAAAAATTCATCTTTTTTTGATCGTGCTATTCAATTACATGATGTTTAATTATTTCATGACTTATGTCATTAAAATACTTAAATAGACAATACAACTAGTACCTACAACTACCTCGTTAGTTTAGCGGTTGACGCATGCGATTGCCGATCAAGAGGTCTCGGCTTCGAATCCCGGGTCGGGCCAAAAGTGTTTTTCTGATTATAGAAATACTTAATAACAGCTCGGAGTTTGGAAGTTGGGGTCTGAACCCCCCGACCTCGGAGACCACGTAAAGCTTTCAGTAATACGATAGATCTCTCCCCGGTCGTGTGGGATAACCGTCCCGTCGGATTATGAGAGTGAGGGAACAGAGAGTGCACCTGTGTTTGCGCACACATTTGTGCACTAATATTATAGTGCTCCTGCGTAGTAGGCTGGTAGTCTCATCGGTAACAACCATAATTAACCCATCGCCGTCTACTGCCGAACGAAGGTTTTCCTCAAGGAGCTCCAACTATCCCGATCTTGCGCAACCGCATTCATCCACTTTCTTCAAATTGTCGGTCCTAATCACAGTCTCCACTCCAGCACATTGCGGCTCCAGCGACCATCGATTCGTCTGGAGACATGAGTCAAGACCGACATATTTTCATTTCCGCCTACTGATTCTTCGTACGATATCGGTAACTCTAGTCTAGTCGAATATTGTAACGAATTCTGTCGAACAGAGATACACCGCACAACGCACGCTGACCAGTCCAATGCATAGAGCTATTATAGATAGAGTAGGGAAGACATACTGCTGCCTACCTGTAAGCGGAAACGTCCAACGGTTAAAAAGAGAGAGAAGATCGCGGTACCCCATCTGTCTTTTTCTACTGACGCATGCGCAGTACAGGACTAATAATGACCGTCGAATCGTTCTGCTAAGCTGCTTTTCCGCGCTAAAGTTTTTAAAGTGAAGTTAACTGCCTCGGTGGCATAGTGGTAGCGTATGCGACTGCTGTGCTTGAGGTCTCGGGTTCGATTCTCGGGTCGGACCAAATGTTTGTATGATCTGCAAATATTTGTTTCGGAGTTTGGGTGTTTTCTATGTATAATATGTATGTATTTACAAAAAAAAGTATATATGTATTTATATCAGTTGTCTAGTACCCATAACACAAGCTCTGCTTAGCTTGGGACTAGGTGGCGTGGTGTGTTAGATGTCCGAAAATATTTATTTAAAAGAAAAGTGCGCATATGTGAGTAGAGAGTGACAGGTAGGTACCGCAATCGTCTCTCTCTTCCTAACCGAGGGACGGCTGGAGGCCTGGCTTCCCTGCTCTATCTATAATACCTCTGTGGTCCAATGCCAGTGCAATAAGCTTGACTGCCTTGGTGGCGCAATGGTAGCGAATGTGACTGCTGTGCTTGAAGTCTCGGGCTCGGTTCCCGGTTCGGACCAAATGTTTGTATGATCTGCAAATATTTGTTTCGGAGTTAGGATGTTTTCTATGTTTAATATGTATGTATTTCCAAATAAAATTTAGTATATACGTATTTATATCAGTTGTCTAGTACCTATAATGCAAGCTCTGCTGGCTTGGTAGATGCGTTGTGTGTTAGATGTCCGAAATATTTATTTATTCATTTGTTTATTGTCTATTTCATCTATCTATATATATTATACTAGCTTTTACACGCAGCTTCGCTCACGCTGACTTTCATCCCCTGATTTACCCCCTTAGGGGTGGAATTTCGAAAATTTCTTTCTTAGTGCTCCCTTACGTTATATAAAGAACCTACATGCAAAATTTCAGGATTCTAGTTTCAGCGGTTTGGGCTGTGCGTTGATCTCTGGGTATGTCAGTCAGTCAGTCAGTCACCTTACTCTTTTATATATATAGATATATATAAAAATGAATCGATGAAATGTATGTAGGTACGCGGTCGGTTGCACAAAATTAAAAAATCTTTTTTTTATGTGTTCGTTATTGTTATGACAAGGTTGTGTACAAGAAAAATTAAAAGATAACTGAAAAAGTAAATTTATATTGTCCGTGACTGTAGCCTGTCTGTGGAAAGCTGAGACAGATTCAGTAGCGGCGTTAGGGTAGGGCGCGGTTGGGCGACCGCCCAGGGCGCCGGATAAAGCAAAATTTCTACTAAAATCTACCTTTGTCACTGTTAATGTGCATAAAGTATAAATAAAAATAAAAAAATCCTTTGTAGCCCATCGCTCATAGTCCGAGGTCTACTTACTCGTAAATTCCCTAAATTAAGTGAAAAAATCGTTATATTGGCAACACTTGAATGGATTGTAGTATTCAATCTGTTCGATCGGAGAACTGCTTGCAGTTCATTTTATCGGGAATTCCCAATCATAGAGAAACACGTTGTCTATCTGTTTTTTTCATTTTAGTTAAAAAGAGTTAGCGTTATTTTTAGCGAAGCGGGACAAACTCAACTCATTCTTATCCATAAAATCGGTGCACGTATAAAACAATTATTCCAATTATTTTAAAACAAACAGACGCGACGTAGTAATCGGACGGTCCATGCTACGGCCAGATGCTAATCTTTGTCACTTTTCGTTTCTAATACCGAGTGATATTAGTTTTTAACCGACTTCCAAAAAGGAGGAGGTTCTTTTTTTTTTTTTTATGTATGTTACCTGATTACTCCGTCAGTTGTGGACCGATTTGGAATTTTTTTTTTGTATTCGACAGGGTATGCTTCCGTGGTGGTCCCATTGCCAGCATATCAGGATCTGATGATGGGATCCCAGGGAAATCGAGGGAAACCCTCATTTTTTATAGGCACATACTATGTTTTTCGTATATTTTCTGAAGTTACACCGGTATTTGCGTCTGGTAGTCATCATTTTATGATGATGAGCTGATGATGTAAGGTACCACTCCTTAACGGTTAGGAGTTGGAGGATAAATCTTTAAATATCATATGTATATAAGTTACCTTTAGTCGTATTCTTACAAATTATTTAGGTAAGCTGATGATGGAAGGTGGAAGGTACAACTCCTCAACGGTTAGGAGTTGGAGAATAATTCTTTGAATTTCATACGTATCTAAAGACCTTCAGTCGTATACTTTCAAGCTATTTAGGTGAGCTGATGATAGAAGATTAAACTCTTCAACAGTTAGGGATTAGAGGATGATTTTAATATTACACGTACCTTAATTTGTATTCTTGATGATGAAATTTGATGAAATAATTCAACTTACTACTTACCTACGATTGTTTGCACTAAAAACTGTAAAATAAAAACTTTTTATAAAAAAAAAAAACGACTTCCAAAAACATCCAACGAAAACTCTCTGTCAAAAAACACTTAAAAGCGTAAAATAAACTGGTTCTTCATAAATTGCCTATACCTAATTCTTTATTCATTTAAATAGTAGTATTATAATGGGTGCTAGGTACCTAAAATCTGTTTGAAGTCGGTGCTAAGCCAAAAAGAATACAAACGAACAATTACAAAAGTCTAAGCGATAGTCACTTGGCACCGACTTCAAACAGATTTTAGGTACCTAGCACCCATTATATCTAAAAAGTTGTATGAATAATGTAAAAGAAAATTTTTTTTGACGGAATTTTAGTGTTGAGTGCCGCCATTGCGATGACCAGAGCGTAGACACGGCGATCCACACGTTGGCAGAATGTCCGGCGATAGGGAGCCGAGTCATCTCGTGGCGGCACTCTCGCTCGGTAACATGATTGCGGCCATGTTTCGGAGCGAGAGTGCGTGAAACTCCGCTGTCTCTTTCTGCGAGCTACTTATGTTTGCGAAGGAGACGGCCGAGCAAGACCGTGAGAGGTTTAGAACTCTCCTGTTTGCCAGGCCCGGGAACGGGCCAGGTACCGCTGTCGGCTCAGGCGCCGAAGATACCAAAACCATCTCCGTCCTCCATAAGCGCAAGCCTGGGGGGTTACAGGTGCCCTCAAAAGGTGGGGCGCGAGTACCTTTTGGGGACAGCAGTGGGAACATCGGGGTTCCCACACAGGAAGGGGCCATCTACCACTACACCTACAACCGTAGGTGGCCCGAGGAACGTCGGGATTTCAAGGTTTACCTTTCTATATGCACCTGGTTCCCCGGTTCGGTTCTAGTACCCGAGACGGCGTACGGTTTTAGTCGGTTCGAGTGATTCGGTGGTATCCGGGGGGATTTTCGCTCGGGAAAAGGAAAAGGATGACTCCATTGGTGATGTTACAGCAAATACAATGTTCATCGATGGAAAATTCTAATGGAAAACAATATGAAACATATTTCGGAAAAACCCGATCATGTCAAACCCTCTGGTGATCTCCAATTAATATTGACTGTATACTCTAAATCAGACATAGATGGTTGTACGTTAAGTGATGATGAACTCGTAAGTCTGAAATCCTTTTTGCCTGATGAGAATGTGATCCTATTTTTGTTTTAAATTTTATCAAAAATCGCAACTTACAAGAATTGTATCCAAATGTATGGATAGCATGTGGATATTATTGACTATACCTGTAATGGTTGATAGTGGGAAGAGGAGCTTTTCCAAAGCTAAAGCTGGTAAAAACCTATCTTCGATCAACAATGTCTCTAGATTGACAAACTAAGCAACTTTGTCAATTGAAAACGAAATTGCTGAAACCATCGACTTTGATAACCTTATAAAAGAGTTCGCAGATAGAAAGGCCAGAAAAATTAAATTTTATTAGTTTTTTTTTTATGAAAAACTGTTATTTGTTATAATAAATATTTATTTTTATTTCATTATATCCTTTCTCTTTTTTCGTATGGATTTGAATTGCAGTTGGGGGGCGCCGTAGAAATCTCGCGCAGGGCGCTGGTAGTGTTAAAACCGGCACTGGACAGATTGTAAGACAGATGTAAATATGGCGGTACGAAGTTTGCCGGGTCAGCTAGTTACCTATAGATATTAATTTCATTCATAAAGTGCATTCCAAACAAAGCCCGTACTATTATTTATAATTCTTTGGTGAAGTCGCACCTTCAATATCTAATTGAGATATGGGGATCAGCAGCTGTATCAAATTTGAATACACTGCAAAGAATACAAAACCAAATAATTAAAGTACTATTTCATTACCATTACTTAACTCCTACAAAAGTAGTATATGAAAAAACCAAATTAACGAACCTCAAACAACTTTACACCTATAAAACATGCATTTTAGTTAAAAAGATCACAAACAATTCCATTCAAACTGGCATACACTTACACAAGAAACCAAACACACATAATTTAAGAAATACAAATAAAATACAACTAACGAAAGTACGAACTAACTACGGAAAAAAAACCGGGCATTTGACCAGAGCATCAAAAAATGAGGGGCCGCAAAATTGACTTATTTCTATCTTCCAACCTAACCATCCACACCCAAGTTGGCAGGTAGAGAATTTTATATGCCTCCCTCCAAGTCCTCCAACCTACTTCAGGTCATCTTCAGGTTGGATAGTGCGGTCATAGGGGATTACCCTTCTATAGACAATAGCTTATGTTTAGAGCGTGTGTTGCCAGTCTCTCGTGATTGGTACCTATTAAGAATATTTATTTTTAAAGTAAAAAATGATATAATACAGTTTAGTCCTGATTTACTTTTTTACTGTTGCTCTAATTTATTTTTGTACCGACAATTTAATACGTCAAAATTTAAATTTAGTTAGTATGATAATATTATTAATTATCTCATTAGTGATAAGTTCCGAACTCTCAAGTTCCGAAATTTCTCGGATAATATTTGATATTACGGATATTACTCAATCGGAATTTTTAAAAATAAATTGAAAAGTACTCGATACCTAACAATACAAATACTTTAGTTTCGATGCTTTTCTCGGTATCGATAAATTTGATACGTTACTGGTATCGAGTAAAGTATCATGGCAGGTTTGTATGGGACTTTTGTACCGCTTGGCGTATGGTATGGTAGGGATTGTTTTTCAATTTATTTGGCTGCTAATATCACCGACAATAACATTTTAAATTCCTAGATTTTTGCAAGATGGCGTTAAAAAGTTATTTTAGTTTTTAGATTACAACGAAATACATGGATCACAAATAAGTTGTTATTATTGTCGACAAGATGGCGTTTTTGAAATCAAAATCATTCGTCTACGATTTTCGTGATCCGTCAATAAAATGTTGCTCTTTTACAAAATTCGCTAGTTCATAAATCAAATATTTAATCGTTATTTAGGTAATATATATTTTAAAATAATGTAAAATATTTTCGGCAATCTGACACACAGCGCCATCTTTAATCATGGCGTGTTTAGAACACGTAGGAACGCGTTTTGTTAATGCAGATGTACCAAGTTTATGAGCAGAATTAAAATTATTTAAGCAGTTCTATAAAAATATAATAAATACATAAAAATAATTAGGATGATTCACTTAATAAACGGTATAAATTTCATAACCATTCATAACATATTGCCAGCGGTACAGGATCTGCCATCCTCCTTTGTGGAACACTAAGAAGAAGAAATACCTAAATAGGAAATAAGGAACCAACTAGACTAGAGCTTAGAAACTAGATATAAAAAAACATCAAATATTTCTGCACATTTTACATTTCTGAACTAGCAACCCTTTCAGCCAGTTTATGTTTTATGGGGATTTCCCTCAAACCTTTTGAGGAATACCTTAAGCTACATTCGTACAACGTGAAATTTTAGGGAAAACCCCTCCCGAAAGTACTTCTTCCGAATGCCTAATAGACTGACGTGAATATTATAGGTAGGTATAATCCCAACAATATCACGTATTTTATTTATTTAGTAACTATACTTAACATCCCCCAACATAACTAGCTCATGACTTATATGGTTTTGTGTATGTAAAATGGCGAAAATTATCTTTGCCCGGAGCGGCTAAATAGCTAGATCGGGCCCTGGGTGTAGACAAATAAGCGACAGGCGCTGGGTGTTTTCTATTTTCAGTTTTTTGAAGAACAAGGAATCCTCAACAGCAGGCGCCAAAACCACATTTCAAAAGCGTTGATCCTACGTCTTTCCATATTTTGACAAGCTAAAGCTGGGTCATTACGGATTTCGCCATATTAATTCGTCTTCGTATCTCTGGTTCGCAGATGCCTGTATTCTTGATTTACCGTAGTGCCATCACCTCACGTAGGTATACATATTTCCTTTTTAGGAGTCATTAATTTTTTTAAGCTGGCAGGTGGCTTATTAATCTTGGCCATACTTGTCAAAATGATCAAAAAAACTTAATTTAAACATATTTAGGTGTTGTTTTGTTAAACTTTGTTGAAAAATATTGCAACTCGACGTTTGACCCGACATTTAAAACGAAAGGTAAACACGAAACAAAAAATGTGTGAACAATGTTTGAAGTTCTTAAATATCTATGTGCATGTAGGAGGTAGCTAAGTCAAAAGTTATTAATTGATATTATATTTTATAACAAAATATAAAAATCGACTTCTAGAATTAGACAAATTTGAAATACCACCACACGGCACCAGCATCACCTTTAAAAAAAAAACGAATCATCAAAATCAGTTCACGTAGTCTAAAGCACAGAGTACATTGTTATATACTGAAAGTCTAAAGTTCTGATGAAACAAACATAAAACAAATACAATCGAATTGAGAACCTCCTCCTTTTTTGAAGTCGGTTTAAAACAGATTTTCACTACAGTAGACGTTTGAAACGTTACTCTGGCAATATTTATTTTCAGGCAATCGTTTCAGCCCGGAACCAAAGACACATGGCACATGGGCAAAACAGGAATCATTCTGTAGAAAATACGTCAACGTAAACATTTAAACAGAGTGTCCTTTTTAATAAATGGTTAACCTTGAAATGTCTTACAGAAAAAGCGGGTAAGTACGAGTCGGACTCGCCCATTAAGGGTTCCGCAGCAGCAAGTAACATAATATAATTTATTTTTATATTTGTGTTGATTGAATGAAAGGTAAATTGCAGTTTACGATTTATGACGTATTAAAAAAAAACTACTTACTAGATTTCGTTCAAACCAATTTTCGGTGGAAGTTTGCATGGTAATGTACATCATATATTTTTGTTAGATTTATCATGCTCTTATTTTAGAAGTTACAGGAGGGACACACATTTTACCACTTTGAAAGTGTCTCTCGCGCAAACTATTCAGTTTAGAAAAAAATGATGTTAGAAACCTCAATATCATTTTCGAAGACCTATCCACGTATGGGTTTGTAGAAAAAAAATTTGAGTTTCAGTTCTAAGTATGGGGACCCCCAAAATTTATTGTTTTTTTTCTATTTTTGTGTGAAAATCTTAATGCGGTTTACAGAATACATCTGCTTACCAAGTTTTAACATTATAGGTCTTACAGTTTCGGAAAAAAGTGGCTGTGATATACGGACGGACAGACAGACATGACGAATCTATAAGGGTGCCGTTTTTTGCCTTTGGCACGGAACCCTAAAAACTGATATCCGTTCAGAAAAAGATGAAAGAAATCTATTTTAACTACTACCTGATATATGGGTATTTTAAAGTCTCTTTCTGCACAGAATTTAATTTACAGACCGTTTCTAGTTTACCGATAAATCTTACTATCATTATTATTTTAAAATTATAAAATGGTTAATTTTCCATTTTCATAATGGCAACATTTGGCCATTCGATTTATCATCTGTGTCACTGCCTGACATCTTTCTTTGTGCAATTTCTATAGTCTCTCGTGAAAAATCCCGTTATTTCGCTTTCGTAATTCATCTAACAAAGGTATTATCTGTTTGCGAGTGTCCACTGTTATTTGTTGGGTAATAAGTAAAATTTTACGGGTGTTCTGTGACACAGTGTTAATAATTTATTTTCGTTACAAAATTATCGATTTTAGTCATCTCGTCCAAAAGAATTGTTTTCATGCTGTTTATATATTAGTGCCGTCGGGTGACTGGCGATCGAGCAACATTTTTCGGGTCACAGTCCAACCTAAGGTGAGTGGAGTTCGTAGCGGACTCTGAGGTTGTCAGCCTCCCCCGTCCTACTCTTTGTGACGCAAACCTTATTTCTTTTAGCAGTCCGTTGATTCAGAGGACATCTATCAACTGTCGCCAGTTATCTGTTGTGTGATGATTTGTGACAATTGATGGATGCTTTATACATCAGTGATAAGCTTGTCACTCATAAATAATTGGTTTATAGTTGCGCGCCACAACTGCTGCGGCTGAATCGCCCTATAAAGATGCGAGATTGCATATCAGTCTATATGGAATGGGAAAAAGTAATTACACCATCTACTGAACTGTTACATATCATTAACTTTATGCTCCCTTGCAATATCACAAGTAAATCAAACATTTAACTCAGAATGACCTCAAGAATTGTTACAATGGCTAACAGTCATATTCACTACAATTTATTAAACAATTCATAGAATTGTAGATAACAATAATATTGCATTAACAAGGATGAAACTTATTACAACACATTTGGTTGACCACATTCAATATGATTATTTTATATTTGAATATGATTGTGAAACAAGAGTGTCTGATAGTTCCATTATACATTATAGACCATACCAATAACCATTTATGTCAATATTGAAACAATGCATAATATCTAAAAGGTTCTAATGTTAGGGTTTTATGATGATATATTGTAACATTTAAAGAACATTTCATATTATGGTCATCAACTTGACTGTTTATGGTCTGATATTTAAAAAGTTTTTTTTTTAATCTTGACTCGAATCCACCAATATCAAGGAGTATGGTAAAGTTGGTAGCTTACAACACAATTTAGGATGATTAGTTTATTAGTGTATAATCTATTGAGCGACTATAGAATTAATTTGAGAAGAGATTATTCAAATTGTCATAGTTATTCCTTATATATGATCAATACTAGTGGTTGCCCGCGGCTCCGCCCTCGTATATGTTGGTTATTGCGGCAAATAGTAGCCTATGTGTTATTCTGATGTATAAGGTACATTACTGTAAAGTTTCATCCAAATCCGTTCAGTAGTTTTTGCGTAAAGGGTAACAAACATCCATCCATCTATCAATATTAGTATAGGTTTATTAAATACTTACATAATTTACTCTGATTATAAGATGCATTTCATTAAGGCCTCAGTTTCAACTGCTAATGTATCTTTGATCAGTTTCTTCTATTAGATTATCATACTATTCATAATTCATTATAGGCTATTGAAGAAACCTTGTTTATAGGGATAGTACTCCTTAATCCTCCCCCAACAGGATACTTGTGATTCCTGTAACAATTCCGCAAAGTGAGAGTTATGTTAATAATTATATTAAAGTTAAACTAGCTGAACCCCGTGGTGTTACCTGCAGTCATTGTCGTTACGCAGGTAACGCCGCGGGGCGAAGTTAGTTTAAACAAAGTAGCCTAAGTTACACCTTACACACACCTTGCACAGTTTATAACTACTATATTTATCAGTAGCTGTTGCCCGCGGCTCCGTTGCGTGTATGTCGGTTATCGCGGTAAATAGTAGCCTATGTGTTATTCTGATGTATAAGCTATATTAGTGTAAAGTTTCATTCAAATCCGTTCAGTAGTTTTTGTGTGAAGAAGTAACAAACTTTCACCTTTATAATATTTGTGTGATTTATGATCATTTGTAATATGTCACCATACTCATTGCAAATGCAGATAATGCAACCAGGCAGCATGTTGACTCTCACTATGGCGGCCTCTTGAAATGCTTCTGGATCATTAGGCCTCCTGTCTCGCCCTTCCCTACAAAATACGAGAGCTTGAATGCTGTCACTTTAGGTTGATCTTCTATGAGAAGATAGGACTGCCCTGGTCACGCCCGCTGTTCTTACCGAAATCAATGTGGCTCTACTACCTATTAAACTGTTTTCCATCACTTTTTTCTGTAAGGTGTTGGCAACACTCGTTTCAAACTGTAATTAAGTTTTTTATATTTTCCTCTTAAACTAATCTGTGAGTAGACTGAAACAACATAACAATTGATACATATAAATCATATATTCAATTGAGTACAACGAAATCATTGTCTTCAACTTTAAACTGCATTAGCATTGATATATGTAGTTCTAAGAATGATTTGACTTTCAATATTTCTACACACAGTTCACACAAAAAAGTAAAGATATTTAAATAATTCTGTTGCTTTAAAAATAATTGCTTCATTTCACAATATTTAGTTATTTTGCAAATCACATGATGAATGTGTATTCTGTGCATCATTAAGGAAGTCCTTTAGATACTTATCAATACTCTCCCAGAAGTTTCTAGTTGCTGAAAAATGAGGGTTTAATAAATATTTAAATCTTGCAACACTTCACGGTAAATCTACTTTTATAGAATGATGGGCAATTGCTATTACTATTTACAACACATTCTCTATTTCCTCTCTCTTTTTCCTCTCTCTCTCTGTCTCTGGAGTAGGGAAGTCCGTTGACAAATTGACTGCTAATGCCTTAATACTCAATCCTCTTTATCAGTCCCCATTTATTACAATTGCTTAAGTATACACAAGCATTAATATGCAATGTATTACATAACTTGCAGTTAATATAATATTGGTAATAAAGCAAATACTGGTTTATAGACTATTTTAATTAATATATGATATGTTTTGTGCAGAGTGAGCCGTGTCTTGGGGGAAAAGCAACCCGGGCACTACGGTGGCCCCAGATACACCGGCTCCAGCGCCCCAGCCTCCGGGTAAGTTATATTAGCATAGATGCATGCAAAAATACTCTTTCCGAGATAGGTGGATGAAAATAAATTTTACATTGTTTGGATATCAATATTTTGGTTGGATCTTCTTGATTAAAAAGTTAAAAGGCTCAACCTTATTTAGGATGTATAAAGTTAAGGCCTTGTGTACAGACTGCATACAAAAAAAAAACAGTTAACTTATCCGACAGATAATTTGACGATTCAAACCATCTGTCAGATAAGCTATCCGTAATATGTAACCGGTGAAACAGGGCCTGAAACTTATTATTATTAAACAAATCTGTGACATCCTTAAATTAGTCATATTATGTAATGCACCTATCTAAGTATTACAAATGAAGTATGTAAAGAAATATGCAAATAGTGCATTGTTAAGTGTGACATTCAATGTTGCTCTGTAAAACTTGCCCTGTAGGGTTAGAAAACGCTTCAGTAATATGTTTGTTAAATACAAATCGATAAAAAGTGCTTTACTTTGCTAATCCGGGGTTTTTCCAACTACGCACTTATAATAACTATTAGGAGTCTACAGTGACTATTTACTCGTGTGCGGGAAAAAAGTGGCAGCATACGATATTTTTTGTACTTTAAAAACTCAAAGGCATAGGTACGTAAATCTGTATGGCTGGCAATGCCTGTTTTAGTGCCTTTAGAATATATTCCTTCTATCGAACTTATATTAGACTATTAGTATCTATTTCTTAGTTTTCATTTCTCATTTCTACTAGTATGCTTTAATTACTTAAACCATACTAACATTATAAATTCAAAAGTAACTCTCTGTTACGTTTTCTACACTAAACCGTTGAACCGATTACGATAATTTTCGGTATAGATATAGAACTAGATCTTAGAGAAGGACGTAGGCTAATTTTAGTCGCGCAAACCGACATACACGCGGGCGGAGCCGCGAGCAAAAGCTAGTCTAGAATATTCAATTCTCGTGTCGCGGAGTTTTATGAAAATTTGCATGCATATCGGGTAGATCAGGGAATCGGCCAACATCTATTATTCAAACCCCTGAATGATAAGGATGGACCCACCCCTAAAAAAATCATTTTATTAAAACAACGTTTGCCGGGTCAGCTAGTATATTTAAAAAAATGCTCTCTTTATTCTACACTTGTCTCAAATTATTTTCTGTTGAGTATTCTTTGTGGAAAGTTAGTCGGCCACGTATCATCACACTACGATGATATGGAGCGAGCAATATAAATTCAAAACGTCAGTAATTTGTCTCATTTTCATTCGACTCATATGCGCGAAATATTATTAGATGCTGAAGACTTTGTTGGTCATTTAAACCTGCATTATTTGAATTAACTCTTTTTCTATTGACTCACGAATATTTATTAGTTATTTGTCTAATTAAATATGTATCATACAATCGAACTCACACATTTCCCCGTTCGTTTCAAACGTGAACTGGGAATACCTATTAGCCCGTTGAGTCACAAGCTGTATAAGGTGAATGCTCATTGCTCAATTGATTTTCATGAAGTTAGGTAATTGTCAGTTGCACACCACCAAGCTAATGGACACTGATTGTTTTAAACTTCGCTCGATATGTTCTATAGAATGTTGCATGATCACACCGAGCACGTCTCTGTACAGTATGTCATATCTTCCGATGACGCAATGTTGCAAGATCGCTCTCGATCGGTGATAGGAAATAAGGGGCCATCCATAAATTGCGTCATGGGGCTCGACTATGTGTCACATAAAAAAATGCTCTCTTTATTCTACACTTGTCTCAAATTATTTTCTGTTGAGTATTCTTTGTGGAAAGTTAGTCGGCCACGTATCATCACACTACGATGATATGGAGCGAGCAATATAAATTCGCTCTCGATCGGTGATAGGAAATAAGGGGCCATCCATAAATTGCGTCATGGGGCTCGACTATGTGTCACATATCATACAAAAAGAGGAAATTGTAATTATTTACAGTTGATAATCTAAAAACCCATTTTCGGAATTTTTGTTTTAATTTAATGATTTCTAGATGCAAACCCAGGGAAGACGTTTCATAAAAATGTGATCAGCTTTGATAAGGACAGGTTGTCAAAAAACCCATAAAATTCGTGTGACGCACTTGATGAATTTAAGAGAACCTCGGCGATAACGTATGTATATGGGAGTCCAGTTTACGTAGGTTGAAAATTTTATGAACATTTTTGCAGGCCACCTAACGGTTCTGTGCGGTTTAGTACTAAAAAAAGTTTATATATACATACCTACTTAGCTTTTGCTTTAAATTTATTGTTTCGATAATAAATTGATTTTGTTAGTCTCAATCAAGAATAAATATATTTTAACCAGTTCAAAAAAGGAGGAGGTTCTCAATTCGTCTGTATTTTTTTTTGTTTGTTACCTCAGGATTTTCGACTGGGTAAACCATTTTGATGATTCTTTTTTTATTTGAAAGCTAGAGCTTCCCGTGTTGTCCCATTTCAATTTGGTCCAGTTCTTGAAGTCGTTTTTTTTTGTTAAAATTTTAGGTTATTTACCATTTAATGGTAGGCAATGCAGAAATAATGTAGCTTCAATTTCTCTCAATTTTGTTTTACAGTTTTCAATTACATATCATAAGAACTTCTGATCCAATAGTACCTATCTACCATTATAACCATACTAGCTGTCGCCCGCGGCTCCGCCCGCGTGTATTTCGATGTCGGTTATCGCGGCAAATAGTTGCCTATGTGTTATTCTGATGTATAAGCTATAGTACTGTAAAGTTTCATCCAAATCCGTTCAGTAGTTTCTAGTTGCGTGAAGAAGTAACAAACATACACACTCACAAACTTTCGCCTTTATATATTAGTGTGATTACTGGTAAACCTGTCTTTATTATTTGTATGTGTTGTTCTCATAGATAATCGTGGTCGTTATACAATTATTTTTCCTTAGGGATCCAAATCTCTGGATCAGTCAGGACCCTCTAGGCCGTGATGTCTTGATAACAGGATTCCTCCTATTTTTAGCGTAAAGTGGTAACACCGTGGCGGTCGGTGGGTTAGTCGGTTTAGTTTCAACACAACCTAATCCCGGTGGCATGATGGCCCGATGGTGTTCCCACACGTAAAAAATGGATAGGCTCAATAGAATCGACACCCGCCCGACGTGCCTGTTGAGGGCATATAATATCATACGTTGATATTTAAAAAAAAAACCTATATTATACCGCTTCCTTTCGTAAAAGAACCCTGTACAATTAAGTACGAAATCCCAAAGCAAAAAGATACAAAAATGTTGAAAGTTATAATGCATCAAGAACCCCTATAACTCCTTTACATCCTCCTCTTCGCAGAACCGTCCTTGGTGCCAATTCTCCCATCCCCCGCCTCTCCAAACTGTTAAACAGTTTCCTGGTGACAATTTTGAATTATGTTAACAAATAAGTAGTGCATGATGTGCTTACCTATAAGAAATTGTTACACTAGGCTATAAGTTCATTGAATGTGTTTTTTTTTATTGTATCAGTGTAATCAATTGTTGGTGAGCCAAATAAAGAAAAAAAAAAAAAAAAAACATTAAAACTCTTTCAAAACGATGACTGTATCGCTATATATACGTACACGCTTCCCTATTATGTAAATAAACTGTACGTAACTTATACATAATTAACGTAATTGCTATCTGTGACCGAGATTAAGAAGAATGTATAAATAAATAATACCAAGACCATGTATTGTATGGTAATATTTAAAGTATTCGTGTATTAAATCACAACACTACAATATTACAAATACGATATTACAAGTATGTAAGTTTGTTACTCAATTACGTCGGAACAACTAAACAGATCTGGAGGAATTTTTGACAGAGGTAGGCATCATTAATATTACATAGACAATTTTTTACTATTTAAAAATTGCGAACGTAGATCGTAGATGTTTGTATATTTTATGATGTAAGATAAAATCAGATAAGGGCAAAATAGTTCGATTGCTTGTAACCATTTCATTAATATCTTACTCTTACAGTGTAGGCTCTAGTTGTATATCTATATGACTATATTGTTATGTAATATTATCGATGCGAGGAGAGGTGTGGTCGTGATTAAATGCTTAATATAACAGATCCTCCTAATAGTGTATTGTAATGTTTTCCAACTACATAAATTTCATTATATTTCTGGGAATGTGTTAATTGTGTTGACCTCAAGAATGTCAAAAGTCTTAAATATATTTTTTTAGGGAGTATAGCCATAGCAAAATACTGAAAGGTGCTAAGACTCTCGAGATTATCGCTTTTGGAGATGGTATAAGTCTTTGCTGTAATGGAACCGCCTGATAGTACCTAACCAGATGGGTGTGTTTACAGAACTATGGTTTAAGCGATGGACTGAACATTTGGTCAAAATTCTACTTGCTCTCAGAAAATAAAGCGTACTACATGAGCTGTGATTTGCTAATGTAAAAGTGGGCTAGGTGTTACAGCTATTCCTTACTCGTAATAAAATGAAGATTTTGATGACATTAGCAAATGAATGTAATGAAGTCAAATAGCTAATATAAAAAAAAAACACTTCATCGATTAATCATACGCCAAAAACGCTTTACATCATTTTGGAAATGAGCTGTTACTCTTACACTGCTGGACCGATATTAACCAAACATAGCTAAGAACCACACCGCAAGGAAACTGGCTTTCAAATAAAAAAACCGCATCGTAATCGGTTCACCCGTTTGAGTGACGCGATGCCACACACACACACACACACACACAGACAGACATCGCCGTCAAACTCATAAAACGAGGGGTTTTGCTTTTCATTGCATTGCTTCGGGGGTTAAAAATCACCATACCAAGCGATTCAAAGGTGTAAAAGAAGCTTGTTCGTACGTCGACATTGAGATAGCCTTCAGCGCCTGCAACTTGTTAATTGTTCTGACTTAATATGACGCTTATGTGAAAAGTGTAATATGTATGTATTATATGTCCTTAGGTTTATTCCACTTTGTTCCATAAGTATATGTGAAAAAGAACCTATATCATTGCCAACGGTTGAATGTCAGAAGTATCTTTCTCTTCGTTTAATATACAGTCTTAATTGTAAATCACAACTCTTATACTAAAGACTTGCATGCTGCATATAAATTAAAGTACTCAAAACAATTTTATATCCGGTTATAAGGAGAGAAAAATTTTGATGTTACCTACACACATCAAAAGTGTCTAGGGATCAACATATGTGTCTAGGGATCAACATATATTTTTGCAATAACTTTTCTCCTGATTGATATTAATTAAAATTTTCTTTAAGGATTCATCAAATAAAGTGTTTTCGTTTGTCACAGTAACGATAAACCAAGTCACCTTTGCATTAATAAAAAAAAATGGCATTTTCCTAATAAAAGGATTTTTGACATTTGAACCACTAACATTAAAGTTCGAAAAAAAGACTGAAATAACAGTTTTCTTTAAAATTTTATTAGGTAACTTAAACAATTAATAATCCGTGTTTCTACCGCGAACACTAACACAAGAACATAGGTTTGGCATACTCAAAATGAGTTCATCCAAATCACGCTGTGGAATGGCCGCCCATGTTCGTTGCAACAACAAAAAAAGGACTTCTTGCGACTGGATACCCTCCATATTCGGCAGAGCTCTTCTCTGTAGCATATCCCATGCATGCTCAATCGGGTTCAAGTCTGGCGACTGAGCAGGCCAGGGCCAAAGCCACATCTCAATCTCAAGAAATCCGCATAAAAATGCTTGATCCCTAGACACTTTTGATGTGTGTAATTTTCTAGCAATTTAGGAACTAAACAAATTAAAAAATTTAGACATGAAAATCATTTCTAATTCATAGCTAATCTTTTTTCTAAAGTCATAAATGTATCTACATTTTTAAATTCGAATGCGTTAGTAATTTGATTGTATGTATTTTAATATGCACTCGAGAAAGTTATTTTTAGTAAACGCTTAGACTCATTGTATCGTCTAAAACAATTTGTAAATCTTCCAAACATTATTTACATAACACTAAGGGCAACATTATCGTCATTTCATAGAAAACGTGCGATTGCTGAATTGTTTGAAGCGTCATGGCGTCTGTTTTATTGTTCATTTGAGCGGGAGTCAACTCGCTCATGCGTCTACGTGGGCAGCAGTCCAAACAACAGCTTCTCTACGTTTAACCGATTTGACTTGTATGCGGGACCACGGCCTTAGTGTACTCTACTACTTATCGAAGCGTGAAAATCAGATATCTCAGACCATCTCTTCATTCTAACACTACAAAATGTTACTGTACCGTACCGTTTATCCAAAAGTTTTGGTTACGCTTTATGGCTCGAGGCGCGTGATGTCATTGTTTTGAATATACTAGCCAATATTTGAACAAGTGTACTAACTCGCGTTGCCTAATAAAATGTATGGGCCTTGAGTGAAGCGTTTTGATTTATTATTGCTCTATCTAGTCTACGAGTATGGCATGGTGTAACTAAAAGGCCAAAGTCGAATGTGCTTCAATACTTACTGGGAAAGTCAGCCTAAAGTACTATGGGTAGCTCGCGTTCTATTTATTAAGTGGGATGGCATAAGTTAACTGAATAAAGGAAGATTATTGGCAACGTCCTGGCGACATCAATGTTGCAATAAAGCTGTTTATTAGAGGCTATTGACAACCGTTTACCATTAAGTGGGATATGTACATGTTTGCAGCCATTATATAATAAATCTCTTGTATTTTTTATGATAGCAACAAATTTATTTTTATATATATTTAGCATTTATTATTATTTATTTAGCATTTATGGTAATTTAGAATAAAATATGTATAAATAATATTTCATATTTATGCTTCAAAGTAATAACGCGGATGAAATAGGTTTGATAGAGTTAAGAGGTTTGTAATATCGCACAGTTTCCACAGACGTTACATCTGGACAGGCAACTGTATTTTTTTTCAAAGGCAGTGCATCTTACCGTTCGGTTAGCAAGCTCGCCCTTCCGTATCACGAGGCGGGCGAATTACGTTAATGACCTCGGTATCGCAAACGTTAACTGCTATTGTGATGTGACACGATGTTATACTGCCATCTGTACCGCTAACTTATTTCTCCAAAAGAAGGTTACTTATTGCTAAATTTAAAATCCATTCTTTGTTCGTATTTTAACACACTGCGCTGCCGCACCGTTAATCCACAGAGCGTTAATCCGATTATGTACTATGAAATTTTGTTTAAACAATACATAAAGTGCCACAAAAATATATTCGAGGTATTGAAAAGTTGTAACGCGAATGAAGCTGTGAATAAATACATATATGTATATCAATGTTGTTTTCCGCGCTGTAAGAAGTAGTAAGAAATTTGGAATAAACTTTAATAGGAATATGTATGTACTCACCTACCTTGCATCCAGATTATTTTTTCGATGAATGGCAGAATAACTACGAGGCGAGGCAGCTCTGAGTACTATTATTAAATTAAACTAGTATACTCTAAAGTCGCAGTCTCTGAGACGGATTTATCGGAACTTCGACTTTCGAACAATGTCCGAACGTTAAAAAGGTAAAATTGATTTCGGTAATAATATCAAATCTTTAAAGAATAGAAATATATTATAATTTACAATATTATTATACTCAATAAACAATAAAAAAAACAATGATGACGTAATCAATTTAACGAGTTGCAAACAGCTGTTCAAACCTACAAGCATCTTTTATCTTTGACATTTAAGACACGTATTAGAATGTATCTTACTAAATGCAATATAGGATAAATACATATGTACATAGGTTGTATCTATTAGTTACAAATAGCTGTCACACCTATACGTTACCAATTCCTCGCCTATGATGTTGTCTACCGGTCGTCTGAATGGCCATCTATGATGTCCTTGGGTGTCTATAAATACTTGCACGAATCATGAAACGTTTTTCGAGTGAAGTTTTCATAATCCATATTTCTATATTATGCAGTCTTTTAACATTTAGTCTGGTATACTGCCTGGTATAACCTGGAGATCTTTTCATTGATTGTTCGATTTAAATCACTATAATAGTCAGGGATCCCCGGAACAAATTTTACAAGTTATTACTACCAATTGAAGTAAATTTTTCGTGAGTGGCTTCATTTTGATGAGGGGGCCGACCTTTCACCTTACAAAAATTTTCGATTGTGGTAGCTAACAGGGCTAGCAGGGGAAAAAACTTTTGAGCGTAGGACCTGGATAACGTACCACGCAATTTGCAGGACAATGTGTAGTAATATTTGCAAGGTCACGCCTGTTTGTTGTCATTTTTTATAACCCTCCAATCTAGAATAGATTTAAGACATCGTGCTTCGATTTTATTATCGCTAGATTTTATCTCAATCTATACTTATCTTATAAAGAGGTAAAGTTTGTGAGGTTATAGGGGACAATCTCTGGATATCTAAACGAAGGTGGCGCTCGCGTAAGCGGACAAGCGCTAGGAGTGATATGGATTTAGTAATAAAAGCTGTTCCCGAATTCCTATTATTATCTAAGGTGCAGAATGTACACCGTATGGTTTTAGTCGATCCAATTCCGACACACCACCTCACCGCAAACCCCGGTGGGATGACGGGGGTTCCGCACATAAAAAAAGGGTAATCCCTAGATCTACTGAATCGGTTTTGAAAATTATATTACCAATAGGAAACCATATTGGTTGTGAGTGTCATAGGCTGTATAACAACCAGAAAAATAGTTACCGCGATACCCTCATACACGCGGATAGAGACGCGGGCAAAAGCTCTTTATCATGACGTAATACAGGTAAACCTTCAGAAACAAGTAAACGTTTAAAGGTTAATATATCAGAGGGATTCAGGAAGTTGAAGTCTCTCAGTCAGTCAGTAATAATTATTGTAAATATTTTCTATATTTCTGAAAATTCTAAAAATAGAAATACGGCACCACCTACCGGATATCTGTGCAACTTAGATGCCAAACCGCCATCTATTAGGATTTTATAGAACAAACCGATAAATACACACTAAAGGTATAATAAAGAAATAAATAGATCACAGAACAAAAAAAGAATGAAAGAAATCGGATTATGTGTTATTGAATTACAACTAAGTACCTACATATTTTGATTTTCATCCCCTCTCTCCAAGAGACCGTGCGGAATTTCGGGATATAAAGTATCCCATGTCCTACCTCGTAGTATGAACTCAAATCATGCCAAGTTTCATTTGAATCCATTTAGTAGTTTCGGCGTGATGCGCGGCCAAGATATAGACAGACAGGCAGACAAAAGTGAAAAAAATTACAGTTTTGGCTTCAGTATCGCTTATAGAGAGTACAGAATGTACAGAATTGGACCTCTTACATGCCAACCCGTGCCCACTTCGTTGGGCGTTAAGAGCCCGCTTTTCTTCGACTTGATTTACAAATACTATTATTTTTAACTGAAATTTTTGTTTAGTCATAATGAAATATAGCCTATGTCACTCCTGAATAGTGTCGCTTTCTGTTAGTGAAAGAATTTTTAGGATCGGACCAGTACTTCCGAAGATTACCCCCTACAAACATACAAAGTTATAAACTTCACCTCTTCTTAATATGTATTAGTTAAGATCATGTGATCTTGTAGAAAACGTCGCGGGCTTCACCTGGCCATGCATTATTGTCGTATGAGTACTGTAGTTATTAGCAACAGCTCATTGGCTTGTGTCAAGGTTGTAGTTGTAAGATGTGGTGACATTAGCAAGCGCACCATGACGTCATAATCTGCTTATAGGATACGCCTCATCGATGTATTGCTTGTGTTTACAAACTGACCAAGCAATAAAACAAATATATATTTACGATAAACTAGAGATAAGATTGAAACTTAAGTATACTGTTTGAAAAGTTTGTTATCATAATAATGCACTGACAAAAAGCTTACATTTTTAAATGTATACAAATAAATAAAATTTTCTGTTTGTAATTTTAAATTATAAATTTTTCCCTAATTGCATATGAACGTAGGATATACGGTACGTCAATCAAACAACAGTTAAAAAGGAAAACAGTCATCAGTCTCGTCAAAATCGGACCAGCCGTTCCAGAGATTGCTCTGGAACAGTTGGTTTGACGGTTTGGTTGATTTTGACGATTTTTGTCGTACATTTACAACAAAAACCGCTTCTTATTATTATAAATTTTTAACAACGCAACGTAACGACGCGAGGCGAAGCGAGTCGAGAAAAAGTAGCCTCCTAGTTACTCCTTGTATCATCACCTATCTGCAAGTGAAAGTCCCATCAAAATCGGTCCAGAGATTACAACCGGAACAAACAGACGGACAAAAATATCACAAAATTATTTTTTGATGTACCGTATATAATTTCATATGCATTCAGTGAAACGCTGTTTTGAAATTACAGACAGACACTTCATTTCTACATTGTAGGGATAGGTACGTCGGGCGGTTAATAACTGTACCTAGTTATTATGGGTCACTTCACTGTATCTGGCGGCTATAGGCAGATGTTTATTATCGATGGCCGCGATCTTAGTCATGTGCCGGATCCGTTTCCGCGGATATCCGAAAATAAAAATAGATTTGCACCCGAGTCTGTATCCGTCAATATCTTCCCTTACGTTATTATTTTTCATTACGTTTAAATATTACTATTAGTATTTAAGTTTGTAACATCATCATTGTCAGATTTTAATAGGAAGCTGCTTTACCCTGCGAAAGGAGGTTTTAGCCTATTGTATCACGCTGGCCAGAAATACGAGTTATTAATATGTTTAACAATAAATAAGTCATATTTTACAATTCTACTATATTTGAAAGAAAAAACATTTATTCTGACATTTATAAGAGAACACATGGTTATTAAAAATAGATAACAATATTGTAAGAGAGAGCGCCACAGCAATTTTAATGTCCTGTGCAATGCGAGAAAAGGCGTCTATCCCAGCACATTGCTGCAAAATGAGCGATTGCACTACTTGTACTATAATAAATTCAAAATCATTTATTCAATTAAGACCCTAAGTGTCATTTATGAACGTTAAAAATCAGTTAAACATCATAGATCGACACAAACGAAGCATGTACCTACCGGATTGTCAAGATAAATTAGGTGAAAGCACCAAAATCTACTGCCGCATTGTGTTGGTCTATAACTTCCAGTTTCCAAAATGCGTAGAACCTTATGAGAAGAATACTGGCAAAGAAATAAGGCCCAGACCCGGTTTATTAAAATATTTACTACCACTCGGTGCATCAAAATATTTTATGTTAATTAGTCCTTTATTGTTAACTATCGTCTTACGGCAATTACTGAGAAAAATGCTTTGTGCGAAACTAGGTAGTCGCTAATATTCAATTTCGTAAAGTCGGATATACATTTTTAACGTTCAGGCGCATCACTAGTGATTATTCATCGATTTGTAACGCGTTCTGTTATTGTTCTAATTGTCCGGTCACGACATTTTGTTTTCTGTTTACTGCCTCTCGCATTGTTTTCCACATTTATTTCTTCGTTGTCATTATGCATTGTGTCAGATTTATTTGTGTATCCCGTATGGGTATACTGTATAAAATGATTTCTTCTAGGTTATCTTGTAAGGAAATTGCCTACTCTTATGCATATATCATATATGTGAATATGAATTTCACTCACTTGGTGAAATATAGCGCAAGAGCTGCTGTTTCACTTCGGCTTTGTGTGAGGCCGTGGTATCACTCCGGTCCAGCCGGCCCATTCATGCGTAAGCGTGGCTCTCCCACGGTAACAGCTACTAAGTCGTATGCCAATTGAATCGAAATACATATATTTCTTATATTTCAAAAATATTTTACTTAATATTTTCTAGCACGTGCCATTTTCGTATAATAAATATCATATCAAGCTGATTTATGGAACTTCTTCAAAACAAAATAATTATTTACAAGTACCTAATTGATGTCGACCTACGTTTCCAACAAATATATTATAGCGATTTATTTGAAGAGATTCTAAGAATTGTTTTTTTCACAATATTACGAAGGCGTCGATCGAATTATACTACGTTTTTCTTCAAAATTTCCGATGGCGTCGCCTCTTATACCGTTAGCTTTACAAATCACCATTTTTATATGAACAAATATCATCACAATTAGAAATAGACAAAATTTTCTTATCATCGTCGCTTATCATAGTCTGAAGGAAATACCTGGATATAGGTATCGACACACATTTACACACGCACCTATTACGTACTAAATGGGACCAAAGACTCGGTAACATCATAGAGGACGTGGTTATGGCCGTTAAATGGGCTTCATAGGATATATCTGAAGGGAAAGGCGAAATTCGAAATACAATGAAAGAGAATAACCTAATATTAGGAAAGGGATAGTGCCTATACGAATGCATTGGAAAGTGGATGCTATAGCTTGAGTTGAGTCAAGGGCGACCGCTTACCTGTGACGAGAAGACGAAGCCCACTAGCCAGACTTGCTAACTAGGTAGGGTACTAGGTACTTGATAAAACAAGTAAGATTATTTAAAAACAACCCGACTGCGTCAATATCTGCCATCTGTATTCATTCAGTTTATTTTTTATTTTCTTTTTATTTTGATGTGACCCAGTGTCACTCTCACGACTAAGACGAAGCTATTGACAACTCTCGCATAAAAATACGACAAGTCGTTTAGACTCAGGGCGTGCCAAAGAAATATACATACAAACACTCGAAAAACATTACCCTCCTTCTTTTGCAGTCGGGTAAAAAATATTTAAGGGAGATTAATTATTGGTTGTGTATTTATTTCAATAGAAACTTACCGTTACAAACATGAGTACAATAGGTGTCTCAGTGCTTTCTTCACCAGACAAGCTATAACTAGAACATGGTATTGTCACGACTAACAATATTAAACGGTATCTGTTCTATGACGGGCTAGGGCTAGATTGTGATTGTGCCACTTCAAGGTACTCAGTGTAAACGTTCACTTCCTCGTAAGGGTGTTGACTTGAATTCGAATTGGTCTACCTGCAACGTGTTATTGTTATAGAAGTTATATAGTCCGGGGTCCCCGGAACAAATATTACAAGGTATTTACTATCAAACAAATTTTTCGTAAGTGGCTTCATAAAATCTTTTAGCGTAGGGCCGAGATAACGTACCACGCAATTTGTAGGACAATGTGACTGTTAAATTATACTTATAATAATTAATAACTAATAATATTATCATTATAATAACACTGTATAACTTCGGCGTGCTAAAAAAGTTTTTTTTTCCTTTTTCCGTATCAGATTCATTTTATTATTGTTACATTTTGGTTGTAACTTGATTGTCAACTGTTTACCTCATAGTTTGCCTAGAACAACACAGTAGGGAGTAGCCATACGCAGGCGTTCACCTATGCCAAAGTATAAGCCCAAATGGGCCTACGTGTAATACTGTTATGACACAGAATGTATTTATATGTTTGTGAAATTGTAAATGTTTTGTTTGAATTGTTATGTGTGAGTTCGTAGTGACAGGCGATTGCTTTTGTATGTGATTCTAAAATGGATACGTGTAAAGATTTCGTCGGCCTGTATTGTTCTATGACACCTACACACACCCTTCCTCAATCAGTTAAACCCTTTTAAAAACACATCATCTAACCACGTTACAAATTAGATGGAAATTACAAACATTACACATAGACTGACTTGGTTTTCTCATTGTTTCCAGGGGTGCTGGAAATGACAGGGACCGACAACATACGGTTTAGCGGGCATACGCTCGACAAAGCCACAAAAGCGAAGGTCACCTTAGAAAACTTCTATACCAACCTCATCACACAACATTTGGAGAGGAAGCAGAGGTAAACACCATTCACTTAATCTATATATTACGTCTATACGTTCTGTATTTCATGTCCTGGCCTTGTGACAAATAGCAGACTCGAGCCTTTTCTAATCTTTCCCATTCACTTCCTTCTTGAACGTCTTTACGTAGAGACAGAATATGTCTTTTTGGACATTTGACATCTAAATTATATAAGGCCTTCCTGATCTTCTTCATTTTTTTATAGATGGAATAGCATTTTTTAACCCTTTGATAGTCTGGCCTGTTTAATAACGTGACTGTACCACAACATGCTAACCTCAGAAATTTTGTGAGTTCTGTTAGCCACTCTGACTTATTATGGTCTTCGTAACTATACTCCTTTGTTCACTCAAAAACTTTATTTATTATTTATTTATTTACTTCAGTCGCAAAGAGAAAAGACGATATCAAGTGCTGTTAAAATAATATTTCCCTTTCTTGAGTATTTACCCTTGAACTCTGCTGAAATATTTGTAGTGCTGATGAATTTGCCGGTTTTCGTAATTTTGTACTTTATGGATGGACAAATAGATACACCATCTATACTATTTCCATTTCTTTATTTTCTCGATGACAGTTCTAATTTGATAGTTGTAGTGTTGTGACCAAATAAGTAATGATATCGATCGCATATATTTATTATGTTTTGAACAAAGACAAATACAACAAAAACATTCAAATATATTTTTGCAAGCTGGGAACACTCAATGACCCCCACCACCATTTTGTGTTTGTTTTAATCTGTCTCTCGCAACAAGACGGTCGTGCTTTAAAGTCACTACATTTCTGTTCGCTGAGTTTTTTCACATTATCCATACATACGTTACGTTATGTATTTTGTGTTACACAATGTGAACACAAAATGTCCTGTCCTGTCCCAGCTGTCAAATGTCCAAATGCCTAAAGGATCTGTTCTGAAAAGGCAGGCGATCTGCTCAAGACTGGTGATCAAGGTTCGTAGTTACTTTGAAGCAGAGTATCAAAATGGTATCCTACAATTTCAAATATTACTACCGGTACAAGCGGCACACAGGAAAATAAGCATCGTACGCCGAAGAAAAAACGCCAACGACGTCGTGTGACATCGGTTGACAACTTCGACGCTGTCGCTATTCGCCGTCATATATATGACTATTACTTGCGCAAAGAAATTCCAACTATTACGTCAATGTGGTTTGTTCCATGGCCAAAAATCGTCATTTAGCTTGGTTTTGAAAGAAATTGGATTTTCTTATAAAAAATCGAACAAATGTAAAATATTGATGGAGCGTCACGACGTTGCTATGGCTCGCTGCGAATTTTTGAGCGAAGCCAAAAAGATATCAGATTGGTCAAATGTTATTAGGACCAATCTGATATCTTTAGACTTCCCTGTGTGTGTGTGTGTGTGTGTGTGTGTGTGTGTGTGTGTGTCCCTGTAGACTTGGTTAAATGCAAACCACACAGTTTCTAAGAACTGGACTGACGACACCGCCGCTTCCACTAGTTCAGTGCCAATAGGAAAAGGTGAACGCTTTATCATATGCCATGCAGGGTCTAGGAAAGGATTCATGTCAGATGCTTTACTGGCCTTTAAATCTAAGAAAACAGTGGACTACCACGAAGAAATGAACGCAGAGATTTACGAAGGATGGTTTAAAGAAATGATGCAAACTAAGAAATGGTGCAATCTCTGGAAGAACCGTCGATAATTATTATGGACAATGTTACATATCACTCCAGACAAATTGATAAAATGCCGACGCAGGCCAATAAAAAACAAGAGATAATTGACTGGCTCTAACGTCATGGCGAAAATGTGGATAATACTTTATTAAAAGTACAATTAGTGAATATTTTAAAATCGAAAAAAAGAAGCCTCCCTGAAAGATATATATAGAAGTACAGGAACTTATAATATACATATGTTAGGGAGAGCTCATCGAGTGACAGTGACGATTCATCATATTTTGATTAAAATAAATAAATAGATAATCAACATAATATAATTACATCATGTAATGAAATGTAATATTAGTTAATAAATTTGTACTAAATTATCTGGAAATAGTTTAGTTTCTTACACTTTGTAAAAAAATATCGGGTCTGTTATCGTATTACGTTTATCGATAGCTCCATCCCTATGAGTTTCCATCCATCTGTAATGACCTTGTACGTGCGTAAGCGTCATATTTTTATTAAATAATGTATACATAATGTAAAAAATACGCTCGTTTAAGTTTCTACAAAGAGCTGTCATCGAGAAAATAAAGAAATGGAAAGAGTATAATTATGATAATCAACAAAACACTTAAAGTATTTTGTCAACATTGCAAAATCATCATTCAACTACAAATATTGATTTTTTGTTTGACTGATGGTAACTGATATGTGAAGGTTTATCAAACATCGAAATGAAAAATATATAGATAAAGATCAATGATAATCAAAAAGATTTTGTAACAATAAGTACTGTAGTTTTCTGTAGTCTGTATTTTCTGATTACATCATGAACAGCCTTTGATAATCCACTGCTGAACATGGGCCTCGTCTTAGAAAGAAGATTTTGGCATCTTAGACCACGCTGATCAGACAAGTTGTTTTTTTTTTATGTATGGGCCCGCCAAAATGACCTTACCCTGCCTGATGGAAAGCATAAGCAGAATCCAAGAGTGGTGGTCACCATACTCATTGCAGACAGTGCAACAATGCAGCATTGTGACCAACACTATGGCGGCCTAGTGATGTTTCTGCATCATTGGGCCTCCGGTCTCGCACTCACCAACGAAACACGACAGCACAAACGCTGTCATTTTACGTTGATCTTCTGTGCGAGGGTAGTACCGCCCCGGTCGAGCCGGCACAACCGTGCTGAAATCAGCGTGGCTTTACTACCTTTACTATAGAGTTTGTTTCAAGTTTTCCTTCTCTTTGCGTCCTGTGTAGTAAGCTCTCTATGTCTGTCTATTTCTTACGACACCCAAGGAATGAACAGGGATGTTGACACTGCGTATTATAATACTTGCCGACCCACGCAACGTCATTTACGTCTCCTATTGCCCGTAGCGTAAAAAAAATATCCCCTTTTTTGTAACATTCGTCATTGGTACTGCGCTCCTATTGGTCTTAGCGTGATGATATATAGCCTATAGCCTTCCTTGATAAATGTACTATCCAACACTGGAAGTATTTTTTAAATCGGACCAGCGGTTCCAGAGATTAGCGCGTTCAAACATTCGATTACATAGACTATGGTTAAAATATTTCATTATAAACACGTCTCTATTCTAGGCTTGACAAACTAGAAGAGTCTTTGAAAGATGATACCCTCACAGAAAGTCAGAAACAGGAAAAAAGACAGCAGCATGCCCAAAAGGAAACGGAGTTCCTACGACTCAAAAGATCCAGGCTAGGGGTCGAGGACTTTGAACCACTAAAAGTACGTATTATTTTTTTGACTTCACTCATGTTAAATTTATTTACAATATCTCTTTGTTAAAAGTGCCAAAACAAAAACAAATTTAAGTGGCCCTCAATTTCCGTTCTATTTAAGTGACGACTGAAGGGTATAGAAGCTTTGAGGGTTACACATTTGGCCAAAAAAGCTTCTCATTTTTTGCCAGCTCTGTTGGAAATATCTTATTAAGTTATGCGAATTATTTTTTACAGGTGATAGGAAGAGGAGCGTTCGGTGAAGTACGTTTAGTGCAAAAGAAAGATACTGGTCACGTTTACGCGATGAAAATACTCAGGAAAGCAGACATGCTGGAGAAAGAACAGGTGTGTAATATGATTTGTGTTATGGTAGTTATTTAATCCTAGTACTACCAAGTAATCGTATTTCTACCAAACGTCAACTTCCATTTGTTTTTTTAGTTTATTTCATTGTGCGATGAAACTCCGCCAAATTTCTAAAGAATCCTATAACAGCGTTTTTTAATACCAATAGTTCTACTTATAAAATCCATGTCTTTAATTTCAAACAATTGACTCGATATTTCGGTGTAGGTGGCCCATGTTCGAGCAGAACGCGATATCCTTGTCGAAGCGGACCACCAGTGGGTAGTGAAGATGTACTACAGTTTCCAAGACCCCATGAACCTGTACCTGATTATGGAGTTTCTGCCCGGAGGCGACATGATGACGCTGCTTATGAAGAAGGACACCCTCAGTGAGGAGTGCGCGCAGTTCTACGTCGCTGAGACGGCACTCGCTATCGATAGTATACACAAATTAGGATTTATACACAGGTAATTGTGTGTACACTACTTGGATTATTTAATAAATAAATATTTTGGGCATCTAACATACAACGTCATCTAGTCCTAAGCTAAGCAGAGCTTGTGTTATGGATGCTAGAAAACTGATATGGATACATATATACTTTTTTTTTGTAAATTCATACATATTATACATAGAAAACACCCAAACTCCGAAACAAATATTTGCAGGTCATACAAAGATTTGGTCCGACCCGGGAATCGAACCCGAGACCTCAAGCACAGCAGTCGCATACGCTACCACTGCGCCAACGAGGCAGTCAAAGTCACTTTATACCAAACCCTTCTGACTACGTGGTATTATGGGCCAAAACCTTGCTAAGGAGAGGCTTATGTGCGGCAGTGGACTGTTGAAGATTATAGATATTTATTGAGGTTATCTTCGATACGAAATGAACAATCTTTCCATTCGTGTACTTTTACTTTTTAACCGACTTCAAAACAAGGAGGATAAACTCCTCCTTGTTCCGATTCGACTGTATTTCTTTTTATGTTTATAACCTCATAACTTTCGACCTGTTGAACCGATTTGCGTGTTTCTTTTTTTATTTGAAAGCTGGTGCTTCCCATGTGGTCCCATTTCAATTTGAAGTCGTTTTTTGTATTGTGTTCTTTTATCATCACCATTAAATACCAGCTGTTTTTACACAACGTATATATATCTACGTCTTTTCTTACTATCGAGAGGAATAAATTTCTCCATTTTTCCATTGCAGAGATATAAAACCAGACAACTTACTCCTGGATGCACGCGGACACATCAAACTGAGTGACTTCGGCTTGTGCACGGGTCTCAAGAAAAGCCATCGTACCGACTTCTACAGGGACTTGTCGCGGGCGACGCCTTCCGATTTTAGTCAGTATATAAATATATTATTATGTAATTACTAATCTATATAATGCACTCTGCCTTGATAATCGAGAGGGCAGTAATCAGAAAGGCGATTTCGATTAAAGAACGCGCATTTCTTACCGTACTTACTGGTCTTTGTGTAACGTGAAAAATCAGCAAAAAAGCAAAAAGCAATCTTAATTTACGTATACGTATGGAACCTAGATAGGAAAAAAACTCTTTCACGTACTTTTCACAAAATATATAATATCAAAATAGCCGCGTTTTTGACTTACTGCCCTCTCGATTACCATGGTAGTACTATTGACATGTTGTTGTAATGTATCGGCGGTCCCTAAATATTTATGTAAGCTAATATTGGGCGTCTTTTTATACTAAACCCTTGATAAATTAATAGTATTTAAAACAAAAAAAATATTTTTCTGAATCAAGCAATACATAACTTTTATTTGTTTTTACAACTTAATATAAATTAAAACTGCCTTCAAAGTTGATGTTGAAATCATTATCTGGCAAGTTTTAAACGAATTCATCTTTTTATATTTTCCATGTTTTTTCATTTATCTTTCCATCCTGGATGACCTATATAAATTGTACCAAAAGCTTAAACTTATTTGGCTTAAAGCGGTTTAAATATTTGAAACTTTAAATTACGAATTCTAATATATATTAATACATGTACATTGGGACCGGGACCGTCGATACATATTCTGTACCTGCATGTGTAGCCGCAATGCGTGAAACGACGCCTCGGCGATATGAACTAATGTTATACAATTCCATTTCTGTAGACTATTCCTTCACCTTCAATCTGTCGTGTGCAGTATCGACGTCGTCGTCCGCCATGGACTCGAAGCGTCGAGCCGAGTCCTGGAAGCGGAACAGACGAGCGCTCGCGTATTCGACGGTTGGAACGCCCGACTACATTGCACCCGAAGTGTTCTTGCAGACGGGCTACGGCCCGCAAGCTGATTGGTGGAGTCTTGGTGTTATCATGTTAGTATACGCAATAAGTATACGAGTACGTATACTTATTAAAATATAGTATACCTTTCGTTCGCAGTGATCCACTCGTTATCCAGTCCCCTTTGTTATGGTATTATTAATTTAGCTTAACAATATTGAACTCGTAGTCAATTATGAGAGTTTATTAATTGGTGAACTTGGAACTATTCGAACATTACTTCTGATTTAGAAGATAGAATGAGTGTGATTTATTCCATAAATGCTCTGTTTCACTGGTTACTGATACGTTCCGGATAGCTGATCTGACAGGTGGTTTGACACAATTTATAATGGAAGATACGTCAAATTATCTGTCGGATAAGCTATCCGAATCTTATCAGAACCGGTGAGACATGAACGAGTGGATCGTGTCTATATAGAAGGGTCGTTGTTTCATAGATGTTGTTTTAGATTAGCTTCGAAGGTAGTTTTTTTTGTTGAAGGTGTCAAAAATCCCTTCCAAAGTAGATTTAGTTATTAGTTCATAAATTGTAGTTGTGTTTATAAGCTGTGCGTGCTGTGCGTTTTAGTTTTAACTAATTGCTAACGGATGCCCAGCGTGTGTTACTACGCTAAACAAAAAACCTTTATTTGTCGAAAAAAATAATCATTTTTTTGTGCCTAGTGCATGATTTTAATGGCAACTTTGCAATATTGCATTTTTTTTATGGAATAGGCGCGCAAACGAGCAGACTTATCGCCTGATGATAAGCGATTACCGCCGCCCATGACTACTTCCACCCGCAACACCAGAAGCGTCACAAGTGCGTTGCCGGCCTTTTGGGGATAGGGGGGGGGAGGTAGGGGTTGGGTTATGGACCTCCGGTATCCTCACTCATTCGGTGAAACACAACACTTTTTTAAATCGATCGAAGTGATGTGCAATGGGAGAGGCATATGTCCAGTATTTGATTGCAATATACTGATGATGGTGATTGCCTTTCTAATGAAATCGGTTGGATGGTTTCAAAGCCAAACACACGAGCAAGAAAAAAAAATGTTTGTGCCTTTCTTGATTTTGTAGGAAAATATATCTTTCACAATCTTTTTATACAAAAATGTTTAAAAAAGAGGACTTACAAAATTGTCAACAGTGTTTGATTGCCTTGTCTGTCATTTATTTAATTAAAGAAGTGATGTTTAGTCGCTATGCGATTTGCAATATGTTTTTTTCGATTCACAGACAATGCAAAACATTGTATTTAATAAATAATATGACAAAAAAGCAAATGCAATGAAGCAAAGAGATATAAAGCTGACGTTTTTCTGCATACAGCGCGTATTTGGCAAAAAACAAATTAATTTATAACTTATTGCGAATATACCTATGTAGATATTATGCGACTGCTGTGGCCAGTAGACATTTCTGTATTGTTGCAATGTTATGTTCATACAAGTTACTTAGAGTATGTCTGTAGAATACTAAGAACACGAAAATAACTGCTTCGGTTATAAATCTATACTAATATTATAAAGCTGCAGAGTTTGTTTGTTTGAACGCGCTAATCTCAGGAACTACTGGTCCGATTTGAAAAATTCTTTCAGTTTTGGATAGTCCATTTATCGAAGAAGGCTATAGGCTATATTTTATTTAAAAAAAAATAGGGATCCGTAGGAAAATTGCTATTTCGTAACCCAAGGTGTGCATTCGAAAACCTTTTTTTGCGTGCGCTGCAATAACTATTGACAATAGAACAAAATAATGTATTACGGGTTTGTAGGTCCCATTTAGATCTACAAAAAAGTCCGAGAGAGCATATATCTAACTATCATGGTTTAGTCACAATAACCACTTTTGTGTTCAAAAAAATTATTAAATCGTCTGAAGAAAGAAACTACGTTAAATGTGTATCGTAATATTAATCCTTATCCAAATTCAGCATTATGTTATCAAGGGTATTTATGTAGAAGTAAAATACTTTTTGTTTCATCCCAATCCGACGTCTCGTTTAGAAGTTATCACGAGTATAAAACCCTAAGAGTACCTAATAATGAGTTATTTGCCAAAGAGTTTTTAACAACATAATACCTAATATTAATCTTTATCCAAATAAATGTGTTGTTGATTATGAGTATTAGATCTTAGAAGAGTATAATAAATACATCTATACTAATATATAAAGCTGAAGAGTTTGTTTTGTTTGTTTGAACGCGCTAATCTCAGGAACTACTGGTCCAATTTGAAAAGTTATTTCAGTGTTAGATAGCCCATTTATCGAGGAAGGCTATGTATCATCACGCTAAGACCAATAGGGGCGGAGCACCAATGAAGAATGTTTCAAAAACGGGGGAAAATTATTACGCTACGGGCAATAGGTGACGCAAACGACGTTGCGTGGGTCAGCTAGTTAAGGATAAGGATAAATGGCTGGCTCTCACCTACCGTGGGAGAGCCACGCTTCGGCATTAATGGGCCGGCTTGGCTGGAGTGATACCACGGCCTCACAGCAAACCGGTGTGAAATAGCGCTTGCGCTGGGTTTCACCGAGTGAGTGAGGATACCGGAGGCCCATACCCCTCCTCATCCTCCCAAAGGCCAGCAACGCACTTGTGACGCCTCTGGTGTTGCAAGTGTTCATGGGCGGCGGTAATCGCTTACCATCGCGATACATCTGCTCGATTGCCCGCCTAGTACATACAAATATATATAAATATACTAGCTGACCCGGCGAACTTCGTACCGCCATATTTATATACAATAATTAGCAATAAATTAAAATTGCGACTATAATTTGAGATTTAAACTATCCTATCTCTCAATTTGGATCGAACTGCACATGGTGTGCAAATTTTATTATAATCGGTTAAGTGGTTTAGGAGTCCATTGAGGACAAACATTGTGACACGAGATTTATATATATTAAGATATAAGAGTGCAAAAAGCAGCAGACCGGGCTTTATGGTGGAGAGGCCTATGTTCAAAGTAGACTGCAACGGGCTGGTGATGATGATTGTGTTCATAGAAACATTATGATAAAATGACCTGAAAAGTCATATACTCCCGTACACAAATTCACTTAAGGTTCAATTTCCACTCGCAGTTTACATTTGATTATTTTTATTATGTAATAGGCTTTGCGTAAATATAAATAAAAACGTATGCGTCTCGGGACGCCCGACAGAAGTGAAATCTTAAACTAATCTAAGTTCAACTATTTAATACTAGTTGGTGCCTGCGGCTCCGCCCGCGTGTATGTCAGTTATCGCGGCAAATAGTAGCCTAGGTGTTATTCTGATGTATAAGCTATATTACTGTAAAGTTTCATCCAAATCCGTTCAGTAGTTTTTGCGTGAAAGAGTAACAAACATCCATCCATACTTACAAACTTTCGCGTCTATAATATTAGTAGGATTGAAATTGTTTAACTTGAGAAAAGCTTAGGTTGACAGCCAGCGATGTGGGTAAGAATGAGAGAGGGGTAGCCTGCATATCGATTGCGTACGCGTGAGAGAAAGGGAAGCCAGACAAACTGGCACCGTAACGCGTTACGTAACGAAGCGGTTTACCCTCCCATAGGAAGTTATCACTTCAAAAAAAATTATTTTCAAGTGACGTGCAATTAAATACCCTGATGTCTGATGATGTCTTTGTCCGGCAGTGGACTGGGATAGGCTGATGGTGGTGATGATGTTGTTCAATCTGTATTGCTTACTATAAGCTAACTCGAATATAGCGGCTGGCGATGACGTGTGTATACTAGGCTATTGAGGAGGAAAATAGGAAAAATGAGGAGGTTATCAATTCGCCTGTATTTTTTTTATGTTTGCTACCTCATATCTTTCGACTGGGTGAACTGGTTTTGAGGATTCTTTTTTTTATTTGAAAGCTGGTGCTTCCCGTGTGGTCCCATTTCAATTTGGTCCAGTTCTTGAAGTCGGTTCTTTTTTTGGTTAAATTTGTAATTATTTATATAACAGCTGCCAAAATTTCTCTACTCTGCCTGATGGAAAGCATGATAATATTCGATGTTTTTGGTACACTCTTGATTCATCATTTTGTTGATCCTAACGAAACAAAACATGTTTGGTGAACAAGAAAAACTATTCTGGTAAGGGTTCGATTCCCGGGTCCGACCAAATGTTTGTATGATCTGCAAATATTTGTTTCGGAGTTTGGGTTTCGGTGGGATTAGTTATCTAGTACCCATATTACAAGCTCTGCTTAGTTTGGGACTAGATGGTGTTGTTCGTTAGATCATACTCTGAAGTAACAGTGTAGTACTATCTGGAATTACTAATTGAAAGTATTTTTATAAGGGTTAATGTTGTATTTCTACTTAATTAAGTGGTTTTCGAGGCGAGACACCTCATTACAAGTGATGAAAGTTAGAAGCTATGCGCCTTTTTATGAATGCCCAATTCGTTTTTGAATGCTCCTGTAGTGGCTAACTTTGGCCTGTGGCTCCGCTTGCGTGTAAGTTTCGTGGTAAGAAGTAGCTTTTGTCTTTTCTTAAGAATATAATGTATGCAATGTTTTGTTGCAAAATGCCCGATACATAAAAGGTATACTTCAAATAAAAGCATTTTTTTTTTTTGAATTAAATTTAAGAATAAAAAAATATGCAAGCTTGCTCGCGTACACGCACAGCTCAACAGAATGTACAGCGATTTATTTTGTGTTTTTTATTAAAAATAAGTTACACTTTTGATGTTATACTTTATATTAATTTCGTATTAAAGTTAAGCATAATGAATTGTCCAAGAGTTTGTTCTGAAGGCATTGGTTTCTTTTACTTTCTAGGTACGAGATGTTGATCGGCTATCCTCCGTTCTGCTCGGAGTCACCCCAGGAGACGTACAGGAAAGTGATGTCGTGGCGTGAGTCACTCACTTTCCCACCAGAGATCCCCATCAGCGAAGAAGCCAGGGAAACCATACTACGTTTCTGTTCAGAACCTGATAGGAGGTAAGATGAAATAATTTCGTTTAAGAATAGTTAAATAATTCAAATAAAAGATTTTTTTTTAATTTTTTTTTTAAAAGACAACTCCCGCATTAGGAATAAATCCTGTGTCGCGGGGGACTTTACAAACATACATGAAACGGACACAGAGAACACCCAGACTCAGAACAACAATTTGTGGATCACACAAAGTGTTGTCCTACGTGGGATTTGAACCCACGACACTTGGCGAAGTAGGAAAAGGGCGTGGTGACCGTTAAACCACTAGGCCAAACGTGCAGTCATTTGAAAATATAATAAAATAATTTCTTCTATTTGAGTCTCTTTTACGAAGTTAAAATTAAGTGTAATAGTTTTAATAGTCTATGTATGTTTGTATATTCCACCATGGCGCCTATAGTAGTCTTGACTGCACGGTTGGCCTAGTGGTTTAGGCGGTCGCCACGCCGCTTGCCAATTCGCCAAGTGCTGTGGGTTCAAATCCTACACGGGACACACTTTGTGTGATCCACAAATTGTTGTTCTAAGCTTGGGTGTTAATTGTGTCCGTTTCATATATGTCTGTAAAGTCCCCCGCGATACAGAATGTTTATTCCTAATGAGGGAGTTGTCTTTAAAAAGAAAACTCCTGAATCGATTTTAATGAATGAGGTGTCAATACATTCATAATAATGACCCGGGTGACATAGGGTGTATACATTTTGTCAAAAAGTTTTACATAGTCGGGTTAAACACTGAACTTAGATAAATTTTGCGGCAAACAGCTGGTAATACTAATAATGCAGCAACAAACGTAAACAGTGCAAAACGAATTGTTAAAAAAACAACAACACAACAACAACAGAATAAAACTCAAAGCTGGTTTAACCACTTTTTGACGTCACAACTATATTGGACCTTCACCATTGTCATAACTATTGGACCCTTCTAGAATATAGACCATTTGCATTTTAACAAGTAATAATCCTCCTATAATGAAATGTTCATAGAAACAGTATCTCTGCCATCGACGAGTTATCGAGTTGCTAACACGTGTTTATTAGCTGTAATTATAACAGATCTTAGGAGCTCATTTCAACCTATAATACCATAGTATCGACACTTAACATAGATTACCTAGTTGGTCTAACTAGTTAGCGTATGCGACTGCCGATCAAGAGGTATCGTGTTCGATTCCCGGGTCGCGAAAGTGTTGTTGGGTATTTCTTAAAAGAAATTATTAATAACAGCATTAAGTATGGATGTTTGGCGATGTTTCACGCCCATGTCTCAGATAGCACGTTATGGTGTCAGTCCTGGTTGTCATGAACATATATGACAATCGTTATTGGGAAGTCAGTGGCCTCAAATATACTGACAACGAATTCAACCTTCGAATTCAAATTCCCTCATGACCGCGGAGGTCCGATGCAAGTCGCTCCTTGGAAAAGCTGATATTCATGTAAAACCGGTTGAACTAGTAGCCGGTCCCAAATAGTCTTGGGAATAATAAAGTTTAGGAAGATGATGACTTACTGCTCTTTATCTAACAAGACAATGCACTCCTGACTTACGTCTACGCATGAAACCTAGTTAGGTAGACGCTTGTTTCACGTACATTTCAAATAAGCAACAAAAATGGCTGCCTCTGGCTTAGTGCCTCCTCGATTATTTTATTCCATAAAAAAAAACCTTTGAATTCAGTTCGCCCTCATGGTTGCTTAGATCCGATGCCAGTCGCTACGTGGAAAAACTGATATTCTGTTAGAACCGGTTGAACTGTACTTGTTAGTAGCCAACCCCAAATAATTTTGGGAATAATAAAGGTTAATAAGAATCAAACCATAGTATCGAAACTGTTTATATGCAAAGATGATCGAACCTAATCATATCACTTCCTACAAAATATGAACTAAAGTTGGTTTCTAGTTTTCCTTCTCTTTGCAGTAACGTTGCCCAGCGTAGTTTCCCCCCTTATTTTTTTTTCCTTTTTTCTTAAAAGACAACTCGCGCACTAGGAATAAATCCTGTATCGCGGGGGACTTTACAAACATACATGAAACGGACACAAATAACACCCAGACTCATAGTAGGGGAGCCCTAGAAGGAATTTCGGTATTTACTCAAGCGCGGCAGATTAATATACAGCGGGATAACTAAGTAAAAGTTGTAAGTAACTAAGTTGTTGATCGATCATTGGGCTGATCAGGAGATCGCAACGATTATAGGTAGTAAGGTAATTTTATGTAATTACCTCGATTTGTGTCATAAATATTCAGTTACTGATAATTAATTATAAATTGATTATGATTTGTCATGCCCTGATCATGAAGAAGCGAAGACGAACGTAGCATTTATTGCTTGCCAACAAAATGATGATTCTACTATTACTATCAGAACTTCTGATACTGATATTGTGGTAATTTTCTAAAAAGCACGTCTGGATTTGGGATTTTTTTTTTAAATTGTCAGATTAAGCGAACCCCTCCAGATAATCATCAGATTATGAGGCAGCGCGTCTAGAACATAAAGATGAACCATATATATCTTAATCTGACGCGCTTGATTGAGTATGTCAATATGACGATTTTTTGCACATTCTTATAACGGCCGTGAGTTTGCGTCACATCCAAATCGTCAGATTATTGAATGTACGATGTACAATTAGCTTAATATCAATTAATTACGGTTCTCAAAACAACAATCGTCGACCGTTCACAACACGCGTCTTTTTAGGACTCACTTAACCTCCAACGTCAAAACGTCAAACAAAAAAAAGTGACAATCAAAATGTTGCCATTATAATGACGTTCGAAATCCAACAAGAGCTTTATTTTAGGTTCACTTAACATCCCCTTTGAAAATCTGACGCGCTCGATATTTTTTTTTGTCATTTTCAAACCTTACGTACGACCACCCCCACCATGCAAACGATCAGATTAACATACGTACATTATTAAAAATACGTAGGACATGGATGCTATCAATATCTGACGCGCTCAAGTATGTCCATGCATCAGTTTTTTTACATTTTTGAACATCCATAGCTGCTCACCCCACCGATGAAAAGGTATACAGTAATAACATTTTTTTCTTTTTATCATCTAAGCTTTGCAACCCAATAGGTCTCTATGACGCTCGAGTAAATCCCCATTTAGCATCGTGGGCTCCTGACTATCAGAACAACAATTTGTGGATCACACAAAGTGTTGTTCTACGTGGGATTTGAAACCACGACACTTGGCGAAGTAGGAAACGGCGTGGTGACCGTTAAACCACTAGGCCAAACGTGCAGTCTTGCTTCTTCACAACACCCAGGAAATGAATAATTTTACTTTAACGAAACCCTAATTTTATTATTAATCAACTATTGGTTTCAATGTCCGATTTGACTATGTATATGTTACTTATCAATCTTTCCAGGCTTGGTTCCCAGCGGGGCATTGAAGACGTGAAGTCGGTGCCTTTCTTCCGCGGCGTAGACTGGAGTCACGTTCGGGAACGGCCGGCCGCCATCTCCGTCGAAGTGCGTTCCATCGATGACACCTCCAACTTCGATGACTTCCCTGACGTCAAACTCGAAATACGTGAGTTTACTTCTAAACGTTTCACAATATATACTATCATTTTTACCAATGTGTGGGTTTGGATGTTGTTTTGAAATGAATATCTACTAACTTCTGAGCGCGTCTCCGTCCGCTTGTGTGTCAATGTCAGTAAATAGTAAACGTAATTTCTCAAGAATTAAAGTATATACATGCCAAATTATTAAAAACGGTGCAGCAGTTTATTAAAAGCATACAGACAGAATTACTTTCAAGTCCATAAAATTAGTATGGATTTATGATGACACGCCGATGTCGGCTGCGAGAGACCAGTCAACTACACAGGAGATATAACAATATACAAGTCCTCACCTCAACAGTGCACACTCTGTTCCCTCACTACTACGGACTAATGACTATGGCATGCCTTACACACAGAACAAAACTCACTATTAGTGTATTCTATTGCTGTTTACATCGAATATAATCTTATTCCTATACGACGCGGATTCCTGTAGGTATTATAGTCTTATAGTACGATTACATACCATTTGAAGTCCAATATTCCATATCTTTGTAATACAAATATGTTCGTCCTATTTTGATTGCAACTTTATTAACCATTCATACCTTTTACTGTAATAAGCACTAACGATTTTTTTATTAAATCTTGCATTTCACTTCTTTTCATGATATTTCTTGTAATCAGTTGCTTTTGTATTCTATGACGTTGTTTTGACATATTGTGGCAATTGTACCATGGGAATGACACGCATTTGGCAAGCTATCAATGTTATAATACAGTTTTTCGTAAAACGTACTGATAGAAGATTTGCAGGCCAGACAAATGTCAGAAGTCGGACATTCAATTTATTAAAGAACTTATGAGATTAACACATAACTTCAGTATTTTTTTTGATAAGTTTAAATTAGGCATGTTATAATAAAAAAAAAGTTTCGGACATCTGATACAACGCCATCTAGCTTCAAACTAGAGCTACTAAGAAACTTAGAATTGAAGAATAATTATATACTGCTTTTTTAAAATACTACATAGAAAACACCCAAATTCCGAAACAAATATTTGTAGATCAGACATAATTTGGTCCGACTCGGGAATCGAACCCGAAACACGCTAATTCCTCAACTAAAAGGCACCAACACATTTAAATAAAAAGTGCGTTGCAAGTGCTATCTCCTCCAACCATTGCATTTATTTGAATGATATTGCCTGTTAATCCATAGCTAGATATTTTTAAGCGACTTCAGAGAAGCAGGAGGTTCCCAATTCGATGGTATTTTTTTATATTTGTTACCTCAGAACTTGACTGAGTGAACCGATTTTGATGATTCTTTTTTTTATTTGAAAGTTGCAGTTTTTTATTTGAAGGCCACACGGGGAGCACCAGGCTCCCCGTGTGGCCTCATTTCAATTTGGGCCAGTTCTTGAAGTCAGTTTTTTTGTTAAAATTTTGTATTATATTTACAGCTCTTTAACAAACTTTATCCATTATGAACATTGCGTACGTTGTTGCAGCATCAGCGCCGATACCCCAAGACGGTGAAGTGGCTTACAAAGATTGGGTGTTCATCAACTACACGTTCAAACGGTTCGAGGGCCTCACCCAGCGAGGCACGCCCACCAAGAAGTGAACCGAACACCGGCCGCTTCTAGCCAAAAGTCGCATAGTTAAGTCGCCTCGCCTCACGCAACCACTACACTAATATGAGTAAGATGATCCCTTGGGTCTTGCGATAGAAGCTCTAGGCACCTTCCTACTCTTTCCACTGTTACCTTACTTCACACCCATGTATGTTGTCGGATCCAAAACAACTCAACAATTGTTTATTCGTATATATTTGTTGTGTTATATTATTTTATAGCTAAATAATGATGAATTTAAAATCTGAATGTCATGTGACATCACTTTTCAATTCAAGTCGTTTGGATTCGGTCGGTTTTCGACATCCGTGTTTAGCGCCTTTGCTAAAAATATACTAAGCTTGATACTAATTAAAAAAAATACTTTATAGCTTGCTAAAGGTCTGATAAAATAACAAAACTGTACAACGCGGGCACTGTTCTACTCACGGTGTCCACTTTGATAATGTTTTCAATTATCTAAACAAACACTTATGAAATGTTACTTTTCCAAGTGTCCACATAAATATATATAGAGTTGTGACGTAAACGAAACGTCACAAACAAAGAAATACTGTTATTGAAGTTACAAATCTTTATTTACATATGTGTATAAATTAAAAATCAATCTATATGTTAAAGTAATAAGATTTAAAACGGAATAAAATTGTATATTCTAACTCTTGAGTGTTGAATACGTGTGTTTATTTTAGTTACAATGCATATGTGATCCATCTGCTGGGTTGCCTGGCTTATCTGTATTCGCACTCGGCATCTGACTTCAACCTGAAAGCAGTTTGTACTAAATGCCGACCATGTGATACCTATAACTGCATTAGTGTACATTACGAATGCTCACTTTTTACGATGTGACCGTATAGTCTGTAGACAATTCTGGAAATAAATCTTAACAAGTTAATACAATACACTAAGTACCTTGTTTTCAATCTCTACATAGGTATAGGACGTCTTCTTGCTCTCTGCAAACTATTAAACTATGTTTTGGAGGCTGACTTCCGTGTCTAATTAAGTAGCGTTTGAGCTTTCCGTTTTAACTCGAATATGTTTTATGAAACTATTTACCCCCGTTCATTTTTATTTTGTTTGATTCTAGAAGAGTCGGTAAGGACCAATGTTATTCTAATGTCGATAGAACGATATGGCTTTGATGGTCCCGTTGTATCCCTGTCTTGCAGTAGCAAAAGTTGCCTGTCTTTAGTACTTTACAAGTATGCAAAGTCTTAAAGAGGTCAGTTGAATAACACAAGCGTCGCGTACCTATATTTTGCCAACTTAAATTATGATCTATTTATAAATAGAAAGTTCGATAAGTATTACTATAATAGTATTGTGATACCTCGCCGTCGTCTAAGAGACGTTCACGGACATAACGCGTTTTTGATATTCACGATTCTGATAATTTCAAACTTATTTTGTTGTTTAACATCGAATAGCTATCCTCAATAGGTCCGCAGAAATGCTACATCCATCCATTAAATATTTATAATTCTATGCCAACCCTAATAATAGTACAGAATTTAGAAAAGGTTGTTTTCTTCTCAGAATATAATATCTTCAAGTCGTATCGATTTCAATAGTTCTCAATGTTGTTATGTAGAAGTAATTCACTCGCGTAGCTAGGTTTTTTCGGGGGTGGGTTCAACATAATAAAATGACTATGTCCCTTTAACCGTGACATTATTATGAAAAAAATTTGAGGTGTAAAAAATATCGATAGTGTAGAAACATTTCGGAGGGGGTTTGAACCCCAACCCCCTAGCTACGCCCATGAAGTAATTACTAATCTGTGTTATTTCGTTTGTTAATTTTTGTTATCTATATCTATATATATTTTTTTGATAGCAAAGATATGCTGTCTAATAGTTCTTGCTACCTTGTTTACACCTCACATTGTGTGAATTGAAGATTTATTAATATTTTATTGTGTGAAATATAATAATTAGTCGTATATCAGACGCGTTTCTTATTAAACCACTTCACTCTTTCACTAACTGAATTTGCAGAGCCTTATTCAGTAACTTTTTCTGTCGTTAATTCCAAGCCATTTTTCAAATGCTTTTCTCGTACCTATACCATATATTGGCTATATACGACTTCCGAGATACCCAATAGTTGTTTGATCACCACATTATTTAGATTTTTACATCTTATTGAATGTGGCTGCTCTAATGTTTGTACGAAATGTATTATATAAACCAAATATATAAAGTGAATGTGATGTGAAATAAGAGTGCTCTATTGTGTTCAATGTAAATCGGATAGGGAAAGTGTATATCTGCAAGTTTAAAGAAAGGGCTTATATAATACCCATGTATATGGCCCAAGTGCGGACCTGTGTTCTGGTAGTGTTATGCCTTAGGGTAAAATATTTCATAGGTTTTAGCATTTTTTTCTTCAAAAATGGCTCTTGGACTACTCGAGTTTCATAGAAATTTGCACTCAGAGCAGTGTAGTAGCAATTTGCCCGTGGCGCAATCCGCTGGTCGTAGATAAAACGAAATCGTAATTCCGATTTTAAGCTTAAAATTGTAAATTATGAATATAATGCGTTAGATTTGTAAGTAATACATCATTTTGACTAATAGAAATAAGTGCACAGAGCATCACAATCGTAAAATCTAAAAATGTTATAAAAATATTTCTAACTGAAATTGTATATAATACTATATACTGAATATTTTGAAATACCAGGTCTAAACTAAATAGACTTAATTCGTTCGCGTTAAAGGACTTACCGAGTTCTAAATGTATTATCCAAAAGTAGCTTATGTCATTCTCATACGTTTAAGACCTCCACACAACAAATATGTCCATCATTGGTTGCTGTACTTAAGTTTTGTTTTGCAATATATATATCTCTATCCTCTATATATAATAGAACCAGAACTAATCTCTAAAGTAAAGCTCTTAGATGGACTAGTTCTAATATCCGTGGGCAATATTTTACCCCATTTTGCGTCATTTGTTTATCATATGGCAAGTAAAATCTTTCAAAGTAAATTCGAGATGCAAGCATCGTTTACAATCTTTTAATTTTATTGAGTTTTTTCCAAATCTGCTACGGACTTTATGAAGTTACTCAAAATTCATCATTTATTTTATTTTGTCTTTAAACTAAAACATGATCTCAGAACATTCTGGGGCAAAAATTAGACAACTCCTTTCAATTAATCTTTCTTATATCAAAATTAAGAAAATTAATAATAATCACGATATATAGCGTGTCAAAGTATGCGTACGTGTACCATTTTAAAATGTAATAACTACTCGGCCGATCTAATGAAAAAATGTAATTACGAAAGCATTACTGTGTTTTGAGAGTGTGTCCTTGTGAGAATTTGTCTTTTTGGGTATTTATCCTTCAAGAAAGCTAAAGCCTAACGATATATTCAACCCTTTGGCCTTGTAGCATAGGTAGAATTCAGCTTATTTAATATTTTCCTAATATTTCTATTTTGTGACTTTTTAACACCTAATATGTATATAACAAACTATGTATATACATATTACGTGCGTGTTAATGTCAATCTATTGACCAATAAATAAATGAACTGTCTCTTGCAATAACATTTTTAGGATTACTAATGGACCTAGATTAAGTCTATCTAGCTTTCTAACTTCTACTAGCACTACGAATTCTGAATGTTGTTCATTTATTTTTTTAAACTAAATAATAATTATCTTTATTAGTAGAAGTAATGTTATGATGAGTGCATGTTTCTGTTGAGGGCGGCGATGGAATATGAATTATTACAATATGAAGTGCAGATGAATTAGTTCAGTAATAGTTTCTCGGAGTTTTATATCAAACAACTTAACATAGCCCAGAGAACTACTGTCAAGAAGTTATGATTCTTAGACTTATGTTTTTATTTTGAACTTTACAGACTTATAACATTTGATAAGTAACAATGTGGTGAGTCGTTTGTTCCCGCTTAACCAATCGGCCGGGACCAGGTTATAGCGGTTTGACTGTAGTTACAGATAAACATTGTTCAATTTATTAATCCCTGTTTGCGTAATAATGGCCCGCGTGACGACATAGGCTACCTTTTATCAAATGTTTTTACGTAGTCGGGTTATACTTTCTTTTTTTTTTTGTTAATACCGTACCGAATAGACTTGACTATTGTCATAATTCAATGCTATCTTGATAACACTCTAAACAAAAAACATTCACAAATTTCATCCTGGTTTTTTAACAGACGACTTAATGTTAGAATTTACCTTTGACTCAACAATTTCTATATCGAAGATTTCCTAAGTCTCCTGATTTCTCCCACCATATATGACATTAATCAGGAATGCCTCACCCCCTAAAAATCTATATCACCATAGCAAAATATAAATATTTATTTATATCTCTACACTCCATTAAAATGTATATTTTAGACACCGCGTTCAATTCAATAGTAATAACATTCCGTCCAAATTATATTATTTGCACCGTGTTTAAATAAAAATAAAGATAATTATTGTACAAACAGACAAGACACGGCTTCAATATATTTCTATCCTTCTAACAAATATGTGTATCAAATTAAAGTGAAAATGTAGGGAATTTAATGGCGCTGTGATATATTTCAGGATTTGCCATAAATTCAAAATTTTACAAACATATATGAGTAGTCTTAGGAATGTTATATAGGACGCCGCCATTTGTAACCATTCTTATGAATATAACAGTTGATAACACGATGTCATAAATATATCACATAGTAGCGATAGGCATTCCTGATTATCCGAATCATTTTATGTGGATATTTCTTATTAATATGGATATAGAAACAAAACAAAGATACTATTTATTAGGAATTTCTAAAATATCTTAAACCACTCTTGTGATCTCAACTTTTTCCCATCTTATCTAATTTCTACACATCGATTTATTTAAAACTGTTTTCTTATGAACTAAAAATGCTTTTAAACATTTGATGAGAATTACACTATTGGATTGTTTGTCTGAATTTCATAAATTCTGGATGGTTCTGTTTTTTTATTTTGTTTTATTCTAGTTTTAAATTTAAATGTTTTTTTTTTAATAAAAAAAATATACATTTTTGTTGTTTTTTAAGTATGTAAATATGTTTTTTGGAAAAAGTTTGAATAAAACATAAGATAGTCCTAGTTAGATGCACATCTTCGGGACTGCAACCAAAAAGAAAAAAATAAACATTGAAATCATCATAAACCTGTACAAATTATAAACAGAATATAATTTGTCAATGTAATTCATAAAAAAATTATAAAAATATTGGTTGTGCAAACAAATAAATCTTTTATAATCCTTGTTAAAACTCACTTTGACTTGTTTCGTGTACTTTAAAAAAACATCACATGTTCACCAAAACTTTATAAACCTTATTTATGATGCAAGCACCTGCTTGCATCATAAATAAGTTTTATAAAGTACCTAGGTATACTCGGTACATTTCTCCGGGGCATAAATGTAAAAGAGTTCTAAGTTATTGTAAAATAAAACTTATTGTATATAGTATGTAACATCACTACAGGCCTTCGAAAGGCTTTCTTCTTCATAAATATGTAGACAGAGTAGACCTCATCATGTTAGTCTGCTCTTAAACAAAATCTGCGTAGAAGAAATTGTACACCTGTAATAATTGTTAATAGAGTTCAGTACTGGTCAGATCGAAAAAGAAAACAACATTTATTTATTAACAACAAACAATTTATTAAATATTACTTGAATATCTGAACATTTCTTAGAACAAATCTGAACAGTTACATTTAGGTCTTCAGTTAGCAATTTAGTATAGTTAGCATTCTTGACTGGTAAGAAAACTCAGATTCATGACGTCTACTCCGTCCTATCAACACTACTCATTTCTTCAGTATACTTCAATTGCCGATTGGAATGTCAATGAATCTTATTAACTTTCTATAAGCCTTTGCGTTCTTATAATTGCACACCATTGAATCGTGGATGTTCTTTGAGCTGGAACTCTATATTCGACGGTCGGAGTGTGAATTAATAAATAGTTTTCTGTCAATAACGCAGCGGTACGGATATTAATTTAAACGACATCACTGATATACGTAAGATTAACTTGTGGACTGTTTCTGTATAAGGCTACATAGATTTCAATACCGCATCGCCGAAATGCCTTGACCGCTGATATACATGAACGCTAGAACATTATTATGCTTGATTCTTAGGTAGGCAGGCCAAATGACGCCTAGCTTGTAGAAATTTGTTGAAAATTAGAAACAGATGTAAAAAAATACTAGTTTTGACAAAGCCTGTTAAACATCTAGTACACCAACAGTCCACTCCTAACGCTATGTAACTCACACCGATAGTATAAGAAAATGAAACTGACAACAAATTATCCTATAATATTTTTGCACTAACATAGATATCACATTATAATTCACATTACGTAATATAAAACTTGTACAAACTGACAAAATAAATCTTTATCTATAGATTATATTATACAGTACGTTTTAGTTGCATTTTGTGAAGGCGTTATTGGTACCGACTCTGATAGCTGGCGGTACTAGCGGCGCGTCGTAGAGCATACTTGGTGATATTTCGTGGTAACACAACTCTGTGACTTGTGGCTTTCATGATAGCGTGACATCACAATGTATGTGCCGAATATTATGCCTTGTTCTTCAATATAATATATGGATGTGTGTGGATGACCTATCATTCACTGTCTCAGATCGTCTGTCCGCGCTCGGCCGGCATACAACCACATAATCAGTTTTCTTCAAAAGTGTAAAGCTAAACGCGCAGATGAATGCCGATACGTTGGTAATAGCCCCTAGTGGTTAGTTGTAGTACTAATATGACAAGTTTGGTGTTGTATAATTTTAATGTTAGCTATTTGTGTATTAGTTTCAGTTATGTGTCTAAACTAAAATGTTAATTTAGTTAAATTGAAATGGGGCTGTTCGGTATGGCGCTGTTTAACAACTTTATTAAGTGTCAAATAAGTTTATTATTCATTATTATAATAGATATGTAATATATTTATTAAAAATTCATTGATAATGAAAGCCAAGTTATTGCCAGACATTAGCGATGTGAAATTATAAATGTATACGCGGCAGGTTTCTGATTACAAATGAAATAATTTCATCGTGGTAGTTTATACTACCTTCTGTACAAGGTTGCGGTTGCTCACGTTTGCCAAAATTGTTCTGTCAATTTATTTATGTTCACTGTTTGGTTTACTGGCTGTTTAAAGTACATTCAGCTTTATAATCAAAGCACTTTACAGGTTACCAAATATTTTTAAAGTTAAAGAGTTTTCAATAATATTTAATCAAACAGTCTTTATTGCCAAATATTTTTTGTACAAATATGATGATTTACGAATAAAATGTAATAGATTAACGTTTTTTGTTTGCTCTGTCCATTTTTAATATTGCAAAATTTAAACCAATGCTCTAATTATAGTGGTGATTGTACATCAGTAAATGGTTATAGAGGTTTCTCTCAAATTATAGAGGCTATAAGTAAGTGAGTGTCAGACGGGATGGGAGGGTACAGAGTGCGCGCCGTTTACACGAATAGCCCTTTAGTGATGTAGTGTTAACTCCATAAAATTTAGTTCAATTAGTTCGTTTTTCTTTGTCAATAATTCATTATTAATTTAAATATAATTAATTTAATATTCTTTTATTAGTTCGACGTACACATATCACAGTTGAGAGAACGGCAAGGCGGTTCCCAAATTTTGCGCTTAATCATACATCATACTGTATATTTATTGAACATAACACAAAGTGGTTTCTTTTCATATTTTATAGAATCTAAAGTAGCAGGCGGTATTGTTTTAGATGGGGCGGTACTGCTTTGCCACTTGCAATTTGATGTAATTATGTTTTGATGCTGATACTAGCAGTTTTTGAAGCTTACAGATTATATGTTATGTAACTGGTATTTACTAGTGAAGTAGATACATTGGCTATTAAAAACAAACCAATCATTGATTTGTAATACATGTTCGCGCCACCAACAGTATCGGTCAAATGAGACGAAGAAAAAACAGCAGCGTACATAGCAACAGTCGAAGTTATATTTTTATGCGATAAGTATTTTATATTTTATTCACAAAATCTTATTTAATAATAAGACTTTAATTGATGAAATCTGAACAGTATTTGTTTAGAGTTATCTGTTTTTTTATTGGCCTTGTTTAACTGTGAAGTATCATTTTGTTGATAGGAGATGCCGTTGTGTAATGCCGCCGGCGCTTCTTAATGCGTTCAAGTAAATCATACTTCGGCTTTGTTATAGTTATTCAAAATATATGATGGTAATAAAAAAATAATTATGAATTATTTAATTTCTTAAATTGTAAGTTTTTGAAGTATTTGTTTAATACTTTTATTGTTTCTTCCATGTGATTTAAGAAAGTGGCAATACGATTAAGCATTAAAGCGATATGAACTTTGAAAGTGTGTCATTATTTAATTCATTTATTAATTAACCTACCTCAGTCCTGTCTCTAACTCCTATAAATGAGTAAAGATCTAATTGTACATCAAGTAATTTTTACGGATATGATAAGGGCTCCGTTCTTGCCATTTTGTCTATGGAACCCTAAAAATACCTTAGTACTTTTAAGCCTTTATTTAAGTTATTTTTGCCATTAGCATTTGACGTCAAAATTTAAATTCTTGTTCAATTTTTAAAATATCACTAAGCAAATGAACTACCCTATTGTGTCCGATACATTCCAATGTCAAACTACCCACAGTTAACATCAGCATCTATTCTTGCGAAACATGCCTATTATTATGCTTTTATAGGCACAAGCACCTCGAATATGGTATGTTTGCTGGATCTGTTTCTACTTGCATTCTTGGAATTCATTGAATAAAACCTATTAGACTACGGGCCCGTGTCGAAAATTGATGGGTCATTTGAACCACCAGGAGACCTTTTTTAGAAAGATACAGGGGCATAAAACAATAACATCAGCACTATGCCGTCACTCGTAAGCTGTCCAACTGAGTACTGGTGAAGGGGAGGGATTAGTAACCCTCGATTTTTCCCCTTGTCACATGTTTTTGTACGGAGTTGCGGAATAATGGATTAGAAGAGGTATTGAAATTGTATGGAACCGATGCCGGCGAGTGACAAATTCAAGCGAAATATACACACAGATTTACCTTTTTCAAAATAAAAAAATAAAATGGTGGTGTGGGTAGCCTAATATTGCCACTTAAACAGAAAAATATTACTCTTTATTAAAATATAATTTCTAATAAACATAATTTTCAAACACGTTCTTAAGGTCATGAACAAAAAACCTATTAGATACCCAACTACACAACTTTACGCAGACAATAAAGTTCTGACGGTGAGGCAGCTGTTTGTCCTCAGAGCAATATTGAAGACTTACCAAACTATACCTAACAAAGATAAGAAAAAACGTAGTGGCAAATCGATTTGTCTTAGTTTTCGTTTCAGAACCACTTTTGCCAAACGGCAGTTTAAGAGTCTGGGTCTCAAGCTTTATAATGCTCTAAACAAAAGAGAGGATATTGTTGGACTCAATAGCCAAGGGCGTCGCCAGCCCTTGGCCTAGGTAGGGGCAAGCTATTGGTCGAGGGCCTTTTCCCTCAGCGGGCAGAGCACACACCCCCGTCGATGGCCTACTCGGTCAGAGACGACGGGGGTTCAGAGGAGGATGCTCCACCCGTGAGGGAATCGGAGGTAGGGGCGGCTGTTCTGCGGATTCGTTCCAAGAACACCGCCCCCGGGCCGGACGGGGTACCAGCCCGAGTGATGGCCCGAGCCCTCGACCATATGTCGGACCGCCTCAGGGGAGTGTTGGATGCTAGTCTAGCGTCCGGACACTTCCCTGAGTGCTGGAAATGCGGGAAGCTGGTCCTGCTGAAGAAGCCGGGACGGCCTGCCGATTCGGTCGCGGCCTATAGGCCCATCGTGTTGCTGGACGAGGCGGGCAAGTTGTTCGAAAGGATAATCTCTGCCCGCATCGTCCGGCACCTCAGTGAGGTGGGGCTCGACCTGTCGGACGCCCAGTTCGGATTCCGAGAGGGGCGTTCGACGGTCGATGCCGTGATGCGCCTTAGGGCCGTGACCGAAGAGGCAGTGTGCTGTGGCAGCGTGCTGTTGGCGGTGTCATTAGACATCGCCAACGCATTCAATAGTCTGCCATTCAGCTGCATCGGGGAAGCACTCCAGTTTCACGGGGTGCCAGAGTACCTGAGGCGGCTAGTGGCAGACTATTTGGAGGAGCGTACCGTCGTGTACGAGGACCGAGAGGGCGTCTTGAGACGGCGACCCATGTCGTGCGGCGTTCCGCAGGGGTCTGTCCTTGGACCACTCCTGTGGAACGTGGGATACGACTGGGTCCTACGAGGTCGTCTCCCCCCCGGGCTGGGCGTAATCTGTTACGCCGATGACACATTGGTCACAGCCCGGGGGGCGAACTTCCAAGAGGCGGCGCGCCTGGCCACCACGGGTGTTTCTCTGGTGGTCGGGCGCATCGAGGCGCTGGGCCTACGGGTGGCCCTGGACAAGACGGAGGCCCTGTTGTTTCATGGGCCCCGTCGTGGTCCGCCCCCCGGCGCCTCCATAGAGGTCAACTCGGTCCTCGTACCGGTTCGGGCCCAGATGAAATATCTGGGTCTGATCCTCGACGGTAGGTGGCTCTTCGACGAGCACTTCCGACAGCTTGCTCCCAAGCTGGTCGACGCTGCCTCCGCCCTTGGGCGACTTTTGCCTAATTTGGGTGGAGCCAGCGTCGCAACGAGACAGCTGTACACGGGGGTTGTCCGGTCAATGGCGCTGTACGGCGCACCGGTGTGGGTCACGGCTCTGACCGCCCAGAACAAGGCGCGCCTCTGGCGGCCTCAGAGGGTACTGGCGGTCAGAGCGATACGTGGTTACCGCACGGTGTCGACCGAGGCAGCGTGCGCGTTGGCCGGAACACCCCCGTGGGATTTGGAGGCGGAAGTGCTCGCCGAAGTTTATCGACGGGTGGCTGAATATCGGGTGGAGAGAGGCATGCGCCCTCCGCCCGAAGAGGTACGCGAGTGGCGTGAAGCCGCCCGTCGAGCCACGATGGCTCGGTGGTCTTTCCGGCTGGAGACTCCACGCGCTGGCTTTGCCGCCGTGGAGGCTCTCCAGCCGGTCATCCTCGAGTGGGCAGGGCGGCAGCACGGGACCCTTTCCTTCCGACTGACGCAGGTACTTTCCGGGCACGGTTGCTTCGGAAAGTACCTGCACTCGGTCGCTAGGAGGGAACTGAGTCCCGCCTGCCACCACTGCGACTGCAGTGAAGACTCGGCCCAGCATACGCTGGCGATCTGCCCGGCATGGGCGTCGCAGCGCCGGGCCCTCACTGCAGTCATCGGAGGAGATCTATCGCTACCGGCCGTCATTCGCTCCATGGCCGGTAGCGATAGCAGTTTTACCGCGGTCGCAACCTTCTGCGAAGAAGTCATCTCGCAGAAGGAGGCGGCGGAGAAGGCCCGGGAGGATGACCTCCACTCGGACCCGATCCGCCGCCGGCGAACCGGGCAGCGGAGGCGCGCTCACCTGCGCCTCATGCCGCCCTGAGTGTGGCCGCGGATGGTCGGGACGGGCTTTCCCTTCCATCCGCTCTAGTGGCCGCCCGCGAGGAGGCGACGTTACGTGTGTGCCGTACGTTGCCTAAAATGAGAGGTCTACGAAGAGGGTGCCCGCTTCTGTGCGGGCAAGCGCTGGGAGGGGTCTGGATGGCGTAATAACAGCAGTTCCCGGACTCCTCCCTCCTCAGGCGCAGAGTGGCACACCGTGTGGTTTTAGTCGGTTCGAGTCCGACACACCGCCCCGCCGCAAGCCCCGGCGCGGGTGACGGTCCGAGGGGATTTCCACACGTAAAAAAAAAAAAAAAAAAAAGGTAGGGGCAAGCTATCACCGTCGATGGCCTTCTCGGTCGGAGACGACGGGGAATAGGAGAGTGATGTTCCGCCGTCAGGGAATCGGAGAATCAGGGCCAGATGATGTATCTGAGGGCCTGATCCTCGACGGCAGATGGCTCTTTGACGAGCCCTACCGACGGCTTGCTTCAAAGCTGGTCGACGCTGCTTCTGCCCAATTTGAGTGGAGCCAGCGTTGCGACAAGAAAGCTATATACGGGCATTATCCGGTCAATGGCACTGTACGGTGCACAGGTGTGGGTGGCTGCTCTGACCGCCCAGAATAGGGCACCCCTCTGGCGCCCTCAGAGGATATAAGCTTTGAGAGGCATATGCGATTACCGCACCATGTCGGTCGAGGCAGCGTGCACCTTGGCCGGAGCTATCCCGTAAGATTTGGAGGCGGAAGTGCTTGCCGAAATTTATTGGCGGACGGCTGACTTCTGAGCGGAGAGCAGCTTTCGACCGGAGATGCGTGAGTGGCGTGAGGCCGCTCGTCTCGATGGTGTGTTCGACACCATCGATATCTGGGCTGTCCTGTAATCCATGCATAGATGCCTGGTAGACTGCCGATATGCCGAGTGCTGTGATGTCTGTACGAAGCCGCAATGATAACCGGCCAAGTACAAGAATAGAGCACAAGACTAATTCCATTGCATCGTGGGGTTAGACAAGGAGGCATTATTTCTCCGAAACTTGTTTGTTTACCAATGCATTGGAAGATGTCTTCAAAACATCAAGACAACAGACGGTGAATCAATATTAACGGCAAATACATCTGACACTTGCGATTTGTAGACGACATTGGGAACCTGGCAGAGTCTCTGCATGATCTCGAAACGCTCAACAGTTTCGACGATTCTTCGAAACGAGTGGGACTTCGGATGAACATTGGCAAGACCAAAATCATGCATAATATGCATGTATCTCGGCGTTCTATGGCTATAAATGGCGTTACTATCGAGTTTGTGCAAAAATATGTCTATCTTGGCAAAACTATCCAACTAGGCCGGTACAACTTCGATTGGGAGGCCGATAGAATTCGTTTATACTGAGCAGCATATGAGAAGCTTCTTCATATCTTCCAGTTGTCGATCTCGCAATCACTGAACGCCTTGGCTTTTAACCCGTGCGTCCTGTCAGTAAAGACATACATATGGAGCCGAGACGTGGACAGTGGCGTAGCCAGGCGTGGGTAAAGTGGGCCCTTGCCGTCGACCTCGCACTTAGAGGGGCCTCGCGAGGCCTCTTTGAATGTGATGCCACCAGATTTAAAAGTTTCCACTTATTTTTTTAAATTAAATAAAAACCTAAAAAATATTGGCCACAGTCGTCACAGACTGGCAACACAGCTTGGCTTTGAAAAACGTTTCTTTACTCACATACTTCATACAAAACAGCAAAGATGATAATTATTTTGGAAAATGGGAGGATTTCTAATTTCACAATTCGGCGGGGTGTTACACGCGGTTTTAAATGTATAACGATAACCGCGAGTAGCACCGCGGGACTCAGCTAGTATTTATGTAACTATGTATGTTTGTACAGGTGGAATCTTGCAACTCAATTTTGAATCAGATATCTTCAACCGATTGTGTTGCAATATTGCAAGCATAATATGTATAGGTATAGTGACAATGCCATATTACAATGTTAGGGAGCTGATCTGATGCTGAAGCCGCAAGGTGGTTATAGGAACTCAGTAATGGAACGGCGCAACACCATCGAGTTTGGAATCGTTTGATACCAACGTATTTGTACGTATTGTACGATAAGTGGTCTTGACGAGTACTTTATGTTTTAATAGTATCCAGGGTCTGATGATAAAACCGGAAGGTAGTTATATGAATTCTATCATGAAACGACGCAATATCATCGAGTTTGGAATCGTTTCATTCCTCTTGACGAGTACTTTATGTTTTGATAGTATCCAGGGTCTGATGATGAAACCGAAAGGCGGTTATGGGAACTCTATAATAAAACGACGAAACACCATTGAGTTTCGAATCGTTTGATTCGTCTTGACGAGTAGGTACTGTATGTTTTGTTAGTATCCAAGGTCTGATGATGAAACTGGAAGGTGGTCATAAGAATTATATTATGCAACGACGCAACATCATCGAATTTGCATTCATTTGATTCGTCTTGACGAGTACTTTATGTTTTTATAGTATTCAGGGTCTGATTAAGGAGCCGGAAGGTGGTTATATGGACTCTATAATGAAAAAACGTAACCCATCGAGTTTGGAATCGTTTGATTCGTCTTTATGTTTTGATAGTATCCAGGGTCTGATGATGGAACCGAAAGGTGGTCATAGGATCTTGGTAATGAAACGACGCAACTCATCAAGCTTGGAATCGTTTGATTCGTCTTGACGAGTATTTTATGTTTTGATAGTATCCAGGGTCTGATGGTGGAACCAGAAGGTGGTTATAGGAACTCTATAATGAAACGACGCAACACCATCGAGTTTGCATTCATTTGATTTGTCTTGTCGAATACTTTATGTTTTGATAGCATTCAGGTTCTGATTGGAAGATTTTGTATTATAGAAATTGTGTAATGAAATTATAAGTTGATAGTAAAAGTTTTTAAAGAATACTTTATATTATTTTTTTATTCCATGCTCAATATGTTTCTTTAAAATAAAATCTGCATCAAATCAAATCTCTAGGGGGGGGGGGGGCAGCTGCCCCCACTTGCCCCCCCTTGGCGACGCCCCTGTCAATAGCTATGAGGTCAAAAATATAGCAAATAGTTGGCTTCTCCAACTAGATTATGAAAATACCGAAGCATTACTCAAATTTCTAGAATAATTATCCGTGTTTATCACACATACGCACGAACCCACACACACGCACACACACACACACATACACACATGTTTTTCCTTTGATTTCATTTCATTCAAATATTACTTATTTTTTATAAATTAATATTATAAGCTGCACCACTGAATGTATCAAAACGCATTCGCAGTACTGACTGCGGTAGACTATAGGTCCCAACTTGTGAACTGACTCCCAAAATACAGGCTCAAAGTCTAGTTTGGGAACCAGTGCTAGTACCCTTATGTAAAGCTCAGTACATATTTTTAGCTTAAGAACACGTTTGTAAATTATTTTCTAAGACAAATAAACGTCATTATTATTATCAATTTATCAAAAAAAAAAACCAAGTGGAGCTAGGTCATCCCGGTACTTAGTTTATTAAAGCTTACTAATCGATGCATTAGTCAATCGAATTTTATAAAGATTATAAAATATATAAATTTTACATATTTACATATATGTCTCAGCTTCCCACAGGCGGTGTACAGTCGCGAACAAAAAAAAAGACTTCCCGTTCTCTTATAATTTTTCTTGTATACAAACCTTGTCCTAACAATAACGAACACATAAAAAAAGAGTTATTGAATTTGGTGCAGCCGATCGGAAGTTATGCGCGTACATAGGTAGGTACATTTCTAGTGATACTTGTTTTTCTCTTTTCAGTTCGTTACTTTTAAGCAATTTTTTTTTTGCTTTATAATATTTAATAAAAATAAATATTTATTATTTGTGCCCGTTTTGTTCCTCATTTCTAATCAATGTACCACAGACTACTGACTAGACTTAGCTAGGTTCATTCTCAGGAGATCTATTGAGAATATTTTTCTAATTAGATCTGGATTTTAAGATATGGATCTACTGTGATTATTTTGATTCGTACAATCTCAGAGGATTCATTGGCCAGATCCATGATGCAGCTAATGACGATTTTATTTTTCATTACATCCCATGGGCGTAGCCACAGTGGCTCCCTGGCTCTGATCTGTAAGGTTTTTGTGCACACGGTGTGCCACTCTGCGCCTGAGAAGGGAGAGATCCGGAAACTGATGTTATTAATACATCCGGAGGGCAGAGGTCCCAGCGCCTGCCCGCACTGAAGCGGGCACCGTCTGCTGATGGACTCCTAATTAGGCGACGTACGGCACACGCGTACGTCGCCCCCTCGCGGCTGGCCACTTAAGCGGATGGAGGGGGAAACCCATCCCGTCCATCCGCGGGCGGCATGAGGCGCTGGTAAGCGCGCCTTCGCTGCCCGGCAGCGAATTGGGTCCGAGTGGAGGTTGACCTCCCGGACCCTCTCCGCCGCCTCCTTCTGGACCGCGGTAAAACAGCTGACGCCATCAGCCATGGACCGTATGACGGCCAGTACCGAGAGATCTTCTTCGATGACTGCAGTGAGTGTCCGACGTTGCGTCGCCCAGGCGGTGCAAACTACTAGCGTGTGCTGGGCCGAGTCCTCACTGCAATCGCAGTTGTGACTTGTGGGACTCCGTTCCTTCCTAGCGACCAAGTGCAGGTACTTCCAGAAGCAACCGTGCCCAGCAAGGACCTGCGTCAGTCAGAAAGAAAGGGTCCTGTCTACCATTTTTGTAAGATAAAGTAAATAAAGATCTCACGTGAAAATTATTATCAATAGACCCATCATGGATCTGGTCAATGGATCTACTGAGAATGAACCCATAACTGGTTACAGTTAGATCAATGTGTTAATTCAAGATTTGCAGTAGGCAGGTATGAGATGAAAAGTATTTTTTAAGTCAAAAACAGTTTCGTACATTTATTTATTTGACTAAAATTGATCGTTACAGTGATTAGATAATTTCTAATACAAGTCTCGACCCTCTGGTTTTCAACTGATACATAGAAATGTATATTTTATTCAGAACAGTATAAGGTTCAGTATGCTATATAATGCGTAAACTTGTATGCAAGCTCGAGAGTGGATTTCTTATCTATTTATTACCTTTTTATCTTGTTTCTCAGTAATTATATCAATAAAAGTCCAGTCTCAATCTTCAGTATTTCTCGATTACGCCTCTCGAGACATTATTCTTATTCTAAAAAATAAGCGATGCTTTACAATATCTATGTTTACATGCATTGCACAGTTCACTTTATATGAGATCGGTGTGCCCGCAGACAGCAATGTATGATAACATAATTACAAGCGTCACACCCCATTGCGTTAAATAAAATTAGTCTAGCCTTTATCATAGTTACTTGATTGGTTTTAAGGTCTTTTGATATATTGGAATTCTTTACAGAAGACGAAAGTGGGTTTCGTTGTTACACTTCCTATCTTCTTTTTGTACATCATTTGTTAAATACTGTCACTAAAAATTGGATATTCACGTGTTTTGTAGGTTTATTTTTAAGTGCAGTTGAGAACCCGCTCTTATATGTAATTCATTATTCGAATCAAGAGATTATAACACAAAATTTTAAAAAAGGTAGTTAGGTACATGTAACTGTAACCAATCGACAACTAATGATTCAGGCAATAAAGTCATACTCTCTTGTATTAAAACATAAAATAGTAAACGAACAATATTGTATTATCGATTACTTTTATGATTTAATTTTAAAACTAGAATTTACTTTAAAAAATAAACATCCTAACTTTAATAAAATTAACATAATTCAAACAGAACCACGAAGGAGCAAATGCTGAGTAAATGCAATCTCAATACAAACTAATTAATATTTTATCATAACACATCGATGTTTTTCAAGTGATGATGCAGTTTGTGTTAAATACGACTTAAAAAAAAATGTCGACATTACTTCCTACTGTTCCTATTTTATTCCTTTTCGATATTGCATATCGAAATATCTAGAAAGTTAGGCAAAATATTTTTCTCAGTCGATTCGATTATGTATTTAGCATAAACAAATAAATATGTAACTTATACAAACGCGATACATGCACCACAATACCTTTATTTTGACGTTGAGCAACTAGACGTTATCTAATTCCACATTAACTCGTCATACGAGTCGGTCTCGACATCGGAGATTAAACAAAAATAACTTAATTTCTTAGATTTACACATAAAGTATATTTTAACTTATAACACCTTTAAAAACAAATCGCTAGAACTAGCGAAATAAGCATAAAGATTTTTTTTCTTAAGACAAATTATAGTTATATATCACCAAAGTTCCAAAGTACGGGTATAGAGCTGTACCTGATTCTTTTAAATCTCATGGTTGGAGTTGTTTGAATACTATTTATTGGTGTTGAAAACACGACACAGCCGAAAAGAATCACACAACTCGATATCACCGACCCTGTACATCGAATAGAATATGCCTACAGAATGTTACGGAGAAATGCGCCCCAATTTTTTTAACTGACAACTAGGTAGTTGAAAACAATTTGTATTTTACTTTAGAAAATGCCTTTCCAATTTTTATGGTTTTGTTTCTTTCTTTTATCATGCTATTTTACCAAATGTTCGTGTACATCTATATTTTTTACTTTTAAATTGGAATCTCAATTTCCTCTAAAGTTGTTGCTACTTTTAATATGAGGCTATCTAGGGTCTAATATTAGTCCACAACTTTCTGTAACAAGCTGGATGGCGTAGTCATATAACAAAGATATAACGCAAACAAATAAAGTCAATATTAGCATCCACCTTTAGGCGACACCTACCGTTAAATATACAACTATCACCAACATATCACACTCTAGTTTGCACCCACTACATCTATACCGCCAAAACTTCGCGCTGCATCAGCCGATAATTATTACAACTAAATACAATGAACTATCAACGTCTAACATATACTTACAACACAATTCATAAAAAAGTCTATCCATCTTACATTTAATAGTAAATAATAAGTAGCAGCTTTTAAACATAACGAAATCATATATAAACTTTCGGAAAATCTAATTTCCCAAAACATTCTAAATTGTCAACGTTTCGGAGGTTAAGTCATTTTATGTCTTAACGTGCCTATAAATAAGTAGTAAGTTAGATTAAAACTACTTCATTATATAATATATATAATATGTAGGATTACAACCTAGTAGAAAGAGAAACTAACAGACATAGACTAATAGAAATTTAAATATTAACAATTCATTGAATGACTGTATTAACTAAGTAATGAACATTTAGGGTGGTAATTAGTTTAAAGTAACCTCCTTAAGAAGGAAACTTAAACGCAAAAAAATATATATTTAGAAATTATATCGAAGATTTAGATACCTACTCAATAAAAAATTACATACAAACAAATACCTTAAAGAACATAAAATGTACAATCACGTTGGTGTATATTTAGTTCGCATCTTTCTCGTGTAGGTTTAACTGAAGTTATTTTGTTGAGGTTTTTTACAAGCAAAAGGAAATTGGAATAGTTTTATTGAGTAAATTAATGCTCTTGTGTTTAGTTTATATCTGTACGACTTTTGAACTTCTGTTATTTGAGCTACACTCGAAAGCTTTTAATCCAGGACATACTTTGTGTGCTACTGTAAAGTGATGTACAGTATATAATTTACAAAAGCCTCCCCCAATCAGGATTCGACTTTTTCCATATCATAAAAATGTTTTACATTGTCATAAAAAAAAAATCGAACGCGTTTTAAGTTTTACTCTGTTGAAACTAATCTCTATAATTGATTTGAACTCAAAACCTGTCCTCAATTAAGTATCCGCATGATCGAAATAATTAAATAATAATCTATACTTATAATAAAAATGTAACAGGTCTAATTCTGTACATTAAAGATATTTTGAAAATTTCTTTTGGAGGGCTCTTTATAATCGATACTGAAGCCAAATCTGTATTTTTTTTCATTTTTGTCTGTCTGTCTGTCTGTCTGTCCGTCTGTCTGTCTGTCTGTCTGTCTGTATCTTGGCCGCGCATCACGCCGAAACTACTGAACGGATTCAAATGAAACTTGGCATGATTTGAGTTCATACTACGAGGTAGGACATAGGATACTTTTTATCCCGAAATTCAGCACGGTTTCCTGGAGAGAGGGGATGAAAGTCAAAATATGTACTTAGTTGTAATTCAATAACACATAGTCCGATTTCATTAATTTTTTTTTTACTTGAAAGAAAAAAATAATAGGTAACCGGGAAAAGTGTTTTTTTGTCCGCGACTGTACACTGCCTGTGGGAAGCTGAGACAGAAATGTAAATATGGCGGTACGAAGTTCGCCGGGTCAGCTAGTATTTTATAATATTATGCAAATAAACGATATGAATAATATTATTCTGTAGCACTTAGGTTTAAAAAAAGCTGTTAAAAATTACAAATTTTATTCTACGTACACACATTAACAAGTTTGTTAATCCCTCAAAATTAAATATTTAAAACAGGAAGTCGGTTAAAAAGACCTATCTATTTAACTATAACGAAACGTTAAAGTCGTTGTCAATACTGATGTTGAATTGTCCAACTAAAAACCAAAAGAGTAAAGTAATTTTATTTAAAAACAAATAGTTGATTGTGAATTTAGCTGAGTTGAATACTAATTAAGGTTAATGAAATGAATTGAATGTGTATGTAAATTACCCAAGTCTTTCGTAATTAGTCAGAAACAAAACATGATAAAACACGTTAATTTCTAATAAAATGTCTTACTTTCTACTTGTAGTTTCATGTAGGTACAAGTTATTTCAAGTTTCAGCTTCTCTGACGTAAATAAATATCACATCTGTCAAAATATATTTTTGAGTAAAGATTTCGACATAAACATCGTTCTGAAATAAGCTACAATCTTGTTTCAAGTGACGTTCAATAATAAAATCTCTACCAAAAATCAGTAAATCAATCAGTATACGGGCCTGAGTGTCTCAGTTTGTAAGAGTCTTTGTATGACCTGAATCATTACTTTCGAGTGTTTTCTTTTATGGAATAGGGGGCAAACGAGCAGATATATCACCTGATGGTAAGCGATTACCGCCGCCCATGGACACCCGCAACACCAGAGGCGTCACAAGTGCGTTGCCGACCTATGCGGGATGGGGGGGAGGGGATGGGTTATGGGCCTCCGGTATCCTCACTCACTCGGTGAAACACAGCGCAAGCGCTATTTAACACCGGTTTTCTGTGAGGCCGTGGTATCACTCCGGTCGAGCCGGCCCATTCATGCTGAAGCGTGGCTCTCCCACGGTGGCGTACTTAAAAATAGTTATGTCAGGAGCAGTTCACTTTACAATCCCTTCGTCTCTACAGCATTACACATTCCAGTTTATTCTTTAATAAAATGTATTAGTTAACGCACTAAATTACATTTATCATGTCTAAAGAAGTACACGCCCATTTACACTACAGATATAGTCTCTAGATGGTTATAATGTACCTTTTTCCGTTTTGAACAATGCCAAAATTGTCTTTAAGATCTACGTATAATTATTATCAATGGCGTATTGTAAGTTACCATCCTACTGATTACCCGAATACACACTATATAGACAAAATATACATACTTTTAAAATCTAGTACTAACAAGATTGTATGTAGCGCGGATTGATTAAATATTCTAAATCCAATAAAAGCAAAATTACTGATGATAATCCAACATTGTCTTTTTCACATTTCGCTAAGACTAATGGAAAATACTGTTTCCTTTTCACTTATCTCTATGACGCCTTTAGTGGCTCAAACTATACGAGTTAAAAGTTCAGATTATATCAGTTTTAACCTTGTGATTGGCTAGGGCCGGCGGCGGCCCGGTCGGCTTCACTAATGCCGTCTTCTTCATCTACCTTTGGAATATCGAAAATCTCTGAGAATAGAGCCGGGAGTAGGAGACGCGGCCAGTGTTCTCTGCACCAGCCTAGTAGTACGTTGTGTCGGGTGCCAAGAGCGCGAACCTCATTCCGAGCGATCACTAACGCATCGTGACGGGCGCTTGCTGCTGCGACGCCTTCTCCGTTGCTGCCATTGACGAGGACCTGTAACAAGTATGTTTCTAAATAGACTATTCTCTGTGGCTAACTGTATTTCCCAGTCCCCTTCCCCATATCCCAAAGGCGGTTACGAGTGTCCGTGGGCGGCGGTAATCGCTTACCATCAGGTGACACGTCTGCTCGTTTGCCCCTACTCCATAAAAAAAATATTATTGATAGTTATAGTCCGTGTGATGATGGATTAAGAATACGAAGTGTCACCACCCCTACTCACCCCATGGGTGTCGTAAAGGCGTGTCTCCACCGAAATTTGACAACGCAAAAGTTGTCAACTTTTGTCGTGTAAAGACTCAGCTTAAGAGGCGACTAAGGAAGGAAACTACGCAAAACTACATCACTGCAAACAGAAGGATAACTTGAAATAACCCGTCTGGCCAGCGTGGTGGGAAGCCAAAACCTCCTTTCTAAGGAGAAGCCTATGTCCAGCAGTGGACTGTTAAAGGCTGTTGATGATGATGATTTATTCGTATATGTGTATGACGAGCACGATCATTTGTTCTGTCTGTAATTTATCTATGATATGTGTGTCTGGTAACATAGTGTCACGCGTCATCGGCGCTTGTCTCCCACCGCTGGACCGCTGTTCCACCACCGCTGGGAACACGCATAAAAGGACGTGCGCTGCGAGCAACGACCTCTTTCGGCTGGCGTCTACCACGCTCGGCGGCTGCGCCGGCAACTCGTCTGGGACCACTAACGTCGAGTCCCGTGCCTCTACAAGGCGCCTCTCCAGCTGTGACCCTCGGTTGCTTTCGCCAGGGTCACCAGACTGACGCTTGGGCCTCCAGCCCGGTGTCCCTTTTTCTCATCGCAGCAAACCTTCAGTTAAGTACCCCATGCTACCATGGAGGGACCTACGCTGACCGAATCTCTCAAGGACCTACGCCCTGTCTGTCTATCTATTTCTATAATTTGTGCTCACGAACTATAAAATTATAAAATTTGTATTTCTAAATAAATAGTGTTCAAATCTTCTTCCTAAAGTGTCTAATTTATCTTCAACTGAACCTCGTGGTTTCACCACTATCTTAAGGCTCCCTAAAAGCCCACTATGTGACAATAGTAAAGTCAAAAGCAAAGTTTGACTTACTTCAAGTTATTTGTTATTCATTAGTGAATTGCAATCAATTGACTTGTGATGAAAACCATTTGGTTTTCACAAATTATATCAACAATCATGTCCCACTGCTGGGCCCGGGTCTCCTCTTAGGAGAGGGTTAAGGCCATACGTCCCCACCCTGGCTGAGTGCGGGTTGGGGACTGGCAAGACAACGTTGTGGCCGTAATCTTGTCGTTGAATGTTTTTAAGCCGCCCAAAGGCCTCTAACTAAGCTTCATGACTGTTATCATATGATAACAACCGGGACCGACTGCTTAACGTGACGGAGACGCTCATGGTATCATGCCACCAGCGGACACCCATCCAGAAACTAACCGTGCCGTTATTGCTTACGATTGTTTCTAATCACCGAGTGTAACTGGACTATGAGCGCCTTTCACAAATTGGTGATTAATAAAGGTAAAGGTTTTTATTAAAAATTATATATACTTACAACATTTTGTAACGCTTCATTCATAGCGTGATAGATGCCGCTGATGCGTTCAGGATCGCTGAGGCTGGGGCGCTGGGGACATAGCAGTAAAGTGCCGGTGAACAAGGCCATCTCCTCCTCGGTAAGTTGCAGTTTTGTTATGTTCCATATGTAATTCATGACGCCTGATGCGAATTGTGCCTGAGAACAGTAATAAGACTGGTAAAGAGAGGAGACACTGAATAAAACTTTTGAGGATAACTTTACTACAAAGTATGGCAATTACGAAGTACCTTAAGAATATAATTTAATTTTACTTTTACGTTTCTTGTTACATAGATCCAAACAGACAAAGGCTTTTGTCTTTCCGTCTGTTAGATCAAGTTTATCTTGAAAAGGTGTAGATCTCGTATGGCACTTTTACTAGCATATGTCATGAGGAGTAACTGAGATTTTAAGAATGAAAGGTAGTTAAAAGAACTTGACAAAGTTTAAAAGAAACTAGAGCCAAACTTGGTAAAATCGATTCTATACTTTAGGCGCTATTGTGAAACATACAAACTCATAAAGAAACTATTAAAAAAGAAAGTAGAAGTCACGGTGGTTTCATCTAGTTTGGAATAACCTTATTGTACCGAGTGCCATTTTGTATAGCTAAAATTAATTAATAAATACAAGCAACAATATAAAACTTACGTCGTAGATAATCATGAGTTGATTATGCGTGAAGGCGGTACCATCGTCGAAGACGATACACTCTGGCGTCGAAAGGCGTGTAATCCTGGTTAGCCAAATCTCGAAGAAGCCCAACTGCGAACAGGCGGCAATAACAACAATTGTTCACAGTAACACTCGTAGATGGGGATGAGTTATGATGAAAGCAATCGCAATCAGCGTTTTGCAAGCTAACAAATCTTGTGATCATTCAGTCGCTAAATTGCGATATTTTATAGGGTTTTTTATACAGCAAATGTGCAAAAATATATGTTACATATAATTTATTTACCACTTTCGCCTTTTTGTGAGTCTAATACCATAATGTTGACATTAGGTACTCGTAGGCTTTCGTACGAGAAGCTTTACATGTGTATCAGTATAACGTAATTCGAAACGTTATTATACTTAGATATATATATATAAACATATGTATACATTTATTTTATATTTTAAAATGCCACGACCTTCTTAAGTAAAAAGTGATCTTGTTGCATTTATAGATTTATAAGGCACAGAATTGTTTTGTAGTCGTATGTGCTATGCACTTTAAACCTCAAAGTAACAAATTCAACTTCCAATAAGTGAGGCATTGAGACAATTCTTAAGTGCAATATTTTATTAATATATATAGGCTTACCTTATACGTTTTTTTGATATGGTAAATAGACAAACGACATTCAAATAACAATAAACTACGATTCTGATAACACATTTCGAACACTAAATACAACAGTTACACACAGCATTCCAATATACAATAATCGCAAGCTTAAATACAAATCTGGGTGTTATTTGTGTCCGTTTCATGTATGTTTGAAAAGTCCCCCGCGACACAGGATTTATTCCTAGAGCGGGAGTTGTCTATTTAAAAAATAAAAACACAAGTTATCTAATAATGTTTACCTTGATTAAAATCAGTTGGTCGTCTTGAGGCAATGCATGGAAACCAGGCAGCCTCTTTGCGAACTCAACTACTTGCGATACTGCTGGGGTCATCCGCAGAGCCATATTGTACCACAGAACCGACCTGACATCTGTGGTACGGTCTGTGGTGGAGCTGGCAGCCTCCTCACCTCCGCTTGCTAAATGAATTGTTAACAAAATAAAAATTAAAGAAAAATGAAATTTCAAACAAAAAATCTGTTCTATTCACTTACCGTAATTCTGAACCGAAACCTATTTTCTACTTATACTGTTTAATTTGGTTGAGTTTACGCTATAATTGTTTGAATATTACAATAACTACTTATTAGCTGACAGGCTATGATAGATACGCTTGAATGGTTATTAAGAAAACAAAAGAAGGCCAATATCAATTCATAATCCCTACCGACAGAGTAGTACTCGTTCTATCGACGTCTGTGCCTGAGCAACACTATTTTTTTATATATTTGAATGGTCTGCTACAGTTGCTACTATTCAGACATCAAAAGTAATTGGATCACAAAGTATCTATTACGCCTGTTGGATCCCACCTTTTACTAACTCTGAGACTCTGAGTTTATCTTGTACATAATGGTGTACTAACTCATTTTTTTTAAACAAATACTTAATGTAAGACATCTTCTTCTTTTCTAAAGCCTTCTTACAAATTGTGGTTCCACGAGAAGGGGCAGAAGTGCGCAGACTTATAGGATGTTAGGAACTATTTAATGGGATTACGGTAAGGCTTGTACGTCTGCTTATTAATCGTTTATCCTTTTACTTTTATATTATACTAGCTTTTACCCGTGGTTTCGCTCGCATTTAATAAAAAGTATCCTATGTTACTTCTAATACCTATAAGAATATGTGTACAAAGTTTCATGATGATCGGTTAAGTAGTTTCCGCGTGCAAGCGTAACAAACTTACATTCACATAATATTAGTATGATGTCAAATCCATATTTGTTAGTAATAAATGTTTCGGATATCTAACACGCAACGCTGACTATGAAGAGCTTGTGTTATGGGTACTAGACAACTGATATAAATACATATACTTTTTTGTAAATACAAACATATACATAGAAAACACCCAAACTCCGAAACAAATGTTTGCAGATCATTCAAACATTTGGTCCGATCCGGAAATCGAACCAAGGACCTCAAGCACAGCAGTCGCAGACGCTACCACTGCGCCGCGCGCCGAGGCAATCAATAGCATGTAAATTCAACAATTACTTTTTTACCTAATGTAAAATGAAATTTAACATATTGTGGATACATATAAACATTCACTTTCTCAGTAAAAGTTTCCATTACGGCATACAATAGAATAATTTTATTTGCCATTAAATGTTGTACATAAGTTGTTATAGAAAAAATACATAAATTACATTGATTAAGAATACGTAGCTAGTGTCACCACCCCTAATCACCCTATGGGTGTCGCCAAAGGCACCTAGGGAGCAACCTGAGCAGGAACACATCACTGTAAAGAGAATAAAAATGGAAACAAACCCTATACGAACTCATCTGGCAAGCACAGTATAATAGAGAACTTTTGGAAGGAGATGGATATAGCCAAAAGACTTTCAAAGACAAATGATGTGATGGATATAACAGTTGATCGACAAACCGATTTAAAAATCTGATTACGTTACAAAGACCTAACTTTAAATATGATTGATGACTAACTTTTTTACTAAGTCACAAATAGTTTGAGACAGATGGTATAAATAACTATAAATTCTCAAAATTAAAAAAAAACACCCGACATAATAACCTGAGTTCCCTTTAAAAAGTAAAAAACACGTTATGCGCTTTCATTTGAGACCCCACTCGATGATATTTTTGCAGACATTCGGTTACTCTTCTCCACTATCACTCCCATAACTTTTAAACGGCTAAACCGATTTTCATGAAACATGTCTAAGAACACTCGTACGTAACTCACCTTTCATACAAAAAAAAACTAAATTGAAATCGCTTCATCCGTTCGGGAGCTACGGTGCCACAGACAGACAGACACGTGAAACTTATAACACCCCTCTTTTTGGTCGGGGTTAAAAATAAAGTGGTTGTCAGATTGTATACCTATTTGGACACAATGAAATATCTCTAAAGTATTTTCTCATTTGATTGCTGACTGGGTCAATAGTAATAAAAATAAACTCCAAACGATATCTATTTCCACTAGAGTTCACTTGTGAAAAATGAGATTTCTTACTTTAAAAATGAAAGGTTTCATTATTGTACACTTGAAGTTTTTATTTTGTGAAATGACGAAGATTTACCGGCTTCTTAGCCTAGAGTTTAAAAGTAATCACAGTTCGTATGAGTATTAAGTTCGAAAACAAATAAATATCTGTTATCAAGCTAATTCTTGATTGAACAGAAAAAATCGATTGCTGTAAAATATATACTTAAAATTTTGAAAATGGCGTTTTTCACTATTCTAATTTTTTACCCAGTTTCACGAGGAACAGTACCTACTGAAGAAAGGAAGAGGCTACAGTATACTACTCCTTTTTTTGTAATCGGGATAAAAAACAAAAGACATCACAATACTCGTATACTATAACCCTTTATTAATAGCAAGTTATATTGTACCTACGCTGAAATAAAGACAGGACTGAAAACATATTTAACTATACAGACAGCAGACAGGCTCATATATAACTAGTCGTTGCCGCGGCTCCGCTGCGTTTAAGTCGGTTATCGCGGCAAATAGTAGCCTATGTGTTATTCTGATGTACCTATAAGCTATATTACTGTAAAGTTTCATCGAAATCCGTTTAGTTCCTCTGAAACGGCTGGACCGATTTTTATGAAATTTGGTGTGCATATCGGGTAGGTCTGAAAATCGACCAACATCTATTTTTTATACCCCAATTTTTTTTTATGGCAAAACAACGTTTGCCGGTTCAGCTAGTATATTATAAGTGTGATGTGATAGTAGGATAAGTACTGTAGGTACATATATGTATAACTTGTACAGGTTTATAGAAACAGAGCTTTCCAAAATGACGTTCGTTTCATAATGAGAATATGTGTATCAAAGGTTCAAAGGGGGATATTAAAACCACCGTATTGAAATTTCGTAGCATTCACAAACCACATACACGATGTGCTATGTACACGCACATACAACAGTTAGGATGGCCTCATCTATTTAATATAAGTTTGTAGCCATATTTTATTAACATTTATATGCATATTTGCGATCCAAAAGATGTGCGAAAAACTGGACTAATTAACTTATTTTTGCTCTCGACATATGAACGTCATGTTATGAAGTTAGTAGTTAAGCACCAAAATAAATGTGCGAGAGTATTATTTTAACGATTATGTGGTTACTGTAAAGATGAAAATGTTGCATACTACGAATTACATTCTTTAATTCGAGTAAAATATACTTTTTCTACATTTTATGCCCTTCTATTAAATATTATATTAAAATAAAATATTATATAAGATATATATTGATATTAAATAGGTACTGTTTATTTAGACGAGTGAATAATAACTACATAAATGAACATTTATATCCGTGTTTCCTGCAGAGAGATGAGAGTGTTTCTAAACCTATACGTTCTAAATACGGCATAACACTACGTGCATTGCGTTCAATATTTGGGATTTGTAGACGTGGCTGTAGCCCACAATCCAAAGCTTCATCCTCGAGAGTAACTAGCGTGGATTTCACAAACACGTACTTCTAATACTCCATGTCGGATTTGTCTCATTTCTGTCAATAATGAGTTATTGACAGAAATGAGAAAAAACCAATACAGTTAAAGTCAATTCCACTAAAACTGCATTGAAATACGCTTCAATAATTTTGAGTAACAGTAATTTTCATTGAGTACGCTCAATGTAAATTCCTGTTAGCGTCAATTCAACGAGTTCGAAATTTCAAGGGATTTCTTCAATAGATGTATGGCAGAAATATTACGTAAAATGAAAGGAAATGGGTATGTTTAGCCTTTTCTCATAAAGCTCAACCTCTGAAAACGGGCGGTAGAAGTGTCACAGTATCAACACAGAATATAATCTAATTTCTTTTAAAAACAATTACTTAATTGGTAAATATTTGAGAAAACAGTTTATAGCCCGATTTTAAATTGGTCTTTGTATTTAAATGCATTACGTAAGAGAGGATATCAAATAATTTGAAAAGAATTTTATGGAACAGACATAATTTTTAGACTTAGATGTATCTTTAGTGAGCGGGGTACAGTTTTTACCCGACTGCGAAAGGAGGGTTATGTTTTTAGAGTGTATGTATGTATGTATGTAAGTATGTATGTATGTAAGTATGTATATTTCTTTGGCACGCCCTAGAGCCTAAACGGCTTGTCGTATTTTTATGTGAGTGGTGTCAATAGATTCGTCTTAGTCGTGAGAGTGACACTGGGTACATCAAAATAAAAAAATAAAAATAATAAGGATTTTAGGCGCCAAAAAGTAATATATAAAAAAAAATGTTTTCAAAATACATCGAGTGTGGTACACCCAGTGTCATATCAAATTTTTTTTTTTTTTACGATGATTACGAATATATATAAAACTTATATGTTTTTATTGTTAAATATTGACGCAGTCGGGTTTTTTATTTTTAATAATTTGTACTTGTTTACAAAACAAATGATTTAGAAGCGGGAATGAACATCCCGATAGTATACATTTTGCAGGTGAATATTGAAAAATTGTTTGATTGACAATACTTTGGTTGGTGAATAGAATGTACGGAATTCATTTGACATTCATTCCACACTGTCTTTATTCCTGTTAAATTCCAGTTAGCACAAGATTGCATTCCCGACTTATTATTGGAATTGAATTGATATCGCTCTGAAAATTGTTACCTACATAGGAAATTCAAAATGTTAATTCCAATTATTTATTTTATAAAAGCAGTTACCCGCTATTCATCTTTTTTACAAGCTTTTATTAAATTTCAATCTATGTGTATGTATATATAATAATATGTATGCTTGTATGTTCGGGTGGAATCTTGCAACTCAGTTTTGAAGCAGATATCTTCAACCGAGTTTGCTGAAATTTTGCAAATTTTGTATATTATGTATACAGAGTGACAATACAATATTATAATGACATGGAGCTGGAAAGTGGCCATAGGAACTCTTTAAAGAAACGTCGCAACATCATCGAGTTTTAACTCGTTTGATTCGTCTCGAGGCATTCCAGTAAAAGCTTGTTAAAAAAAAATAACAAAAACAAAAACCGACTTCAAGGTTCGACTCGAATTCTCTTGGATGCCATCATAATATCTTAATGTCCTTATCATGGTACCACCGTTGGGATATCTCCTTTCCATTAAAAAAAAATCATCAAAATCGGTTCATAAACGATGAAGTTATGCGCGAACACACATAAAAAAAACATATATACGGTCGAATTGAGAACCTCCTCCTTTTTAGAAGTCGGTTAAAAAACTTTTAATTTATTCTATTTACTTAAAATGGTTCGGTTGTTAAGCTATTGCATAGCTTTTATCGCGGGCTTTGAGGCCTTTTGTGCGCGGCGACTGATTCAAGAAATTCCGTAACTTAACGAAAATAAAACCTGACACCTGAAGCTCGCACGGATCGAGACGAGCTGCTCCGATTGAAATACGTCAAGGTAGATTCGTTGCCTTGGACACGAAGATTTTTGTTATGTCATTTAATGTATAAAATTATTCATGGTAGCCATCCACTTGTCAACAGCCGGCCGCGCAGGCGTATTGAAATACGTCAAGGAAGATTCGTTGCCTTGAACACGAAGATTTGTTATGTCATATAATGTATAAAACTATTCATGGTAGCCATACACTACTGCATAAATAAAGAAAAAATATAATTGCATTAGTTGATAAAAATGCTATGCAATAGCTTTACCGCGGCAGTCCCCGAGTGCCACACGTCTTTTTTATATTTGTTTAGGTATACTATACACCTTTACACTATATAGTTTAGTCATGTGTTAATCGACTTGGAAAATTAGTTTTTTAATGAAATTACCGGAAAATTGTCGTGTTACTATTTTCACATCTACCTAAAACTTACTGGCGTTCTTCATGCTATGTAAAAATAAAAATATTTTTAGAAAATTTTATCTACTATTTTCACTGTGTTTTAGAAACATTACATAACCTGGCAGTCGAAAGCCGGCTATTTCGCTTTAACTGTTTTCATGTAAACAAATCTTAACTGAAACTTTTACCTTTACGTAATGTTTTTTTTTCATAATTTCTAACTTAATAGGATATATTGTTAAAAAAAATTATTTGTATATATCTTCTGCATATACACATATTTATAAAAAGGCTAAGACTATTAAAAAAAATCCTATCCAAATGGTTTAACTGCAAATTTTGACGCTTTAAATAGAAAGATTTGTCTTTAAAAGTAATAATAAAAAAAAAATGAATAATATACACTGCCTCGTGCCTCACAAAAATCCTTTTCATTGGAACACCCGTATTCAAAACCCACTTATTTACGTTGCACGAGTGATATTTCGTTCGACGGTTGCGCTTTTCATTTTGTCGTGCAAAATTGGTTTCAATATTGTGTGTATCTTTGTTTGAAGTTATGCTACACGTGAAATTCTAAAAAAGGTTAAACGAAAATTCGATTGAAAAGTACGGAATTTTTTATTTGTTTCATTGTTTTGTTCGATGCTATAAAAAAGACTATATTTTGTTACTGCTATTAATTTTCATTCAATAAATTGCACATCAATATTTAAGTGTAAAAATATGCGAACATGCAACATTTTCAACATACATTGCCATAATTAAGAATTTTAAATGATAAGTTATTGTTATTTAGTTCACTGACGACGATCTTGTAAACATTTATTTAATAAAACAATTAAAACAAAAGCGATTAAATCGCGGATAAATAATTTATCACTTAAATAAATACCTACATATTTTGTCTAACGGTTACCAAATATTCATATATTTTTAAAATCGCTATCTTTTACTTACAATATTTAAAAAACAATGCCTTAGTATTTAAAGATTGTTATGTAAAAGCTCATTCATAAAATTTAAACAAGTAATATAAAAAATATAACTAAAATACCGTTAGATAAATAAATATGTGGGATATTTTTGAAGAGCCCATCAACTGTAGTTTGTAAAGGAGTGCGTACCTTCATTGTCAGATTCCTCGTCTTTAAGCATGATGGTGTGGTGGTGTAACGTCCTTTTCAGCTCATCTGTATAGCTGTTGTTACAATGATGAGCGGCTGTTACAAGTTTGACCAATTCCTTGCCGACGTCGTGGCGCAGCAGGGCTTGGTCCATAACCTCAACGCCGGGTGTGGCGGCAGCGGCGTTGAGGGGCTTGTTCAAGTCGGGCAAGCTTTCGGCGGCTACAGACTCACGGGGGCGCTTGGGCACACGACCATACCTCACGGCTGGGGAACATCTCTCATTACAATAAAGCGTGCACTACTACTTAAATGATCGGTGCATGTATACCAGCGCGGTGCATTCGGATGTGCCTCCCACCGGCAATTGGAAAATAGGCGCGTTTATTGCGCATTGGCACCGCATAGTGTTTCAACTATGTCAATTATAATATCCTGTACAAGATTAATTTTCTATCTCACAGTGGCATTAGAGGAGACATTTTGACTTTACTTGTCGCATGAGCATTGCGTGTTACTGTTATGTATTAATTTAGTTTTATACTCATGCACGAAAAGAAATTTGGGATGAAACGTTGTTGCGAGCGATAGAGTAAGATCTAGATGTTTGTTTATAGAGAACGAAAGTCGAAAATTGAAGATTATGATGATTTCTTTTGAACGTTCAAACGTTTGGAAGCTCGAAATCGTCTAAATATAATGGAATTTAAATAAAGAAACTACTCATAGATTATATGTACATTATTTACAGGCTCGTAAACCTATATTCTACTGAAATTTTGTATATCCGTAATGATTTCCCGTAACCTACAATATATTTTAATTTCTTCGTAGGTTTGACTTTAAAATAACATTAAATGATTGTATTTGTTATTATTGAACTTCAATTAACATTCAATTCATTAGTTCCTAACAAAATCTTAACATTATTAACCGCTAAGTTGAAGAAGAATAGAACACCTTTCAATGAAGCTTACTTGAAGCTTTTGTTCTGGAATTGTAAAACAGTAAATGTTGTCCAGCTTCGATTTAGTTTGAGAGAATTAAAGTAAAGAGAGAATAAATTACATTCTGATAGGTTTTGCAATACTGCCCTCTCTTGAGTGAGGCGGCCTGATCATTGCCAAAGCACCCCCAAGCATAGCCACCCCTCCGTGATTAAAACCCAGCAGTGCATTATAGCCTTTTAAAAACTCTTTCATGATTTCAATAATATAAATGACACTTTTATTGCATCATGTCTTTAATCCAGATTGTTCGGGTTTGTATTTGCAATTTCTTCACGATCAGTGGCAAAAATATCCAGTTCTAATAGGATATGTAGCCCACTGTCTTCAAACTGCTTACGATAAAGTTGTTTGTTTAAGCGTATTAATATAAATATTATAAAGCAAGACTTGAATGGATTTTATAAAATAAAATAATAATACAGGTTTCTATAATATACCTATTAATGAAATACATATTATAGAAATGGGCTTCTTTGTCATACATTGATTTTTGAAGCATCACTCAATATATAGAACAATACAGAAACATATTCAGTACAAACACTTAATCTTGCGTTTAAATCATGCAACAACTTTAATATATGAAGCTCGTATTAATTCATCTTGGATCAGGCTGCACAAACATCAACAACAGATTATACAACAATTATTTTTGCTATCATTAAAACATGTCTGCTTCCAAACTTTTGAACAATCGTAAACTACAAGGAACTATAGAAGGCGTTAGATGAGCAGGCGTGTAGAAGCATTGGGGTATAAGGACTTACAGTCACGGGACATCCCGACTGCAATGCACTTCTTAAATCGGCAAAATTGGCAGCGGTTCCTATTGAGCCTGATGACCAGGCACTTGCCGTCGCGGAGACACCGATACTCGATTTGTTTCTGGATACTGCGCCGAAAGAAACCCTGGATAATAATTATTTGTGTTACTCCTATTTATTGTACCTAATATACTATTTAACCTAATATAAATCTATTTGTAAGTTCAATAGCTACTACGACACTTTAATAGTCCTTTTTAAAAAATCGCAACAGGAACACAGTTACTTGTTTTTTCTTAAGTTGAAAAGTTAAACCTTTCCGATTTTAATTTGTTTCTATTTGAATAGTACAGTGATTGCGTCCTTTGTGATGCAGTCCTTACCTTCAATCCTCGACAAGAAACTTTATCTCAATTGGTATTAAAGACAAATCGTTTTCATTTAAAGTAAAGTTATATAGCTTCATCTTACATCGTTGTTGTTTTTTCTTTGCAACTGTGGTTGCACGAAACGATCAAGCGGTTATAGTTTTTGAACAATAAGAAATAACATAACAATTTCAAATTATTTATTTTCAACTTTTATTTATTAATTCATCGTTATTAAAAAACCGAAGTTTATTTAATTTGAAACCAAAGTGCACGGCCGAGATGGCGAACATTTTTTGCTAATCTGATCTAAAGAATGACAGTGAATAAAAGAGAAAAAGGGCAGATAGATTAACAGCTAATGGAACCAGAATTAATTTTTCACTGATTAAACTATTATGAAAAGTAACTACATAATATGTTAGTGGCTGATAAAGTTTCATTTTCTTGAAGTCATTTTTGAGAAGCCAATGTACCAGAAATCTAAAATTTACCTTAGAATGAAATCTGTCTATCCAAAGGTTGCCTGGAAGAAATATCTATGAGCAATAAGACCGCCCTTTGTACGTCACATTTTCTTTTTTTGTCAATTTTAGGACTGATTGTTTGCAAATAAAATATTATCTATCATCTATCTTTATTGTAAAACCATAGCTTTCATTTTTGTACAGTAACACTATATAGGTACAACTAAATAGGAGTAAGTAGGTAACGTAGGAGGATCTTGTTACGCTCAGAATATGCTTACCTTACAGCCCTCGCAAGACGTGACGCCGTAATGGTACCCAGAAGCTTTGTCGCCGCACACTTTACAGGGTGTAGCGGCTTTGGGCGTCACGCCGCCGGAGCTCGCGCTGTCCGCCGGATACTGATTCTGCGGTTGTTCTGAGGAAAGAGAAAAGATATAAGTAAGGTATAACATTAATAACTTGCACGGTTGGCGGAGTGGTTTAAGTGGTCGTCACGCCGCTTTCTACTGCACCAAGTGTTGTGGGTTCAAATCCCACATGGGACATTAGTGCGATTGACAAATTGTTGTTCTGGTATTGGATGCTCTTTGTGTCAGTTTAATGTACGTTAATAAAGTCCCCCACGACACAGGATGTATATTCCTAATACGAGAATTGTCTTAAAATTAGCGGCTATAGAGTTTGGCTAAACTTACAAAAAATATTTACTTAAAAACGTAGATAGTGACATTCATGGCATTGGTTAAATACAAATGTTTAATATTTTTTTTATTTGGATTTCTTGAAACGTTTTATTAAAAGTATATTTACTTAGATGTATTTAAAACCTGGTCAGACAGAAACCTGATTTTAAATCATCATCATCACCCCGTTGCAGTCAACTGCTAGACATAGGCCTCTCCCTGAATTTAAATAAATATTATATATTTATCAATAGAATGATTCGAACATATTGTCTAGAGATTTTTCATTTATAACGAGACTAGCTGGCCCGGCGAACTTTGTACCGCCATATTTTCCTTTCGTAAATATTTTCTAAATTTCTGAAAAACTTGTTTTAGAAATTATGGCCGCCTCAGCATCTAACAGGCGCGAACAAAAAAAAATTAACCTTTCCGGATATTTTTAAATTTTCTTCTATACAAACCTTGTCTTGACAATAACAAACATGTGGAAGAAAGAATTATCCAATTTGATGCAGTCGATCTAAAGTTATGCGCGTAAATACCTTTCGGTGATTCATTTTTATTTATATAGATTAAATATGAGAAGCGACGAGACACAAAAACATGCTGCAAACAGTACTACGGCTTTAATAAATAAAGTTTTGCTTCAACAATGCATTTAAAGTAAATCTTTGTGGAGAGTAACTATAAGTACACACATAAAAAGTATCTAGGGATCAAGCATTTTTATGCGGATTTCTTGAGATTGAGATGTGGCTTTGGCCCTGGCCTGCTCAGTCGCCAGACTTGAACCCGATTGAGCATGCATGGGATATGCTACAGAGAAGAGCTCTGCCGAATATGGAGGGTATCCAGTCGCAAGAAGACCTTTTTTTTGTTGTTGCAACGAACATGGGCGGCCATTCCACAGCGTGATTTGGATGAACTCATTTTGAGTATGCCAAACCGATGTTCTTGTGTTAGTGTTCGCGGTAGAAACACGGATTATTAATTGTTTAAGTTACCTAATAAAATTTTAAAGAAAACTGTTATTTCAGTCTTTTTTTCGAACTTTAATGTTAGTGGTTCAAATGTCAAAAATCCTTTTATTAGGAAAATGGCAAATTTCTTTATTAATGCAAAGGTGACTTGGTTTATCGTTACTGTGACAAACGAAAACACTTTATTTGATGAATCCTTAAAGAAAATTTTAATTAATATCAATCAGGAGAAAAGTTATTGCAAAAATATATGTTGATCCCTAGACACATATGTTGATCCCTAGACACTTTTGATGTGTGTACATAAAGCTATGTTTAAAATTTTACTGTCACAAAAGCTGATTGTTTGTCAGGTTATAAATACTTGCAGGTAGTAGAACCACACTGATTTCCGCATGAACGGGCCGGCACGACCAGGGCGATACTACTAGGGCTGCCAACTTTTTTTTTTTTTTTTTTATATTTTTTTTTTTTTATTTTTTTTATGGAATAGACCGGCAAACAAGCAGACGTATCGCCTGATGGTAAGCGATTACCGCCGCCCATGGACACCCGCAACACCAGAGGCGTCACAAGTGCGTTACCGGCCTTTGGGGGATGGGGTGGGGGGATAGGGGGAGGGGTTGGGGTATGGGCCTCCGGTATCCTCACTCACTCGGTGAAACACAGCGCAAGCACTATTTCACACCGGTTTTCTGTGAGGCCGTGGTATCACTCCGGTCGAGCCGGCCCATTCATGCCTAAGCGTGGCTCTCCCACGGTTTTTATAAGAATATAAGTATATTTAGGTCTGAGAAGAATATTAAACAGTATTGTAGATAACTGAACAGTATTTCATTTATTTGATGTTTTGAATACAATTTTTAGAGCTACTCGCACGACTTTAAAAAACTTCATACGCCTCACCACAATTATAACTTAAAGTAAAATAAATAAGGAACTAATTTTCTATTAAATTAATAGTTGTTCTATTTCCATTCTCCCGCCACTTTGCATTCATTACTGAAAAAATCCACAGATCTCGTGCCTCTATCAACCTTCGAGTATTGAAAATGATTATTGACAATTTTTTTGTAATCATTTTATATTACCTTAATTTATTATGTTAAAGATCACAAATCGAATAAATACAACAACCTAAAATATACAATCCCGTGTCTAAAACACGCAACACTTGGGTCACAAACCAGAACGAGCGCTCTCTTACGCGCGCAACCAAAATTCACTCCGCATAAAGGGCACCTTCCTGCCTAGACAGTAATAGATAGAGAGGTTTCTTTTTTTAAACGTAGACCAACTCAATACCCCGATGGTTCTTTTTCATTTTTTCATCTCATCTCAATCATCCACGTAACGTAACCCTAAACTTCACGAAACTGTGTCGAAATTTCACTATGGATGAAAATGGGTACCCTACTGAAGCGATCGAAAAAACATTTTCAATGTTAAAACTCTTTCAGTAAATGCTGCGGTGGCGGGAACAAAGTAGATTTGAGACTATTACTTAGTAATATTTTTAAAATCTTCTGAGGTGTTTGTGTTTACTAATAAATGGCCAATACACTTTTGGCCAGTATTCATTTCAAGAAAATCTTTGTCTTTTGATACTTTTTCATAAATTACTTAGAAATTTGTTAATTCTGATAATTGATATTTACAGACATGCAGTGTATGGTCCGGTTTATTATTACGATAGCGTATTGAATCAAATGAAATAATGTATTGAATGCCTGCACATAATGTATATGGAACTAATGAGTGGCGACGATTTTACGTGATTTAGTTTTTTTTTGTGAGCTAACAAAACATGCGTTACCTGTAACTTTCATCATTGGTTTCTTTGGTTATATGAACGCTATTAAATCTTGTTTGATCAAATTCTACTGAAAACTACAGACAAATACGTCAATCGGCTTATAATTGTTGGGGTTTAATAATTTACTAATAATACCTTACTGGCAGTCGTGCATTCATGTATGCGCCAGGACGCCACCGCGTCGGACAACTTTGAAACAACTTAATAATCCTTAATGTGGAGGTGTATTGTGTATAAGTACTTGTATGTTTATTAAAGTCTGACGCAGAAACTATAATGTTTATGTCGTGTGTTTGTTATATTTACCAAATGTTTTCATACTTTTCATAACAGACTCTCAAAAGGCTGATTTTAAAGTTTTCTTTTTGGTAAGAAATATTTTGCATCATCATTTTGTTTTGACCCACTATACTATGGTGATTTGCAATATAATTCTAAGAGGCTTCATCTGATTTGATGGCCTTGATCATAACCTAATAAGGGATATTAGTTACAAAACTTAGAAAGAAATCTCACTCTTGGAGAACAATGACCGACCTAAGTGATACAATAAAACCGATTTTAAATGCTTTGTTGCTTTTCACCGAATATTACGAAGTTTTTAGTCCTAAGTTACCGTAGTTCAAACCAGATTGTAGAGAGGACTTACAGTTATAAGTGTACATACTGTACATAGACGGCAGTACTCACATACCAACATATTACTGCTTGTACCCTATACCATCAAATAAACAAGACTCAAACTATATAGGTACTAGCTAAAAGAAATAGTTTATAAAATTATATCCCGACCACGTGAAACTTTTGATATAATTGTACAGATTCACCCGCGCAATTATTACGAATGTATTGAAACCTCATTCATAAACATTAATTTTGTAGTTTAGGCGTTTAGAATATACAAATATACGTAGATTGTCAAAACTATTACCCTTTCTGTTAGCATTGCCGTAGTCGAGGTCGGGGATGAGAACACTATTATTCAATCGTAGTTATACGTCTGAATTTCGGTATAAAGGGTTTAAATCTAATTTAAGAACCGCAGACTTTATGTGGATGCAACTCGTACAGTTATTTGGCAATTCTCATATCTTTAATAGTTAAGCTTTGTATGTATCTAAAACTATTTCCAAAACTTAATAACACATTAATTGTAATATCTCCGTTTGCTGTCTACGTTTCCATAACAGGCAAGTTACATAGATTATCACTTTCCTAGTATTTTTACTGTCATTAATATAGTCCGAAAATGTTTTATCTCTTTACACAAAGGATAGAAGTGTTTGCATTATATGCAAGGTTTTATACTGAAAGTGGAGTTTTCAAAAGCGTTCGTCGCCGGCAACAAAATATAAAACTGAGCACTGATGCTATTACCTACTCGACGTGGATGCGTTGATTCTTCGGTAAACAGTTTTACTCAATCTTTTTTTTTATACTGTTTTGTTACGATCTTTTCAATATTTTAGGGATGTAAAATAACGTAGGTATACTTTAAGCTATTCAAAAAAAACGTGTGGTAAATAATTTAAACGGTAATTTAATATTTTCTAGTAAGGATAACAATGTTTTTAACTACTGTTAAAAGTAACGATTCCAACCTCGTATAAATACCTCATTTGTTTAAATCTTAATAATTACTAGGCATACAATAAAATATATTATAAACTTATAATTCAATTGGTGATTTTATAAACAAGTAAATAGTTGATTCATATTAATATCTTGGCGCCTTCCGCTTGTCAGCTTCCGGCGCGACTTATATTTCATATCAAATCTTTAATGTTACACAATCCTGTATTATCAAATAATAATTGTATGCTAATAATCATTAGAATAGTTATGGTAAACAATATTTGAAGTTATCAACTAAATATGTGAATTTAGTATTGAATTGGGTCAAGCCTGTCAAATACTATAAAAATACCTTCGTTCGAGTAATTTCACGCATTCATATCCCGAACGATCTACTTGGTGCTAATCGACCGTTACACTACTTTAGTGTCGAGAAAAGCTTTAAAAGGTTTGGTAGAGTATAAATACCAAAAAACATTTATAAATATTAGGGTAAATTTAATAGTCATTAAAAGTATTTTTATTAAAACTTAAAGTAACATAAAAAAACAGGTCAAGTGCGAGTCGGACTCGCGCACGAAGGGTTCCGTACCAATATCTAACTAACAAAAACGAGCACGTTTCTTGTATCGGCGTCCCCCTTAAATATTTGTTTTATTTTAATTTGTTTATTTTTAAAATGAATATATGTATGTATATATATCTAAACATTCTGCGAATATTTCAAGCGTCTACTCATCTCTGAAAATTTCAACTATGTATTTCAACGCTATGTTCAACCCACGAGGACACTACATTATGTAAGAAAAAACCCATCTCTTAATTCAGAGTATTAGCTACCTCCATAACAAGAACTAACATACAAACACTTACACACACTTGCGCCTTTTACTAATACCTTCAAACGAGCAATTCTTGTAGGTATACAATCATAATCTGAATCCCGGAAACGGCTGCAACGATTTACATGAAATTTAGTATGCAGAGGATTTCCGGGGCAATAAATCGACCTTTTTTTTAGGTAAAAGAGGGCAAACGAGCAGACGTATCACCTGGCGGTAAGCGATTAACGCCGCCCATGTACACCTGCAACACCAGAGGCGTCACAAGTGCGTTGCCGGCCTTTGGGGGATGGGGAAGGGGATAGAGGAAGATTTGGGGTATGGGCCTCCGGTATCCTCACTCACTCGGTGAAACACAACGTAAGCGCTATTTCACACCGGTTTTCTGTGAGGCCGTGGAATCACTCCGGTCGAGCCGAAGCGTGGCTCTCCCACGGTTAAGCCTAGTGGTTTAACGGTCACCACGCCGTTTCATACTTCGCTAAGTGTCGTGGGCTCAAATCCCACGTAGGACAACACTTTGTATGATCCACAAATCGTTGTTCCGAGTCTGGGTGTTCTTTGTGTCCGTTTTATGTATGTTTGTAAAGTCCCCCGCGACACAGGATTTATTCCTAGTGCGGGAATTGTATTCTAAAAAAAAGATGTAGCTAGGATTCATTTTTTAGAAAATCTTATATACAAAAATGAATTGCTGTTCGTTTGTCTGGCTAAAACTCGAGAACCGCCAGGCCGATTTAGCTGATTTAGGTTTTGAAATGATTGTCATAGTTCAGGGAAGGTTTAAACGATGAGAAAATATGGAAAAATTGCGAGGAAGATAATAAAATCAACAATTTCCTTTTGCCCATATAAACTGTTCTACCAACTTTCCTGTCAAACTTTTGACTGTCAAATTGAAGCACTTATTAAATTAAGGGTTTTAAATAGACACCATACATATTATTACACGAATCAAATTAAGGGTTTTAAATAGACACCACATATTATTTATATATTATTATCGCGTATTTTAATATTATTATTTTGATGGTTGTTATTGTTGGTTCATTCAGAAATTTTTGTTTGTATTGACATATTTTGATGGTTGTCACTGTTTAGAATGCAAATAAAAAAGTATTTATTGTGCCACATCCATAGAGGTCATATCACAAACAAAATAAAATAACACTGTTAATAAAATCAAAACGTTGTTGGAATGCGAAAAATATATTGATGTCAATCGTCTGTCGAACGTTAGACGAAAGGTTATAAATACAGGCTATTTTTTAACCCCCGACCAAAAAGAGGGGTGTTATAAGTTTCACGTGTCTGTCTGTCTGTGGCACCGTAGCTCCCGAGCGGATGAAGCGATTTCAATTTAGTTTTTTTGTATGAAAGGTGAGTTACGTGCGAGTGTTCTTACACATGTTTCATAAAAATCGGTTGAGCCGTTTCAAAGTTATGGGGGTGAAAGTGGGGAAGAGTAACCGAATGTCTGCAAAAATATCGAGTGGGGTCTCAAATGAAAGCGAATAACGTGTTTTTTACTTTTTAAAGGGAACTCAGGTTATTATGTCGGGGTTTTTTTTTAATTTTGAGAATTTATAGTTATTGCAACTATGGCATATAAAGTACCTGTCATTCTATTCCCGTTATTAAAATCTTCTATCATCAGTTTCTCAGTGTGTGAGAATTTTATTTACTACTAGCTGATCCGGCAAACGTTGCTTTGCCATAAAAAAATGGGGTATAAAAAATAGATGTTGGTCGATTCTCAGACCTACCCGATATGCATACCACATTTCATAAAAATCGGTCCAGCCGTTTCAGAGAAGTATGGTAACTAAAATTGTGACACGAGAATTTTATATAAAAGATAATTGTTTGAAAATGCCAAGGCAAAGACGAACTGACATAGGTCGTCGAAGTCAATCAGATGTGCGACGAGCTACCTCACGTGCAATCCGCACTGATGACCAGCGAGAGACGGATAATGATAACATTCGTATTGCTATGGCAGAATTGCGTTCTACAGTGAATAATAATGACATAGACAGGCAGCTCCGTCCACTTAGATCCCCTTCATAGATCCCCTGGGGAATCCATGTGGAAATTTCGTCCACACTGATCCCTTAGGGGATTTATTTGGATTTCGATTCCATTTTGATCCCCCAGGGGTTTCATTTGGAAGATTTTCGTCCACTTCGATCCCCTGCTTACACCGATAAGGGATTTATCTGTATTTTTATCCACATCGATCTCCAATGGAATCTTTTAGAATTTTCTATACATTTTGATTATGAATTTAGAAGTTTTTCATAACAGAAGATTCATAAATATTCATACTTTTATACGATTTAAAACATTTTTTTAATTAATTGATTTAATACTAGGATTTTAATGAGTTTTAAGTTATGTAGGTAATCTTTGGTAATCTATAGGCCATAAATAGCCATGCCACACAAACAATTCTAAAAAATAGGTTTAAGTAGGGAATCGAAGTGGACGAAAATCTTCCAAATGAATCCCCTAGGGGATCAGTGTGGACGAAATTTTCACATGGATCCCACAGGGGATCTAAACAGGGGATCAAGTGGACGGAGCCGCTTAGAATGGAATGAGTTCGGGCACACCAAACACAACAACAGCGAGCACGGCGCAATGAAATCGAGCGATACCGCAGAAACAGTGCTCCTGTGAACCTGGAACGAGTTGCATTCCACTGCAATCCGGAAGTAGATAATTGTGCCGACAAATCCGTGACAATTAGGGAAATGACAATTATTTGTCAATATTATTAAGCGTTAAAATACATTTGTATCACAAATAATAATTTAACAAGATAATTGCAGATACAAGGACAATTTATCACTGACTGGGAGCACTGTTGCCACTGCCAGATGTGGATCATCAATTTTTACAAATTTATTTTATGGGCAATCAAGATGCGGAAGTTGAAAGGCGTTGTGCTCATAATCCAACATTAAAACGAACCATTATCCAAGAACTGCAAACGTTTCTTCATCAGAACAATAATTTAGTCAAAATGTTCAAAATGGCCTTAGATCGTATGCCATCGGACAGCCATAATATTGTACTCAGAGCTGACAAAACACCTGCTGATGAGTATGCAAGGAGGTTTAATTCACCGACAATCGACGAAGTGTCTATTGTCGTTGTTGGAAAAATTTGAAGTCTAGAGATATTATGGTTCATCGTCGGAACCATGAATTGAAACGTGTGTCCAAAGAGTATGTAATAAAACTACGTTTTACGTGTCTTAAGCATGTCTTATGACGCGTTACAATATCCATTAATCTTCTGGCAGGGAGTAGATGGATATTATTTTAATATATCAAAATGGTTAATCAAGTAAATGGTAATGATATTAGATAATATTTTTAAAATTCAGTATCAAGCTAATTTCTATTTATATAAAAATGTATGGCCGAAATGTATGTACGCGCATAACTTCCGATCGGGTGCACCAAATTAAATAATTCTTTTTTTATGTGTTCCCTATTGTTTGTGTATAAGAAAAATTAAAAGATAGCGGGAAATTGAGACAGATATGTAAATATGGCGGTACGAAGTTCGCCGGGTCAGCTAGTTTACCAATAAAAATACCGAGCAAAGTCGGTCATCCAGATACTAATATCAGCGTATTGGCCAGTTCTAAGCTGCAATATCGATAATGATTGTGATTTAGCTAATGATTAACGATTGATTCCACAAAATGTATAGTCTTTACACGGATTGTTAAACCCTCCAGTGAAGCCAGCTCTAACTACAAGCGCATTCATGTCCGTATTGTTCTTGACACAGACGTGGCAGGTCCAGCTCTTGATACAGCCAAACCTATAGACCGAAATACACAAGTCTACTGGACCGACAAAAGTTACTGAACCAAATTCAATTAATTACTGAAAGCGGAGCTTTTGATATAGTTTACTAACGTATGACTTCATAATTAGCCATTGTTGAATTATTTACTACATGAAATTGTCAATGGAGTACAATAAATTTAAAAAACAATTATGAAAATAAAAATGAATCGTCAAATGTGTCGCTAAGCGCAAAACTCGAGAGCCGCTCGACCGACGTTCTAATGGAGAAAAATAAAACGTAGAAACTGCAGGGAAAAAAGTAAAACAACGCGTTTCTATTCCCATACAAACCATACAGTACATTAAAACTTCTGTCTATAATGTAAACAGAACGAAGTCTGTCAGGGTAGCTAGTAATTAATATGGAGCTAATAAAAGTTATCTATTAACTTCAGTGGATGTTTTCTTATATAGTACTAAATCAAAGAAAGAAATCGCAAAATCGTAAGTTTTTCCTCTAATTAAATGTCGTTGCAACAAAATTCTTTTTACCTTTTCTGCGTACTTTTTCTGCTTGAAAGGTTACCTGGCAAATATTGGTTTAAACGGAAATTTAAAGGACGCAATTTGTACATGATCATTAAATTGATATGTTTTTATGTATAACTGTATTAACTGGTGTACGTACAGTAACGTTTATTCTATCCTATGTCATTTCCCCAAAGTATAGATAACTTGATATAATTTTTCGTGGATGTAGTCATTAGTTGGACTTGGAACTAACTACATAGATACATACTTTTTTTGTAGATAACTCCCGCACTAGGAATATACATCCTGTGTCGCGGAGGACTTTACAGATATATACGAAACGGACACAGTGAACAGACTTAGAACAACAATTTGTGGATTACACAAAGTGTTGTCCCGTGTGGGGTTTGAACCCATAACACTTGGCGCAGTAGCACGGCGTGGCGACCGCTAAAAGTGCTTCATAATCCTCGTTTCAATAGTACGAGTAAAGATGAAAAACCATAAGGCTCACAGCCGTGGAAGACCAGCCTCCTTTAGCCAAGATGCAAATGTTTCGCGTCGAATCTCTTACTACAACCGTGAAGGCTTCTATTCTCTTGTACAATTGGCAAATATTTTGTTTTGACGTGACTTAGCGTAGAGATGACGTCATTCAAATACAATTATTAGTTTTCTATTATCATTTATGTTTGTAGAATGTAAACAGCATAGACCAGAGCTATTACCACAGTATTAGCAATTCTATCGTTGTTTTTCATCGAAAGAGTGAGGTTTTTTTGAGACACAACGCCACCTTGTCCCAAGCTAAGTACACCTTGTACTGTGGGTACTAGACAACGGATATAAATACATATATACTTTTTTGTAGATACATACATATTGTACACAGAAAACATTTAAACTCCGAAATAAATATTTGCAGATCATACAAACATTTGATCCTACCTGGGAATCGAACCCGAGACCTCAGTCGCATACGTTACCACTGCGCCACCGAGGCAGTCAAGTTACTGGATCTCAAACCTTTCCTCCTGATTTTGGGAAGGAGAGTTTTGAGTTGCAGATTTCCATGGGCAGCCGACGTCACTTAACCTCAAGTGATTTGTCTGCTTGTAAAAAAATAGGCCTGTATTAAATGAGATAATTTCAATTATGCGTTATTCCATGGATAACGAAATTATCAGTCTTTCAGTCACTCAATTACCTTAAACAATGATCGTATCCCTTTAGAGCGAACAATTTTACAATTTACTCGTGAATGAAGAAATTGGCGGCTTCCTACCATCACGGCTTGCAACTGTAGTCCGTATTGACTTGTATTTCACAGTCAAAGTTCGGAAAAATATATCGACACTAAAATATTATTGAAACTCGGTTACGAAAATCTACAAAAACCTATTGAGCCACACGTTGACATTGCACTACAAACAAAAGGGGGCCTATTAGCCTTTGAGCCTGAGCCCGTGGACGTATCGCTGACGAAATCACGTTTTACATTCGATGTAGTAAAAATTCAATAAAAAAAAACCCCTACGCACTACTCACCTAACCAAGTTAACAGTCTACAAGCATAAATGTTATTAGAAAACTAATATATGGGAGTGACGTCATCTTAACGCTAAGTAACTTGGTCAAAATAAAATAGTAGCCAATAATATAGAATAGAAGCTTTAGAAGCTTTTAGCTTTAGAAGCGACTGTAGAAAGAGATGCGACGCAAAACACTTTCAAATTGGCTTTATAAGAGGACAAGCCCTTGAAATTTTATCTTATTTCTATATTCTTATCTCACATTTGTGAGATCGAGAATAGATCAAATATTGAACCAAAATTTTGAGAATTATCTCCGGGTGTGAAATAAATTTAAGGTAAGAGCACGAGTAGATGACACCTTAAGGTCCTTTTTTCATGCTTTATCTGAATTTTATTCCGAATTCAATCACTTTATCTTTGAAATTCTGATAAGTATTTTATCTGAGCTTAGGCAATGTTTTTCTTGTATAGTGATAAATTAAATATATATAAAAAACAAAAAGAAATATTTAACAATTTCAGTTACTAGTTGACCATGTTAAAACTAGTAGATGACCCTATTTAGCATCAGTAGATGACCCTCCAGATGACCATATTTTAAATACCTTAAGTAATCCTAAAACAAATAAGAATGTCAAAATAGTTACCTTATACAAGGTTAATGGGTTCCTATTTTTTTACATTTTAAATAGTGTAATTGTTATGAAAATTGGTAAAATAAACGAAGAATATGTTAACGCTGCATCACTCAACATAAAAATGACGGCCGTGTGTAATATTGCAAAAAGGCAAATGTGGAATTGGCGCGCTTTGACATAGTGCAGTATTGTATTTTAAATATGGAATCAGTTTTAAAATATGCCGCGAATTCTTATTTTATTGGTTTATACGTGTGAGTGGTCAACTATAGGTACACGGTCAACTACTAGTACTCTTACCTTAATCGTCATTAAAAGTATTTTTATTAAAACATATATTAACATGAAAAAATACAGATAACCATACCTACGAGTATGACCATACTTCCCATAAAAAAATTCAATTAGCCTTTTGCCATCCAGACGCACTAACCACAACATATCTAAATATATCAATTTTACAATCATACGCAAAAGCAGACGCTAATAATGCGATGGAGACTGGTTTTTAAGGGATTATAGCATTAGCACAAAATTATAAAATGTTCGCTTTACTTTGATATCATAGCTCACTAAGCTTTTAAATCTAAATTAGCAGGATCGCGAACAAAGGGACTCTTACTATATTTAAACAAATAATGCGAACGGAAGCCTATCATAAGGAATATTTAATGAATTACGCACGTATAAGAAGTGCTGAAAGCTGAAACTTTTACATAATATGTGCTTTAAAGTTTTAAATGATAGTATATTTTTTTGGTAAATTTTCTAAAAATGAATGCTAGCTAGATCTATTTATCGCTCCCGAAACCACCTGTATACAAAATTTTATGAAAATCGTTGTAGCCCTTTCCGAGATTCCAATTTTATAGATAAACTAAACTAGCTTTTACACGCGGCTTCGCTCACGCAGACTTTCTTCTCCTGATTTACCCCCTTACGGGTGGAATTTCAAAAATTCCTTTCTTAGTGCTCACTCACATTACATAAAAAACCTACATGCAAAATTTCAGGGTTCTAGCTTCAGCGGTTTGGGCTGTGCGTTGATCTCTGGGTATGTCAGTCAGTCACGTTACTCTTGTATATATATAGATAGATAATAGTTGGTCATTTAAAGGTATTAAATGAAAATGATCACATAAAAGTATTGGGATTGTATACCTATATTTAGACCCGTAAAAAAACAGGACAGATTATGCTGACCAATATTAGACCTTTAAAACAGCCCAAATACGAAAACTAAGCGGTTACTAGTACATCTAAACAAGTGATTAATTTAAAAAGGTTTTTTAAAAACAAGTTTTTATTACTTAATAATAAAAAAAAATAACTTTAAGTCCTTTCATTCGTTACCCATATTGGGTGGGTTGTTTAGAAATACGTACGAACGAAAACGTACTACAAGAAATTTCATATTATGGTATTTGCTGCTTCGGAACCCTTCATGGGCGAGTCCTGTCAAAAAACTTCAATCAGTACAAAACTTTTTGAGTGTTTTTAAACGAACAGAAACAAACTCAATGTTTTCGTATATAGATTGTTAGTATCCTATAAATACAATCGTATTTTATTCTTTCCGGCCTATGACTACTTAGTTTAAATAGTATTGGTCTTGTAACTCAGCGAGTGGTCGAGCTAAGCGCAGGTGACAAGATCCTGATCCCAATAAGATCCTTTCATATCATCTTTTGAGAAGCTATGGGGAGCACATCTGGTCAATAACCAGTTCTTAGTCATATTATTTTAGTTATAATATGAGCTATAAAAACTAAAAACATGAAATCATATATTAATATTTAGTACAAATTCAAATAATTAATGGTACAAAATTGGGGTAGAATGTAATAGATGGTAACATCTTGGTTCTGAATATGCCTCTGTAAATACATGGTGGCGGTATCCTTCCGTGATAAAGGAGTGAGTGAATCTGTAATGCAAAGTACATTGTCATAAGCTCGACGTAGAACCTTTAATAAAGCACCGACACCAATACGGTAGATCGCATAACCCTTAAGACTGTAGTCCCCGAGCGTGGGAATTTGTGATTGAACACCCGCACTGAGATTTTACATGCACACAAACGCATCGGGCACGGTCTCATACTAACACCCTGGCAACTAATAAATTTACCTTCGGTTTTTTCTTCTAGATACATATTCATCAACTTTTCGCCTTTGAAGGATGTTTTGAATGTCCTACAAAGCACGTCTTGTCAATGGAAATAGATTTTAACTATGGATAAATATAGATCTTAACTTCAAGGGATAAATAATTAAATATACCAATAATAAAATTTGATATGAATTACCTCTCGATTTCATTAAAAGTACTTTTATATTTTCATTGTTTTGATTTTAAAACATGAAAGTACACAATCCTTGTTTACAATGTTTGATTATTCTAGATCCTCCTATATCGCTAGGGACTTTACTTTTATACTACTTTTAAATGATCACACATACGTACGGCAATCTAACCTCTCAACATTGAAAGCGGCGCGGCGGCGTGGGGGTGAGGCGGACATTACGAGTACAATCATTCCGCCAACAATAGGAAATAGATTTAAAGTAACCGGATTTTTACATCACCGTGTCGAGCCAACTTGTTCAAGCTGCCCATCTTTATCAATTGCTAGCTATCGATGCTCGAGATATCCAAGTACTTATAATTATATTTAGTAGACGTTTTATTTTGAAAGATTTGAAATAGTTGACTAAGCCTGAAGTTTACTCCGCCCGAAGCTCTTTCCTTCTTTTCCGTATTAAGAAAGACAATTTCAAAACTTGAACTGTATGAGGCTCAAGAGTATATACAACAAGACTTTGAGAGTATGACGCAGTGGGCATATGACAACGGTATTATTCTGAATGTATCTAAAACTAAATACATGCAATCAGCGAGATAAGTGTGTTAATAGCGACCAATTAATAATAATAGGACACACATATGAGTGCTTACAATCAATTGTAACTAAAATAGCATACAATCAGTAGAAACATACACATTTCTGGGGTTGACTGTGGATAGGCATTTCAACTTTAAACCACATATAAATGACGTTTGCAACACCCTTAGATCAGTACTAGATTTTTTTATCGTAAACAAGTCATTAATCAACATACTACGATAATGGTATACTATGCTCTTGCAGACTCAATACTCAGTTATGGGCTTAATGTAGGCACACAGTTATAACATATATAAGATAAATTAAATGTAAACAGACAAGGCTTATAAAGTATTTAGTTCATAAGAATGTAAAAACCACGTGCAATAATAACTACGAGTTACTGCATTCCATATGTAAAATATTGCCCGTAGATATTAAAGTAGAATTTCTCATAGCCATCGACCATTATTATACAGATAATCACAAATTAAAGTTGATAACCCATATAATACCAGAAATGTAAAACAAGAAGAGCTGCTTAAACCAAAAACTAAAAATTATTACGGAGAAAGGATGACTAAATATCTAGTCCCAAAAATATTTAACAGAAAGCAAATAAAGTAAAAGTAATATTAAATTAAAGTTAAAGGGTCTACTGCTCGGCGATGGTGACAGCGATGTCCATTCGCGCGGTGCAGTTGCTCCGTAGCTATTTAATTTGATAATACATTTTGTTTCAATTAAATAAATTTTTAAGTTGTTATAGAAGTGTATATTTAGTTTTTATGTTAACGAGCGTATCTCGCCAACAAGCTGTGTAGCTTGACGAGGAATTCGTTTATGTTTATTTAAAAAAAATATGAATATATGACTAAAAAAAGTACATTAACCGATGTACTTAGGTTTCCTTTAATCAAAGTTAGTCGTTAGCGTTTTGTTTATATGTATGCATCTATAATTTTGCTTTGGCATAAGCGGCTGACTCGTATGATAATTTATTTTATTATACCTACTCAAATTTTGAATTTCAAGGTATTTTCATACTAGACCAGAACAACGAAAAGCTTGATGAAAACTCGGATTTTTTAAACTATAGTAAACCTTTTGGTTCAGTCAATAAAAGAATACATTATGAACCCTTACAACAAGTTAATTCATTTACGTGACTCTGTTTTTTGAGTCAACGCCAGTTTAAAAAATCATATATTTCAAAGGTCTCAAGAAGTAGTACAGACAATTCAACTTATACGAACATACGACTCGGCAAATTTAATTTTACAGATGGACAGACATATCACATACGTACAAGCGATCCTATAAGGCTTCTTTATTTCAATCGGACGTACGTAACCTCGATACTGCAAGACATTGAAGTATTTGAAGTGGAAAATGTAGGATTGTAGTATTTTCTTTTGCAGGAGAACATTTTTCTAACTGATATTGAAAATATTCGATTGGGTGTAAGCTTCACACTCGTAGGCTGTATACTATCGGTTCTTATAGTTAGAAAGACGTTCGATTTTTATAGACATAGAAATGATAATTTCTATTTATGGTATCACGTTAGAGTTATATTTAATGTGAACGATAGTTTCGTTTACAGTTAACATTTTATAGAATTCCATTTCATCCATCAAATTAGGTGTCTCAAGATTTATTTCTTAAAGAAACAAATTAAAATTTATAATAATATTATAAATTTTATATTTATAATAATTATTGTTTACTTTTATTACTAATCTTTTTTCTGTCACTGCATTTCTTTGCTATCTTTCCTTCCTTTCGGCATTACCAACTCTTAAACCCGGTTAGCAGAAATAGGTTCTATCATCATCATCGTCCTCAGCTTATTGTATTACACTTCTATTCGCAATTGTTCGCTCTATCAACTGACAACTACTACTACATACTATCACTATTGTAAATTGCAAACTTAAAAATAACATTTACAATACATACACAGACACACATAGAAAATCACTGAAATATATGGACCGACTAAACTGAGCTGGTGGGAATCCTGGAATCCTAAAATACAGGCCTTTATCTAGCTTAGGCTCCAGTCCAACCCAACCTACTAATAGAGTCCCTGTACTTATTTCCATCTGGGGGCACGGTCGTGTCCCCGCCAAGATGAGCCAAGTGAAGCGCCCCCGACCCCCAGAATTGGGGGGTGGAAGTTTGTATGAGACTAACAAATTTTAATGCTATAGATTTTATTTTTGATATACGGTATTTTTATTAGAATCAAAAAAGGAACTGCTGACGTATATAAAATACACCCCAAGAAAAGAAAAAAAGTTAAACAATAAAAATGGCGTTCGTTTCGCCTTCGTAGGATAGCGGTAGCGAAACAGCGAAGCCATAGATTTTTAGAGTTTGTGAAGTTAGGGTTGGTAAAGTGCGTGTAGATTCCGAAGCGTGGCTCTACATGAGATCTGATATCTTTTTCACAGGGTAAGCCATATTTAAGAGAAATTAAATGTAAACAGACAAGGCTTATAAAGTATTTAGTTGATAAGAATGTTAAAACCACGTGCAATTATAACTACGAGTTACTGCATTCCATATGTAAAATATTGCCCGCAGATATTAAAGTAGAATTTCTCATACATACTATCACTATTGTAAATTGCAAACTTAAAAATAACATTTACAATACATACACAGACACACATAGAAAATCACTGAAATACACACATCAAAAGTGTCTAGGGATCAAGCATTTTTATGCGGATTTCTTGAGATTGAGATGTGGCTTTGGCCCTGGCCTGCTCAGTCGCCAGACTTGAACCCGATTGAGCATGCATGGGATATGCTACAGAGAAGAGCTCTGCCGAATATGGAGGGTATCCAGTCGCAAGAAGACCATTTTTTGTTGTTGCAACGAACATGGGCGGCCATTCCACAGCGTGATTTGGATGAACTCATTTTGAGTATGCCAAACCGATGTTCTTGTGTTAGTGTTCGCGGTAGAAACACGGATTATTAATTGTTTAAGTTACCTAATAAAATTTTAAAGAAAACTGTTATTTCAGTCTTTTTTTCGAACTTTAATGTTAGTGGTTCAAATGTCAAAAATCCTTTTATTAGGAAAATGGCAAATTTCTTTATTAATGCAAAGGTGACTTGGTTTATCGTTACTGTGACAAACGAAAACACTTTATTTGATGAATCCTTAAAGAAAATTTTAATTAATATCAATCAGGAGAAAAGTTATTGCAAAAATATATGTTGATCCCTAGACACATATGTTGATCCCTAGACACTTTTGATGTGTGTATATGGACCGACTAAACTGAGCTGGTGGGAATCCTGGAATCCTAAAATACAGGCCTTTATCTAGCTTAGGCTCCAGTCCAACCCAACCTACAAATAGAGTCCCTGTACTTATTTCCATCTGGGGGCACGGTCGTGTCCCCGCCAAGATGAGCCAATTGAAGCGCCCCCGACCCCCATAATTGGCAACATTTTACATGAAAATGTTTTTGGTGGGATATATTATTGTACAATGTTTTCTTTGTGCTGGAAATAAATATATTTTTATTATTATTAACTAAAGGGAAATAAAATTATAGTTTCCAATTCGTGAGCCCTTTAATACGCCTCTATCTACCTCATCAAACAAATACGTAATTGTACGCATAATTAAAACGGTAAGTTTTTGTACGTCCAATCGAGATCAAATTGCCAATTGATGAAGTACGCTTTATTAAATACTTTGAAAGCGGAATACGCCGGCTCAAGTGAAAGATGATTGAATGAATTTGGAATGTTTCACTTATTATGAAAAACAGTGGAATAATAATCAGAAATAAATCAGAACGGATTTTTTATCCATAAATAAATACTACTATATTTTATGATAGGTAAATAATTTATAGCTTCACTGTTGAACAAGTTGTTTGATTGTAAGTTTGTAAAAATCATTATGTAAAAAGCCGTGCTATTTTCGTTGAGCTTTATTCCAGTACATTGACAAAAGGAGTATCAAAAAGGAATGAAGTACTAATTGAATAGAAAATAAAGAATAGAACTGCATAGACTTGTGTAGGTGTAAGTTACTTTATTTTCAACAAAGGAATTAGAATTTATATCTGGGAAATAATTCTTAACTTCCTTCCTCAGAGTTTTTTTTATATTTTCAAAAGCCAACTAGCTTTTATAAGAGACTTAACTTATTTTAATATGTTTTATTTTCAACTAATATCTGTGCCAAAATAAAATATAATTCGTTCAGACGTTCTTGCGTGATTGAAAAACAAACATCCGTCAACTTATACACTTAGAAAAACGAATGTATAATAGTTATAAGATTATATTTTAAACAAAGTCTTATGAACAAGAACAAAAGCAACAACTGAAGAAAGGAATGAAAGGCGAAAAGTTAATATTAATGAATACATTTGTAAGTCTAATAAAACTGTAATTCAAAAAGTTTTCGGAAAATCGACACGACGCGGGTACTAATCACAGCCTCCGCTGATTCTATAATTACGTTTTAACAGAATCCTGAACAAAATTATTTAGGTTGGTATTTGATAATATACCTCTTTGGTTTTACATTACATTTAAATTGATTGAAGCAATGTTGGGTGGTTTAAACAGTTGGTAGCTATTTCAGTGTGGAATCCGAGAGCTATTGAGATAGAGAAACGTAGGCAATCAACTAAAGTATCAAGACACGAAAGAGGGTTATATTCTAGGGCTTGAATAGGAATTTTAGGCGATTGAGGTATAAAGTGGATGATACTGGGTATATTAAATTAGTAATAATTAGAAAAACCGATTTTGCAAAGTTGAGTACTCATTTTCAAGCAATCACATTTTATTTTATTATTTTTGTACACACACAGCTTTTTTTTTTGCAATTTCCATTTGTCTATCGAGAAATATTGAAAAAATTTAAATATAAAAATATTAAAAACAGTACAATGTAAATAAAATTCATACGTTTTCCGACCGGCTCGTTTCGATTAATTTCATTTAAAAGTACCTACAAGCTCAGTAAATAAGTTTCTCGTTTACAAATTATTTTCGACCGAATTGACACGATATTGCAGTAGCCCCAGTACCTGGAATATTATTTTTTGTATTTAAAGCACTGTTAATTAAATGCAGGATATTAATATTTTCTTTCTATCTATTTCAGATATGGCGGTTACAAGTATTATATTATGTTGACGACTGTTTAACCGTTCGTTATTGCTTATGTATTACCGTCCGTATTAATACAAATATTTAAAATCATTTTTTTTAGTATACGAAAAACACTTAATAATGTTTCTATCTTGATTTCAATTCAACAGAGTTGAATAAAAGGACCGGATTAAAAAAAAAAGAAAAAAAACTGTTTAAATCGTATCAATAATTTTCTTCAAAAATAATTTGAAAATGTAATCGTTAGACTAACCTGGCCATGTTCGGATAACTGAAAGGAGGTTTGCTCCGACCACTGCTTCAGCTCGAATGACTAAACATCGCTATGGTATTTTCCACATCCTCTCTTAAAACAAAACGCGCAACGCGGCTGACGTCATTCATCCCACGGCTCTACAGCACCCTCCCATGACCCTTCAACCTTTAAAGGGATGAACGCCCTTATATCCCAATCGCACCTTACATAATTATTCTTCAATGCAAAATGGCGATAACTGAAAAGCTAAAGCTAATTCACATTCCTTAAACATACAGCCATTTCTGGTTCAGACTGCCATATGTGACATGTGTCATGTTATAACTAACTAAGTTATACAACTTTAAGCTAACTTCTAACTAACTTATTCTTCTTTTTAAGCGATCGCGCTGAAAAGAAGAATAATTTTATTTATTAATAATAACAAAATCAAACGAAATACAGGCCCTACCTAGTTCGATTACAGATGGTAACTTCACTAATTTATGATTAAGAATTGTCATCCTACCTATTATTGCAACCCTGTACATATTTGTGAAAAAAAATAAATATATTATTATTAACCACTAAATTGTTTGATGGCTTCTGAGGACTAAATTGATCTAAAACTGTCATGTCTAAAGTATGAAAATTTCACATAGGTATACTTATTAAAATGAACATATGAAATACAAAATTAAATGGATAAGCGAGTAGTTTTCCACTGTTTACTGATTATTTCGTTTTATGAAGAGAAGCGAAGGTTGCACACAAGTGGCTATCACCGCCCATGACTACTTCAAACACTAGAAATATATATATATTGTGAAATACTCAGAAAATCTATTAAAAGAAGGTAGAAGGTCAATTACCATGTATTTGTTTGAAAAGTCCTTTTGACGAAAGTTCTAGAAGTATCAGATCTTACGTTTCGGACATTATACGCATATTCGATTAAATATTAACCACGATTAATCGATGTAGAATTGGTTATTGAAATCGGATCATTTAAATTAGAACACATACATATTACAGGAAAAAATACATGGGCACAGTAAAAATATATCGTTTAAACAAATCACATCGCACAAACCTCTTTTAAATTTATGTATTTTAATTTATTATTAAGTAGGCGTAATACTTCTTCTGCGTCTGACTTTCTGTTCACGATAGATTCAAAATGTAGGCAACATATTTGTGTGGTTTTACCAACCTTCTTTATGAAATGAAGAAAATTTATGTGATACATATTATTTATATATCTAAACAAACAAATATAGGAAAAAGTCAAGCCTCCTATGAGCTTTCAGAGAAAATTAAGCACTGATATCTAATTGACGCTAATTAACAAAAACAACGCAATAATCATGTGACACCGCCATATAAACTGTAACTGTACCAAAATTCATACTCCTCGGTTCACATAATTTTCACAAAAAGATTACATAGATTAAGCCATCTTTATTAGTGGCTCCGTTCGAGGTAATTTCTATTGTTAAGCAAAAATTCATTAAACCATCCTGGTGTGATTTTATAATAAACGTCGGTGACCGTCTACCGTGGGAGAGCCACGCTTCGGCATGAATGGGCCGGCTCGACCAGAATGATACCACGGCCTCACAGAAAACCGGTGTGAAATAGCGCTGTGTTTTACCGAGAGAGTGAGAACACCATACCCTAACCCCTCCCCACATTCCTCTTAATGAATATAATTAGTTTGTGAATCAAAGTAACTTCGTATGTCGAGAATTTTATTTGAAGTGAAGAGTCATAAACAGATAAGTAGCTAGGCAACAACTTTGAATTTAGTGTTCTAACACCTCTCTCCATTTCCCAAAGGCCGGCAACGCCTCTGGTGTTGCGGGTGTCCATGGGCGGCGGTAATCGCTTAACATCAGGTGATACGTCTGCTCGTTTGCCCCCTATTCCATAAGAAAAACCTCAATGTTCAATTTGCATTTATAATATTATTCAGATTTAAAAAGCTGCAACTTTGTTTACTCGTTTACTCGATTACTCCTGTAAAACTCAATCACTTGGAATCGGGTGGTTTTAGATCGGTGGAGGCAGACAGTCTATTGCATTATGTTTTCTTTTAATTTTCTTAATTTCATTTTTGAAAATCGATTTGTGTTGTGGTAATTTATTTATTTATTTTATTTATTCTGTTCTATTGAATTCTGTATGATCCAATATTATAAACCCGAAAGTTTGTAAGTATGGATGGATGGATGTTTGTTACTCTTTCACGCAAAAACTACTGACGGATTTGGATGAAACTTTACAGTAATATACATAGGCTACTATTTGCCGCGATAACCGACATATACGCGGGCGGAGCCGCGGGCAACAACTAGTTATCAATATATTTGCAATTTTTTTTCATGAGTAGAATCCTAGAATAGTGTTCACCATACTCATTGCGAATGGATATTTTTGCAGCTAAATACATATTTTTCTCCGAGCCTTTTGCATGAACAGACGTCTGATCTTCAATTTTTTAAACATGTACACGAGTACTGTCATCAGACATCAAATACCCAAATACTAGACTATTGGCTCAAACTACCAATAAAAATTTGATCAGACCTTTGTATGAGAACTGGGACCGACTGTTAACGTGCTCATATTTGAAAGAGTACCTGTAGGACCGTTTTTTTTGGTAGATTTTCTAAAAATCAATCCTAGCTGGATCGATTTATGCCTCCCGAAACCCCTTGCATACTGATTTATATGAAAAGCCATTTCCGAGGTTCAGATAAATACATACAAGAATTGTTTGTTAAAAGGTATTAGCCGTAAATTTTCCACCCTTTCAGAATGGAAAATTACGAGGTACGTAGGTGTGTATCAACAAAGTTGGTTAATCTATACTTATAATACTTATAATACACACATCAAAAGTGTAAAAATATATGTTGATCCCTAGACACATATGTTGATCCCTAGACACTTTTGATGTGTGTATTATATTATCTATACTAATATGTATATAAAGCTGAATAGTTTGTTTTTTGAACGACTACTGGTCCGATTTGAAAAATTCTTTCAGTGTTTGATAGCCCATTTATCCAGGAAGGCTATATTTCATCACGCTGAGACCAATAAGAGCCGAGCACCAATAAAAAGTATTTAAAAAACGGGGGAAAATTATCACGCTACGGGCAATAGGAGACGCAAACGACGTTGCGTGGGTCAGCTAGTAATATTATAAAGCTGAAGAGATTGTTTGTTTGAACGCGCTAATCTCAGGAACTACTAGTCCGATTTGAAAAATTCTTTCAGTTTTAGATAGCTTATTTATCGAGAAAGGCTATAGGCTATATATCATTACGCTAAGACCAATAAGAGCGGTGCATCAATGAAGAATTTTACAAAACGGGGGGAAATTATTACGCTACGGACAATAGGAGAGGTAAACGACATTGCGTGGGTCAGCTAGTGTATATATAAAGTTCAAATGCATATAATATCTAGTAGATAGTTACGTAAGTAAAGCTTTTTATGAAATGGAATCACAAAATATTGCTGGAAATATTCATTCGATTGCCGATATAAAATTATGTAACAAATTAATAGATATTAAATCACTACCTACACAGTTACTAGACTTTGTCAATTGAATCGACTAACTACACTAGTATCGATGAATAGTCTATATCGTGGAAGTTTTTAAAAATCGTTTAAACATTACACTGATTTTATCAATAATTTAATTACTTAATAAATATTTTACTAAACATAGTAACTTACCTTATAAATATACTGCCGAGTATGTCAGGTATTCACGAGAAAAATAACCATTTTTTAACATCAATACATGTGTTGCCTCCTTGCGATTTAACCATCACGATGGTTGTAATTTTAAGTACAGAGTCAAGAAAATTCTAGACTCGAGATATTATGTATATACGTTATATTATCAATGTACGATTATTTCACTAAACACTTCTAAAAATATCAATGGAGGTACCACAGCTTTAAACTGCAGAGACGCAAGACAATGCGTTCGTACCGACCACTTTTCAGGCAATACTAAACAAATATTAATTTCCCCCATAATGCAGATACTGTACACAATATCGTATGCACACAACAAACATATCAACGTGATGATTACATTTTTAATTATCGTTTTATTGTTCATAAACAAAAGACATCAACGAACGTAGTTGTTTGTTTAATTGAAGAATTAGAACTAAACACTACTTTAAACGTGTATTTGGAGTTGCAAATAGAAGTCACATGAAACTCAATATGTTATTAAGTTGTCTAAGTAATGTTGTATTGCGTTTTGTTTTATTATAAGTTGATGAGCTAAAGTAGTTAGTAGCGTTAGTTGAACTAATTGATTCTAAGCAAACAATGGTCAATGTTAACATTGTATTACTCCAATACAATATAGAAACAGGGATTTTGCGGTTAAAATACAAGTGCAAATGTAATTAGTTTGTAAGTTCTGCTTGTTTTTTTTAAGTACTACTACTGAGTTATGGTATTTTGTAAAGAGCTGTTTTGTTTACAGCTAATATGAAATGCTTAGAACTGTTCCTTAAAATTTAGATGGACCTTTATGTTTAAGGAATTTAATAAAAAAAGTACTAGAATTAGGTTAGATATTTTGGGTGGCATAATATTTTTTAACATTAACACAAATAACAAGTTAAATTTTAACAAAACGACTTCATGTTTCGTCTCGTTTTCTCTTGGATGCCATCACCAGATCTTAGTGTCCTTATCATGGTGCCACCGTTGGAATATCTCCTTTCCATTAAAAAATAATCATAAAAATCGGTTCATAAACAACGAAGTTATCCGCGAACAAACATAAAAAAAAATGGTTGAATTGAGAACCTCCTCCTTTTTTGAAGTCGGTAAAAAAAAAGGAAGGGCTTTAAAAGTTATCGATAGATCAATTTATAGAAAGAGTAATGTATAAAGCTCAAATTAATCTCGTGATAGTTATTTAATGGACTTGTTTGTAATAATTGCTTAAATTCTAACTAAATTTTTGTATTTGTCAAGTACTGCGTGATTATCTTATTGTTTTAAGATAACTAATTAATAATAGATATATCACTGGCAGATTAAAATAAACCCTATTAAATTGACATTAAATACATAACAGCTTAAACAAAGTATCAATTTTTTATACTAATAGAGAATGTCGATTTTCTAGCTAATTTGTACTTAATTCTGTACAAATCAAGGATGCTTTTTATTTAATTGGCTGACGAGTACAATCTTTGAACGTAACTATTAGTATCTGTTATATGGCTCAAACTGTCTAAGTATGGATTACTAAAGTATTAATAGGTAATGCACTAAAACAACGCTAATAAGCTAACTACTTACTGCATGGCACCTAGAACTTATTACACAATGTTGAGGCTTAAGAGAACTTCGTCTAAAGTTATAGTTAGCAAATTCCGCCGTGAGATCGCTGATTGTACACTAGTGGTAAAGATTTTTGGGAGCGAAGTCGACTGCTCTGAACTCTTATCCAAGTTTAATCTTAAGATTCCGTCAAGAACTCGCTATAACCCACCACTGTGCATACCATTCGCATCAACAAATTATAGGAAGAATTCTTTTGTCATCCGTGCAAGTAGAAAATTGAATAGTATGTGCGAACAGTTTAATATTGATGTTTTTAATGATGGCGTGTCAAGAGTGAGAACATGTTTAAGCCTTAATTTCTTTAGGGATAGTGATGAGATGTCCGAGTGAAAAATGAATGTAAACCATTCCTTTGCTATGTTTGTGTATTTGTGCCTGTATCTGTGCCTGTAATGTACTTAATAATATCTATTGATGCTACCTTGTACTGTCTTGTGCACTTAACTTTATTCTGTTGTATGTAAGCGAGGATTTGCCATTGGCTGTCTGTTTTCTTGTTTAATTATATTTTGATTTAGTAGCTGTAAATCCTCCATAATATGTAAATAAATAAATAAAAATAAAACGTATTCGTTGAATATGCCTGTGTTTAACCTGTGTTAAATAGGCGTGTGTATGAGTTAGGAGAGGGTAAACGAGCACACGTGTCACCTTTTGGTAAGTGATGACCACTGCCTATGGTCATGTACAACTCAAGAGTACAAAGCACTCCTAGAAGGACTCCTTTGACTAAACCTGAGTATACATATTTATACCAACATTGTGTTTCAAATAAATTAAAATACTGAGCAAAATTTATCTACCTAGACCTAACTTAAGGGATAGGTCTCATCGACAATACAATGTAATGTAAGAGTGTGGCATATTTCCACTGGAATTAGTGAAATTACCATGATCATTGTCCGAAGTAAAATGCAGCCACTAGCTTATACGATAAGGTTTCGGGTGCCATCAATCAAGCTACTCATGTAATAAATAAATCACAAAGACAAAAGGGATCAAATTAAAATGAACATCACTGTCACATCAATAGTCGTTATGCAAACCAGTTTATAATAAGCTAAAAACTGACGTCACATACCTTTATTCCACCCTAGATTACACCCTAAATTTATATGCAAACTAAACCCATTTTATTATTAGACAACGGCTAAGACATCCAACAAAACACATACATACAAAAAGCAAACGAAACTGAGGAGCTACAGATATTGAAACAATAAAAGAATTCATTCAAACTAGACGTAAATATATACGTTTTAACACCTTACATGTAGGTACAATGATACAATGCACAAATATAGATAAATAAATTTAAACAAAAACAGCCCATGCCAAACTTCATCGCCAGATTTGCAACTTACGATCATTAGATCCGTCGCTGATTTCTCCTTCCGAGGCCTCATCCGACGCATCATAACTGTCGGTCTGAGCGGAGTTACTTCCCGAGGGATCATAGTAATAGGCAATCAATCGGTGATAAGGTGCTAAGTGCCCGAAAGCGACCCCAAAAGACGGCAGGCTAGTGGAAGCCAGCTTGGCGGATGTGATGTCACAACTCAATGAACGTCAACCAGCTTTTGCGAGCCGGGCGCTACAGGTGCGTCAATTTGCAAACCCGTGTCCGTTCAGATGGAGGGATGAGCGTATTTTGGAGTCTTTTGTACTTTACTACTTAAGTAAAGTATAAGATTTTTTTTATCAGTTCAATTATTGTCTTTTTTTACTTTTATCACTTTATTGTAAATAATTGATTATTTCGATTTTTGTTTTTTTACTGAATGCGTATTTTCGTATGTATCTTGAAAGGGTGAAAGCAGTTATTTACAAAGCGACAAATCATATTTTAGATAACGTCAATCTTAATTATGTATTTAAAAAGCCATGACTTGACCTAATTCTAAGCGAAGCTGTTTTAGGTAGGTAAATAAATAATGTGAAAACATAAAAAGTACTATAATTCGTAATCAGACTTATAATAAACCTCTCATCTTGCTAGCCTTTATTATTTCCAAGACTTGGGGTCGGCTACTAGTTCAACCGGTTTTATTTGAATATCAGTTTTTACACGGAGCGACTGGCATCGGACCTCCGCAACCCTGAGGGTGAACTGAATTCGAAGGATGAACTAGTTGTCAGTATGTTTGAGGGCAATGATTTTCCAATAACGATTGCCATAGATGTTCATGACAACCGGGACCGACAGCTTAACGTGCTCTCCGAGGCACGGGCGGGAAACACCGCCATCTTCCATACTCCGGGCTGCTGTTAAGAAATTCTTATACGAAAAACCCAACAGCAGTCCGACCTGGAAATTGAACCCGAGACCTCTTGATCGGCAATTGCTTACGCTAGCCGCTGGACCAACGAGGCCTTTTAATATAATCAGACTTAAAATAAAGCTATTAATGAAAAATTATTATAAACAAAATAAATGTGTATGTATTTGGACATGACTAGGCATTTTTTTGGCTCAATTTCAATGATATATTTTAAGACTATTCAAGTGTTAAGTGTACTATTAAAAAAAATTAAGTCTTTAAGCAAATTATTAAATAGTGATTGCTAGTGAAAAGGTGTCCAATTGCATCTACCGCCGACGTGATTGTTAATATATATAACATACTCACAATACGAACAATAATGACAGGAAAGAAATACTGCAGAAAAATTTGCGTCAAAGTTAAATAGTCGCGGACATATTCGACAAGCCGCGTAAAAAGCGACATTATCCCGAATCCGCGCAGTCTTCTACATGAAACTTGGGCGACGGCGACGTCAACTGCGTGGCGCGATAAACGGGAATGCACTGTCGGCCGAGCTTGGTGCACGGTGGCGCCCAATATGGGGTGGGCTGGCCCCTACCCCCGTGATCGACCTCGTTTACACCATCCGTTCGGTCTACACCGTAATACTGTTGAAAACCTTTCAGATTACCTTGATGTTATTTTAAGTAAGACTTTAGTACAAGTACTCGAGTTTTCATTAGTGAAATATCGGTTCTGTTCGTCTTTGTTTCTTTCCGGTTTCTTTGTTTGGTTGGTTCGGTTTCAGCCATGTAATTAAACCATTTGGCAAAATAATCGTGTTGGTATTATGTTTATGATATGGAAACAGTTTACTGGTATATTTTTCATACTGGAATAATCCAGTAAAACTGATATTATTGATACCTTTTGATCAAGTTAATGATCGGCAACTTTAAGCAAAATAAGTTATTATTTGCTCGTTTTTTTTTACGAAAGCTTCAGATAATATCTTAGGAAAATACATCCGTGGACTTTACAAACATACATGAAACAAACACAAAGAACACCCAGAATCAGAACAAATATTTGCGGATCACATAAAGTGTTGTCCCACGTGGGATTCGAACCCATAATATTTTGTGCAGTAGAAAGTGGCGTGGCGACCGCTTAAACCACTAGACCTATCGTGCAGTCATTTTAACAACCGACTGCTTGTAGTACTGCTAGCATATCCTACTAATCCTACCAATGTTATAAACGCGAAAGTTTGTATGGATGGATGTTTGTTACTCTTTCACGCAAAAACTACTGAACGGATTTGGATAAAACTTTACAGTAATATAGCTCATACATCAGAATAATACATAGACTACTATTTGCAGCGAAAACCGACATGCGTGTATGTCGGTTATCGGGCGGGCGGAGCCGCGGGCAACAGCTAGTTCATTATATTTTCTAACAACTTTAACAGAATCTTCATAAGATAGTTTCATCTGATGGAAAGTAGCATCGTAGCATACATTTTTGATCAAGTAACGTGAAGCGCACGGCCCTTTTAGAACACTGTGGTTAGACTGTGACGCTGAATTTCGGGATTTCTAATATACTGTCACTAGGTAGCTTGTGTTTGTTTGAGGGTTCAGTTTGCAATGATACTGTTCTGGGAATTATCTGGACTGTGTTTTACAGAACATATAGAGCTACAGCTGGTTTTAGTGGGTTTACTTCTTAACTTTACAACGATAACATTACCAACAAGTGTTAGCGTTAGGTAAGTGCCTTGGTTTAACAGATATCCCGCATGTTGCAAATTGTACTTATCTATACTTCTAATAAAAATGTAACAGATTCAATTCTGTACATTAAAGATATTTTGAAAATTTTTTTTGGAGGGCTCTCCTTTATCGATACTGAAGCCAATACTTTTTTTTTAATTTTGCCTGTCTGTCTGTCCGACTATCTGTCTGTCTGTCGGTATCTTGGCCGCGCATCACGCCGAAACTACTGAACGTATTCAAATGATACTTGGCATGATTTGAGTTCATACTACGAGGTAGGACATAGGATACTTTTTATCCCGAAATTCAGCACGGTTTCCTGGAGAGAGGGGATGAAAGTCAAAATATGTACTTAGTTGTAATTCTAAAACGCATAGTCCGATTTCATTCATTCTTTTTTTGCTAGAAAGAAAAAAAGTAAAAGATAACGGGAAAAGTGTTCTTTTTTGTCCACGACTGTACACTGCCTGTGAGAAGCTGAGACAGATATGTAAATATGGCGGTACGAAGTTCGCCGGGTCAGCTAGTATCAAATAAAATTGACACGAATACTAGATAATGGTGTTCTGTGCAATTCCATTAAACAACTATCGTGATTCAAATAGTTTTAGTAATTCCTACCGATTTCATTCCCCTAACATGATAGTTTTCCAGGATTAATTTTTTCACAGACGCATGTTTATGTAATGTTAATATGGATTGCGTGAATTGAATGCGTTCCCTAGTTGCCAATTTAATTTCACAATTTATTTTTTTATGGATTAGGGGCAATCTAGCTAGCAGACGTATATGTAGTAAAAAACAGGCTTGACATGTTTTGTTCTTGCAATGTGTTTCAATAAAAAAAAGCAAAAGCATTTCTCGCACCAGCCGAGATATTTTTGCCTATTCACATTTATTCCTTTCGATATTATATAAAATTAACGCAAATAGCTTATATTTTTATTTGGTTTATATATATATATTTTAATATCATAAAATCTTTGCACTAATTGAACTCATATTTTTATACAAATCTCTACAAACATTGTTTGTATCCATTTTTTTGCATCCATTTTTTAGTAAAGTTTCTCTTTTCTCATTACCGCAACTACAGCGTGGCACAGCAAAAGGTGACTGGATACTGGCTAGTTAATAAAAGGATTCGAAATCGGTACAAGATTATGCAAGGAAAGCAAATGCAACAAAGAAAAAATAAGAAGCAGTACAGTTGGTAACCTTATCACGATTTGTCATCTCTTTAAGGCGAATGGCGAAGGAGATGTCGATTGAGATGGGTAATTACTATTTGTTTAGAACTATTCTGTATTATTGACTTATTCATTTAACTGAAATGTCTTTTTAAATCGAAATTCATATCGTTATGGATAATGTACCATAGCCTAAGTTGGGATTGACATTAATGCCATTATTTTAATGAGAACATTTATAATGAACTCATCAGTGAGTTTAACGAAACCTGTATAAGTTTTGCTTTGTGCATTACCTGAAAATTTTCAACGTAAAACTTAGATGATAAGTAGCCAAAACTCGGATACAATGTTCTCATCGAATTTAGGTACTGCTAATGTAAACTTTTAGTCTTGGTCGTAAACGATTTTTAACCTCCGACGTAAAAGAGGCTTAATAAGTTTAGATGCCTATCTGTATCATCCTAGTTCTGACATGAATATACCGATTAATTATGATGCTGTATTTTTTTGTTAGAAATCTGATATGACTTAGCAAGTTTGTACGTTTGGTAATTCTCAGCTCATAATATATGATGGTATGCTTTTTTGCTAACTTAGTAGACCTCTTTTTCTTCAGCCTATTTATTATTGCCACTGCTAAACGAAGGTCTTTCCTAAAGATCCCATCCATCCGCTGCCAGCCATTTTCCTCAAATATACTTAGAAGACTATACATATAAAACACGATTCTTTGAGAGTACGTCTAGTGTACAGTCGTAGCTAATCAAACTATGTTTCTAACTAAAAAGAGTGCCGTGAGAAATTTATGAAGTTAATTTTCTTCGTTCTTTGAGTAGCGGGTCCTTTATTTATTTATTTATATCAACTGCTCGCTACGCTCACAGTTACCCTATACGTGTAGCGAGCCATTACAACATTGATGTTACAATATGGTAATTAATAATAAGATTGCGTTAGGAATTTACACTCACAGTCGTCCGATTCCAAGCCAGGCAAAGCCCGCACCAAGGGAATCAGACAACTGACAAACATAAACATACATTTCAAACATAAACATATTATAGGTAATTATTTATAAAAAAATATTTATTTCGAGCTATCTGGTTCGGTGGGTTCATTACATTATAGTGATGTAGGTTGCAGGTTTGTTTTCAACTCTTTGAAGTGTCATATGTCATATATGTAATTAATAATAATCTACAGAACTTCAAAATCGATTTCTTGAATTATTGAGGTCTAACAGTATCGAAGTTCAGCCGATCGAAACTTAGTTTTTGAAAAAACTCGGAGGAAGGCTACCAGTATTAACGATTGGTATGCATCTTTAAATCAGTTCTATCAAGGCAATGGCCAGTTCAACCTGCACGAAACGTCGTATAATTTCAAGTTATGTAAGTCATTGAAATATATAAATATGTAATGAATATAATATAGCGAATAGTTACGCAACGGCGTCAGTCCTGTTATAAAATTATGACAATAGTAAGTACGAGAATAGCATATATGTGTACGTAATGTAATATGTTTATTAAATTCGCAGAACCTATGAAGTTAAATTGCATTGCATATAATATTGTTACGTAATATTACAAACAGGTAAAACGGTTATTATTAATTACAGTGTTTAATGAAGCTGTAAGTTTGTCCTAGCACTGCTGTTAATGATTATATGTACAACTATACCACTAAAGTAAAAAATATATAAGGAAACAATGATATTGTATTGGAATTTATTCAGAAACACTAACATCCCGGTTACTTGCTGAGAAGTGACTGAATTAACTGAATGAACACCTGAGATTCAGAACTCATAAAATCCAAAAATACCGCAGAGAATAATTTGTTCCTTCCAAGCCAAAAGTGTCTTGGAAACCACAGTGTGATAGATTGACAACTATCCAAGTGTTGGGGACGATTTTTTTTGCCCTGTAGAACGATGATGGAAAGTTGTGACCGGTACTAGCCCAAACAGTTACTCGGAACACTCTTCATGATACGTACGATAGAGAATACAGAGTGAAGCTACATCTACTATTACATTGTATTACGTCTCATAATACGCCTTTGATGCTGCATCCCCAGCCAGGTTTAAAGGAATGAGATATTTAGGGTTCAGGGAATCTCAGTCTTCCAATGAAAAGAAAATAGTGTGTGGTTTGGCTCAATACCGATTTTGTGTGAGACTGTGTCATTCGGATCGATTTCCTTGCGCTGAAGTACGACTCTTCCACGGCTATCTTTAGTTTTAATAAGCTTTACTGGAAACATTATTATAAGGATTTGTTAAAGAGCTGTTGAGCCCGGACACAAACTTCAAAATTGTCACGAAGATCTTAAAGAATATATTTATACATAATTATATTAGGGACACGACATAGTCAATCACCTTTATATACATTTACTAGATGACCCACGCAAATTCGCCTGCGTCTCTTTTCAATCATGCTCGGCTCCTATTGGACTAAGCGTGATGTTAATTATTCTATCTAAGGCAGGCCAGCAAAACATATATTTAAAAAAGTGATAATCTGTTGTAAAGTTCTTGCAGTGCATTCGTGCGAGCTCGCCGATATGTGCGATGCGTTGTGAATTCGCAGTTATGTGTGGGAGCCCTGAATAGTTACGGAGTTCATCGTGACACGAGAATTAAATATAAATAGTTACTAATTATTATAAAATTGAAGATTTTTGTTATGACCGCTGGAAAATGAGGAGACGGCTCACTTGATGAAAGGTGACTGCCGCCGCCCATGAACTTCATACTAATTATGTTCGTTTGTTTGATTGAACGCGCTGGTCTCAGAAACTACTAGTACGTTTTAATATCAATCAAATTTCTCGCTACGAACAATAGGAGACTCAGTTATTATATAGTCAGGTTGATGTTCTTAGACGTTTGTTTATGTTGATGAGTAAATGCGTCCAAACATTATCATATCTAATCACATCAGCACTATTGTAGTTATGTATTAGCTTGTAGTGCGATAGACAGGCTGCGATGACAGATTATTTAAAAGATACATATGTATATTATGTATTTATAGATGACGTAGATTGTAAGGAGTTTAGGCATGACTGTGGCAAGTGATTCTATTCTAACTAACCCAGAGCTCGTTATGTTAGTTACTAAGTAGTATAAATAAATATAAAGATATGCACAATCATTTGATTTTGAGTCTAAATGTAATTTATCCGGACTACGTATATTGTATGTATATTTCGAAATATTTGACGTTTAACCGAGAAAAGCCTGAATCTTTTTTAACATATTTAGAATTTAATAGAAACGCAGTCCTATTATACTACACTTTTAAAAACTTACGTCCGAAGTTAAACCTCAACAAGAAACACCAGTTATTTTTGTAAGCTTTTTCTCAAAAGAATATGTTTTTAATTAACATGTAACTGCATTGAAGCACGGTCTAAATATATTTTTGCCTGAAATCAACTATATCTAGCATATATATAAACTTCAGTAAGCTCATTAGACTTATGATTTCAGGGACGCGGAGCTATCAACTAACAACATAGTTAAGATAGTTTGAACGTAAGCTGCCAGTGCTCATTAGCTTATGGTTTGCCTAAGGTATTTCTCTACATTGAACGCCAACTTAAATTAAACGATTGATCTTTTAAAGTCTTCTTACTGAATATCATTTCCAATATTTCTTATTATATAATAAATATTATGAAAATAAAACCAAATCAAATTGGAAAGCTTTAAGTTGACGTTGATGTGAATTTTGCAATTTCGTAGAGCTTAAAGCATCGCAGAATATTATATGGATTTTTCTATTGAATTCGAAAAGGTTTCCCGTTTCGACAGAACGTTCTTGTTAAAAAACCAAGTACAGAAAAGTTGGTGAACTTGCACAAACTCTCTAAAGTCTATTCAATCGTGAGTCTTACAATTTCTCAACATTCAAATATTGGGAAACAACATTTTTGTTTTAGAAAGACCATTTTGTGGGACTTCTGTTTCAAGGTTGTTCAAGGTGGGAACTAATTAAAATGAAATTAAAAACAAGATTGTGGATTTATTTCGTCACAAACATTTATTGTCTGGCTTAGTGTGCACATTTGCGAACATCATATTTACAAATGAGTAACCATAAAATTATTTAGGGAAAGTAACAAAGCTTCAAAATATGCGCTTGGTAAATCTCAATTTCTAAAATACACGATATCTAGTTTAGTTATTTGTCACTCGATTTATTGTTGGCTTGTTTCCACAACATAAGTCAATTAGGTACTCGTGTACGCTAAGGGTACTATACCGGTCCCCTCGTTAATTGGTTACTATTCTGAACTTGACAAAAGCACTTGTCTTAGAGAGTCGACATATGTAGCTATGAGAAGAGGTTATTTGAAGTACAGCTTTTGATAAGATGTAGGCAAAAACGCATATTTGTTTTTTATTTGTAAATGTGTTGTCCCGTATGGGGATTGAACTTACAACCCATAGCACAGTTCTAAGCGGCGAACTGACCGTTTAAACCACTTCACCATTATCGCAAGCTTTTAGTAGACGTAACATACATTAAAGAGCATTTTAATAAACAAGCCAAATATTTTTATTTGAAGCCAGTCTGGGCTTTACTGTTGTGCTTGTGACATTTTTGTTCATCCCTCTTACGTAATTCAGTTTTTAATTTAAAAATACCTGTTGTGATTTTCTATACCCCACAAAATGTATGGAAAATTTATTGAAATTTCATCGTATGAAAGTGTTAAACATTTAAGTTATATAAACTATATTAAAGTCGCTTCTAAAACAGCTCACGGAGCTATGATTTTCAATGCGATATAGAGATAGAGAGCTTGCATGTAGAGTTACGTGTAAAAGCTGTTGAAAAGCACCTTTTCACACATGAAATATCCATTATTCGTTAGTGTTTACATTCGTCAGTCAATCGACACACGCCACAAACTCAAAATGGAAAATGTTTGTGCTTTTATTTTGTTTATATTTTTATTAAATAACTAGTTTTTGGCCCGAGTTTGAAATTTTACTAGTCTTTACATACACTGTAAAGACTAGTCAAATTTCATTGAAGTCGGTGCAACAATTTAGCCATGAAAGCATAACAGACAGTGTTACTATCAAATTTATTATATTACTATAGATATACTGTCTCCAGGTTCATGGTTAAATTAATGACAAAAATGACTCTATCATCATATCTAATCAATATTGAGGCTCAATCAAACCAACTTAATATTCATAAAGTTAAAGATGCTAGAGTTTGCTTGCGTCTCCAATTCGCGCGTATGTCTGTTATCACAATAAAGAGTAGTCTATGTCCTTCCTCAAGTATTAAAGTATCTCCATGACAAATTTACTTAAAATCAGTGCAGCGGTATAAGTATGGATAACCTCAAAAACACTAGAATTAGCCTGTTTCTCTGAAGGCTAATTATAAAACTGGGCTTATAATTAAATTATACTTAGCCTTATTGACTTAATGTTGGTTTCTTTTTAAGATACAGATGCCATATGGCACTACGTACTCGGGGTTATGAAGTAATGCAGAAAAATAATTTAAATGATCAAAACTATTTTTAATTCAACATTGGCACTTAATATTATTATGCTGTAATACTTAAATAATGTATATTTTTAAGAAATCAAGAAATGTATATTGCAATGAACTAATCATGACGCAAAATGTAACATTTATATAATTTTTTATTTTTTTTATTTTAGTTTATTTTTCAAAACACGCAATTACAATATACAAATCTTAACTTAAACACAAAAACCTATCATAGGTTTATGAGCTGTAATCTCTATTTGTTTTTTTTTAATGAAATGAATCCCTATTTTCCTTGGTCAAGGCATTCGATAGCCCTTTTATCGAATGACTTTAAACTATCACGTTAAGTCCAATAGGAGCCGTTAGCCGAGTTTCAATGAAAGATGTTGCAAAAACCAGTTTTTATTTTTGAGAGTCGCCGACGCATTTGCGCGGGTTAGCTTACAAAAATATCAAAATCGATCAGAGTGACGTACAACGAGTGAAGCCTAAGTCCAGAAGTTAGACTGCAATACGTATATGATTGGGATGTAGTAGTCTTAAGCTACTCATTCTAATAATACATATATTCAGTTTACTCTAGAACTTCAAGCGTTGCATTTGTCTCCACACGTCACAACCTTACAGATGGTGATAATATACAGACATGGTAGACAGTCAATATTGTTGCTATTATCAGGTTGGATACCAAGTCGTACTATATGAGAATGTTATCTGAAACTTATAAATTGTGCTACATTTAGAGAATGCTATTTCGAATAGGGGGGATCGAATTGTCGACGGTCACTGGTATCGATATAACATCAAATATTTAAACACGGCACACGGAAGCGTGCATTTTCGGAATACTTACTTCATACCAGATATTGCCCGTAGCTTTACTCGCGTGCTTATTACTTGTGGGTAAAGAATTTATTCTTCTCAAAAATAAATTTACATTTCATTAACATGAAAATATTTTGGTTCTTGATACACTACAGCACTCAACTTTAAAGAATGTAACAGGCAAAAAAAAAACAATTTTGACGGTTACACTTACATTATCATTTTGATAGTAATAAAATGAAATCAATTTATGTGGGTGCTCAACTTATCTACAACTGAAGATGAAAATACAAATATACGTTCGCATATGTGGACTTGTGGTCACAATATAGTTAAGAACACAGTAGTACAATTTTTTTCGTAAGATCAGTATCAGTACTTCTTGTTTCTTACTCTAAAAATGACGAACTTTCTTTATTTCAGCTTAATTTAATTGATAAAAGATTCTTCAAAATCGGTTCAGTAGATCCAGGGATTAATATTTTTTTTATAAATATGTAAATTTTTTTTTTTTTTTTTTTTCGGACGTCTAACACACAACGCCATCTAGTCCCAAGCTAAGCAGAGCTTGTGTTATGGGTACTAGACAACTGATACATATATACTTTTTTTTTTGTAAATACATACATATTATACATAGAAAACCCCCAAACTCCGAAACAAATATTTGTAGATCATACAAACATTTGGTCCGACTCGGGAATCGAACCCGAGACCTCATGATCACCAGCCGCACACGCCAACCGCGAGACCAACGAGGCAGTCTTTTTTATTATATTAACTCTTACAACCTAACAAACTTTAACCCTTTATAATATTATTATAGATTTAAATGTAAATGCTATAACTGTTACAGAACATGTGTTGTAAAGTTAACAGTTATCCTTAAACACCTTTTTTGTTGACAAGCTGGAAAATTCCTTCAGATCTCCTGCTAATAGGGGATTCAGGAGTCAGTTGTATGTGGTGTTTCTTATAAAAACCACCCCGATATTCAACCTCTGATACGCTGCTGTGGGAGGCCCGGATCCAGGTGCACTCAGGTCCTCTCTGAATCGACGTTCTGGCTTATTAGGGCCTTTTTTTACTTGTGGAAATCCCCTCGGACCCTCACCCCGCCGGGGCTTGCGGCGGGGCGGTGTTTCGGCCTCGAACCGACTAAAAACACACGGTGTGCCACTCTGCGCCTGAGGAGGGAGGGATCCGGGAACTGCTGTTATTAAGACATCCAGACCCCTCCCAGCGCCTGCCCGCACTGAAGCGGGTACCCTCTGCTGTTAACCTCTCATTTAAGCGACGTACGGCACACCTACGGCAATCCTTATCCAATTAAGTACCTTAAATACATTGTGCATTTAATATAGATAAATAGATGTAACTTAAATTAATGTATTCGAAGATATTATAAATTTAAAATGCACGAATCGTGTCGTCGGTGGGTGTATCTGAAATCCACCCGTGCGAAGCCGGACGGGTCGCTAGTTAATGATAATACTATCGCAATAAAATACCTCCAAGAAAACCCATCATTTATTTAGTTTAATATAATAATAAATAAATAAATATTTCGGACATCTAACACACACCGCTATCTAATCCCAAGATAAGCAGAGCTTGTGTTATGGGGAACGACAACAGATAGAAATACATATATACCTTTTTGTAAATATAATACATATTATACATAGAAAACACCCAAAGATTTTTTTTGTAGATAATACAAACATTTGGTCCGACCCGGGAATCGAACCCGAGACCTCATGATCAGCACACGCCAACTGCGAGACCAATGAGGCAGTCAGTATACCTACCTTTAGGACCAGCTGAACCACGCAAGCTCGTTTGCATCTCCTGTTGCCCGAAGCGTGATAATTTTCCCCCGTTTTTGAAACCTTTTTCATTACTGCTCCGCTCCTATTAGCATCAGTGTGATAATGTATAGCCTATAGCCTTCCTCGATAAATGGACTATATAACACGTACATAATTTTTTTTCACACACGTACATAATTAAATCGGCAAAGTATTTCCTGAGATTAGCGCGTTCAAGCGAACAAAAAAACTCTTCAGCTTTATATATTAGTATAGATAGATTGTATGTATATTAATGCCTCAGAATTACTATCATAAAGAAGAAAAGTCACTTTTGCTTATTAAATTACCATTAGTATTACTGTAATGTTTCATCTAAATCCATATAGTACTTTTAGCGTGAAAGAGTTACAAACTTCCATACATCTATCCCCACAAACTTTCGCATTTATGATATTAACTACTAACTTTTATAAAAGTAGCAAGTCAGAATATTAATCATAAATATCAATTAGTAAATATCTAGCAAACAATAACACCTAATCTTCATTGGAACTGGTCCTCGCAGATCTAATGACAAGCTCCGGAGATGACCGCAGTACTAAGACTAATCAAACTAATTTAGAACAAACCAGGACCGGTCTCAGTTAGCTAAACCGGCAGTGCATCTCGACAATAAACTACTTGTAATCTGCGCAATTCCTTCTAAACTCTGCAATATTAAATAAATCATTTTATATGTTTTACAACTTATTTGTACTGTCAAATATAGATTGCCATGTTGGCCTAGTGGCAAGTGGTCCTGGCTATTGAATTAGAGGTTGTGGGTTCCGTTCTCAAGAAGGACTTAGTTTTTTTTCCGGGTATAATTAACCACTATCTTCTCAGTAGTTATCACAGTACAAGTTTGGCGGCTGAACTGATAAGGAATGAGAGAGAGGCACGTCAATAGAGTTCTATAACTGTTACGAATGAGGAACTTAAATATATACAATAAAACTATTAGTTTCTAATAAACTAAACCTTTGTCCTTTGAGCGCTATAAAATGAGAATAAAACTGACAAAGGTGGTTGGCGATCGGAGATAAAGCAACTGGTTACATAACCATCGTTGCTTTCTTCCGCGACCGTCTCTTGTCAGAGAGAGACGTCGAATGGCGTGCGAGCCCCGCCCAACGACTGCACTCAGGGTTGTACCACACCGCAATACGAATTGCATCAATTTAATAGGGACTTATTTTTTCCTATCTAATTACTAATTCCCTCAGTATTTCTTTTCGGAAAACAGGTAGCCTTTGTAACTGTATGTGTAGGCTGTATATTACATGTGTATTACACATTATATAGTCTGTTTGTTCTCAACGTTAATAAGTAACAAACTTCCAACCGTGTCTTTTTTTTCGTTGGGTTATTTATTTCAAACCTCAATCAATCTGTTTGATTCTAAACTAAGCAAAGCATGTGGTATGAAAACAAGACTGATGATAAATATACTTATATTATGTATATATTATTTTATTAGAGATAAATTACACCCAAACACGGAACAAATCTTCATGCTCATCATTGTCCTCATTAAGAACCGAAACCACGGCCTGGCTCAGTATTCACTAGCCACTAGATCAACATATCCATCGAATTAAAATAAAAAAGTTTTCTTTAGCTATCGTCCCATTTTAACAAGTGATAAAAAATATATTTTTCCAGCTTTTCCTGTGTCGTAAATTTTATGTAATTATTAATGTGTCGGGAGCATTTTCATTCTTTATTTTTTGATGAAAGCTATTTATTCTATATATTTCTCTGTATCTCTTGCACCGTGTTTGTGAAACTTCATGATAGTGTTTTGTTTATACTCCATCACAAATATACGAAGATACAAATATTCTTGACTTGAGTTAACTTTGAATGCCTCGGTGGCGCAGTGGTACCGTGTGCGACTGCTGAACTTGAGGTCTCAGGTTGTAAGATCTACAAATATTTGTCTTTTCCTACGGCTAAGCTTGTTATGTACAATAATTTTAAAGTAATTTCAAAGGAAAGTAGATATACTAAGAATAGACTGGTATCAAATTTCCTGAATAATTTGAAATTCAATGGTGTGTTCTAGTAACTAATGTAATGTCAGTAGTAATTATAAAGACCTCAAAACTTTTAGAGGTCCTTTCGAATTAGATGCCTATGTTTTACTTGTTAAGTCCACAAGTGGACTGAAGTGTTAAAATTTTAACAAAATAAAAAACTGGATGCTATCATCAGATCTTAGTGTCCGTATTTTGGTACCACCGTTGGGATATCCCCTTTCCATTAAAAAAAGAAATATCAAAATTGGTTCATAAACGCGAAGTAATCCGCGAAAACACATAAATAATATATAAATATACGGTCGAATTGAGAACCTCCTCCTTTTTTGCAGTCGATAAAAAGTCTGTTGATGTGATGATAATGTGGACTTTTAAAGCTATTTGTAACCGTTTCAGTAACACAAATAAAGGTTATTTTTATTTATTTTGTGTGTGTAAAAGCTGCCAAAATAACAATACTCTGCCTGGTGGAAAAAATGAGCAGAATTCAAGAGTGGTGGTCACCATCCTTATGGCAAATGTGGACAATGCATGCTGTGACCCACACTATAGCTACCTAGTAAGATGCTTTTTCATGCCCTGCTCAAAGAGGAGTTTTCTGCAGGGAAGAGGGGGAGGAAGAATTAAAGAGGACAACGAACCAGCGCTGGTAGTCACGTACCCCGATGAACTGTTTGTTTTTGCCTCTATTCCATAAAATATGAATTCCAACTATACCAAATTTTACATTACTTTGTACGAGATTTTTTTTCAAAAAATCGTACTAAAGCTTCTGCTCTTTCTCTTAATATGTCCATAGCCTATCCAACTATCAACGAGGGCATACATTTAAATTGATAACACAACTCAAGCTAACACAATTATTTGGTTCGTATTACGTTATTACACCTTTGTAAACTTCATGGGATGGATACTAAACTATCGGGAACCTTGTACTAATTGAATAGCAAATTCCCCCCCGTCTACGCTGTGTTAGCAGAGTCAAATACACTGTAAACACTGCTTGATTTTAACATAGCGTCTTATAGAACCAAACGAAGCATAGTTTTGCGTCATGGATTCTGCAACATTAGAAAATACGACAATAATGTTAGGTACGGTTTGTAGATTCAATAGTTAGCGCTCCTCACTGCTAAGAATGAGATCTCGGGTTCAATTCTCACTGAAGCCAAATGTTTGTCAATGTCTCTGAATAGTAAAAAAAATCTTAATTATAGTTCATAAAATATAACTTTAAACAAGCCATTTTATTTTGTATCACCTATATTTTCTTTTTTAATGCACCAGTTTTATCTAAAAAGAATAGCAATCACTACATAGTATAAAACAAAGTCGCTTTTTCTTTCCCTATATCCCTTTGTTTGCTTAAATCTTTAAAACTACGCAACGGATTTTGATGCGGGTTTCTTTAACAGATAGAGTGATTCAAGAGGAAGGTTTTTATGTATAATAAATGCATAATATAGTATGGGAACACTGTTAATTTTCGAGGTTTCTAATGTGATGTAGCAACTAAACACATTTTTTTGCGCTTACATTGCAAACGCTGGTTGCACCCTACGAGATAGATCAAATTAATGTACTACAGTATTGTACACCTTAAAAAGTACTATAAAAAAGTCCGCGACGGTATATGTCTATCTCTTAGGGATAACCCACAACAACCATTTTTTATTCCTTTCTTTTTACGAGAAATAATGGCTTATTTACGAAGTGATTTTAAGCAATAAAGAATGAATCTTTATACAATTAAGTAAATTAAATACATTGTGCATTTAATATAGATCAAAAAGGGCCTTTTTAGTATCTAATTTAAATGAATATATTCGAAGATATTACAGATTTAAAATGCACGAATCGTGTCGTCGGCGGAGGCATCTAAAATCCACCCTGGCGAAGCTGGGGCGGGTCGCTAGTTATATTATAAATATAAAAAACCGGCCAAGTGCGAATCGGACTCGGCCATGACGGGTTCCGAAGCAGCAAGTAACTTATTATAAAAGTTCTTATAATTCGTTGTAGCTTTGATCGATGTTTTAATACTAGTGTATTTTTTTGTGCAGTTTACGATTTATGACGTATTAAAAAAAACTACTTACTAGATCTCGTTCAAACCAATTTTCGGTGGAAGTTTGCATGGTAATGTACATCATATATTTTTTTTAGTTTTATCATTCTCTTATTTTAGAAGTTACAGGAGGGAACTCACTTTTTACCACTTTGGAAGTGTCTCTCGCGCACACTATTCAGTTTAGAAAAAAAAAAAATTAGAAACCTCAATATCATTTAGAGACCTATAGATACCCGTAAACGTATGGGTTAGAAGAAAAAAAAAAGAGTTTCAGTTCTAAGTATGGAGATCCCCAAAATGTATTTTTTTTTTTGTGTGAAAATCTTAATTCGGTTCACAGAATACATCTACTTACCAAGTTTCAACAGAATAGTTCTTATAGTTTTGGAAAAAAGTGGCTGTGACATACGGACAGACAGACGGACGGACAGACAGACAGACATGACGAATCTATAAGGGGTTCGTTTTTTGCCTTTGGCACGGAACCCTAAAAAGCATCTAAAATGTACCTCGGTAAGTTCTAAACAACATTAGTGACCACTGTACGATAGTATGGTTATTTCTACTTACCCCGTTTAAATTGATATATTATTATCGACAGTTGTAGAGATAACCGTACATAAATCAGTATAGGTTAGAATTGCATAGTAAACAATATAAACTTTGTAATATGCTGACGTAAATAATATAAATGTAAATAATGCTGGTTATTCTGTCATACAGGTTCTACCAAGTACGTAACCAATCTCTCACACAGATCTTTTGTTTCTAGAATGTTTTGTGAATGTTTTGATATAACTGATTTATTTTTGTGTAAGAAGAAATAAATGATTTTTATTGTGATTTCATTATTATTAATGTCTTTTGCCCACCATCAGCTGTCATCTATGTTAATCTAAAAAAAATAATTGCTGTTCGTTTGTCTCGCTAAAACTCGAGAATGGCTATATCAATTTGACTAATTTTGATTTAAAAAAATTGTGGAAGCTCAGGGTAGGTTTAAACGGTGCGAAACAGGAATAATTAGTGACGGAAAATAATAAAAACGTCAGTTTCATTTTCCAACACAAACTGTTCCTAGGATGAACATTTGATGTCCTTTGTCTTTTAGAAATAAAAAATGACATTTGGCTGTCAAATATTTATAGGTGTGTATATAAATTTGTCTCCACATTTGCACAAATATAAAGGTATGTAGGTGATACGTAGTTCACCGGGTCGTCTAGTTATATTTTAAAATTAATAGTCCTTAAATGACAGTCACAAGTTTGAACTGTATATTACGTAAGTGGGACTGTATTTATAGTGGAAAAAATATGGACATCTGGTACGCTTCTGTATACTCATTTAGACGTAAGTGGTAACACTACTATGAAACAGAAAATATGAGAAGTCGAAGTATTGACAACCCTAACTGAATATTCATTCTTTAGTTCTTTCACTTTCTATATTTGAAGTCTTGAACCTAAGGAAACAAGATTAAAAAGTAAGTGTGTGTTAAGTGTCATGAGAATAATTTGTAATAAATTAATTAACTTTCTGTGTACAACATTGATTAAACTCAGATTAGATTATTCTATAGTGAAAGGTCATTAGCTGGAGACAACGCAATATTACTCTTTGTTCAAGATTGTACTTAAAACGTTCCTTACATGATTGTCTACGTGTTGGATTACCAATATTAACCTCCTTGTTCGAATTTCAAACGAATTTTTGACTGCACTGATGGTGTAGTAATTGTTTTCGTCCGTCACATGGGAATAACACTGTCTGGGGACTATTTCTCTTTTTATGTATGGCCCTGCCAAAATTACTCTACTCTGCCTGATGGAAAGCATAAGCAGAATCCAGAGTGGTGGTCACCATACTCATTACGAATGCAGACAATGCGGCCGCTTATAGTGATGCTTCTGCATCATTGAGCCTGCAGTCTCGCACTCACCAACAAAACACGACAGCTCGACCGCTGTCATTTTATGTTGATCTTCTGTGCGAGGTTAGTACCGCCGACGGCCCGTTCGTGCTGAAATCAGCGTGGCTCTACTATCTCTAATTAATACGTGAAACAAAAACTTTGTACCCCTTTTTACGAAAATTAAGCGAACGGATGAGTATGACATTTGGCACAGTAAAAGTAAAAGTTTCTAGATCGATTTATAGCCCTCGAAACCTCCTGCATACTTAATTTCATGAAAATCGTTGAAGCCGATACCGTGATTCAAAATACCTATATCTATATCCTCATTAAAAAAGAATTATGATCGAATTTCGACTACTAGGCGACTACCAGTACTAATTATTGTTTTGAGTTCAAGTGCTTTTTGTGTCCTTTTCATTAATATTAATAAAGTAGTTGTATTTTTTTAAAGGAATCTTGAGAATATTATTATGGGTGAGCCATACTTCAGTATACATGGGTATGACATGACCGATGTGAAATCATGGGCATGGCCTACAAACTCAACCGGCCCCAAACTGTTTTTCTTCGTGTGTATAAGGAGAGGTCTCAAAAAGTGACAACGCACACGTTACTCTTGAGTGACAGGTCGCAGTCACTTATCAGGTGACATGTTTGTTCGTTTGCCACAATATCATGAAAAAAAAATGCTAGGTGCACCCTAATGATTTTGGGGTAAAAGTGTTTAGGGATAACGTAGCCGTAATCGGTTTTTACATATAAAATTAAACATGTCTGGAGTTGCAAATATACAGTTTCTAATATTTTTGCCATCCCTAGCAATTTTCCAAAGCAATGATTGCAGTTCAACAAACTGCGCACGAGTCGATCGTTGAACCTGCACTAACCGTTAGCGTGTCCCTCTCGCACGCGCCTCATCCTCGCCCACTGTCTCTTTCTCCGGTGCAATATACCTTTCTCGATAGTAACCATTGAAGGTATTGTTTTGTGGGAAACAGACTCTCTGGCTATCACTATGCAATGTACGTGGTATATAAACCAAGCAATAATCAAAGTTACGTCGTCCGTTCTCTTTACTTTCATGTATTAAACATAGTTAGCAAAATATTCAATTGTTTTTATTGCAAACGTTTAACCGGAGCGAACTTTTCCTGTTAGCTTATGCCGATAGTTTTTATTTATGAACTCGCTCGCTAACTAGATGTTCAATAAAGGGTTGATTGTAATCGATTATAAATTATTGGCAACCTCACACGAGTTAGAACATTATATGTGATATAATGCTCTAACTCGTGTGAGGTTGCCAATAATTTCTCGATCATTAATGTGTTAATGATCGAGAAATATTTATGGCATTGACAGTTTCAATGTGAAAGAAAATATAAAAGAGCTTCAAGTTTAGGTAAACACTGTAAAATTATGAGGGTTAAAAAATGGGAAGAATTTTACTTATTAGTGTAGTTCTACATAAAACAAAATGTAATTTAATATGATGCTTTGAAAATCAAAACAATAGGCAATGGATATAACATAAACAAGTAGATGAAATTAAATGCTAAGTCATAAACAAAAGCTACTAGGAAGAGCCTGAGCCCCTCACTGAGCCTTTGATTTGAAAACTAATAAGATTTCCCCGTAATGCTTTGTAAGTTCACTTATAATATCTTTCGACTCAAGTCCTTTCCTAGCCTTATTAAAATATACCTTTGCATAAAAAAACTGCCTACGCCCTCCCCTATCAGCTACATACCCGAATAGGTATAGCTGAATGCTGCTGACGTTCTACATTTTTTGAATAGATAAATGGTAAGACTGCCTAGTTGGTCCAGTGGTTAGTGTAAGCGACTGCAGATCAAGAGGTCTCGGGTTCGATTCCCGGGTCGGACTGCTGTTAGATTTTTCTTAAAAGAAATTCTAAATAGCAGCCTAGAGTATGGAAGATGGCTGTGTTTCCCGCCCGTGCCTCGGAGAGCACGTTAACCGTCGGTCCCGGTTGTCATGAACATCTATGGCAACTGTTATTAGTCCTCTGCTTGAATTAAACTTCTCTTAAGAAGGAGTTTTTGGGCTAATATACCACGTTGGCTAGACGTGTTGGCAAGATTGATCCAGCTAGATTTTTCATAATATTAAATTCAAAATTTAAAAAACCCCCATCTCAAGCACTTAATCGAGTAATCATACGCCAATGATATTTTTGCAGGCATTCTGTTATTCTTCCCCACTTTCACCCCCATAACTTTTAAACGGCTCAACCGATTTTCATGAAACATGTCTACATGTCTACAAAAAAAAACTAAATTGAAATCGCTTCATTCGTTCGGAAGCTACGGCTACGGTGCCACAGACAGACAGACAGACAGATACGTCAAACTTATAACACCCCTCTTTTTGCGTCGGGGGTTAAAAATGGAAATAATGACTCAGAAATCTTTGTATTATTTTTTCAATCATCTAAAGAATATCTTATCACATTTTTTTTTTAAATATATTGACACTGACATTAGCATCTTAATGAAATATGACACTTAAAGATTTAAATATCTAAATTGAAGTATGTAGTCACATTATTATTCATACAATAATATAAAAAGTCGCTCAGCAGTAGAATATTTGCGCTACAGCATACAACGTCACATTGAACTTGTTTAGAACATATTATTGCATATTTTAATTAGTAAACACTAAAGTTAATTTTAATTTTATTCTAAGAAGCTACGGTCTGTTTGTCGTCGGGTCTTATGATTTTAGGCTAAGTTTGTTATAAAAAATAATGTAAAATACAAAATAAAATTTAAAACACTTTTAGTTCTTACTAGCAACCTACCCAGGCTTCGCACGGGTTTATTACGGCAAATATAATATAGCCTATGGTTTTCTGAGTTGGGCTGCTTAATTTTTTTCGCCGTATTCAACAAATATCTTTATATATTAGCCAATAAACCTAGTCAAAAGTTTAACAAATTACATACGAAAAACTGCCTCAAGAATCAGTCTATCTATTAGTGAAAACAGCATAAATATCCGTGCAGAAGCTTTTGAGTTTATCGCGAATAGACAGACAGACGCGGCGGAGGACTTTGTTTTATAATATGTAGTGATCTACCATAAAAATGACATGAGGGCCTAGCGGGTACTGACCCTAACTGCTATGCCAGAAATTGCAGGTTCGATTTCGACCCTCGACCTGTTATGCTTATTTTAGTGCTATACACTATTATTGACTTGTCGAACCTTTTTAACCGACTTCAAAAAAGAAGGAGGTTATCATTTCAATTATTATAGGATAATAAATACCATTTATGTCATTTTTGCAGACGTTTTTGATATTGAACTACAAAAGAATTTGTCAGTTAGAGCCTCAAATCAAATAAAAAAGGTAGATAACGCACGGCCTTGTTCTTACTGAAGCAAAAAAAGTAGCGTAGTTCCAAGTTAACACACGCGTAAACACACTAAGAAACTACGCTACTTTTCGTCGGTATCGTACAAGTTGTCGATACTTGTACGATACTGACGAAAATAGTAGAAAATAGTTTATAGCATAGTTTAGTGCGTTAACGCGTGTGTTTACTTGAAACTAAGCTACTTTTTTTGCTTCAACAAGAACAAGGCCGTGCGTAATCTACCTTTTTTTATTTGATCTGAGGTTAGAGCTTAAACACAGCTTAGACATGAGAAGCGTGCCGACATTCGGGTAAGTAACCCGAATGTCGGCACGCTTCTCATGTCTTAAGAAAAGTATGCAACACATTTACTTACAAGCTAGATGAGCCCCGCGGTGTTACTCGCGTTTGTTGTTGTTCCTTTACAACAGCAACCGCGGGTAACGCCGCGGGGAAAAGTTAGTCTAAAAGAAGTTGCGTAAGTTACTCCTTATATCATCAGTTATCTGCCAGTGAAAGTACCGTTAAAATCAGTCCATTTTAGAGATTAGCCGGAACAAATAAACAGACAGAGAAAAATTACAACAATTTATTTATTTTTATTTTAGTAAAGTATATACATTTTAAAATTTCTCCACCACCTTAAGGTTAATAATAATAATAATAAATATTTTTGGACATTTAACACACAACGCCATCTAGTCCCAAGCTAAGCAGAGCTTGTGTTATGGGTACTAGACAACTGATATAAATACTTATATACTTATTTTTTTGTAAATACATACATATTATACATAGAAAACACCCCAACTCCGAAACAAATATTTGCAGATTATACAAACATTTGGTCCGACCCGGGCATCGAACCCGAGACCTCAAGCACAACAGTCGCATACGCTACCACTGCGCCACAGAGGCAGGTACCTTAAGGTTGACTGGTAGAGAATGCCTTGGGCATTAAGTCCGCCGATGTAAAAAGTGCATAAAGTTTATAATATATAAATAAATAAATTTGGGGAATAATAAAGGCTAGGAAATGATGATGATATACTTTTATAAGTATTTAGTGAAAAGCTGTTAATTTGAAATTACAAACACTTCAATTATGTTTATTTGTATAAATTTACCTTACGTGCGACTGAAGCTCTCGATCGATTATTGTGAAATGTGTATATACATATTTAATTTCCGTCATAACTTCCTTTTATCAAAGAGTGACGCGTCTTGTCGCGACAGTGCCCCGTAAGTTGGGGGGGATTTAAAATATGGTGCACGTATGGATACAAAATAGGATATAGAACCAAAAGCTTAGCTTTGTAAATTCACGTCACTTGAGATAGACTTGACAGATTAAACACAGGGCAAAGGCTTTTTAAATCTTAGTCAATGAAAATGGTAATCCTTTGCAGGATAATTACTTCCTTCAATATCATGAAAAATCTATCTATACTTATAATAAAAATGTAACAGGTCCAATTCTGTACATTAATGAAGCCAAAACTGTAATTTTTTTCATTTTTGTCTGTCTGTCTGTCCGTCTGTCTGTATCGTGGCCGCGCATCACGCCGAAACTACTGAATAGATTCAAATGAAATATGGCATGATTTGAGTTCATACTACGAGGTAGGATATAGGATACTTTTTATCCCGATATTCAGCACGGTTTCCTGGGGGGGAGGGGATGAAAGTCAAAATATGTACATAGTTGTAATTCAATAACACATGGTCCGATTTCATTCATTCTTTTTTTGTTGGAAAGAAAAAAAATAAAAGATAACGGAAAAAGTCTTTTTTTTCTGTCCACGACTGTACACTGCCTGTGGGAAGCTGAGACAGATATGTAAATATGGCGGTACGTAGTTCGCCGGGTCAGCTAGTATAATAATATATTGAGTCCTAAAGTAAACGTGCAAAGTGAATGAGTAATTAAAAATTATTACATTCATTCCCGTAAGGCCGATGTTAAAGATATAGACAATTTGAAAATTGATAATGTGCGTGTCTATGTTCCTACCTTTAACTTATGACTAATGGGATCATTGTTTACAATAAGTTCAAAACTAGTATTTATTTAAAAAATAATTGTTGTCTATTGCAAGTCACAGAATTTATGTTGAATATAATACAATAAATATAATATAACAGTGGCGAAATACTAATTACAAATAAGTAACATATGTATAAACAATTTAAAAGTAAATAAAATGAGGTCTTGTTAAAACGAAATTATTATTTTTCTTATATTTGATTGAACCCTCCACAAGAATTTAGTAATATATGTATATGTATGTAAATTTATTAGTTTTCTTACCATAGTCCAGATTTCTAAAGACTGCTATCAGGCTGCAGCGGTATATTAAATGCATGAAATTACATTCAAGCACATACGTTCAGCGCGACAAATAAGCTCGCATGCAAAAGATTTCGTGCATTTTCCGCGCACAAGCATACGGCAATATTATATCCTTACATTTATTTCACAAGTACTCCACCGCGTCTATTCAGATTGTAATATTTACTCAACTTTGCATACTTGTGAAAAATGTTAGCAGGCTTCAGCGTCGCGTCGTCGTTTGAATGACCGCAAATGTTGAAATGGATATGTCTTCCATTCCTATGGTTGTGAAGACACAAAGACTACGAAATTGAATGTTAAATTTACACATAAGGTAAGAATTTTCATATACAATCGTGGTAGACTATAGTAACCAGACTGATAAACATAATCGTATATTTCTAAATACATACATAGTATAGTTATAATCACCACAAAATTATTTGTCGTGGTTAGTATTCAATTACCACTCAATACAGAGCACCTAGGTTAACGGTTGTGTACGAAAAAGAGAACAAAAATTTAACAAAGAAACAACTTTACTACAAAATATCTTGTTTACTGTTCTTTTATGGATTATTCGCACTGATTAGTAAGTTATCGATTCCAAGAAAGGATATTTTTGTGATAAATACGAGCATTTGTTCTTTGTCTATATGTTACTTTGTATTTATGAAACATAGAGGAATGTATATCAGGAGTACCTATGGTTTTCATAGTTAAAGGATTTGCCTAGTTCGAGATCAAACGCCTGTGTGTCAGTCACACTCAGGCGTCTGATCCCAAATTAGCTTGCTCTTTGTAAGTGACTTAAAATTCAACATCATAACCGTAAGCACACTAATTCAGACTACAAATTATTCAGGATTAATTGGACTTACATTATCACTATATCTTTACTAGGAAGACTTCACAGAACGGAACGAGATGCAAACATAAATTAGCTCGCATAGGACTGCGGGCAAATCATTGCCTTATTATTACCAAGCGAAACGAGTGTAGTGACTTCGATTCTCTTATAATAGGAATGTGAATGTCGGTGTTCTTTGTGTTGGTCGTTTCAATGTTCACAAACAGAAAGTATTTTAAGTTTCCAGGGAAAAATAAATATGTTTTATTTTTCGCCAAGAAGAAAATGGCTGACAACGGAGGGCGGGCTGCCCAAGACCGGGATGTATAGCTTTTTTGGGTGAGGCTTCCTTTCAGCAATGGACGGCAGTATAACTATTATGACTGAAAAACTGAATCTCATCCAGATGTGTTTAAAAGTCTGAAAGATTTATTTGACCCCAAAACGTTGATTCGACCGTTTTTTTTATTAGAATTTATAAAAATTACAACACCTGAACTGGGTAACTTTTGATCCTAATACTACATACAAGATGCACTTATTACAGGAACCGTAAGCACAATTTGGAAAAACAAAATGGAATTGGTCTATATTGACAAACCCGTAGCGGTGAGCGACAAAACTTGTAGGTATGAAATGAAATTATTTGTTTTGCAATTAGGTTACAAGCACACTTTTGCCTATTAAACTTTTTTGGGCACATGAGTTCGGCCTTACCTAACTGGACTAGTCCTGAGCAGAAAGGACGCAACAAACTCAGGGATTATCAATTTCAGTAACAATTATCTGGGGGCACCGTCGTGCCCCCGCCAAGACGAGCCAAGCGGAGCGCAAGGGCACTACCTACCTTTTCTCGACGTGTTTCGTCGTTTCTTTGAACCCTCATAACTTTGGTTCCCGATATACCAGATCATTCAAATTCTCAGGATATGATGTTACCAATAGACTAATGAAACATACAAAGTTTCAATTGCATAGCTCTGATACTTTAGATTTTATTGATACCTAAAAAACACCGATTTCGTCACTGACACACTGATGATCATCAAAACTGTTAAGGTACTTCCTGAAGTGCTAGAAAGCTAAAATTTCGTATGTAAACTAGGTTTAGTACACAAACAACAGAAAAATTTATAAACCTATTACTTTTTCCTCCCAACCCCCAAATTTGGGGGGTGGAAGTTTGTATGAGACTTTCACAAATGTTTATGGTAGAGTTTTTATTTTTGGACTTTTTCGAAAGAAGAAAGAAGATGTACAAGAAATACAGCCCAAAATAGAAAAAAACTGCCTCAAGCAACTTACAAAAGGAAATGAAATCCCACCAAAAACATTTTCATGTAAAATGTTGCCAAGACGACTGCATATGGCTTACCCTGTGAAAAAGATATCAGATCTCATGTAGAGCCAAGGTTCCGAATCTACACGCCCTAACTCTACCAATCCTAACTTCGTAAACTCTACATCTCAGTAAAAATGTATGGCTTGGCTGTTTCGTTACTTCAGAAACGAAATATTCGTATAACACATCTAGATATTTGCAAACACAAAAGGCGTTCGTTTCCCCTTCGTGATGGTATGGTAGCGAAACGGCGAAGCCAAACATTTTTACTGAGATGTAGAGTTTACGAAGTTAGGATTGGTAGAGTTAGGGCGTGTAGATTCGGAACCTTGGCTCTATATGAGATCTGATATATTTTTCACAGGGTAAGCCATATGCAGTCGTCTTGGCAACATTTTACATGAAAATGTTTTTGGTGGGATTATAATTATGTAAGAAAAAAATATTGTAAAAACTATTATTGAAGGTGAATTTGTATCAAATTATAAATTAACTAGCTGACCCGGCGAACTTCGTACAGCCATATTTACGTATCTGTCTCAGCTTCCCACAGGCAGTGTACAGTCGCGGACAAAAAAAAGACTTTTCCCGTTATCTTTTATTTTTTTTCTGTCTAGTAAAAAAAGAATGAAAGAAATCGTACTATGTGTAATTGAATTACAACTAAGTACATATTATGACTTTCCATCCCCTCTCTCCAAGAAACCGTGCTGAATTTCGGGATAAAAAGTATCCCATGTCCTACCTCGTACTATGAACTCAAATCATGCCAAATTTCATTTGAATCCATTCAGTAGTTTCAGCGTGATGCGCGGCCAAGATACAGACAGACAGACAGCCAAAAATGTAAAAATACAGTTCTGGCTTCAGTATCGATTATAGAGAGCCCTCCAAAAAAAAAATTCAAAATATCTTTAATGTACAGATTTGGACCTGTTACATTTTTATTATAAGTATAGATAGATAATCGTCGCGGTGTCGCGTCAAACAAAAATTAATGAACATTGAAAATAAAGAGCATGTGTTAAACTAGCAGCTCAATCCCATTCGGTTTTATCATTAAGATATTCCTATAGAATAATAGGTAATCTTTTGTTGTTACATAGTTATATTAAATAATGAAACCAATACAAAATATGCAGCTTCATAATTAAGAATGGAGTGTTGTTTGTATTGAATCATAAAGTATTGCAATATTGAATTGTATTGAATCTTGAAATGAGCCATAGCATTGATGTTAATGCATTGCTGTAGTAACAAAGGTGGACCGGGATAGTTGGCACTCTTTTGGAGAGAGCTCTGTTCAGCAGTAAACCGCGATAGGAAAGTATCAAAACCTGTTGAAGTCGGCTGTCAAGACTGGATCGGTACTATGGCTGCATAGAAAATAATATAAAATAAGTTAGTTTACTTGGAAATATATATCTCTATACTAAGTACTGTCAGGTGACGCATCTGTTCATTTATCACTAACAGAAGTAAACAAGACGCCATTTTTAAATGAAAGTTGTGACTGAACTATATAAGAATGTGGATTTTTCTTCTGTTGATTAATTTATTGCTAGTTCATGGGTTTTTTAAGTCATTTAAGACTTAGGTTTTAACTAAATAAAGATAAATATGGCACACTCTTCGTAGGAATATGACATACTTAAAAAAAGTCTAAGGTAAATGGAGAAAAATGGAAAAGGAGAGGTGAATATGGAGACTGACAAAGGTAATGTTTCGAGTTATGGTTTAACGATAAAGGACAACAGAACTATGTGTGATCTGTGTGTAATCGTAATTGACATTTCAAACGACTATAAAGTTTCTCAATTACAATGTGTTAGGTGCAGTATTGCACCTCGTTGTAGGTGAGGCAATTGTCCCGTAAAGTTTATTATGAACAAACTTTATACACAGTAAAGCTATGCAGTTACTACTAGCGCCACCTAGTTGGAAAGTGACGAACGACATACTGACATTGTTGCATTGCTTATTACATGAACCATCTTCCAAGCCTTTATTATTCCCAAGATTTGGGGTCGGCTACTAGTTCAACCGGTTTTACCTGAATATCAGTGTTTACACGGAGCGACTGGCATCGGACCTTCGCAACCCTGAGGGTGAATTGAACTCGAAGGTTTAACTAGTTGTCAGTATATTTGAGGGCACTGACTTCCCAATAAGGATTGCCATAGATGTTCATGACAACCGGGACCGACGGCTTAACGTGCTCTCCGAGGCACGGGCGGGTAACACCGACATCTTCCATACTCCGGGCTGCTATTAAGAATTTTTTGTAAGAAAAATTAACCCAACAGAGACCTCTTGATCTTCAGTCGCTTACGCTAAACACTAGACCATGCTTATTACATGAACGTTACTACTAAATTTCCTTACGTTAATTGATTATGTTTAGGTGACATTGTTCTTACGTTCAATATTATTACGTCCTTCATAAACAAACCTGTATATACGATACCTAAAGTATATGAAGGTGCTAATCCTCTAATAGGTCTTGTTTTCTTAGTATATTAGATGGTGTTTATTTAAATATGGGCCTGCCAAAATGACTCTACTCTGCCTGATGGAAAGCATAAGCACAATCCAAAGGTAGTGGTCATATATAGTTATAAATATTACGTAATAAATACCTACATATCTACTAATTTTTGGTTATTCGGTTTTAAAAGAAATGAACAGACTAAAATTTAAAAAAAATATTGTTCTTCTTATAATACCTACCACAAGCTATTGAACTACGAGTATCACTAATAGTTTGAATCCACGAGGAGTGTGTATTGACCATTCTTGAACATGATAACGACAGCGCCCCTTGCGGAAGCTATGGCATCGGCTTACTAATATCTTGTATTTAGCCATTAAGCCACACTATATAAATAAAATAAATATAAATATAAATATTTCGGACATCTAACACACAACGCCATCTAGTCCCAAGCTAAGCAGAGCTTGTGTTATGGGTACTAGACAACTGATACAAATACATATATACCTTTTTTTTTGTAAATACATACATATTATACATAGAAAACACCCAAACTCCGAAACAAATATTTGTAGATCATACAAACATTTGGTCCGACCCGGGAATCGAACCCGAGACCTCATGATCAGCAGTCACACACGCCAACCGCGAGACCAACGAGGCGGTTGATAATATTTATATTACGATATCGAGAATATTCAGAACACAAAAAACGGGATTAATTTCACAAAAACTAGGCAGGAATTACCATTCTATTGTCCTGTCCTGGTTGAAAGATAGCTTTTTGGATTTTGATATATTAAACATTTACCCGACTCGACTGTACCTGAAGGAGGTATTAATCTGTCCGTACATGGAGGACGGAGACGTGTATATTTCACGCAAAAACTACTGGACAGATTTGGATGAAACTTTACAGTAATGTAGCTTATACATCAGAATAACACATAGGCTACTATTTGCAGCGATAACCGACATACACGCGGGCGGAGCCGCGGGTAACAGCTAGTTGCTAAATAAAAATAACAATGATTTTAAATTGATTCTGCAACGAAATACATGTGATTCCAGAGAAAAAAAGAATGTAATTATTTCGTATCCACGTGATGATAGATTAAAAATACAGAGTCACCCTTACTCATTAAATTGGTGTCGTAAGAAGCGATTAAAGTACAAACTACGCACTGCAAGGAGAAGGAAAACTACGCTCGCCAGACGGGCTTGTTTCAAGTTTTCTTTCTTTCTGCAGTGATATTGTCCTACGTTTGTCCCTTTGGCTGGGCGCACACCGAAACGGTCTTCGACAAGACAGTTTTCGACTGTTGTCTTGTGCTGACGCAAACCGCATGAAACCGAACAAACGGTCGAAGAGGGAGAAGGGACGATTTGATTCTGGTAATGTTACGTCTTTAAAGAGTGTTTGTTTACTTTTTTATTTATTTATTTAAACTTCGTCGGAGACTGTCTGTCTGAAACGGCCTTGGTGTGCAACGGTCCCACCTAACACTACGCTTTTTACGGCAACCTAGGCGAGCCTCGCTAAACCGTCTCGTCGGAGACTATCTGTCGACTCTGGTGTGCGCTCACTGTTAGTCGCCTCTTACGACACGCACGGGATGGATAGGGGTGGTGACATTCCGTATTCATAACCGACACCACACGGACTCACTCACGGAAATGTACAATGGCGGACATAATCTATTGTCGGACACATCCTACTCCTTAGCAAGAAGGAGGGTTTCACCTAATATAGGTACTACGTTAGCCAGACGGGCTACCAATTTAGTTTTTCTTTTTACTTTAAAATTCTTAACCAAAGTCTTAAACACCACTTAACGGTAGACTCTGGCCAATGAAGCTGTGAAATCTACAGAATGCTTAATTCAATAGATAAACAAACAATATAAAATGACACGTATAGTATAGATTGCCAACCTTTCGACTGCCTCTACTTTGTTATTGATATTTGCTTGTTTGTATGCTTGTCGTCTATTTATATTCTATGGTATTTGTGTAGGAGTTTAGTTCGGGGATCGTCATTTGGTATTTTATTGTTTTTTTGATTTGCTGCAGCTTTTTTTACTTCCGTTTATTGCTTTATTAAATGTTTAGTTAGGTATTTATTTTCAAGTGAAACTTCTCTTGTAAATACATAGTTAGTTAGTAGTTATTTGTTAATACCGAACGAAATAACTTCGTCTAAAATAATATTCGAATACTAACTCAACCTCAAACGCACATTATGAAACGATATCATTATTGATTAAGCAATTTACCGTTTAAGAGATTATTGATGCATCGATTGCATACCGATAAAATGTATTTACTATACTTTCACCATTACGTCACCGGAGATGAAATATTAGTACTTCTTAAATGTTAAGTGTTTGTAGCAGATTGATTTATAGCATCTTACACATCTGAAACCTGTATTGCAAATGATCTACTGAAATTAACTCGACTGTTACACATACACATGTACAACGAAAGTAAGCCTATACAATATCAACAACTTTTACAAGTAAATTTGACGAATTTTGTAGCACTACCTAAATAGTAGAATGAATCAGATTTAAATAAGTCATTCATTCATTATCAGCCCGTTAGCTACCAGCCCTCTTACGCAAGTCGTCTCGCCATCTGGCCAGTGGGCAACCCACACTACGTTTCCCAAGTATCTAGAGTATTCGGGTTTTAGAATACGAATACTCCAGCTTCTTTCATCAAGTAAATCCATTATATTATGTTCTTTGTCCGCGTGTCTGTCTGTTATCGCGGTAAAGAGTAGCAATGCCTTTCCTCAAGAGCCAAAGTATCTTCATGCCAACTTTCATTGAAATCGGTGCAGCGGTTTAGCCGCAAAAGCGTAACAGATAGGCAAACAGAGAGACTGAGTTACTGTCTATCTATGCTAAGTACTGTATTTTTTACCGACTTCTCAATTCGACCGTATATGTTCTTTTTTTCATGTGTGTTCGCGGATAACTTCGTTGTTTATGGGCCGATTTTGATGATTCTTTTTTCAATGGAAAGAGACCTGTTTCTTAGCGTTCCATGGTTTCACCGTGCGGGTGCCGGGTCCATCGCGTGATAGATGGGGGCAACACATGGGACTTCGACAGTGCCTGGGAATTGCGACCCAGGTTTAGGTTTAAGGAGCACTCCTCACGACGCGTCAACGCTCACCTCCACTGTCCGCCGTGTTGCCCCCTCTACCTAACCATATTTGAAATGAGCCTAGCAATGCCGCTTTGGATATTCGTTCAAGAAAAGAGCTTACTGAAGCTCTTGGCAATCCAAGGTCTTTAAGCAGGTTATAGAGGGATTTGGCTGGTATACCCCTCGCACCCACTTCCAAGGCATACAGCGCAACGACATAACCATTTTTAGTTATTTCGTTGGTTAAGTCAAAGTACTTGTTTCTTTTTAAAGCGTGGTCTTTAGGGATGTTCGTTTCCCACGGCACCGTGAGTTCTACTAGTACTACACGCTTAATTGACATTGCATAAAGAAATATGTCTGGTCTGGACGCCGAGGCACAGATATTCTCCGGTATTCTGTAGTGATTTTCATACGTGTCCACTAATAATGTCCAGTCACTGGCGGTATTTATAATTGAGTACGGCTTTTGTGTGAGTGAAGTCTTTTTTGTTGAGCCTTCCTTTACAAACGCGATGTTAGTTTTTATGTTTGTTGTTATTCCTTTTTTCGCTCTCGCCAGTGATAAACTCATAGCTTCGCGTATGATGTGTAATACCCTATCATGGCGACGTGAATAATGACCCCGGTCTAATAGCGCCTTACAACCTGTCAGTAAGTGCCTGGCTGTACCTATTGCCGCATTGCACATCGTACAAGCCTTTTCTGTAGCTTTTCCCCACCTTGCTAGGTTGCTTTGATCGGGGAGAGTTAATTGAAAGGCGTTGAGGTAGAATTTTAACAGGGCGGGTGACCAATCATATAAAAGTGTGCGCCATTTCAAAGCTGGTGGGATACCCCAACCAACCCCAACCAGATATCCCAACGGTGGTACCGTGATAAGGAAACTAAGATCTGATGATGGCATCCAAGAGAAATCGATTCGAGCCTTGAAGTCGGTTTTTGTTTTTGTTAAAATTTTATACTATGACATCTTGTTAACACATGTTTTATGCAAATAAACTTATCTTATCTTTTCGAATTTATAATATTATTTATTCTATGAATTATTAGGAACATTTTTTTTATTTGAACCCTTTAAAGATCGATTCCGGTCATGCTTAGTCTGAAGATGATATTTTTTTAATAGACACAGATTATTAATAAAATAATTAAGAATTACTGAATGCAGTAATGCCTTTGTATGCCTAATATCATGTCATTAATATGTACGGATACAATGCCTTGCTTGTGTAGGTGTATTTAAAGGTTATCTAAAACAAATTGAAAATAGTAACAAGAACTTCTTTTCAGGGCCTATCCACGAGTTGATGGTATGCTTAAGGATTAAAAACACGCGAGGGACTTTACATACATACTTGAAACCGTAACAAAGAACATCAAAACTCAGAACAATAATTTGTTGATGAATCAAAGTGTTGGACAATGAACCACTGCGATATCCGTACAGGCAGTCAATTAAATAGGTTGATTGAAAGAAGAAAGCCTAAATAAATGATGGAAAGATAATTATAATACTCGTATATAAATAAATATTTTCGGACAGCGCCATCTAGTCCCAAACTAAGCACAGCTTATTTTATGGATACTAGACAACTGATACAAATACATTCATACTTTTTTTTTGTAAATACATACGTGACATATGTACCCGGGTAAATATAGAAAACACCCAAACTCCGAAACAAACATTTACAGATCATGCAAACAATAAAACATTCAAAATTAGTAAAATAAATAATAATTATTAATGGGTAATAATAATAATTTATTATTTTTATTAAATAATTAAATATTTTTGAATGTTTACCAACAAATTTGGATTAGTGTTCTTAGGCATAGAGAAGTGTTAGCATTCCTACGTGAGTACATTGCTAATTTTGCACTTACTCTCTTTGAGTAAGCTTTTCTTCTTTGAACAAAGACGTCTTACGTAGTCTCGTAACCATAATGCGATGTATCATTTTTTTTTTATTTATATGTATTTCAATTTGACATAAAAGTTAAATATTGGATAAATTATTGTATTAAAGGTACCTATTTATTGTAAGCCCATGAAGAATAAAAAATGAATTTTGAAATAAAATGTACAATGTTGAACTTAATTCTGACATTCTCTGCCTGAGTCTACCGTTGAGTGGTGTTTAAGACTTTGGTTAATAATTTTAAGGTAAACAAGGAAAAATTAAATAGGTATTACATTTTTATTCAAACATTCTTCTATTACTTGCAATAGATAGCGTTTGAGATGGTCTCATTTTTTTCAACCCAAGTGCTTTGCTAACTAAACTAAACTTCTTTACGTATCTGTTTTCCCACAAAAAAAATGTAAGACTTTTGAACTATGTGATTGACTCTGATGATTGTGCCATTCTATTTATCTGTTCGGGCTTATATAGTTAAACACATTTTATTAACTACGAAAATAATTCTAAATCGTTTTATAGCGATTTCTTAATGCCGAGGAGAAGGCAAGCTGACATAGATTATAAAAATGAAGAAAAGTTACGACGAACTACCTACCGAGTGAACAAATCACTGATTGCCTGCAAGTGGCTGCAAGGCACAGATTATAAAAGTAATGGTAATTAAAAAGGTAAGTCGTGTGTGCTATTTTTGTAAAGAAGGTGGCAAATATTTTTGTAAGAAACGTCAGTTTTTTAGAACTCTAGTAGAGAGTAGCGTAGTTGCAGCAAAGAGCTACCAATATACCTATGTACCGTAATAGTTTAAAATAGGATCAATAAATATCACCTACACATAACGCGTCAATACGCGTTAGACGAAAATAACTGCACATTGTCATGAAAAGTAAAACGTCTGCCAAAACTAAAAGCTTCTTCGAAAATCCTATTAAGTTATGCAATGCACCCATTCGAGAGTAATGAGTGTCGTCAACTATAATAAAAGATGTCAAAACATTAACACTGGCACCTTAGTGAAGGTTATAAGTAAACAGAGGGTCTAGTGTGAGTTTTGAGTTGATATCGCGTCAGATAATCGTCTACGGCGAGCGTGTTTGGTGTTTCGATTAGTTAAGTAAGATTTCAGTGTGGGCCAATCACAACACCGAACGCGGTCACCGTGACGTCGAATACATTAAATAAACTCACACTAGGCCCTCTGTTTGGATCAGTAGTCAACCTACGCGGTAACCTTCCCGCCACGGTTGCCAGGCAACTGAGAAGTACACGCTGTGGTGCATCCACATGAACGTCTTTATCAATATCTTGCGGCGGTTGCATAACGTGTGCGGTCAATGACCGCGGCGGCAGCGCTTGGACCGCGAGGGCCACTGCTCTTCCATCCCTCCCTCACCGCCGCGCCGTGATCTCACACCATGTCGTCACCAACACGATGGGTAAGGTCGTGTCCAGATAAACGTCACGTCCGAATATTAGAATTGTTTTTGAAACATTTATAATGACAGGTTTTATGTTTTTAGACTGATACTAGCTGAACGTTGTTTTGCAATTAAAAAGAAAAATATGGGTCACATCATTTAGGGGTATAAAAAATAGATGTTTGTCGATTCTCAGACCTACCCGATATGCATATAAAATTTTACAAAAATCGGCCCAGCCGTTTTGGAAGAGTTTTGGTTTGCAACAAACACCGCGACACGAGAATTTTATATATTAGATGTATAACATGATGCTACATAGAGTTAAACGTTTGTTGTGTTTTTTTATTCTTAATTTATTTTATTTTATTTACGTTCCATCCAAACTAAACATTAACACTTTTGTAACTTGAGCAAAAATATATAGAAATATTGGAAGTAACATGCTTTTATGCATTTTTATTCTTATAGCTTTTTATTTTACTTTGTTGAAGTAATGGTACTGTTACTAACATGGACGTATTTATTTCCCATCACATCCAAACGAGGTAGACAAAAAAAAGTAAAAACAAAAATCAGCTGATCGAATAATATGTAGTATCAATATGTAGTATCTGTACAATATGTAGACCGATATGAGCCTCCGTAATTTGTCTCCGGTCAATTGCATACTTTCATTGTGTTCTTTGAATCCCAATAGCAGACAAAAGTGAAAGAATTAAAGAGGCATACCGTATTTAAATGAAATTGTTTGTGATTGTAGGTGGACGACAATTGTGTTACAAAAACGATAACTTTTTAATAAGTACCTGTCTATTTGTGTGGGGCCCACTCAATGATTTAAAAATAGAATCTAGAAAAATTCAAAATACATTTGCGTTTTCTTTTTGAACTGATATCAGATACACTTTCAATATTATTGAAACACAATAAAACAGTAATTCCTTACTTGTTCAATAAATAATTAAAAATCAATAATTAAAGATGTTAGAAATTTGATCAAAATCAAAACGAAATGAACGTTGGTGCGAAATCTCACACCACTTAAAATGTCAATGAACCCGACATTTATGCCTTACAATATCCTCAGAAGGTCTGGTTTAGTAATCATTGCATACAGCCTTTATCGAGTCGACGATTTATTTTAATTGCCCTACCACCTGAACACATCCTTACATAGACAGTTGCAACCATATCCAAGTTTTGAAGTAATAGGTTCTATAAACGCGACGATCCCTGAGCTACCGGCATTGCCGTAGTTTTTCTTGTTTATAGCAGTGTGACCATCTATCATTGGTCATTTTATGAACGGAGCGAAAGTCTTTTACTGCGTACCGGGTTAATAATTTTAATGTTCCTTTCATTCCATAACCAGATAGAGATTGAACTCGTATATTCAAATGATATACAACACACAGTGAAGATATTTATCTTAACATCTAGTAATCGTTAATCGCTTTGTTAATCGTCTGGGAAACAGTTTCTAGTTCCAGTTAAATGATCGGACTTTTACAAAAAGTCATCGTTGTTTTTATAGATGTTGGTTGGTAAACCCACTTTTACAAATAAAATATGATTCGAAACCGCACATTCACCCACATTACCTTAGATTTATTTCACTACTTTTAAGTGACAAAGGTTCTAAATGCGGTTGTTTCAATCAAATAAACCATGCATTCGTTGCCCGTTTTTTTTAAATTTTTATTTTAATAGACTAGTCTGCAATAATGTATCTTTTTTATATATGGCCCTGCCAAAATGACTCTACACTGCCTGATGGATAGCATAAGCAGAATCCAAGAGTGGCGGTCACCACACTCATTGTGAATGCAGACAATGCAGCATGGTAACCCACTCCATGGCGGCCTAATGACGCTTCTACACCATTTCATCTAATAAGAGAATTCTGAACATATAAATCCTTTATAATAATCTTTTATTGCGTTTTCATTTCAAACATAAGTACCAATGATTATAAAAAGAAATGAGACCTATTCTTATGAAATTTTTATTTAAGTAGAACATGTACATAAATATATTTTCATATAAATACCATATGTATACAATTCGGTTTTAATGAGTACCTACTTTAAAATGAACTCCAAATTGTTTCTTGTACAGAATTTCTTAATAAGGTAATGTTTCAAATAATTGTTAATAATTACTAAATATCTTGTATTTCCTCAAGCATAAAATCTTGAAACAAGAAGCGTCGCTTTCGCCAGGTAATCTAATGTCGCGACCTTTAGCTCGCTAGCATTTTCACTGCTCTCTATACATTGAAATTCGTGACTAGCTCGATTTCCGTCTACTCTAAAGGAGCAGTGTATTAGAAATGATTCGGAGTTATATAAAATTTGCGTTGTATGTAATACTCTGGGTATAAATACCTAACGGTACAACACGAGGCGTTTCGTTCGTATAAGTTGATTCACGCTCGCAGATTTGCTGCTTCGAGATATTTGTTTAACTTTACGTCTTTAGGCATATAATGTTTTATGCACGTTTCTCGGTATCGCGAATAGGTATCTACCTAAATCTTTATGGGTAAAAAATGGATTCTAGGAGATCGATGCCAGTGTCGATCCTATGAAAAACGAGATGAAAACTGTACTTGCCTACTACCTGAAATTGTCGTAGATGTATCTTTAAGTACAGCCATAATATCTAACTACAATTGTAAAATGGTGAAGAATTGTAAAACAATGCAATATCTTACATATAACATATATTTAAATACATCTATATACCTAGATGGTTATTTTAGATTCCTCTTTACGTATGTTTAACACAGATCAGTTTCTCATAAAAATAGGCATACAAGCTGGGATCGGTTCATTGGAAAGACATACATACTACCGACCACATAAACATAAAATACAACCACAGTTTACTTATTACTCAATCCAGAAAGCTATGTTCAGATAAAACTTTAGCTATGTTGAAATTGAGTTTCGGATAAAGAGTGTTTGTGCTCTATAGTAACACTATTGACACTAAACCAAGCAATGCATTGGACTATGAAGGACATCTCTTTTCTGTGAAATACTTTTCAGCTGAAATATGTGAGAATGTTGTTTAGCTCAAGTATAAGTGACAGTACGAGAGAACATGATGACATTCGCTTAGAAGATGGTGAGTGGTTACGTATTACCGCATAGTGCGCGAGCCTGCACTACAAGACATATACAACACACCTTGTTTCGGCTGCGGCGGCGGTTGATCTTTGCTCTCGAAGAAGTTAAGCGCGAAATTGTCGGTAGTGGTGTCTACGTTGAGGGGCGGCGAGGCGGGCGAAGCGCGCACGCATGCCGCGGGCGGTCGACCGCTCCACACGTCCATATTCCGTACATGTCCGCCGTGCTTCAGGTGTCGTCGGCTCGCGTCCGCCGGCCCTCGGTACGATACGCGCACTGAGCTTTCCCGAGCTTGACTGCTTTGCCTCCGGAACGAGCGGACGCTATCGGCGCCCGCGCACCGCACCGCTAAACGGAGCAGTGAGAGTTTTTTGAATTCGGTATAGTGTCTTTTTGCGATCATACATAAATACATGAGTAAGATGTGCTTACCACTGATGCGGACATGATTTGTTGTAATGGCACGAAAGGGGGGGACAGTTTACGCTCGATGTCAGTAATTAAACGATTTAATTCTTATCGATACTATTTCAAATAGGAATCTAAAGCTACTAAAGATTCAACACATGTACAGCTTTAAATGTCAGAACGTTTTTATACCACCACGGTGGTAAAGTACGCACACGTCGCGTGCTAATGTCATGCAAGAGGGTACGGTCGTAACAAGTCGTTCACACAATCCTTTCTGTGTCTGTATCTAATCTACCGTCACCTATTACAAAAATAAGCGGCTTCCGAAAGAGAAATCTAGCGTGACAGAAGACAAAACAGTGGTTAAGACTGATTTCATGGAATAGATGTAAGTTTTAACAAACGAAGATAGTTCTTTTAACCCACTGCCTTTGATCTACGTGCGATATTTTCATAATACAATTAGTACAGGAAAATGATAATCATATCCATAATTGTATGCATGGATTACTTTAAAACGAAAACACCAATGGGTTATGAGAGAACAAATATTTTTTATTTAATGACTCCCTTATTACATATTTGCACTCAAGCCAATCTCTGAAACGTCTGGACCGATTTCGTCGGGTCTTTCACTGATAGGTAGCTGATGATATAAGGAGTAACTTAGGCTACTTTTTTTAGACTAGCTTCGCCCCGCGGCGTCACCCGCGGTAGGACAATAACCGCGGGTAATACCGCGGGACTCATCTATTTATATATATATCTACTTTTTTGTAAACACATATTATACATAGAAAACACCCAAACTCCTAAACAAATATTTGCAGATCATACAAACATTTGGTCCGACCCGGGAATCGAACCCGAGACCTCAAGCACACCATAGTAAATAAGAAAGCAATATGACTATATTCTATTACTAGACAATGCCTATGTATATCCTTGCTCAAGAATAGGTATTGAAATCGATGTAGCGCTTTAGTCGTGAAAGCGTAACAAACAGACAGAGTGACTTCAGACTTTATAATTTTAGCTAATATGGATTTGTTTATGTACCTAGTAACCCTTGTTCTGTTCTAATAACCATTTGCCAATTAGTGTGCAACTTTCAATGTCCAATTCATTACTATCTGTCTGTTATTTTCTTAGTAATTTATTTATTTTTTGCCAGGCCCTAAATCAAATCAAAATCATTTATTCATTAAAGACACCAAGTGACACTCATGAACGTCAAATTGAAGCTATAGTTAAAAATCATAGATCGACACAAACAGACGCCACAGCATGTGCTGTATTGTCGTGGTAAATTAGGCGAAAACACCAAAAATATACTGCCTGCCTGTGTCGATCCATAACTTCCAGTTTCCAAAATGTGTGGAAGTGATTTAGCAAACGAAATAAATGAAATTCTTAGGGTCAATCTCGGGTGAGTTACTTAAGCGAGTCATTACCTTCCATTCCAATTCATTAGTTCTTAAACTGTTCGTCTTGCACAGTGCATTCCTTGATTGTTGTAAAGCATAACAACGGTTTTTCTGTTGAGAATCGCAGGCAGCTTTTCAATTAAAGATTCGTTCACTCCTACATTTTTAGGGTTCCGTGCCATAGACAAAAAACGGAACCCCTATAGATTCATCATGTCTGTCTGTCTGTCCGTCCGTCTGTCTGTCTGTTCGTCCGTATGTCACAGCCACTTTATTCCGAAAGTATAAGACCTATAATGTTGAAACTTGGTAAGTAGATGTATTTTGTAAACCGCATTAAGATTTTCACACAAAAATAGAAAAAAATCATAAATTTTGGGGGTCCCTATACTTAGAACTGAAACTCAAAAAAATTTTTTTCATCAAACCCATACGTGTGGGGTATCTATGGATAGGTCTTTAAAAATAATATTGAGGCTTCTAATGTCATTTTTTTCTAAACTGAATAGTTTGCGCAAGAGACACTTCCAAAGTGGTAAAATGTGTCCACCCCCCCCCCCTGTAACTTCTAAAATAAGAGAATGATAAATCTAAAAAAAATATATGATGTACATTACCATGGAAACTTCCAACGAAAATTGGTTTGAACGAAATCTAGTTAGTAGTTTTTTTTTAATACGTCATAAATCGTAAACTGCAATTCATCTTTCATTCAATCAACACAAATATGAAAATAAAATCAATTTATATTATGTTACTTACTACTGCGGAACCCTTCATGGGCGAGTCCGACTCGCACTTGGCCGCTTTTTTTGAAGAAAATTGTGCACTGACTGTTTGTACTGGTTTCAGTGCTTTAAAATACCCCTCGTCGTCTTTTTGGGACGTAATACCTGTTTATATTTACTTTGATCTTACATTTGAAGCCTCTGTTTTTGTATTTGATTTGATTTGATAACCCCCGACCAAAAAGAGGGGTGTTATAAGTTTCAGGTGTCTGTCTGTCTGTCTGTGGCACCGTAGCTCCCGAACGGATGAAGCGATTTCAATTTAGTTTTTTTTGTATGAAAGGTGAGTTACGTGCGAGTGTTCTTAAACATGTTTCATGAAAATCGGTTGAGCCGTTTAAAAGTTATGGGGGTGAAAGTGGGGAAGAGTAACCGAATGTCTGCAAAAATATCATCGAGTGGGGTCTCAAATGAAAGCGCATCTAATCCCAAGCTAAGCAGTGCTTGTGTTATGGCAACTAGACAACTTATATAATTACATATTTATCTACTTTTTATTTGTAAACACATACATAATATACATAGAAAACACCCAAACTCCGAAACAAATAATTGCAGATCATATAAAAATTTGGTCCGACTACGGAATCAGCAAATCAGGAAACAGCAGTCGCATACATTTACCCTGCACCACCGAGGCAGTCAAAAAGGAGAGAAAGAGATGATACAGTATTTGTCTCCGTGGAATTTGTTATATGTCTACTCTCATCTACTTCATCTTGATAATTTTGTTTTTATTCACAAACAAATGCATTCCATTTTCTATGAATTATAATGACAATGACTCTAAATATGTAAATTACCGAAATACACAAGTTTATTTAAATATTTTATCATTCAAGTAATAGACCAGACATCTGGTTAACAGGCAGCATCTTTAATATGAACCGATTGACATAGTTATGTGTTAGTGACCACTTTACAAGATAAGATAATAAGCAAAATAAGTAATTGGGACAGCAGCCAACATTGTCTGCTATCGCGCTTTTTGAGTAATTGGTCCTATAAATATATTATAAAATTAGAGTGGATAGTGGAACTGCCTCGTTGGTCTAGTGGTTAGCGTAAGCGACTGCAAGTCAAGAGGTCTAGGGTTCGATTCCCCCAGGTTGGACTGCTATTAGGTTTTTCTTATATGAAATTCTTAATAGCACCCCAGAGTATGGAAGATGGCGGTGTTTTCCGCCCGTGCCTCGGAGAGCATGTTAAGCCGTCGGTCCCGGTTGTCATGAACATCTATGGCAATTGTTATTGGGTACGACGGTTTGTTATTGATAGAGTCGGATACTAGAACGGGGCTTGAGAGGCTGGCCAGTGAATGTTTGGACTTAATATCTCGGTGGGGTGGGCGTAATCGGTTGACGTTTGCACCAAACAAAACCTTCCAGCTACGTCTGAAAGGTAACCTCAAATCACCGCCTTGTATTAAATTTGAAAATATTACTATTAAAAATAAAACCTCGGTTTGTTATTTAGGATTGGTTTTAGAAAGAAATTTTTCATTTATTGAACATATTAGAACAGTTAATGAAAAGTCTAAAAAGAGTTTCTTTGCACTGACGAGGATATCAACTGCGACATGGGGTCTGTCATATAATACACTAAAGATCATATATGGAGCTACTTATTTGGGTTCTATTTGCTATGGTGCTCCTGTATGGGCAGATAGGGCGACTGTAGGTGCTGTCCGTCGCAAACTGTTACAAGGCCAACGACCTGCATTGATTTTCTTGTGCAAGGCATATAGGACGGTTAGCACTGAGGCTTTACCGGTGTTGGCAGGTGTTCTTCCGGTCGATCTCGAGGTGCAAAGACGTGCAGCCATGTACTATTCCACACTACAAAACATGGAATGCGATTTTTTGGGCATACGAGACCGCGGTAAAATCATAAGATTGTTTCAACAAAAAACCAATGTCTATAACGACCTCTTGGATGAATGGCAGAAACGATGGGACGAATCATCTAAGGGGCGCCACCTTTACCAGTTCTTTCCATCTGTTCGCGAAAGGTTGTCAAGGACATGGCTCGAGGTAGATCACTGTGTCGCTCAATTTCTTACAGGCCACGGTAACTTTAAGAGCAAACTATACTCATTTAAATTAGTCGATTCACCATTGTGTCAATGCTCAACACCTGATTCTAGCTGTGAACAGTCGGCTCATCATATCCTCTGGGAATGTAGTCTTTGGTACAATGAACGTAACATGATGCTAAATAGCTTACAAATGACGTCTGGGGTAGTATATTATGGGGATCTTGTGTCAACTGCGGTGAATTTCCGTGCGTTTAAGCGATTCTGCCATACATACTATAGAAATCAAATATAGCTCACTTAGGACCCATAATATTTTTATCCGTGGTGCTTCCCGGTTTGAAAAAGGCGTCTGCCTATTTTGACTCCATTTTGTCTCCCGCTTTGCTAAGGAGGGAAGTGGACTTATTATATTTCCAACTCCTCCAGTTTTCTTCTGATTAATTTCGTTGCGGGTTCCAAGACAGTTAAATTTTTCCTGGGACTTCCCGAGTGTCATAACTCGGTGTTTTCGTGGGTCACCGCTGTTGATCCTGGTGTACAGGAGTTACAGTGGTGGGCGTGTGGGCGGGATTAGTCCCATCAATTGTTATTGGGAAGCCAGTGCCCTCAAATATACTGACAACTAATTCAACCTTCGATTTCAGTTCACCCTCAGGGTTGCGGACGTCAGATGCATGTCGCTCTGTGTAAATTCAGGTAAAACCGGTTGAACTAGTGACTAGTAGCGTACCCCAAATAATATTTATTGGGAATAATAAAGGCTAGGAAGACGAGAGTGGATAATGATGTGGCGTGCAATATGAGAGGAGGTCAGGAGTTGAATGCGAGAATCTTAAAACTGATCAGAGTGGTGTGCAATGGGAGAGGAGCTATGACTATGTTCAGCAGTGAACTACAATAGGCTGATGATTAATAATTTAAGCAACCTTAACAATGGCCAACTCGTCCTAAATGAGGTTGTAATGTGTTAACCAGAAGACTATAGTTCCCTCTATCACAAAGTTACCTCCCTAGGTTCGGTGATCATGCCTGGCGGAGTAATGTTTGAATTTCACCACAAGAGTAAGGTTACCGGAGCTTCTAAACTCTTTTCCTAATATTGAGGGGTAGACGGTCATCTTCAAACGGCTTTTAACAGCCCACTGCTAAATATAAAAAGGTGGTTTTGACTTACTATATCACGCTCGTCCAGGCCCGACGGGACTGGTATAGGGTAAAAAGACAACTCCTGCACTAGGAATAAATCCTGTGTCGCGGGGGACTTTACAAACATACATGAAACGGACACAAATAACACCCAGACTCAGAACAACAATTTGTGGATCACACAAAGTGTTGTCCTAAGTGGGATTTGAACCCACGACACTTGGCGAAGTAGGAAACGGCGTGGTGACCGTTAAACCGCTAGGCCAAACGTGCAGTCTGGTTTGTTTCAAGTTATCCTTCTTTTTATTATAATGAAGTTATCCTGGGTAGTTAGCTTCTTTAGTTGCATCTTACGACACCCAGGGGATAAATAGGGATAGTAACACTCCATATTCATAATCATTCAGCACACGGAGAGCCAATAGTGAATACTGTATAGGTATTTTTGAATTTTTACCCGACTACGGGAAATCCAAAAAGAATGGCAATAGTATTGGCAGTCTATGTATTTTTTTTCATGGAATTGTTGGGCAAACGAGCAGACGTATCACCTCATGGTAAGCGATTACCGCCGCCCATGGACACCCGCAAATCCAACGTCGTCACAAGTGCGTTGCCGGCCTTTGGGAGATGGGGAGCGGGATGAGGGGAGGGGTTGGGGTTTGGGCCTCCGGTATCCTCACTCACTCGGTGAATCACAGCGGAAGCACTGTTTCACACCGGTTTTCTGTGAGGCTGTGGTATCACTCCGGTCGAGCCGGCCCATTCATGCCGACGCGTGACTCCCACGGTATTTTTGTATGTTCCACCGTGGCGTGAAACCAATGAGCCAATTTTAATGAATGAGATGACAATAGATTCGTAATAATGGTCCGGGTGAGACAGGCTTTATGAATTATATCAAAAATCACACACGCCAACCGCGAGACCAACGAGGCAGTCGTATGTATGTTCGGGTGGAATCCTGCAAATCAATTTTGATGCAGATATCTTAAACCGATTTTGCTGAAATTTTGCAAGCATTTGTATACAGCGTGACAATACATAATTATAATGACATGGAGCTGATCTGATGCTGGAGCTGGAAGGTGGCCATAGGAAATCTGTAAAGAAACATCGCAACACCATCGAGCTTGTACTCGTTTTAGGCCATTCCAATAAAAGGTTGTTTTAAAAAAGTTATGTAATTTATATTTAGGTCTATCTATTTATAATGTCATGACGTAGGAGTAAAAGTATAAGTTAATCGTTTGAAGTAGACAAAGCTAACATAATACTTTATTCTGTTTGCTTTATTCAATTCTTTAAATAACACGTGCCACGACACAATTTTTTCTTAAAATACATTGCGGGAAATAATTCTGAATATATTTCAGAACTATTTCCCGTCCGCCGCTTGCAATAAGCTTACATAATCAATCTATGGTATAACATAAATAGCTTAACATAAACTTCCCAAAATATATTTGTGTACATACTAGTTGAGCCACATAACTTTGCCTGCGTTAAGAAAGAGAGATTCTAAAATATAGCATATTATAATATCGCTTTTTTAACCGACTTCAAAAAAAGGAGGAGGTTCTCAATTCGATTGTTTTTTTATGTTTGTTACCTCAAAACTTTCGACTGGGTGAACCGATTTTGATTACTCTTTTTTTTTAAAGCTGGTGCTTCCCGTGCGGAACCATTTCAATTCCCATTCCCCATCCAATTATTAGTTTACCTAGAACCTGAATGTGTCAAGTTATCCGTATGGATTACTTGACACGCAGCGGTTTAGGTAGTATATTAGTATTAATATCAAAGATTCGAAAGTAGCTCTGTCGGTCTGTCACGCTTTCACTGCTAAACCGCTGCACCGATTGCAACGCAATTTGACATGGAGATACTTTGTTTTTTATGGAATAGGCGGGCAAACGCGCAGACGTATCGCCTGATGGTAAGCGATTACCGCCGCTCATGAACACCCGCAACACCAGAGGCGTCACAAGTACGTTGCCGGCCTTATAAGATAAAGTACGCTCTTTTCTTGAATTTGTTCTGTATTTGGCCATAGTTTAAATATAATATGTATGTATTTAGATATATTATATAAGTATGTTTATCAGCAGTCTGTTTAACATAGAACCGTATCCGTTATAAATAAGTAATAACATTATGTAAATAACTTTTGTTCCAAAGATGTTTTTATGTATTTTGGTATAAATTTTATATTTTTAAGTGGGATGTTACAACTCGAAACTAACAGAGCTAAGCCGTGACAGTAAGTCATGTAAAACCTCGTTTAAATACTCTCCTCGTCCGAAGTTAGGTTAGTTAAGGTGTCAAATACTTATCTAATAGCTACCGTTTAGCGCGCCATTCTTATAAATATCTGAAAGTTGGAAACGGCTCTAATGATTTTCATAAATTTAGCATGCAGCATGCATTTTTTGAAAAATTACCAAAAAATATATAAAATTAAAAAGCTTTTTAAAAACAAGCTTTTACTGGAATGCCTTTTGAGACGAATGCTCGGTCATCTAAGTACTATAGCCCTTTTCTTTAAAGTTATTTAACTTTAACCAACAATTCTTCATTATAAACATGATTCTGTTTGATTTTCAACTTTAAAGCTGTAAGTTTAAAGTCGAAAATAAGGCAGACCCTTTTTTAAAGTTAAATAACGTGCAGAATTAGTTTTTGAAGCGAATACGAATCGGTATTTGGTACCTTTAGATAGAGTAAAATTCACTTTTTAACCGACTTCAAAAAAGGAGGAGTGTATATTTTTTTAATGTTTGTTACCTCATAACTTTCGACATGGTTAACCGATTTTGGTGATTCTTTTTTATTTGAAGGTAATTGAAAGCTGGTGCTTCCCGCGTGGTCATTTTAATTTGGTCCACTTCTTGAAGTCGGCTTTTGTTGTTAAAATTAGTGATTATAATTTTAATAATTAAAAACTAAACATTCAGTCACGACCATTATTAGATATATGATATCTATATATATAAAAGAGGAAGGTGACTGACTGACTGACATACCCAGAGTTCAACGCACAGCCCAAGCCTTTGAAGCTAGAATCCTGAAATTTTGCATGTAGGTTCTTTATATAGCGTAAGTGAGCACTAAGAAAGAGCGTGACGAAGCTGCGTGTAAAAACTAGTACATTATATTAAGACTAGCTTTTGCACGCTTCTTCGCTCACACAGACTTTCATCCTCTGATTTACCCCCTTGACTTACTTGACTTAAGGTCCTATGTCCCCTAGATGGGGCAGAGGGCGTCCACAGTGCATCGCCATCCCGCTCTGTCTTGAGCGTCTCGCTTGATTTCGCTCCAGGTCTTGCCAATTGCCTTCGCTTCATCGATGACAGTCCGCCGCCAGGTTTGTTTTGGACGGCCACGCTTGCGTTATCCTTGGGGATTCCAGTCTAGGGCTTGCCTCGGGATGTGGTTGGAATCTCTTCGGAGGGTGTGGCCTATCCAGCCCCATTTGCGTCGTTTGATTTGTTGGTCAATAGGGACTTCATCGCAACGATCCCACAAGTTAGCGTTGGATATTCTCTCGGGCCAGAATATACCGAGTATATGGCGAAGGCATCGGTTCACGAAGACCTGAAGTTGATGCGGGATAACCTTTGTAACCTTCCACGTCTCGCACCCGTATAGCAATACGGTCTGCACGTTGGACCGGAATATTTTGAGTTTGGCTCTCCGTGTCAGTTTCCGTTATTGCCAAACGGGTCGCAGCTGTGCAAAGGTTGCTCGTGCTTTGGCGATCCGGAAAGCGATGTCCTCTCCAGTTCCTCCAGTTTCTGACACGCAGCTGCCGAGGTAGGTAAACTTGTGGACGCGTTCCATTGCCTCTGCGCCGATGACCAACGGGAAAGAACTCGTTGCCCCGCACCTTATTTCCTGTGTCTTCCTGGTGTTGATCTTTAGCCCCGTCTTTGTCGCCTCCACATGAAGGTCATCTAATTTAGCCTGCATATCTGCGCGAGTGTGGCTTAAGAGGCATATGTCGTCGGCATAGTCCAAGTCTTCTAGGACGTTGGTTATGCCCCATTCTATACCGCGGCGTTTGTTGTTTGTGGTGTTGTGCAGAATGCCATCAAGAACGACCAAGAAGAGAAGCGGCGAAAGGAGGCACCCCTGTCGTACGCTTGCGTGTACCTTTATGTCCTCCGAGACGAGTCCGTTGTGCGTCGCTTTGCAAGAATAATTCTTGTATAAGGCTCGTGTGATGTTGATGATCTTCTCGGGGACACCCATCTCGCGTAGACGGGACCAGATGCTAGCCCATCTCACCGTATCAAAGGCTTTTTCGAAATCTACAAAGGTAAGATACACCTCCCTTTGCCATTCTGATGCCTGTTCCAGTATAATACGGAGAGTATTAATCTGGTCTATACACGACCGGTTTGGACGGAATCCTGCCTGCTCACTGCGAATTAGAGGGTTAACAGCCCTCGAAAGCCGATCCAAAATTACTTTGCAGAGCACCTTGGAAGGGATCGAAAGCAAAGTAATGCCTCTCCAGTTGCTGCATTAACCGAGGTCCCCCTTTTTGGCACGGTGATAAGGAGGCCTTTGTTCCAGTCATCCAGTAGCTCTTCATCTTGCCAGACGCGCCGTAGTAGGGGCGTCAGGGCATTAGCAGCGGAATCCACATCTGCCTTCAGCATCTCAGCCGTAATAAGGTTGACTCCCGGGGCCTTGCCGTATTTGAGGGAGCGAATGGCGTGTATTACTTCCTCTCCAGTCGGTGGGGAGCAGTCAATGTTTAAAAGTTGCAGAGGCAGACTGCTTTCAGGCGTGGTATTAGCGGGGTCATCCGGGATGCGGCAGATTTCCCGGAAGTGCTCCTGCCAGCGTCGCAGTTGCCCTTCCGATGGCACAATTAGGTCGCCCTCCTTGCTTTTCAGCGGTTTCTTTCTGACGCTTCGTTTCCCTGAGAGAATCTTAGTGGCTTTGTACATCTCCTTCAGATTGCCGGTGTCCGCTGCTCGTTGGGCTCCATCAGCAATACCATCAGCCCACACTCTTCTATCCCGACGGGTACTGCGATAGATCCTCTTACGAATCTGCCTGTATTGCTGTCTGAGGTCTTCTTGTACAGATGTCTCAGTTGCCGCAATAAGTTTGAGGTGAAGCTGTCGTCGCTGTTCAATGAGGTCCCAAGTTACATGTGACATCCACTCTTCTCTGGTGTATGTTTTATGTCCTAGAACGATGGAGCTGGTTTCTGTATAGACCACTTTGAAGCGATTCCACTCCTCGTCGACAGTTGTGGTGTTTGCATCGAGAGCGGCGAATCGGTTCCTAAGCTCCAGTCTAAAAGTGTCTCCGATGTCCGGGTTTTTCAGTTTGCTCACATCAAAACGTCGGCTTGTTTTTGTGGTGTCAGTGGACGCTCGGGATGCTGATACCTTCAATCGGACTTCGGCGACGACATGGTGGTGGTCACTATCAATATCAGCACCCCTGCGATTACGCACATCAAGCAGTGACGTTCGCCATTTAGAGCTGATAGCGAGATGGTCGATTTGATTTTTAGTGGTGACGCCATCGGGTGAGTTCCAAGTGTATTTGTGATGATCTCCTTGTATAAATAAAGTCCCTCCGATGGTTAGGTCATTGTTCTGGCAGAACTCCAGGAAACATTCTCCGCTCTCGTTGCGCAGTCCTAACCCGTTTTTGCCCATATGTCTCTCACAGCCTGCGTTGTTTGCACCAACTTTTGCGTTCAAGTCACCCATGACGATTACTATGTCCTGTTTGCGGATGTTCCGGAGTGTGGCGTTTAGTACGTTATAGAAATCGTCCTTGAGCTCGTCGCTTGCACTGTTGGTAGGCGCGTAGCATTGAACAACGCTGATTTTTCGGGCCTTGGTGTAGAAACGGGCCGTGATAATTCGGTCTGAGATCGGTTTCCAGTCCAGAAGCCCACGTTTTGCCACATCAGAGAGTAGGAATCCCACGCCATGTTCTCGGGTATCCTCTTCATCCTCCTTCCCAGAGTACAGTAGTGTGAGTCCTCTGGACGTTCTCAGTTCTCCGAATCCATTACTGCGTACCTCACTGAGGCCGAGTATTTGGAGTTTGTACCTTAGCGTCTCTGCATCTGCTTGGGCTAGTCGATTTTCGTCGCTCAGGGTTCGCACATTCCAGCAAGCAATTCGTGTCCGTGTTTTCATGCCAAAAGTCGTTGGTGTAAGATCGGTCCGGTTTTGCACTGTTTCTGTTTCATGAATCTGTTATATTCAGGTAAGCGAGTGATTAGCCCACTATACCCTAGCCCATCGATGGGGTTGACCCCCTTAGGGGTGTCATTTCCAAAATTTCTTTCTTAGTGCTCACTTACGTTATATAAAGAACCTACATGCAAAATTTCAGGATTCTAGCTTCAACGGTTTGGGCTGTGCGTTTATCTCTGGGTATATCAGTCAGTCAGTCAGTCACCTTCCTCTTTTACATATATAGATAGATAAACTAAGTAAATGTATATTTACAATATATAGGTTATACGATAATCGTATCAATCGTATTACGATTGAATTTGTTTAAATGAAGTCGATCGCGCACTAGTGTGCGGCTCTTTTTTCAACCTGGTGCTCAAGCTTGTCGATACTATCATTAATTGTCTTCAATTGAACCAATTCAGCTACTTAGTCCTTATGACTTACGTTACTCGAACCTCTCTTGTTAGAAACTATCAATACTAATTAATAGTAACGATGCTGTCAGAAACAAACAATGTAACTTGAAAAGAATGTACTCCTTTTTACCCGACTGCGAAAGGAGGGTTATGTTTTTCGAGTGTATGTATGTATATTTCTTTGGCACGCCCTAGAGCCTAAACGGCTTGTCGTATTTTTATGTGAGTGGTGTCAATAGATTGAATAGATTTGTCTTAGTCCTGAGAGTGACACCGGGTACATCAAAATAAAAAAAATAAAAAAAATTTTTGGCGCCAAAAAGTAATATAAAAAAATTATATTTTCAAAATACATCCAGTGGGGTATCAAAATAAAGATTTTTAGGGTGATTACGAATATAAATAAAACTTATATGTTTTTATTGTTAAATATTGACGCAGTCGGGTTTTTTATTTTTAATAATTTGTACTTGTTAAAAGGCCAGCAACGCACCTGTGTTGCTTATGGTTTTGCAGGTGTCTATGGGCAGCGGTAATCGCTTACCATCAGGCGATACGTCTGCTCGTTTCACATAAAAAAATTAACGTACAGAATTTGGCAAAGATATCGCGTAACAGAAACACAAAAATCAATACAATTTAGAGCAGTCGGTCGATAACAAGTGCAGCGTCTGAACCTACGCGGAAGGTCGCTTCGCCCCAAGATAAGGTCCTCCATCTGATTCAAAAGAATGACGGACATCTCCGAAATATACACGCAAGTAATCCACTTAGCGTTTATGATTAGAATTTAAAACCTAGTGGCTTAAGCGGTCGCCACGCCGTTTTCTAGTGCGCAAGTTGGTGGGGCCAAGTCTTTGTGTAATTCACGAATCATTGTTCTGAGTCTAGGAGTTCTTTGTGTTCCTTTCATGTAAGTTTGTAAAGTCACAGGATAAATTCATAAATCGAAAGTTAATTTTAAAAAATGCAGGCAGTGCTAACTTAAGTGTCGGTGTGACTTACTTTTAGACTGACCCTGAATATTCGAATAGTTGTTGACAAGATCACAGATCACCAGACCTAATTCAAAATATATTCACCATTAATGCGACAGAAAGCCCCTTTTATTTGCCAGAATGCAGAAAAAACGGCTGGCGGCAAAAAAAGCGAGGAAGTTGTCACAGAACAGGCTACTAACGCACCCGATGAAGATATTGCAATACCTAAGGGATCAAGAGGCAGAGGAGAAGTTCACTACTAGGTTGAAACTCGACCGAAAGAATACCTCCTCTTTACTTGCACACATTTTCTTAAGAGAGAGTCTTGCGTGTAAGGCAGGTTTATTGCTATAACTGCAATCTCTTGGAATTAACCTTAGAATGAACCAAAATATTATATTTTGGACATACAGTGATAATTGAAGGTGCATTAAATTCCACTTTGGGTACAAGTGGTCAATAACATTAATGTAGCTGTTACGGTTGGTATACCTGGTGTGATAATCATTTGTAAGTATATATCTTTTTAGACAATATATTACACACTTATTATTTTTCATATTGAAAATAGCTTTATAGTTGCTTTACAATGAATTATTGATTAATAAAGTTGCCATAGACTTTTTGTAGATTTCACTATTTTTGAGATTATTCGATTAGACCTGTTCCTTATAGTTAGAAATAGACTACTTTCCCATCTATTAGCCTGTATACATTTATATACATGAAACTCGTACTGCAAAACACGGCAAGTACTAAGCAATAGTGGTGCGCATTGTGACTCAGTAGCTTAAACCTTCAATTTATCGATTTATAAAATACTTTTCTACATTCGATAAAAGAAAACTTTGAAATTGCAAATTAACTGCATTTAAGTCAACGTAATAATATACCGATATGAATTGTTAAAGATATATCGATGCAACTGACTACAAATTACAATGAATGATTTATGTCGTTTGACCATGACCGAACTCGATGTGTACTGCAACAACAAGGTATATTGAAATTCATAACTGCAAGGGTAAAGTTTTATTTAAAACGATAAATCATCATTTTCAAGGACACCATTGACAAACTGTTTGGCGTCCACGCTCCTATTAGGACAGTTAAGTTAAAACTGGCTCCAGCACCTTGGATAACCAATGAGGTCTGAGCTACTATGAAAACGGAGGGATCAGGCATCTCTTTGGTTCAAGATACTTAATTGGAATCTTTACAAAGTTGCAAGGAATCGATGTAATCAGGTGATACGCAACTCTAAACGCCGACATATTCGATGATGATAATGTTTGTTTGATCTGCAAATATTTGTTTCGAAGTTTGGATGTTTTCTATGTATAATATGTAGGTATTTACAAAAAAAAGTATATATGTATAAATAATATGAAATATTATAGAATAAATATATTATAAAATATATATATAATAATAATAGGTAATTTCTTAGTATCCTAGGCTAGGTAAAAATCAACACCAAGTGTTCAATAATACAATTAGTTTGAATCAACCATAAAGTATACCATGCATAAAATTTTAATTAATTAATTAACTTCAACGAAAGAGGAAAAAGGCTAAATGTGTTCTGGATGTATCCACGCGAATTGGGAAAACTATTTATATACATACCTATTTAATTATATATTTATCAAACTAACGGATCTACCGTATAAACATAACACAAATGGACAGTGTAAGGAATTAGAAAATTTACAAAAAAGGTTAATGTGGTTTTGGTTGGAGTTGCAAAATAAACAATTAAATGATAACAGTATTCTAATTATCTAAACATATGTAAAATTAAAAGGGTTATGTCATAATAGGAGTTACAAAAAGGTTTACAAGGGTTTGGGTTTAATTTTATTTTAAACTTATAAACACAGATCCCGATTTCATTAATTTTACTGAAGTAATTTTTGTATGTTCAATAGTTTTACAGTAGGCGAGCCACGCTTCGGCATGAATGGGCCGGCTCGACCGGAGTAATACCACGGCCTCATAGAAAACCGGTGTGATACAGCGCTGACGCTTTGTTTCACTGATTGAGTAAGGATACTGGAGGCCCATACCCCAAACCCTACCCCCATCCTCCAAAGGCCGGCAAAGCACTTGTGACGCCTCTGGTGTCACGGGTGTCCATGGGCGGCGGTTATCGCTTAACATCAGGCGATACGTCAGCTCGTTTGCCACACATTCCATAAAAAAATAGTTTTGTACCAATACTTAGATCTAATTAATTGATGACATACTTCTAAGTATTTGCCTTGCTTCTAAAATTTAAAGTATTTGCATTGTGTTTTCTGTTTCTTTCAAAGAGAAGGAAAACTTGAAACAAACTCTAGACCAACTCATCTGTCCAGTGTGTTACTTAGTAAGTTAGTTGCTATACCTTAATTAATGTAAACTTAAGACCTAATTAACCTTTTTTCTTGAAAATAATCATGATGAATTTACCCGAATTTTTCAACATGTAAAATGTTACCAAAAAATAAATTCATTTTTCATTCAAGACACTTGTGAAACAGCACTTGCGCTGTGTTTCACCGAGTGAGTGAGGATACCGGAGGCCTATAACCCAACCTCGCCCCCCCCACCCTCTTCCCCCAAAAGCCGGCAACGCACTTGTGACGCCTCTGCTGTTGCGGGTGTCCATGGGCGGCGGTAATCACTTACCATCAGGCGATACGTCTGCTCGTTAGCCCCCTATTCCTTAAAAAAAGTAGTAACTGAGACCCATAGTATAAATTTTAATATTCACAGCAAGAAAGAACTTGCTATAAAAATAGCTCAAGAACTTGAAAGGCTTATAAAAAGCTGAAAATCCTATACACTGTTACATAAAAAGGAAGACCTGCAATGTTAACAATCAATCCGTCGATGAACGATATATTCTCCTAATCTCATCCTAAGCTCTAACAATATAAGTAAAAAAAAAAGTGGACAAGTGCGAGTCGGACTCGCCCATGAAGGGTTCCGCAGCAGCAAGTAACATAATATCATTTTTATTTTATTTTAATTTTTGTGTTGATTGAATGAAAGGTAAATTGCAGTTTACGATTTATGACGTATTAAAAAAAAAACAACTTCCTAGATTTCGTTCAAACCAATTTTCGTTGGAAGTTTACATGGTAATGTTCATCATATATTTTTTTTAGATTTATCATTCTTTTATTTTAGAAGTTAAAGGGGGGGGGGGGGGGGGGACACTCATTTTACCACTTTGGAAGTGTCTCTCGCGCAAGCTATTCAGTTTAGAAAAAAATGATTTTAGAAACCTCAATATCATTTTCGAAGACCTATCCATAGACCCACACGTATGGGTATGATGAAAAAAATTTTTTTGAGTTTCAGTTCTAAGTATGGGGACCCCCAAAATTTATTGTTTTTTTTTTATTATTGTGTAAAAATCTTAAAGCGGTTCAGAGAATACAAATTCTTACCAAATTTCAATAGGTTTAATAGTTTCGGAAAAAAGTGGCTGTGACATACGGACGGACAGACAGACAGACAGACAGACATGACGAATCTATAAAGGTTCCGTTTTTTGCCTTTGGCACGGAACCCTAAAAATACATACAGTGGAACATAGAACCTCTTCCTTTTTGGAAGTCGGTTAAAAATTCATAAATCAAGACGAGTTAAGTACTTTGGAAAGTGTCAAAGCGATATATTTAACATTGTAATTGTAGTATTTTGGCACAGAGAAACTTATTACAATTTCAAGACGCGCCTTCCACCCAGGCATAAATCAAATCGTGGATTATAAGACACATTAGAATATAGTTCAAGAATCTATAACTAAAAAACTGAAAATTCCCTGTGGCGACGGCTAAAGAATACCTCATTTATTCTGTGAGTCGCAATAGCCAACTAAGAAAGCAAACTACGCTTCTCTTTGCATTACTGCACAAAGAAAACATGACACAAACAAACGCTATAATACCAATCCGTCTGGAAAGCGTGGTATGGTAGAGCAAAAACCTACAAATGTTCAGCTTAGGACTAGTAAATCTGTTGAAAATCCAACGATGATTATTTGCTCACATATAAATATAGTATAATAGGTCATCGAAATAGTATCGATAGCAGTATTTGAAACAATTGTATTTTAAGACAAGTGGCGTTTTACAAAAGTCGATAATCGATCGATAGCATTTCGTAACGTACATCACTACAATCGAATGCTGTTGACGCAGGAAGCAAAACCTTTCCCCGGGTCGCTGAACCAGGTATGGCTGTTAGACAACTACTTGCAAACCAATTCTCACTTTAATATCTATACATAAAGTAGATAACCCATCAGCGTATGAAACTTACTAACAAACACGTTTCTTAATATCGTTATATGAAATTAAATTTTATATCGAACTGATAAAGTTGTGTTTAGTTGTGTTGTGGTGTGAGAAGGTTTCACAAAGTAGTGCCATTAGCAGAAAGGCAGGACATCTCATTAGATTAGTTGATAACAGGGAGTAACTCGGGAATTGGTAGCAGTATAGGGATGGTCCTCAAAATAAAGTTCGTCTATAAGTTGGTTAATAAAATAAAATAGCAAAATGTCATATATTGCCTGCCCACAAAAAACGTTCAAAATAATTTTTTTCCCTACAATTTTGAAATATTTTTACTCTTAGTGTACTTTGACTCATGGTCTTGTAAAAAAAGTATGGACACCACTACGTAATAAATAAATAAAAAAAAATAAGGGTGTAAATTTTCTAAGAAATTCAAAATTTTTCTTGTAACTAAAAAAAAAACTAGGTATATTTTTTTATTATTTTTCCTTATGTACTCATGAGCAGGTCTACCTTTTGGCGCCCGCTTATCGTTGAATTTTGGGACACATGGTATATGTATTTATATCAGTTGTCTAATACCCATTAGCTTGGGCTAGTCCCAAGCTAATGGGTGCCCGAGTGATGGCCCGAGCCCTCGACCATATGTCGGACCGCCTCAGGGAGGTGTTGGACGCTAGCCTGGCGTCCGGACGCTTCCCTGAGTGCTGGAAATGCGGGAAGCTGGTCCTATTGAGGAAGCCGGGACGGCCTGCCGATTCGGTCGCGGCCTATAGACCCATCGGGTTGCTGGACGAGGCGGGTAAACTTTTTGAGAGGATACTCTCTGCCCGCATCGTCCGGCACCTCTGCGAGGTGGGGCCCGACCTGTCGGACGCCCAATTCGGATTCCGAGAGGGGCGTTCGACGGTCGATGCCGTGATGCGCCTTAGGGCCGTGACCGAAGAGGCAGTGAGCTGTGGCGGCGTGGTGTTGGCGGTGTCCTTGGACATCGCCAACGCCTTCAATAGTCTGCCATTTAGCTGCATCAGGGAAGCACTCCACTACCACGGGGTGCCAGAGTACCTGAGGCGGCTAGTGGCAGACTATTTAGAGGAGCGTACCGTCGTGTACGAGGACCGAGAGGGCGTCTTGAGACGGCGACCCATGTCGTGCGGCGTTCCGCAGGGGTCTGTCCTTGGACCACTCCTGTGGAACGTGGGGTACGACTGGGTCCTACGAAGTCGTCTGCCTCCCGGGCTGGGCGTAATTTGTTACGCCGATGACACACTTGTCACAGCCCGGGGGGCGAACTTCCAAGAGGCGGCGCGGCTGGCCACCAGGGGTGTTTCTCTGGTGGTCGGGCGCATCGAGGCGCTGGGCTTACGGGTGGCCCTGGACAAGACGGAGGCCCTATTGTTCCATGGGCCCCGTCGTGGTCCACCCGCCGGCGCCTCCATAGAGGTCAACTCGGTCCTCGTACCGGTTCGGGCCCAGATGAGGTATCTGGGCCTGATCCTCGACGGTAGGTGGCTCTTCGACGAGCACTTCCGACAGCTTGGTCCAAAGCTGGTCGACGCTGCCTCCGCCCTTGGGCGACTTTTGCCCAATTTGGGTGGAGCCAGCGTCGCAACACGACACCTCTACACGGGGGTGGTCCGGTCGATGGCGCTGTATGGTGCACCGGTGTGGGTGGCGGCTCTGACTGCCCTAAATAAGGCCCGCCTCTGGCGGCCTCAGAGGGTATTGGCAGTCAGAGCCATACGCGGATACCGCACGGTGTCGACCGAGGCGGCGTGCGCCTTGGCCGGAACACCCCCGTGGGATTTGGAGGCGGAAGTGCTCGCCGAAGTTTATCGACGGGTGGCTGGATATCGGGCGGAGTATGGCTATCGCCCTCCGCCCGAAGAGGTACGCGAATGGCGTGAAGCCGCTCGTCGAGCCACTATGGACAGATGGTCGTTCCGGCTGGAGACTCCACGCGCTGGCTTTGCCGCCGTGGAGGCTCTCCAGCCGGTCATCCTCGGGTGGGCAGGGCGGCAGCACGGGACCCTTTCCTTCCGACTGACGCAGGTCCTTTCCGGGCACGGTTGCTTCGGGAAGTACCTGCACTCGGTCGCTAGGAGGGAATTGAGTCCCGCCTGCCACCACTGCGACTGCAGTGAGGACTCGGCCCAGCATACGCTGGCGATTTGCCCCGCTTGGGCGTCGCAGCGCCGGGCCCTCACTGCAGTCATCGGAGGAGATCTCTCGCTACCGGCCGTCATACGCTCCATGGCCGGTAGCGACAGCAGTTTTACCGCGGTCGCAACCTTCTGCGAAGATGTAATCTCGCAGAAGGAGGTGGCGGAGAAGGCCCGGGAGGATGATATCCACTCGGACCCAATCCGCCGCCGGCGAACCGGGCGGCGGAGGCGCGCCTATCTGCGCCTCATGCCGCCCTGAGTGTGGCCGCGGATGGTCGGGACGGGTTTTCCCCTCCATCCGCTCTAGTGGCCACCCGCGAGGGGGCGACGTACGCGTGTGCCGTACGTCGCCTACTTAGAAAGTCCATCAGGTGACGGTGCCCGCTTCTGTGCGGGCAAGCGCTGGGAGGGGTCCGGATGTGTTAATATCAGCAGTTCCCGGATTCCTCCCTTAACAGGCGCAGAGTGGCACACCGTGTGGTTTTAGTCGGTTCGAGTCCGACACACCGCCCCGCCGTAAACCCCGGTGGGGTGACGGTCAAATGGGATTTCCACACGTTAAAAAAAAAAAAAAAAAAGTCCCAAGCTAATGGGTACTAAACAACGTTGTGGCGTTGGCGACTGGCGTTGTGAGTTAGATGTCCGAAATATTTATTTATAATAGGTCTTTACCTATGAAATTGCCGTTTTGTATGCAATAAGTGAAAGTACTTATTTTTTCAAAACTTTTTTATTTCTGTTATTCGAAGTAATCACCCATGCAATCGACGCATCTTTGCCAACGCATTGGCAGTTTATTGATGCTCTTCTTGTAAAAATCAGCTGGACGGGAGGCAACAAACTCTTCAAAGGCATTTTGTACTGCCTCTCGGGAATTGAATTTTTTACCCACTAAAAAGTTGTCTAAATTTTGGAAAAAGTAATAGTCGGTACGTGCAAGGTCTGGTGAGTATGGCGGATGAGGGAGAGCTTCCAACCCGAGCTCTTGCAGCTGCTTCACGACAACGCGTACCCCATACTGCGCAACACACAGTCTCCAAGCTGCAAGAGCTGGGGTTGAAAGCTCTCCCTCATCCGCCATACTCACCAGACCTTGCACCTACCGACTATTACTTTTTCTAAAATTTAGACAACTTTTTAGTGGGTAAAAAATTCAATTCCCGAGAGGCCGTACAAAATGCCTTTGAAGAGTTTGTTGCCTCCCGTCCAGCTGATTTTTACAAGAAGGGCGTCAATAAACTGCCAATGCGTTGGCAAAGATGCGTCGATTGCATGGGTGATTACTTCGAATAACAGAAATAAAAAAGTTTGAAAAAATAAGTACTTTCACTTATTGCATACAAAACGGCAATTTCATAGGTAAAGACCTAATATTTATTTATTTTATTTATATTCTTTAATATACAATCGTTTAATGCCTAAAAATTATATACGAATATGACCAGTCATTAATAAAAAAATGGCCAAATTACTACGTGTACAAAGTGCACACAATATCTTATACTAGCTGACCCACGCTACGTCGTTTACGTCTCCTATTGCCCGTAGCGTAAAAATTACCCCCGATTTGTAACATTCTGTATTGGTGCTCCGCTCCTATTGGTCTTTGCGTGATGATATATAGACTATAGCCTTACTCGATAAATTTACTATCCAACACTGTACGAATTTTTCAAATCGATCCAGCGGTTCCTGAGATTAGCGCGTTCAAACAAACTTTTCAGCTTTATAATCACATCACACTAATCACACTAATATATAAAAGCCAAAGTTTGTGAGTGTGTATGTTTGTTACTTCTTCACGCAATAACTACTGAACGGATTTGGTTGAAACTTTACAGTAATATAGCTTATACATGAGAATAACACATAGGCTACTATTTGCCGCGATAACCGACATACACGCGGGCGGACCCGCGGGCATATAGATAATGGCATTGTGCACAAAAATATGTTCATCGTTCGTTTTTCCACCATCCAACAGACTGCAAGATCTCCGAAGCCCTAGCATGTCCTTGTGTGAAAACACTATGTGTCCGTCACCTCACAGAGGCCAAATATAAATACAATAAATATTTAGGTCACACAAAATGCCATCTAGGCCCAGGCTAAGCATAGCTTGTGTTAAATGATGATGGCACTGATGATGGTGTCTGATTATTAGATATTATCCTGTGTGGCCCCCAGTTTCTATTTTCTTTAGCTAATAACACCTCATCCTTCATCAATTATAATTACCATCGATAGGTACTGATAGTCGCAAGTGAGTAGTACGATAAGGTGGTGATTTAAGTGTAATTATCATCAGGTGAAATGTTTTGTTTGCTCACCTTTATCAGAAAAACGCCTCTTCATCACCATCAACGGCCTTAAGAGCTCCCACACATAACTGCGAATTCGCAACGCATCGCAAATATGTATCTGCGAGCTCGCACGAATGCACCGCAAAAACTTCACGCCGCATCGCATCGCAGTTATGTGTTGGAGCCCTTACTAGACCTGGACATAGAGCGTTTCTTAAAAAAGGAGGTTTTGACCAGTGACACCACGCTAGCCAGACAGGTTGTTGTCGAGGGTTCGTTTTAAGTTTTACTTCTCTTTAGTTTGTTCCCTTAGGGCCGGTTTTTCAATAGTCAGATAAACAGTCAAATAGCATTTATTCCTCAGTTAGCGTAAGTTTGGGTCTTTCAATAGTCAGACATCAGTTATCAGACGAATAAAGCTGTAATCTGACTGATAACTTTATCTGTGCTTTCAAACCTCAGTTAGTGTTTTATTCTGTAGAATAGTGATTTGACGTTGTGTATTTCTCTTGTACCTATTTGTGGTAAAGTTTAAGTACGTTGTCGTTGTTGAATATTTGATAGATTATGGATGTTTTTGACTCTATTGACTTTTTGTTCTGAGGTAAAAAGGGTTATTAGAGAAATATAGGTTATAGATACTATAGAGAAGATGAAGAATCTTTATTTCACACACTGCTATCTAGTTCGAAACAAAACAGAGCTTGTACTATTGGTAACGAGAAGATTTCCCTAGTGGCCGTTTGCGGAACTAACGTATGACAGACACTTCTACCTGGCAGTTTAATGTACAGAGCGAGTGCATTGTTATTGTTTCATTGATAGACGTCTACGGAGAAGTAAAAAATACGTAGGTATTTTAAAAGTGGAATGTTAACGTGTATACGTATTTTTATCTGTCATACGTTAGTTCTGCGACTTGCCGCTAGGGAATCTGCTCGTCACCATTTAAATTCTTTCTACAATGATTTCATTGATTGACGTCTACGGAGTAGTAAAAAAAATACTTTAGGACCACTTCGCGAGGGTAAACAGTATTCTAAAAGTGGAATGTTAACGTGTATACGTATTTTTATCTGTCATACGTTAGTTCTGCGACTTGCCGCTAGGGAATCTGCTCGTCACCAATAGGTACAGAGAAGAGAACTGACATAAATACAAATATACTTTTTACTTTTAAACACATATTTATTAAACGTAGAAACACCCGTTTAAAAAATTACTATGCACCACCCGCAAACCCGGTTTTTCATTTTTATACATTTTGATTTTAATCATTGTTATGGACTCTAGTACAGGAATATCATAAACGACTTTTTACTAAATTATTATTTACTACATCTATTATAGACAAATAATAATTATAATCGAATGCTTTCATTTCATTTAATTAAATATCCCAAACCGGCAAACATAAAAAAGACAAAAAGAAATAGATAAAGAACAGTCAACTTGAATGTTGTCTAAAAGTTTCTGGTCCTTATCTAACGTGTGACTACCTGTATAGCTGCATCTCACTTGCGCATGATTACAGTGAACATAGCTGTGAAGGACCATCAAGTAACTATCTGACTGTTTACTCCCGATTGAAAAACACAAAAAGTTTATTCGCTTGTTAAAGAGCTGGATACATTTATTCCCTTGTTAGTTATTAGACCGTTTAACTGCGGATTGAAAAACCGGCCCTTAGTCAACTAAGGAACTAGTAAATAGAGGTGGTAACACCCTGTATTTTTAACTCGTTTCGTCATTATACTTTAAAAGCCTATATTCCTTTTGTAATAAAAAACTCTTAAACTACGTAACCAACTTAAGCTATTTTCGTACATATTTTTGCCGCAAAACACGTAACCATTGTCGCAATAGATATTATTTTTCGCATTGTAGGCATACGACCTTCCTACAACAAATGCTGCATATGCAAGGTTAACGTGTATATAAAACTCATTCCACTTAACACGATGTTACGAGATTGTCAATCAAATCATCTAGTGTGGAATCAAATACCTAACCCAAAAATTAAGAAGATTGTGTTACGCATGACTTGTAGTAAATAATTGGTAAATAATTGGTAGCGACCAACAACGAAGTCAAAGTGGCCAGTTCTGGGTTGTCCAAATGTGATTATACCGAAGTGCAATGTTTGCCATCGAAACGATAAGAATTGTCAAGAGTAGACATAAGATTACTGATGGAATTGAACCGACTACCCCAACAATGTAAGTAAAATTATTATTTAGATATATCAGTTGTATATACCCATAACACAAGCTCTGCTTAGCTTGGGACTAGATGGTGTTGTGTGTTAGACGTTATTTTTTTTTTTTTTTTTGTAATTCTGATCACACTTCCACATCTTTCACTCGAAAACTACTAAACCGAACATCATGAAACTTTGTAGGTACACATTCTTGGAGGTAAAAAAAAGGTTTTTTTTTTAGAATATAGTACAAAAGATGTTATCACATTATAATACGGTCCTTATGTTCTACTATTTCTGGTGTTAGAAGTAACTTAGGATATTATGATTAATCGCGACCGGAGCCGCGGGCGAAAGCTAGTTGCTCTATAAATTAAAATTCGACGCGACGGTGGCAGTATCGTTACCCCGAAACCTTATGCTTCTCATGTATTTATTATATACTAGCTGACATTTAGATTTTTAAGTTTTTAATTTTTCACCGTTTAAACCTTCCCTGGACTACGACAAACATTTCAAAACTAAAATCAGCTAAATCGGCCCAGCCGTTCTCGAGTTTTAGCGAGACAAACGAACAGCAATTGATTTTTACTCACATATTTGCTTACTCAAATATTTACTCAAATATTTGCTTAGCAAATCAAATCTTAAGCAAAATATTGTCTTCACATTGTTACAATTATTAGTGGTAAATCGTTCAGAGTGGCGTGCAATGCGAGAGGCCTATGTCCAGCAGAGGACTGCACTAGACTGATGATGATAATGAAAACCTTATTATTGTTAAAAGACCTATTTAATAACACTCCACCTCATGGGGTGAATAAATACGAAAAAAAATCGAAAGTTTAAAGCTACTAAAGTAATTAATATTTTTTTTGAAGTGAAACTTCTAATGCGACTTCCAACAAGATTAACGTTTACGCTACGTTAACGTTTTTAAACGTTTAACGCTACCATGGAGGGGGTATGAAAGCACTGTTGCACATTACGAAGTTTTCAAACATTTAACGCTACCATGGAGGGGGTATGAAAGCACTGTTGCACATTACGAAGTTTTCAAACATTTAACGCTACCATGGAGGGGGTATGAAAGCACTGTTGCACATTACGAAGTTTTCAAACGTTTAACGCTACCATGGAGGGGGTATGAAAGCACTGTTGCATATTACGAACTTTTCAAACGTTTAACGCTACCATGAAGAGGGTATGAAAGCACTGTTGCACATTACGAACTTTTCAAACGTTTAACGCTACCATCGAGAGGGTATGAAAGCACTGTTGCACATTACGAACTTTTCAAACGTTTAACGCTACCATGGAGGGGGTATAAAAGCACTGTTGCACATTACGAAGTTTTTAAACGTGTAACGCTACCATGGAGGGGGTATAAAAGCACTGTTGCACATTACGAAGTTTAACTTTCCGCGCGGAGGGACTCCACGCATTTTTTTTTATTAAAGATCTTGTTTTACGAGTTTGTCGCCGTATTATGTGTGTATGTGTAAATCCTAGTACTAATAGTCAATAGTAGGTATGGTGTGGACAGACGGACATTCGAACGAAAACGAAAAGTATTCGAAATTAAATTCACATCCTTAAAAGTTCCGTTCTTTTACTTAATTTATTCAAAGCATTAATGAATTGTTTTGCTAACAAAACTATATTCATGCAACAATGATTGCACCACGGAGCAAATATTGCTCCATGGATTGCAATATTTATGTCTTTTTCTGGCCTACTATTGATTGAAGTAGCAATATGTAAATAGTAGGTTTTTATATATTTTAGTATCTAATATGGCCCCGGCCACTTGGATTCCTTGCTTAGATCTTCTGGGGGATCCATGACGAATTTTCGTCTACACTGATCCCCTAAGGGATCTTTTTGCATTTCAATTCCATTTTGATCCCCTAGCTAGGGCCTAGGAGATCAAAATGGAAACGTAACGTACTAAAAACAGTACGTACTAGTAATATGCCGTAATCCGTATCCACACATTTCTGAAAAATAAAATAAATTTGTATCCTTGTGCTTCACTTTTCAACGAATTTGACGGATCTTTTGAAACTTGAATACCTATTTTATTAAATCTGATATTTTGTTATCACTCAAAGTAGGAATTATAATTTGAGGCTAACACGAATTTACACGAATATTTATCTAGAGAGGGAATTGAAAGCACTTTATTCATCGATCTTAATGACAAAACTTCGGAAACAACCGCGCGTCGTGGACAGACGTTTATTGTTTTTTATCATTTGTTCATTATTGAGCCGAAGAATCTACAAAGATAGTTAAATAAATCTGTTATGATTGAAGATTAACGATGTGTTATAGTGAACGGTTAATAGTTTTTCTTGAAGAAGTTTTAATATTTGATATTTACGAAATATACATTTTAAATAATTAAACTCATTGCAACGCAAAGGCTGGTGTGGTGTTTAGGTTTACATCTAAATGGAGAGCCCATCATTCATTCACCGAGTCTTCAGCGCCAACTTTCATTTTGAAGTTCTTTTACTTATTATTATTATTTTTATATTAAATATTGACTATTCATAAGTGCCTATATGAATAAAATATTTTTGAGTTTGAGTTATGTTCATGTCAATCTCTATTCGTATCCGTCTCAATTTATACATTACTAGCGGACCCACGCAACCTCGTTTGCGTCTCCTATTGCCCGTAGCGTGATAATTTTCCCCCGTTTTTTAAACATTTTTCATCGTCTTAGTAGTTTATTTTCAATTTCAATCAAGGAGGGTCGGCATCGACGTATTTGTATGCATTTTACATATTGGAGAATACGATTGAAATCAAAACGGATGTAATGTTGAAAAAAATTGTATATACAAGTTAAGAAATAAAAAAATTGAGGGTATAACTTTATTGAAATAATATTTATGATTACGCTTGTTTAAACAATAAATTCGGATTCTTAAGTATGTATATTATAATCTCATTTCATCATAACTGCTCAGCTGTTTTATATATCGTATTCTATTCTACAAAGTATTAGAAAAAGTAGGATAGGTTTGTCATATCCTTACAGGATCAAAACCCAAACTATATTATAAATCCGCGAAACTCAAAATTTTTAATGTTATGAAGACAGATCAATGGATTAAGAAGATCGTTTTAATTATAGCTATAGATATAAACTTATAAATGAGTAAATTTCATCAATGTTAGCTACATTGACTTAAAATATATATATATATATATATATATATCTATATATTACGCAAAATGCGTTATATATGTAACTCTTATCAATATAATAACAACCATTCAACTCTCGAAAAATGTATGAAGTACTCACCACTTTTAGTACGGTACACGTCTTGTTATGGTCACATTTTGATCAAAAATTATATAAAAATGTAATAAATAACCGAAACATAGCATCAACGTTGTTTCAAACTAATCAAAAACTTTTTAGTCACTTTAAAAACATGTTTTAAATGTTCCTTACAGAGACAAGAAGTTCGCGGTTCGCGGATACATGACAACTGTGCGAGCACGCGGCTGCAATTACTTATATAATATGCATATACTACATTGTACAATGCAGAATCAGCTGAATATCCTCACCTTGTTCAATTGTATGACAGTTATGTGCACGTTAGGTCAGATTTAAATTCACACACATTGTTGTATTTAAAACAACCTTGTTGATAAAAAAACCAGGTACACTATACTTGCAAGGGATTAGATCTAGGACTTATAGTAAATGTATCGAGGATAGATAGTCAATTTTTATTTGCTTATTACTGTGCCTATTCCCTCCGCAAATCAGAGGAAGGGAGTCAGGTCTCTAATAATTTAATCGCAATCGCTCGAGTCGAGTCGAGCTCGAGTGAGATTATTAGGTTTGCTGTGATATAATTCTGGGCGAAAAAGCCCATTTGTGGCGATTTATGTTTTAAAATGAGTTTTCTTATAATCGACGGTTTTTTCTACCTTATTAATAATTTTTTTTCGTACGTTTGCTGCTAACTAAGAATCGTCTTTATTTCATTCAATGAAAAAGGAATAAAGGACCCACAAAAATATAAAGTGTTGTAACGGTAATCGTAACCAATTTTTTTACCCGATTGCGAAATAAGGAGGGTTATGTTTTTCGTGTGTAGGTATGCATATTTCTTTGGCACGCCCTAGAGCCTAAGCGGCTTGTCGTATTTTTATGTGAGTGGTGTCAATAGATTCGTCTTTGTCATGAAAGTGACGTGACACTAGAACATCAAAATAAAAAAAAAACAAAATTAAGGATTTTTGGCGCCAAACAGTAATCTTAAAAAAAATGTTTTCAAAATTCATGCACAGGAGTATGGTATCAAAATAATTTGTTTTTAAAGGTGATTACAAATATATATATATCGAAAAAATATTTCTTCTGGCACATGTTTTTTTATAAAGAAGCAAAACAATTAACTAAAACTATTTTAAGATTATGTTGAAGGTATGCGAGTAGTAGAGGACCGGTCCTGCAATGGATGTTCGACTGAGATGATGATGAAGGTGATGGAAATTGATGACGATACCGGTTAGGTGTCTGATCTCGATTAGTAAACCAAACTAAAATTTGTATTATTTAATACTCTTTGCGTTAAATGTAGGTAGTCTTTCTATTTTTAACCGACTTAAAAAAAAATGAGGAGGTTCTCAATTCGAATATTTCTTTTTTTTATGTTTGTTACCTCATAACTTTTGACTGGGTGAACCGATTTTAATAATTCTTTTTTTATTTGAAAGCCGGTGCTTCCCGAATGGTCCCACTTAAATTTGGTCCAGATTGAAGTCGGTTTTTTTTTGTTAAAATTTGTAGGTAATTATATGGACTATTATTAACTCGGAGAGAATATTGCTTTATTAAAAAGTTGCAATAAATTCACAAAATCAAAGAACAATATCAATGAATATTTTCACGATTTACATATAAATAATAAATACATATTTTTGGACATCTAACACACAACGCCATCTAGTCCCAAGCTAAGCAGAACTTGTGTTATGGGAACTAGACAACTGATACATATATACATTTTTTTTAGGTAAATACGTACGTATTATACATAGAAAACACTCAAACTCCGAAATAAATATTTGTAGATCATACAAACATTTGGTCCGACCCGGGAATCGAACCCGAGACCTCATGATCAGCAGTCGCACACGTCAACCGCGAGACCAACGAGGCAGTCAAATCTACCTATTCTTTTCTTATGAACAACTCCCGCAATAAGAACGCAGGAGTCGACCTAGCTTTTGACTTAGAGGGTATTATTTCTGTATAATCAGGGCTCACGATAAGCTCCAATATGATTATCTACTTAATATCCTACGAACTAGATTACTAGATCAATTCCGGGGATCATGAACCCCACGACCTTCCTTGTAAGAATAAGAATTAATCTTGTTTCGCAAATTAGTAGTTATTTACAAAACGGGAAGAACTCTTAGAGGCAAGATTGTTATTTAAATATTTTACACAAATTTGTGTCATAGATACTCAGTATATTTGATCTGAGCATAGATATATAGGAATTGACATTACTGTATTAACGAGCTTTAATCTTTCAAAACTGTGCCATGTAGCCGAACACCTTTTAAAATGTGTTATTATTAGTGTCGGACAATATACGGATATTTTTTTAGTAGTTATATTTTATGGGTTAATCCTAATGTAAAAGCGTCTTAAAATGTGAACTATTTATCTGAAAATATCCTTGTGGTAAAACGATCTTTGTGTGTCAGATATGTATCATGTAAATTCTGGAGCATAGAATACAAATACACCAAGTTAATCTGATGAAATATAAATAGCTTGTAATGAAATAAAAATTGTAGGTTTCACATATGAACTGCACCATTGTAGTGCAACAGCAACTGCTTACATTTACAAGAAATACCTATGTATTGTATTGTCTGTTTTCTGTTTGTCATCTAGTACAGTTCAGTAGTAGCTTGTTTAGTCATACTATGTTGACTCTTCATCTTTTAGGGTAACATTTTAAATACAATAAAAATAAGACCTAATTTCTTAATAATTAAACCTATTCGAAATATTGTCCGTCTACTTATATTCCTGTCGATGGAACACGTAAAGTTATAAAGTTGAAATTTATACACGGTTTCTAGTAGTTTTTTGAAGTGGCAAAACACCGACTTTCTAAGACAGTGCTATCAAAAGAGACTGTCATTAGACTTTAACAAATTTGAACATTTTGCGTTGAGGTCAAAGCTGTGATGTTATTTCCTATTGAAATAGAAATTATACACTATGGGCCCGTGTCGAAAAGTTATGGGTTTTATGAACCACCAGGAGACCTTTTTAGAAAGATACAGGGGCATAAACAATAATATTCAGCACTATGCCGTCACTTGTGAGCTGTCCACAGAACAAAAGAATGGAGCTGTCGAACTGAGTACCTACAGGTGAAGGTGAGGTTGTAGCAACCATCGATTTTTCTCCCTTGAAAAACATTTTCATATAAAATGTTGCCAAGACGATTGCATATGGCTTACCATGTGAAAAAGATATCAGATCTCATGTAGAGCCAAGGTTCAGAATCTACACGCCCTAACTCTACCAACCCTAACTTCATAAACTCTACATCTCAGTAAAAATGTATGGCTTGGCTGTTTCGTTACTTCAGAAACTAAATGTTCGTGTAACACATTACTTCAGAAACTAGATATTTGCAATTCGCCGTTTCGCTACCATACCGTCACGAAGGGGAAACGAACGCCTTTTGTGTTTTCAAATATCTAATTTCTGAAGTAATGTGTTATACGAATACTTAGTTTCTGAAGTAACCAAACAGCCAAGCCATACATTTTACTGAGATGTAGAGTTTATGAAGTTAGGGTTGGTAGAGTTAGGGCGTGTAGATTCTGAACCTTGGCTCTACATGAGATCTGATATCTTTTTCACATGGTAAGCCATATGCAATCGTCTTGGCAACATTTTACATGAAAATGTTTTTGGTGGGATTTAATTCCTTTTTGTAAGTTGCTTAAGTCAGCTTTTTTTCTTTTTTTGGGATGTATTTCTTGTACATCTTCTTTCTTCTTTCGATAAAGTCCGTGTACCAAAATTAAAACCTCTAGCATAAACATTTGTGAAAGTCTCATACAAACTTCCACCCCCCAAATTTGGGGGTTGGGGGGCAAAAGTAATAGATTTATGATTTTTTTTGTTGTGTGTATACTAAACTAAGTTTACATACCAAATTTCAGCTTTCTAGCACTTCAGGAAGTACCCTAACAGTTTTGATGATCATCAATCTGTCAGTGACGAAATCGATGTTTTTAAGGTATCAATAAAATCTAAAGTATCAGAGCTATGCAATTGAAACTTTGTATGTTTCATTAGTCTATTGGTAACATCATATCCTGAGAATTTGAACGATCTGGTATATCGGGAACCAAAGTTATGAGGGTTCAAAAAAACGATGAAACGCTTCGAGAAAAGGTAGGTAGTGCCCTTGCGCTTCGCTTGGCTCGTCTTGGCGGGGGCACGACCTTGCCCCCAGATACAAAAAGAGGTATTGAAATTATAATAATAATAAATAAATATTTCGGACATCTAACACACAACGCCGTCTAGTCCCAAGCTAAGCAGAGCTTGTGTTATGGGTACTAGACAACTGATACAAATACATATATACTTTTTTTTTTGTAAATACATACATATTATAGATAGAAAACACCCAAACTCCGAAACAAATATTTGTAGATCATACAAACATTTGGTCCGACCCGGGAATCGAACCCGAGACCTCATGATCAGCAGTCGCACACGCCAACCGCGAGACCAACGAGGCAGTCAAAAAAATAGTGTGCCACAAAGTTGGATTTCTTTTTTGATTTTTCAGCGCTTCGTTCGGTCAATTTGGTCATTTGATTTTGTACGGCATCGGTTCCATACAATTTCAATACCTGTTCTAATCCATTATTCCGCAACGCCGTACAAAAATCATGCGATAAGGAAGAAAAATCGAGGGTCCTCTTCACGTCCTCTTCACCAGTACTCAGTTGGACAGCTTACAAGTGACGGCATAGAGCTGAATGTTATTTTTTTATTCCCCTGTATCTTTTAAGAAAGGTCTCCTGGTGGTTCACATGACCCATCAATTTTCGACATGGGCTTGTAGTCTATTAGTAAGGCGGCCTCACAGCACGTCAAATATTTCGAGAAGCAAAAACTTAGTACCCAGTTTCACGAAAATAGTCTGAATGGAAAAGTATGAAATTTGGCACATTTAAAGTTTATATGGATGAAGAGTACAGAAAGCTAAAACAAAATTATTAATTACGGTCGAATTTCGACAAATGGACGACCACTAGTATTATTAATTAGTAGTTTTATCACTTTATTATTTTAAGATTGCCAGCAAGAAAGTTGACTGATGGAGAGTGTTCATAAAAATCAAAGTTATGAATATCGCTCAGAAAAATGTCGATAAATCGAAATGTTCAATGAAAATTTCCTTTATCGATATCACGTGCAGTAATAATCAAAACATCGTTATAAAAAATGCAGGTAGGGCAAAAGTGGGTAAAATATTTGGTAAAAAAACACTTACCTGAAGAGGGGCCGGACACCGGCGACGCGGGCTCCTCTTTAAACCTGCAAATGAAAACATGAAATTTTAACCATGTGCGAACGTCAACATGTATCCTTTTTTAAACATATACAGGAACCTCGAATCAATTTTGTTATTATTCACCCCAAAACAAAACTCGAGTTCGATTCAATGACGCACTTGTCATTTATGAGGCTCCACAGTCTTACATGACAATTATATGGACTGTATTGTACATGAAAATTTATAATAATTTGATTGCTTGTCGCTCTGTGGTTTTTGCAGCCGTGGTAAATAATTGCGCGATGAGGACAATTATTTTATTCTGTGTTTAGGTTTAATTTATCTAGTATACCTATGTATAGTATAGTATATATATAGTACAACTTAAATAGGTTTAAAAGTCTCGTTCCCACACCACACTAGTAAAGACCCTATCTTAACGATTTCAAATATTATCTTCTTATTATATCTTGTATGCGAGTATATATACACTTCTCATAAAAAAATCGAAACACTTTCGATTTTTTTGATGAGAAGTATTTAATCTTAATCTCGGAAGCGGCTTCAACGAACAAATTTTTCACAACTTCTTTGTATTGAGTAATAATTCAATTATAATATTTACAGATTAGTTTTAATTTTAAAATTAGGTTAGTTTAAATTTTTTTTCGCTTACCATCAGGCGATACGTCATAAATTTCAGGAATGCTCGAAGTTTAATTTTAAAACGATGTAATGTTTAGTTGAAAATAAAGACCATAAGTTTAATCTGTTACAACCGGTTTTAATAGTAATATTGACGAAATATATGACCGCCTCAGTGGCGCAGTAGTAGCATATATTGCTGCACCTTAGTAGGCCCTATCTCGAGAGAATTTAGAGGCTTCCTCCCGCCTATCACTAAGTGGCTATAATCATACTTAAATGATATACCTACTCGTGAATACGGCCACTAGGTTATGGACATACCGGGTGCTGTCAAGGTCTTGACCAGTAAATTTTCATGCACGTTTTTTGCCGAATATTATGACCAGACGAGGACATTGGCATTTAAATTGTAAAATTGACGAAAATTGTTTATGCAGCGGCTGGATAAGCCGACAGCGCCGTTGATTTTGTTACCATTATATTTACAAACTAGTTGAACCCCGCGGTTATTGTCGCACCGCAGGTACCACCGCGGGGCGAAGCTAGTCTAAAAAAAAGGAGCCTAAGTTACTCCATATCATCAGCTACCTATCAGTGAAAGTCCCGTCAAAGTCGGTCCAGCTGTTCCAGAGATTAGCCGGAACAAACAGACAGACAGATAAAAAAATTATGCATTTAGTAAAAAGCGGTTATTTTGATATTACAAACAGACACTCCAATTTTATTTATTTGTATAGATGTATAGATAAGTTACACTCAGACACTGAAATTAACGTCACACTGTTATTATTTGTCCCAGGTGGGAAGCGAACCCATGACCTCCGGCTATCAGTTAGGGTCATTATCTAATCTAGGCTAAATGTCAAAAATAACTTTCTGTCTTGTTGCTTGGAAACACTAAAGCCGGGTCTCCTGCGACACTGTTTTATGTTTTTAAACACCAAACGTCAAATATCTATCAAAAAATGGGCGTGGCCTAACTGTTTAACGCCTTAAAGGCGTGTCTCCTGCGGCTAAAAATAACAAAACAAACTAACGTTAATGAAAATTAAAAAAAAATAAAAAAAAATAAAACTAATGTTAGCGAAAAGTCGCAAGAGACGGACTTTTAAACGAAGATCAAACACGATTACACGAAAAGTAAAAATCTTTTATCTACTCGACAAAATGACTTATAGTACACTTACTTACTTACTTTTATAGTATAAATATGAATAATATAAGTATTAATGTTAGTTCAGTTCAGTTTCATTATATTATACGAGAAGTATACGCTGGGATGTTTTCAGTCCGCTTTGGATAACATGTTTGCTTGTTAAAATTAACAAAACAGTTAAGCCACGCCCATATTTTGATAAAAATGTGATGTTTGGTGTTTATAAACATTAAACAGTGTCGCAGGAGACCCGGCTTAAAGGAACCAGAAGAATCAACTGATTTACTTTGTCTTTTCTAAATCAGTTATGATAGCGACAAGTACGAAATCATACCTACTAATATTATAAATTTGAATGTACCTAAGTTTGTTTGTTACGCTTTCACGCGAAAACTACTCAACCGATCATCATGAAACTTTGTACACATTTAATTGTATTAGAAATAACATAGGATCCTTTTTATTAAATGCAAGCGAAACCGCGGGCGAAAGCTAATTACTATATAAAGGATATAGGTATGTATTGCTAATTTGAATATTATTTTTCCTCTGTGAAATTTAAGTAGTGTATACAATTTTCAGTTTATTCAATTCACTTTATAAACACCTACCGTCATAAATATTAAAGTTTTAAGGTATAACAAGCCGGTTTATGAATGCGGAGCGGCGTATCCGCCCGCTTGGAGAGTTTCAAGGACAACATCGATTTTCCCGAACCTACGTACCTACGGAATAGCGGGTGGCTATATCACCGCCTCTCTCTGCTGAATGACTTAAAATAAATTATATATACATATATATAAAGACTACAGACCAAGTGTTTACAGGGAATATTGTTAAAAAAGATACAAATATATTATATATAGATATAATTAGGTACTTACGTGTATAAATCATCTTCGGGATTTGAAGAACTCGTAGCTTCTGACAACACGGAGCAGCTCATCACTGATGGTGTTTTATATTTCCACTGTTGATTCAATCATTATTGAAAAGTTTATGACTTAGGTACTATACACAGTTCTCTATCATAAATTTAAATGAAACGTTCAAAAGTATCTGTACTGTGGGTAGTCCGAGCGCCATGGTCACTAACTGGGAAATTTATTTAAGAGAATATTGCTATTTAGTAGATAATAATACATTTTGTAGACACGGAAGAAATCTACCGTTACCCTTGTGAGTGTTCGCCGGTAGTGAATCTTTTTAGGCCTATAGGGTGGGCGGAGCGAAAGACAGAACCTTGTCACAAGTCACGTGGCGGAAATTTGTTCGATAGCATATTTTTTGCGAAGGATAGACTTTAACGGAAAGTTAGGTAGTGGAATAGTGAGTACTCACATTAGCTGGCCATACACGTACAGATCTGCCCGTCGGATCTGCCCGACAGGCAAATCCGTGTTAGCTAGCCGTACACGCACAGATCTGCCCGTCGTATCTACCCGACAGGCAGATCCGTGATTCACCCCACACGAGTACGGGCAACTGACGGGCAGTAGTTCAAATCATAATTCCAGCATATACGGTTGTCTGTAAAAATGTAGGTATATTTCAAAGCCTAAATTACTTTGTATCTGCAGCGGGATTGGTTTTGTTGTTTTTTCGACCAATTTTTCGTATGCATGTGCCTTTAATTCTGTTAAAAGGTACAATTGCTTATCTTTGACTCTCCAAAAAAAAGGCAAAGACTTAAAGGCTCTATAAAACTTTTCCAATATGCTTTATTTTCGCTTAACACCATTTCTGTGATCAAACGCATTTAAACTAATTAGTGTGCAAGTGCACGACTGACGTCAAATCTGGCGGGCACATCCGTCGCCACGCACACACGTGCAGTTGGGAGCTCGTATCAGCCCGCCCCGTGCCCGATCCGCTCGATTTGACCACGGGCAGCGAGCAGGCACCCGGCGGGCAAATCCGTGTCCGTTCTCACCATACACGCACGGATCTGTCCGACAGGCACGTCTGTCGTGTATGGCTAGCTATCGATTCAACTAAAATTGAAATATAAATGTATAGTTTGACCTTTGACCGAATTATTCCGGGATCCCCGGCACAAATTTTACTAGTTACTACTATCAAGCTAATTTTTTGTGAGTTGCTACATTTTTGTGAGAGGCTAACTTTACAAAAAAAAATCGATTGTGGTAGCTAACCAAGTTAGCGGGTAACAAAAACTTTTGAGCGTAGGACCGGGATAACGTACCATTCAATTTGTAGGAGAATGTGGCTGTTAAGCTATATAAATATTATATAGTAGCAGCAGTGTATAAAAGCGAGGTAGGTATGTGGTTTATTACCGGACTCCATGCTGCCATTTTACTCTTCATCTTCCAGATGAAAAAAAAAAATTTCACGCATCACTTAATAATCAGAAGAAGTAGGTACGGTACACTCTTCCTATAATGGCTGAACCTCAGATTAAATAAAAAAAGGTAGATAACGCACCGCCTTGTTCTTGTTGAAGCAGAAAAAAGTAGCATAGTTCCAAGTAAACACGCGTTACGAAGTAACTATACTATAAACTACGCTACTTTTCGTCAGTATCGTACAAGTTGTCAATACTTGTGCGATACTGACGAAAATTGTTGAACGTGTTCCTGAGAGAAAGGGTCTTGACAGACAGACGGACGGAAAACAAAGTGATTCTAAATCCTTTTGAGGTATGGAACCCTAGAAACTAGCAAAGATTTAAATTAAAACTCAAATAAAATCATTATAAATTTGAAAGTAACTCTGTCTGCTGTCTGTTACGATTTCACGGCTAAACCGCAGTTTCCCAGAACCTGAATGTGTCAAGTAATCCATACTGGCACTTCACAAAAATACCGTCGCCGTCAATAAAGTACGACATTACTGTGGTACCTAATTCGGAAAAAAACGGTAATTTAAGTATAGGTGAGAGCTGTCAAAAAGAAAATAAACGAATGGACAGGGTACAATATCAAAGATTCGAAAGTAGCTCTGTTGGTCTGTCACGCTTTCACTGCTAAACCGCTGCACAGATTTCAATGAAATTTGCGATGAAGATCCTTGAGGAAGGATGAGGCTCCGCCCGCGTGTATGTCGGTTATCGCGGCAAATAGTAGCCTATGTGTGATTCTGATGTATAAGCTATATTACTGTAAAGTTTCATCCAAATCCGTTCAGTAGTTTTTGCGTGAAGAAGTAACAAAGTATCTTTATTTAAGGAGCTTAGCCACAACGAGCGACAAAGTTATAATGTCGCTCGCCTTTATATATTCGTGTGATGTGGTAAGTACTAGGTACAGGTACTTATATAATTTACAAAAATATTATTAACACCGACGAGATTTAAATGAAACCATACCTAACAATTTTGACCTAACCTATTGTTTTTTTAAGGAAATAAAATTCACCTTTTCTAGACTCTTACAAAAAGTCTTGTGAAACAATAGGCCTTGTTGATCTACAAAAGTTTTGCTATTGTGAATTGAAAACAACAACCCGCTCGGACAAAGTCATATCGTCTGTGGGGGTGAGTAAAGCGCATGCTCGACTTTAACCTTGAGCATACTTACTGGTTCAGGGGCACTGGTGTTTCGCTGTCACCTGACTTCAAGGCAATCTATCGCACATTATAGGTACCTACTTTTATAGCGCCAATATCTTGCTCATTTTTATAAAACGTCATTTCGCAATTATCCTAGTAGGTAGTGGTACCTACCTATAGGCTTTCTTTTTAATCTGAGGGTATAGGTATTATGGGTTTTTTTTTTCTCTTAGTAAATAAAATATAGTGGAATTATTGTACTGTCTTGATGTCCTATAGAATACGGAGCTCTAAGGTATCAAATTAGGCAGAATCTGCATCGTGAAGAACATGTACCTATGGTATGCGGAGTGCTGATAAAATGGTTATACCTATTTATTTCTAAGTTATCGATAAATTATACGCAAATACAGAATAAATAGGGTAGATGACTGTGAATTCAAATCAGTTCCTGTTTAATAGAGTCAAAATGATAATCTCGCCACTTTTCTGTTCGAAATACTATACAGTGACGTCATACTTAACTATTGTTAAATCATTTATATTTAATGTCAATTTGAACATAATAATATACAAACAATAAAAATAATAAATTAACAATAGAGGACAATTTATTCTATACTGAAGATATTACACTAAATTTTTCAGGCCAAATAATTTATTGTCATCCTTTTTTTTATGTGGGCATGGTCATATAATGAATAATTGTTTATGAACCATACACTCCGTTGAAGGACCTTCGTTACAGGAGATATCTATTACATAATCAAGTGTAATATATAATAATATATAATATATACCAATTGTAAATAGCATCAAAGTAAATTATTCAAAGTTTAGTGAAATACATTTAGGTAATCCACACGTTACATTCTACATTTAATTTTATAACAGACTTATAACTGAAAGAAAAAGAATATTTTTAATTAAAAACTAGCCGACTCACGAAACTTTATGTGCGACTCTTGAAAGAAATTAGTTTTTATTTTTTTACTACTAAGCAACATTTTTCACGATGCTCGGCTCCCATTGGTCGTAACGTGTTGTTACAGCCTGTAGCCTTTCTAATCAAAATCAAATCTAGATTAGTTCATCAATCATCAACAACCCATAATGTCCCACTGCTGGTCTCGGCTCTCGGGTCTTACTCCCAGGAGAGGGTTGCGGCCATACGTCCCCACGCTGGCTGAGTGCGGGTTGGGGACTGGTATGGCAACGTTGTGGCTACGTAATCTTGCCGTTGAATGTTCTTAAGCCGCCCAAAGGCCTCCAACTAAACTTCACGACTGTTATCATATGATAACAACCGGGACCGACTATTTAACGTGACCTCCGAAGCACGGAGACGCTCGGTCGTGGTATCATGCCACCAGCGGTCTCGCATCCAGGTACTGACCGCACCGTCGTTGCAATCACGAAAAATCTAGCATCTAAAATACTATCGAAGTGGTTCCATTTTTAAGTTTAAATGCCTATGAATTTACATGACATTGGAAACTGATGCGTTTATTTTGTGAAGTCAGCAGTTATGTATACTAGGCCGCCCGGCCGGTGCAAACTGCGCAATCATTACTATAAGTACCTACCTAGTGTACAATATTACCCAGCACCTACGTTTTTTTTTTGTTTTTTAAGAAGACAACTCCCGCATTAGGAATATACATCCTGTGTCGCGGGGGACTTTACAGACATACATGAAATGAACACAAAGAACACCCAGACTCAGAGCAACAATTTGTGGACACACAAAGTGTTGTCCCATGTGGGGTTTGAACCAACAAAAGTCAAAAGATTTTTATTCAAATAGGCAGGGCCGGACCGTGAGTTTAGGGGGCCCTGGGCTAATATTACTTAGGGGCCCACCAAATTCTTTTTTTTTAAAGACAACTCCCGCATTGGGAATATTCATCCTGTGTCGAGGGGGACTCTATAAAAATACATGTTACGAACACAAAGAACACTCAGACTTATAACAACAATTTATGGATCACACAAAGTGTGGTCCCATGTGGGATTTGAACCCACAACACTTGGCGCAGTGAAAAGCGGCGTGGCGACCGCTTAAACCACTAGGTCTGACAATTGCCAGTCCGGCGGTTGATGATTAATGATTATCAATCAAACAATTACTCAAATATTTAGGATAAAAATTAAACTAAACTAAAAAAATGAATTTTAATATACCTATTATGCCTTAGGGCTTAGTGTTTAATAAGTACAATCGCAATTAAATTGACAAATGATAAAGCAAACTTTCTGCACTTTCCTTTGGCAAATTGAATTCTTAGTTATATCAATATTTATGGACAAAACGGATAAAAGCTTATATATGCCATCAATCGGCTTCACAACTTGTGATTAGTATGGTTAAATATATTTTTAAGATTGTATAGCAATTCGGGAATACGTCAACAAGCTTCTTTTCATAAATAATCGCAAAAATGTCTAGGTACACAAGATGAAATAAGTTTTTAATTAGATGCATTTGTTGACTAAATATTCATCCACATTATCGAGATAATAGTCGATAACCTTACGTGTGCTTTCTAAATCAATGTGTTGCATGATATTTTCTTGCAAATTCATAAAAAAAAAATCTACATGTCCTATAAACTTGACTTCTTTGATTTAAATCCGTATTCAGTATATCCAGTGCAACGTTTAGCGTGTCTATTTTAAACTTTTCTGCGCCGATTACTGCGACTGTCTCCGTACAATTATCAGAATACTTTGATGTAATGTGTCTCTTAGTTATAGTAATGTGTCTATAGTTTATACTTAGTTTTTGGCTTTTTCTTTGTAATCCTTTAGCTTCTGATCTCTTTTAGTGACACAATTAACTTATATCCTACACAACCAGGACTCTGTATTTTTCTGTAACTGAATTAAATCTTTCAATAATTTCTTCCCAATAAAAAATAAACGAAATTGCCAGTTTATGAAATAAATTTTTTGCTTCTTTTTAGAAAATCAGCTTTTATCCTCTTCATTTTCGCTGAAACTTATCAAAATTTTCATAATATCATCATAGTTATTTTTTAAAGATTTAACAGCATCGTAGTGGCGATACCATCTAGTTGACTTCAACTTTTTAACATAAATATCAGTTTTGTTTCACAATTTAACAATTCCTATCTAACAGGTCTTTACCTATGAAATTGCCGTTTTGTATGCAATAAGTGAAAGTACTTATTTTTTTAAACTTTTTTTTGATGCCCTTGTAAAAATCAGCTGGACGGGAGGCAACAAACTCTTCAAAGGCATTTTGTACTGCCTCTCGGGAATTGAATTTTTTACCCACTAAAAATTGTCTAAATTTTGGAAAAAGTAATAGTCGGTAGGTGCAAGGTCTGATGAGTATGGCGGATGAGGGAGAGCTTCCGACCCCAGCTCTTGCAGCTTGGAGATTGTCTGTTGCGCAGTATGGAGTTCGCGCGATGTCGTGAAGGAGCAGTGGGGACGACCGATTGACCAAAGCTGGTTGCAGATGTGCAAGTTCCAGTTCTCTATGTTATATACTCTCCAGTTCTTTACAGTACACATCTGTATTAATGCTCATGCCGTTTTGTAAAAAGCTGTGGTGAATCACACCCGCACTAGAAAACCAAACAGTGACCATCACCTTTTTAGGGGTCATTTTTGGTTTAGGGCATTGTTTTGGTGCTGAACCAGGGTCTAACCAACTTGCTGAGCGCTTTCGATTGTCGAACAGAATCCATATTTCGTCGCACGTAAGAATTCGTTTCAAAATTCCTTCATTTCTTTGCCTGTTGAGCAGCGCAAGGCAAGTCTCGACGAGTACGTTGCGCTGGCGATCGTTAAGGTCATGGGGCACCCATCTATCAAGCTTTTTTACCTTGCCAATTTGTCGCCAATGGATCAATATAGTTTTGATGCTTACATTAAAAGCTCCTGCTAGCTCAGCTGTAGATTGAGTTTCGTCAGCTTCCACAATCGCCTGAAATTCATTATTGTTAACCAAAGTCTCCGGACGACCACGAGCTTCATTTTTCAAGTCAAAATTTCCAGAACGGAACCGGGAAAACCAATAACGGGTTGTGCGTTCGTTTATACAGTTCTCTCCGTAAACGTTTTTGCGTGCCGTTTGTGTCGCGTTGGTGCCACTCCACTCATACTGGGGCCCCAAAAATGGCCATGGACCGCACGACCGTTTGACTGTCCCCTACAGTTATCCAGTGGTAATCCATTTTTTTCCAAAAAGTCTTGTAAAACATTAAATAAATGTAAGCTAGTAAGACTACCAATTTTAATTGACGATATACATCTTTTGTACACTTTTCCCCGAAAACAGTATGTAAGTACGATAGTTAACTGATCATTATAAGATAGCTCTGGGACTGAGAACAGAACCGCAAAAAAGAACAAAATTGTGCTAGGTGATAAGTGGCGGGAATTACCCCTTATTATAGACTCACCCATAGACTCACTACCTTATGGACTGGTAGCAAGATATATGAGCCAAATATACTTAATATCGAACGAAAAAATACTTGATGTGGGTATAATTAGCGGAACATAGTTATTATCACATGGTATTTAGATATTTTTTTTTTTTTGTTATGTATGGTCCGCCAAAATGACTCTACTCTGCCTGATGGAAAGCATAAGCAGAATCCAAGAGTGGCGGTCACCATACTGACTGCGAATACAGACAATGCAGTATGGCGACCGACACCATGGCGGCCTAAGACTTTTTCTAAAACATTATGTAAGAAAATAAAGATTTTATTCCGTTGATGTGGTAATATTCAGTATAACAAAATCTTTCGTGTGTGGACTGAGAGACCACAGTATAGTCGTTGTATTTTTTTAATCGTTGATGATTTGTGCTCAGTTATTTTAGTATATATCTTTACAAATTCTCTACTAAATGTCTGCAGTCACAATACCTTATTTTTTTACATACTTGCCGAGATCCGGCTGATGGTATGTGAGGATTGAGGGACCACACTTAAAGGGCTGTAGTTTTTAACATATCTTTTTACAAATTCTCATATTTGTTCTACAATTGTTTTGAGCCTACTACTAAATCTTATAAAAATTTCAAACAAAAATATCACTATGGTCCCTCAGTTCACACGCACACCAATATTTTTATATTATACTAGCTAACCCGGCGAACTTCGTACCGCCATATTTACATATCTGCAGCTAGTGTACAGTCGCGGACATAAGAAAGACTTTTCCCGTTATCTTTTATTCTTTTCTTTCTAGCAAAAAAAAAATGAATGAAATCGGGCAATGTGTTATTGAATTACAACTAAGTACATATTTTGACTTTCATCCCCTCTCTCCAAGAAGCTGTGCTGAATTTTGGGATAAAAAGTATCCTATGTCCTACCTCGTAGTATGAACTCAAATCATGCCAAGTTTCATTTGAATCCATTCAGTAGTTTCGACAGACAGACAGACAGACAGACAGAAAAAAATACAATTTTGGCTTCAGTGTCGATTATAGAGAGCCCTCTAAAAAAATTTTTCAAAATATCTTTAATGTACAGAATTCGACCTGTTACATTTTTATTATAAGTAGGTATAGACAACACTTGGTGCAGTAGAAAGCGGCGTGGCGACCGCTGAAACCACTAGGCCAACAGTGCAGTCAATTCAATGGAATGTAGTAGAAATAAGAATTATTTCTTATTTTATTAAGAGACAGATAGTTATTTAGAAGATCTAGAATCTAGATAATTAAGTTTCGGCTTCTATACCAAAGCTCATGTGTTAAATTGCCACCCGGAACAAATATTGTATGATACAGTGGCGGATTTACCAATAGACTGAGTAGGCTGGAGCCTCTCTTGTGTGGTACCATATCTGTGGGGAGACGAGGCCTTCTGTGGAACCTGGATCCGGCCGGATCCGGTCGGATTGATTTAATAAAGGTAAATTCATTTCCTTGTGCGTTTCAACATGGACCGTTAATGAAGTGTAAAAAAAACGATAGCTATAAACGAAGTCGACTTTATTATGATAACTTTTAGAGAAAACTGTTAAATACTTATCGTCGTTCATCTTTGAAACAAATAAGTTCATCTTTCAAACTTACCGTGGGAGAGTCTAGCTTCGGCATACATGGGCCGACAGCCGGCTCGACCGGAGTGAATCCACGACCTCACAAAAAACCGGTGTGAAACAGCGCTTTCTCTATGTTTCAACGAGTGAGTGAGGATACTGGAGGCCCTTCCTCCAAAGGCCGGCAACGCACTTGTGACGCCTCTGGTGTTGTTCATGGGCGGCGTTAATCGCTTGCCATCAGGCGATACTTCTGCTCGTTTGCCCCCTATTACATAATAATAAAAAGACCATAGACTAAAACTAAAATAGTTAAATTTTCCAAAAATAATTACGTCTTAATCTTTATTGCCTACAATCGTAGCTGGTGATACAGTCTACTTTTTACAGATGAATCAGAGAACGATACTATTAATCAACATTATGAAACTAATTAAACATAACGTAATGATTAACCTTATGTGTGATCAAAAATTCATAATTATGTCGTTATCATTAGTGGCTATTGCGAAAGTCCTAATCAGCTATATTTGCATATTTGTCGGTCGTGCAGCTAATTGTAATATTTAAACTTACCGAGCTAATTAATAGTAGATTCTTCAAGTGTCAAATAGTATGAAACATGGAGAGCAGTCGTTTAGATGGCTTTTGAACTCAAGTTTTAACATGCAAAATCCGAAAATATATACTCTTTACATGTCTACTTAAATGTACCTATGTCAGGTTTGTGTTCGAACTCTTTAGCTTGTAAACAAATATAATTACTATTGGTTTGAAACAACATTCTTAAGAAACAGTTTGTGTTAATTGTGTCATATCCCAATCGACTAAAAGAGCTTGCAAATGTAACCTGCAGACACGGGACGCACGACTCGCACAGGTAGTGTAAACAGCATACGCCTAAAGTACCTACATTCGAGACAGCGTGATTATTTTGCCAAATACAAATTTACCGGATCCGGTCGGTGTAACAGTACCGGTAGACGTATATTTAAGCCGGATCCGCCGGTTTAGCGGATCCGGTTTTCCGGATTGCAATCCCTACTTGTTGCAGTCAGTACGATTTACCACGATTTGCAGAACCGTGGGTATCGGTCGGCCGTACACGAATCCAACATAAGACCCTACCGGTTGTCTGGTGTAGTTCGGATTTTCACACAGAAAAAAAAGTACTTTATATTATTCATGTTAATACTTACGCTTAAGTATACCTTACCTCACCACATAAGTCTTACATGGTTAAACTTTTATTAGCACAGAAATAGGCATTATATACTTCAATTACTTAGATGTGAGTCGTAACAATTTATAAATTGACACAAGGACCCCTACTTCACAATCATAACTATTAACAAAGGAGATAAGTTGACGATAGTACCTTCTATACATATTACTAAATTGCAATTTCGTGTGACGCCGGATAGCTGCAGCCGTATAAATATCCATTAATCGAGTTCATCACCGTTCTTAGTGGTCCAGAGTCCAGAGGAACCATCTTCTTTCTGCTGGCACTGTGATAACCCTATCAAGACTTGATAAAAGTTTTCCATGCTTTTTTATAAAATTTATTTATTTATTAACTTTATTCACTAAGTATGTACATCAGCGGATCTAATGCCCAGGGCGTTCTCTGCCAGTCAACCTTCGGGTGGTGTAGAAACGCTTATAACGCAGGTGTACAGAGGTTACATATTTATGAAGTCATTTGAGGGGATAGTCTTTACACTATCAAAATTGATTTATACAGTATTAGTAGAGTCCCGCGGCGTTACCCACGGTTATTGTCGTACCGCGGGTGACACCGCGGGGCGAAGTTAGTCAAAAAAGTAGCCTAAGTTACTCCTTATATCATCAGCTACCTATCAGTGAAAACCTCGTCAAAATCGGTCCAGTCGTTCCAGAGATTAGCCGGAACAGACAGACAGACCGACAGAGAGACAAAAATTGTAAAAAATATTTTTTTGGTATATGTACCATGTATACATACATATGCATTTAGTAAAAAAATTAATATTACAAACAGACACTCCAATTTTATTTATTTGTACCTATAGATGAACAATGGCAACGTAAGGTATATATGATATGGATTAGATAGTTCTGCCAGTTCATTGAAAGGAGATCATGTACTTTCTTTTTGAATGTACCTATATCGGTTAGTGGACTTCGAACGGGAGCTCATTTCAGAGTGGTACTGCTTGAACAAAGAACGAACAGTTGACAAAGTCAAAGGAGTTGGAGTTCAAATTTATCCATTGTGCCAGAGTAATTCATCTTCGTAATTTGTTCGTCACACCCATCGAGATATTACGTACTACGTACTAGAGGAGCCACTCAAAACCAATTATATGTTCCGTTTATATTTGAATTAAAACTAAAAAGCGCTGCAGCGCAGCCAAACAATAATTAGTAGTCTAATCCAACAGTATTAACAAGCAGCGCTCTATCGCATTCGAGCTGTAGTTTCCTCGCGAGCGAAATGTCATAAGCGCCGTGATTTTCATGGCGCTTACGCGTTTTGGCCAACGAACTGTAGCAAAGATTCGCTTTTATAGAGTAAGCGCCAAACAAGAAAGCAGAACGTATAAATAGCTTTATACCTACGAAGCTTTATTAGGAAATTCACTTTGAGTAAATAGTACTTCAATAGCTTTACCAGTTTCAGTTTTTTTGTAGAATTCATCGAAGTATAAAATATAAAAGCCGAATATTCAATTTTTAAATTATACTTTAATGATAATTTAAATATAATTATTGCAAAAAAAATTTTATGGGTTATTTACGAAGCTATTTTTAACAACATATTATTTTTCCTTATCCAATTAAATACGTTAAATACGTTGTGCATTTAACGTCAGTTAATTCTACCTAAATATCACTTCTGTATGTTTTACTCTAAGTACTCTATGTCGAATGAGGCAACAATGGCGTCTTAAAATATTTTGTTCGTATTTAATTTTAAAACAATTATATCTAGTTAATTACTGGTGAAAAGTTATTCGTTTGTATTTCTCCGTATTCCTTGTATTATTACTGCAATATCTCAAGACACAAAATGGCATAATTCACGAGTTTTAGAACGTTTTTAAATGTAAACAATCACACGCTTAAGCCACCGCTTCATCAGAGTGTAGCTAGCAAGCGACTGAAGGAAGTGCGGCGCATGCGCCGCAATTGCATGGAACACCGCACTAATGAGTGGCGTCTTCTCTATACATTATATCTCGATGGTCACACCTAATTTCGATAGAAGAGCATGGTACCTAAAACTTCAAGAGTAGTTAATGCTCTTTTCTTGCTTTTGAGGAGAATCACCGGCAAATTGCAAAATGACCGTAATTCAGAGATAACTCCTATCTTATTACTTCAACATTACAGTAACTTGCCTTTGGAAGATAGAGTACATTTCGAAAGTTGCGTCAACTAGCGCCACCTAGCAACGTCATGTAGTACTAGTTTTCTTGTTTTGAAATGAAGTTGACAGTACAAATACTAGATGGCGTAGAAAATCTTTGATGCAATCTTTGCTTTGCTGTGCACAAACATTAAAAATGTTAATTTGTTTTTTGTTTAAAAGGGGAGCTTAAGAAAGCCTTTATCAGAAAACTTTTTGAAAATTAAAATAAAAATTAATTAGAATTTAATGTTATGTATAATGTTTTTGACTTACCTACCCCGTATAAATACTAACTCTAAGATAAATACCCAAACATAGACTAAGGCGCGTCTCCACCGAAATTTGACAAGACAAAAGTTGCCAACTTTTGTTCGATGGAGACTCGGCTTTATAGAATTTTTTTTTCACCAACACGTGTTGACAACACAAAGGTTGCCAACTTTTATTCGGTGGAGTCTTGGCTTATCAATGATATTATAAAATATCATTGCTGTATATCATATCGTTATAAGTAACTCGATGACCAAGTTTTGCTCAGTAAATGGTATATTTTCTAAAAATGTATCCTAGCTAGATTAATTTATCGCCCCCGAAACCCTCTGCATTCTAAATATCATGAAAATCATTGGAGCCATTTTCAAGATTCAGATTATATATATGTACAAGAATTACTCATATAAAAGTACTAGCTGACCCATGCAACCTCGTTTGCGTCTCCTATTGCCCGTAGCGTAATAATTTTCCCCCGTTTTTGTAACATTCTTCATTGGTGCTCCGTCCCTATTGGTCTTAGCGTGATGATATATATCCTATAGCCTTCCTCGATAAATGTACTATCCAACACTAGAAGAATTTTTCAAATTGGACTAGCCGTTCCTGAGATTAGCGCGTATAAACAAACTCTTCAGCTTTATAATATTAGTATAGATACAATTGCAATTGTTAATATGACACAAATGTTTTGGCCTTTATGATCGGTTTAAAGGTAGTAGAGCCACGCTGATTTCAGCACAAACGGGCCGTTCATCAGGGCGGTACTACCCTCGCACAGAAAATCAACGTAAAATGACAGAGTTTGTGCTGTCGTGTTTCGTTGGTGAGTGCGAGACTGGAGGCCCATATAGTCTAGTCAACAAGTTCCATAATTGTTGACTAGACAAAAAGATGCAGAAGCATCACTAGGTCGCCATGGTGTGGGTCACCATACTGCATTGTCTGCATTCGCAATGAGTATGGTGACCACCACTCTTGGATTCTGCTTATGTTTTCCATCAGGCAGAGTAGAGTCACTTAGGCAGGCCATAATAAAAAAAAAAACTATTCTTAGAATTGATATCATTTACAATGAAACCCATTGATTATGTTGGCCTAAATGGGGCTCAGGCCATGCTAAAGACCCATTTAGACCCTCATAAAGACCAGAAAATACTAAAAGTGCCATTAGTTGCTTAACGATATTAAGACTTTAATATGCCACAACTAATAGCATTTGGAGATAGTGAATTGTCAGACCAGTTTAACAAAATGTATGTACTTTTAATGATGTATATTCACTTATTTTCAATATTTTACTGTTAAAATTTGATTTCAATAATTATCATGAAAATAAAGAATATGCATACCACTTTCACCATCACCATCAGTAGTATTTTAGTAGTAGATCCACCATTGGACACAGGCTTCTCCTTAGAAATGAGGTTTTATGCTACCATATCACACCGGCCAGACGGGTTGGTAAATGATTTTGTTTTTCTTTGTAGTCATATTATCATACACAGTTTGCTCCCTTAGTCAGCCAGCTCGTACGACATAAGTAGAGAATTAGAGATGCTGACACTGGTTTTTTAACTGTCACCACACATATTGCTTTACATACTGATATCTCACACCAGAATTTGAAGAATATCTACACCCCATGTCATTAGGAGCTAGAATCTGAGTTAGAATTGTAATGAATTTATGATTAATTAATGTAATTTTATTCAGTTTATAATATTCTAGTCGATGGTTGTATTTAATTTATATGTTTTAATCAATGTTAGTAAGTTATTCGATTCAAAATGCCAGTACTTTGTTATCTATGACGAGCGAACAGATTCATAGACACATTTTGTGCCTTTCAAAAACGAAATGTGTTTAATTAGAATAATTTTAAAAAAAACGTATGGCATGCTGATCGAGGCTTTCGTCTGAGATGGATATCGAACAACTTTGATCACTGTAACATTATTGGAATTAGGAGTAAAATAACCGTTCTAAGAAGCAAATAGTTTCATTCAACCCCTGACTTCGAATAATAGTGAGAGTTTATCACAGTATGCACCATAACCTATGATTTCTGCATATGTTTCATAGATAAGAATATGTACTTACGTTTGTACATCCTCTAAGTTAGCAAGAGGGTAACAAGTTATCTTAATGTTATTTAGCTACTTATTTATGGTTTGCATATTCGAATCATTGTTACTTAGTATAACGTACTACTTATATGTAGTTAAATCTTAGATAAATGTACAACCACTATCAAACAAACATAGTATTCTCATGGTTTTAGGTTATGAACAGAACAGTGAAACTTTAAAGTCTAACTATCATAATACCATATTTGACATGTACGCACTGACAACAACGCGACCACTGATTATCCTACTAGCAATACTACTAATAAATTATTTGCCAATAAAATAAAAAATAAAATTTTGCCAATTTCGCCAAAGTATTGAGATTTGAGAAGTGAAGTGAGTGAATCATGAATGTCAAAATTGTCAAAGCAAAGTGTAAGTGTCCACTTTTCCGTCGTGTTTAGGATTAGAAAATATTTCTATCTATTCTTGATAAAGTTTCTAATTAGTTTTATTAAAATTTTGATCTTTTGTAGCTGTGAATAAGATTTTAATGATTATGTACATAATTAGTAGTAATAAGTAAATAAATTTTCCAATCAATCGTGTCTTTTGTGAACTACTTAAATAACATAATCCAGGATTCATAGCCCAAGATTAAATTTTAATAATCTATACATCTAAAATAAATCTGTATTCGTTTTTCAGATTCCTCTAATGGTAAATATATATTTTGTAGTGGAATTTTTGTTGTGATAAGAATTTGAGAAAAATAATTTACAGCAGTACTTTGATGTATTGTATTACTATTAATATTTGTGTCAGTTATCGTTGAATTCTCTCTCACCCTCTCGCTATGTCATAAGTAGGTACGTAACGTAGAGTACAAAGTCTACATACCCCTACGTACATACCTACCTCTAGGACTGCCATCTAGGATTCGGCTTAAGTACAATGCACCCTAATTTTAGACACGTGTGTCCATTATTTTTGTTAAGTTAGGACACTTCCACTATAGTCTTTAAAGTGTTTTGTTCTGTCATAAAAAATGAAGTCAATTGTAACAGTAGTGAATACATGATATCAATAATACGGGAAGGAGTTTTTTTCTAAGTTTAACCATGTTCTGCAGAGATTTAAGACGTATAGTGTCAAGAAGTTCTTCAAAATAAAATTCTAAATTACTAGAGCAAACTTCATGATATAGTTTTGACCATACATTATGCTATATATTTTTGGTTAATTTATCTGCCAAGTTTTTTTGTTTCGTTGCTCGAACTATCGTGACTGAAAAACTCTGTATCCATAGTTAGGAGTAAAAATATTTAAAAAAAAGCAATCGAACCAAGCCATTCAATCGAGACGTCAAAAATATGACCACAACAACACGTTTACGAACACCAATATTGTTGCGGCCCATGATTAATTTCTTCACAATTAATTTGTGCGATTTAATTTCCTTTCATTGTTTTTCTCTTATGATGCTATCTTAAGTCAAATCAAATGCAAGTGGAACGACGTCTTAACGTGCTGAGCCAGTTAGAGTATGAGGACGGCGCAAGCGAAAAAATAGGCTTAATGTCCGCGAAAATGATGGAAACCCGTTATTATGAGGGTTGCGGACGAGAAGGGCCTATACGATGTATATTCCTGGGCGAATTTCACCCTGTGGCTGGCCCGAAGATATCCTGTCAGGTATGAGTCATTGTTTATGTAAGGTACATTTTCGCGTGCTGTGTACGCAAGTGCAGTGACTATGCGCAGAACTGCACTCGAAGCGCAGATGTAATTGGTTCCTATATCAGGTTTCATCTACGAGTTATTGATTTATGTCCTGGGACCTATCTACCTGTGCAGCTACCTATATAGCTCTGTCTAGACTAAGTGGTGGGGTGGCTGGGTACTTTGCATTGTAACGCCCGGCGTCGGCTTGGTAAGACTGAATTGCGTAGTTCTCGAATTTATAGTTTAGTTTAATAGTTTGTATACTAATCTATATTGTTTTTCTAGTTTCCTGAGGACTACATATCAAAGGAGGTGTTTGATTCAATCAGTGCCTACATCATCCCAAAGCCTCAGATCCAGAAATGCACTATGACTATGTGAGTACACAATATTTTTTCTTATTGCTGTTTTTACTGATTTTGTTTTATTTAGTTTCATGTCTTTTAGAAGTATTAATTTATTGATTAAAAAATGAAGTTATTTATCGTCATATATATTTATAGTCAATTTTGATTGTAATTAAAATTACTTGTGGTGTACAATGAATTGAAAAAGTGTTTGTAATATTTAAATATTGTTAGGTGTTTGTTGAATAAATGATGATAATAATTCAGCTATGGTACTTGTAATGGATAATTTTTGATGGAGAATGGGCAAATGAGCAGATGGAGCTCGGGTTATGGTAGCGTCTACATGTCACAATTGCGTTGCCGACTTATTGACTCTGCTTGTCTTAGGGGCCCCCTAGAGTCAGGCTGAGAGGGGATCGGTCTCCAGTAACTATATTCATTCTGTGAAAAGCAACAAAATAATTAGTTAACAGTAGTACTTTGAGGCAATGGTATCACTCTGGTTGAGCCTATTTCTTTTAAATGCTGTTGTTGATGATGATTCTTATCACAGGCATAACTGAACGGAAGCTCTAACTCTCTCTCTCCATAATTTGGAGAGGAGGCGTAATAGGGGCAAATTATGTCCTTGGTGTTACAAGAGTCTATAGCCATACACCATTATCTTCCTAGCCTTTATTATTCCCAAGATTAATTGGGGTCAGCTACTAGTTCAACTGGATTTACCTGAATATCACTTTTTCCACAGAGCGATTATTATAGGATTGTCATTGGTGTTCATGACAACCGGGACCGACAGCTTAACGTGCTCACCAAGCCATGGGCGGGAAACACCACCATATTCCATACTCTGTCTTAAACGCATATTATGAGCATTTTAAATGTATTTTTTTATAATTCATACATTAATGATATGATTGTTTTTGAGTTGCTAAGGAGAGGCCGGTCCAACAGTGTACTGTTATAGGCTGGATGATGTTGAATTATTTAATTAAACATAAAACCATTCATTTTTATTTGACCAACTTTTCCTATGTAATGGGTTACCATTTTATGGTGGCATCCATTTTGCATATGGTTTTTTACAATGTATTTTTAATTTCTGGGAGGGTTGAAAAAAATGTAGCTGTCCTTTTGTGATGGCGGCCATCTTGGATTTATGACAATGAACATAGACATTTGAATCATCATCAGAACTACAGAGTGAAATGTGTTACTCGCTTCAAATAAATTTAAACTTTAATTGACAGCATTGACAATAATATTTATTAGTAACACTAATTCAAAATTTTCAAATCATTGTCATTATAAAGACAGCCTGCCAGTTGAAACTGATAAAATTTGTAAAATGAAATAAAGCCTGTATCCCAATTAAGAAAATCTATACTAATATTATAAAGCTGAAGAGTTTGTTTGTTTGAACGCGCTAATCTCAGGAACCGCTGGTCCGGTTTAAAAAATTATTTCAGTGTTGGATAGTACATTTATCGAGGAAGGCTATAGGCTATATACCATCACGCTAAGACCAATAGGAGCGGAGCACCAATGAAGAATGTTTCAAAAACGGGGGGAAATTGTTACGCTACGGGCAATAGGAGACGCAAACGAGGTTGCGTGGTTTAGCTAGTCTTTCATAAGGCTATCTTTTATGAGCAAACTGACGAGTTTTAGATCAACAAAGACCACTGGCGCCTAGTTGAGCATTGTTGAGCATACTTGAGCACCGTTTAGCATAGGTGAGCACTGTTGAGCATAGTTGAGTACCTTTGAGCACCATTGAGCATATTTAACCATAGTTGAGTACCGTAGAGCATAGCTGAGCACTGTTGAGCATAGTTGAGTACCGTTGAGCATAGCTGAGCATAGATATAGATAAGGCATACATAGTTCGAAGTGACTATTTGTACGGGTACTGGACGAATAAATTATATTTATTCGTACATAAACCATAGAAAAACAAAACCAGTACCCGTATTAATAATTATAAATTGTTCATACGGTAACCGTATTAATAGACTCAGCCTACATAGTTGAGCATAGTTCAGCATTTATATGTAAAGGTCGTTTAAATATTTTCATAATCAAGTTTACTATACTAAACACTACTATATTAACTTTTTTTAACCGACTTAAAAAAAGAAATGGTTTGTCTGAATTTTTAAACAATTCGGAAAATACTTCGAACTAGTCTTACATGACAACTCTACGTGATCACGACCGTTCTGCCAAGGGCGACACAAGTGAGAAGTCATGCAAAGGATCATATTTGGTTTTTAACTGACTTTTAAAAAAGGATTAATTTTATTGAAATCTTTTCACCTGAGATTCAGAAGTGATTTGGAAAATTAGTTTTTTATTTGGTTTTTTTTTTAATTTAAATTTAGAACTAACATTATTTAGACAATTAAATAATGAAGAATACAAGTTATTATAATTTTATTCGTCATGAAGTAGGGTATTTGAATTCAGCGTTACTTTTTAAAGTTAACCTTAACACTTGTATTGGCGGAAATTTAAAAACTACAATTGCTTTTGAACTGAGTTGCGCATACCGGTTCACTGTTGCTTTAACGTAGCGTAAACTTCAACTTTTGGGCTTAGCGTAAACTGAGATGACTGGATGGAAACACGGGCCCAACGATTTTATATAATTGTATTGTCACCAGAACCAAAGGTGTGGACCAAATTTCAGATCAATCTGTCAACAGGAAGGGGTCAAATTTCAATTACTAGATTTGACCCAAACAAACAACCAGGGCAAACTAAATAAAACCGTTAAAAAAAAACAGAACTATTGCTCTACCAAGTCGTTTTATAGGTAATAATAATTAAGTCACATACGACTGTCTGATACCAAATTAGGCAGAGCCAATGCTATGGTAACCAGACGGCTGAGAAACATACTTAAATACTTCTAAATACATACATACATATTATGGATAAAATTCACACCCAGACAGAACAAATAATCGTGCTTATAACTCAAATATTTAATTTTCTTCTGCGTAGGAATCGAACCCACTTCCTCCAACTGAGCAGTCTGGGTCACTAACCACTAGACCAACAGGCCTTTATATTATTACTAGCTGTGCCCGCGACTTGGGGCAACGGCAACGGGTTCCGCGTGGAACAGTGATTTTGGGTAGCAGTTTTAATTATTAAGGCTAATATAAAATAAGACACACGTTTCACTGTTAAAAATATATTTAAGTATATATAAGTACATAAAATAAAAAAGTATTTTATATGAGCTTATTTCGACATTCGACATGGCCAATTCTTTCCGGCCGGCTTTCAACCTGTTCTTGCACCGTTCGCTTCTCTCCGAGCTCTAAGCATTCGGTCTGCCTCCGAGACACGTCTTTAGATTGACGCTTTTCTTCATCAGCGCCTTCGCATTAGGGTTCTTTGCGACGGACGGCGCGGCCCCTGTTTTTCTGGAGGTAAACGCTAGCGTACCTCAGAGTTCAGTCCTGTCGCCCAAGATGTTTTTTTTTGCATGTCAATGACATATTAGCCCTTGGCAATATACATTGCTATGCAGACGATAGCACAGTGCATGGGCGATATCATGGATACCCTGCAGCCAAGATGGTAGACGTTGAGGAAAATCGATAGGAGCTTGTCGCTAAGCTCGACCGGGTTTTGAACCGCTTTTAACAATGGGGTGACGAGAATCTGGTCGAGTTCAACGTTAAGAAAACAGGTGTGCCCGTTCTCTACCAAAAAGTCTCCGTTTCTTCCCCTCCCCACTTTTCGTCCGAGCACTCAACTGCCAAAAATTTTACAATTTTAAAATACTACGTTTTTGATTTGCAATCTTTTGCCAAAATATAGTGATTGAGCTGATTTGATACACGCGATTATGCTGCCCATTGGAAAAACGGTTTTTTTCTAAGTGAACTGCAACTTTAACCGTCTGTCTTTGGGCTTTGATAATTTTCATTTAAAATGTTGTTTTCAGCGGAAACTGCATTCTTTTAAAATGAAATTGCAGATAAGTTTGAATTATTGGAATACGGGGAATTAAAACATTTTCTTTTACAATGTTGTACCTCAGATGTGTATTTTGTAGCCGTGTACCATTACATAGCTTTGGCGCTCAAGACTTCTTATTAATAGGACTGGAACATTATCTTTCAGTCTCAACTTATGGGAAGGCGCTCCTGATAATTCTAAATCGTTGAGAAACTTTATGCATACGCTATGATATGACTGGTTCAGTTTCCCTTGCATTTTTCCTGAGAGGTATTCGAGAACATCTTCCTCCACGTCTTCCATGATCCGTTCGTTTATTTGATAAGTGTGTCATTAGTCGGCGGATCAGAATAGATATTATTTTTAAATCATGTGTGCTATCATATACCAGGACTCCCGTCTCAGTGTAATCATGTCTTTACTGTCATTTCGCATACAATCTTCTCTTATTTTTAGATGAGCATTTGCATATTGACACTGCTCATAAATCATTGTGAAGTTGTACTCGCATAATTGTAGTGAGACAATACTTTTTAACATGTACCCATAATACATATGTTTCATACAGGCATTTATTTCATCTTGCGGCGTACCCGTTTTGCTTTTTTTTGTGTTTAAATCCCCCCGGATACTTTTTTCCGATTTTTTCACGAAGAAAATTATTTGAATAAACAAATCAACAATCATATAAACAAATCGAATCCTAGTGAATAATAACGAATTTGTAGTGGCAAAATTCAACATCCGCATGCGGCACAGTCGTCTGCCCTCACGTGTCTGGCCGTTTGGGTAAGCACACTTAGGCATATTGTGGTTAACTCAGTAAATGTTACATCTGAATAGCTCTAATATTTTGTCTCCTGTCGCAAACTCATGAAGCATTTTCACAAACCTTGCATATTTCCATACAAACTTTCATCCCCTATTGCTATTTTACGCCCTTGATGGTAAATTTTTTACAAAATATAATGACGTTTTTATTTATATCTAATCAACAGCCTTCAACAGCCTAAAAAATAAATTTTAAGATTTTATCTTAAAATGACGATACTTTTGTAGAGATTTTTGAAGTTTAGAAACACTGTTTTGTAATTTGTCTTATTTATTTCTATTAATATAATTAACATACAAATCAGATTTATGAATGTATGTATTAATCTTAGATAATAATATTAATTTAAGTCTTCTTTTAAAAAGTCCTCCTTTTTTATGAATTGCACATCCTTGTTTACTCGTTGCCAAGACGCCCTGTGTCACCAAGGCAACGCGCAGGCGTGTGGCGAGTAAACAACCACTCTTCTATACAATCTTTCATCCCCCCTTTCAACCCCTTATTACCTTTTTTTCGCAATAAAAAGTAGCCTATGTCCTTTCTGAGGCTCCAAATTTCATTTTAATCGGTGCAGCGGTTTGGCCGTGAAAGCAAGACAGACAGACAGAGTTACTTTCGCATTTTTTATAGTATAAGTATGAATTTCATTTTAATCGGTGCAGCGGTTTGGCCGTGAAAGCAAGACAGACAGACAGAGTTACTTTCGCATTTATAATATAAGTATGGATTACTTATATTGTATAGGTATTATATGTCGTTGGTTCAGCGATTAGCATATGCGACTGCCGATCAAGTAGTTTTGGGTTCGATTCTCGGGTCAAGCAAAAAGCGCTTGTAAGTTGGGGTCTAAACCCCCGTGTCCCAGAGAGCACGTAAAGCCGTCGGACCTACGCCTGATTTCTCCCCGATCGTGTCGGATAGCCGTCCGATCGGATTGTAAGAGTGAGGGAACAGAGTGTGCACCTGTGTAGGTACACACTCTTGGACTATAATATCTCCTGCATCGTTGACTGATCTCGGTTGAGCTGGCCGCTAGGAGTCATCATCATACCATAATAATACATATTATCTATCTTTGTTTCTCATTGGTATATAGAAACGCCCTCGGTCACAAGATTGTCGGTTACCCAATACGGATCGACAACCCAAGATATGAGCGGAACGTCTACCTCTTCAATATCTGCTTCGTGTGCGACAGCTGGTCGAAGACGGTGCAGTACGAGCCTGTGGTTAAGAAACTTGGAGAACATCTAGTAAGTGATCATTCCTGAACAAACATTTATTATATTTCAATTAAATGGATTTATTTTAAACCTGTGCTGGTAGATTAAAAATACAGATTGTCTCTTCATCTGTCAGTGTCAGTCCACTATACCCTGTACAAGTTAGCTTGATCTTCTTGACAGATGTAAATTTTTCTGATCGACATAACTTTGAAATGACGAACATATTATTTTCTTAATTTAATGATTTTAAAAATATAAAAAAAATACATATAACACAGAAGTCCCTAAAGATTCAAGCGTTATCCGAAAACTTTAAGACTTCTTATTGCTTCAAAGTAAAATTTAAATAGGAATACTGAAAATAATAGACGCTTGTACAATGTGGGATGATGACGGGACACGAATAACAAAGTCAAGAGGAAAGAAGAGAGCCTCTAACATTATTATTGTTGAATTTAAGTTTTTGTTTTGAACTTTTGTTAAACATGCCTAAAAAGGCGAAAATAACTATACTCAACAGTGAAACGCCTGAGTTTGTGATACGCTTACGCGATTATTTTGAGCGTAAGTCACAAAATGGGGGATCATTATTGCCATTGTCTCAAGTGCGGCATTGTGTAGCTGACGCCTGGGGATTGGATTAGCTACTGTGACACGAATCTCTACGGAAAAATATGGTAAAGAAGGTGATAAGGAGAATAAACTGTCGTCCCCTAATAAAAAACGTAGGCGTATCCAACCTACCGTCAATATTGACGATTTTCAATGTGCGGCCCTACGGAACCATATTTATGGTTATAATTCAAGAAAAGAATTGCCCACACTCGTCAAGTTGCTGGTGACACTAAGAGAAGCTGATTTATATGCCGGCGGTCGAACCATGCTGTCAAAACTATTGCGTAGAATTGGATTTCATTACCAAAAATCCACCAACCGCAAGATTCTTATGGAAAGGAAAGACATTGCCCTCAAACGAGTTGATTTCTTAGGAAAAGCCAAAAATATTACCGATTGGGAAAAAGTTGTGTTTTTAGAAACTTGGTTGAATGCCAATCACACTGTTTAAGAAACATGGATCGATGATACTGCCCAATCGCCTACAAAAGTACCAGAAGGAAAAGGGGATAGACTGATAATTTGCCACGCAGGAACTGCCCAAGGTTTTGTGCCAAACTGTTTACTGGCATTTAAATACAAAATAAAAACGAATGAGTATCACGAAGAGATGAACTTCGAAACTTTTTCGGAATGGTTTTATAAAATGATGGATTGGTCCTCATATAATAATAATAGATAGTGCATCCTATCATTACACGCAACTTGACAAGGCTCCGACGACGGCAAACAAAAACGCCGATATAATAGAGTGGCTCATGAAAAAGTGCGTAAATGCCGACATGACAATGCTCAAGTGCGAACTGCTTGGCCTGGTGGCCACACACAAACCGAGGGAGCCAGTATATTTACTGGACGAAGCAGCAAAGCAACGCAGTCACACAGTGATCAGATTGCCACCCTATCATTGTCAATATAATGCCATAGAGCTGCTATGGGCACAAATCAAAGGTTGTCAATCAAACCTTTGATTTATCAAGAATTTATCAAGAAATAACTTTTTTCTTGATAAATTCTTTGACATCTATTTCATTAATAGTATTATTTTAACAATCACTTACATCTCCTCCCTTCACCGCAAACAAAATGCTCCGTTTGTCGGAAGAAGCTTGTGGTCAAGTGACCGCTCAAAACTGGGCGAATGTAGTACGACACGTCAAAGAAGCAATATTATCTAACTGGAGGCGCGACGCCCACTTCGACAATTTTATTGAACACGAAATAATACTTCAAGTTGATGAAACTTTACAGTAATATAGCTTATACATCAGAATAACACATAGGCTACTATTTGCCGCGATAACCGACATACACGCGGGCGGAGCCGCGGGCAACAGCTAGTAAGAAATAAAAAGAGATTGACTCCTACATTATAAAAATACGTAAATGAACCACCTTCTTATTTTATTGATCGTCTTTGCAAGGTTATATAAACTGTAGGTGTTTTGTACAACAGACGATAATGGAGGAAGAAACTCGATTTGTGTCAGGCGCTTCGAGTAAACTCCCCACTCTACTAGCCCACCTTCTTCACGACCTCAATACCTATCGCAAAGCAACATTAGTTGGTAAGTGATGTTACCTAAATCACACTTTATCTCACTCGCTTAAAAGCTATTTTATGTAAGCGCAAAATGTTTTTATTAACCGACTTAAAAAAAAGGAGGAGGTTTCTCAATTCGACCGTATATGTTTTTTTTATGTGTGTTCGCGGATAACTTCGTCGTTTATGAACCAATTTTGATGATTCTTCTTTTGTTGGAAAGGAGATATTCCGACAGTGGTACCATGACAAGAAAACTAGGATCTGATGATGGCATCCTAGAGAAATCGAGGGGAACCCTCATTTTTTTCAGGCACGTACTATGTTTTTCGTATATTTTCTGAAGCTACTCCGGTATTTGCGTTTGGTAGTCATCATTTAATTTATTATGTGTGCTGGGTACCTAACATCTGTTTGAAGTCGGCGCCAAGCCAAAATGTAATAGGAGGTACCGCACTCGCCGCTTCCGGATAGCTGCTCCTCGTGAAGCACAAAACAACCCAAGCGGGCAGACACGCGCGGGCTGACGCGACGTCGTTGATGGTCGTCTCGAAATATAGCGAGTGTGGTAACTACTTACATTTGGCTTGGCGCCGACTTTAAACAGATTTTAGGTACCCAGCACACATAATAATACTACTATTTAAATGAATAAAGAATCAGGTATAGACAAGAATTGGCACATAGCAATTTATGAAGAGCCAGTTTATTTTACGCTTTTTAGTGTTTTTTGGTTCACTTTTGTACTTGTGTGTATTTTTATGTAATATAATATTTAGTTAGTACTGCTTTTGTTCATACTTATATCGCAATCACATCTCCGTTCTGTTCAGTAGGAAACAGCTAGATAATTCAGTGCTAAAATTAGACGGACAATGGATACTGTTCAGGGGGTTATCGATAAAAATGAAAACATCTAGGGTAGATTAATTTCATTTTGACGTTTTAACTTGCTTCCACGGCCACTATTTATTTCATTCACAACTAGAAAGTATAATTATGTGGCTAATAGAGATACAATTGATATGGAGTTAATTTGGACATAATAGGTATTGCTTAGTCCTAATCGGACTAAAATAATATTACCTTAATGGTGTATAACGACCAGGTAGTGAGACTTAGAAAAAAGGTTTGACCATGCTATATATATATTTCTAATCGTCAGTTTAAGAAGATTCCCAGAACGATAAAAAATTGAGTGAATCTTAAATTTGCATGAATTTAATTAACCACACGGCTATTTTTCTACAAATCACAAATTCAACTTTATGATGTCCGACGCTGGACGTAGGTCACCCTGGAGGACTTCCAGGAATGCCGAGTGGAAGAGATGTGCAGCTACCGTCAGCCTGCGAAAATCATAACGTCACCAGTCCACCTAGTTGTGGGACCTCCAGCGCCGCGCTATCCGGTCCGTAGCCACATCTTCAGACATTTTCGGCCCCATTTTAATTTTTTATGTACCTATTTTATCTATTGTTTCATCTTATTTTCAGTATTTAATTAGTTTAATTAACGCATTCCTCTATTAAATTTTTTATTCGTCTTTAGTACCTTTATTCTTCTTACCTTAAATAAACCGACGCTCCTCTCCGACAGAGGGCGACACTGTAATGCACTTGAAGGTATTGGAGGTTCGCAAAGACCCACCGCCGGTGTACGATCACGATGTTCCCGTCTTGATCGCTTCGGTTGGTTCGCCCCGCCCCGGTCGGCCTCGTCGTACTACGCCTCCGGAAGGCTCCGAGCCCATTCAGAGCCAAGAACACCTTGATGTTGAAGATGACGAGCCTTTTGAAGTTGATATGGACGCCGATTGGGATCTTACTACAAGACAGGTTTGTGTATTATGTTTGTATTCTTATTTCAGAAAATTATGAAGAACATTTAGAAGAACTTACATACTCGTATGAAGCTTAAGACGTAGGTACGTTTGATAGTTGGTATTTTAGTAGATTTAAAATTATCTGTGTTGCTGGATATTAAGTTATCTATATATATAAAAGCGAAATACCACTCACTTATTAATAACGAAATCTCAGAAACTATAACACCTTCAAACTTGAAATTTAGCAGGTAGGTTCCTTATAGGGTGTAGACATCCGCTAAGAACGGATTTTACGAAACTCCACCCCTAAGGGGGTAAAAAGGTTTGTATGAAAGTCCTATGTTTTTGAAGTAATAGACTTGACATTTAAAATGTATGCTCTATAGACGGTGTGGAGGTGTATTAATAATGTGTCTTTGGAAATCAACCGACTTTTGGGGTTAAAACGGGGGATAGTAGTTTGGATGCAAACGAGGTTGCGTAGGTCAGCTAGTAACCCATATTACTACAGTAGTAAGCAAAGATATTACCCTTATTACTACAGTAGATTATTATAGAATAAAGCTCCGAGGACGTCGACCTGAACGCAACCCTCAAAATCACCGAACAGAATTTTATTTGATACTGAGCCGACCCGTCCCCACTTCGTTGTGCGTAAACCGCATATAGTATACTAGCTGTTGCCCGCGGCTTCGCCCGCGTGTATGTCGGTTATCGCTGCAAATAGTAGCTAATGTGTTATTCTGATGTATAAGCTATATTAATGTAAAGTTTTATCCAAATCCGTTCAGTAGTTTTTGCGTGAAAAAGAAACAAACATCCATCCATCCATACTAACAAACTTTCGCGTTATTAATATAGGTAGGATTTTTATCGATATAAAATCATGATACAAAATGTATTGGTACCTAAATAGTTTTATTTTCTTTACCTCGCATAGAACTTTTATATATTTTTATAAATCAGTTTAAACAAAATAAAGGGGTTAAGACAATTTTGTGAAAACTAAAAATTTAGTATAGCGCCATCTGTAATGATTTATTTATTTCGTGAACGAAAAATGTAGTATAGCGCCATCTGTATTTTTCATATGGAACTCATTCCTTTCTGATGTCCCACGACACCACCCGTTTTTTTTGACAACTAATACACACATGTTTTATTATTAAAAACTTATTTAAGTATTTATATATGTACATAAAATATAAAGTGTTTATATGAGCTTATTTCGACATTTGACATCGACCGGGTCTGGCACCGCTCGCTTCTCTCCAAGCTCTCGGCATTCGGTCCGCCTCCTAGACCCTGTCACTGGATTGACGCTTTTCTTCATGAGCGCCGCATTATGGGCCTTTGCGACGGCACGGCCTCTGATGTACTGGATGTAAACGCTGGCGTACCTCATTGTTTAGTCCTGTCGCCCACACTATTGCTTCTGCATATCAATGACATGTTAGCTCTTGGCAACATACATTGCTATGCAGACGATAGCACAGTTCATGGGCGATATTTTTGACACCGTTCAGCCAAGCTGGCAGTCGTTGAGGAAAATCGACAGAAGCTTGTCGCTGAGCTTGACCGGGTTTTGAACCGCATTTTACAATGGGGTGACCAGATTCTTGGTCGAGTTCAACGCTACGAAAACACAGTTGTGCGCGTTCTCTACCAAAAAGTCTCCATTTCTTTCCCTCCCCACTTTTCAGAGCACTCAACTGCCACTACGGGGTAAGCTCGGTGTCCTGGGCATGGATATTTGCCGGGACCTCGAGTACTGTTCTCATCTTTGTGATGGATCCGCGCAGTATTTGCTTGATGCTTTCGATCGGTTGCAATGGCGAACAGTCCGCTTTACCAACAGTCCCGAAGCCACCGAGTTCCTTGAACCTCTGCAGCTGCGTAGAGATATCGCCTCTATAGCAGTCCACTACCATCTGTATCATTGGAAGTATTCTGAGGAGCTCTTCCAACTGGTCCTCCTTCTCCCTGCCTCTGCAGAATAACATGTTCACTCTCAAACCAAACGGTTTGGTTCATCCTTCCTGTGCCGAGCAGCTAAAAACTGAAACTCACTACCAGCGCACGTGTTTCTCTCCCACTATGATCCCGGGGCCTTTAAGTGGGGCGTGAAAAAGCATCTCACTAAGCCGTCATAGTGTGGGACGCAATACTGCATTGTCTGCTTTCCCAGTGAGTATGGTTGCCCCCACTGTTGGATTCTGCTTGAGTTTTCCATCAGGCTGACCATAGTCACTTTGGCAGCTTCAAATAAAAAAAGTACAATTTTAATAACTACGTTTTTTCTTTTGCCATATTTTGTCAAAATATGGAGATTTTGTGGATTTGATATACGTGAGTATGCCGCTCATGAGAAAAAAAACTGTATCTTTAAGCATCTGTCCTTGGGTTTTGATAATATTGTTATTGGAAATGCTGTTTTCAGCGGAAACTGCATTCTTTTAAATTAAAATGTCAAATAAGTTGGAATTATTGGAATACGGGGAATTAAAACATTATCTTCTTTTGCCATTCCATGCGTCATGATTGTAGCTTTTACAATGTTGTACCCCAGTTGTGTAATATTTAGCCATGTACTATTACATTGCTTTGGCGCTCAAGATACCTCATTTAATAGTACTGGAACATTAAATTGCAGCCTCAACTTATGGGTAGGCACTCCTGATATTTCCAAAGACTTACTAAGTATTCGACAACATCTCCCTCCACGCCTGACATGATCCGTTCGTTTAATTGATAACTATGTCATTAGTCAGCTGATCAGGATGGATATTATTTACATTTTTATTCATATCTAACCAACAGCTAGCTTATAATGACGATACTTCTGTAGAGAATTTTGAAGTTAAGAAACGCTGTTAACTAATTATTTAATTTGGCTTATTTATTTCTATTAATATAATGAACATACAAATCAGATTGACGAATATATACTTAATATCTTAACATTTAATTTTTATATATATAATATCATTGCTATCATTGTTAAGTCTTCATTGAAAAAGTGAAATATTTTTATTATTGTGACAGCCTTGTTTATTCGTTGTCAAGACGCCCGACGTAGGTAACGCAGGCGTGTGGCGAGTGAACTCCCAGAACAACCTTTCATCCCCCTTTTAAACCCCTTACAACCCCTTTTTCACATTAAAAAGTAGCCTATGTCCTTTCTCAGGCTCTAGACTATCTGTGTACCAAATTTCATTCAAATCGGTGCAGCGGTTTGGCCGTGAAAGCAAGACAGACAGACAGACAGAGTTACTTTCGCATTTATAATAATCAAATTTTTCAAATTGGACCAGTAGTTCCTGAGATTAGCGCGTTCAAACAAACAAACAAACTCTTCAACTTTATATACACACATCAAAAGTGTCTAGGGATCAAGCATTTTTATGCGGATTTCTTGAGATTGAGATGTGGCTTTGGCCCTGGCCTGCTCAGTCGCCAGACTTGAACCCGATTGAGCATGCATGGGATATGCTACAGAGAAGAGCTCTGCCGAATATGGAGGGTATCCAGTCGCAAGAAGACCTTTTATTGTTGTTGCAACGAACATGGGCGGCCATTCCACAGCGTGTTTGGATGAACTCATTTTGAGTATGCCAAACCGATGTTCTTGTGTTGTTAGTGTTCGCGGTAGAAACACGGATTATTAATTGTTTAAGTTACCTAATAAAATTTTAAAGAAAACTGTTATTTCAGTCTTTTTTTCGAACTTTAATGTTAGTGGTTCAAATGTGAAAAATCCCTTTATTAGGAAAATGGCAAATTTCTTTATTAATGCAAAGGTGACTTGGTTTATCGTTACTGTGACAAACGAAAACACTTTATTTGATGAATCCTTAAAGAAAATTTTAATTAATATCAATCAGGAGAAAAGTTATTGCAAAAATATATGTTGATCCCTAGACACATATGTTGATCCCTAGACACTTTTGATGTGTGTATTAATATAGCTGACCCACGCAACGTCGTTTGCGACTCCTATTGCTCGTAGCCTGATAATTTTCCCCCGTTTTTGAAACATTCTTCATTGATGCTCCGCTCCTATTGGTCTTAGCGTGATGATATATAACCTATAGCCTTTCTCGATAAATGGGCTATCTAACATTGAAAGAATTTTTCAAATTGGACCAGTAGTTCCTGAGATTAGCGCGATTAGCTGACCCACGCAACGTCGTTTGCGTCTCCTATTGCCCGTAGCGTAATAATTTCCCCCCGTTTTTGAAACATTCTTCATTGGTACTCAGCTCCTATTGGTCATAGCGTGATGAAATATATATATATATATATCATCACGCCTGAGATTAGCGCGTTCAAACAAACAAACAAACAAACTCTGCAGCTTTATAATATTAGTATAGATAGTATAAAGTGCTTTTCTTCGATTTGATTTACAAATACCATTACTTTTACCTATATGACCTATGTTACTCCTGAATAGTGTCGCTTTCTGTTAGTGAAAGAATTTTCAGGATCGGATCAGTACTTCCGAAGATTACCCCCTACAAACATACAACCAAAGTTAGAAACTTTACCTCTTTATAATATTAGTATAGTAGACAATTTTTTTTAGGAACAAATAAGTTAAGGTCTCTAATACATTTAGATGTTAAATAAATTTCCAAAAACATATCGGGAAAAAATGGGGCCAACTTAGTACTTCATTAGAATTGTATAAAATATTTTGTTACGGATTTATATTTGTTAAGAAAATCGAACAATTGTGACGAGAATAGAATGAAGTAGGCGTACCTCGAGGTAATAATGTATATATATAGATATATAATAAAATAATGTGTGGGCAAATGTGCCCACACATTATTTGAGTGGCAGCTACTTAGATCGCGTACGACACTGCTGGAGGTATGACGTATTAAATGTATCATTTTCTTCAAGCTGTTGCCTCACATTAATGGGTACAACCACGTGTCGAAACTCGCGTCTGATACTGGCGTTGAGAAGACCCTCGTGAAGTCTTGCATTCAGAACCTGGTTTACTACGGTGTGGTAAGTAATTTTTTGTTCTTTTTAAAATACGATGTTCGTTGTTAAATTAATAAACTAGTCTTGACGGCATGGATAGCGTAGTGGTTTCAGAGCTCGCTAAGGTTCTACGTCTGAGTGTTCATTGTGTCCGTCCGTTTGTAAGGTGCCCCGCGACACAGGGTGTGTTCCTAATTCAGGAGTTGTCTTTTTTTTTTTAAAACTTCTTTGTTCGCCGAATCGTAAAACTTGAATAAATCTAAACCGCATCACAGCGGGTGTATATCGACTGGACCTCATAAAAGAACTCTTCCTCGTAAGAACTTTACTGATTGGTACCTGAATGACTAGAAACTCGTGGAACACTCTGGAATGTATGATTTTTTTCTGGAACTTTCGATTAGTTCCAGATATCTAGCTAGATTTGGGGTAATCATAACAATATTTTTTTGATAGTATTGTACTAAATCTGATTCTGCTTCAATAGAATATCGTTGTAAATATATTAAGTAACTTGTTTCGGGCCCTTGCCGCAGAATGGCACACCCCGTGGGTTTCGGCGGTTAAATTCCTATATACGGCCCACTGAAAACTTCGGTAATGTGTGTGTTCAACACACATACACAAAAATGTTGTTAATTCAAGTTTTTTTTTATGGAATAGGAGGCAAACGAGCAGCCGTATCGCCTGATGGTAAGCGATTACCGCCGCCCATAGACACCCGCAACACCAGAGGCGTCACAAGTGCGTTGCTGGCCTTTGCGGGATGGGGATGTGGGGAGGGGTTTGGGGTATGGGCCTCCGGTATCCTCACTCACTCGGTGAAACACAGTGCTGTGGCTGTTTCACACCGGTTTTCTGTGAGGCCGTGGTATCACTCCGTCGAGCCGGTCCATTCATGCGGAAGCGTGGCTCTCCCATGTTACGTGGGGGTTTAATCTGCTATTTATTGATCAAAAGTCTGTCGACATAGCCATAACACTGGCGTTTTTTTAGACAATAATGTCGGTTACTATGAGCATTTTATTTCCTAGGTGACTTTGATCCCCGTGATAAAGTTCAGCAATATGTACCGCGCCACGCCGAACCTGAGTCGTTTGTTCAGCGACGAAGAACTACAGAAGTCTTGCCTCGCCTTTGTCACCAAAGAAAGTGAAACGACCAGTGAAAAAGTAAGAACTCAACAATCAACAACAATGAATTCTAATAATAATCACAAATTTTAACAAAAAAAACCGACTTCAATCTGGATCAAATTTAAATGGGACCACACGGGAAGTACCAGCATTCAAATAAAAAAAGAATTATCAAAATCGGTTTACCCAGTCGAAAATTATGAGGTAACAAACAAAAAAAAAATACAGTCGAATTGAGAACCTCCTCCTTTTTTTGAAGTCGGTTAAAAACTCAATAACCATCTGTGTTTTGACAAACAATACGAAGTGTTAACGCTGGTATTCATCCTACGGGTGTCGTAAGAGCGCGTCTCCACCGAAATTGTTGGAAATTTCAGTGTTTCCAACTATTTGCAACTCTTAAAAAGTCGCCAACTTTTGTTTCCTCTGTGTGTACCTACACCGAGTCGCCAACAATTTGAAAAACATTCTAACTAAGCGTCTCCACAGAGCCAATAAATAGCTGTAACAAGCGTATTGTTTTGATGTTTACCGCCAAAAACAGAAACACGGTTCCCAACATTTGTTGACAATGTATAATAGGTATGTATTTATAAAAAAAGTACAGTTGTCTAGTACCCATAACACAAGTTCTGCTTAGCTTGGGAATAGATGGCGTTGTTTTTTTTTTTTTTTTTTTTTTATGTATGGCCCGCCATAATGACTCTACTCTGCCTGATGGAAAGCATAAGCAGAATCCAAGAGTGGTGGTCACCATACTCACTGCGAATGCAGACAATGCAGTGCACAAGTATGGAACATGTTGACTAGACTATTTGGGCCTCTTGTTGGGCATATTGTGTGTAAGATGTCCTAAATATTTATTTATTATTATTGTTCGTTTTGAGTGGGAGTTACTAAATGTTGTTTTGTTATATACAGCCCAAAGTATCGGATGTATTGGAGATCCTCTGCGCACTCCAGCAAGGGACCACGTTGCGTGCGGTTTGTGAGCGATTCTCCAACTCGTCAGGGCTCACCTTCGACATTCGCCGGCTCATTGTATTCGCACAATTACATGGACTTATCAAATGTCTAAAACGGTAAGAGTTTTATTCATTTAAACTATCCATCTATACTAATACTAGCTGATCGGGCAAACGTTGTTTTGCCATAAAATAAATAAAAAATTGACGTTGGTCGATTCTCATACCTACCCCATACACACATAAAATTTCATAAAAATCGGTCCAGCCGTTTCAGAGGAATATGGTAACTAACATTGTGACACGAAAATTTTATATATAAGATAATAAAACTGAAGAGTTTGTCTGTTTGTTTGAACGCGCTAATCTCAGGAACTACTGGTCCGATTTGAAAAATTATTTCAATGTTAGATAGCCCATTTATTGAGGAAGGCTGTAGGCTAGATATCATCACGCTAAGAACCATAAGAGCGGAGCACCAATGAAGAATGTCTCAAAACGGGGGAAAATGATCACGGTACGGGGAATAGGAGTCGCAAACGAGGTTGCGTGGGTCAGCTATATAGTTTATGTTATAAAGTCGAAAGTAACTTTATACGCCTAAACCGCTGCACCGATTTTAATGAAACTTGGCATGGAGATACTTTGATTCTTGAAGAAGGACTTAGGCATAAACGACGTACATGCGGGCGGAGCTGCGGACTAAAGCTAGTTCTGTATAAACGTTTATGGTCTTTTCTCTTAGTAATCATAAATTTTAGTGTGGGATAGGATACAGACACTGAATTAAAAATAAATAATACTATACTCTGTCCATTACTTTATTTTCTTTTTGACAGCTCACGCCTATAAATTAACATTTTTTTTTTCGGAATTATGTACTACAGTAATGTCGTACTTTATTGACGGTGACGGTACTTTAGTGAAGTGGTCTGTGCATAACAAACAACCACAGCCTATAAAACAGTACTTGAAATACGACAAATCGATCATATGATAAAAATAATTTGACTTCATGGAAGTATTTTTTCTGTAAATTTAATAAAAAAAGGAAATAAAAATTGTATCTATGACTCCAAGATTGAATTTTTGCAAGGAATTAAGTCGAAATCTTGGAATTTAGGATCAAACCAAGAGTAAAGAACAATACCTTTGTTCATTCATCTAATTTACTGATTTATTATTTATACTTTTGTTTATTTCTTACATAATATAAAAAACTAATGAAGGCATAATTAATATTTCAACTAAAAATATTTAATTAAAACGATTGAAAGTTCTTCATAAATAAAATCGCTATTCGTTTCAAATCGAATCGGTAATGAGTGAGGGCGTCACTAATTTCAAAATTTCTTGAACTGTCAAAAAGAAAATAAAGTAATGGACAGAGTATAGCTGACCCACGCAACGTTGTTTACGTCTCCTATTGCCCGTAGCGTAAAAAAATCCCCCCGTTTTTGTAACATTCTTCATTGGTGCTCCGCTCCTATTGGTCTTAGCTTGATGATATATAGCTTATAGCCTTCCTCGATAAATGTACTATCCAACACTGAAAGAATTTTTCACATCGGACCAGCGGTTCCTTAGATTAGCGCGTTGAAACAAACAAACAAACTCTTCAGCTTTATTATATTAGTATAGATTAACACCCACAAACTATTGTTATAGACCTATATAACGATACCCAACAATATGGGATCGGAAATGAAATCCAATTCACCCGAACTACGAATCTAATGAAAACTCGTATGTTTTCCTTATAAAGGTATCCAGTACTCATCCGCGCTCATACCCGGCCCAACGGCTTCAACAACCGCGTGGACCCAGTGCTGGGCATCCGTCGACTATTCAACGGCCGCCATTGCGCTGATGAAATTTGCTGTCTCGGTCGTATTGACGTATTGACCTTAGAACAGATCATCGAAGACGACCCTAACATCTCTATTATATGGAGGTAAACTTTTATATAACATCCTGTGATGCTGACATTGTCAAAATGTATATGTAAATTAAGGGTTAATTGTCAAAAAGAAAGCTAACCGAACTGATAAACAATGTATTTGTTAATCGTATGTTAATGTGATTCTCTTACTTTTTTGAGCGTTACTATCTTCAAGAACTCACTTCCACCTCGAAAGTACGCAATTCTAACTCTTTGTCTTAAGTTCATGAGCAGGGGTACTCACTTATACTCTTTGCGCTGTAGCATGGTGCGGGCGGGACAGTTTCAGTAACATTTCGTTTCACTCTTGAAAGTTGCCGCGATTTACAAATTATGACTTAGTATTTCAGCTGTACCACATTCGCAATATATTGAATCATTAATAATAATTAATAAAATAATAAATTAAATTAAACCAACCAGAATGCTCTAGTCTACAAATAAATGCCGCACCATGCTACAGCGCAAAGAGTATAACTTATAGTTATTGAATTGAAATTTACGTTTACATTATAAAAAAATCCTTAAATAATTTATAATCACCATTTAGTACTTAAATGATTAATTTTACACATTTTAAATACCTACTTAATTAAATATCTTGCTCCAGTTATCGATACCATTTCGGTTAGCTTACATCTCCTGATACCAACACTCAATTATATGACATCATTAAGTCGCATGCTTTTATTTTTCCCCTGGAATGTGACTAATGGGACTTATAATATTTTATATTTCATGTTTCTTGAGTATTTGACAGGGTAAACTGTTTTGAAAAGATCTACAATAACTCGTATTTATTGGCTTCAAAAGATTATATGTTTTTTTTTAAATAGAATATTTGACGTGCATATTATTTATTCATATATTATTGAAGATTCTTTCTCTTTAACATCTCACAGAAAAGAAGAAGAATAAATTTAAAACTACAGCCCTGTTTATCATAATATCGTGCCAATTATTTCACGTAACATCTTATTAATATTTATACCATAGTCCATTCGTTTTAAGAAAATAGTGACACATCGATCAAGGCCCACCCATTGACTAATTAGCTTTCAAGACTTTTCCCATCGTTTCGATAGCTTGTAAGCTGATTGCTAAATGTTTTTAGACTTAATCGGTGCCTATCAACACAAATGGACTATAGGAAAGACATTGGCTCTAAGCTCTGCTCGTCAAATATACACGTATAACAGTACATACACACAGTCGTAAACAGTTCATAGAATTGATCACTTCATGATGTGGTCGACCAAATAAAACTGACGTGACTGACTGACGGAGACTGACTGAACATTGTTTTATGTCAATTCACTTTTGGCCATATCACTAATATAGGGCAGTTTTATTTAAAAAAAAAAAACAGAATTTTTGAATAGATAATTTTCCTGTTGCCATGATGCCATATTAAAAAAGAAATTCACACCTATAATAGACGTTGTTGTGCATTTTACGATGTGACAATACCATGATGTGATCGACCATTTCATGAAATATGACTATTTCATGTAATGTTCGTATAACGACTAGCGTACTTTAGTCGGCATAGTGAGTGGAGTTTATTAAAGGAAGCGAAGCAGTAAGAGTTCTCAACTGGATTGGTATTTTTTTTCTTTATTTTAAATATAGTACTGATCAGGACTTAACGTAGATACTGTAATAATATAATCGGGTCGGCCTGCTGTTGGGTTTTTTAACCGACTTCAAAAAAAGGAGGAAGTTATTAATGTCTTTTTTACGTTTGTTACCTCATAACTTGCGACTGGGTGTACCGATTTTGATGATTCTTTTTTTTATTTGAAAGTTAGTGCTTCCCGGCCCCATTTCAATTGGATGGTCCAGTTCTTGAAGTCTTTTTTTTGTTTAAAATTTGTGATTATCTTCTTGGCGGTGTTTCCCGCCCGTGCCTCGGAGAGCACGTTAAGCTGTCGGTCCCGGTTGTCATGAACATCTATGGCAATCCTTATTGGGAAGTCAGTGCCCTCAAATATACTGACAACTTTTTTTTTTTTTTTTTTACGTGTGGAAATCCCCTCGGACCGTCACCCGCGCCGGGGCTTGCGGCGGGGCGGTGTGTCGGACTCGAACCGACTAAAACCACACGGTGTGCCACTCTGCGCCTGAGGAGGGAGGAGTCCGGGAACTGCTGTTATTACGCCGTCCAGACCCCTCCCAGCGCTTGCCCGCACAGAAGCGGGCACCCTCTCCAGAGCCTCTCCTTTTAGGCGACGTACGGCACACACGTCACGTCGCCTCCTCGCGGGCGGCCACTAGAGCGGATGGAAGGGAAAGCCCGTCCCGACCATCCGCGGCCACACTCAGGGCGGCATGAGGCGCAGGTGAGCGCGCCTCCGCTGCCCGGTTCGCCGGCGACGGATTGGGTCCGAGTGGAGGTCGTCCTCCCGGGCCTTCTCCGCCGCCTCCTTCTGCGAGATTACATCTTCGCAGAAGGTTGCGACCGCGGTAAAACTGCTGTCGCTACCGGCCATGGAGCGTATGACGGCCGGTAGCGAGAGATCTCCTCCGATGACTGCAGTGAGGGCCCGGCGCTGCGACGCCCAAGCGGGGCAAATCGCCAGCGTGTGCTGGGCCGAGTCTTCACTGCAGTCGCAGTGGTGGCAGGCGGGACTCAGTTCCCTCCTAGCGACCGAGTGCAGGTACTTTCCGAAGCAACCGTGCCCGGAAAGCACCTGCGTCAGTCGGAAGGAAAGGGTCCCGTGCTGCCGCCCTGCCCACTCGAGGATGACCGGCTGGAGAGCCTCCACGGCGGCAAAGCCAGCGCGTGGAGTCTCCAGTCGGAAAGACCACCGAGCCATCGTGGCTCGACGGGCGGCTTCACGCCACTCGCGTACCTCTTCGGGCGGAGGGCGAATGCCTCTCTCCACCCGATATTCAGCCACCCGTCGATAAACTTCGGCGAGCACTTCCGCCTCCAAATCCCACGGGGGTGTTCCGGCCAACGCGCACGCTGCCTCGGTCGACACCGTGCGGTAACCACGTATCGCTCTGACCGCCAGTACCCTCTGAGGCCGCCAGAGGCGCGCCTTGTTCTGGGCGGTCAGAGCCGTGACCCACACCGGTGCGCCGTACAGCGCCATTGACCGGACAACCCCCGTGTACAGCTGTCTCGTTGCGACGCTGGCTCCACCCAAATTAGGCAAAAGTCGCCCAAGGGCAGAGGCAGCGTCGACCAGCTTGGGAGCAAGCTGTCGGAAGTGCTCGTCGAAGAGCCACCTACCGTCGAGGATCAGACCCAGATACTTCATCTGGGCCCGAACCGGTACGAGGACCGAGTTGACCTCTATGGAGGCGCCGGGGGGCGGACCACGACGGGGCCCATGAAATAACAGGGCCTCCGTCTTGTCCAGGGCCACCCGTAGGCCCAGCGCCTCGATGCGCCCGACCACCAGAGAAACACCCCTGGTGGCCAGGCGCGCCGCCTCTTGGAAGTTCGCCCCCCGAGCTGTGACCAATGTGTCATCGGCGTAACAAATTACGCCCAGCCCGGGGGGGAGACGACCTCGTAGGACCCAGTCGTATCCCACGTTCCACAGGAGTGGTCCAAGGACAGACCCCTGCGGAACGCCGCACGACATGGGTCGCCGTCTCAAGACGCCCTCTCGGTCCTCGTACACGACGGTACGCTCCTCCAAATAGTCTGCCACTAGCCGCCTCAGGTACTCTGGCACCCCGTGGTACTGGAGTGCTTCCCCGATGCAGCTGAATGGCAGACTATTGAATGCGTTGGCGATGTCTAACGACACCGCCAACAGCACGCCGCCACAGCACACTGCCTCTTCGGTCACGGCCCTAAGGCGCATCACGGCATCGACCGTCGAACGCCCCTCTCGGAATCCGAACTGGGCGTCCGACAGGTCGGGCCCCACCTCACTGAGGTGCCGGACGATGCGGGCAGAGATTATCCTTTCGAACAACTTGCCCGCCTCGTCCAGCAACACGATGGGCCTATAGGCCGCGACCGAATCGGCAGGCCGTCCTGGCTTCTTCAGCAGGACCAGCTTCCCGCTTTTCCAGCACTCAGGGAAGTGTCCGGACGCCAGGCTAGCGTCCAACACTCCCCTGAGGCGGTCCGACATATGGTCGAGGGCTCGGGCCATCACTCGGGCTGGAACCCCGTCCGGCCCGGGGGCGGTGTTCTTTGAACGAATTCGCAGAACAGCCGCCCCTACCTCCGATTCCCTCACGGGTGGAGCATCGTCCTCTCTACCCCCGTCGTCTCTGACCGAGTAGGCCATCGACGGGGGTGTGTGCTCTGCCCGCTGAGGGAAAAGGCCCTCGACCACTTCCTGCAGGAAGCTGGGCTGGAGAGTCTCGGTAAGGGGGGGGCCCGATGTGCGGAGCTTTTGACGCACCGCACGATACGGGCGACCCCAGGGGTCACGATCGAGGCTCTCCAGCATCTCCTTTCTCTTGGCGTCCTTGGCGCGGCAAATGGCCAGCTTCAGAGTTTTCCGCGCTTCGCGGTACTCCTCATGAAGCTGGTCATCCTCACCGTTTCCGCGGTGACGTCGCCGGCTGCGGGTGTAGGACCTCCGGGCACGGGTACAGGCCGCACGGAGGTCCGCCAACTCCTGGGACCACCAGTAGACCTCCTTCCGTGGAGGCCGACGACTCCGGATGCGGGGCATGGCCGTATCGCAAATCTGCGTAATCGCATCGCGAAAACGGCCAGCCCCCACGTCCACGTCAACCTCCCCGGCCGAGGCCTGCGGAGACAGCCAAGAATGAATAATGGCTGCCTCCTCCAGCAGGTCCCTGTCGAGCTTGGCGACAGCCCACCGCGGAAAGCGGGATGATTGCCGCGCCGTGTGACCCCTACTGGGGCCCTGGGACCGGGAGAGCTCAAATCGGATATACAAATGATCCGAGAGCGTCTCGACCTCTTCCAGGACACACCAGTTCCTTACTCGTGCGGCAACAGCAGGGGTAGCGAACGAAAGGTCCACTATCGACCCGCCCTGCTGTCGCACGCACGTGTTGGTGGAGCCTCTGTTCAGCAAACAGAGGCCCACCGAAGCCGCCCACTCCATTACGGCTTCGCCCTTGGCGTCCGTCCTGGGGGACCCCCACGCAATGGACTTTGCGTTGAAGTCCCCCAGCACGAGGACGTGCCCAGACGCTAGTCGCCGTATCGAGGTCTCCAGGGTGTTCAGGAAGACCTCGAAGTCACTCAGACTCCGGTTTGGGGAGAAGTATACACCGTAAACGGTGACCCCCCCCCAATCGGCGGCAACATATCCAGTACCCTTGTCTCTTAGCGACAAGGGCGGGGAATGAGCCGCCGTGGAGCTGACGACTGCCACGGAGCCGTCCCAGTCACCCATCCAGTTTGGACGGGGAGGAACGTAATAGGGCTCCGCGACTACGGCAACACCTATTGACCACTGCGCCATGGTTTGCAGGAATAAATCCTGCGCCGCGGCACAGTGGTTCAGGTTCGTCTGGACCAGGAGGCTGGAGACTTGATCCATTAGTGGATCGTCTCTACAGCCTCCTCCATGGGCGTCGGCGTAGACGCACTAGCTACGCCGGAGGCAGCCTGGGTCGACTGGCTTACCCCCGACGCTTGCCGAGAAGCACGAGAAGGCTTGCAGCCTCCCTGCCCCATCTGGTGATTGGCGGGCTTATTAGCCGCCGCACAGACGGGGCAGTGAGGGGCGGCAGAACATTCTGCCGCCTTGTGCCCTTGTTGACCACAGCGGAAACAAAGTCCGCTGCAGTCAAAGCAGCTACTGCACTTGGTGCGTGTGTGGCCCGCCGACAGGCATTTAAAACACCTCATCGGCCTCGCTGCCAGGACTGTTATCCTGGCGCTAACAAAGCCGACGAGGAGCCTGCCAGCATCGCCCAGCACTTTGGCTGCCACTACTGGGCAGCTGAGCCACACCGCACCAAGGCCTCCTGGACCGGGACGGATGGTGCCGACCCTGATGTTTTCCGCGCTGCAGTTCGTCTTCTCCTGAACTGCAACGCGGACATCCTCAGCCGTCACGGAATCGTCCAGGCCCGAAATGCGCAATTCCGCGCACTTTGTAGGCCTGGCGATCCTTACACCATCCGTTTCCGCGAACATGTCCCGCAGCTTCTCGGCAAATGCGTCTGCCGACTTTGCGCCTTCAGCCCCGGGGAACTCGAGAACTCGAGCTCCCGTTTGGGCGAGGCGCAATCTTACACCCGTCGTCCCGAAGGAGGCGAGACTAGCCCGGGCCCTTTTGAAAAGGGCCGCGTAGGAAAGTCCGCCTTCAGCCGCCTCCGGCGACACGGTCACCACTACCGCCGCGGTTTTCGGCGGCTTCAGTTTCCGCGGCTTCTTCGCGGTGGCACTTGCCACCGGCGGCGACTGCGGGGTAGGGGCTGCCTTTTCAGCAGCCTTCCTAGCCCTCCTTCGGGACTTCTTGGACCCCCCAACTGCCTGCCAAGCCTCATTGGAGGGGGCAGCTGTTGAGGGGCCAGGAACCGGCGTTGGAGTGGGGAGCGGAGGGAACTCCTCTCCAGCTCTTGCCGTCGTCTTTGTACTAGGCCCCGGCTTCGGGGCAGCCGTCTTGGCCTTAGCCCCCTGTCGTGGCTTTTGGGGAGCCGCAGGAGCAGGCTTTGACGTCGCTGCGGCGGCGTAGGTCACTCGACCCCCCACCACGGGAAGTGGGGTCGGCGCCGAAGCGACCGTCTTTCGCTGTGCTCCTAGCGGCGGCCGAACGACAGGGGCCGGAGGCAGCCTCGCCTCGAGGCCGGCCAGACGACCGTCCACTAAGTTCCCCACCGCCATGAGGATCTGCTGCACTAGGGCGTCAGATACCCCAGGGACAGTGAGGGCCGGCTGCAACGCAGACGGGGCCGGTCGTGACTCAGACGGGGCCGGCGGCGACGCAGATGGGGCCGGCCGCGACGCAGACGGGGCTGGTCGTGACGTAGGCGGGGCTGGGGCCGAGGCCTCACGCTCAGGACGCTCCGCCCGAAATTGGGCGAACTGAGCGCTAAGTTCAGCCACCTGCCCCGCTAAACGGTCATTGGCTGCCTGTAGGCGAGCCACATCCCCAATGAGGGTCCCTACGACCCCCGCCACTGCGGAGGAGGAGTCCTTAAGGGCCTTCACGAAGGAACCCTTAAGGTTGACGGACTTGGCGGCCACCTTCTGAATGATGGCAACCGCCGCATCCGCCCTCTCCTGCAGGGAGACCGGCGTCTGGGGCACTGAATCCCCATCCACCGGCGCCCCGATCTTCAGCAGGAGACCGGAGATCTCCTCCTCCGCCTGAGTCTCACCTTCCGCCCTGGCTCGCCGGTATGATTCCGCCTTACAAAAGACGGAACCCGACGCGCCCGAGACTGGGGTTCTCGACCTCCCCCTATGACTGGTCGCTATTTTAGGCGGCAGCATTTCCTGGGTGTCGCTACCACCCCCATCGTTGGTGGAACGTACGCGTTTGCGACTATCGCTCGCGTCCAAGTCCATGGACTCCAATGCATCAGCATTGGAGTTACCGCCCGCGCCATCCGACGAGTGGGTGGACCTGGAACGCGTACGTTCCGATGTTCTTCGGCTCCTAGCAGTCGGATTGACTACTAGGAGCCCCGCCGATGTAGGCGCCCCGGACGCAGACTCCTCCTCGGTAGAGGAGTCGTCCGCCCTCCGGAACTGCCCCTTGGCGTTCCTCCTTCCCTTCCTTTTTGCCTCAATTCCAGTAGACTTGCCAGTGTTTGTTGTATTTAAGATCCGATCCGAGTTTTTCTTGTATAAATGTATTTCATCTGCCATAACTTATCCCACGAGTATGGGGGAAATAAAGGTCCGTCCGGGCGGTGCCCCCTGCACCCGGATAAGCCTAAATACTGTGGAGGTCGGCCGGTATCCACAGGTTTTAACGACTTGGCTGTCAGGTTTTAAAGACTGTCCTTGTCATGGGCCGGCCAATTAAGGCAAGCCCTCCGGCCAACAGGTTCTCAGCATACCCTCCTGGAGCCACCAGTCAGGTCGTTGCTGAGCCCCTGTTGGTTACGGAATGCGACAGGGTGGCTAGCCCTGTCTCACCGACGGGTGTCAGCCCCTGAGTAAACAGTGGGCCGACCCGTCCCAAGGTTCCTCTCGAACCTACTAGCACTCCAATACGCCCTCTGCTAGATCAGAGGGACGATTGGAGTGCTCTCCGCGGCAGTCTTTCCAGACTCCGCCAGGTATCCCATTTAGTCTGGGGTCTCACTCTGAACCTATCCGGCATGAGTGGCTCTGCCGGCAAAGCCCCAGAGATCATCGACCCACGCAAGCCCCACCACGACGACAACGTAGGGATACATTGGGGGGTGTATCCCTAAATATACTGACAACTTTTTTAAAAATCACCCGCGCCGGGGCTTGCGGCGGGGCGGTGTGTCGGACTCGAACCGACTAAAACCACACGGTGTGCCACTCTGCGCCTGAGGAGGGAGGAGTCCGGGAACTGCTGTTATTACGCCGTCCAGACCCCTCCCAGCGCTTGCCCGCACAGAAGCGGGCACCCTCTCCAAAAACCTCTCCATTTAGGCGACGTACGGCACACACGTAACGTCGCCTCCTCGCGGGCGGCCACTAAAGCGGATGGAAGGGAAAGCCCGTCCCGACCATCCGCGGCCACACTCAGGGCGGCATGAGGCGCAGGTGAGCGCGCCTCCGCTGCCCGGTTCGCCGGCGACGGATTGGGTCCGAGTGGAGGTCGTCCTCCCGGGCCTTCTCCGCCGCCTCCTTCTGCGAGATGACTTCTTCGCAGAAGGTTGCGACCGCGGTAAAACTGCTGTCGCTACCGGCCATGGAGCGTATGATGGCCGGTAGCGAGAGATCCCCTCCGATGACTGCAGTGAGGGCCCGGCGCTGCGACGCCCATGCGGGGCAGATCGCCAGCGTATGCTGGGCCGAGTCTTCACTGCAGTCGCAGTGGTGGCAGGCGGGACTCAGTTCCCTCCTAGCGACCGAGTGCAGGTACTTCCCGAAGCAACCGTGCCCGGAAAGTACCTGCGTCAGTCGGAAGGAAAGGGTCCCGTGCTGCCGCCCTGCCCACTCGAGGATGACCGGCTGGAGAGCCTCCACGGCGGCAAAGCCAGCGCGTGGAGTCTCCAGTCGGAAAGACCAACGAGCCATCGTGGCTCGACGGGCGGCTTCACGCCACTCGCGTACCTCTTCGGGCGGAGGGCGCATGCCTCTCTCCACCCGATATTCAGCCACCCGTCGATAAACTTCGGCGAGCACTTCCGCCTCCAAATCCCACGGGGGTGTCCCGGCCAACGCGCACGCTGCCTCGGTCGACACCGTGCGGTAACCACGTATCGCTCTGACCGCCAGTACCCTCTGAGGCCGCCAGAGGCGCGCCTTGTTCTGGGCGGTCAGAGCCGAAATATACTGACAACTAGTTCAACCTTCAGTTCACCCTCAGGGTTGCGGAGGTTAGATGCCAGTCTCTCTGTGTAAAACTGATATTCAGGTAAAACCGGTTGAACAAGTAGCCGACCCCAAATAATCTTGGCTAGGACGATGACTCAAATAATCTAAAGTATATCATAATAAGTATAAAAAAAAAAGAATTTTTTTTTTTTAACATCCTTATTTTAGGAATGACAAATCTAAGTTAATTAAACGGTGTTCTGCATAAACCATCAAATACAACAAGTGATTAAATTGCAACTAAAACTTATTTAGCACGCATTAGGACAATTAAAAATAGGATTTGTAGTCATTCTAAGAGATTTTTTTTTTCGAATTTGAAATAAGGATTCAAGTGACCGAGTACCACACAACATGGTCTAATTATATTGGTACTAATATATTTTTTCCGGAACTAAATCAAGTATAGAAATCACCTAATCTCCCGTAAAGTTTTAGCAAATAATGCTTTATAATTCCATGAGTGCTACGAAGTTTATGATTGTGTTACAGCATATCGCACATCGCAGTATGTTTGTAGACAATAATGTTGTACAGTGTTGTATTCACTATATACTCGTATGTATTATGTTCGTTATTGGCATTCACGTGCTTTTACATGAGAACCTGAGATGTGACTACTGGCACTCTGTTAATATATTACGACTATGCTTGCTGTACTAATTTTTTTATTATCTGTATAAAATATTAAATTACTTAAAACTGAGATCCTCATTCTGTTGGGTTTGTTATGAAACTGTTTGGTCGCATTCAAGTTTGAAGGAAAATACTATCTTGTAAACAAGGACTAACAAATAAATGATGTAATTAAAGAGTGAAGTTTATTACTATTCAATTGAAGTTGAAATTTAAAGTCAATAGGGTAGTTGACTGTATCGTAAATAAATATCGATGTCTCCTTCATTAAAACGTATATTTCAAAACATCTCGGAAAATATAATTATTACAGCTTTTCATTTCTATTACAAATTTTAATCAAATAAACATTAAAATATGTTGCTCAATTGAGTAGTCTAAAACAGTGACGTCACAAGATGGTTTTTAGTAATTTTTTCATACAAAGTTATCGTTTTGACAGATGATAAAGAGTAACTGATTTGATTAACGTGTCAACTACCCTATTAGTTATTTTAGTGATTGCTCGCTAAATAAAAAAATATTATTTTCTCATTGTGATTTATTTTCTAGTATATCAAGTTTTGTATTTCAGGAATAGAACATTTTATCAAAATTGCTCATTGTTAGTCAATACAATAGCCAGTATCGTAACAGACTTAAAGCCAAGACCCCAATCTGGGTAAAAAACCTCGAAGGTCATTGGATAGGTACCAACAATTAGGAAAAAATCAACATTGCGTAAAAAAATCTTAAAATTTCTATAAAAGTGTCGCCGATATACATGCATTACACATAAGGAAGTTAAAGTTACTAATTATTTCTTTGTTCATTTTCGACAGGTATCACTTTTTTAAATTAAATGATTACTACATTCAATCTGAAATTTCTGTAAAGAATTTTTGAATCCACTTGGCAGTTCTATAGACTAATGTGATCAAATAATCAAATACTATTTCATGTTTATTATGTGACCATGTTTTACGATTACAGTATTTCCTACTAAATTGACCACAGATACTCGATATTACGTTTTGTTTTTCCCTCTGTACAAGGCTTTTGTGTTATTATTAAGAAAAAAAAGGCTTGTCATATCTAACAATTTAAATAAATTTTGATTTATAAGTTTATAAATAGGTTAGATAGCAATGCCCATATAGTCGACAGTCGTCACATCTCTCGTATCCAAACCACATTCTTATTAATTAATACACAATAGTATTATCGTAACGCATAATTAAGATATCACAAATATTTATAAATGTATTTTAGTTCCACATGTGGAATAATACACTGCCATTCAAGGCATTTAAATTGTTCGAAACAAAACAGATGTGGCACGTGTACTTCAACACTAGATGGCAGCCGTGTAGCTTTGTTTTGTGTCGAAATTTTACACTTAACAACGGTGTAGTTATTTTTAGGATAAAATACAGTTTAGAGGAGACATTCGAATATAAATAGTAAAAACTGTTCATAAAGAGACAATAGTATTATCTTAACGCATAATTAAGATATCACAAATATTTATAAATGTATTTTAGTTCCACATATGGAATAATACACTGCCATTCAAGGCATTTAAATTGTTCGAAACAAAGCAGATGTGGCTCGTGTACTTCAACACTAGATGACAGCCGTGTAGCTTTGTTTGGTGTCGAAATTTTACACATAACAGCTGTGTAGTTAATTTTAGTAAAATTGAGTTTAGAGGAGACATTCGAATATAAATATTAAGAAAAAAAACATAAAGAGACAAAATAGGGTAAGCGTTGTTATAATTCAAAACTTAATCCTTGAACTAAATAAAATAGTACCTACTGTTATAAGTTTTTACCTAGAACTTTATATCACCTAGCCTAAGTGATAATATTTAATGTATAAAAAAAGCATCGCCTCGCTATTAGATATCAAAAATCCGTAGATGTATTAAATAATAAAGTTCTAGTATACCTACAGGTTAACAGACATGGGAGCAATCAAGCAACTAGTTTTAAATTACGTTACGAAATTATTGCAGTCGATAAATTAATTCATTATTACGAATAATTAGGTTATTTATTTATTGATAATATATTAGGTAATTTCGTGATAGTTAGGATAACTTTAAATAGTGTATATTATAGGTATCGCCGTTGCCATAGACTGGTTTCATATTGTGGTTTAATCATTATAATATCGCAGTTGCAAAAATAGGCTAAAGTGCGATGATTTAGGTAATAAGTAAATAGTTAGGTACAGTTAGCTCACTTGCCTTGAAAAAGGGAAGTACTGTCTAAGATGAGGCATTAATTATAGACACGTGTAAATAATTAGGCACAGTTAACGCTCTTGCTATGAAAAAGGCGAGCACTGACTTATATAAGATATTAATTATAGAGTCTTGTAAATAATTAGGCACAGTTAGCGGACTTGCCATAAAAAAGGTGAGCACTGACTTAGACAAGGTATTAATTAAAGACGCGTGTAAATAATTAGGTACAGTTAGCGCATTCGCCATGAAAAAGGCAAGCACTGACTTAGATAAGGTATTAATTATAGACACGTATAAATAATTTAATTAGGCACAGTTAGCGCACTTGCCATGAAAATGGCAAGCACTGACTTAGATGAAGTATTAATTTATAGACGCGTGTAAACAATTAGGCACAGTTAGCGCACTTGCCATGTACAAGGCGAGCACTGACCTAAGGCATCTAAATGAGGCATTAATTATTATAGACACGTATAAATAAGTCGATACAGTTAGCGCACCGACATTTAGGGGGGCAGAAGAGGCAGTGATAGCTTTCAAATAGTACTTATAAAAAAATACCCTCAGACCAATGGTCTTCGTGATTTAAAAATGTGATTTGATCGAATGAAAAAGTGTTTAAATTGCAACGGAGAATACTTTGGAAAGCAATAAATATATTTATTAAACAAATATTTTTTTACGAGTTACGCAAAACTTTCAGTTTCGACCACGGAATCTGTAAATTAATAAATTAGCATTCATTGGCAGTTACAAAAAATAAAATAAAAGGTAATTTAATTTGTGTAAAAATGATAAAACATTTTAAATCAAACTAATTCTCATTTTCTTCTGAAATATATTCTTTCAGAAAATTAGTTAGTATTTTGTAATAATTAGTATGTAGACATAAATTTTAGGTTTAGTTACGTTATTTAGTTCGTTCAAATACGAGTATAGGGTATTATTATTTAATACATTACTTAAATTCACTTATCTTCGCTTGCGATAGTAAATATACTTGTATGGGATATTATTATTTAATACTTTACTTAAATATACATTCATTTAAAGCATTACATTTTAATGATATTCGAGAAAAAATATTTTAGTATTTTTTAGAATACATAAAGAAAATCACCTTTCGTAACTTGAACTATTTCTTATCATGATATCAAATTTAAATTTTAAATCCAATGACAAAATATTTTCATATTCTACTTAAGTACGACTACGAGTTAGTCTTTTGGACTGCTGATGAACTAATCACTACAGAAGATCATTTTGATTTGGCTGGAAATAGTGCAAATGCAGACACAGCTTAGTACAGGACAGCGCAGAGTCGACATTATGTAGGCACTACAAAATGTGCACTACGTTTTGCTGAACTGCAAAAGCAGTTTATTAGTTTGTAGACATATAATTTGGGTTTAAGAAACTTTATTCTCATAAAGAATTTCAGATTCACTTGCATGAGAACACATTTTAAAAGATACAAATAATTTGCCGAGCGGCGCAACACTCACAGAGCACTCAAATATATACTCATAACAGAGCGAATTAGTTATTTACACAATTAAACTCATAATTTTAACACTTATGCAAAATATTATTAGTAATGTTAGGTATGTAATGTATACAAAACTGACAAATAAATTATTTAAGTTAAAGGAGGGTAACCGTGAATACTTTGGAATTTGTGTTATCTGAACAGAGATAAATACACGGATCAAGCGTACCTGGATGTAACATGTTTGGAGTCAGTGAGTGATTGATCTAAATTATTTTATCGTGTTCACAACATAGCTTTTCAATAATTTTTAAAATATTTGCATGGTTTTAGCTTCTTTTATGTTTCTAGGCAACTTATCGTTTATTGCACCGGTGATTATAGTAGTGTTCAAAGCCAGAAAATTGTATTCTCTTGGCTTCATCGCTAGAGTTTATCCATGTTTCCGTTACCACTACGACATCCAAAGGATTGCAAAATGCTTGCACCACACATTCTAGCTCATCCAATTTGCCAGGTGCTACGATACTTCTAGCATTGGTATATAAGAATTTAATTGATTTTTTGGTACAAGTATCTAAGGTTATTGTATGAGTCGGTTTTTTGATAAGAAACGGTAAAGGCGACATCTGGATTAGGAGAGATGCTATTATTTAGATTTTCATTTGATGATCGTAGTTTTTTGAGTTTGGATCAGTAATTTTAGGTACTCCCTTGTTATATTTAATTACCAAGCTCTTATTGCCTTCTTCATGTTCTTTTTTGAGTCGTTCTTGAAGAGATTTTAGATATTTTTGCAGTTGAGGTGTTTTATCGGAGTAAATTTTAAGATTATCAATTTCTAAAGTATGTTTCTTACGCAGCAGACTTATTGCAGTTTCTTTGGATTTAAAACTTATTTTGATAGGACGGGTATTCATAGGGTTATATTTACCAAGACGGGTGTATTTTCAGGTTCTGGGCAATCAACATCAATCTTATTTAATACTTGGATGACTTTGTTTTTGTCTTTTTCCAGTCTGTCCTCTTTGTTTAGCGCTAATGGTTCCGGAATTCCAATAAGTATTATATTTTTACTTCTAATTTCTCGTTCATTGATTTCTGATATGATAGTTTCACTTATATTGGAGGTTTGTGATGCAGGAGGGAAAATATTATTGGTGTCGAGCTCTGATTTGAACGATTCAATTTTAATTTCCAGGTAGGAGTTCTTGTTTTGTAATAAAGTTATATCTTGTTTCATAGCTTGTTGATCCGAAGTGAGACTGTCAATCGTTGATTTTAGGTCCCTCACCTGTGTTTTAATAGCAGATAAATCTTCAGAAGTTTTTTCTATAAATTCCTCTTGGTTGGTGTTGATCGAAGTCAGCATGGCCATAATCTGTGACATTTGATCTCGCATCGCGCTCAGCTCATCTCTTATGAGATTCTCTTCATGCTTTCGCTTAGGACGGAAGGTGACCTTACGCAAATCCGACGATTCTGCTTGCGATCCAAGACTCGTCAAGTTAGGTTGAGAGTCACAACGTACTACGCTTACCGAGTCACTTCCAGCTAGAGAGCGTACCACACTCATGTTGGTCTATGTAACTAGTGACGTATGATGCAGTTCACAAAGGACAAACAAGTAGTCTCTCTTTTACCTAAGGTGGTGCAGTAATTACCGTCGCAATGATTCACAAACAGAATAATGGTTTTTAGCATTTATTACACTAGTTTTAGGATTGAAATTCACTTAACGGTTAATTTAAATATTTAAAATTGGTTAGCAACACGTCTTCTCAGCGAGCAAGTCTGAGATAATTATGAGGTTACATATGTATAATATACTTCTATTGCGTTATTTAGTAAGTTCAAATACGAGTATAGGGTATTATTATTTAAAACATTACTTTAATTCACTTATCTTCGTTTGAAAAATCGATTTTGTTGCAATAGTAATTATAGTATCTATTAATTACTTTTCATCTTAATTAGGTCTATAACCGACTTAAGTAATTAATTATAAGTCCGTGTAAATAACTAGCAGAAGTTAGCGGCGTTGCCAAGTGTGGGTTGGAACACGTTGACTTTAGTAAGCTATTATTATATACATGTAAATACCACAAAATCAATTAATACGAGGACTATTACTTATAGGCAAATAGTTCAATAGGGATTGTAGACGCATTTGCGACAAATAAGCTAGACATGACTATAAGTTATTAATTATAGGCAAATAATTAAGTAGGTACCTATATTTAACGCATTTGCAACACATGGGTCAAAATGAGATGAAATTGTAAATTATTCATAACAGATACAAATAACTCGGTATTTGAGAGCTATAATTGCAGTTACCATGAGTCGGTCAAAAGACAGTGGCTTAAGTAAATTATGAAGTTATTGATATAATAAGATGCCTTTAATATGACTATACCATCTGGCACTTTTCTTATACCGTATTATCTATGCAACAGCAGTTAAAAAAAGTAAATTAATAGATTATAGTCGCTAATTTAAAAAAACGATTTCATTGATAAATTTAAAAAACTTCAATTTTAAATAATCAAGGAATATGTAACTTATTATGTTTACTTCAGTCATTGATCTCTGTCTAAAAAAATTTATCCCTACTAGATAGTTGTAAAAATTAAAATGTTTTAATTTAAACCATTTTATCAAATTTAAATTTTAAATCCAATGACAAAATATTTTCATATTCTACTTAAGTACGACTACGAGTTAGTCTTTTGGACTGCTGATGAACTAATCACTACAGAAGATCATTTTGATTTGGCTGGAAATAGTGCAAATGCAGACACAGCTTAGTACAGGACAGCGCAGAGTCGACATTATGTAGGCACTACAAAATGTGCACTACGTTTTGCTGAACTGCAAAAGCAGTTTATTAGTTTGTAGACATATAATTTGGGTTCAAGAAACTTTATTCTCATAAAGAATTTCAGATTCACTTACATGAGAACACATTTTAAAAGATACAAATAATTTGCCGAGCGGCGCAACACTCACAGAGCACTCAAATATATACTCATAACAGAGCGAATTAGTTATTTACACAATTAAACTCATAATTTTAACACTTATGCAAAATATTATTAGTAATGTTAGGTATGTAATGTATACAAAACTGACAAATAAATTATTTAAGTTAAAGGAGGGTAACCGTGAATACTTTGGAATTTGTGTTATCTGAACAGAGATAATTACACGGATCAAGCGTACCTGGATGTAACATGTTTGGAGTCAGTGAGTGATTGATCTAAACTATTTTATCGTGTTCACAACATAGCTTTACAATAATTTTTAAAATATTTGCATGGTTTTAGCTTCTTTTATGTTTCTAGGCAACTTATCGTTTATTGCACCGGTGATTATAGTAGTGTTCAAAGCCAGAAAATTGTATTCTCTTGGCTTCATCGCTAGAGTTTATCCATGTTTCCGTTACCACTACGACATCCAAAGGATTGCAAAATGCTTGCACCACACATTCTAGCTCATCTAATTTGCCAGGTGCTACTATACTTCTAGCATTGGTATATAAGAATTTAATTGATTTTTTGGTACAAGTATCTAAGGTTATTGTATGAGTCGGTTTTTTGATAAGAAACGGTAAAGGCGACATCTGGATTAGGAGAGATGCTATTATTTAGATTTTCATTTGATGATCGTAGTTTTTTGAGTTTGGATCAGTAATTTTAGGTACTCCCTTGTTATATTTAATTACCAAGCTCTTATTGCCTTCTTCATGTTCTTTTTTGAGTCGTTCTTGAAGAGATTTTAGATATTTTGCAGTTGAGGTGTTTTATCGGAGTAAATTTTAAGATTATCAATTTCTAAAGTATGTTTCTTACGCAGCAGACTTATTGCAGTTTCTTTGGATTTAAAACTTATTTTGATAGGACGGGTATTCATAGGGTTATATTTACCAAGACGGGTGTATTTTTCAGGTTCTGGGCAATCAACATCAATCTTATTTAATACTTGGATGACTTTGTTTTTGTCTTTTTCCAGTCTGTCCTCTTTGTTTAGCGCTAATGGTTCCGGAATTCCAATAAGTATTATATTTTTACTTTACTTTTACTCGTTCATTGATTTCTGATATGATAGTTTCACTTATATTGGAGGTTTGTGATGCAGGAGGGAAAATATTATTGGTGTCGAGCTCTGATTTGAACGATTCAATTTTACTTTCCAGGTAAGAGTTCTTGTTTTGTAATAATGTTATACCTTGTTTCATAGCTTGTTGATCCGAAGTGAGACTGTCAATCGTTGATTTTATGTCCCTCACCTGTGTTTTAATAGCAGATAAATCTTCAGAAGTTTTTTCTATAAATTCCTCTTGGTTGGTGTTGATCGAAGTCAGCATGGCCATAATCTGTGACATTTGATCTCGCATCGCGCTCAGCTCATCTCTTATGAGATTCTCTTCATGCTTTCGCTTAGGACGGAAGGTGACCTTACGCAAATCCGACGATTCTGCTTGCGATCCAAGACTCGTCAAGTTAGGTTGAGAGTCACAACGTACTACGCTTACCGAGTCACTTCCAGCTAGAGAGCGTACCACACTCATGTTGGTCTATGTAACTAGTGACGTATTATGCAGTTCACAAAGGACAAACAAGTAGTCTCTCTTTTACCTAAGGTGGTGCAGTAATTACCGTCGCAATGATTCACAAACAGAATAATGGTTTTTAGCACTTAATACACTAGTTTTAGGATTGAAATTCACTTAACGGTTAATTTAAATATTTAAAATTGGTTAGCAACACGTCTTCTCTGTACGCCACTCAGCGAGCAAGTCTGAGATAATTATGAGGTTACATATGTATAATATACTTCTATTGCGTTATTTAGTACGTTCAAATACGAGTATAGGGTATTATTATTTAAAACATTACTTTAATTCACTTATCTTCGTTTGAAAAATCGATTTTGTTGCAATAGTAATTATAGTATCTATTAATTACTTTTCATCTTAATTAGGTCTATAACCGACTTAAGTAATTAATTATAAGTCCGTGTAAATAACTAGCAGAAGTTAGCGGCGTTGCCAAGTGTGGGTTGGAACACGTTGACTTTAGTAAGCAATTATTATAGACATGTAAATACCACAAAATCAATTAATACGAGGACTATTACTTATAGGCAAATAGTTCAATAGGGATTGTAGACGCATTTGCGACAAATAAGCTAGACATGACTATAAGTTATTAATTATAGGCAAATAATTAAGTAGGTACCTATATTTAACGCATTTGCAACACATGGGTCAAAATGAGATGAAATTGTAAATTATTCATAACAGATACAAATAACTCGGTATTTGAGAGCAGTTACCGTGAGTCGGTCAAAAGACAGTGGCTTAAGTAAATTATGAAGTTATTGATATAATAAGATGACTATACCATCTGGCACTTTTCTTATACCGTATTATCTCTGGAGCAGCAGTTAAAAAAAGTAAATTAATAGATTATAGTCGCTAATTTAAAAAAACGATTTCATTGATAAATTTAAAAAACTTCAATTTTAAATAATCAAGGAATATGTAACTCAATGTAACTTATTATGTTTACTTCAGTCATTGATCTCTGTCTAAAATTTTTTATCCCTACTAGATAGTTGTAAAAATTAAAATGTTTTAATTTAAACCATTTTATATTTAAATGTTGCTATTTAAAATAATATACATGTTTCTTTTTTTATAAATCCTAAACCCCATACATTTGAGACCTGTCGGCATAGTATAAATTTCTCTATTTCACTAGACGCTTCGAATTTCGGCGGGTGGTGACGTTTTAACGCAATGTCCTTTCAGTCAAATTTTAATTTTAAATAAATTAATATCTTACATGTTCTTCTGAAATATGTTGAAATATGTTGAAATATGTTCTTTTAGTAAGATGAGTTAATATCTCGGACTGGTCATGACTTAATCTATATAGAAGATCATCTCAATTTGGCTGAACATAGTGCAAATGCAGAACAGTTCAATATAGGACAGTGCAGAGTTGACATTATGTAGGCACTACATAATGACTGCACTACGCTATGCTGAACTGAAAAAAACTAGTACACATATTAATATTATAGAAAACAAAAAGTGAAGCGAGTTCAAGTGAGTTAATATTCTAGAATGTAGTTCATTACTATGTAGACATAAAATTTAGGTTTAATTCTGTTACATTATTTACTGTAATAAATTTATTTTCATTTAGTTTGTCCAAATACGAGTATAGGGTGTTATTATTTAATAGACTGCTTAAATTTTCTTATCTTCGTTTGAAAAATGGATTATTTTGCAATATTAGTAACGTTTCACAAAAAAACAGTATTAATTAATTTTCATCTTAATCAGCACTATAAATTACTTAAGAAATTAATTATATGCCCGTGTAAATTACTGGCAAAAGTTAGCGGCGTTTCTAAGGGTTGTTGTTAGTTATATACATGTAAATACAACAAAATAATCCAATACATAGACTTATACAAATAGTTTAATAGATTGGTGTTTGAAAATAAGGTTAAACGTTAACTATAAGTTATTAATTATAGACAAACAATTAAGTAGGTATAGTTAAAGCATTAACGACAAACAAGGTTAAACGACATGACTGTAAATTATTAATTAATAATTAAGTAGGTATAGTTAACGCATTTGCGACAAATAAGGTTACACAACATGACTATGTAAGTTTTTAATTATAGACAAGTAATTAAATAATTAAAGTTAACGCAATTCCGGCACATATATAGGTCAAAATCAGATCATTGTAATTATTCGTTACAGTATTTAAGAGCTGTTGCCCGCATTCGTTTGAATGACAGTGGCTTAAGTAAATTATAGTTTTTTTGATATAATAAGATGCTAATACCTTACTATAACTATACCGTCTGGCACTTTTCTTTGTAACATACTAGCTGACCCGGCGAACTACGTACCGCCATTTTTTTCGTTGTTATTTCAAAATTTCCAAAAGCTTGTTTTTATGATTTATGTTCGCCTCAGCTTCCCACATGCAGTACAGTCGTGGACTAATAAAATTTTACACTTCCGGTTTTGTTCTAATTTTCTTTAACACAAAGCTTGTCCTGACAATAACAAACACATAAAAAAAGAATAATACAATTTAGTGCAATCGATCGGAAGTTATGCGCGTATACATTTCAGTGATTCATTTTTATTTAAATAAAAGATGATTATCTCCGAAGCAGAAGTTAAAAAGTAAATAAATAGATTATAGTTGCTAATTTAAAAATATGATTTCATTGCTAAATAAAAAAAACTTCAATTTTAAATAACCCAGGAATATGTAACTTAATATGTTTACTTAAGTCGGTATTCACTGCCTACAATTTTGTCGAGAAACAAATTTACCTTTTATACCCTGAAATATTTTTAATACTAGTTGCGTTTGTTAAAAACAGTGTTGATTACTTATCATCTAAACGAATCTAAAGCCACACTATAAATGACCTAAGTAAGTAATTAATTATAGGCCCCTGTAAACAACTAGCAGGAGTTAGCGGTGTTGCCAAGTGTGGGTTGGAACACGTTGACTTTAGTAAGCTATTAGTATAGACATGTAAATACCACAAAATCAATTAATACGAGGACTTACTATACTACCTATAGCAAATAGTTAAATAAAGATTGTAAACGCATTTCCGACAATCAAGGCTAAAACGACATGACTATGAATTATTAATTATAGACAAATAATTAATTAATTAGGTAGGTATAGTTAACGCATTTTCAACACATAGGTCATAATGAGATGAAATTGTAAGTTATTCATTATATTGTGCTATTATTGCAATTGCCGTGAGTCGGTCGAAAAAAATAATAATTTATTGATATAGAAGGATGCCTTTAATATAACTATACCATCTGGCACTTTTCTTTAAAAAATATTATCTCTAATTATATCTAGTGTTTTTTTTTTTAATTAACCGAATTCGTAGAGTGGTTCTCGATTTTTGCGCTTACACATTTGACGATTCAATTTTATAAGCTTCTATTTAGTTTGACCTGTCCCGATGTTTTTATTATAATAGATTATTGCCGAAGCAGCAGTTAAAAAAGTAAATTAATATAAAAAATAAACAATTTAATAAAAAAAATATTGTCAATTTTTTTTTGTATAAAATCAAGGAATACATACCATGTGTTATATTTTAACTATTTTCATGTAATACGAAAAATAATATTTCAGTATTTTTTTATAATAGGCATCAAATAAAAATCACCTTTCATAACTTAAATTCGTTCTAATCATTTAAATTTCAGTTAATTCTTTATTTTAAATCCGATAAACATGTTTTTATGTTCTTCTGAAATATGTTCTTTTAGTTAGAAGATTTGGTTATCATCCATACAGAATATCATCTCAATTTAGCTGGAAATAGTGCAAATGCAGACACAGTTTAGTACAGGACAGCGCAGAGTTGACCTAATGTAGGCACTACAAAATGACTGCACTACGTTATGCTGAACCGAAAAATTTGTAGATCGATATATTTGTAACTATCAAATAGGTCATATAGGAATATAAATATAATTCACTTACCTTTGTACTAGTATTTAAGTTTGACATTAACCGAGTTGATTACTTTTCACCTCAAACTTTACTAGAGCCTTAATTGATTACTATGAGCCTATGATTACTTTGGACCATAGGAAGACTGATCGCAACTTCATGTCCCCATAAAGGCGCGAATCCACCGAAATTGTTGGCAATTTCAGTGTTTCCAACTGTTTGCAACTCTTCAGAAAATCGCAAACTTTTGTTTCCATTGTGTGTACACCGAGTCGCCGACAATTTGAAAAACATTTCAACTAAACGTCTCCACAGAGCCAATAAATGTCTGCAACAAGCGTATTCTTTTGATGTTTACCGTCAAAAACAGAAACACGGTTCCCAACATTTATTGACAATTTTTGTAGCTTACACAAGAAAATTACAGAAACTTTTGTCACCAACATGTTGAAAACACAAAAGTTGCCAACTTTTGTTCGGTGGAGGCTCGGCTTAACAATCAATATTATGAAAATTCTCCATGTGGTGACGGATTAAGAATACAGAGTCACCACCCTTCTTGGTCCTGTAGGTGTCGTGAGCGGCGACTAAAGGACCTACCACACGCGCAAGTATCACCACAATTGTGCCTACGCAGGCCGGCTTGTACACGGAACACCGTGCGTGTGGTTGGTAAAACTGTATCACGCACCAAACAACTTTATCACGACAGTTTTAACTGTGGTGATAGTTGCTCGTGTGGTAGGCCCATAATGGATCAAACTACGCAGTACAACTTGCGAAGAGAAGGAAAACTTGAAACAAACCCTATACCAACTAGTCTGGCCGGCGTGGTATGGTAGACTTAAGCCTCTTTTCTACTGAGAGATCTATGGCCAACTTCTTCTTCTGTTGAAGATCTGAATGAATAGTAAAATGCATAAAGGCGCGTCTCCACCAAAATTGTTGGCAATTTCAGTGTTTCCAACTGGTTGCAACACTTCAAAAAATAGCCAACTTTTTTTCCATTGTGCTAAAACCGAGTCGCCAACAATTGGAAAAACATTCGAACTAAGCGTCACCACAGAGCCAATAAATATTTGCAACAAGCGTTTCTTTTAACGTGTACCACCAAAAACGGAAACACTGTTCCCAACATTTGTTGAACATTTTTGTTGCCAACACGTGTTGACAACCGGCTGAGTAGAGCCACGCTGATTTCAGCACGGTTGGGCCGGCTAGACCTGGGCGGTACTACCCTCGCACATAAAATCAACGTAATTCGTGCTGGCGTGTTTCGTTTGTGAATGAAAAATCTCTGAACAATTATTTTATATAGTTCAAAGTCAATGAAGAAAATCATAAAAACCGATGGTTAAATAATTTAAGACTTCTTTCTATATATTCGAAAGAAAGCCAGGTTTTCGAGAAGATTCAAGAGAGAAAGTCAGGGTTAAGATTGAAAAAAAAAAATTGATTGATCAAAGAAACCCCTACTTATGGTACAGAAATCTCCAATAACATTTTGTGAGAGAGTATGTAAAAACTATAGCAAATCGTATTCAGAGTGAAAAGTGTGAAACATTCATTCAATTGGCAACCTTTTTAATTTTACTTGAGTTTTAACTTTACTGGGGTGAGGCACACACATTAATAATTTTAATGTAAGCTGAAGTAGGATACATAGTTATAAGGTTGTATGTATAATTCAAATCTACGCGCATTCCAATAGCAATACATAGAACTATTTTGTATATATATATTCTTCTAATTCATATTATCAAATGTTTGTATCGTATTCATGATCATTTTATCCATAACTATGTGTGCAATATTGAATTAATTTGTAGGTCGGCTTAGCATAAGTTGCTTCTAAATTGTGTTATTACTTATTAAATATTTTTTAAACGACTTTTCCCTCCTTAGTCTGTATATTTGCAATCATTTCGGGATTTTGTTTATGCCCAGCTTATTTATTGTCATTGCATCACGTAAAATTCGTCTGGTTTATTGCATTGATATTGGCAGCATCGAAACAAGCAGTATATCGCATAAATAGGATATGAAAATTCACAAAGCTTAACGGAAATTCATTATAATTGTCCTACTTAAATCATTTAATTTTCATGGCAAGAAATTTTCTCAGCTACGTTCGATATTATGTTAGATAAGACATTCTTAATCTACAAGAGGAATTATCTAAATCATCAAGGAACATAATTACAGTACATCTTCATACAACAGAACCCTCGATCTTCTTTCCGCGTCCAATCTACTCCAGTTTGCTTTCTCAGGTCGTCAGGACATCTGGTTGTGGACGTTACATTAATTTATTAGGACACGTTTGCTACAACAGCTAACAGCCCCCCCTTAAAGCCTGTATTCACTTTGCTTAGTGCGAGTGCAGGTGCTTAGTGCGCTGATCGGTGATTAGTGGAAAGTACGTGTGGGTAGCGAATTCACGGGTCCACACGTATTTTCTACCAATCGTTGATCGCCTGCGCTTCACACCTGCCCTCGCACTAATCAAAGTGAATACGGGCCTTTAGATGCGACTTATTTTGTGAGATCCAGTTATCAAATTCAGTTTTGTTCTAACTATTTAATATATCTCCTAAATTTTAGTGACTACTATACACCAGAGTATATCGTAAATTGACGTGTCGTAGGAAAAAAATGAAAATCAATCACTTCTTAGCCTCAAAGCGTGAAACAACGAGCTGTTCTCTGCAACATCGCTTACGTTAATGCCAGATTTGTATAGTTTGTGTATATAGCACAGAAATTATACGATCGTCTACGAGTATACCTTGATAAATTTCATCCAAATCCATTTTGGCGTAATTAAATAACAAAAATCTATTGAAACTTTTGTATTCACAATAGTTTAGTGCATAAGTACTAAGTATCGTTTATTTGGGCCTGAAACTGATTAGCTACGTTCCTAGATAAAAGACAACATAATCACCTTGTTTTTCCAAATATATTATGTGTATGATAGACGGTGGTTAGACCGCGCCTTAATTTTATCCGTCATAGGAGTTGATTTACACGTATTCATAGGCTGTACACACCTGCCACATAAATGGAATCTTTAAGACACACCCTACATAGTAAAAGTCTGTGCAGTTTTTAATCAATTTCTATTCTTATCTTCGAAAAAGTTAGCGAACAGATTTTCGGAGCAGCGTCAACTAATCTTTTATCCAGCCCAGTCTAATTTTATCTAGCCGAACATTTTTTAATCCTACTAATATTATAAACGCGAAAGTTTGTAAGTATGGATGGATGGATGGATGTTTGTTACTCTTTCACGCAAAATCTTCTGAACGGATTTGAATGAAACTTTACAGTAATATAGCTAATACATCATAATAACACATAGGCTACTATTTGCCGCGAAAACCGACATATACGCGGGCACAGCCGCGGGCAACAACTAGTGTAACATAGATTTGGGATATATCACTCATTTTAAAACTAATATAAGCAAAGCATTAGAATACTATCTCCCAAGATATGTAAGCTGAAATATCACCTTTGAATTTCATCCATAAGGACATCCATCTAGTGACAATTAAATCAGCACAGACTTTATGTTCAGTAAAATTACCTTCTCTAAATAAGGAATAGGATATATTCTTAGAGTAATAAGCAACCGCTGTAGATAAGCTTTGGTGCTCTCATGATTTACATCTGATGGGCTTAACTAAATAATGTGTGGCACTTGAACTGGGTAAACTACATCTTTCGAACTTTTTTGTATGTTTCTAGTCAAGATGTTGACTAACTTGACTAAATTGATTAAAATATGAAATTGAAGTTCTTTCCTTTGATGTTTGATTCCTACCTTAAAATAACATTTAATGTTAATTTGAAATTGACATCTCCACGCCACCACGGACAGACGGACAATGAAGTGATCGTTTAAGGAATATTTTAATAAACCCTAAATTTGTTAAGAAATAAAAATTCTTTAATTTTTTTAGTAAGTATGGGATATGATTTATATATAATTTGAAGGTAGTAGAGCCACGCTGATTTCAGCACGAACGCGTTGGTTCGGCCGGGGAGGTACTACCCTCTTACAGAATACCAAACTAAAATGACAGCATTCGTGGTGTCGTGTTTTGTTGGTGAGTGCGAGACTGGAGCCCTATTGATGCAGAAGCAGCATCTTGATAGGCCACCATAGTGGGGGTCACCATGCTGCATTGTTGCATTGTCTGCATTCGCTATTCGTATGGTGCCCACTACCTTAGGATTCTGTTCATGCTATCTATAAAAAAAAAACTTAAAACGCCCTTCCATGATTGATGAACAATGATAAAGCCCATTTCACACGTATATCTAGTTAAACCTATCCGATGTAATCGTGTCACTTTTGTATCGATCAACGGGGACTGATTCTTATGTAGTAATGTAAATATAGTTTAAAGACTAATATGACGTGTTGATATCACTCGCCGTCAGACTTTAACGTAAATATACATAAGAATAGAAAATAAAGTCTAGGTATATAATTATAGTAAGTAGGTAATATGGTTTCTCAAATATGTTAGGTATTTGTATATGATCGCCGTTGGTCCGACCGCGCCTTGGTTATATCTGTCATAGGAGTTGACTTTCACGTATTCATAAACTGCACATACCTACCACTTAATTTGAAACTTTATCACTTAAGGTGGCATAGTACTTAATATCATAGGCAATTAAAGTATTTACCTATATATTACACATAAAGAACGAATACTTAAGTAAAGTTATTAGAAATACGGTTTTACTAATGTGTGGGTGACGGGACCTTTATTAGCGATGCCTGACGCCGTCAACCATTATCAAGGTAGTAGAGGCACGCTGATTTCAGCACTAATGGGTCGGCTGGACTGGGGCGGTACTACCCTCGCACAGAAGATCAACCGAAAATAAAAGCATTGATGTTGTCGTGTTTCATTGGTGAGTGCGAGACCGGAGACCCTATGATGCATAACCATCTCAATAGACTGCTATAGTGTGGGTTAGTGTTATACAGTTTGCATTCGCGATGAGTATGATGATCACCACCTTGATGATCATGCTTATTATCAGGCAGAGTAGAGATACTGTAGCAGGTCCGTATATCTAAAAAGAGCAAGGCATGTTTCCAGCATTCCCACAACACAGACGAAAGTAAAACCGTGTATTTCTGAAATAGATTTATATACTAAAATAGTCTCATCCTACACGTCTTTCAGAACTTACTTTAAGACACACCCGACAAAACAAAAGTCTGTGCAGTTTTTAATCATTTTCTGTTCAATCGTCAAAAAAGTTTCGAAGAGATTTTCAGAACAGCACTTCAGGCAAAGAATATCCATGTAGTGGCAAAACTACACAGACTTTTTTATGTTCAGTAAAATAACCTCTAAATTAGGAATAGGATAAATTCTTAGAGTAATAAGCAACAGCTGTAGATAAGCTTTGGTGCTCTCATGATTCACATCTGATGGGCTTAACCAAATAATGTGAACTGGGTAAACTTTCGAACTTTTTTATTTTATGTTTCTACTCAATGAGACAGCTTTAAATTGGTTAAAACATGAGATTTAAGTTGTTTCTCATGCATTGACTTGAAAACACATTTAATGTTAATTTAAACCCCCCCGCCCTCCCCCCCCACACACCCCACGCTACCTTGACGGGCAGACGGACAGTAAAATAGTTTTAATTATTGGACATTTTATTTTTAAATAAATATGTTATTTAAATTCAAATGTACTTCACGTATATCTAGTTAAGCCTATTCGATGCAAACATGTCACTTTCGTAACATACACAATCGGACTGAGTCGTAAGCGGTAATTTGCTGCTTACGGTAATGTAGTAATGTAAATATAGTATAAAGATTAATATGACGTGTTGACATTAATCGCCGTCAGATTTTAACATAAATACAGCTCCATTAATATATTTACTAATATTACGCATACCATATTTTGTCTCTACCACCTCTTAATATAAAGGCCGACGTTAATTCTGTCTTTGTATTAAGGATACATATACATGTCGCAGATTCAAAAGTATTTGAATCCACTTGGTTTATATCTTCGTCCGCCATCTTATATTTTTAATCGATTAGTGCGCACAGCGTGTGCGACGTCTCAGGAGCAAGTGATGTGCCTGAATATCGCACACACCACACTACTGACAGATAGAAGTGACAGACATCTACGACTTCATACCAGACTGTCAACGTCTTATAATGACATGAAGTTACCAACATTTAGGGTAGTATTTTGCAAATTAAATAAATTATCTTTCATTCTCCGACATACATACTCGTATATAAATAATATAATTATAACTCAAAAGATACAGTACATTTAAAGTAGCATTGGTGTAGATTAGCAACTTACTCTATTAAGATATCTCTCGCTGAGAAGTGAGTTCGAATAATAGGCGGTACACACTACAACGATTTATCGTAGCGATTTAACTGTTCAGTTGCATGTGCGCAGCAATGTGGACGGAAATTGGCTCAGATATTTCTCAAAAAAATCTGAACCAATTTCCGTCCACACTATCGATAAAACTGCACAAACGAACTGCACAGATAAATCGCTACGATAAATCGTTGTAGTGTGTACCGCCTATAAGTATTGTGGTGTCTCCTCTAAATTTGCATAAAGTATTATTAATTAATTTTGATTATTTGCCCAGTGATATATACAAGCTTTTAAAATTATTCGGAAAAAGTATGCAGTTTTGGCCGTGGTTGACGATTCAGGTTTTAATATGAAATTGCATTATTTATCCAATGTAATTAAAACAAAGCTTGTTTATATAACATTTAATTATTTTACTATTTTTATTTAGTATAATAACCTTTTTCTTTATTTAAAGATTACGTTTTAACGCAGATAATCTCATTAATTTTATTATTTCCAAAGTAATGAATAAGTTACATTTTAATTACATTCAGTTTTGTTAGTGAGAACTTTTAAATTATTTTGTGGAATGCGTGATTGAGGTTGATTATGTAGGTGCGAGGTAATAGGTGGGTTTTCCACTAACATTTAAATCTCTGTACTTCATAGAAATTCGTTCGATGAATTTTAAGAAAAACGAATTTCAAATTCATTGTTGATGTCTTCGAGTTCATTAAATGTTAGTAGATTTTAAACCAAGTGTGGGAAGTGGGCAATGCGTGGAGTACCATCTGGCCGTACTTACCCTTCACATGGTCGGTAGGCAAGCTGTTGGTACCTACGGCTAGACGTTGCTCACGCGATACATACTGTGGTATTTTCCATCACACAGCTTCAACGTTATCGGAAGCCAATGATCACTTTCTGTGGACACGTCTCGAGTCCCAAAGGTACCCCTACTGCTGGAGAGTCAATAATGTCTTGTAATTACTAGCTTGTAAGTCCTTAAAAATATCCTAACATTTCAATATGGTAAAATGTCCACCTCCATTGAATTTGTAACGTCTTTTGCTTAGTTACGCTCCTACATAGCATAGAGGAACAGGACTGATCAGAATATAGTAAAAAAGTAATCAATGTGGGAATCATCATCACCTGTTTAAGACCTTAGTGCGCTGTAGACAGATCCACGTAGATCTTAACTGTCAACAGTTCGCAGCACTACTGGTAGCGTGTTCGTGCTGCCAAACCAGTCGCTAACACTTAAAGCAGTCAGTACTTAAAATCTGTGGTGGTCCTGTCTCGCTTGAATTTCTTTACCTTAGAAACATTTCAAAATTGCCTTAACAGTAACAGTTGTTAAACAGTTAGATCCCTCTTTATAAGCAACCCAAATAAATATATGTTCTATCCATACCTTTCTAAAATAAACATTAAAACGAATACATATGATAGGTATAAGTAATTTTGGACATGGGTATATAATGACATACCTACTTAATTCTGCAAAGTAACTTAATTACAAACATATAACAAGAGTAGGTATAACTTGTATATGTGTAGACATATTTACCAACCAATTCTCTTAATATTTTTGTAATGTTAGCTCTAGGGTAGATTTTCCAAAAATCCTAAATTGATTTACACAACTTTTGACAACTAATCAAGTTGATGTTCGTTCGCTTATTATTTTCAAATTGGTGTTGTGTAGTGAAAAAAAGCGCTGTGAATATATGTGAAATTTGTCAACATTTTTTAATGAAAAAAATGTCAGAAAGTTAAACTTTTCGGAAAATGTTTATAATATGTCGTATTAATGTTATATAATTTTAAAGTGAAAATTAAAGTCAAGGCAGTGCAACGAAAACATTTGATAAAAAATATAATTTTAAAAAGCAGCCACGTCAATTTTTTAACCTACTTCAAAAAGTGGAAATTCGCTGTGATGCGAAGTCTTCCTCATTTGTAAAAGATTTCAATTATTGTACCTACTTTTAACGAAGTTGTACTCAAAGTATCTACAACTAATTGAATGTATTAATTCACCTCTAAGGTTGCAATTGGGATGATTAAAATATTGATGGTTCAGGCACATTCAAGTTATTTATTAAGGTAATTCCGAAGCCACAAAAATTAAATTAATTAAGTACGTACCATAGAAGGCCATAATTTAATCAATACTCGAAATTAGAAATTCGTTTTTCAGCGCTCACATGAACAGTATTACAAATTAATTAGATGTAAGTTAGTGTTGTATACGCCGTACTTATATATTGAGGTGTTAGTATTAAGAACTTACATTTCTTATTGACACTACGTAATGCAGGCTTAGTGGGTAAGTAAGTAACTGGTGTAGTCGTGATGGGTGTGCTACAGATGGCAAGAATTTTTGTGAAACAGTATTATAACAGTTACGAATTGGCAGCTGTCATTTCTTCTTGTGTGCTAATACTAACAAAACCAGGAACTGTAGCTCAAATTGTGATGAAGACGAAATGGTAAACACTTTACTGGTATCCACCATTCACTCAACTCGTGAAAGTTCCTGGATTTTATCTCAATTTATGTATCAAAATACACAAAGGAAGATTTTTTCGAAAATGAATTCTAAAAAATGAGTCGGTATTTATCTGTAATTTTGGACGTAATGATGCAGCTACTAGTTTTGTCAACCTCTGTAATTTATTAACAACATCTATACAAATTATCTTCGAATAGTATCTCGTCTCTTCGTGCACAATAATTGTGTATAATGTACTTAAATTAAAAAATATTATTTCTTGTCAGATTTTCAGAACATACTTAGTCACGACTTCACAAACACACACTTTTACGTAGTAAACACTTTTCAACTATTTGTGATAGTTTCAATTATTTTTAAATAATTTTTTACAGCATACAGTTTGACGTTTAAATCGCTTGTCAAAATCTTGCTATTGCTTTTCGTCATAAAACTCATGGTGTAACAATATACTTCGCCAGGTAAAGCGTTCAGAGACACAGTGAGACGTGGGTTACACTTGCTTACGTCATCACCGCTATCGCTGGTTCTGGTTGGTTCATTTCGTATTATGTTGCTATAAAGTGGTAACTGGATAGTGACGTCACATGTGTCGCTCTCGGAATGCGAGACCTTGTTTTCTTAGACGATGGTTATAATAAGGTTTTGTTACTGAACACTAGCCACATTTAAGTAAAAAAATGGAAAGTTAATATCAAGGAGAAAATAAAATTGTTATATTACGTCATATATCGTATATTTTAGAACAGATCAAAAGAATCCCAATGAGTGTCTGCTTTTATTTAAAAAATTGAGACATATTTCGTATAAGATATAAAACACACAGTCATGGGTGTTTATAAGAAACATGCATTAGGCATTTGGCATATGCGACCGACACTGGATGAGTTAACAATGTTACCATAAAAAAACACGAATTTACTTTGAGCATTTGAGGGCAACACCAGCTGTTCCTACGTATAAATGTGTGAGTAAGTAATATAAGTAGGTAGGTCGGTACACGTTTACAAATCACAGATAGCCATGACTGACCACTCAGTGGACAGAACATGTGTGAGTCATTGAAAACGAAACCGTATTTAATAATTGTAAAAGTGTAATTTGACTATTTAATTAACTGAAATATATTTATAGATTATTTCCTACACATTTTTGATACATGTATGCTCTTTTTACTATACGCCTGAAACAATATTTTTTTTACGAATTATTTATTTTCACATAAGGTTAATATATTATATGTAAGTTGGTACCGGCTTCTGTAATTTGTTAAATTGTATTTTTGGAAATGTCAGTCAATAAAAGTATTCAATGTAATGGTTTTGTATTTATTATTTTTTCACGTATTTCCCCTCCACTTAACGAAAATTCAATATGAATTTTTTTTGCAAAGGCGAAAAGGTGCTGCGGAGAGCTGAGTGAAAAAGGTTTGTATATACCTATATAAAATTGTCAAATCACGCAATATTAGGTGTCTGTAAGTAGGCATTAGTTTCTTTTTATGTATGGGCCTGCGAAAGCGACTCTACTCTGCCTGATGGAAAGCATAAGCAGAATCCAAAAGTGGTGGTCACCATACACATTGCAAATGCAGACAATCAGCATGTTCAGCATGGCGACCCACACCATGGCGGCCTATTGAGATGCCATCATTGGGCCTCCGGTCTTGGACTCACCAACGAAACACGACAGCACACATGCTGTCATTTTACGTTGATCTTCTGCGCGAGGGTAGTACCGCCTCGGTCGAGCCGGCCCTACCGTGCTGAAATCTGCGTGGCTTTACTATAAATTCGTCTGATGACATATTAGACATCTTCGGTACTGCAGGATTTTATACCGACAGCATACCGATAGGTTAGTAGCTGAAGGCAACGCGGTATCGTTTCGGTACAGACCTTACAGATCCCGCACCGACAAGTCAGAAAGCGGCCTTGAGAATACGGAGTGTCGCCCCTTTTCATCCCATAGGTGTCGCAAGAGCCGACTATAGGAGCAAATTATGCAGTAAAACAGCACTGCAAAGAGGAAAAATTTTAAAAAAATACCAGGGATGCATAGTAGGTAGGCAGTGGTTTAAGCGGTCGCCGCACTCCACGCCGCATTCTACTGCGCCAAGTGTTGTGGGTTCAAATCCCACATAAGACAACACTTTTTTTATGAAATGGGCCGGCAAACGAGCAGACGTATCGCCTGATGGTAAGCGATTACCGCCGCCCATGAACACCAGAGGCGTCACAAGTGCGTTACCGGCCTTTTGGGGATGGCGGGGAGGGATAGGGTATTGGCCTCCGGTATCCTCACTCACTCGGTGAAACACAGCGCAAGCACTATTTCACACCGGTTTTCTGCGAGGCCGTGGTATCACTCCGGTCGAGCCGGCCCATTCTTGCCGAAGCGTGGCTCTCCCAGGTGTGATCCGCAAATTGTTGTTCTGAGTCTGGGTGTTATTTATGCCCGTTTCATGTAATGTTTGAAAAGTCCACCGCGTCACACTATAAATTTTCCTAATGTGGGAGTTGTATTTAAGCAAATTCAAATTCATTTATTCAATTAAGACACTAAGTGACTTTTATGAACGTTAAATTAAAGCTCACTTTCAAATCATAGATCGACACAAACAGACGCCGCAGCATGTACTGGATTATCAAGACACAAATAGTAGTTCAAAACTTACATTCTATGCAGTCATTTTCTCCAGCAGTGAACTTTGATGATATGATATGAAGTGTAAGTGTTTGGTTTATTAAAAATAAAAGTCATTCCATTTTAATAAGATGATTTTAATTCACATTTTGTATCACAGAATATTATTATATAATCGTCGTTTTCACGAGTAGACAACCTTACAAGTAACGTACACAACCATGCCCTAATTACCATAAATTCAATGCTAAGTTATATGAGTTTTTTTTTTAGTTTTTTTATGTAGGGCCCGCCAATATGACTACTCTGCCTGATGAAAAGCATAAGCAAAATCCAAGAGTGGTAGCTCAGGTACCTCAGTACCATACTCACTGCGAATGCAGACAATGCAGCATGGCGACCCACACCATGGCGGCCTAGTGATACTTCTGCATCTTTCAGTCTAGTCAACAAGTATGGAATTTGTTGACTAGACTACATATTTGGGCCTCCGGTCTCGCACTCACCAACGAAACACGACAGCACAAATGCTGTCATTTTACGTTGATTTTCTGTGCGAGGGTAGTACCGCCCCGGTCGAGCCGGCGCATCCGTGCTGAAATCAGCGTGGCTCTACTACCTTGTCAGTTATAAAAAAGTGTCTCATATTACAGTTACGTCTAATTTGGCCGCGATATATCTGTGGCATTTGAAACCACGACATGAGTCGTCTCAAAGCATCGAAAACCTTTTTGGTTGATAATTTAAAAAGATTGTAAGTTTAGGATCCGTATTACAAAGTGTTTAAATTAAACTTTGTAAAGGATTTAAAACAATGAATATTAATTGAAATTCTTAACAGTTCGTCTTAATAAAATTTACTAAAAACTAGCTGTGCCCTTCTACTTGTGCTACTTCGTACACGTCATTTTTCACCGTTTAAATCTTCCCTGGACTACGACAAACATTTCAAAACCATAATCAGCTAAATCGGCCCACGTTCTCAAGTTTTAGCGAGACAAACGCACAGCAATTGATTTTTATATGTATCTAAGATTACTTTTAACTTCATTGCCGTGAGAATTAGTTTAACGTATTTTGTTATTGGGTAGTCTCTAGTATATACATTATAATCTATGGGTAAGCCGTAACTCAGGTAGTTCATTGTAAATAATTCAGTTGTCTTTTGTTAAAATTCTTAGCTCATATTATTGAAACTAATAACATCTATATGCCCTTATCAGGTCCATTTTTGTTCTAAATACAAGCACAAATGATCGCTAGAATTAAAACATCTAAGTAAACTGGTCCCGTATAGAATACTGAAGGTACTTGCCACGGAAACTATTCGCAAAATCATTTATTAACTGGAATACATTAATTAGAAGGAATAAATTATAACCGTCTTGGCGAACGGCTGGAATAGAGGTACCCACTTATTTTACGACCCTTATTTTAATAGCAGAAATCCTGCCCGGGCTGAAACAAGTCATCTCATATTCGTATACAATAAATATGTAAAATAACAATATTGCACACTAAACAATCACATACATATACATATATTAACTATTACTCTTACAGGTAAACAAAACCCTGAAATCATCATTTAATTACTTTAACATACATTTCTTGATGAGTTTGTTATTCTGAATTTTGTCGACAGAATCGCAAACTATATACTTACAATTTAGTTTAAGAAATTACACCAAGCTTATTACAATATACTATATACTTAACCTATCCATGCAGAAATACGAAATCAGTGATCCTCTTAAAACTGATAAAAAAATCTGAATAAAGTTGAAATATGTGAAAATGAGAGTATGTAACTTGTCCACGTGAGGTGGATGCTTAACCGAACTCGTTTGGTCTAATCCGGTGGGACAACACTTCTTTCTCTCCTTTTATGTTTCATATACATACTTTTATGCATACACATAGCGTTTCGTTCGAAAAATGTAGGTATGTATGAAATACGTCAAAAGATTAACTATTATGTACAATTTTATTTCCATTAGCAAATATTTACCAACAGAATTGCAAAAGTGTCGAATTAAAATTGTGAGTTGAGAGAAATCGCCCGTTGCCATACATCCCTACCGATAGCGATAAGTCCTGAATATTTCGGATATCTAACACACAATGCCATCTAGTTTCAAACTAAGCTGAACTTGTACTATGAAAGCTAGACGGTCTGATAGCATACTTACATACCTACTTTATTTTGTAAAACGTGCTGTACTCAAACGCCGAAACAAATATTTGGTTCGAACCAAATTCTACGTACCTACCCAAATCAAAATAAAGTGTTCCACTTTATTTGTGATACAGTATCGTTGTAAAACTTTATTATTGTAAAAAATAAAAAGGTGTTAATGGTTTTCAACGTCTTAATCTCAGTGTCTCATATGGAGTAAAATTTAGAAACTGTACGTTATTTTGATCAATTTACATAATACGTAGTATCGTTTTAAAAGTTGTAAATAATATAATGTTCAGTAACGGTGTACAGTAACTGAAAGTAACTTAATTCAATTCCGGGGATCAAACCTGAGACCGACAGAATATATATCGGCAGAGATATAAGTGACAGGCGAACCGACAATTTTAATCGTACACTTTAACTGTTAGTAACGTTATTCACCATATCTTATTAAATAAATGACAACATGTGCGTCGCCAACATGTATTTATAAATTATTTTTAGAAAAATGAAATGTTGTTACTTCTAAATATGTGTATAGATTATTATCAAAGGAACCTTGTAAATAGCATTCACAGTAATCAATTATATAAAACCAACTATTCTACAATACATCTATAGCATAGCATAATTTAAAAACAGACAATACGGCTCAATACGGTAATAGAAATGTTATGAACTAAACGCTGTAATGATGGCCGCGAGACTTTGATAGGTGCCTGTGATGAATACGAATAGTCCTAGGCCCATGATGACCAGATTCTTTAGCCACACGAAGGGGTGGATGCTGTCAGGTTTGGCTGCCTTACACACCAGCTCGATCAGGGGTGGGAAGAACAGCGCGAGAGCTGTGCTGCTCACAGCACCCACCAAGGAAATGAAGAGGCCCAATTTTGGTATGGTCTCCGCCAGTATGACTGTAAAATACGAACAGGTTATATTTATTTACTTATACATTATACAACATTAAATAAACGCAGGTAGGTATGCTTCTTTTACATGAGACTAGTAGCAGGCAGAGTTAAGTCAATTTGGCAGGGCTATAGCCTATACATAAAAAAATTGTTCAACTTTCATCATGTCCCTTGTAGAAGAAGTTATATTTTCAGCACCGATAAAACAAATTTTATTAATCATTTTCAAGAACTTTACATACGACAAAAAATATGTGGTGTTTTACAGGCAATTTATCCGGATCGTTTGATACCTAATGTAGGTACCTAATACCACAATTTGGCAGCCCACCCAGAAAGTCAAAAAATCAGCCAAAATGTGATCAACGGTTCGATGGTAATCATGGCAAAAAGCACTCTCAATACAAGTACTTTATAGATTGCAATTTTGAGCCATAGCCATGTTCATGATGAATATTATATAAATAATTGCTTTGACAGATATACAGATACAACCAGGGCTTTTTTGTAATTTATTTTATGGGGGCATGCTAATTCTCGAAAAATTCTTCCCCCCCCCCCCCCAACATTTTCCCCTGTGATTTGAGTAAAACATTGTAATCATTTTTTTATTGTTTAAAAACATAACATATTTGGAAATTAAAGCTTGAGCTTATAACTTTAGGTGAGTAACAATGTAAGTCAATATAATTCTCCAAATTTTAACAAAATTTTCATCATAATTCTGTTCGCGCTTACGGACTTTACTATTTTAGTCCGTGGTAGAATGATGATTTTTAGTAGCCATGAATCCACATACTTTAAAGGGTCAAAGATTTTTAGTGGTGGACCATTCAACTTGATAACCAATAACGATGAACTTATTTTTACGGAAAGAGAGGCTCTTTGTGGAGTCATTATTAAGTTCATCTGCGAAAATCCTCTCTTAATTTCACTTGTTGAAACTGCTATGGACAGTATTGATGAGTGGAGTTAAATTTTTTGGCACCTTTTTGTCAACCAAGTAATCGCGAAATGCCCGAATTATATTTCGTTCATTTAACTGGAACTTGTCCGCAAACATACGAATCTCTTATTCTCCAAACGATATATTTGCTTCAATTTCATCTGGCCTTTTTTCGGGTATGATAACACTGCATGCTTGAACGATATCTCTATCACTCTATTCTAGTAAGCGACATTTCATAGAAGCTGCCAAATGAGAGTAAAAGGTTCTGGATCTATGAGTTGCTGTATTTTTCTTCCGCTTTCGTTGTGTAGCTCCACTCCAAAGAAAGACAGTTTATTCACCGCTTCCTAAGCCTTCTCATAATACGTAACAGGTTCAATTATTCTTTGTCCAAATATTTGAACCACATTTTCAATTTTTTGATTAGCACTTATTAGGCTTACATCACGATTTTATAAATCTAAACTCAGATCACTTAGCTCTTGAAGAGCGTCGCACATTAGCGCCAAATTTAAGACAAATGCCGTGCTAGTAATTTTTTTCATAAGTCCGCTGAATGTACTTTTTTTCATTTTTATCTCTCGTAGCATCAGTACTGGCATTCTTAAAATGTTCAACTAATGCAACATAGCTGTTCCATGTAGCTGAAACCGAACGAAAACTAGAAGCTACCCATCTTGTACTAAAAAATCGTCCTATTTTAAAAACTTCTTCCTCTAACAGATGAGCACAAGTTTTCAAATCTCTGGAATTTTTCGGGGACGTGTGATATAACGCATATAACTTATTCATGAACACCTTGAACTTATTAATTTCTCTGCTACACTTGACCGTTTCATTTACTGCTAGTTCCAAACGATGATTGGCGCAGTGCCACACTAGTATTGATGGAAACTCATCTCGTATGAGTTTCGCAACTCCTTTCGATCTACCAAGCATAACAGCAGCACCATCACTGGCAAGAGAAATTAAATAATCTTTAAGATACTGCTTGGTCATCCATAAAACTGAATACAATTCATAAGGGAGTTGAAAATATTTGCTGCTTTAACACCTTCCTTTAGTCTTTTAAAAAAATAAGATGTACTCACTGATGAAATATTATGCCACATTTTTGATACTAATTTGAGTTTTTAATTTAAAATGTAATTCATGGATCTCCAATGAGTTGTCATTGTTGTCTACAAGATGGCGTATTACCAAATTTTTGTAATCAAAATCATTTCTTGCCCATTTTCTTCATATGTCAATAATATGTTACTCTCCTAGTAATTACACTAGTTAGTTCATACATTAATATTAATTTATTATTTTATTGTTATTTATGTAATTTAATAATAATTTAAAAATATTTTCGGACATCTGATACACCACGCTACATAGTGTTTAAACTTCCTTTTTTTGGGGGCACTGCCCACTTTCTTTGGGGGCACTGCCCTTTCTTTGGGGGCACTGCGTTACAGAATAACTAATAGTACTTACGTACAGAAGTGTCACTGTCGAACAAAAGTCAAGTTTAGGCATAAAAATTTTTCAACTCTGCCACCTCACAAGCGAAATTAAATCTTGTCGTGTGACCCGAGTGTTCAATTTCGTTAAACACCGCTCGATTTGATTTGACGTTTGCCGGGTCAGCTAGTGAACTTATAAATTAGTATTATTAAAGAAAACTAACAATTTGGAAAACAAAACTTACAACTATAGAATTAACAAATTATTTTTAAACTTTTAAAATTAGGTACAAAAATTTATTATGTATATTGAATCTAATGAATACTTTTTTAGTTTATTTCTAAAAGTATTTTAATTTGGTTCCTCCCTGATGTCCGTCAGCAGACGACATTAGATTGTAAGGATTTTTTAGAGTTTTGTCACGACAATAATTATGCGTTCTTTGCACAATTATCTAATTGCCGTCACTAAGCGAGAATTTTTTGTAATGTATTCATACATGTATGTCTTAACATATTTTTAAACTAATTAAATAATTTTATTGCTAAGTAACTACAAACATAATAATTTAGTTCGTTTCGTAGTCATTTTTAACCCCCGACCAAAAAGAGGGGTGTTATAAGTTTCACGTGTCTGTCTGTCTGTCTGTGGCACCGTAGCTCCCGAACGGATGAAGCGATATCAATTTAGATTTCTTTTGCATGAAAGGTGAGTTACGTGCGTGTGTTCTTAGACATGTTTCATGAAAATCGGTTGAGCCGTTTAAAAGTTATGGGGGTGAAAGTGGGGAAGAGTAACCCAATGTCTGCAAAAATATCATCGAGAGGGGTGTGAAATGGAAGTGCATAACGTGTTTCTTACTTTTTAAAGGGAACTCAGGTTATTATATCGGGTTTTTTTTAAATTTGGAGAATTTATAGTTATTCGCAGTAAGTACACGTAATATTCAACTTGTTTACGCACGACGCGACGCGGCTAGCGTGCGCGCCTAGCGCCGAGTGGCAACCATTGCCTAGTAGTTAGGGATGGCGATCTGAGATCGATTAATCGAAGAATCGATTTTTCAGGCCCTAAAGATCGATATTTTAAATCGATGTACAGTACTGTGTCGATTCAGTGGATCGATATTTTACCCTTGAAAATCGCCATTCGATTTTTTTTTGTTTTGACAAACCATTTTATTTACAATTAGTTAAATGTATCGGTAATAATACGGTGTTACTGATTAAAGGCTTGAGTAGTCAAAAATTTGCGAATTGGCGGTATGCCTAGTTTCCTTTGTCTCTCTTTGTTCCTTGTGAGCGCCTTTTTTCAGTTGCCGCTTGCCGCCAATATCGCAAGTGTTAAGCGGAACCGCTCGGGCCCCAGTGGACTTGACAGATTATTGTTTTTAAAAAGTTAGGATATGGAGCATTGAGAACTTTAACCTTTTCATGTACTAAATAATTTTTTAACCGATTTCAAAAAAGGAGGAGGTTATCAATTACTGTTTTTTTTTACGTTTGTTACTTCATAACATTCGACTGGGAGAACCGATTTTTATGATTCTTTTTTTATTTGAAAGCTGGTGCTTCAAATGTCCCATTTCAATGTGTTTTGTGGTTTTTTTATGTTAAAATTTGTGATTATGAAAATAAAAGTCTTTTTTCATATCTGATCTGACTTTCATATATAAATAAATAAAATTGAAGTGTCTGTTTGCAATTTCAATTAAACCTTGACTAAAAAAACCGATTTTACTGATAAGAGATCATTTATAATGCTATCTTTCTTGTTATTTTATAAAATGGTTACTTAATTACATAATAAATGAAAACTTGAAAAAAATCGATTTATTGAAAAATCGATCTTTTAAACCTTGATTTTTTTGTGTATCGATTTTTTAGGTTTCGATTCAGATCGATTCAAAAAACGATATTTTTTGGAAAGAATCGCCATCCCTACTAGTAGTCCTTCCCGGGAGGCGCTCGGCGGAACATAACTAAACTGAGAAGTGAAACCCCCCTGACTGCGTGCCCCCGCGTGCCCCCACAAAAAAAGCCCTGGATACAACTATTAGTTTTACCATTAGTTTAAGGCGACACATATTTGAAAGAAAAACTTATTTTTTATAGGTACTCAGATAACGCGTGTTTTATAATTATTATTACTTAACTACTAAAAGCGAGTCAAGTGATTGGATGACAAAAAGTTAACATACATTTCACAATTAATTTTCTTATGGATATACAAAATGTAATTATATTTATAGCTTTTGTTAATTTATGAGATGCGTAAAATTGATAAAATTGTGAAACACGGACTTTGATGGGTGTTTCTTAGTTGTCCTCGATTTGTAAACAACTTCAAGAAAGAAAAATATTTCTTATCATATTTAATTAGTGTAGTGCTATTATTTACATTTGAAGTTATAACCAAGTTCAGAATGTGAAAAATAAATAAATTTTAATTTATCACTATATTGTATCCACGTTCATGAATATTTGATACAATATTACCAATTAACACAATGCGTTGTTCATCACGCAATTGATTGCTTATTTTATCAGTTTTCGGTAATTTTGTAGAAATACTCAAAATGCCTATCATAGTGCGACCAAAATCAGAAAATTTAACTAATATGGTTTCATATAAAATAATATTAACTTTACGCTTGCTATTTGGTCATTATCACGACGTCAATAAATCTAAATTTGTAAACTACCTAGCCAAGATTTACTGTGTTCTGTTCTGCTGCATCAATATGATTATATATTACTTTACAATGCCGAAAGATTTTTTCAAAATACGAAATATGTTTAATGCGAAAATATTTGTTTTTATGTCATTTATTTTCAACACGGTGTCGTCTCTGGTTTTTGGGGACAAGTATTTTGTACAGTATTGCAGTACGATTGAAACGAATGACGCCATCATGGGATTCCGTACGCCATTGATCACCAAGAGTATAACTATCGTATTTATTATCACCATATTGCTTCGTGTGGCTTTATGTTGCCTATCTTACATCGTAATGGGAACGCCTCTTCTTTTGGTCGTGGTTACTGCTCTAATGATGATATCGTTGGACTTAAACCATCTTCACGCCGCATGGATATTGTGTTTGTTCTACAGCCGGATAAGTCTATTGGCAGGTTTCTTTAAGAACATTTACGTGCCGATAAACATCGACAGCAATAGGAACGGCGCGAGGGTCTGCGTTCAGAATATCAGAAAAGGTTTACATAATTACAATGCACTCATGGATGACGTTCAATATTTCAACAAGCCATTGCAGTGTCTGGTATGTTACCTCTTTTAAATTTGTTTAGTGTGGATGTGAGGCATATTAATCAAAACTACACGTAAATTAAGTAATTGTTGTCTGTGTGATGACGGATTAAGAATACGCTCCTGTCGTCATCCCTGTTCATCCCGTGGGAGTCCAAAAAGTCGGTTAAAACTCTGCAAGACAACAGCATTCCCAAGATAAGGAAAAATCCTACCAACCCGTCTAGGCCTGCAAGGTAAAGCCAAACCTGCTTTAGAAGAAGAGACCACTGTTAAGCAGCTAAGAGGCTATTTGAAAATGAATTGTAAACAAAAAAACTACCTTGTCCGTCACCGTCTTGCCGACTTTGTATTATATATATATATATATATATATATATATATATATATATAGTTTGTTACTAGGCAAGAGCCATTATGTAAAATATTGATTTCCCCTTGTTTCAGCTCATAGCGGCGCTTCTAGCCTGTCTACCGAAAACTATACTGTTTATGTATGTGATAGCTTTTACCTACATACTGAATGTAAGTCTTGTTATAATATTTCATCTATTAGAACATTCTAAGGACATTATTTTTCATGGCTAAAGGAAGTTTTCAGAAAGAGCCCCATAATGAATTGTCATAAACTACAGTCATAAACTCTGTACTCTAACATTAATTTAAATAAAATTAAACTACAAATATATAGAATTGACTAAATTGGTTTATAAACAAAGCTCTCAGGTGATAAAATAAAAAAAGACAACCTATACTGACCTATAGCATAATTATAGTAATTATAGAAAAGTTACAGAGAAAACAGCACACATTAGCACCATTTTCTTTTGACAACTAGATAATGGTCGATTACACTTTTCTATTTCAAAACAAGATTGACACTCGTTCTATTTGCAGGAGGAATCCGGGAAAATGATGTATCATATCTGCGTATTAACACACGTTATTTACTTATTATCCTTACCCATGGTAATTACGCAAGCAATAATGTCTGAAGTGGATAAAATTATAACTATATTATCAAAAAAGTTATTGAGATCTTCAGGTGAGGCCATTTAAAGACAGTCCCCGTTGGATTTATATATAATGTTCTTCATTGTCAATCATATTTTATTCATTAACACCTTTTTATTAGCTTTACCTGTATGTTTGTTTGTAGCCGACTTTTGTAAGCGCTTTTTTGTAGTTTTTTTGAACTACATTATTTTTATTTCCCAATTATCTTGATAAACAACAACATATCATAAAATTCTGGAGTACATGGGGTAAAAATGTACTTACAGTCAATTCGCGTTAAGAAAAGAGTGACGACCAGATGTAGGACTTGATCGAAATCAAGCCCCATATCCTTAATAATCAAGTCCTTTATTTTGTACGGAACAATCATTTTTTGCAACCTACATCCTATGTCTATGCTCTAAAGCTTTATGATATGAATAGATCATATTGAATGGTAATGTTTACGGTTTACAGATGAATGCGTTCGGAGTGAGCTGGAGGCTGCCCTGGAGTACATAAAACTGCGTCCATTTAAGTACGTTGTTTGTCGCGTCATAACCGTGGATATCAGCCTACTGTACACGATTGTTAGCGTCTGCCTCACCTATGCTATAGTAATGATGCAGTTTACGCGTTTTACTGGATAATATATCACAGCTATTTCAGCTGACACAATGTTCTTTTTTAGTTGTTTTTCCATTATTATCATAAAATTGTTGTAAATAGTTTTAGCTGTATTTAGTATTGATTCTTGCATTTCTTAGTGTCAACTGATGCACAAAACCTTTTCCAATTTTATTTAACAGCTTCTTAGTGAGTAATGCTTGGCGTGGTTTAGTATATTATGTTATTGAAAGATGTTATAAAAAACAATACTTTATCATAATAATATACTCGTATAAGTTATAGAATAAAATACATGTAATTCGAGTTACCGTCGCTTACTTACTTTAAAAAGATTTTTATAGTGAAAGATACATTTGTGATGAGTAGGTACGATATATAAAACACTACACACTGTAATGTTTTTTGCGAATTGTAATTTGTTAGATCACGTTTTTAGTTATATATTTAGATGTTAAATATAAACGAGAAAATAAATTGTATTTCATCTTACTTAATATTTTGTCTTATTTTTTCTTCATATTTAAAGGAAACAAAGAGGAAACTCTGTTCCTCCGAATCTTTTTCCTAAACTAACTTGGGGTCGGCAGTAAGATGTGGCCATGCGGATGTACTTTTTCGCCTAACGCAGAGCGACTTTCATCAGTGCGAATATGACGTTAATACTTTAACATGAATCGTCTCATTTCTTACCATGTACAATATAGCCTGCTGCTTAGAAGTCATTCAATCCTACTTAATATTAAAAATACGATAAATAAGTTTGTGAGAATGTTTGGATTTATGTTACTCTTTCACGCAAAAACTACTGAACGGATATAGATGAAATTTTACATTAATATAGCTTATACATTAGAATAAAACATGGGCCACTATATACCCTGATATCTAACATGCACGCGGGCGCAGCCGCGGGCGAAAGCTTGTCTTATAAACATGTGTAAATGTGATATTATACATTTTTTTTCTTCTGTTTGAATACCTATTAGTAAACAAATACTCATTTGCACGATATTTTACATAACAATGTTAAATATGAAATATACTTACAAGTAATAAGAGCCAGAAACGCTCTGTACAGCAATTCCATAGCGATAGGTGACTTGGTAACCCAACGTTTGCGGATACTCGGCCATGTGCTGGCGACGGGAACGTAGAACTGGAGGGGGTAGGTGCACAAGATTGCAAGCAGTATAAGACTTTGGATCACTTTACTGAGCCTGTGGGACACAATTTACGCAATTTTAGTATTCGTATTTAATGATACTATATTACAGATGCACGGAAAAACTCTGTTTGGAATGAGTTTATGTGGGATCTTACATAAGTTAAAGTGTGTACTACCTTATATTGTTTCAATAAATAAAATGAAATAAATTAAGTAAAAAACCAATTCAGACCGACTACTGAATGAATTTAATACCAGTCCAGTTGAGTATGCCCACCGTTGCTCATTACCATTACGTTTTTTTTGTATGAAATTTTCTTTATTAAGTTCTGATGCTTTCTTCATGTCAAAACATTATTCTGTATATGTTAAAATCGGAGTAATAACTCCATTCAGTATACTTATATTACTCATAAATTATTTCTCAATAATACGATCATAGTAATCGAAACACGGTTGAAGGAAAGAGTACGAAGTACGAATAATTCTTAATTGACATGAATGGGTTAGGTTAGACCAATGCCATTAAAAAATTCTTAGCCAACTGCTCTATTGCTTTTTAAACAGGCTTTAATGTATTTAATTTATTAATATCTTTACCATCTTATGCATGACTCTACAGACTACTTCTATTTTCTTAAGCATTAATCATAAAAATCGTAAAAAGAAAAGCTTGTTATTTTGCAAAGATTTCTACAACTTCGAACACCAGGTTTCATAGATTCATTTATCTTAAAGTTTATTTCTAATTTGGACCTTATTACCACTACTCTCAGTTCATATTGTTAGTATCGAAAAGTACTTACACTTCGGTTGAGTCCAAGTTCAAAGTCAAACTACCCGCGACCTCCTCTCCCCATTTGAGGTATCCAAGGAATCCAACGGTGATGAATATGCTGCCTACTATCACCATCCCAACATTAAGAACACCTAGTGGCTTTTGGAATAGCGCAGGGTTTTTCATCTCATTTTTCAACGGCAGCACCTGTAAATTCAAAATCTATACTAATATATAAAGCTGAAGAATTTGTTTGCTTGAACGCGCTACTAATTCTCAGGAACTACTAGTTCGATTTGAAATTTGTGTTAGATAGCCTATTTATCGAAAAAGGCTATAGGCTATATATATATATATCATCACGATAAGACCAGTAGGAGCGGAGCACTAATGAAGAATGTTTAAAAACGCGTGAAAATTATCACGCTACGGGCAATAGGAGACGCAAACGAGGTTGGGTGGGTCAGCTAGTGTTTAATATACGGCCGTTTCCATTATCCTATTCCCAGTATTAACTAGAGATAGGTCATTGAAAACGATCTAAATTGACCATAAAACAGTGTTTTTGTTTTTTTCGACAGCTAAAAATTGATTGAATCGTTAAGAAATATCAGCAATCAAAATGGCTGATAATGATGAATTTTCCATTTAGATTTTTCATCCATGGGTTATTTATTTTAGATTTTATGTTTATATATTTTAAATAGTATAAGGCAGTTTGAGAGCAATATTTGCCCAGATCTTGGGTAAAATATTCATGGTAACTTTACCATAGATTTTATAAAAGTATCCTTCATAGAAACTAAATATTAAATGCAAAATACTTTGAACATTTGTATATTTATGTTAAATGAAATAATAGAACTTACCAGACCAATACCTTCAAACGAGTACACAGCCGTACCAAAGTATAATGGTAGCTGGTGCCAATCAGCAATGTAGTTCCTGCTGCTGATGGATGGCAAGTCTTGTGTGGCTTTGTATAGCACAGCAGCCAGTCCACAGGCCATGAAGATGTTGGCAATCGTGGAGAATGGTGTTAAATACTTGAGGTTTCGGACCATGCATGACAACAATACCGGTATCATGACGAAGATCATGTGCACTGAGAGCTCCATTTTGAAGCCGTGGGCATCACAGATCTGATAAATAATGTGAATATTTAAATTTCTTAGTTCTCCTTATCAAGGCATGATATTAAAATTATCTATCATGATGAGGAATATACAGAAGTCAGCATTATGGAGAATTAACTGCTTATAACTCTACCGACCCTTGAGCTTGCTATTTATTTCTAGCTTTAATTCTTGATAAATTAGTACTAACTGATTACTATTTACTAGATATCCCAAAGGAAAGGATTCCTAACGGACGCCGTCCAAATATCTCGTTATGATCTATTGACGGTCATCGATGATGACGTCTTGATATACCCTACGTGAACTACCAGTGATAATAGGCGCAGTCGCTGAAGCATTGACCATTGAACCAGAACTTCTTGGATCTTATTGCAACAATTCTGCAATTCAGATGTCGTTTTTTCATAATCTACTTACACTTTTTAGATTTTCCGCGATGAATACAATGTAGATGCAACAAAAACCGAGTTGCGTGATGCACAGGAATGAATCCACGGTGATTTTCATAAACTTTGCGAGTTTGCGAACACTCGGAGGCCCGTGAGCGAACACCAGGTACACGGTCTGAGCAAATCCTGGAGGTTTGGTACTTTTGGTTTGAGTCTGCATGTCTTCCGAACAGTTCAGCTGTAAATAGAAAAATCTTGAACTCTGATTGGACTAGATTGTCTACTAATTTTCAGTAAATGACATTATTAAAGACTGTTTAATATAACTACTAGCTTTTACCCGCGGCTCCGCTCGCGTGTATGTTGCCATGCCAAATTTTATTGAAATCGATACAGTGGTTTAGCCATGAAAGCGTGACAGACAGCCAGAGTTACTTTGAATTTATAATATTAGTATACCATGTGTCCCAAAATTCAACGATAAGCGGGCGCCAAAAGGTAGACCTGCTCATGAGTACATAAGGAAAAATAATAAAAAAAAAGATACCTAGTTTTTTTTTTAGTTACAAGAAAAATGTAGAATTTCTTTGAAAATTTACACCCTTCATTTTTTTTTATTTATTTATTACGTAGTGGTGTCCATACTTTTTTTTTACAAGACCATGAGTCAAAGTACACTAAGAGTAAAAATATTTCAAAATTGTAGAGAAAAAAAATATTTTGAACGTTTTTTGTGTCAAAACTGAGGGCAATTTGGTGTTTTTAAGAGTTGTGGTGAATAGTAGCAATATCATGAAAGGTATAAATTTTCAAAGAAATTCTAAATTTTTTTTGTAACTAAAAAAAAAACTAGGTATATTTATTTTTATTTTTTCCTTATGTACTCATTAGCAGGTCTACCTTTAGACGCCCGCTTATCGTTGAATTTTGGGACACCCTGTATATCTCCGTATTTTCATACAAGCATGTCGGTCGTCATCTATATAATATTACCTACAAAGCAAAGTAAAATAAACTCAACTTACCAACAAATGTTGTGCATGAACACAGAGTACCCCAAGAATAGCAGTCATAATAGGTGCGAAAATAATGCCTCCATTCCTGAATGCGTCACCCATGGCCAGGAGACCTGATCCTATGTTTCCTCTGAACAAATGCAGCATTGTATCCGCATATCTGCAAAAATGTAATAGGTAACATTTGACTTTCTCAACATCCATCGTTACTTTTCTTTGATAGTATTGTAACACAAAGGAACGAAAATAGTAATGTATACAAATTCTGTGCACGTAACATATTTTCACGATATTTCTCACAACTACATTCATACTCCAATACCATATTTCTTGTATCTTTTACAAGGCATCAGGGATCGATCTCATACTGCTAAGCTAATCTGTTACCGACCGTTTCCAGGAGCACCATATTGATGTCGCAATTTAGAATAATCGTTAAACAGTTTCATGATTTTAATTTATTAAATTTAGATAACATTACAGAACTATTTTTTGATATCGAATGAAATCGAATTCACTTACATGTCTAGACTAACTGAACCGTGCTCACTTCATATGGGCGTATTTTTTGGGTTAATTAATTTTATAATTTAATTATTATTTTATAAAATATTTATATAGCCTATGAAACTCACAAAAAATGTGGCTTTAAATTGGTAAAATAAATTTTAAAATCGGTTCAGTTGATCCAGAGAGTACAGTACAGTCTCACAAACTTCACCTTTTTATAATATTAGTATAGATGAAGTGCACTATACAAGCTTAAATGAAAAATCTGAAAGCGAAAAAAGAAGCACTTAATCGAGTAATCATACGCCAAAACGCCTTACATCATTTTGGAAAAGAGTGATACTCTTACACTGCTGCACATATGATATTAACCAAACATAGCTAAGAACCACCTCAAGGAGACTGGCTTTCAAATGAAAAAAAACCGCATCGAAATCGGTCCATCCATTTGAGAGCTACGATGCCACAGACAGACACGCATACACACACAGACAGACATCGACGCCAAACTTATAACACCCCTCCTTTTGTGTCGGGGGTTAAAAACAAAACAGTCAACTTTATGATATTAGTGTGCGTGACAACTACGTTCAACACTCATTGAACTGCTACAAGGTAAAAGCCATCCACGGAAAAGAAGTTATAGTGATCAACAGATGGACACTTTTTTACGACTTACACAACTTTTACAGTCTATTTAGACATTTCAATGTTCTAAAGATATAAATTTTGATGTAACTTACGAAGTTGGATATGTGACATGGTGATGTCCATCGATAAAGTCTCCATCTTTCTCACAGTCTGTTTCTTTCTCCTTCTTGCTCTCCGGTATACTCGGCTCCGACTTCTCCCATATTGTAAATGTACCCTTTTTTACTGGTAGAGGGCTAGAACGAGAAAAAGGAAAATGTTACTTAATTGATCGCTCGGAAGCCAGATTCTTTGGCGTCTACATAATACAGACCGAGCAGTAAAATCGTAAAGTGTAATTTTCATTTGTCAGACGTATCATCAACAACCCATAACGTCCCACTGCTAGGCTCGGGTCTCCTCTCAGGAGAGGGTTAAGGCCTTACGTCCCCACGCTGGCCAAGTGCGGGTTGGGGACTGTCAAGACAACTGCAACGCTTGTGGCTACGTTATCTTTTCGTTGGATGTTTTGAAGCCGCCCAAAGGCTTCCAACTAAGCTTCACGACTGTTATTATATGATAACAACCGGGACCAACTGCTTAACGTGACCTCCGAATCACGGAGACGCTTATGGTAACATGCCACTAGCGGTCACCCATCCAGGTACCGACCGCGCTATCGTTGCTTACCCTCGGTGATTGTTTCTAATCACCGAGTGCAACTGGGCTATGAGCGCCTCAGTCAGACGTATAGTAGGCCACAAAATGTTTTCTGAGGCAAGGCCCATGTTCAGCTTAGTGTTATAAGCTGTTACTGATGAAATTTTCATTTAAAGTAAGGAAGACTATGGCATATATGAGCCGGATTGGTACCAAATCGTTACAGGAAACCGGTGTAAGTAATTTTTGAAGTGAAAAGTTCTTTAGCGGCGTTGTGAACTATTATGGATGGGTAAAAAATGTTAACTCGCGTCAGGTCACGTGACCTGATTGAATGTTCGTAAGATGAAGGCGTGGCGTAGGAGAGGAAATAACACCCCCATCTCTATTTACCGCGCAGCGAAAATATATGCCTGTTCCTGCTGTTTGGTTTAAGCGGCGCAGGGCGCTTGCGCGAGTGGGCGTGTGTGTAAACCCGGCTTCGCTCGGCTAATATGTTTAAAATACTGTATAGCAATAACCTATATTTTTATAACACAATAAGCAGTTCTGTAGTTATCGGTTCTCAAGGAATATTAAAGGCAAAGAAAGGCTTATATATATTCTTATAGGATCGTTCATTGGGTTTAATAAATATAGGAAATAAAAAAAATGAAATATAATAAATGAAAAATGTACAACGTTAATGTTCAAGTTTTCACTTCTGCCGGCACTCCCGTAGTGCAACCCGTTGTTTTTTTATTTTATACTTTACACTAACTTTTACCTGCGTAGCCACCCACGTGTGTCGGTTATCGCGGTAAAAACCAGCGTAAGGTCTTCCTCAAGAATCATAGTATCACTATGTGAAATTTTATTAAAATCATTACAGTGTTTTAGCCGTGAGAGCATAACATAACAATCAGACAGAGTTACTTTTGATTTTATAATATTGGTATGGATGTTTTAATTCCAAGTGATTGAGTTCTTTGGTGTACTTATCACTATTGAGTTAACTGCACGGTTGGTCTACTGTTTTAAATGGTCGCCACGCTGCTCTTTATTCCGCCAAGTGTTGTAATCGCTTACTATCAGGCGATTCGTCTGCTCGTTTGTCCGCTATGCAATAAAAAAACATTGGAGTGCTTTTTTTTCTCTGACCATTTTTCCCTAAACTATTCTCGAGGTTTAGGCACTGGAAGATCTAATGGGAGACATCACAAACTATCTTCAGCAGTGCTAAGTGTAGGTTAAACTGGTGTGGGACACTTCCCTCCAAAGCTTTCAAGTCATCCGCATGTAATTTAAGTCGGCATTGGCATTGTAAAAATCATTAACGTAAACCAGTACAGTACAAAAAGGATTTTTTTAAATGCTGGGCTGATTTTGACGGGACTTTCACTGGCAGATAGCTGATGATATAAGGAGTAACTTATATATGCTCCTTTTTTTATACTAGCTTCGCCCCGCGGTGTTACCCGCGGTTATAAAGGTACATAAAGAACCGCGGGTAACACCGCCATATTTAAGTGTTGGTATATGTATGTACTTAAATGTATCAAATGGGTTTGGCTTTTAGTCTATTACGATGCGGCTAAACATTGATTTTATATACACCTATAACGTTATATAGACTATTGTCGTACCTATTTGTAGGGCTAACAACTTTGTCAAACTTATTCGTATGAGAACCGAGACACACTGCTGGACGAACTCTCCGAGACACGGTCCATCATTGTTTCGTACTATAATTACGTATATGGAAAGTATAAAAACAATAGTAGACCTTAACGGAGGCCTTGGGTAAAGAACGCATTAAAATAATACAATGAAATAATTCAAAGATTGTGTACATTGTGTACATAATCCGGCATTGCATGGGTGTAATTTAGCATAGAACTGTATGGTAGATCAAATTAATATATTTTGCGGAGGCTTAGTAACAGGTCGCATTGCATTCAGTTATACTTTCGCTTAAGCAGCAATTCAATATACGCCTTAATAATACTTAACAAAGGGTTTTAAATCGAATTTAATAATAAAACAACGGCGGTACCGCCTCAATCCACAGTCGTACATTCTCAAATTTTCAACTAATGATTATGTATATTATTTGAATTCTGAAGCTGCAGATAGGTGAATACTGGTATGACGTTTCCAAAGTTGGTCGTTAATGCAATAAATAAGTGTTGTTCTAAAATCGATCATGCATGCCAGATATAAATAAGCGGCTTTGAAAGGCATTTCATTTTAGCTGCATATTGGTTGTATAATTAAAATGTAGATTTCAATTTCATAAGTTGAAACGAATCACACACGACCGTCCGGAACAAACTAACCTGATATATAGGTAATCAGTGTGTTGATAAATATGTTCACATATTTATTACAAATTCTTATATATTAGATTATAGTTCTTAAACACCAAATCTAAAAACTATAACTGCATCAGCTGGTATTCGCCGAAAGCACACGGTTTTTTTTTTATCGACAAAGAATCACTGTCAAATCATAATTTGTAAACTAACTTAATTAAAGCTAGAGTGTGAGTAAAATGAAAAGAATAGAAAAAATACTCTTCTCGTAACTTATTATAATGCAAGTTAGCTTTTGCCTGCGGATCCGCCCGTGTGTGTGCCGGTTGTCTTAGTAAAAAGTAGTCTATCCTATCTTACTCACTGATAATGTGGTTTTTAATGGGTTATTTTCCTAGAAATCGCTTTAGTGATTTAGGCGTAAAAGCGTAAGAATCAAACAAACAAATAAACTCTCATTCGCATTTATAATATTAAGGTAGGGTTTGGAATCAGTATAATCTCTCTTTACTCACTAGCTGACCCACACGCAACCTCGTTTGAGTCTCCTTTTGCCCGTAGCGTGATAATTTCCCCCCGTTTTTTAAACATTCTTCATTGGGGCTCCGCTCCTATTGGTCTTAGCGAGGTGATATATAGCCTATAGCCTTCTTCGGTAAATGTACTATCCAACACTGAAATAATTTTTCAAATCGGACCAGCGGTTCCTGTGATTAGTTAGGAGATTAGAGTTTAAGTATAGATATATAACACACAACAAAGAGAAATAAGACTAAGAGAACGTTTGTTTTACACAGGACGACACTGCAAAGAGAAAGAAATCTTGAAACAAAACTTATACCAACCCATATGGCCAGCGTGGTATTACAGACTAAAACCTTGAGGTCTATGTCCAGCAGTGGACTTTTAAAAGCTGTTGATGTGATTTGTGAAAAATTTGCGTCTTTGATGTAAATGTGTACACGTGTGGTAAATTAATGCATTCAGGCACGGGAAGACTGGCCGGACACAAATTATGACAACGGCTTCTGCAACCTCTTCGGAAAGTCAGGCAATTAAAAAGAGAGATAGAAGAAGATTGAAATAAGCCAAAGCGATTTTAAAACAAAATAGTTTAATCGACTTTAGGAGTTATTATATTAAATTCTTAAATTAATCAAATTTATAGTAAAGTAAGTATTTACAATTGTCAATTTACATAGACATACCTACATTTAATATTAATACACTCAATTTGAATAGTTTGAATGAAACCTTTCTGTAAATCTATAAACAAATTAATGGTCACGTTACGTAAGCATTAACAATTAAATCAATAAGCCCAATGAAAAATGTTCACAGATTTCATTTTTCACAGATTTTCACAAATTCCGAAAAAAAGGCGAATTGAAAACCTCTTCCTTTTTTGAAGTCTGTTAATAATCCGACGAGCCGATTAAAGTACAGTGAAAAAAATATAAGAAACAATTGGCAAGAAAAATATACGTAAAATAAAAAAATAAAAAAAAACAAATATGCGCAAAACAATATAAATAAACAAACTTAAAAAAAACATTATACTGAAATGTACACGGCTCTTACTTAATCCGTACAAATTAGGCTGTATTTTTACTAATTAGGTTATTCGTTTTAAGTTTATTATATGTCTAATCGCATAATTAACCGAATGAAAACCATTCGTTTTAACAACAGTACCTTAATCAACGTATATAACAAAGTATGTGACTGTAAGCATTCAAGATAGTATCTGTTAAGCGCTTGAATACATGGTTAGTTGATCAAATCGTGACCAACCCAGATACAAAAATAACGTAATAAAAATCCCCAAAAAGATTTATGACGTAAGATGTCGCTGAATGTCCTTGCCCTACTGCGGAGTCGACGACTCGAGAACTACTAATTGACGAAATAAACAGAAGTCTACCATGTATGAGACGTGTAAGAACTATGCCCTCACTCTCATTATAATATTTCTAATATGGAAATTATTACAAATGATGTCCAAACTAACGACATGCCTAAAATAACTTTTTATTTTTAATTTAACCTTTAAAAAATATTATACACGAGACCACTGTTTCTCTATCTGGGACTTTCTTAAAACAAGATATGAACATTGACACACTGTTAAACAAGTAAAATTTTAACAAAATCAAAAACCGACTACAAGGTTCAACTCGATTTCTCTTGGATGCCATTATCAGATCTTAGTGTCCTTATCATACTACCACCGTTGGGATATCTCCTTTCTAATAAAAAAAGAATCATCAAAACGACAAAGTTATCCGCGAACACACATAAAAAAAAAAAAAAAACATATACGGTCGAATATCCTGAATGGAGAACCTCCTCCTTTTTTGAAGTCGGATAAAAAATACTTAAGCACCATGACAGTGAAATCAATCCAACTATAAAATACGTAAATTAGTTAGGCTAGGCAATATTATCTACCATTATGTAGTTAGTTAATCAACATTAAAACAAATATACCTCTTGCATCTAATCCAAAGAGTTAGTACACATTTCTTTTTTTGAATTATTAAAAACAATTTTTGTACTTGCAATATCGGCACTTTTGGCAGAACCGCATAAGAAATATTATTTACATTCACCATGGTCCGTTTACACTTCACTTGATCACTAAAATAATCTATAAATAGGTCTTAATAACTGATTAATTTGTTTCTGAGTTTTCCTCGGCCTAGTAATGTAGTCTGCTAGTATATTTCCAAAACCAGACGCTGCCGCTGACACAGCATTCTGAAAAGGTCGATTAAACTGTCCTGGGTATTGATTAAATCCATTCTGAGTGTATCCAGATTGAGGGTAGAATCCTTGCCCTCCATAGCCACCATAGCCCCCGTAGCCACCGTGGCCTCCATAACCACCAAAGCCACCGTGCCCCCCGTGACCTCCGTGACCTCCGTGACCTCCGTGGCCACCATGACCTCCATGCCCGTGGCCTCCGTGGCCGTAACCTCCTTGCAAAGGATATTGTGCATACTGAGGAACGACTGGTACAGGCGCTATACCGCACAAGAAATAGTTCATGACTGGAGCTGATACATATGTATCATGTGAACCAAAGGTCTTGCCGAAGCCACCATAACCACATGGGCCACCCTGACCTCCGTGCTTCTTTCGTTTGCGGTGTTTCCTCTCCAAATCTTCGGAATCTCCGTCATCAATTGCTAAGTCTCTGGTTTCTTCTTCCGCTGACGCGCACATCACCGCGCAGTACAGCAGGAGTATCACCAGGATGATTCTCTAAGGATTTGAAAAAAGCATATGTGTTAAAGAAAATACCACACAATAATGGCTTTAATAATAGAAATAAATATTCTGTAATTTTTTAATTCGACTATCTTTGAATGGATCGCTAATTACATTAATTTAAAGGAATTTGTAGTATGCAAACCCCACTTGCAAATGCACAAATAATAATCATAAAATTCAAAAAGACAATAAATTATAACATTACTAACCATTTTTTTATTTGTATTTCCACTCAGCTGCAGGGTACCGTGCTCAGCCACGGACTGACTCCGACACCGTACCAATTGGGGGAGTTAGATGTTGAAAAGTGAAAGTATGTTACGAATTCAAAGTAACAATATTATGATATCGCAACGATGACGAACAGGTAAGTCCATTTTGTGTCGTGATTGTTTAGCAACAGCGGGCCTGGGCCTCGGGACAGCCCACTACGACATTCAATAGGTACCGAGGATATAGTGATTGCCTTAAGAGTAAGCTTCGATTTAGTTACCAGGAAACCGGCGTACGAGAGTAGTATCATGATTGTAAACATAAATGCCTATTTTCAAATGAAATGAAATCTGTTACGAATCGTTTTATAACTCAAGGTACAAGAAAATAAAGAAATAATATTTCGGACATCTGACACACAACGCCATGTAGTCCCATAGTAAGCAGAGCTTGTGATAACACTATATATCACATCTCACACTTTATATTAAATCAGTTTCCTTCCCACTATGGGTGATATAAATACATATATACTTTATTGCACGTTTTTGAACCCGGTACCTCAAGCACAGCAGTCGCATATGCTACCACTGCGCTAGTAAGAGTATTTTCCAACATTTAACTGTTATAACTACCTACCTTATTTTGGCGACCATTTAAGCAACACAGTTTAAACAGTAAATTAATACGAAATGTCGTTCCACCAAAATAAATTTAAAAAAAAATTGGTACCTGTTGGTAACAGGACATACAAGAGTTTTTAGAGGTTTCATTCTAATAGGATATACACATTTCCGTGGGAAAGCCACGCTTAGACATGCATGGGCCGGCTCCGGAGTGATACCACGGTCTCACAGAAAACCGGTGTGAAGCAGCGCATTCGCTATCGAGTGAGTGAGTATACTGGAGGCCCATCCCCCCCATCTCCCCTCCCCCTCATCGTCCAAAGGCCGGCAACGCACTTGTAAAGCCTCTGGTGTTGCGGGTGTCCGATGTCCGATACGTCTGCTCGTTTGCCCCATAAAATTACATATAAAAAAGAAAAAAATACATTGCTACGATACTGCACGAAATGGATCATAGATTTTTCTTCAGAAGATGTTGCAAGTTTCCATTAACGTGGGCAGGGGTTTTTTAGAATATATTTATGAGTTAGCATGTAAAACTTACGCATTTTTTTTCTTACGGACCTTCGACAAGAAATACACTTTACATTCCAGTTGTACAACAAATAAAATTTTATGTCTTATGCTTCCTCAATTACAGGAGACCACAACAAGGACATTAAAAAATAATTAACTAAGAATTTGTATCTATTATTTTAATTGACAATAATATCGAACGAATGCGATATACATTTGCATCATTAATTATATTATTTCCACTTTGATATAAGTTAGGCAAACGTAGTGTAGAGCGCCCTGCTGCACGAGGGACCGACAATTTGAAGAAAGTGGCTGATGCGAACTGCCCAAGACCGGGATAGTTGGAGCTTCTTGCTTCAAGAACTTCAGAAAAGTAGGAGGTTATCAATTTAACTGTATTTTTAATGTTTGTTACCTCATAACTTTCTACTGGGTGAACCGATTTTAATGATTCCTTTTTTATATGAAAGCTATTGCTTCCCGTGTGGTCCCATTTCAATTTGGTCCAGTTCATGAAGTCGGTTTTTTTGTTAAAATTTCTGAATATTTTATTGGCCTGTAAGAGATTGCTTCTGGGCGATAAGGCTGCCGATTGTACTTCTCTAATTTTATGTTAAGCTTGTAATTAATCTGGTGTACAATAAAGATATCTATTTTTATTATTTGAAGTCATCATCAACAGCATTTAATAGTCTGTTGGATATAGGTCTCTCCACAGATATGAGATATGAAAATACGGCGTGGCGCTGGCCAGACGGGTTAGCATAGGGTTTGTGTCAAGTTTTCCTTCTTTTGGCGATGATATTGTTCTACTCTGTTCCCTTAGTCGCCTTACGACACCCACGGGATAAATAGGGGTGGTGACACATAGTCCTACTACATCATCCGTCACCACGCGGATTAAGTCATCACATTTTTAAAATTCTTCATAGTTTCATATAGGCTTACTAAATTGTATTAAGAAACAATACGTTGTTTAACGTGTGAATTCCGAATTCTTTATCTAAAAACACGTTTACTTTCGTAAAAATAATATTGTTTCATAAGCAGCACTACACGTGCACGGGCGCTGTTCATAGTAAATGCGGTCATGAGCCGCGACCTTGAACAATCACAACATAAGTAAAGCAATGCACACACTGATTCGAACGACGCGCGCGCGAAGATCATTAGCAGAGTATACGTCTACTTATATATAAATTGCCAATCGATATATAAAGTTACATTAATATGGGAACGAAATACCTTTAAATAAAAATGAATATAGTTACTAGGTAGACCTTTTTCAACCTATTTCAACAGTAACAAACATCCTAACCTAAAAAAGAATTTCAGACTTTTAAATAAAAATAATGGTATATGTAAAATTCTGGCTATCAATTTTAAGATATCTATTAAGAAGTCTAATCCTTTCTGGTCAAAGTAGGCCATGCCCAGCAGTGGACTGTTAAAAGATGTAAGGTGATGACGGTAAAAAAAATGTATTATTACCCTTGAAATAAGTGATTTTCCGACCAGTTTGGTGGCCGTGGTCACTGGCGAATCCACAATTGAATGAAAACCCATTCCTCATCATCATCATCAGCCCGTTGCTGTTCACTGCTGGACATAGGCCTCTTCCAAGGAACACCACAGAGCCCGGTCTGTTTTTTTCTGCATCCAGTGGCTGCCAGCCCTCTTACGTAACTCGTCCCGCCATCTGGCCAAAGGGCGTCCCACACTACGTTTGCCAATACGCGGTCTCCACTCTAAAACACGATTACTCCAGCGGCGGTTGTCTGTTCTGCGACATATGTGACCAGCCCATTCCCACTTCATTATACCAACTTTCAGATTTATGTCGCTGAGCGACTTAGAGCTTCTGGATTAACCCTAGAGTCAGTGTCCACGTCTCGGCACCCTACATCATTACAAGGAGGACACACTGGACCCTATTTCATAAAACCTGACAAGTCGACAATTTGTCAAAAATTACGTAATTTGTCGGATTGTCACGACAATTAATGTTTCATAAAACCTGACTAATAAATAAGTGTAGACTTTAATACAGTGGTAATTGTCGCTTTTTTGTGGCATTTCATCAAACTATTTTCCTTACAATAGCTAATAAACATCTGTCACACAAACAAAAACTGTCAGGGACAGGTATATAATTGTCAGGTGATATTCCTGTTTTACTCAAAATATATTCAAGATTCTAGCACCGATTTACTTATTCGATTTTTTTCATCTATAAAATATTCATCATTATTCATATTCATTCTTTCATCTATTATTTTTCAGCTATTTTTCTTTTATTTTTCACATCTGTACAAATAAATAAAATTGGAGTGTCTGTTTGTAATATTAAAATAACCGCTTTTTACTAACTGCACGGTACATATACCAAATTAACATTTTTTTACAATTTTGGTCTGTCTATCTGTCTGTCGGTTTGTTTCGGCTACGAAACAAACCGACAGACAGATAGACAGACCAAAATTGTAATATTATTATTATATTTTTATTATTTTTTATTATAATTTGTGTTGTTTCGGCTACGAAACAAACCGATCTACTACGCTACTTTTCGTCAGTATCGTACAAGTATCGACAACTTATACGATACTGACGAAAAGTACCCCAGTTTATAGCATAGTTAGTGCGTCTCGCGTGTGTTTACTTGGAACTACGAGCCTTTTTTCTGCTTGAACAAGAACAATGCGGTGCCTACCTTTTTTTATTTGATCTGAGGATTCAGATCAAATATATTCAAGAATTGTTCCTTTAAAAGTATTAGATTTGTTACGTTACAGTGTGTTTTGTCTTAATATTACACTGCATGTAAGTCTGTTGTAGTTTAGATAAGTTTAATTGATGTTAGTTTTGCATGACAATAGTAATCATTGAAGTATAGCATCGTGAGAATGTGGCCGGCTCTCGAGACTTATAAATACTATTTATTAACTACATGTACTAACAATCTTTGTATTATTTACGAGTAAAGAAACAGCAATTAACTACATATTCTTAAAAACTTAAGATTATAATATTCATTCTTTAATTTAACACTGAGATATATAACTACCCTCTCTATACAAAAAAAAAATGTCCAAAAATGACGAAATTCCGACGAAACAAAAATACAACTGACACTCAATAAGATAAACGTCGAAGCCAACTATTATAACAACCTACTCGTATCTAATTATAAAAAGAAAACAAAAACGGTACTGAAAAATAACCGACAGCGTGAAAATTTTCAAACAAGCGGTTAATTCCTTAATTTTCGTGACAAAGCTACTGACGACACTGCAACTCTATCAACATAACACTAACTGACTGCAATTTATCTGCATCTTTCAAAAGGAATAAGTTTACCTCACTTTTTGAACATTTTCGCTTATGTCGGGCTTCTATTGGTTATATCTTGCTTAAAGCTTGCCTAAATGGGTTACCTTTTTTATAATTTAGCTACTAAATGAGTGTGGTGGTTACCATTCTCATTGTGAATGCAGACAACGCAGCATGGTTTGTTTGTTTTACCGGGCCATTTCCGCACTTAGCCTCTTGATTGGGCCGTTGTACGTGAGTTTGTCATCTTCCTATTCCATCCATTCTAGATCATCCCAGAAGCTCAGCAGCAATTTCAATTCACTACATGCTTCCGGGAGTGATGTTGGTTGGAGGATGTCCGCCCGTTGATCTGCCACACTTCTACATTCTGTGAAAACGTGCTGCCGCGTTTCTTCGACATCCATGCATCACCTACACAGAGGGCTGTCTGTTGCGCATATAGTGAATAGGTGCTTGTTTAGGGGACAATGCCCTGTCAGGATACCTGTGACCTTCTTGAGATCGTCTCTTTTAAGTCTAATCAGGTTGCGGGCTAGTCTTTTTCCTTCAATGCATCATGGTGATGGTGACCTAAATTATGGCGGCCTAGTGAAATGCTATTTCACGTCCCGTTTGAAGGACCCCCGGGATCATAGAGGGAGGGAAACACGTGCGATACACACTAAAATAATTTGTCAATTCGATACACGACTTTCTGAGATTAGTGCATTGACCCAAAAAACCAACAAGCAATCTCCTTTGTTTTATAATATTAGTCTACACTAATTCTGAGCGAATTTCATTAAACGGGTGTTTCGTCACAAGCTCATTGACCTGATCTAAGATTAGAATGGTTTTACCAATAATATGTAGGACGCACGTACGATCGTATTACACCACCTCAACTATGATGTGCGACATTTGTAACTATGATATGAGGTTAAACACTTTCGGTATTGAGACCTATAATCTTGAGAGTCAAATATGTCAAAAATGACAATGTAAGAAGGTATTTTTAGTGTGATGAACCAACGTGATGATAACACAATATTTGTCCTGGGGATACACTCGAATACTACTAGTATACTGATACACTCGTATGTTATTTAAAGGTTAGATAATATTTCAACTTTTTTCTTTCATGCATATTGCTTAGAACTTCAAACACATTGAGTACTGTTTAGTACCTAGTCAATGTCAACACACAAAACATATAAAGGACATGCATATTGGTAGCACTGTGTAAAAGAGGTCGCTGAACTTTAGATATTGTCTAAGTGCCTTTAAAATATAATAAAAGCACGTGCTATTAATATGTACGTATAATATGTATAATACGTACCAAACAAAGCGAACGTGCCTACCTTGAATGTGCATTTTAGAGGCTACAAAATAATATACATAGGCCACCCCTTAGAACGGAGGCTTTGGTCTACAATACCACTCTGGCCAGACGGGTTGGTCTCAGCTCCCTCATCATCAACAACCCATAATGTCCCTCTGCTGGGCTCAGGTCTCCTCTCAGGAGAGGGTTAAGGCCATACGTACCCACGCTGGCCGAGTGCGGAATGGAGACTAACTAACTAATCAGCTCCCTATAACACGATTATGTATGAATATTTTAATAACATGCACCTACAATTTTATTATTAAAGTAAATTACATCATACTTTATTAACATGGAGATTTCTAATAAATGGTTGAGGCGGAAAATCCTACATTTATATTTGACTATACTTTTTGTTACTTTCTTTTTTATAGGATGATATCATCATCACCTCAGTTGAAGGACATGTTGCTGGACTTATGCCTTCGACTGAGGTGATGATGAGCAACAATCGCTCCTGTGCTGTTCTCATCTGTCCTACCCACGTCCTGTCTTCTGGATCATATAAATTCTCTAAACTATATTTTAAAGATCCATACCTGCAACTCAAGACTGACAAGTGCGTTACCACCTTTTGAAGTCGATCCCCTCCCCTAAGAATAAGGAGAAGGGGAACATTGATCTCAAGTACCCACATTTACAAGGTGAATAGTATCGATAGAATTAATTAACCATGGGCGTAGCTAGAGGGGGGTTTTTGGGGTGCAACCCACCACTGATATTTTTTACGATTTTTTCATCACAATATTATATGTTAAAGGGACATTTTATTATCTTAAAAACCTACCCAAAACTAAACGCTGGTTACGCCCGCGAGATTAACACCGGTTTCCTGTGACGTCCCATATTGTCAGAAGGGCAAAAATGTTTCTCATACACTTTTACTTCATAATGATAACTCTTTATAAACAAATATGCTAATGATCGAAACTCATAACTATCAGGATTCAATCTCAATGAATTTGATTGAAACGAGTGAAAAATTATGAACTAAAAAAATATGAGGAAAATAATAATGAAGAGTGATTATTGATGGCGAAGTACAGCTCTTCCACGTTTAATTAAACATAATAGTCCCTTATCAATCAATGATTGTTCATTCGTTTAACCGTGTTAAAATAAGAAGGTTCCACTACTGCAACCTAAACTAATAAATAAAATTGGAGTGTCTGTTTGTAATATTAAAATAACCGCTTTTTTACTAAATGCGTGTGTATGAAAACACGGTACATATACCAATTTTTTTTTCCCATTTTTGTCTGTGTCTTTCTGTCGGTCTGTCTGTTTGTTCCGGCTAATCTCTGGAACGGCTGCATCGATTTTGACGGGACTTTCACTGATAGGTAGCTGATGATATAAGGAGTAACTTAGGCTCCTTTTTTTAAACTAGCTTCGCCTCGCGGCGTCACCCCCGTTACGACAATAACCGCGGTTACGGTCTACGGGACTCAGATAGTGGTTAATAATACTCCACGTAATGTAGCTATGTCTGTTGTCTGTCTATTATGACTTCACGGATTAAGACTTCAAGGATTATGTTAAGTTGGGCTTCAGCTGAAAATCTTCTTCTTCTCATTAATAGTTTGGCAGGACATCGACTACTTTCTCAGAATTCTACGGATGGAATCCACGACACTCGGCCCAGTCAAAAGTGACCGCTAGAAATATAAAATTTAAAAAGGATTTCAACGTGATGTGGTGTTGCAATTTTCGTGTATGCCTTAGAGAAATAATGGTTTATTTATGAATCACGTGCAATTTATTTTTCCGAGTCAATAGTAAATAAAAATGTTTCATTTCCATTTGTTTTACAGAGAACTCCTGGCGGACTTATATTGTCGGTCATTCGTCCGTTACTCAATGTTTTTAACCCCCGACCAAAAAGAGGGGTGTTATAAGTTTTACGTGTCTGTCTGTCTGTCGGTCTGTCTGTCTGTCTGTGGCACCGTAGCTCCCGAACGGATGCAGCGATTTCAATTTAGTTTTTTTTTTGTATGAAAGGTGAGTTACGTGCGAGTGTTCTTAGACACGTTTCATGAAAATCAGTTGAGCCGTTTAAAAGTTATGGGGGTGAAAGTCGGGAAGAGTAACCGAATGTCTGCAAAAATATCATCGAGTGGGGTCTCAAATGAAAGCGCATAACGTGTTTTTTACTTTTTAAAGGGACCTCAGGTTATTATATCGGGGGTTTTTTAAATTTTGAGAATTTATAGTTATGTTTTATTTGATTGACCAGTTTAACCTTAGTCGGTAATACCGTATTATTTTTCAACCGACTTCAAAAAAGGAGGAGGTTCTCATTTCGACTGTATTTGTTTTTTTATGTTCGTTACCTTATAACTTTGGACTGGGTGAACCGATTTTGATGATTCTTTTTTTATTCAAAGCTGGTGCTTCCCGAATGGTCCCATTTAAGTTTGGTCCAGTTCTGACGTGACATCCATGAGAAAACCATATAAGTCTTCAATTTGCATTATGTATGTACGCGACAAATTAACGAATAACTCAATATTCCCGTATGGTCCCATTTAAATTTGGTCCAGATTGAAGTCATTTTTTTTTTGTTAAAATTTGTGATTATGTTTCATTACAGATCAATAAATGAACTAGAATCATGCAATTATATGTAGCCATTCTTAAATAGGTAGGTAGTTTTTAACTTTATCTTTATCAACAACTTTGTATAGTCATAGGCTTCTCCATAAAAAATAGGCTTTAAGTAGAACGACTGAGTGATCAAATAAACTATAATGGATGATTGTTTTTTTACAGTGCAAGAAATATATAAATTCAATGGAGTTTCGGTGGGTACAATTCAGGCATTTTAAGTACTACGACTTCTGAGAGGGTTGTGGTTCGGATTACATTTATCATATCAATTAAAATGAATACAGTTTTAAGCGAATTACTTTCGGCATTTCTTTTACATGTGAACATTCATTACATAAACATTATTCAATGTAAATAGGTCCTGTTATAGTTACGATCACTATATTTTATTTTAAAAAGGGTTACTGAGAATTTTGTTTTAATATACGTGGAGGACATCGAAATATATGTAGAATATAACTGGTCCCTACTAATAAAAGTATTCATTATTACCCAATAAAGACCAGTATTAAAATAATATTTGACTTGTGATTACTTAACAATAATAAGTAATTTTTATAAGTTAGTAACAATAATAAGTTATTTTGTTTTTTTTTAGATTGTAACTCTGTTGAACTGGTGCACTTTCATATTTTACTTCACTTTATTTTTAATATTTAATTCATACGTGCTTTCGTTCTTGACGCCATTGTGTAGACTTTTTAACAATTCAAGTTAACTTAGAAATAACTTAAGATAATACTTACTTTTCATCCGGTGTAAACCCCAAGTTGGTATTTCCTGCAATATAGCTCACTTGTTCTGCGTTGTGGTTCTGCATCTTCAATGCGTATCAATATCTGAAACAAATTAATCTACGATCAATAAAATAGACCGTGGGTACTACTCAGGAGGAACTATTGTTGCCATGCCAAGTTATAATTTAGGTTTGTTGATGTCAATGAAAACAATCGGAACGTCGCAGGTAAATTTATCAATATAAACATAAAAAACATATATGCAAGTCAAGTGATTGGCAGATTTCTGTTTGTCATAGATATTAAAATGTTACCTCTGCCCACTCTACATAGAAAAAAGTCCTTAAATTAATTCCCTTTACAACTGAAATATAAAGAGAGATATAGTCAAAACATCATCATATCTTAGGTAGATAGTAGAGTCATGCTGATTTCTGCTCGAACGGGCAACTCGATGATGCAAAAGCATCTCAGTAGGCCGCCATAGTATGGGTCACCATGCTCCATTGTACTTGTTTACAATGAATATGGTGACTCTTGGATTCTACTCATGCCTTCCATTGGGCTGATAAGTCACTTTGACAGGGTTATATAAAAAAAACTAAAATGCAATTACTTAAAATGTACAAACTTCACTTAAAATAATCATGAATATAAATCGGCATTGAATAAAAAAAATAAAAAAAACTTTGAAAGTAAAATTTATTATCAACATTTGAGTAAGTATATAATTTGTAATATGCTTGCTTACTCAAATGTTGATAATGTGTGATTTTATTTTATTCAATGCCGATTTATATTAATGATTATTTTTGAGAATGATGATGAAAGATGTAGAATGATCACATCACAAATTGGAATAAAAAAGAAATTCCTTAGCGACTAACGATAAGATACCTACTATTTCAATAACTTATGCGGTAAGAATTTGAACGAGTGTAAAATTAACTATACTTACATTACCACTAATATTTATTAATAAAAGTATCCATAACGAGGTTCTAAAAGCCTGGTAAAAGCGTGATCATAATTTTTGAGTTCAGATTGATGTAGGTGCTAAATATTTACCTACTTAGTACAAAAGTCGCGCCCGCTGTTCGCTTAGATCTTTTACACTACTTAACGGAATTTAATGCAATTTTCAGCAAGAGATAGTGTTTTTTTTTTAATGGAATAGGCCGGCAGACGAGCAGACGTTCGCCTGATGGTAAGCGATCACCGCCGCCCATGGACACCTGCAACTCCAGAAGCGTCACAAGTGCGTTGCCAGCCTTTTGGGAATGGGGGGGGGAGGTAGGGGGATTAGGATATGGGCCTCCGGTATCCTCACTCACTCGGTGAAACACAGCTCAAGCACTATTTCACACCGGTTTTCTGTGAGGCCGTGGTATCACTCCGGTCGAGCCGGCCCATTCATGCCGAAGCGTGGCTCTCTAACGGTAAAAGTGACTCAAAAGAATGGTTTAAATGTACACACATCAAAAGTGTCTAGGGATCAACATATGTGTCTAGGGATCAACATATATTTTTGCAATAACTTTTCTCCTGATTGATATTAATTAAAATTTTCTTTAAGGATTCATCAAATAAAGTGTTTTCGTTTGTCACAGTAACGATAAACCAAGTCACCTTTGCATTAATAAAGAAATTTGCCATTTTCCTAATAAAAGGATTTTTGACATTTGAACCACTAACATTAAAGTTCGAAAAAAAGACTGAAATAACAGTTTTCTTTAAAATTTTATTAGGTAACTTAAACAATTAATAATCCGTGTTTCTACCGCGAACACTAACACAAGAACATCGGTTTGGCATACTCAAAATGAGTTCATCCAAATCACGCTGTGGAATGGCCGCCCATGTTCGTTGCAACAACAAAAAAAGGTCTTCTTGCTACTGGATACCCTCCATATTCGGCAGAGCTCTTCTCTGTAGCATATCCCATGCATGCTCAATCAGGTTCAAGTCTGGCGACTGAGCAGGCCAGGGCCAAAGCCACATCTCAATCTCAAGAAATCCGCATAAAAATGCTTGATCCCTAGACACTTTTGATGTGTGTATGTTACATGCATATTATTTTAGAGTAAAACCTTCTTGATTTTTGATCATTACTTAAAAGACAAAATTTAAAAACAAAAAGTTCTCCCAAATAATCTGGCGTATCGGTTTAGCATGTGTTTAAATTATAAGAGAAAATATTTTTACTTTGTAGGAACGAGAGTCTTGTATTAAAAAAAAATATCCGATGGAGCTAAGGCGTTCTTCTACAGAAAGGCCAGTGTCCAGCAGCGTAGCAGCAGAAAAGTTCTTATCAAGCCTTTGATCTTATTTCACTTAGACTAAAATAAGCATTACTTTCTCGTTTTTGGGCTCCACATATTTGCTGCCTCGTTGGTCTCGCGGTTGGCGTGTGCGACTGGTGATCATGAGGTCTCGGGTTCAATTCCTGGGTCGGACCAAATGTTTGTATGATCTACAAATATTTGTTTCGGAGTTTGGGTGTTTTCTATGTATAATATGTATGTATTTACAAAAAAAAAAGTATATATGTATTTGTATCAGTTGTCTAGTACCCATAACACAAGCTCTGCTTAGCTTGTGACAAGATGGCGTTGTGTGTTAGATCAGTGTTCCGCAAAGAGTGTGCCGCGGCACACTGGTGTGCCGTGGTCATCTGTTGGTGTGCCTCGGAAAAATACGGTTATCCCACAAACCTAAATAGACGGCCTAAAGAAAAATATTTAGGTACACAGATGTTAATTACGCGAATGCACTAGGGAGGCATTTTGTTTCGTTCCTCTCTACTAAGTGTGGATTGGTCAAGAGAGTTAGCGTTATTCTAGGTGTAGTCTACTGCCCTCCTGCTATTAACTTCTTCTCCGAAGAACCGAGTTCAAAAACACTATTAGTTAGAATGATATCAATTGTCATTTCTCATCCACAACTACGCCGGATCTTTAAACTAAGTATCCCGCATTTGACATTTGAATTTTCTTTATTGTGTTTTGAGGACATCAAAAAAATTATCCTATCTATACGCTCTAATGCTGTGGAGCATGTTGGCAGTAGCGTATTAATATTTCTATTCTACCCTTCCTGAATATTTTCGCTCCATTTCTATTCTTCTCTTACTGAACATTTTCACCCTATTCCTATTCTTCCCTTCCTGAACATTTTCACCATATTCCTATTCTTCCCTTCCTGAACATTTTCGCCCTATTCTTATTCTTCCTTTCCTGAAAATTTTCGCCCTATTTCTATTCTTCCCTTCCTATTCAAAGTGCTGCAGCTTTCAGAATTCACTTACAGACAAGTCTGTTCTGATTTCTGAGGACTTTTTATTTTTTATTCTATTGGAATTTGTTTTGAGTACAGTGAGTTCTTATTTGTAATGGAGCAATGACCTATTTATGTGAATTAGAATTTTTTACTCTTACCACAATAAAAAACAAAAAAAGGGAACGCCTCAAGACGATCGACGAAGAGATGAGACCGCCTATGCTCAATTAAAGTGTAAAATAAAAATATAGTTTTGTGACTAATAAGAAACATTGTTTTTTATTACTCATTTTTTTTTTAAATTATGGTGTACCTCCAAAATTTTTTATCTTCCTAGATGTACCTTGAACCCAAAAAGTTTGCGGAACACTGTGTTAGATGTCCGAAAAATAAACATATCATATTAAAGCAAAAGCAGTTTTTTTGATGTGAATACCGTATACTTTCATATGCACTGAGTGAAAACCTGAAGTGAAATTGGAAATTATAAACAGACAGACACTTCAACTTTAATTAATTTTAGGTACAGATACACTGGAAAAACTGGCTCCTATCTATTAATAATTTTTATACAAATATTTAAAGATCTAACTGTAATTGTTGTTCTCAGTAGAGAGTAGGTACCATCCAGGATCCATGACATCATTTAAACCACTTCACTCATGTTCACAACTTCAAATAATAAATAGTTTTTCTCATTTCTCACTTAATTGGAATCGTATTTTGCTAATATTTACATATTATACCTGTATTGAAATATCGAGAACAAAACAAATATTTGTGTATTCGAATGCATGTACACATACACCCGGCCCGACGCCTAAGGCCATGGATAAAAAACTTCATCCGTTTATTACGTTTAGGTATTCGTTGATTTCTTCTACCTTACAAAAATATTCGGAAAATGACAAAAACATATTTATTACTAGCATAACTAACATATTTATTTTATTATTAGTCACGGTTGCCTGGAAGACCACAGTTACACTTTGAGCGATAAGGCCGCCAATTGTACTAACTTAACATTAAGTCATTTATTTGTTAATCTGGTGTACGATAAAGAGATTTATTATTATTAGCTAGCCTATGTCCACCCTCAATAATCAAAGTATTTCTAAGTTAATTTTCATTAAAATCGGTGCAACGGTTTAGCCGCGAAAGCCTGACAGAGAGACAGAGTTAATTTCGCTTTTATAATATTAGTATGGACTTGACAACACATTTTCATATATATTAATAGATGACTAGTTGTTGCCCGCGGCTCCGCAAATAGTAGCCTATGTGTTATTCTGATGTATAAGCTATATTACTGTAAAGTTTCATCCAAATCCGTTTAGTAGTTTTTGCGTGAAAGAGTAGGTAACAAACAAACATTATCCATCCATCCATCCAAAGTAGTAAGTAGGATTTACACACATCGATGATGTACGTTTTTACTTTACTACTACTACTTTACTACTGAAAATTTTCGCCCTATTTCTATTCTTCCCTTCCTATTCAAAGTGCTGCAGCTTTCAGAATTCACTTACAGACAAGTCTGTTCTGATTTCTGAGGACTTTTTATTTTTTATTCTATTGGAATTTGTTTTGAGTACAGTGAGTTCTTATTTGTAATGGAGCAATGACCTATTTATGTGAATTAGAATTTTTTACTCTTACCACAATAAAAAACAAAAAAAGGGAACGCCTCAAGACGATCGACGAAGAGATGAGACCGCCTATGCTCAATTAAAGTGTAAAATAAAAATATAGTTTTGTGACTAATAAGAAACATTGTTTTTTATTACTCATTTTTTTTTTAAATTATGGTGTACCTCCAAAATTTTTTATCTTCCTAGATGTACCTTGAACCCAAAAAGTTTGCGGAACACTGTGTTAGATGTCCGAAAAATAAACATATCATATTAAAGCAATTATTGTTGTTGATTTAATCATTTATCGAAATTCTCATCATGGGAATTGCGAAAATTATTAAGTAGGCGCTTGTTTTTTTATACATAGGTAAAGTCTCCAGTAAAGACAATTAACGAATTCATATCTTCAATAAAATAAAAAAAATCTGAAAGAATTTTAGAATTTAACTTACAATACTAACCAATTCTCTGACCCTGACGAGTGTTTGTATTTTATTTATTTAGTAAACTTACAGAATAATCTCGCCAAACTTTGAAGTTAGATAGCGACGTATGTAAAGTCGGTTTTTCAGGTTCATTTGGAAACGCGGTTTCTTTCGGAAAGTTATTCAGATTGATGAGGCGAAGCCACGGTTCTGCTGATTGACTTTGCTGGAGACACACCTTGTATACCTACTACCTACTATTGTTGACTTGTTCAAACTGAAAAAGTTGTGGCCTAATTAAACTCAAATTTAGACGGGATATGTAAAAGTTGATAGAACCCGCTTCAATCGTTATTTTTTTTTCTAATTTTCGCACAAGTTTTTTTCCTCTTTTCCCAGCAATCACATCGAAATTTGGAAAAATACAGCTAATCTATTCACTAATAAATAAAGCTTAAGAGTTTTTTTGTTTGTTTGTTTGAACGCGCTAATCTCAGAAACCGCGTATCCGATTTGAAAAATTCTTTCAGTGTTGGATAGTAGGTACATTTATCGAGGAAGGCTATATATCATCACGCTAAGACCAATAGGAGCGAAGCACCAATGAAGAATGTTACAAAAACGGGGGATTTTTTTACGCTACGGGCAATAGGAAACGTAAAGCACGTTGCGTGGGTCAGCTGGTTTATTTATGAAGGTCAAAAATACTATACCGAAAAGTTGGAAATCTTGAATAAAAATTAGTTTTGCGATGATTAAAAGGCAGCCGTAGCCGCCTGATGCATTTTCTAAATAGTATGGCCACGCAGTGTTATCGAAGACCATTTTAAAAAATAGAACCATGTTACTCCTTATATCCTCAGTTATCTGTCATTGAGAGTACAGAAAACAGAATCAAACAGTTTTTTTGATGTGAATACCGTATACTTTCATATGCACTGAGTGAAAACCTGAAGTGAAATTGGAAATTATAAACAGACAGACACTTCAACTTTAATTAATTTTAGGTACAGATACACTGGAAAAACTGGCTCCTATCTATTAATAATTTTTATACAAATATTTAAAGATCTAACTGTAATTGTTGTTCTCAGTAGAGAGTAGGTACCATCCAGGATCCATGACATCATTTAAACCACTTCACTCATGTTCACAACTTCAAATAATAAATAGTTTTTCTCATTTCTCACTTAATTGGAATCGTATTTTGCTAATATTTACATATTATACCTGTATTGAAATATCGAGAACAAAACAAATATTTGTGTATTCGAATGCATGTACACATACACCCGGCCCGACGCCTAAGGCCATGGATAAAAAACTTCATCCGTTTATTACGTTTAGGTATTCGTTGATTTCTTCTACCTTACAAAAATATTCGGAAAATGACAAAAACATATTTATTACTAGCATAACTAACATATTTATTTTATTATTAGTCACGGTTGCCTGGAAGACCACAGTTACACTTTGAGCGATAAGGCCGCCAATTGTACTAACTTAACATTAAGTCATTTATTTGTTAATCTGGTGTACGATAAAGAGATTTATTATTATTAGCTAGCCTATGTCCACCCTCAATAATCAAAGTATTTCTAAGTTAATTTTCATTAAAATCGGTGCAACGGTTTAGCCGCGAAAGCCTGACAGAGAGACAGAGTTAATTTCGCTTTTATAATATTAGTATGGACTTGACAACACATTTTCATATATATTAATAGATGACTAGTTGTTGCCCGCGGCTCCGCAAATAGTAGCCTATGTGTTATTCTGATGTATAAGCTATATTACTGTAAAGTTTCATCCAAATCCGTTTAGTAGTTTTTGCGTGAAAGAGTAGGTAACAAACAAACATTATCCATCCATCCATCCAAAGTAGTAAGTAGGATTTACACACATCGATGATGTACGTTTTTACATAATAGGTCTTACCTATGAAATTGCCGTTTTGTATGCAATAAGTGAAAGTACTTATTTTTTCAAACTTTTTTATTTCTGTTATTCGAAGTAATCACCCATGCAATCGACGCATCTTTGCCAACGCATTGGTAGTTTATTGATGCCTATTGAAGCTCTCCCTCATCCGCCATACTCACCAGACCTTGCACCTACCGACTATTACTTTTTCGAAAATTTAGACAACTTTTTAGTGGGTAAAAATTTCAATTCCCGAGAGGCAGTACAAAATGCCTTTGAAGAGTTTGTTGCCTCCCGTCCAGCTGATTTTTACAAGAAGGGCATCAATAAACTGCCAATGCGTTGGTAAAGATGCGTCGATTGCATGGGTGATTACTTCGAATAACAGAAATAAAAAAGTTTGAAAAAATAAGTACTTTCACGTATTGTATACAAAACGGCAATTTCATAGGTAAAGACCTATTATTTTCAATAAATAATAAGAACATGAGTAAATTTATGCTTAGTTTCGAGTTGTTTTGACTAAATTTAATCACTGAATTTGGCAGGGCAATGTACTTTACGTTATTTTAACTTTTTTCCTTATTTGTTACTGTCCGAAACTACATACCTTGACATTTTAAAATCCGCTTCAGAAAGGGTCTTATTTATCTTTATAAAAAATAATTTTGTTTTGTGAGTTTTAGAAGCAAAAGAGCAGATTGTTCTGCCGTTTTTGGACACCTCCAACTAACTAGGAAACGGTAGGTAACCATTTCTTAGTTAGAGAACCGGTAATAGGTTACCGGTTCTCTAACTTTTTCGCTACTCTAACTCTCACCTAACTTATTCGGGGAAGAGCAAAAAAAGATAGCGATTATTTCTTTGTGTGATCGTGGTATCACTCCAAGTTGGGCCAAAATGGCTCTCCCAGGGTCACGTTACGGTTACGTCATTACCTGACTGCGGCGAAGCCAAAGAGAAGGTAATCGTGTTTATCATGTTACACCGTAAAGCCTACAACTGAACCGATTTAAATGAATAAGGTCTCAATAGATTCGTAATAATGACCCTGTTGACATCTATTCTATAGATACAAATAAATAAAATTGGAGTGTATTTGTAATATTAAAATAATCGCTTTTTACTATATGCTTACGTATGTATGTATACACGGTACATATACCAAAATAACAGTGTTTACATTTTTTCGGTCTGTCTTTCTGTCTGTCTGTTTTTTTCGGCTAATCTCTGGACGGCTGGACCGATTTTGACGGGATTTTCACTGGCAGATAGCTGATGATATAAGGAATAATTTAGGCTACTTTTTTAAGATTAACTTTACCCCGCGGCGTTCCCCGTGGTTGTTGTTGTACCGCGGGTAACACCGCGGGGCTCAGCTGAAAAGATTTTATGTAGTCAAGTTACAGTTCATTTTAACTTTTTCTCGGTAAAATGAAGAAGACCATTAGAATATGTTTCATATAATTTTATTTAAATAAATGAATGCTATTTCGTCACGATTACGCGATATCATCACTGTAAACATAAAACTTATCAATATTGACTTGAAGATGGAAGTTTTATACTTATTTATACAGACACATACCCATTTTATACTTGTTATGGAAACCTTCTTTTAATCTTTATTACGATTGAAAAATGATTACAAAAAAGACGTTAATTTATATTATGATTACAATTTATCTAACATATTTTCTGAAAGGTAGGTACATAACAGTTAATCAAGGCTTGTAGCATTTTAGGAATGTACATGTGTGAATTCGTTGTATCTTGTTGTTCACTCCTCTCACCAATGGGGCGATCACTTTGTGATACTTGTAATACCTATAGGACCCATGAATATAAGCATTACCTCGCTACTAGTCCATTGGCAAGAAGAATGAGCTTTACGGCGTTTCACCGTGTTCTTAATCTAAACTAAAATCATTAAGCACTTACTAGAGTTGTGTGGCGTCCTGTTCTCGGCGTTCCATTCCAAGAGATCTCTTGGGTAGTTTCTTCTCTGCGTCGTCACACAATCATAAACTCCTAAAGTGCTGTACAACTTTCAAGGTATTCGAATTACAATAAACTCGTATCAACTATCACGGATATTCGAATTACAACTCACTCGCTTCAGCTATCGCGGAACGCGCCTACAAAACTCGCGAGTCCAACCAGACCTCACACAAATGGTAAATCACTACAGAGACCGGGTCGATGGACAATACAATTAGCTTAATATCAATTAATTACGGTTCTTAAAACAATCGTCTACATTTCACAACGCGCGTCTTTCAAGTCCCTTTTATTTTAACCTCAAACGTCAAAACGTCAACAAGAAAAAGTGACAATCAAAATGTTGCCATTATAATGACGTTCGAAATCCAACACTTGTACTTGCCAGGTCGTTTCATCTCTTGATAAAGGGGCCAGGGCTCCTGTCAGCCTTGATTCGTGATACACGAGTGAGTACCCCATATGGTAACCTAACCTAACTTGATAATATAAATACGAAAATGAGTTTGTTGAAATTAAAATCTTTATGGGCAGTGAGCACTTTTTAAAAAGCGTCAACCACGTCACCACACGCTTCCCATGAGCTATTTATAATTTAAACTTTTCACTTGTTTCTGCAGTCCTCATGACTGCTTTTTAAAACTATTTTACGAAACTACTAGTGAATCAATCACCGTGAAATATAGTGGTACTGTTTGGAACTGCTGTGGACTGGTGAGACAGTTCGATTCGGGGTCTGACCAAATATTTGTATGGTCTGCTTGACAAATATTTGTTTTAGAGTTTGGGTGTTTTCTATGATGTATAAATTTACAAAAATATGATGTATTTTCATACTTCATAGTACAAAGTCTGCTGCCAGCGAAACATAGGACAAAACGTAGTTTTATTTAAAAAATAGTGTTACGCTCACTTATCAATATTTGCTTTAACGTTTATTATGTTATTACAATTTACAATTTTTCCGGAGAGAGAACAGTATTACCCATTATCTACTTATAAACATTGTTCCTTTCGTGTCATATCTGAGCTAGATCACATTTATATTTTTCGGGGAACATGATTAATTCTCATCTTAAATCTAGGTTTTAATATCAATGCAACAATAATATTGGTTATCGCGGTAATCGTTTTGTGTATGAATATACACTCACAACACAAATAATATCAAAATCGGTTCAGTAGATCCAGAGAATAACCCTACAACTTCACAAATTCATAAACTATATTATCTATAGTGCAGATTTTTTCAAAGTACGAGTAGTAGAAGAGGTTGTCCACGCCAAACAATTCCCGATCAAATTAGTGACGTTCTGAAGAAGAGTCGTGTAAACAGCACTAAGAACCGACGAGCACGCATGAAGCGATTGATGAATGTGGACGAAGCAAAATAGGTGTATTAGGACCGTAGTAAGTGAAGATCAATTGTCTGCCTACCCCTCTGGGCAATAGGCGTGACGCTATGTAGGTTTGTTAATCGTTTTTTTGGAAAACTAAAAGTAGCATATTGGTTAAGAACATAGGTATTAAACTAACGACATAAGTGAAATAGTTACTATCAGACTATCAGTAAAATATGAAACTGTAAAACCAATACGTACGTCCCAACCACTAGGCAACTGATTAGTATCATCATCTCTAGATACATACAATCTGCTATTGTTTATTTGCCGAGGTTTTCTTTCGTTTACATTATCAATCATGTTTTTGTAGTACAATCAATTGAGCAATACCTATATCAGAGCCGCAGTCATGACCTAAATTCCTACTTTGAAATACTTTCAACGAGAAATCATCTACAAATACACTTGAAAATAATAATACTTACAAAATTTATGTATTTATATGTGTATACTAACTAAAGTAATCATAAAACCGTGGGAGAGCCACGCTTTGGCATGCATGAGCCGGCTCGACCGGAGTGATACACCACGGCCTCACAGAAAACCGGTGTGAAACAGCGCTTGCGCTGTGAATCACCGAGTGAGTGAAGATACCAGAGGCCCATACCTCAAACCCCTTCCCCCATCCCCTTCCCCATCCCCCAAAGGCCGGCAACGCACTTGTGACGCTTCTAGTGTGGCGGGACTCCATGGGTGGCGGTAATCGCTTACCATCAGGCGATACGTCTGCTCGTTTGCCCCCTATTATAAAAAAAAACAACACCTGCACTAAGAATAGTTCTGTGTTACGGGTAGGGTTTTCAGAGGGAAACTTATCAAATCCGGGACAATTCTAAAAAAAGGACAACGCTGTCGGGTCGCTCGGTCGCTCGTGACCATAGTAAAAATAGCTTGTTTATCACTGAATTTTGCCATTTTTATTAATTTTTCTTAGTCGAAGCTTTGCAAAACTGATAAAATTTTAATTTACGCCAATATTGATAGGAATCTGCAGTTCGAACTTGATTAAATTCATGGACATTCACTTTCACTCTTTAGTCCATAAACTATTCAGTTGGCTAAATACTCTTTGGCAAATTTGCCAAAGGCTTGTTAGAATTGAAAGAACAAAACAAATTACTTTCCTTAAATTAGTAAAATTTGTGGACGTGTTATTTCGGAAGCGCCTTATATACAGTTTTCAGACATGCGAAATATACATTCAATATCGTGGGAAATTCGGGAAACATTTTCCCCTCACTCACAGGCAGGCCAGTCGTGTCATTCGTTATGAGTTTATGTTGTTCCAAAGCTTGTAGGTTTTCGGAATCCGGGACAATAAAGGCTAATTACTGGATACGGGACATGACGCAAAATTCCGGGGCAATCCCGGATTTCCCGGTCATCTGGCAACCCTAGTGGCGAGGGACTGCAAACATACACTTGAAACGGACACAAATAACACCTAGACTCAGAACAACAATTTGGGCATCACACAAAGTGTTTTACCATGTGGGATTTGAACCCACAACACTCAGGGAACTAGAAAGCGGTCCATGCAGTCTAGGTTTCAGGCTTCTTAATATGCAACAGATTTCATGATAAGGAACGGAAGTATGTAGCAGGAAACTATTTGACTTGACCAATGAGGACGCGTTACACTCGAATACTACAAGGCACGAAACTTTTTTTTAAGTCAATGATCAGTCAGTGACCAAACTGCCATGTAAAAATCGTACTAATATTATAAATATGAATGTAAGTTTGTTTGTTACACTTTCCCGTGAAAACTACTTAACCGATCATCATGAAGCTTGTACACATATTCTTGGAGGTATTAGAAGTAACATAGGATACTTTTTATAAAATGCGAGCACAGCCGTAAATTGTGGGTAAATGGTATAAATACATAAATAGTTATATTTTGTAAATACTTTCTACATATACTTACATGTTATACAAAGAAAACACCCAAGTTCAGATGCAAATATTTGCAGATCATATAAACATTTGGCCCTGGAATCAAACCCGAGACATCCAGCACAACAGTCGCATACGCTACCACTGTGCCACAAAGGTATATTGTATGAATACTTAATCCATACTTAATGATACTTATGGGTTTAGTATTGTGAGGTGTATATAATATGTATTCTTCTCTCCAAGAAAATGTTGTATGGTAGTGCATAAATGAATTAAATGTTCTTCCACAAGTTGCCATAGTTATCATATGTTAAAAAACCCATTAAGGCTAAAACAGATCTGATAATATGAGTATATAATAATATCTATACAAATAAATAAAATTGGAGTGTTTGTTTATATAATAATATTAAAATAACCACTTTTTAAATGCATAATTATGTATCTATACACGTTACATAATACTAAAATATCATTTTTTTAATTTTGTCTGTCTGTCTGTCGGTCTGTCTGTTTGTTCCGGCTAATCTCTGGAACAGCTGGACTGATTTTGACGGGACTTTCACTGATATGTAGCTGATGATATAAGGACCCTTCACCCCGCGGCGTTACCCGGTAAGACAATGACCGCGGGTAAAAGCGCGGGGTTCAGGTAGTATAATATATAAGGAAAGTTATATGTTTGCGCGTCAAGAATTGATAGACTTTTCGAACTTTCCAGAACCGTGAGAAGAGTTATCAGGTTCAAACACGCAATGTTTTGTGATGTTTACCTTCGCCGTTAGAAGATTAGAAGAAAAAGATAAATTATATCTCTAAAATAGATAAATGAGAAGTCACGTATCTCTTTGGAGACTATACGTTCGTTTTTGGCTTAGTTAGTGCATAAATTTATTTACCTACCTGTATATTCTATGTACTTTAAAGAAAAGTATCATCAACTAAGGTGTTCTGATAATGTCATGTTGATAAGGTGGTGGTGATGATGATGCAATTCCTACCATTCCAAACGTAAATGTAATACGCACTAGAATTGAGAGCATTTTTCTTTAGGTTATTTTAAATGACTATACCTATCTAACATAATGTTGTAATACGTAGTGTAAGATGCATCTAATACCTTTAAAGCCGCGTTTTCACAATACGAGTTGGCTTGGACCGAGTACACTCGTACGAGTCGGCTACATACGAGTGTACTGGGATAGTGGTTTACACACGATAGTAGTGCACTCGTATTGTGGTCATTTGTCTCCTTGCACAATTAAGATGTCATCGGCTGATCTGCTGCTGCGAGGTATAGAAGTTGTAGCAGATATGTTAATAGCGGAAGTTCAAAATCACGAAAGGGAAAAAAAATGAAAAAAGAAAAAATTTGGACACGGAAATGGATTTTAAGACGTGACCAACAGGGTGTATCAAATAATTTTCTTCGTAAAGTAGAAGAGGAAGATTAAAACACGGTTAAAAATCATTAGAGATTTATTAGAAAAAGTAGCACCCACCACTAGTAGTCACTCCACTTTTTTTTTATTGTCGCCATTTTGTTTTCATTAAAATGATCCGAGTGAGTTCGAAAAATAGAGCAGAGTCCTAGTCTACTCGGATTAGATGCCGGCTTATGAGTGCGCTCGGATTAGGTGTTTACATAATACGAGTACCGTCCGAGTAGACATCCGAGTGCACTCGGTCCAAGCCAACTCGTATTGTGAAAACGCGGCTTAAACGATTTCTTATATATCTATATTTATATAGCAGTGAACTGCAACAGGCTGATGATAATGATGATATAATCTGAATCTCGGAAACGGCTCTAACGATTTTCATGAAATTTAGTATGCAGGCCGTTTCGTGGGCTGAAATCAATCTAGTTCTCTCTCTTTGCCTAGCCTTATCCCATTTCAATTGGGGTTGGCCCTCCTCGTCATTCTTCGCCATACAGTTCTGTTCTGGGTCGTCGAAACGTTGATTTGGGCTTTCTTTAGGTCGTTGTTGATGACGGACATCCAAGTTAGGAATCAATCTAGTTAGGATTCGTTTTTAGATAATTTACTAAAAAAAGATACCGTTCATTCAGTTACCTTTGTTTAGGTTTATAAAAACAGTATAGTCTACTCACCTCACATGGCTCACATCACATCAATATCATTTAATAGGCCACTACTGGACATAGCCTGCATTAAAGAAGGTATAGAAGGACTCTTGTCTCATTCCTTGTCTTACGTACCCATGTCAAACATGGAAGTTTACAACCAAAATAAAAAACAAAATAATCACATGTCAGCGAGGAATGGAAAGCAGTATGTTATAAGGCACGCCAAAATAATATCTAAAACAAAAGCAATAGACGCACTCAGCTACAGTCAAAAGTTGATGTGGAAATGGGCCGGCCTTGTAGCACGACTTAAAGACCACAGATGGACAAAAAGAGTGACAAAAAAGGACCAACGCGAAAGCGCTATAGAGGAAGGCCACTCACTAGTTGGTATGATGAGATTTAGAAAATAGCTGGCCCACAATGGCAACATGCCTAAGAATTAAGATCGAGAGAAGTGGAAGGCTTTGGAGGTGGCCTTTACCTGAGGGGGTTCCAGTGGAAAAGAGAAAGATTTTTTTATATTTTTTTTTACTACTTATAACTAGTTACGTCTAAATACATTTCGATAGCTTAGATATAGATATTTCTATGCATGAATATAATCTCTTAATTTCTATTTTCTATTGTTATTTACCTAAGTGTAAAAGTATAAATAATGTTACCAATATAAGTTGTATAATACTGGAAATAAAAGGCTTTTTTATTTTTATTTATTTTATAGGAAGACAGCTCGGTGTAGGATTTATTTTAAGGTTTTGCATTATTTATATTTACACTGCTGTCCTGAGTAGTTTTGATCTCTTAGTCGACTCTTTAAAGAGGCCCGCGTCCCACAGAATATTAGAACTGGTGATACTTCATATTCTTATCTCCCCGCTTCACGGACACGCTAAAGTCTTTAAAATAATATTTCTAAATTATAAAACAAAAACAACTTCCAAAAAACATCCAACGAAAACTCCCTGCCAAAAACACTAAAAAGCGTAAAATAAACTGGCTCTTCATGAATTACTATGTCCCGATTCTTGTCTATACCTACCTAATTCTTTATTCATTTAAATAGTAGTATTATAATGTGTGCTTGGTACCTAAAATCTGTTTGAAGTCGGTGCCAAGCGACTACCGCTTAGATTTTTGTAATTGTTCGTTCGTATTCTTTTTGGCTTGGTTTTTTTTTTTTATAAAAAGTTTTTATTTTACAGTTATTAGTGCAAACAATCGTAGATAAGTTGAACTATTTCATAAAATTTCTGCTGATGAAAATAACTTTAGTGATTTAAAAAGACGTATTAAATTTTAACCCCTATTTCACCCCTTATTGATAGAAAATCCAGAAACGTTACGTAATTCGTTAATACTCATTTTTATCAGTAGCCCAAAAATAAAGGTTCAACCCCTATTTCACCCCTTTAGGGGTAGAATACCCAGAAACGCTTAAATACCTATCTACTCATTTTTAATCAGTAGCCCAAAGATAAAGTTTCATGTTTCTAACTTAAAAAATGACGGACTTTCGTACAAACTTTCAACCCCTACTTCACCCCCTTAGTGGTAGAAATTCCAAATTTCCTTCCTTAGTGGGTGTCTACTCAATAAAACGATCCATATGAATAACTGAAAGAATACAAATTAAGGTCTATACGTACGTGTAATATTCAATTCATGCTCTAATCCCTAACTGTAACCTTCTATCATCAGCTCACCTAAATAACTTGAAAGTATACGAATAAATGTCTTTAGATACGTATGAAATTGAAAGAATTATCCTCCAACTCCTAACCGTTGAGGAGTTGTACCTTCCACCTTCCATCATCAGCTTAACGTAAGTAAATTATGTAATTTGAAAGAATACGACTAAAGGTAACTTACATACATATGATATTTAAATATTTATCCTCCAACTCCTAACCGTTAAGGAGTTGTACCTTACATCATCAGCTCATCATCATAAAATGATGACTACCAGACGCAAATACCGGTGAAAGAAGAAGAAACAAAAAAAGAGGGTTTCCCTCGATTTCCCTGGGATCCCATCATCAGATCCTGATATGGTGACAATGGGACCATCTCGGGAGCATACCCTTTCGAATACAAAAAGAATTTCCAAAATCGGTCCACAATTGACGGAGTAGTTGGTGAACATACATAAAAAAATAAAAAATACATACAGTGGAAAATAAATAAAAATAAATAAATTACTACTCCTCCTCCTACCTACTCCTTTTTGGAAGTCGGTTATAAAGTGTTGTATGTAGGCGTGTGAAACTTCACGATAGACAGAGGACACTTCAAGGCTAGTATGTCATGTCTGAAGATATCTGAAGCTACTCAAAGCATTTATGATTTGATTCGATCGTTTTAAGATATAAGTGCAATTTTCGATAGATCTCAGAGACAATTTATGTGACAACATGTCGAGATAACGTTAAGTTTTATTTGTTTAATAAAAACCTTATCTGTAAATAATAAAACGCGTGTTGTTTATACACAAAATTTGCTGTATGCATATAGGCTTCCTTAATAGCACGATATCTTAATTACTTATTACTTAAATAACGTCACCACATTTTTTCATCAAATGGGTGTCGTACGAGGCGACTTAGAGATCAAACTATGCTGGACTACACCGTTCGGGTTGGGAAACTAAGCGCAGCGAGGGACCAAATATGCAACAGCTTTAGGGACAGTTTTATGCTCTCAGGTTCCAGCACAAATTGAGGTAGCGTCATCTTCATGCTCTTAAAGAATTTTACGTTTAAATTATTATTTACTAGCTGTTGCCCGCGGCTCCGCCCGCGTGCTAGTCGGTTATCGCTGCAAATAGTTGCCTATGAGTTATTCTGATGCATAAGCTATATTACTGTAAAGTTTCATCCAAATCCGTTCAGTAGTTTTTGCGTGAAGAAGTAACAAACACACACACAAACTTTCGCCTTATAATATAGTAGGACTAGCGACCCGCCCCGGCTTCGCACGGGTGGATTTCAGATGCACCCACCGACGAAACGATTCGTGCATTTTAATTGCAGAATAAATGATTTCATTTCATTTCAACAGTGTGTTTATTTACGAAATTACGACATCACATTAGGAACCTCTAAAACTATCAGTGTTTCTCTACTTTATTATACACGTATTATATATATACCTTCTTCTTGAATCGCTCTATCTATTAAAGAACACCGTATCAAAATCCGTTGAGTAGTTTTGAAGATCTAAGCATTTATAGGGACAGATAGACAGCGGAAGCGACTTTGTTTTATACTATGTAGTGAAGTGATGATGAAGAACCTAGGTACCTACCGATTTTTTTATGGCTTTTATAAATTTATATTTATGCATATATTATTTGTACATTCAGCACAATAAATAATTATACATGATGTGCATAAAACTTGACGAATTTCAGAAAACAAATGAAGGAACGCTGCATGTCTTTGTTAATTGTTACGTACTTATTAATGTTATGTATTTATTATGTACCTTTATATTAATCATGCATTGTCTTTGCATATATGTGTTTGTATGTACGTATGTCGTAGGTGTGTATATGTGTAAGTATGTCTCCCTGCCTATCATAATCCTAGTTTCAAACTGTTAATATCTTAATAAGTGTTTCTAGAGAGTACTTGCTTATAAATTAAATTGAACACGGCAACCTCTTATCTGCCCAATGTCGCCTGAAAGAGAATTCACACTTTGTGATAAGATCGCCAATTGTACATAACATTTTATTAGTTACAACTAAAACAAACTATTGTAGTAATAATATTTTATTTAAAATAACTATATGCATATTTTAAATCCGGCCACGATATTGTTTCATGATTGTTGAGTTGGTGTTTTAAACTTTTTTTATGTTATATGAGGGAAAGGTGCAGAAGGGGACCTGCTGTTAAGTGATTACCACCAACCAAGGACACCTGCAGCTCAAGAGTCTCAAAGTGTTGCCAACTGAGCAAATGTTTAATCTTAAGCCCAGTCTCCACCAAACAAAAGTTGGTAACTTTTGCGTTGTTCACACATGTTGGTGACAAAAGTTTCTCTGTAATTTCCTCGTGTTGGCAACAAAAATTGTCAACAAATGTTGGGAACCGTGTTTCTGTTTTAGGCGGTAAGCATCAAAAGAATACGCTTGTTGCAGTTATTTATTGGCTCTATGGAGAAGCTTATTTGGAATGTTTTATAAATTGTTGGCGACTCGGTGTAGACACAATGGAAACAAAAGTTGGCTATTTTCTGAAGAGTTGCAAACAGTTGGAAATACTGAAATTGCCAACAATTTCGGTGGATACGCGCCTTTACCCACTCAGCGAAAAGCAACTAAAAGTCGGTTCTTTGTGAGACCGTAGTATCACTCCGACGAGCCGGGTAATTTTTGACGATTCAACACTCTGGGGGTACGGGAAATTATAATTAGGTACAGTCCACACAATAAAGCTTGATCTATAGAGATCTTAAGACAAATGGTTGGCTATGAAGCCGACGAAGTGACTTCCAAAAAGCCATTTTATTTTGTATCACCTATATTTTCAATCTTTTCATGTCTGTTTTATCAAATAAAAATGAATAGCTAAATGTGCTGCTAAGAGCGAAATTCGAGAACCGCTCTACCATTTCGGTTAATTATTTTTTTAATAATTTGGTATAAGGCACAAGAAAGGTTCTTATGGAGAGAAAAAACGTAAAAATTGCGAGGAAAATAGTAAAAAAAATTGTATTGGACAGAACGAAGTCTGTCGGGGCAGCTAGTAATAAATATAATAATCGCTGAACATACATAAAAAAAAAATACATACAGTGGAACATAGAACCTCCTCCTTTTTGGAAGTCGGTTAAAAAATATGGCAGTCATAAGGACTGCCGATAGAAGTAAAAACGTATAACTTAGAATGTTATTTGTAAAATTAATGTGTAAAATTAGAAATTTCATAATGTTTAAATTAAAATTATCAACATCAAACATTAGCATGTCGGTGACGCGAACCCATAAGATTTTCCCCTACCAAAAGTGCTTAACGAGGCTAAAGAAGTTTTCATTTCAAAAATTCACAACTAAAATGTACTTCGTAAGTTCTAAATTGCAATAGTGACTGTCACAGAGATCAAGCTATATTTTAAGAACTACATATTTTATAAGGTACTTCCTCTTGCATCGATCTCATAAACAGATATCTAACTACGATTAAGGTTACATACACGTTTGATAAACACGTATGTGTACCTATGCTTACATTAAAATGAATGGGTATATAAATACATACATATACCTGCCAACCTGCAGTTAAGTAATTTTCGACGATGTAAAATACGCAATATTAGAGTTAGCGCGCACGAGTGACTTTTGTCACCTTGACATGAAGTATGGGAACGTTACGTCTTATTCTTGACTGTGTGAACAACCCCTTCTAATCTCCGGCTACTCAGGTACGCAGAAGTAGTTTTCACTAAAAGCCAACTTGACGACTGGTCTCAGACACCCTACACTGGAGGGGCCCGGACTATGTTATTCAGCAACCCTAGCGCCGCGCCGCGTTCCTCCACAAGTTATTAAAAACAGAAATCTCAACGTATAGGATGTGAACTCAATCTAAAAAGTATCGATTTTCGACATTCACATGAAAGATAACACAAATCTCAATAGTAAATACTTAAGGTTATTTTCCACGCCTCAAAACCAGTTCATGGTCTTACGGAAAATATTTATCTAACGAAAGTATTGATAACTAATTTACGTCAATGTCATTGACAGAATAGAATATGGAACAAACGAGGTATGAAAAAATATTTTTTTAAATACCACAGCATGCTTTGGAAAATACCCAATCAAATGAAAAATAAGGCCCTAAAATATACGACTCATAATACACTTAACATAATCACAAATTTTAACAAATAAAAACCGACTTCAAGAACTGAAGCAAATTAAATGGGACCACACGGGAAGCACCAGCTTTTAAATAAAAAAGAATAATCAAAATCTGTTCACCCAGTTGAAGATTATGAGGTAACAAACATTAAAAAATACAGTCGAATTTATAACCTCCTCCTTTTTTTGAAGTCGGTTAAAAAATAAAGTCTGTCGAAGAACATGAGCACTTTATTTACAATAAAAAGATGTTAGCATCAAATCGATTTCTTTTTATTTATACGTACACACGGTTTTTATGTTAGGTTCCTAGGATCTATATTTTCTCTTTACCGTTCTGGAGTAGCTTGAATTTCCTTTTTGAATATGTATTACTATAGACGAATTCCGGAATTCGCCCATCGACTATAATACAGTTTAACTCAGATGTAAACCAGGATACAAGGTTACAAATACAAATAAACTGTGTTATTCAATTAAAAGGTTTCTTAGACAGATTCTTAGATTACCTAAACATCGTCAAGGAGACAACGCCTGGAAACTTTTTTTCACGGATTTGACACAATATCTAGACAGACATGTCCAAAGTCAAACTGTTATAAAACGACAATGCTGAGACAACATATTCAATGGGAAGACGGTCCCCATTTTTTTTTATGTATGGCTCGCCAAAATGACTCTACTCTGCCTGATGGACAGCATAAGCAGAATCCAAGAGTGGTGGTCACTTTACTCACTGCGACTGCAGACAATGCAGCATGGCGACCCACACCATGGCGGCCTAGTGATGCTTCTGCATTTTTTAGTCTAGTCAACAAGTATGGAACTTGTTGACTAGACTATTTGGGCCTCCGGTCTCGCACTCACCAACGAAACACGACAGCACGAACGCTGTCATTTTACGTTGATTTTCTGTGCGAGGATAGTACCGCCCCGGTCGAGCCGGCCCGTTCGTGCTGAAATCATCGTGGCTTTACTACCTACCATGCATTTAATCTCATCCACATTTTTTATCATTAATTTCATCACGACGAAGACTTAAAGACTTATGATATGAAGACTATATAAACACTTGACATTGGCAGAAATAGCTGATCCAAGAGATCCGGCTGGTTGCCATTTCATCTTCATCATCAAAAGAAACATATTCAATGATTGTGCATAATAATGTTACGTTCATACTGCACGGCTGTATATACAAAGTTACAATAGTAATTTTAAAATAAACGATTGTAAGGCACTTTTTAATTAAAAATTCAATGAGTTAATCTGTAGATCGACTATAAATTCCAGTAAAAATCATAATTTAGCGTCTACTTCGGCATATGTTAAGGAAAAAGTTCTCTTATTATGTGAAAACAATGCCCTCATGGTTTTTTCAACCGACTTCAAAAAAGTAGGTTCTCAATTCGACCGTATATATGTTATTTTTTATTTTTTATGTGTGTTCGCGGATAACTTCGTCGTTTATGAACCGATTTTGATGATTCTTTTTTTAATGTAAAGGAGATGCCCAACGGTGGTACCATGATAAGGACATTAAAATCTGATGATGGCATCTAAGAGAAATCGAGTCGAACCTTGAAGTCAGTTTATGCTTTTGTTAATTTTATTTGTATCATATCATCTGAGGAAGCATATATTCTAATATTTATTTGGTTGTTTTTATGCTTTTACGTCTTAACTACTTAAGAAATAACCAGAATTACATGTACACATTTCATTCGGATCTCGTCATCATGCAGAAATGAAAATGACGTAAGTGTCCTAGTGCTGTGGAGACACTACAGGATGAACTTACGAGTTTAATTTCAGCTTCTTCGAGCTATTATCCCTTTCTTTTGAGCTATGATAGCAGTAAATAAAAGAGTACTAAAAGGATAGATAACATACTTGGGTCTATTGAATTATATGTGCCCATAGGCGGTCAGAATACATAACAAATTATACAATTGTTCAATTCTCTCGCCAATGCAGCGATCACCTTGTGAAATTTGCAATGTCTTAGGCCCATGAGTAAGTCATTCAATCGCCAACTATGTCACTGGCAAGAGCAATGAACTGACGGCTGTTTCACCGTGTTCTTATTCTAAACTAATGCATCAAGCACTTACTGGAGTTGCGTGATGTCCTTGATCTCGTCGGCCGTTGATGGGGTACCCCACTGCCGTTTGTCTTGCCGCGTTCACACATACATGCTCCAAAGTGCTGTACAACCTCCATGGTATTCAAATTACAATACACTCGTATTTAGCTATCGCGGATCACGCCTATTTGAACGTGACTACTAAAACTCGCGAGTCCAAACCAGACCACTCATAACGGTAAACCACTAAAGGAACCGAGTCGTATCGACAATTACAATTAAACGGCACCTTTTCAACGAAGCCTTGCTTGACCGTTCCAAGCGTCTCAATTGTACTACTGTCAACGTCAAACAAGAAAAATGACAATCGAAAATGTTGCCATTACAATGACGTTAAATTTCTAACAACAATAAAAAAGAGAAAAGCATTTTATGTTCTTATCCAATACAATGTGTGTATTGTGTTAAGTGTAATTGTGATTGAGCAATTTAAGGGTAATTTGTAACAAACGAGCCAGCCAGGCAAACAAAACCATATTCGCATTTGAGCATCAATTAGGATTTTGCGCGAATAAATATGAAAGTAATAAAAATAATAAAACATAGAATGAAACCAAAGTGTTGCCTAAAGCATATTTATCCAATGTGAAGAAATGAGGAAGTAATTCAATGTCTATAGGGTTTTGTATTGTCAAGGTAAATTAGGTGAAAACACCAAAATCTACTGTCCGCTTGTGTCGATAAATAAAACTTCCAATTTCCAAAGTGCATAGAGCCCTATGAGAAGAATACTGGCAAAGAAATTCATTGCCACTCTTTTTAAAAGTCTCCAATTCAGTTACAATAGTGTTAGTATACCATCCACCTTTACTTATCCCACGGGTGTCGTAAGAGCCATCTAAAGGACAAACTACGGAAGATAACATCCAAGAACAACAACAAGGGGAAGGCTGGCCAGCGTGGTATAGTAGGCCAAAGCCTCCTTGCTAAGGACAGGCCCATGGTCTAAGAAAACAAGATCTCGCAATCCGAGAGCGGCTCGACATGACGTCACTATCCAGTTACCACTTTATAGCAACATAACACGAAATGAACCTACCACAATTATATTGTATAATATCATTGACCAACCACAACCAGCGATAGTGATGATGACGTCTCGACATCTCGATCTCTGTCTCGTCACTGTACCTCGGAATGCCATACCTCGCAAAGTATATTGTTATACCATGGAGAGGCCTATGTCCACCAGGGGAGTGTTAAAGACAGTAAATGATGATGATGATGATGATGGTGACATAGACTCAGGGTTAATATACAAATATTGTCGCAAGCGGAACTTCTGCGCGCACAGCATGGTGTCTTAAAAGTATTTACCTACTTCGCTCAATTTTCTACTGAAATATACTATCTAATAGTTAAGCAAATAGTTCAACAACAGTCGTAAATACCTTCGCTACTATGTTCTTGTGTGTACATGTGTAAATCTGAATTAATCATACAAACGTTATAATTTAATTACAAATTGTACACATAAGGAATGTTTTTTTTCTCTAGCTTTTAACTTCAACGAATGCATTTATATGAATTTTCAGAACTTAACTAAAAAACTAACACTTCGCTCTTCTAATACAAACAAATTACGAGAATATTTAAATACTAATTCTAATACAAACACATTTCATTCTGTTCTCATCAACATTCAGAAATAAACACGATGTGTATATGTATAGTGTATATGTATATTATGTAATTCTAGTCATTTGGTTTTCGACTGGGAATGACGTCTCTTAACTCTAAGTCAAATGATCGAAACAAAATATTGGCTAAAATATATAATAAAATAGTAGCGTTAGCAATTTTAGAGAGAAATTCGACGTGAACAACTTGCATCTTGGCAAAACTGGCAGATCTTAGGGTCGCAATCATAAAAAGGTAGCAAGGTGAAACTAATGAAAATAAAGATATTTCATTGTCTCTCAAACACTATGTCTAAACACAAACCTTATTTTAAAATATGTATTTGCTACTATGTGCAAGGATGTTGTCTAGATCTAGAAGACCTGTATGACGGATTATCTCTCTACTCTAAACACTGTACCTACTTGAGAATATAATAGAAATTATTATCACACAAATCTATCACAATTTCACAGTTGACAAAAGCCAAATAAAATAAACATTAACGAAATGATTGTCACCAAAAATATAATTTTGTAATGCTGGTTAGGAAGTGAACGATTTACAGAGGAGTCAATGTGATTTTAATGACCAACCGCATAATAATAACTATTAACCAAATATAATACGTCATGGAATTTTTCCAACATACCACAGCTCAACGGAAAACTCGTTGTAAGCAAATATCTTCTTAGTTTGACATTCAGTAAGACTATAGGCAAATAATATCTCTTCTTAGTTCGACTTTAATAGACTATGGGCCCTAGAGTATGTTTTAAAAAAAGTCTTTGGTGGTTCACATGACCCATCAATTTTCGACATGGGCCCGTAGTCTATAACCACAAACAAAAGGTTATTTATATTTGTGTATTCCTCTGTACATTTGTATGTGTTTGTGTGTGTCAAACGCATGTTAGTGTATAGAATGTCGTTTTTTTTATAATTTAATGTATTTAAAAGCATCATTAAAAAAATATTAACTTTCTGCATTCCTCATTTATTATAGACTTTATCTGTGACAAATGTCATAGGTACTCCTCAGTTCGCATAATTTTCGTAAAAACAGGTACTTTTATTACCCGACTACGGCAAAGCCAAAGGAGGGTTATGATTTTGACAGGCTATGTATGTATGTTCATTTGTTACCTCATAGCTCCTTAACTACCTATTAAAACTGGACAAATGAGGTATCGTTAGAAGCGTCTTGATCGTCCGCTGATTATAGGCTATATGACGTGTCACTGAATCTAATGTGGCGCCCTTTAGCCGACATAAAGTACTGTATTAAAAAATAAATTTGAGATAAATAGGCCGTGTTTGGTATCATTAGAAAGGGCGTTACTTGTACATTTCAAATATATATATATTATATACTAATAACGGCACTAAAACATTTAAATTAAAAAAAAAGTAAAAACTAAAACCTTTTAGTTTTAGTTTTTGGTTCACGTGTATACGTAAGATATTTGTGACTTTGTAACGTAGTTGATAAAGTACTGAGTAATACGACACGTTTCTGCTTGTACTGGGTTGGTTTCATTACATAATTATTTTACAAGTTATGTAAATAATTACTGAGTAGACAGCAATGAAAGTAATTAATTTGCACCTATTTTTTATCTGGATCTATTTGTATTGATATTTTGTATAATATATTGGCCTAAAAATATATTTTTTAAAACGTAATGGAGAACCCCAAACCCCACTTAAAAGATGGCACTTGTAACTTAGTTCCAAGGGTCCGTAGAGAATATTCATAAATTGTTTAAATATGTATGACGATAATTGTTTAAAATTTCGGGAAAGTCAAGACGTCTACCGGCTTGAGAGTTTTCAGATTTTTTTATATAACTGTTACAGATAAACTTAATCCAAAAATCCGATTGCAACATATTATAATTTGCGACTCTGCGACTGTAAAAACAGTGTCTGATCAATGACAATAAAATAACATTCGCTACCATAATATGGTATATATGTCACCGTAAGATTATAAAAACTGTTAGATTATAATCTACCTAGCGAGATTGCAAACTATCGATAGATTGTCAACTGTGATATAAATAAATAAATATTTCGGACATCTAACACACAACGCCATCTAGTCCCAAGCTAAGCAGAGCTTGTGTTATGGGTACTAGACAACTGAAACAAATACATATATACTTTTTTTTTTGTAAACACATACATATTATACATAGAAAACACCCAAACTCCGAAACAAATATTTGTAAATCATACAAACATTTGGGTCCGACCCGGGAATCGAACCCGAGACCTCATGATCAGCAGTCCCACATGCCAACCGCGAGACCAACGAGGCAGATATACTGCTTACGCGGGTAAAATTGTTAACTGTGCCTGATTGGTCGGTTTTACAGTAAGACGTTCAATGGCCATAGAGTTAGGTTAAGTTAAGTTAGAACTTATATTAATCACTAATGAATTTTACTGTCACAACAATTTTATATAACTAATTCTAAATAGTGAGTTATTTTCAACATGAAGTAAATTTACAATCACAAAAATACTTTACATTCGGCAACAAAGACGAATTAACAAACAAATATGGCGGCGCGGGACATATGCTGTTCAGACAATCAGCGCGCGACTTGCTATTCGTCGATACCATTTCACAATGTTTCAACTGTTTGCAATATCGCGAGATAGATTACAATCTAACGGTTTTGACAATCTGACGGTAACATAAATACAGCAATGCTAAATGGGTTCTAGGAATAAACACACAATTGAACCGTTTAAACTGAACGGAAACGACGCCGTGTGCTTTGATTTCCGTTCTGCAGTTGCAATCAACTGCTTTGCCGTCGCACCGCCGAGGTCAGCTAGATAGGTAGCTAGGTAGGGTGACAAAATTATTTTCTCGGAATTATCCCATTTCAATCTGTTTGATTTATTGTATTGGCAAGAATTGGCACATAGCAATTTATGAAGAGCCAGTTTATTTAGCTTTTTAGTGTTTTTTGGCAGGAAGTTTTCGTTGGATGTTTTTTGGAAGTCGTTTTTTATTTTTTTAAGTTTTTATTTTTCAGTTTTTAGTGCAAACAATCGTAGGTAAGTAGTAAGTTGAACTATTTTATAAAATTTCTGCTGACGCAAATAACTTTAGTGGTTTAAAAAGACGTATTAAATGTCTACATCTATTTCACCCCTTAGGGATAGAATATCCAGAAAAGCTACGTAATTCGTTAATACTCATTTTTATCAGTAGCTAAAAGTAAAGAGTGACGTTTCTAACTTAAAAAATACGAACTTTTATACAATTTTTCAACCCCTATTTCACCCTCTTAGGGGTAGAATATGCAGAAACGCTTAAATACGTATCTACTCATTTTTAATCAGTAGCCCAAAGATAAAGTTTCATGTTTCTAACTTAAAAAATGACGGACTTTTGTACAAACTTTCAACCCCTATTTCAACCCCTTAGGGGTAGAAATTCCAAAATTCCTTCCTTAGTGGGTGTCTACTCAATAAACCGATCCATATGAATAACTGAAAGAATATAAATTAAGGTCTATACGTACGTGTAATATTAAAATCATCCTCTAATCCCTCACTGTTGAAGAGTATAAGCCTTCTATCATCAGCTTACCTGAATAATTTGAAAGAATACGACTAAAGGTAACATACGTAAATATGATATTTAAAAATTTATCCTCCTACTCCTAACCTTTAAGGAGTTGTACCTTACATCATCAGCTCATCATCATAAAAAGATGACTACCAGACGCAAATACCGGTATAACTTCAGAAAATATACGAAAAACATAGTATGTGCCTAAAAAAATGAGGGTTCCCTCGGTTTCCCTGAGATCCCATCATCAGATCCTGATATGGTGGCAATGAGACCACCTCGGGAGCATACCCTTTCGAATACAAAAAGAATTTTCAAAATCGGTCCACAATTGACGGAGTATTCGGTGAACATACAAAATAAAAAATTAAGAAAAACATACAGTGGAAAATGGAACCTCCTCCTTTTTGGAAGTCGGTTAAAAGTATACGAGGTAGTAGAGCCACGCTGATTTCAGCAGAAACGGGCCGGCTTGACCGGGGCGGTACTACCCTCGTAAAGAAAATCGACGTAACGCCACTTTTTGATTCTGCTTATGGTCGCGTCCTTGGAATGCTAGTTGTCTATTGTCAACAATTGAGATATAATTCAAGATATTCTATATACAGTTGCGTATCTTATCTATAATAAATCTCAAATTGCACTAGTACCTACTTTTTTTTTTTTTTGAACATATTTTCCTCGTGGAACTCAGCTAGTTTAGAAATCTTAAGTGTTCTTTAGATTTTTCCTTGTTATTTAACTCATTGTAGGTACTGTATTAGCTATATATGTAACCAACTGATCTTTTTAATTTTGTCTGCATCTCTAAAAGAGACAAAAAGATGAAAACAAAAGACTCTCAACGGAGATAGTGTTTGTGTTACTTCAAATTCCTTTGATGATTGTCTATCGTGTATGTGTCGCAGGAAGCGACTAAAGAAGCAAACTATGTCGGAAGCATCATACCAAAAAGAGGAAAACTTGAAACCTTGTACTAAGCCTTCTGGCCAGCGTGGTACAGTAAGCCAAAACCTCCCTGCTAAGGAGAGCCTAGCAGTGTAGGTTGTTGACGTGATGTTGATCAAGTAAACTCAAGTTGCCCAAGTATATGTTGAAATATTTAAGTGAACGACATGACTTGCAAATGAATTATGTGACATCCTGCGACTATCGTAAAACTCTAATAGAAGTTCAATATAGAACTATTAAAAACCAAGTGTTGGACAGTATTATAGTTCATTTACAAAAAGTAGTTAGTGGTGCGATTCTAACTTTATAAATTGTTATAAAATATTAACATCTAGATTAATAGGGAACAACTGATCTATTAGTGAGTTTACTGGAGCTCCAACGTCCAAATCCAAATGTGGCCTTCTCACATTGGGGAATGTGAGAAGGCCACATACCCAGAACTGCGGCAAATCACTTGTGTCTCTCGAGAAGTACCTCGGTGTCCATAGGTGGGTCTGTTTGCTTGTCTAAATACCTATATGCCATAAAGAATCTTCAATTTATGTATTTACGGAAATAGTAGATCTCACGTTTTTTTTTGTGCGGAGATTCTCCGAATGCTACCTCGAACCGACCAAAAACCACACGCCGTATCGGGTAGTAGTATCTGGGTACTGGAACTAGGTGTACCCTAGAAAGAAAATCTCTGAATCCAGTAGATCTCCATTAGTGATGAGCATAGCTTACATAAGTTTAAACGGGAGAACAGTGATTTACACAGGTCAAGAGATATGTAAAGACATAACATGATATTGTTAAATATATCACACGGTAAAAGCTTGAGATACAAACGTTAATATAGGTACATAAATGACAATTGTATTATAAACTGCCTTCTAAGAGAATGTAAACAGCATAGCTGATCACTTGAATTTAAAAATAAAAAATATATTTACGATACAATTTTATCAGATGTGATGTAGTGACGTAATCCTAATACGGGATGTGATCACCCCCCTATTCATCCCGTGAGTATAGTTGGCACCCGAGACCTCTTGAATCCCGGGTCGGGCCAAAAGTGTTAATGAGTTTTTCTGATTTTAGAAATACTTAACTTTGACACACGAAAATTTAGGCGTTAACGATTGCAGAAAGAACAACTCTTGCAACTTGGCTAGGGGCCCAGGTCTTTTCCAAAATGATGTAAAGTATTTTTGGCGTATGATTACTTGATTAAGTGCTTGCGTAGGGGGGTTTTTTAAATGTATAATTTTAGCTTGTTTCTTATTTTAATTTGAGTACGGCGCTTGTCTACTGAAGTTCTCCTTAGAAATGTATTTTGCTTTACCCAAAGCATAGTAGAAAATAAATTGGATTAAGTAAAACTGGTGGGACGAAACAGTCAGAATAAGTAACACCGTAAGTACCGAATGGTTAACACTACTTCTTCGGTCAGTTTGAGACAGAATATTTTTTAAGATACTGTCTCTAGGCTCAGGAAGTTACTGAGACCATAGTATCTAAAAAAAATACTATAACTGGAGAGACTATTGTGACAGAGACATTAGCTGTCTAATTTTTGACAGTTAAATTTATGTTTTTTGTCGTTTGGTTTCACCTCACGATAAGTAACTAACGCGACCTATGGACAACTGCATATCAAGAGCATTGCCGCTCTTTGAATCCACTTCCAAGAGAAAAGACTAGAAGCGTCGATAACCTACCCTCTTAGCCAGGATACGACGTATTAACCGTCAATTCTTTCTACAACCATTAACACCTCTAGTTTTCTAAAATAACGTTTACGCTTGTAGAACTTCAACTTGGTTAATGAAGCTGGCCTGCCTGGTGAAAAACAACGGTAGAATTGTATAACATGTTTTGTAATCCCCTGGCCGTTTGAGCTCGCCCTTTCTTGCCAAAGTATAGTTTTCCCACGATTAAATTTAAAAAACAAAGTAGCAGAAGTTCGTCGTTCTCGATATTGACCGAGACCCTGTACAGCGAGTTCACACGTGACACTGCTACATTGAGAGATAGCACTGCACATTGAATGATTGCACTCGAAAGCACTTTGTTGAACAAACTGTTTACAGGCAATATAAAGGCAGATTGCTCGGTCACCTAGTCGAGTATTGTGGTGTCAATCCCTACAAGACTGTGTGATTAACGAATTCTTGTGCCGAGATTGTTCTTGTTTTTTTTAAATACAACCGAATTTAAAATAGTTATTACTGATTTGATCCAATAAAATTACATTAAATTTAGTAGCTAATTCTGATTGATAAATTAACAACTTTGTTAACAACTCGCTTGCTTTTAAAGCCTTCTTTTTCTTTATGCATCTCTTTGTGTACCTTATTGCGAGACATTTTTGTTTCCGATTTAAAAGTTTTCATTAATTTTATGTTTGAACTTAAATTTTTTATACTTATGTAGGTGTTTTACATTGCACAACATTAGTGTGTTTTGAAATATTCGTATACAGTTATTCAATCAATAAATATTATTTATTGTGAATCATAGGTAATACATATGATGTTTAGATAAGTGATAATGGTCCCCTATGTTCTGCCATTTAGGCTTAAAATAATTTAAAATTAATAATAATAATTTATTTTGTAAATATAGTTTGAACATTTTTGTAAAATCCTTTTCTTTTTGATATAATCTTACAATTGTAACAACAACATGAAAAATAAAAAAATAGCACTTTTTTATGCAAACAAAATATGTTAGATCTTGGCTCCCAATCTAGTTTATCACATGTGACTTGGGAGCCAGAAAATTATATTCAAAGCTGTCACGCGTCATCGAATCTCTCAAACCCACACCCTGACTATACATCTATCTGTTTGTGTTATGCTCATAAATAAATTGTTTAAATTGTTGTTGTGAAGCGTCTAATTTCATTATCACCACAACCTTCTAGGCTCCTAAAGTTTCAGTTCGAACAACAGTTTCAGCCAAAGTTTCGAATAGTTCCGGGTTTGTCTTTACGAAAACTGCTGTTTCAAAAATGTATGAGGATGGTAATGTCATAATTTTATACTTTTTAAAATATGGTACACAACTATCTGTGGATTTTAACCTGAACATGGCTCTTATGCACTGTTTTTGAGACTTAAAACAATATCTTTATTTGTGGAGGTTTTCCAGTGTATGATGCCATACCTGAGATAGGACGCAGTCATCCCATGATAAGCTATAGATAAGTATACTTTCATCATTAAGAAGAGGCGCAAGTTCAAAGAGAGCGCAGGCTGTATTGCTGATTTTTTTGCATAACTCTTCAGTATGTGATTTCCAATTAAGTTTGCTATCAATAGGTAGTCCTAGGAATTTCGTAGTGTCCGTTTCATTTATTTTTATGTTATTATATTTGATATTCATATTTGTAACTATGTTATGCCTTTGCGAAAATTGTATCAAATTTGTTTTAGTTAAATTAATTTTTATCCATCCATTTTATAATGTCATACAAGGTATTATTAATGTCAATTTCGTAGCAACCGCGATTTTTACATTCTACGACGACCGTACTGTCATCCGCAAATAAAGTCACGGGGTGAATAGTGGCCTTCGGCAAATCATTGATGTATACAATACAATAAACAGCAAAGGTCCGAGGACACTACCTTGCCTCGCTCCATAATTAATTGTACGTAAATGAGATGTGTAAGTTTCTTCTTTTTTGTTCATCAAGTTTCTTTTGAGCTCTGTGTATTTTTGTTATGACTGTTTTCTTTAAGGTTTCATTCACTTTAAATATTGGAAAAATCTAGAAGAATAAAGTAATTTTTTTTCTATTTTGACTTCTCGCCGCACCAATCCATACCTATATTATAAATACGAAAGTAACTCTGTCTGTCTATCTGTCCTGCTTTCACGGCCAAATCGCTGCACGATTTCAATAAAATTTGGCATGCAGATACTTTTAATCGTGAGGAAGGCTATTCGATGCTGTAATAACCGACAAACTCGCGGGCGGAGCCGCGTACAAAAGCTAGTAAATCTATATAAATAAAAATGAATCGCCGAAATGTACTATAGACGCATAACTTCTGGATTATTAATTAAACGGTTTATCCTTTTTTTACCCGACTACGGCAACGCCAAAGGAGGGTTATGATTTTGACAGGCTATGTATGTATGTATGTTCATTTGTTCCCTCATAGCATAGCTAGATATCGTTAGAAGCGTCTTGATCGTCCGCTGGTTATAGGCTATATGACGTGTCACTGAATCTAATGTGGCACCCTCTGGCCGACATAAAGTACTGTATTAAAAAATTAATTTGAGATAAATATACCGTGTTTGGCATCATTGGAAAGAGCGTTACTTGTACATTTCAAATATATATACATTATATATTAATAACGGCACCAAAACATTTTAAATAAAAAAAAAGTTAAAACTAAAAAAAACCCAACTACGACAAAAAACGACGCTGCAATAAATAAATAAAAAATAAATAAATAAAATGCAAATTTTTTGTCGTAGTTGGGTTTTTTTTAGTTTTAACTTTTTTTTTATATGTTCGTTAATGTTAGGACAAGTTTGTATACAAGTAATTTAAAGGAAAACTGGAAAAGTTTTTTTTTGTCCGCGACTGTACACTATCTGTGGGAAGCTGTATAATTACTAAAACAAGTTTTTCAGAAATTTATAAAAAATATTTACGAAAGAAAAATATGGCGGTACGAAGTTCACCGGGTCAGCTAGAAATATATAAAAACGAATAATATCTCACTAGGCAACTATAGCACTTTAGGGTCATCAACAACCCGTAATGTCCCACTGCGAGCCCAGCAGTCGCAGGTCGCCTCTCAGGAGAGGGTTAGGGCCATACGTCCCCACGCTGGCCGAGTGCGGCTTGGGGGCTGGCAAGACAACGTTGTGGCTACGCAATCTTGCCGTTGGATGTTTTTAAGCCGCCCGAAGGCCTCCAAATAAGCTTCACGACTGTTGTCCTATGAAAACAACCGGGACCGACGACTGTTTAATGTACTGACCGCGCCGACGTTTCTTACTCTCGATGATTGTTTCTAGTCACGGAGTGTAACTGGGCTATGAGCGCCGCCTCTTTAGGATCACCAAGTCGCATTATTCGCATTTGCAATGAGTGGTGACCATAGCGTTTGGATTCTACTCGCACTTACCTACAGACTGTAGATTCATTTTGGCAGTCGTCAGTATATTTTTATACTGGTGAGACTGCCTCGTTGGTCTAGCCTAAGCGACTGCAGATCAAGAGCTCTTGGGTTCGATGCCGAAACTTATATTCAGGAGATTTATTAATAGTAAAAATACATTACATTTTTCTAGGTCCTAAAAACATAACTCGATATCTGTGAAAGTTATCACTACTGTCATTTTAGAACTTACAAGGTACATTTTAGATGTGAATTTTTATATCTATAAATGTATTGCACTTCATCTATATGTATAAAAATGAATCGCCGAAATGTATGTACGCGCATAACTTCCGATCGGCTGCACCAAATTAAATTATTCTTTTTTTTTATGTGTTCGTTATTGTTAGGACAAGGTTTATGTACAAGAAAAATTAAAAAATAACTGGAAAAGTCGTTTTTTTTGTCACTTTACACTGGCTGTGGGAAGCTGAGATATTTAAATATGGCGGTACGAAGTTCGCTGGGTCAGCTAGTTGGTGATAAACTTGCACCTAAATAATGAAAAATATAGCTGAAACCAAATAAAATCTCTTGTTTAAAATTACTTCATTGGTTTCGTAGCTATCTGCCACAGAGATCGAGATATATTTTAAGGACTTGTAGTACACGCATGTAGATGTGTACGGCTTGATGTATGACAACCTATAAGCCGATTGAAATCGATCTGGTTCTACTGTTTTGGTATTTTGTATTTCTATTAGTAGTATGGAAAATACAAATATACATAAGTGATCTCAATTTTATGGTAATCATTAGGTAAATTAAGTAATAAAAATTCTTTAATGCTTATTTGATACTGACTATACTGACAATGTGAGTCACAAATAGAATTCCAGTTTGTCGTAGGTAAAAGTATTATAAAATTAAATTAGAAAACCGGGTTAGTTACAACATTTATAACTCAAGAACGGTTGGACCGATTTTAATGATCTCTGTTTTGCTGGATTTGTCTCACTTCACGAATAGCAGAAAATCTATTAAAACATTGGAAAAAATCTCCCAAAAAAAGAATATTAGATAATTATTTTGTATTCATTGTATTGTGTTATGAAATCTAAAATTAAGTTTTAAAAATAAGATTTTTTGACTATACGAAGTTTGCCGGTTCGGCTAGTAGGTATCTATTAAACAATCAACACTGGATTATAACGTACTAGCTGACCCACGCAACGTCGTTTACGTCTCCTATTGCCTGTAGCGTAATATTTTTTCCCCGTTTTTGTAACATTCTTCATTGATGCGCCACTCCTATTAGTATTAGCGTGATGATATATAGCCTATAGCCTTCCTCGATAAATGGCTATCTAAAACTGAAATAATTTTTCAAATCGGACAAGTAGTTCCTGAGATTAGCGCGTTCAAACAAACAAACAAACAAACAAACTCTTCAGCTTTATAGTATAACGTTTAATACATGAACTCTCTTGAAAATATGTAAAACGGTGTACAAATAAAGAGTTATCTATCTATCTATAACATACACATTATCCGTCCAAATGTGCCAAATAATGCGGGTGATAAAGAGCTGCCTACAGATGACTCGCCTCACATTTGGACTGATTAGATAATTTAGGACAAGAACAGCTGGAAGCAGGAATAGACTCCGGAAAGAGAATAATGGGCCATCTTAACATGCATACGAGTTGCTAAATAGAACATTTGAATCGGCATACATATCGTAGTCGAGAGTGATAGATGTAAAGAAATGTGTTGCTTCAAGTGAAAATAATTCCAAACATATGAAAGATTAAAATTTTCCCAAGGAGTGTCATCTGTCATGTGGGCCGTATTACTTATTTTTAACCCCCGATGCAAAAAGAGGGGTGTTATAAGTTTGACGTGTCTGTCTGTCTGTCTGTGGCACCGTAGCTCGCGAACCAATGAAGCGATTTCAATTCAGTTTTTTTATATGAAAGGTGAGTTACGTGCGAGTGTTTCATGAAAATCGGTTGAGTCGTTTAAAAGTTATGGGGGTGAAAGTGGGGAAGAATTACCGAATGTCTGCAAAAATATCATCGAGTGGGGTCTCAAATTAAAGCGCATAACGTGTTTTTTACTTTTTAAAGGGAACTCAGGTTATTATGTCGGGGGTTTTTTCAAATTTTGAGAATTTATAGTTATTTAACATTGGACAACAAGTACACTGTTAATCATAAAGCTATTTTGCAAAGAAAGAGTGCGTGAAAGAGGATTTCGAGTAATAGAGGAGAATGCAAGACGAGAACCTATTAAATGCACCGAATACTAATTTGGGTAGTAAGAAGTAAAGCATTAGGTCGTGAATCTGATTCCCAGCCCGGACTAGTATTGTGTGATAATCATGAATGGTTTTTTTTTTTTTTTATGTTTCACCTGCCAAAATGACTCTACTCTGCTTGATGGAAAGCATAAGCAAAATCCACTAGTGGTGGCCACCATACTCATTGCGGATACAACAATGCAGTATGGCGACCCACACTATGGCGGCCTAGTGATGCTTGTGCATCTTTTAGTCTAGTCAACAAGTATGGAACTTGTTGACTAGACTAATTGGGCCTCCGGTCTCGCACTCACCAACGAAACACGACAGCACAAACGCTGTCATTTTACGTTGATTTTCTGTGCGAGGGTAGTACCGCCCCGGTCGAACCGGCCCGTTCGTGCTGAAATCAGCGTGGCTCTACTACCTATTTGTTGTTCCATGTCTGGGAGTACTTTATTTGTTACTAGCTGACTCGGCGAACTTCGTAACGCCATATTTACATATCTGTCTCAGCTTCCCACAGGCAGTGTACAGTCGCGAACAAAAAAAGACGTTTCCCGTTATCTTTTTTTTTTCTTTCTAGCATAAAAATAATGAATAAAAAATATCAAAATCGGTCCACAACTGACGGAGTAATCAGGTAAAATACATAAAAAAAAATTAAAAAAAATACATACAGTGGAACATAGAACCTCCTCCTTTTTGGAAGTCGGTTAATAAAATCGGACTATGTGTTATTGAATTACAACTAAGTACATATTTTGACTTTTATCCCCTCTCTCCAGGAAACCGTGCTTTATTTCGGGATAAAAAGTATCATGTCCTACCTCGTAGTATGAACTCAAATCATGCGAAGTTTCATTTGAATCCATTCAGTAGTTTTGGCGTGATGCGCGGTCAAGATACAGATAGACAGAAAGACGGACATACATACAAAAATGATAAAAAATACTGTTTTGGCTTCAGTATTGATTATGGAGAGCCCTCCAAAAAAATTTCAAAATATCTTTAATGTACAGAATTGGACCTGTTACATTTTTATTATAAGTATAGATTATTTGTTATTATATGTTATGGGCCTACCACACGCGCAAGTATCACCACAGCTTTGCCTGCGCTGACCGGCTTGTACACGGAACACCGTGCGTGTGGTTGGTAAAAATGTATCACGTGCCAAACAACTGTATCACGACAGTTTTACCTGTTTAGTTATAACTATGGTGATACTTGCGCGTTTGGTAGGCACTTAAGCAATGTGCCGAAAGGTCAAAACCTGGACCTCATTACCACCGCACGTCTTTCCCTCCCATTATGACCCCGGGTTTTTTAAACGGAGCGTGAACTGTTGCATAGTCTGCATTAGCATTGAGGATGGTGACCCCACTCTTGGGGATTTGATTCTACTCATGCATTCCGTTTGCATGCATGCAGAGTAGAGTCATTTGGACAGCTAAACATAACAATAATGTAGGCATTTAGAAATATAAAAGAATGTTTGCAATCAGTCTAGTTCTCATAGTTATTGTTTCTCTGGCTTTGGTCAAATGGAGATCAGATGGACGTGTAAGAGATGTTCAAAATTATAAAGGAATACCCCTCTACAGCTGAGAATACATTTACTAAGGATAGATACATACAATGTATAAAAATTTTATGTCACTGTGTTTGTATTGAACTCCTTCGAAACGGCTAGACCAATTTCCATTAAATACTTTATGTATATTTAATAACTCTGAACATAGGTCTATTGTTTCTGTGATAAGGGTGGACCTCTATATTGGTATATAATTATCTTTTTAACGATTTGGCATAAAAAAGAAACGTTATTTAAAGCTAAAGATAAGTTTATCTGTTACTAGCAGTTGCCCGCGGCTCCGCCCGCGTGTATGTCGGTTATCGCTGCAAATAGTAGCCTATGTGTTATTCTGATGTGTAAGCTATATTACTGTAAAGTTTCATCCAAATCCGTCCAGTAGTTTTTGCGTGAAGAAGTAATAAACATACACACAAACTTTCACCTTTATATATTAGTGTGATGATGTGATAAGCATGTGTCGCTTACAAGAAATTAATCCTAAAAACAGTTCCATAGTTCAGTTGTGGAGTATCAACAGGTTTTGCCATTGACAGCGTTAAAATTTTCACCCTTCTACAACCAACACTATTTTATACAAGAAATCCTTAACCCTAGACAAATTAAAATCAAATTTGGTACACAGATAGTCTAGAGCCTGAGAAAGGATATAGGCTACTCTTTAATACGAAAAAAGAGTTGTAAGTGGTTGTACGGGGGTATGAAAGGTCGCCCCGCATGGGCGTCGCAGCGCCGGGCCCTCACTGCAGTCATCGGAGGAGATCTCTCGCTACCGGCCGTCATACGCTCCATGGCCGGTAGCGATAGCAGTTTTACCGCGGTCGCAACCTTCTGCGAAGAAGTAATCTTGCAGAAGGAGGTGGCGAAGAAGGCCCGGGAGGATGATATCCACTCGGACGCAATCCGCCGCCGGCGAACCGGGCGGCGGAGGCGCGCCTACCAGCGCCTCATGCCGCCCTGAGTGTGGCCGCGGATGGTCGGGACGGGTTTTCCCTTCCATCCGCTCTAGTGGCCACCCGCGAGGGGTCGACGTACGCGTGTGCCGTACGTCGCCTGAATTGAGAGTCCTACAGGTGACAGTGCCGGCTTCAGTGCGGGCAAGCGCTGGGAGGGGTCCGGACGTGTTAATAACTGCAGTTCCCGGATTCCTCCCTTCACAGGCGCAGAGTGGCACACCGTGTGGTTTTAGTCGGTTCGAGTCCGACACACCGCCCTGCCGCAAACCCCGGTGGGGTGACGGTCCGAGGGGATTTCCACACGTTAAAAAAAAAAAAAAAAAAATTGGTATGAAAGGTTGTATGCTAACCAAAGTCCATATTCCACGCGGACGACGTCGCGGGTACAGCTAGTAATTTACATTTAAAAAAAAGTATATTTTTAAACAACGTTTGGCATGTCAGCTAGTTACTACATAAAATGTAAGAGTGCACGGTCAAGATCATTGGCGGTCGCTACACAATACAACGGAACCAATGCAAGGTCGATTCGTTCTTAAAGTGAATGTTATAACAATAATAATTTAATCAATATTGAAACTGAAGACTTACAGTGAAATTTATTAAATAATTAGCTGACCCGGCGAACTTCGTTACAGTACATTTCGATTTCGTGAATATTTTCTAACTTTCCAAAAAAAAATAGTTTTTAGTATTTTTATCCCCGCCTCAGATCCCTCGGGTAGAGTATAGTTGCGGACTGCCAAAATGTAACACTTCCATTGGCGGTGGTAATCACTTAACATCGCCTGATGGTAAGTGATAACCGCCGCCCTTGGACACCCGCTACACCAGAGGCTTCACAAGTGCGTTGCGGGCCTTTGGGGGATGGGGAGGGGAATCGGGGGAGGGTTTGGGGTATGGGCCTCCGGTGTCCTCACTCAGTGAAACACAGCGCAGGCGGTGTTTCACACCGGTGTTCTGTGAGGCCGTGGTATCACTCCGGTCGAGCCGGCCCATGCATGCTGAAGCGTGGCTCTCCCGTTTCGTTTATATTTGTATAGTTATAGACCCAAATAAAATCACATTTAAGAAGAAGAGAATGATACTGACTACTAACCTTACACACCTCATACACGGCTGTTTGATACCAAACTGAATAGAGCCTAAGGTTCATGGTTGCCTGTAAGAGATTAACTCCGAGCTGTAAGACCGCCACTTGTGCCTACATACCTAGTTCTAAGTCTGCATTAACTGGTGTACAATAAAGTTATTGATATTATAAGGTACCAGAATGCTGATAAGCATAATAACTTACCTATTTCTAAATACATACACATTACAGAAAAAATAAATTTAATCTAGAACCAAGTAGGTAGATTATTTACTAAGTACATATGAGAAAGGTTTAGGTATATAATATTTTCGGCAGGATAGCATAAAATAACTGTTTAATCATCACATCTGGTAGATAATCAAGCTTCATAGTCAACACTAGGAAAATAAATCGCGAAAAATTGTGAAGAAACCATTCATTAAAGAAAATAATGTTTTACGATTATGATTAGTAAAACAATTCAAGATTAAGTCACGTTTTTCACAACATCAAAGAGAAAAATACTTTCAACAATCTGTCACGCTCTCATCGCAGGTACTTTCAGTGATAAGAGCATGAGTTACTACTACAACTTATAAACAGATAATGAGTCATTTCAGATACTCCTTTCTGATTGGTTGGCTAACATAGACTGAGTACGACAACAATACACACTTGACATTATTTATGTGTTATTTTTTTATTTAAACCAGATGTTTTGTCAACTTTTGGGTAAAGCAAAGTAGCTTCAATTCATGGATTTTCAAAACTTCAAGAAAATAGCATACTTCTTTTTAAACGGCCGGCAAAGCAACTTGTGACGCCTCCGGTGTTGCGGGTGTCCATGGGCGGCGGTAATCACTTACCATCAGGTAAAACGCCTGCTCGTTATCCCCCTTTTCAATAAAAAATGGGATGCAGCAAGAGAATTGTCCAACACCGGTGAGGTCGTGGCCAAAATAATTATGGTTCTCCCACTATTACGATGGCCGTGTTTTTTTTTTACTATTGCTTAATGTATTTTTTTACCTGACTACGGCTAAGCCAATAAGAAGGCTTTAGTGTTGACAGTCTATGCATGTGTGTAAGTTCCATCGTAGCGCCTAAATTACTGAACCGATTATAATAAATGAGGTGCCAATAGATATACAATAATGTCCGGGGTAACATACCCTTTTTAAATTTTATCTTAAAAGTTTTTACGTAGTGGGGTATAGTTTTTTAAAACTTTTTCTTCTTAAGTATATCATATCTTGTTCTTTAAATCTTTAATTGTGAAATATTCTAATTTATTCGCAGTTTACAATTAGTAATGTACACTTAATCCTTTTCACATTTTTTCGTTTAATCGATTAATATTCAACGCTTTTCTCATAATACTTTTTAAATTCAGAAAAAACAACTTCGAAGGCTTAGGCATATGGACATACTCGTATACCTCGACATTCGAAGATAACAGACTGAGATAGATTAATGTTATTTGAAAAATTAATAAATACAGTCACTTTCATCATCATCAGCCTACCGCAGTCATAGCCCTGCTGGACATAGGCCACTCCGTTGCTTACGCATTTTTTTGAGAGGGTTTTGCCCATAATCACTACTATCCCTTTATTATTTTTCTTTTTTTATGGAATAGCCGGGCAAAGGAGCATACGTATGGCCTGATGGTAAACGATTACCGCCGCCTATGGACACCTGCAACACAAGAGGCGTCACAAGGGCGTTGCCGGCCTTTGGATGGATGGGGGGAGGGGAGATAGGGGGAGAGGGGTGGGTAATGGGCCTCCGGTATCCTCACTCACTCGGTGAAACACAGCGCAAGCACTATTTCACACCGGTTTTCTGTGAGGCCGTGGTATCACTCCGGTGAACCCGGCCCATTCATGCGTGGCTCTCCCACGGTAAATTAAAATGTTGAATTTTATTTCGAGTATTTCAGCCAATAAAGCTGGTATCTATGTGATAAAATCAGATCTGTTTGTGTAGTACTAAAGTAATACCGGGTGTTAGAAATCCGACCTTAATAAATGTAATTGGGAATGTTTCAGCCACTAACGAAAATACCGCAAAAGCAAAGTATAATACACATCAGATAAAGTAACTACGTGTATGAAAAAATATTATCCACGTCATCAGACGCAATTTACTCAAGATGGCAATAAATTGACGAGCGACTAATCTAAGAATAAATATATTATAAGCATTAACATTGGTTCAAAATAGGTTTATTGTTCTTGTGAGATCACTTATTTTGACTTCTCGCATTGCGGGACGAATTTGTAGTAACACAAAAATGCAAAGTAACTATGAAACTTGGATACATGGAAAGATTTTTAGTTCTAAGACGTCGTCTAACGACATAAAGGGTTAAAGTTAATCTCTTTGAGTCGATGTAAAGAAAGTATTAATTAACACTGGTTGTCTGAGAGGTGGTGGTATCACCATTGTCAAGCTGGCCTATTTGTACAGAAGTATGGGACTCACACGATTGCTTATAGTGTTTTTAATAATAATTATTTTTACGGGAATTAACGCGATCACTTATTTCAAGGTACTACATACCTCTGTTTTGCCTGACGTTTCGAGGCACGAGGTTTGTAGGTAGTAGAGCCACGCTGATTTCAGCACGAATGGGCCGGCTCGACCGGAGCGGTACTACCCTCGCACAGAAAATCAACGTAAAATGACAGCGATCGTGCTGTCGTGTTTCGTTGGTGAGTGCGAGACCGGAGGCCCAAATAGTCTAGTCAACAAGTTCCATACTTGTTGACTAGACTAAAAGATGCAGAAGCATCACTAGGCCGCCATGGTGTGGGTCGCCATACTGCATTGTCTGCATTCGCAGTGAGTATGGTGACCATCACTCTTGGATTCTGCTTATGCTTTCCATCAGGCAGAGTAAAGTCATTATGGCGGGCCATACATAAAAAAAAAGGTGAAATAAGTGATCGCGTTAATTCCCGTAAAATAATTATTATTATATCATGGAACGCGAAAGTTTAAAAGTTAGTATAGTGTTTTTATCAACGGCGCTATTTGTTGCTGAAAGGCGAGATAGGATTTCAGAAAAAAACTTGATTAAGTAGGTATTACTCAACAACTGAATTCTGTCAAGTACTGTTATTGATCAAAGGACAGTACGAAACATTGGGTCTGTTTTGCTTTACGCATAAGCATCTTTCTGTCACTTTAATTGATAGTCGAATATATACGTAAGACAATACCGCGACTACAAGGTGTCTCTCTGGCCCATCTGTGCAAGAAGCACATTCGATAAAAACTGAATGAAAAGTGTTTTTCCCATCTCTCAGACGTTACTCAAATCTTTTTTTTATTTTCTTTATTTGGAACAAAAAACAGTTACATGCTAAAATCTTAACAAAATACAATTAAATATTCGAGGTAACAGACATGTAACCCACACTATTGCTCACAGATTAACAATAATAAAATTGAGACGAAACAGGTCATATTGTTATAGTGATACATAAATATAAAAGCATGCAAGTAAATGATACAAAATTATAAAGAATAACGAATAACTTATTTTGTTGGCAAAGCGGATAATAATTTAAAGGCATAACTCTTGTAGAGGCTATTAGATAAAGCAAATATGTCAATATCACTGAAATATTTGTTATATGTATCCACAAGGCGTCGTAGAGGTATGCGGACACCAGCATTAGTCCTACAAGATTGTGTGTGAAAAAGTTAGTACTGATGTGCCTTTCGCCGATAGACTGTTCTTGATACAATATAACAAATTTCGTTTGTGGTAGCAGAGCAGTCAAACCTATTATTGCATAGTCCGTGCAACATCACTTGACAACTTGACTGCCTCGTTGGTCTCGCGGTTGGCGTGTGCGACTGCTGATCATGGAGACCTCATGGGTTCGATTCCCGGGTCGGACCAAATGTTTATATGATCTACAAATATTTGTTTCGGAGTTTGGGTGTTTTCTACGTATAATATGTATGTATTTACAAAAAAACGTATATATGTATTTGTATCAGTTGTCTAGTACCCATAACACAAGCTCTGCTTAGCTTGGGACTAGATGGCGTTGTGTGTTAGATGTCCGAAATATTAATTTATTATTATTTATTTATTTATCATGGCATCGAGAAGTAGACGTCTAGACGCCAAGCTTAAAAGATTCAAATAATTTAACAACTCAGAATGAGGTAGTCTAGATCCCGTACATTTGTAATAAGCCGAGCGTAAGATTTTTTTTTTGCACTAATTCTAGTCTGTAAGAATATTTCGTGTAGATAGGGTTCCAAACAGGTATGGCAAATTCCAATTAAGAACGTATAAGTGTTTTATACAACAACAATTGTGTGGAGGGTCGCACAAAGTCAGCGGAGGATCGTACGACAAAGCCATACATACGATAAGCTTTGTTTATTATATTATCAATGTGCTTGTCAAAATACAGACAGGGATCCAATAAGACCCCCAGATCGCGAACCAAATCCACCTTGTTTAATGGGGTATTATTAATTGAATAAAGTCAAGTTTATGTGTTTTTTTGGTAAATGAAATAGTGTGGCATTTAGGGAGACTAACAAATAGCTTATTCCGAATACAGTAATTATGTAATCTACACAGGTCTTGCTGAATAAGCTGACAATCTTGTATATTTTTGCATGACTTATAAATTTTAATATCGCCAGCGTACATCAAGAAATTAGAGTGCTCAATACATACCTTTATTTATGTCATTGACAAAAATTATAAAAAACAATGGGCCCAAAATCGACCCCTGTGGAACTCCAGAACTGGCCACAATGGAGTCCGAATAGCGTCCATTAATAACAACTCTTTGTGTTCGGTTAAAAATATATGACATAAACCAGCGAAGCAAATTCCCACGTATACCATTGAAATCGGATAAGTTATAAGACTGGATATGAGATTTATTAGTTCAAATAACTATAAAATCACGTAGCTTAACGCCAAAACACCTTTTCCTTTAATTTGGAGGTCGATAAGTTTATGAGACATTTGTTAAAAGTATTATATTAATTACCATATTGATTTGTTAATAATAAAAAATGAAAATATTAACTAACCTATTTCAGAGAGACGTGGTCGCTCACAATGTCCCTTTCTTTCCTCAAAGATACAGAAAGAACAATGGAGAGGGCAATGCTTGGAGTCAATTTGCGTTGTCAAATTAGACAAGACGACCGATGATGTCAAAGACTTCTCAAGTGGCGTCTGAAAGGCGTGATGGTACTCCACAAGGTGGTCTGACGACCTCCTGGGAATCGGTTGGACACAGCAAGTACATGACCAGGTGTTTTGATGAATCGAGAGGGAGGCTTACGTCCTTCAGTGGAAGTCTTTCTTCTGAGTCGATGATGTTGATTACGACTCTACTACCGCCTTAATGAATATCTATTACCCGGAAAACGCTCAGCTTCAGCACGACGATAGATTGATTATTCAATCTTTAACCTTTCCTCGTCGAAAATTTCTGATCGTTTTCTGCGTTATCGTTCGTCCTATTCACATAGCGTCGATCTGCATGTTGATATTAACTGTGCGTTATATAACAAATATTGTTAAGGTTTTCATGCCGCGTTAGTACGTACTGTTATACAAACAAAACGACACACATCAACCGCGTGGCATTACTTAGAAATAAAGTTTAAAAGATAATGGGCTACTATTACTGGATGATTATTAGATACATATTATCTTCTTGAGTTATTAGAATCGTGTCTAGATTCATGTAATGGGAAACACATTTTTCTTATATAAAAAAATAGTAGATAAAACCACCTGCCTAAGGACTGGCCTGTGCATATATGTGATTATGATGATGAGAAATAACGTTGCAAAAGCAGACTCTAGGAACAATATTCGCTTTGTAGGCTTTGTAACAATTGCTGTACCTCGTACTCGTAATGTATTTTAAGTTTAGAAACCAGTATGGTCCGGCGGTTCTGATACGATGAAGGTTTTTCGAGCCAGTTTCGAGCCTCTTGAATCTTTTTAATTTGTAAATCTTGTCTTGAAAATTATACAAATCCAACTTATTAAAACTGGAACTACTAAACTCCAATAACTAGCGATGGGAGATTTTGTTTTTATAATTTTTTTGGAGTCCAACTACCCGTAGATGTTATAATACCATGGAACCGGTAGCTTTACGTGCTTTTCAAGGCACGGAGAAATATTAAAGTGCTAAGAATGGTCACCCATCCATAAACTGGCCTAGCACGGATTTCTTAACTTTACAATGACTTTAAATCCTTAACTTACTTAGCTAAGATCTCTTCACTCGTCCCAACACAGGTAGTATAGGTATGCTCAGCGTCTCATTAACTAAAATCTTGTGAGATATGAATTTGGAATGAAAATATAATTAACATGGTCATTAACTTTATGTAACTTATATTTACATAGTACTAGCTGTTGCCTGCGGCTCCACTCGCGTGTATGTTGGATATCGCTGCAAATATTAGCCTATGTGTTATTCTGATGTATAAGCTATATTACTGTAAAGTTTCATCCGAATCCGTTCAGTAGTTTTTGCGTGAAAGGGTAACAAACATCCATACTTACAAACTTTCGCGTTTATAATATTAGTAGGATATATTTTAATGTGTGGAATGTGTTAAGAAATAATATTTAAATGTAGATTAATCTAAAATTAAACATGGTCATAACGATAAAAATATTAGTTATTAGCACACGGAATTTTTTAAATCTAATTTTCCAGTCTCGGTACATTTCATATCTCCATAATAAATATTATTATATTATACGAGTAATTCTCATGTCAGGTTGTTGCTCACGATGCTCACTAAGAAACTATCTAACCGATTTTTACGTTTTTTTAATGTGTGTTTAATTTCCGTCCACACTATCGATAAAACTGCACAAACGAACTGCACAGTTAAATCGCTACGATAAATGGTTGTTAGTGTGTACCGCCTATTACCTGGCTTTCATTATAACAAGTTACAATACAACCTATTTAGTACGTCTACTGATGATGTCTAGTCATTATATAAATAAACAGGTCGTTTGTAACCACAGCTGTGTTAGCTACTGTGTTTGTTATTGCTGGTAGACGATTGATAAATAAACTGCTTATGATATACAGGTCTGAGATTTTATTTTTGGGGTGAACCACCTGTGTATCACCTGACTGGAAATGGCTGCTTTCCCGCCCCTCCCCCTTTAGGCACATAGAGCAGAGAACTGTAGAGCCACAAGTACGTTGGCGTCCTTTGAGTCCAGAGCAAGGATATTCCGGTTAGGGTTAACCTAACCGAAATAATCTGTTATTAACCCTTTTGGAAATGGGTTAACCTAAATTTAGGATTAACATAAATAGATGTTACCGAATTATAACTGTTAACAGGAATAGTCTAATACAGGATAATTACGGTTAACCTTAACCGAATTGGATATAGGTTTCTGGATATTTGTAGGTCCGTGATTAATTTTTCGTTACAGTCGTCATTATTTGCGTGAGATGGGAAGAGGGGGATCTCGGCTAATAACAAATAATTTTTTTTTCACAAGAGATCAAGTAAAACTGATTATTTTCGAATTGCGTTAAGTCGCGTCACGTCGTAAAATAACCGAAATATTGGGTTAACTTCTATTATTTGGGTTAACAATTTCAAAAACATAAACCCTTTCATTTGGGTTAACCCTTATTGTTTGGGTTAAAACAATAACATATACAATCTGTTAACCGAATCAATGAGTAACCCTTTGAAACGGTTACAGATTGATTCGGTAACCGTTTATAACGCATACCGTTATGCATGGGTTTTCCGATCCCTGGTCCAGAGTCCATCCCTAGGGAGGGGTTGGGAGTAAGAACTATGGTTACCTTACTACCTAAGTAAAAAGTAACGAAAGATTTACTTAACAGCAGTATTCTGGGAGGCCGCGAGCATGACCCTTCCACAATTACATGAGATTATATTATAATTGTGCTTTAGTTTCGCGCATGGTATTAAATTAACGTAGATCCATTGCCTGAAATCTGTCTGTTGAGCTGTCGGAATTTGGAGGCATCGTCTGGAGACTGCAGAGTCATATTGTGGTTTCAGTACAATAATCCTTATACCTAGGTATAATGCCTATTCATATTATTATTTGTTTTTTTATGTATGGACCTGCCAAAATGACTCTACTCTACCTGATGGAAAGCATAAGCAGAATTCAAGAGTGGTCACCATACTCATTGCGAATACAATACAACAATGCAGCATGGTGACCCACACCAACTTTCTCAAACAACAAAGATTCTCCATTGTAAATTTTATTCAAATCCATTTAGTGGTTTAGCCTTTAAAACGTAATAGACAGGCAGTACTTTCAAATTTATAAAATTAATATGGATACTACTTATTTATTTTTCATTAATAAAAGCCTGATAATTATTTTGCATCCCGTTATATATTATGTATAAAATATTAAAGAAGTTTCATTTATAAATACTATCACGCCTATTACTCACGCTTATGATCAGTAGTGAACATCTTTCGGCTGAGATGTTGACGATGATGATACACATTAATGCCTTTCTCCATTCGGAGTAGGCAGAGATACTTTAAGTATTATTAAGCTCATAGAGACAACGGCAGCTAGCTATCGATGTACATCCTGAGTCGCGGGGGACTTAACAAACATACAGGAAACGGATACAAAGAACACCCAGATTCAGAACAACAATTTGTGCATCACACAAAGTTTCAGCATGCAGTAGATAGCGGTGACCGCTTAAACCACTCTCCGTGCAGCTATGATCAGTAGTGGGCATTTTCGACTAAGATGAAGACGATGGTAATGTATACCCATGCCTTTCTTCATTCAGAGTGAGCAGAGATATTAATAATATTAATTTATACACCAGATGCATTCCAAGGTAAGCTGAAAATTAGAGAAGTACAAATGGCGGCATTTGTACCTACTTCTCTAATTACAAATGCCGCCTTAAAATTAAGATATTCTGATTATTATCCTAAGTTAATTTTTAGTTTGTATAATCGAGTTTGACAACATTTATAAATGAAAAGTGTGTAAACCTTGATAAACTAAAACCTTTTAACACAAGGTTTCTGCGTTATGCGGTTGCTTATAATCAGTCTTTTTTATAGTCTCTGGTATGCTAAATAACTTTATAGGTACTATTTATCGTAAATACCAACGCGTAATTGATATGAAAATCGTCACAGCGTTTTACTGCATAACCTTTTCTGAGTTATAAATAAAAAATTATAGCGCTATGCTCGAACATTGAATTTGATTAGTCAATGTCTCATACTAGACCACCACTCTGGGATTCTACTCATGTTTTCCATCAGGCAGGTCAGAGTCATTTTCAGGTCCCGGTTAAAGGACCCGGGATCATAGTGAGACGGAAACATGAGTGCTGGTCTAGTAGTGAGTCCTAGGTTTCGACCGCTCAGCACAGGAAGGAAGAACCGAAGCGTTGAGTTCGAGAGCGTTTTCTACCACTCTGAAACCGTGACTTCCAAGGCCAGCACGTGTTGTCCAATAGAGGAAGGGAAATCGAACGACCAGTTGGAAGAGCCCTTCAGAATTGTTTTTGCTAATTATTTTTTGACATTCGCGATTTTACAGGTAGTTTTATCCCCTCTGAAAACTAGTTAGAGCTTGCCGTGTGCTGTGGAAACCAGCTCATCGATAACCATACCTACATCAGCCACTACCTTTAATAGTCCACTGCTGGATATAGGCAATAAATATTTGAAGATACCTACATACATATTATAAACATACAGTAGTAGTAGTACATTATTTTCCAGCAACTATTTAAGTCTAAAATTATATTAAGTGTTAATTAAAAAAATATTTAATCTGTAAATGAAGAAGACAAGCAATTGTCTTATTTTATCTTATCCGTTTGTGTCAACCCTGACATAATACATATAACTGCACACTCAATAGAATATTTATTTAACACTAGCTGTTCCGGCAAACGTTGTTTTGCCATAAAAAAATTGGGGTATAAAGAATAGACGTTGGTCGATTCTCAGACCTACCCGATATGCACACCAAATTTCATAAAAATCGGTCCAGCCGTTTCAGAGGAGTATGGTAACTAACATTGTGACATGAGAATAAGACATTTTTGAATTAAAATCACTTGTACTTATTCCACTATTTTATTTTTGTTTACACCTGACCGGTTTCGCCTTATGGCATCATCAAAGGTTACTGATTATACAAAATAAAATATTCACATCTAAAACCCGCCAACTGTGGGTACATGTAAATATCAGTGTGTCCGTGTAAGGAATTTTCCCCGAAATCAGGGAAATTGTATTTGTCTACACAAAGGCCCAGTTATGATATGAACATACTAATTACAAATAATATATTAATTTTAATAATTAAAAATTATTAAAATCGACATTAATGCTGAAAATTTTTGAAATAAAATGGTTATGTCATGTCCTCTTTATATTTAATGTCCAAAATTGTGTCATACTATATGTCTATTAAATTATATGTCGAAAATTCATAAAAGTCATTAAATGTGTTAACCCAGACCAGAATAGCAGAACATGCTAGGGGTTGGAGGCTAAAAAGACGGAGTCCAATTTTGCGGAACATTTGCTGTCAGAAAAACATTCGTTCGATCCTAAATTGGACTTTAAAGCACTACACGTATGTGACAAAGGCAGAAAATTAACCGCTTTGGAGGCGTTAGAAATCAATAGGTTGTTATTAGGGAATCGGGACAAGGTGTTAAATCAACAATTAGATATCAACAAATCACCACTTTTAAAATATTTCAAGTAATGTCATCTACAATATTTGTAAGGGGAGTTTGTATAATTTAGACGGGTTATAGTTAACACATTTAATGACTTTTATGAATTTTCGACATATAATTTAATAGACATATAGTATGACACAATTTTGGACATTAAATATAAAGAGGACATGACATAACCATTTTATTTCAAAATTTTTCAGCATTAATGTCGATTTTAATAATTTTTTATTATTAAAATTAATATATTATTTGTAATTAGTATGTTCATATCATAACTGGAACTTTGTGTAGCTGTAAGTTACTTATTTAACAAATAGCGTAGGTGGAGACAAATACAATTTCCCTGATTTCGGGGAAAATTCCTTACACGGACACACTGATATTTACATGTACCCACAGTTGGTGGGTTTTAGATGTGAATATTTTATTTTGTATAATCAGTAACCTTTGATGATGCCATAAGGCGAAACCGGTCAGGTGTAAACAAAAATAAAATAGTGGAATAAGTACAAGTGATTTTAATTCAAAAATGTATTAAAACAAGTTCCATCAAGTGCCGACAATCGAGAGTATAAATTACATGAGAATAAGATTAGTTTTGAGCAAGTTAGCCAGTTTATTTTTAATTACTTTTCGCTTTTAACTTTTTAAGCTATTGCATAGCTTTTATCGCGGGCTTTTAGGCCTTTGAGCGCGACGACCGAATAAAGAAATTCCGTAACGTAAGGTTACAAAAATAAAACCTGACACCCGAAGCTCGCACGGATCGAGACGAGCTGCTCCGAACGACGAATCAACGAATCTGTCTGTAAAGAATATGTCAACAGACGGCCACGCAGGCGTATTGAAATACATCAAGGAAGATTCGTTGCCTTGGACACGAAGATTTGTTATGTCATATCTTATACCTATATAAAATTCACGTGTCACAATGTTAGTTACCATACTCTTCTGAAACGACTGGACCGATTTTTATGAAATTTGGTGTGCATATCGGGTAGGTCTGAGAATCGACCAACATCTATTTTTATACCCCAATTTTTTATGGCAAAACAACGTTTGCGGGATGAGCTACTAATGTACAAAATTATTCATGGTAGCCATACACTACTGCATAAATAAATAATTATAATTACATAAGTTGATAAAAAATGCTATGCAATCGCTTTACCGCGGCAGTCCCCGAGTGCCACACGTCTTATTATCTTTTATTTTTTTTAACTCAATCATCATTAGGAGTTGGTCTAGTGGTTATTGTAATCCGGAAGTCATGGGTTTATTTCCTTCCAGGACATATTATGGTGTAGCGTGCACGATCATTTGCGCTGTGTCATTTATCTATATTTCATGTAGATACGTAATTGGATTTTTTTTTCTTTTTTTTAATATTAATGTACAGTCTAGTCACCAAATCACAGGTCCTTCCTATTTTGGGATCAGAAGGTCGACAGCCGTTTTTTGGGACAAAGAGGACAAACAAGCAGCAATCATCTGAACGAAACTCAGAAGTCATGTGCGTTATGTCCAAGGAGTCGTTCCACCTTGAGTCAGAGGAAAAGATGCTTCTCTGGGCCCCGGGACGGGGGGTTCCCACTTATTCGGTGAAATGCAGCAAAATAATCGCTTAATACCACTTTCCTGGAGTACTTCCTTCAATGGAGTATACATCGGTTGAGCTCGACATGGCTCTCCCACCTATATAGATACGCTTAAATCCTCCCATATCAGAATAAGACGGAGGAGAAATGTAGTATCCAAATGCTACGAGAGCCTTTGCGGAAGGTGTACGCTCATTTATTCAAGGTCGTACGAGTCGTGTTTGAAATGTGTAAAGTTAATATTATTATTACTGAAATACCTGTCACCATTAAAACACCGTTGCGATTAAGTGCTCGCAAGGTTATGGCCACTGTTATTGACCCTGTATTGTCAGTTACTGCAGTTCTGGCAAGGCGAACAAGTATGTTCGGTCAAATCACGGCAGCAAAAGGCGATCTCCCTCTTTTTCAAGTGTATGTAAAATCACCAAAATATTCAAGCAAAACAAAAACACAAAAATAAATAATTTGAAATATACCTAGTGTTGTGCTTTATAATATTTAACTCTCAGGAAATCAACTTTATCTATGCTCGATGCGCTATTTACCAGATGTTACTTTACATAAAAAAACTAACAAAAACAGTTTAAAAATCTATAACCCGAATATATAATAATTTTCTATCTAATGTATGTCACTATTGACACCTCGTTTATTAATAAAATCCGTTCAGTAACAGGCGCTACGATACGATACGCTAACATCTATACAAATAAATAAAATTGGAGTGTCTGTTTGTAACATTAAAATAACCGCTTTTTACTAAAAGTATATGTATGTATACACGGTACATATACAAAAATATCATTTTTTATAATTTTTGGCTGCCTGTTTGTTCCGGTTAATCTCTGGAACGGTTGGACCGATTTTGAGGGGACTTTCACTGATAGGTAGCTGATGATATAGGGAGTAACTTAGGCTACTTTTTTATTAGACTAGCTTCGCCCCGCGGCGTTACCCGCGATACGACAATAACCGCTGGTACATATACCTACTGCGTAAAATAGTCAAGTAAAAATAGGCATCTAATCCATGTACTTGCAGATGACACTTTGTTGTATATATTATCTTGTTCGCAATTTTTAATAATATTTACCTTTCTTGTTAGGAACGTACCTGCTAATATACCATCACGGTGTTAAGTTAATATTGTCATTCTAACACTGTATGCCTATATTGAATGATTGAATCATGGATCGTCATTACCCGTATTTGTCACATCTTTATTCAAAACATGAGAATCTTCCATTTACACTATTTATTTTTGAATACAAAGAAGTTGTCTAATTTTTGCCCCAGAATGTGCAGAGATCATATTATTTTGTCATGTCAACAGATAAAGTTAAATAAAAGCTTAATATGAGAAATGCATAAATTGCTGTTTAATTTAAGGTTGTTTCAACAAAATTACGAATATTTTATCTTTTTCATAATACACTTTTATTCGCTGGCGACTGTAGCACTGTTCACACTAGTCCTACGGTCGTCATCGAATTCTCTTATCCTAATTTACAAGTTTATTACAAAGAGAGTGTACTTAGATTAAGAGAAACTGTTAAAACCATATGATTAAATAAAAAGTATTATTATATTAGCCTAAATTCTATGAAAATTCTTGATTCGTTGGTGAGTGTGAGACCACTAATCTAAGCATTTCAGTAGGCTGCCATATTGTGTGTCACCATGCAACAATAGCATTGTCTGCATTCGCAATGAGTATGGTAACCACCACTCTTGAATTCTGCTTATGATTTTCATCAGGCAGAGTAGAGTCACTTTGGCAGGCCCATTTATTTAAAAAAAAATATGTCTTCAAAGTCTATTTTTAATCTACTTGAAGCTGTTGTAACTTAATAAAACTTTTAAGGTTTATGTATTCTTCGCCAAGGGACATGTGTTCGATCCTTACTAATGACAAAAAAACGAGGCAGTCTTTGGGGCCGATAGAAGTAAAAACTAAGTTACTTGGGAATTGTTGAACTATTAGGTTTATAGCTCACTAGCTGACCCACGCAACCTCGTCTGCGTCTCCTTTTGCCCGTAGCGTGATCACATTCACCCGTTTTTGAAACATTATTCATTGGTGCTCAGCTCCTATTGGTGTTAACGTGATGATATATAACCTATAGACACCTCGATATAAATGGGCTATTTAACACTGAAATATTTTTTCAAATCGTACCAGTAGTTCATGAGATTAGCGCGTTCAAGTAAAGAAACTCTTCAGCTATTTATATTATAGTATAAGATGGAAAGCGTGCGGTAACGACGAAGCGAATTCCACGCTTTTTGTTCACTCAAAAAGTAGGTACACATATATATACACAGTAATAATACCTACATAAAGCTCATGGAAAGCGTTCGGTGACGATGGTGCGAGTTTCATAATTTTTGCTCAGCCAAAAAGTGCTCAACGCGCCTAAATAATTTTTCATCCCCCATCTGGAAAAGAGTATTTTTGTCCTTCGATATCTGAGTGCAAAAGCCGTTTTAATCCGCTAGAGGATAAAGTAAACTGTATTTAGAACATCGTGTGCACCAAGTTTTTGAATTCAAAACATCATTTTACCTATTTACTTCTACCTCTATGGTGCCGAATTCATCATGCAACCTTTTTTAATTTGTTAAAAACTCAGACTCGACACCTTCTTGGTGTACTTCTTTTTTTATTTGCTTTGCCCGCGCCATTTTCTTTTCCCGTCATGTGGTTAAAACCTTAGGTTAAAAACAAGAAACTTAAAAACAACTTAAGTAAATGTAGCAACGGTACTTTCAATTTTTCTTAATTATACCTAAGTATTATTATTTAATAATTTAAAGATTATTCTGTAATACTTAACTATCATCTTATATATAAAATCCCACCAAAAACATTTTCATGTAAAATGTTGCCAAGACGACTGCATATGGCTTACCCTGTGAAAACGATATCAGATCTCATGTAGAGCCAAGGTTCCGAATCTACATGCCCTAACTCTACCAACCCTAACTTCACAAACTCTACATCTCAGTAAAAATGTATGGCTTCGCCGTTTCGCTACCATTCCATCACGAAGGGGAAACGAACGCCTTTTGTGTTTGCAAATATCTAGTTTCTGAAGTAATGTGTTATACGAATATTTAGTTTCTGAAGTAACGAAACAGCCAAGCCATACATTTTTACTGAGATGTAGAGTTTATAAAGTTAGGGTTGGTAGAGTTAGGGCGTGTAGATTCGGAACCTTGGCTCCACATGAGATCTGATATCTTTTTCACAGGGTAAGCTATATGCAGTCGTCTTGGCAACATTTTACATGAAAATGTTTTTGGTGGGATTTCATTTCTTTTTGTAAGTTGCTTGAGGCAGTTTTTTTTTTCTTTTTTTGGGCTGTATTGATTGTACATCTTCTTTCTTCTTTCGAAAAAGCCCGTGTACCAAAAATAAAACCTCTAGCATAAACATTTGTGAAAGTCTCATACAAACTTCCACCCCCCAAATTTGGGAGTTGGGGGGTAAAAGTAATAGGTTTATGATTTTTTCTATTGTTTGTATACTAAACTTAGTCTACATACCGAATTTCAGCTTTCTAGCACTTCAGGAAGTACCCAAACAGTTTTGATGATCATCAGTGTGTCAGTGACGAAATCGGTGTTTTTTAGGTATCAATAAAATCGAAAGTATCAGAGCTATGCAATTGAAACTTTGTATGTTTCATTAGTCTATTGGTAACATCATATTCTGCGAATTTGAACGATCTGGTATATCGGGAACCAAAGTTATGAGGGTTCAAAAAAATGACGAAACACTTCGAGAAAAGGTAGGTAGTGCCCTTGCGCTCCGCTTGGCTCGTCTTGGCGGGGGCACGACCGTGCCCCCAGATTCTCGTGTCACAATGTTAGTTACCATACTCCTCTGAAACGGCTGGACCGATTTTTATGAAATTTGGTTTGCATATCGGGTAGGTCTGAGAATCGACCAACATCTATTTTTTATACCCCATTTTTTTTTAATGGCAATACAACGTTTGCCGTATCAGCTAGTAATGTATATTTATTTTTTAAATATTTATTTTAGAATCTTTCGCTTGCTCGGTCATCAAAATTGAGCACACTGTTAAAAAGCAACTTTGCACTCCTGTATAACAAATAACTATTTCACTTCAATAATGTGTAATGACTACTATGCACTTGTTTTGTGTCTGAGAGTTATCTATCTAGAATATGTGTTTATTTAGAACTATATAAGTGTACTAGCTGTTGCCCGCGGCTTTGCTCGCGTGGAAGTTGATTATATGTATTTAATTAAAACTATGTAAGTATCTATGAATAATTTATTCATGGGTTTAAACGTATTTATTTATTTATAATCAATAGTCCATTAAAATCGACTTTCATACACACTTTCGACCCTTATTTTAACCCCTTTAGGAATAGAATTCCCATAAATGCTGATATAAGATTCATTTATTTGTAATCAAAAGCCTGAAGACAAAGTTTCAGGCTACTAAATTAAAAAATGACGGACTTCCAGTCTAACCTAGGGATAGAATATCCAGAAACGCTTAAATACGTATCTAATCATTTTTATTCAGTAGCCCAAAAATAAAGTTTCATGTTTCTAACTTCAAAAATGACGAACTTCCAGACTGACCTATATACGAAATAACAACCCCTATTTCATCCCCTTAAGGATAGAATATTCAGAAACGCTTAAATAAATACGTATCTACTCTTTTTTAATCAGGAGCCCAAAAATAAAGTTTAATGATTCTGACTTGAAAAATGACGAACTTCCATACAAACTTTCAACCCCTATTTCACCCCCTTAGGGGTAGAATATTCAGGAACGCTTAAATACGTATCTATTCCTTTTTAATCAGTAGCCCAAAAATAAAGTTTCATGTTTCTTACTTCAAAAATGATGGACTTTCAGACTAACTTATATACGAAATAACAACCCCTATTTCACCCGTTAGGGGTAGAATATCCAGAAACGCTTAAATACGTGTTTACTCATTTTTAATCAGTAGCCCGAAAGTAAAGCATTATGTTTCTAACTTAAAAAGTGACGGACTTCCATACAAACTTTCAACCCCTATTTCACCCCCTTACGGGTAGAAATTTCGAATTCTCTACTCAATGAAACAATTATACTCACCAAATTTCATAGCCCTAACTTTAATGGTTTACGCTGGGCGCTGATGAATCAGTCAGTCAGGACATGTTATTTTATAAGTATAGGTTTATTAGCTGGATGGTTACTAGTTTCCTTGGTTACGTGTGGTAACTCCCCCGGGCCTTACCTCATCGGGGTTTGCGACAAGGTGTAGTGTTTGATTAATGGAAAAATTATATAAATATTAACTAACATTATTACTTATTGGAAAAAAATATTTGACCTACAAAATGAATGGTTTGATCCTTCCAACATGTATCGATAACGAGGTCATCAAAAATGATACTACTAGCTGATTTTTTAACAGTTTCATAGTTAATATCTATATAATTAAACAGCCTCATTGTCCTACAAATAGCGTGGCACGTTATCCCCGTCCAACGCTCAAAAGGTTTTTGTCCTTGCTATCCCCGATATCTACTAGAATCGCGATTTTTTGTAATTGGGAAAGGGGGGTCTCATCAAAATGAAGCCACTCACGAAAAATTTGCTTGATAGTAATAACTTGTAAAATTGGTTCCGAGGATCCCGGACTATAAGCGTCACAGTGGAACATACAAACATTATGTCCTTCCTTTTTAACTTTGCCATAGTCGGGTAAAAGGATACACATCTTTACTTACACACCGACATAGAACACATAATCGGTGCGTATCATACAATTAAATAGATGTGATGTGACTATAATGATACACATACGTTCTAGTTGATTCTAAGAACTGATTGAAGATTTGAAGGCTTTTCTTTAGATTACAATAACTCGGAAGGAAAAAGGACGGAAAATGAAAGAATCACGTACCGCCTTCATAAACCAACTGCAGTAGTGTAACGTTATCAGGTAACTTGGAAGAGAATCGACTATTTCCTCGACTTAAAAAGAAATAACATCAATAGTCCACTGCTGCACATAGATCTCTCCTTAGAAAAGAGGTTTCGGCATACTATACCTTGAATGATTTCTATGTTTAATGGATTTAAACCTTCAATGGTATCACTGAGTGTTTTTTTGTTGGTACGTTAGCTTTTAGAGCATTTCTATAAAATGTAATTCAGGTGGCAACAGCTTGCATACTGTTAAGCTTTCGTGTACCTTATACTAAGAAGAAGAAACGTGAAGATCTGACTTTTAAAAAGAGAGGCCATGAGTTTCTTTGCCAGTATTCTCCTCATAAGACTCTACGCATTTTGGAAACTAGAAGTTACCTATGGATCAGTACAAGCAGGCAGTAGAGTTTAGTGTTTTCACCTAATTTACCTTGACAACACAATACATGCTGTGGCGTTTGTTTGTAGCCTTAATTTAAGGTTCATAAGTGTCCTAATTGAATAAATGGTTTTGAATTTTTGAATTATACCATGCTGGCCAGACGGGTTGATATAGGGTTTTTTTTTCAAGTTTTTCAACTCTTTTCAGTAATGCAGTAATTTCCTCCCATAGTAGACTCGACACCCACGGGATGAGTAAGGGTGGTGTTACTCCTTATTCTGAATCGGTCACCGAAAGACCCACCGAGTCACCACAAAAAGAAATTGAACAACACATGATCACAAAATGATAGGTACAACAATATCACTGTGCGGACGGCGCAGTGATTTAAGTGGTTACCAACTCACCACGCGTTTACCAACATTGTGGGTTCAATCACGAAGTCCCACACATTGTGTGATCAACAAATTGTAAGTCTTATTTGTGTCTGTTTCGTGTCTGTTTGTGAAAACACAGACATATATCTTCCTATCCTATCTTTTTAAAATAAGAATATAGTCGAGCACGGTACGTAAGTTACATTGAAAAACTTTTTGAATATGATGAATTTGCGTCGAGCTTGATGGTTTTTAGTGTTTAGCTATCCTGGCTGCTAAGACAGAGGTCGAAGGTTCTATGCCTATCTAGGGCAAGAAACTGTGTAATGAGCACGATCATTTGGTATGGGTATAATTTTTGTGTATGAGTCCCGCAGTATTACCCGCGGTACAACAACAACCGTGGATAACGCCGCGGGGCAAAGCTAGTCTAAAAAGTAGACTACCTAAATGACTCCTTATATCATCAGCTATGTGTCTGTGAAAGTCCCGTCAAAATCGGTCCAGCCGTTCCAGAGATAAGTCGGAAAAAACAGACAGACAGATGATGCTATTTACGTTAAGCTTAAACACAAAACTACTATAACCCTGATGCGAAATCTGACCTGTTGTACTAGGCGTGCAGTTCAAATGCTGTTAAAAGATACATTTTGTTACATAATAATCAAAAATTTAACAAAAAAAAACCGACTTTAAGAACTGGACCAAATTGAAATGGGACCACACGGAAAGCACCAGCTTTCAAATAAAAAAGAATCATCAAAATCGGTTCACCCAGTTGAAAGTTATGAGATAACAAACACAAAAAAACAGTTGACTTGATAACCTCCTCCTTTTTTGAAGTCGGTTAAAAATCTACGATGCGCATTAGAGTGGATGATACTCCGATTCAAAGTTTATTAGTCAACCCAGTCTAGTAGAAATCTGAAGTGTCTTCTAAACAACTTTATAAGTAACTGTAACAGTTGAAGGATATTATTTAGGTATACTACTTGAATGGGCATCACAGTCGGCTTTAATTTCCAATATTGAATGTGAAGGCTCGCTTGCCGTCTGTAATCTGTATTATAGTCCTTTCTTCAAAAGGCCAAACCTATACTGTACTCGCATAGTTTATTTTTATTTTAAGTTATATTCACGGACTTAAAGAGAGACACCTCAGTTTGTTTCGGCATTTCTTCCCAGAGTAAGTCTTATGCAAGGCGCCTTCTAACTGTTAAGTCCGATGCGTAAAAATATCTGTATCAGATTCACTTACAAAATAAAAGACTTTTATCATGTATTTCGCAAGCGAGACATACGTCAGTCATGAATCTGTTTAAAGATGATTAGTTTTTTTCCGTGCTTATAAATATAAAGTCAATTAGATTAATTATGTTGAATCTTTTATGGTTTGCCGAAATTTTCAAAAGGTTTGATACTACCTACGACAAATTTAAAGTTAAAACATTATAAACGGTAAAGGGTGTTTTGATTTAGAGTAAGTAGTCGTTTTGATTTAGAGTAAGTAGTCGTTTTAATTTAGAAAGATTTCTTTTTACATTGAATGCATTTGAGGGTTACTGGGGGATTTGAAGTCAAACAGACGAGAAAAGAAGAGCAAGGAAGGGTGACCGTGACTTTTTCGAAACATGTATTACAAACCGGGGCTTTAAACATTCTCTTAAAATAAATATACCTATGTTAATAAAACGTTTAGCTGCATAAATTTAAATTACATAAATTCATAACCTTTAAAGTGCTGTTTTCAATAAAAGTGATAGTTTTACAAATAAATATCGTTAACAATTGAAATATATTAATTAATAATGAACATGAGAAGTATACTCTATTGTTTTAAGTGCACTATGCAATCACGGATGTTAAATGCCGAGTGTTGTTTTTAAAATATAACCAACCATCAACAAAACATCATACAACTACTTTATGGCCATGATAAAATCAGTAGCGTTCACAAAAATAAATCCGGTAACAATTAAATTGCATAAAAAACCACAACAATGCCTTTGTCAATAAAAAATAAAATAAAAAATCAATCACAATATGATCAATATTTTTTATATGAAAAAATAAAAGTCGCATGGCAGGTCGACCTTGCTTATAATTTAAATAAAGAACACTAGTGACTTACCCGTGAGTTGTTCGAAGTATAGTGTTGTTAGTCGGCGTGGTTTAGTCCGTCGGTAGAGTCGCGCGAATATATCGCGCGTTCACAGGTGACTGAAGGAGGCCGCGCACGCGCCTGCCACTGTCGCAGATAAAACAAACTGCTCGGTACGCCCAATCAGGTTTACCGCTAATGACTGTCACAATGACTGCTTGATTCATCACCTATGAATCGCTCATGAAATTATTTGTTAATGAAATTTCAATTGCAATCTGCAATTACGTTTTACAATAAGCCTTGAATTAACAATTTAACAGTAAACTCGTCTAACTCGTTACGCCTTAGGTGCAGTAGTTGATAATCACCACTTTTAAAATGACGCGGTCGTGAGTTCGGTTCTCAGTACAAATAATTTTACTCTGTGTCTATTCATCTTGTACAAGATTTATACTACATAAATATAAATATAAATATTGTTTATAGTGGAGGCTGCCTAGTTTGGGATCAGAAAGCCGCAAGTGAGCTGTGTAAATTATTATTATTCTTTTTTACAGATACATTTATTCCTGTTTTTTATGTAAACAGAACATCATACAGATTAAAAACGCTGTTATTTGAAATGAAATTGGGTCAGGTCAGGATTTTATCCCTACATGAAAAGTAAAACACGTGAACATTATATCAAGTGATATTGGACTACTATTTTTCACCCCTGACGCATAAAGAGAGATAATATAAGCTTGACCGTTGCTCTTCGAAGCTCTACCGACTGTCCAGGATGAGGCCTAGGTACTTCATGTACTGGCTCACCTGGACTTCAGTGTCATCCACGCGGAGGCATGAGCTGGGTGATTCCTGACGCTTACGTAAGCCATGGAGGCGCCACCCTCAGGCCCAGCTCACGAATCTTATCCACTACACAAGAAACCCTTTGCTCGGCGAGCAAAAGCACCTCCCCGAAGCGTAACCCTCTAGCCAATATTAGGGTATCGTCTGCATAGCAGGCGACACTGAGGCTAGAGGGCAGACTAGTGCGGAGAGCCGCATCGTATGTGAGGTTCCATAACAATGGGCCCAATATCTGTATTGGGCCCATTGTTATAGAACCTGAGGAACTCCACAACACACCTCCCTTCGATTTCCCACTCCGTTTCGATCTACAACTTTAGTGACCAAAATACGCATTAATACTTACTTCTTGGGTGAAGTGGCTTTAACCTATAAAGGCCAACATGTTTGATAATAGCACGCCTGTTAGGTCTAGAATATAGTGATCTTGACGCCAAAATCATTGGTTTACCATCTAGAGCCAATTATTGTTATTTAAGTACTATTATTTATTCTCTGCTTGGGTGTAATGTTCTATGAAATGTGTGCATTTAGAAAAATATGAAAGTATGATTAACAGCAGTCTAGTTACCCTAGTACCTAACTACTCTGCGTACTTTGGAATCAAACGTTTGTGTGTGTCAGATTACGTCCATGGATATTCACATGGATATGAACGTTTTGAATGCCTAAAATGTTTATTTCCCATCAATTCTACCTATGCTTTTTGATCCTTATAATATTATCATCAGCATCTTCCTAGCCTTTATTAATCCCAAGATTTGGGTTCGGCTACTAGTTCAACCGGTATTACCTGAATATCAGATTTTAAACGGAGCGACTGGCATCGGATCTCCACAACCCTGAGGCTGAACTGAACTCGAAGGTTGAACTAGTTGTCAGTATATTTGATGGCACTGACTTCCCAATGACGATTGCCATAGATGTTCATGACAACCAGGACCGACGGCTTAACGTGCTCTCCGAGGCACGGGCGAGAAACACCGCCATCTTCCATACTCCGGGCTGCTATTAAGAATTTCTTGTAAGAAAACTCAACAGCAGTCCGACTCGGGAATCGAACCCGAGATCTCTTGATCTGCAGTCGCTTACGCTAACCACTAGACCAACGAGGCTTGATCCTTATAATATAATCTCGTTTATAATTTTATAACTGTCTGGTATTTCAAAAAATTGGCCTGAGTTTTTTTCTTTATTACTTATCACAAGGCTTTAGAATTGTATTGTCGAGCTATTAAATTATTATTTATGAATTATTTTTGGTTCCTTAAGAAGTGTTAATGAACACAGTATACATATTATAGCTCATATGGAAAGCGTGCGGTGACGATGACGCGAGTTCACCCAAAAAGTGCTCAACACGCCTAAAGAAGTTTTCACTTCAAAAATATGAATGTGTCGAAATTAAATTCGAATGAATTAGTAGCGTCCAGTCTCTCACTGAAACAACATGACCTGGGTAATCTCATTAAGCATTAACACATCTACTTCACACGTACCTAATAACCTGATTGAATAATTATGATGAGAAAAGTGGTCACGGCTACAGAATTACCACTAGCGGTTTGTCCGGTACATTTGTGTCTTGAGGAAGTTCATTTCGCACAATAACCGGTTGCAATCCGGCTGCAAAACTTGCAGTCCGACGAACTCTTTTATTGTACAGTTTTACATATTAAAGCTACTATCAGACCTTCATAAATATATTATCAGAATGTCACTTCCCTTTTTAATTCTCATGGCTTTAAGGCAATATATTTATATGGCAACGTCAACAGCTTTTAATACTGATGGATTTAGATTGAATGGTCTGATGAGGTCTAATAGTCAAGTCTTAATATATAAAACTGTATATAAAACAATCCTCCTTTCTAAGGCTCTTACTTGAATGTTATAATAACACACTGACCAGTCAGGTTGGTACCAGGGTACCTACATGGTTTGTGTCATGGTTTAGGTAAACAAGGTCTCGCATTCCGAGAGCTCCCCGAGGTGACGTCACTATGCAGTTACCACGTGATAGCAACAGGACACGAAATTAACCAATCAAAACCAGCGAATAGCAACATAACACGAAAGAAACCAACCAGAACCAGCGACAGCGATGATGAGGTCGTGTCGTTCGTCGGAATGCCATACCTGGCGTAGTATATTGTTATACCATGGTTTGTGTGAAGTTTTTCTTCTCTTTGCTTATTTGCCACGCTGTTGTCTTGTGTAGTTTACTAAATATATACTTTAGTCAGTTCCTACGATACCTATGGGATAAACACTTCATACGAGTATTCTGAATACGTCACAACAGGGGCTACAACGAACTACTAAGATATAAAGAATGTGTAAAAATATATTATGCTCAATTCAAATAGACCGTCAAGAAGTCAAAGAGGATAACTCTAACATTATTAGAAAAAAAATACAAATATGGTTTTACTTTTAGAAATACCCTTGACATTAAGAACATTTAAAACAGATTTGTCTGGCGCATGCTCTTTTTAACCGACTTCCAAAAAGGAGGAGGTTCTATGTTCAACTGTGTTTTTTTTTTTTTATATATGTTCAGCGATTACTCCGTCAACTGTGAACCGATTTTGAAAATTTTTTTTGTATTCGTAAGGGTATGCTCCCGAGGTGGTCCCATTGCCACCATATCAGGATCTGATGATGGGATCCCAGGGAAATCGAGAGAAACCCTCATTTTTTATAGGCACATACTATGTTTTACGTATATTTTCTGAAGTTACACCAGTATTTGCATCTGGTAGTCATCATTTTATGATGATGAGCTGATGATGTAAGGTATAACTCCTTAACGGTTAGGAGTTGGAGGATAAATCTTTAAATATCATGTGTATATATGTTACCTTTAGTGTTATTCTTTCAAATTATTTAGGTAAGCTGATGATGGAAGGTGGAAGGTACGACTCCTCAACCGTTAGGAGTTGGAGTATAATTCTTTCAATTTCATACGTATCTAAAGACCTTCAGTCGTATACTTTCAAGTTATTAAGGTGAGCTGATGATAGAAGGTTAAACTCTTCAACAGTTAGGGATTAGAGGATGATTTTAATATTACACGTACGTATAGACCTTAATTTATAATCTTGATGATGAAATAGTTCAACTTACTACTTATCAACGATTGTTTGCACTAAAAACTGAAAAATAAAAACTTTTTATAAAAAACAAACCGACTTCCAAAAAACATCCAACGAAAACTCTCTGCCAAAAAAACACTTAAAAGCGTAAAATAAACTGGTTCTTCATAAATTGCCTATACCTAATTCTTTATTCATTTAAATAGTAGTATTTTAATGTGTGCTAGGTACCTAGAATCTGTTTGAAGTCGGTGCCAAGTGACTATCGCTTAGACTTTTGTAATTTTTCGTTTGTATTATTTTTGGCTTAGCACCGACTGACACTTTCCGTTGGATGTTTTTTGGAAGTCGGTTTTTTTTTATAAAAAGTTTTTGATTTCTACTCTTGTTCACTCGTTATAAGACTAAAAAAGTTGAAAAAAAAACAAATAGCAATAGTCAATTACAGATACAGTTTTAAATACAATTATAAAACGTTTATACACACGTTATTCGATCGTCATGTTTAACTCGTTGCAATGTTGAAGCATGAATTTAAGAATATCTTCTAACGTACAATTTAAAACTTTTGTATTTATTAACATGTTTTATGTAGATATTTAATCAATCAACTCCTTTATACTACACTGAGAAATATACATACATACACTCGAAAAACTTAACTGTCTTTCTGACGCAGTACGAAGAAAAAAGCCCTTTAAATCATCTCCTGTAAAAGGTGTCATTGACCCTGCGAGTACAACTCGTAACAACTCTTCAACAACAACATAACTCTTCGTAAACAAACGAAAAGAGTAGTTTTTCAAAATCTCTTTGACCAAGTTCCGTGATCGCGGTAACAATGTTACTTTACACTTTACTGCAACACACTTTTTTAAAAAGACAACACCCGCACTAGGAATAAATCCTGTGTCGCGGAGGACTTTACAAACATACATGGAACGGACACAAAGAACACCCAGACTCATAACAACAATTTGTGGATCACACAAAGTGTTGTTCTACGTGGGATTTGAATCCACGACACTTTGCGAAGTAGGAAACGGCGTGATGACCGTTAAACCACTAGGCCAAACGTGCAGACAATTGCTTTTGAATTTAACGTTGTTTCGTTGTTCCTATCAGGTTCAAAAGGTATTATTTCTGGGTTTTCTTGTTATGTTTAAATTAGTAATAGCAACTGTGACGTATTGGGAAAATGGTCTTCATTCCCTAATGCGTAAAAACCACATTAGAAGTTTACACATAATGTTATTTGTATGAGCAAATAGTACCTCTCTTGCTGAGTGTTGCTCCGTGTGACCATGACAAATGGCATACGCGACAAAAGATGCAGTATTCCTTGTCTTCCTTATCGTACATACTAGAACACGGAAAATATACTTAGATACATATTTTCTTTTTAACACGTACACACAAGGGCGTATTGTTGGGCGGACAGACTGCTGATAGATATACTTATATATATACTCGTTCACTCGAAAGAAAGTGTTAAGTAACGAGGTCCTCGGATATAAGACTATGGATGGACTGCGTAAAAGCGGATATGGCCAGGAAGTAGGTAAGCAGTGAACTAACGAGTGATAGAGGAGAATGGAGGAGAAAAACTCATTGCACCGAGCTCAAATAAATTTGGGAAAAGGGTAGGGAGATGATGAGATGATGATGTATACTAGTTTATTCCCGCAGCTCTGAACGCATTTATGTCGATCGCGGTAAAGAATAGCCTATCTATGTCCTTCCTTTAAAATTAAAGTATCTACAAACCAAATTTTAATAAAATTGGTGCAGTTTAGCCTAACAGACAGATTTACTTTAGCATGCATAGTGTAAGTATAGATAAATAACAGATACATTTTAAAGAAATAATACACCTAAATAATGTAAATAGGGATTAAAAACGCACCTACGACTTCTTCCTCCTGGACTGCTAGTCCCGATCACTGAACTACATGACATTGACGGATGTATTATCATGTTATACAGTAAAGTAATTCACAATATTTGTTTTAAAAATTAAGAATCACTATTCAATTATACTCTTCTATCTCCACCCAGCAGATAACCTTCTTGATATCATCGATTATCCTAGAATAAGTTTTTGAAGTGAAAACTTATTTAGCCGCGTTGAGCACTTTTTGGTAGGCGAAAATCTTACGAGTTCGCGTCACCGACATGCTGACATGTTAATTTTCGAAGGGAAAACTTCTATATCCGCGTTGAGCACTTTTCTTATGGGTTCGCGTCACCGACATGCTAATGTTTGATGTTGATAATTTTAAATTGAAACCTTATGAATTTTCTAATTTTACACTTTGATTGTACAAGTAACATTCTAAGTTATAAGTTTTCACTTCTATCGGCAGTCCTTAAGACTGCCATTTTTTTCTAGAGAGTCGTATCACGATATGCGCGTTCTTTATAAAAGAAACAGCCTCCCTAGCCAAGTTGACATTCTACAAATGTAAACGTTTACAGAAAACTTACAAATGTATGGCAATAACGTCTCTCAACGCTAAGTCACGTGTTCAAAACAAAATAATGACCATTATATAATACAAGAATATAGGCGCTAGCGATTTTAGAAAGAAAATTGACTCGAAACACTTGCATGTTGGCTGAGGGGGCTGGTTGTTTAAGCCATGATTCACCAAAGGTTTTTAACCTATTTGTGGAAACAGAATGACAGAGATGTCGTATTGTGTAAACTTTAGGTAGGCACGATACGATAGGTACGATAGGTCAATATGTCCTCTACTTTGTCATCTACTTTTGATACACAGTTTGTCTAATAAACAGTCACTTTTATGCACATAACGTATACTTTAAATATGACTGGTAAGGTAATGCTTATCATCGCACAATCTTCGTGCGCGGAACATGCTTTATACTTGACATGCTGTTCAGGTAATACATTAGTAAAATATTCTAATAGCATCTTTACCATTTCACACTTCGATTAACAATACAGCGTTGATCAAAGATTTCACATCTCATATTTTTTAAGTAGGCTTACAAATGTATATAAACGATGATAAAGGGCACCGGCCAAACACTGAACGCCCTAACCGGTAACTAGTCTACCTCTACCTACGTGATTTTTCAAAATCCCCTGGCTTATATCTGCACGGAGCGCACAATATACAGCTTTCTTAATAGTATTAATATACTATTATTTACTTATCTGGTTTTGTCAACCTTGAAACAAATCCTAATTACGTTCTTGACATAAGATGTCTTTAACAATAAATTTGAAGGTGCTCTTGATGTCACAAGAGAATTCGATTTGTGCAGCGCACACAAAATTAACATAAATAACTATATGTGTATATTTGTTTAGTCACCTAGTTAGGTTAAATCATTAACATTAAAGGAAAAATACATCCATACTTAGTAAATACAGGTGCTCTTATGTTTTTTGGCACTGTTACTAAGGTATATAAGATTTTTTGGCGCTGGTGAGATTGAAAACCCGTCACCATCTTATCAATCATACCTTAGCTATTAGAAGGGCTAAAGGTATTGTTTGGGTTCTATGCTCCGTATCAGAAACGAAACCTTTATTGGATCACTTCGTTGTCCATATGTTAAGACCCTTTTTGTACAGGAACGCGTGGAGATATCATATTGAAATTACTATCAAATACTCAAGTCTGCAATACCTTGTAGTAGAAAAAAAAAAGCGGCCAAGTGCAAGTCGGACTCGCCCATGAAGGGTTCCGCAGCAGCAAGTAACATTTTTTTTATATTTGTTTTTATTGAATCAAAGGTAAATTTCAGTTTACGATTTATGACGTATTAAAAAAAAAGCTGCTTACTAGATTTCGTTCAAACCAATTTTCGTTGGAAGTTTGGAAGTTTCGTGAAGTAATGTACATCATATATTTTTTTTAGATTTATCATTCTCTTATTTTAGAAGTTACAGTGGGGGGACACACATTTTACCACTTTGGAAGTGTCTCTGGCGCAAACTTTTCAGTTTAGAAAAAAATGATATTAGAAACCTCAATATCATTTTTGAAGACCTATCCATAGATATCCCACACGTATGGGTTTGATGAAAAAAAAATTTTTTGTTTCAGTTCTGTGTATGAGAGGACCCCCAAAATTAATTGTTTTTTTTTTGTGTGAAAATCTTAATGCGGTTCACAGAATACGTCTACTAACCAAGTTTCAACATTATAGGTCATATAGTTTCGGAAAAAAGTAGCTGTGACATACGGACGGACAGACAGACGGACAGACAGACAGACAGACATGACGAATCTATAAGGGTTCCGTTTTTTGCCTTAGGCACGGAACCCTAAAAATGTAAAAAATTGTAGGGAACCCTCGTTGCGCGAGTCAGACTCACACTTGGCCGGTTTTTAAATGTAATTTGCTTCTTATTTGTTTTAAAAATTAGCTAGCCTCATCTCACTGTTTTATCGAAATCAAACTCTAGTATACAAAGATACATTTTTTAGTTTGAATGACAATAATATAGCGTGGTTATTGTTGCTGATCTGATGAAGGAACCAAATCCACATTACTCGTAAACTGGTATGAGTTTTGATTAATTAATTATGACCTTCTCTATTGTAGCCTACTTGTACCGTTCTCACATGGCTGGCAATAATGCCACGTATTTTTTTTTAAATTAAACAACTATAAAAGCTTTTTTAAAGATTGTTTGGTTAAAAAAATTTTAACCGCCTTCCAAAAATGAGGTTCTATTTTCCACTGTATGTATTTTTTTTTATAGTTAGCACTTATTAAAGAAGTATGTACCCACGGTTTTATTACAACATCTTGTACTTAATTAGATATTCACCGCAGCTTTCATTTGCATTTATGTAAGGTTAATGCATAGGATATGAAATATGCTAGATCTCAAAAAACCGGTAATAAACAAGGAATAAATGTTTTGTGTCTAATTTACACAGCAATTTATCATTATTTTTTTAGTATTTCATTAAGTATACTTTTTATAAATATTGGAGTCATATCAGTCACTAGTTGACCCACGCAACCTCGTTTGCGTCTCCTATATTGCCAGTAGCATAACAATTTTCCCCCGTTTTTGAAACATTCTTCATTGGTGCTCCGCTCCTACTGGTCTATAACCTATAGCCTTCCTCGATAAATGTACTATCCAACACTAAAATAATTTTTCAAATCGGACCAGCGGTTTCTGAGATTAGCGCGTTGAAACAAACAAACAAACTCTTCAGCTTTATAATATTAGTATAGACTAGCTTACCCGGCGAACTTCGTACCGCCATATTTACATGTCTGTCCCAGCTTCCCACAGGCAGTGTACAGTCGCGGACGAAAAAAACTTTTCCCGCTATCTTTTATTTTTTTCTTTCTAGCAAAAAAAATGAAAGAAATGGGACTATGTGTTATTGAATTACAACTAAGCCCTCCAAAATCATTTTTTAAATATCTTTAATGTACAGAATTGGACCTGATACATTTTTATTTTATGTGGGTATAGATTATCCTAGCGACCTCGGCGATAATGGGACTGTTATTCTAAGTCATCTAGATGAGTGCGATGTGAAGTGCGCTTTTCCAGGAACTTTCAGCCTCGCACAACAAAACTGTGGAATGAACTGTCGCCTGCGGTATTCCCGAACCAATACGACCTTCAAACCTTCAAGAGAAGAACGTACTCCTTCTTAAAAGGCCGGCAACGCACTTGTGACGCCTCTGGTGTTGCGGGTGTTCATGGGCGGCGTTAATCGCTTACCATCAGGCGATACGTCTGCCCGTTTGCCCCCTATATCTTAAAATAAATAAAATAAGTGATATTGTGATTTTAACAGGGTTTTTAATAAAGTCTCTTTTACACGTCAGAAGGTTCATTTCTCAAATACATTGAACCCTAATACGTAACAATATTATAAACATTTTTCATTTCATTTTCACAGGTTTTGACGGCCTTTAGCATCGAACTCGACTATTCATCGTAAACTAGGCAAGCCAACTTATGTGTGATAGTTTTCCTTTTAAATCTATATACTTAATATTATAACGCCGTTAATATTAACTAAGTATTATAATATAACCGTGAATTAAGAAGTACGGATGTTCAACTTTAACAAACATTAATTTAACCAGTATGTTTTTTTATTCAGTAAATCATACAAGCTACAGAGGTGAAGCTTTACGCTAAATCTCTATTACTTCTGCCAATACTTCGAACCGACCAGGTGCAGTTGCAGTTGCAGAGTTGTAAATATTCAGTATTTTTTTGTATATGTAAAAGATAAGCATCAAATTGGTTCTTGAGAATACCTATACTAATATAATAAATAGGTAAAGTTTGTGATGTACTTACTAGAGGGTAATCTCTAGGTCTATTGAACCGATTTTCAAAATTATTTCACCAATAAATAGCCATATTATTTGTGAGTGTTTATTTGGGCTGTGAAAAAAATTACCATGAAATACACACGGACGGAGCCGTGGGCAAAAGCCAGTGTATAGGTACTAATATTATAAGGAGGTAAGCATTGTGAGGTTACAGGGAGCAACATCTGGATCTACTGAACCGTTTTTGAAATTATTTTACAAATAGAGATAAAGGGAAACCCACATTATTTGTGAGCGTGATTGAATCATAGTGTGACTTCCGCCATACACGCGAGTGGCGCCATGGGCAAAAGCTAATAGTACCTATATCCCTATACTTGTACATGCTATGGAAGTGAAATCATAATCCTCCTTTGTAGATTGTCCCGCAGCTGGCTAATAAGCTGATTTAATGTCGTCCGAGACTAAACAGGATGAAAAGCATTACTGGTGGCTAGAATGTTTTGTCATGTAATTTTGTACGAGTCGAAACTGGCGCGGACATTGTGCAGCGTTTACTTACAATTGTCTGTTTGAAAGTAACTTAGTGCAGAAGTATTTAAAAAGTATATTCATTTAAAACTACGCAACGGATTTTAATGCGGTTTTCTTTAATGGATAGAGTGATTCAAGAGGAAGGTTTATATCTATAATACATGCATAATATAGAAGAGTAACACTGATAATTTTAGAGGTTTCTAATGTGATGTCGTAAATAAACACATTTTTGCGCTTACATTGCAAACGCTGGCTAAAACCTACGAGATAGATGAAAATAATTTACTACAGTATTGTACACCTTCAAAAGGTCTACAAAAAAGTCCTCGATGGTATATGTCTATCTCTTAGGAATAACACACAATAACCATTTTTTATTCTTTTCTTATTACGAGAAATTATGGCTTATTTACGAAGTGATTTTAAGCAATACAGCATTAATCCTTATCCAATTAAGTACCTTAAAAACATTGTGCATTTAATATAGATCAATAGATGTAACTTAAATGAATGTATTCGAAGATATTACAGATTTAAAATGCACGAATCGTGTCGTCGGTGGGTGCATCTGAAATCCACCCGTGCGAAGCCGGGGCGGGTCGCTAGTTTAATACAGATCAATATGGCCCTTTACAGTATGTAGTTTAAATGAATATTTTCAAAGTTATTACAAATTTAAAATGCACGAATCGTGTCGTTGGTCGGTGCATCTAAAATAAATAAATAAATATTTCAGACATCTAACACACAACGCCATCTAGTCCCAAGCTTAGCAGAGCTTGTGTTATGGGTACTAGACAACTAATGCATATAATAGGTCTTTACCTATGAAATTGCCGTTTTGTATGCAATAAGTGAAAGTACTTAATTTTTCAAACTTTTTTATTTCTGTTATTCGAAGTAATCACCCATGCAATCGACGCATCTTTGCCAACGCATTGGCAGTTTATTGATACCCTTCTTGTAAATACGTAATCTTGTAATTTTTTTTGTAAATACATACATATTATACACAGAAAACACCCAAACTCCGAAACAAATATATGTAGGTCATACGAACATTTGGTCCGACCCGGGAATTGAACCCGAGACCTCATGATCAGCAGTCGCACACGCCAACCGCGAGACCAACGAGACAATCAAACCCACCCACCACAAAAGTCCACCCGTGCGAAGCCGGGGCGGGTCGCTAGTATCTTATACAATATCAAATAAAATTCTCGTGTCACAATGTTAGTTACCATACTCCTCTGAAACGGCTGGACCGATTTTTATGAAATTTGGTGTACATATATTTTTTCTTTTATTCAAAAAGACAACTCCCGCACTAAGAATAAATCCTGTGTCGCGGGGGACCCCACAAACATACATGAAACGGACACAAAGAACACCCAGACTCAGAACAATAATTTGTGGATCACACAAAGTGTTGTCCTACGCGGGACTCGAACCCACGACACTTGGCGAAGTAGGAAACGGCGTGGTGACCGTTAAACCACTAGGCCAAACGTGCAGTCGAGTAGGTCTGAGAATCGACCAACATCTATTTTTTATACCCCAACTTTTTTTGGCAAAATAACGTTTGCCGGATCAGCTAGTACTGACAATCTACTTCAAATAAATTAAATTCTACTTCTTGTCTTGATTATATCTTGTCTATTAATATGTTCGTCGTAGTAGATATCAAGGTTCTTGTTCTCTGTTGCGTTGCTCTCGGCAAAGAGGTCGTGGCCAACTTGAGATGTCCACGTCTGTGGTAAAGTCCTTGGTAAAGTATACCGCCATCTTTCCCAGCTGACATGGTAAAATTAGGCTTTTTTGAATCTGTTGATAAATTCAGATCCGGTTCTTTTTTACTGTTCAATATTAAATAGGTACCTACATATTATTATCCAAACAGGAAAAAAGGCTAAATACGATGTCGGTCAGCATAAGGTCGTTTTTTTAAATTTTAAATGTCAAGTTTAGATTAGATATCAGCTCAGCAGATCAGATTCAGCTGCCTCGTTGGTCTAGCGGATAGCGTAAGCGATTGCCGATCAAGAGGTCTCGGGTTCAATTCTCGGGTCGGACTGCTGTTGGGTTTTTCTTACAAGAAATTCTTAATAGCAGCCCGGAGTATGGTAGATGGTGGTGTTTCCCGCCCGTGCCTCGGAGAGCACGTTAAGCCGCCGGTCCCGGTTGTCATACTGACAACTAGTTCAACCTTCGAATACAGTTCATCCTCAGGGTTGCGGAGGTACGATGCCAGTCGCTACGTGGAAAAACTGATATTCAGGTAAAACCGGTTGAACTAGTAGTTGACCCCAAATAATCTTGGGAATAATAAAGGCTAGGAAGATGAAGTTTAGATTAGTAGATATCTTAACTTGACATTTAAAATTTGATAAAAGTCATAATTACCTAAACTTTACAATAATTTAAATCTAGCTAAGTTTGAGATAAAGCTTTAAAACTAGGGAGAGCAGAGAGTATTTAAAACTTTAACTAAAACCAGCCTCCATAAAAATTGTATTCGAAACCTTTTTTAAAATGTGTTAATAACTTACAGCATTATTAATAAACGTCATTTAACTCAGGGCAACGATTGTGTTTTGTTTTCAACTTTAAATATGTAGAACCTCTCACGGAACCTCTGCTTAAAGTTTAACAACATTAATTTATAAATAAGGCTTTAAAATGAAAATTCATCATTTTAGCACTTCTAATTTTTACTTCATAGTTGGTTAGTTGACTGCTGTACTTGACGTCTCGGGTTGAATCCCCGGGTCGGATCAAAACTTTGTATGGCCTGCAAATATTTGTTTCGGAGTTAGGGTGTTTTCTATGTATAATATGTATGTATTTACAAAAAAGTATATATGTATTTGTATCAGTTGTCTAGTCCTACCCATTACACAAGCTCTGCTTAGCTTGGGACTAGTGGAGTTGTGTGTTAGATGTCGGAAATATTTTCTTTTACGCGTTTACTGGATTACTTAGAAAGATTTATGTAATAAATGCGAGACCGGAGGCCCAGTGATGCAGAAGCATCACAATAGGTCGCCATAGTGGGGGTCACCATGCTGCATTGTTGCATTGTCTGCATTCGCAATGAGTATGGTCAGTGCCGTCTTTACCATAAGGGCACACGGGGCCAGTGCCCAGGGCCCCCATCATCAGGGGGGCCCCGAGGAACCGACACTTTTGTCACAGACATATGTTCTCGTTATAATTTGCGTACACGTTACACTTTTTTCACAAAAAATATAGTACACTAACTGTTGCCCGTGGCTTTCCTGGCGTGGAAGTTAATTATATGTCTTTAATTAAAAACTGTAAGTATGTATGAATAATTTATTCATGTTTTTAAACGTTTTATTTACTAACTAGCCTCCGACCCGCCTCAGCTTCGCACGTGTAGATTTTAGATGCACCCGCTGATGATACGGTTCGTGCAGTTAAAATCTGTAATATCTTCGAATATATTTATTTAAATTACATACTGTAATAACCATATTGATTTAAATTAAATGCACAATGTATTTAAGGTACTTAATTGAATAAGGATACATGCTGTATTGCTTAAAATCACTCCGTAAATAGCCATTTTTCTCGTAAAAAGAAAAGAATAAAAATAGTTATTGTGGGTTTATCCCTGAGAGATAGACATATACCATAGCGGACTTTATTGTAGCACTCTATAAGTTGTCCAATACTGTAGTACATTATTTTCATCTATCTCGCAGGTTTCAGCCAGCGTTTGCAATGTAAGCGCTAAAAATGTGTTTATTTACGACATCGCATTGGAAATCTTTAAATTATCAGTGTTTACTCAACAGCCCATTAATAAGGATTTGTATACAAATTTTCGAAGGACAATGGGGCCATAATTTTTTTTTTTTTTTTTATTGTATCTGCAATCAGTGCATTCACTTTTAGCAGATCTGCTGCATGATTCTCTCGTTCAGAGTGTGTCCTCCAGCGAGAACATCTACTCATAATTAATTCACCATCCTATAGGATATCTCTTCTTTTCAGGCGTTTAACATAGCTGGTTATTGTGAGCTGTCGTGCAAGGGTATTGGGTGGGCTTTTAGCCGTTTCCTGTATGTAGTCTTGATATTAGTAATTTCATCTCTCACTGTGGGTATTTCCAGGTGTTCGTGGATCTCAGCATTAGTCACATACCACGGGACATTACTGATTGTTTGGAGTATTACGTTCTGCATTCTTTGTATTCGTATGATTGAGGAGTTACTGGCACTACCCCACAGCTGAAGGCCGTACATCCATAATATAGGTTTCAGGATCGACTTGTACACTAGTAATTTGTTGTCGATTGACAGTTTGCTGTTTCGGCCTAACAGCCACAGGAAGCTTTTGTATTTCATGTTTAGCTCTTCTCGTTTCTTCTTGATGTGATCATTCCATGTCATACGCCTATCAAGATGGAGACCAAGGTATCTGACAGAGTTCTTGTGTGGAAGGGTGGCGTTTTCTAGTTTCACTGAGGGGCAATTGCCTGTACGCAAGGCAAAAGTAACCTGCACTGATTTTGAGGTACTTGCTTTAATCCTCCAATTTCCTAGCCATTTAGATGTCTCGTCTAGGCCTTTCTGCAGGATTTTAGAGGCTATTAGTGGGTCCTTGTGACTCGCCAGGATTGCGGTATCATCGGCGAATGTAACTGTAGTTATGGTATTCGAGCAAGGGAGGTCGGCCGTAAAGATAGTATAGAGTACAGGGCCCAACACTGATCCCTGAGGAACACCAGCTTTTATATCAAAAAATTTTGAAGTGGTTTCGCCTTCTTTGACCTGGTACAGTCTTCCTGAGAGGTAAGAACTGAATATTAAAAAATAGCTGTGTGAAAGGCAACTTTTAATTTTACATAGTAGGCCTTTGTGCCAGACTCTATCGAAAGCCTGTTGTATATCCAAGAAGACTGCAGAACAGTATTCTTTTTCTTCCATTGTCTTTCTTATCTTGTCACAAACTCTATGAACCTGTTCCACAGTGGAGTGTTGCTGTCTAAAGCCAAATTGATGGCCGGGTATGATGTGATTTTCTATCAGAATAGGAAGAATTCGCCGGAAAAAGAGCTTTTCGAATATTTTCGATAATACCGGGAGCAAACTTATAGGTCTATATGATGTGATTTCACTTGGTGGTTTTCCATTTTTATGAATCATAGTAATTTGGGATACTTTCCATATTGCAGGAAAATGTTGGACTCTTAATATCCCATTGCATAATGTAGTGATGTAAGTTATAGCTTTTCGAGGCAGTTGGCTAACAATTTCTTTGGTTATCAGGTCAAAGCCCGGCGCTTTTTTATTCTTTAGCTCATTGATGACTCTCCACACTTCCCGAACTGACACAGGCCTTGGTGGTAAATCCATTTGGAAGACTTGGTTTAGAGTTGAATCCACTTGGTCATCAAATTCTGCATCCATCGAATCATTTGGGCGGAACACTTTTGATAGATGTTCAGCAAATAGATTTGCTTTCTTCTGTGGTTTTCTCACCCATCCTTCAGCGCACTTTAAGGGTGGTTTAGCGGCTTGCGGTCTGTTCAAACCCTTGATTATTTTCCAGAGTGAATAGTTTGTAGACTCTGTAGCGGTTACTTTTTCTAGCCTGTCTTGGAATGAGTTATTATGCCAGTTTCGCAGTAGTGACCTGAGATCTTGTACAGCTCTGTTTAAATTAGTTTTATCTTCAGTATTCCTACTTAAGTGCCAGACTCTTCGAAGTCTTCTCTTTTCCAGAACAGCTTTTTTTATTTCTAGAGGATAGTTGTTTACTTCAATACTGTTGCGAGTCTGGATATCAGGAGTACTTATCCAGCATGATTCCTGTATAAGCGTCGTTATATATTGAGTTGCTTCATCTATATCTTCAGGCGTCTTAAGGGCCATTTTCATGTTTATTGATTCCTCGATGTGCTCACGAAATATGTTCCAGTCTGTAAGTTTATTACATAGCCCTATTGATCTTGACACCTCTATAAGGTTGGTACTAACTTTCAAGAGCACCGGAATGTGGTTTGACGAACTGTTATAACAGGACTCAGGTTTCATACACAAATTCGTTAGCCCTTTGGCGATGAAGAAGTCTATTAGATCTGGCACCTTCTTGGTATCAGTTGGCCAATGAGTAGGTTCTCCTGTGGATATGGTGCATAACTTGTTTCTATCTACGCTCAATTTCAGTTGTTTACCTCTGGTATTAGTTAATCTCGAGCCCCAAGACGTATGTTTGGCATTCCAATCTCCGCCTACAATATAGCGATGCCCCAGAGTGTCAAAGAAATCGGTGTACAATGACTCAGTCATGGTGTGCTTAGGTGGGCAGTACACGGCTGATACGTTAGCGTCTCCTGTTTTATCATGGACAGTAATCGTGGTACCTTGGATGTGCTCAGTTTCATAGTTAGACATTTGATGATGCTTAATGAATTTTTTATAATGATGGCTGATCCCGCATGACTTGTACCGTCTGGGTGGTTTGTAATATAGCAGTGGTAGTCTGGAAACCTTACTATGGAATTAGGTTTACAGTGGGCCTCAGAGACAAGAAGAATGTCTAGTCTATGTTGAGACATCAAACGTTTAACTTCATGGTTATTAGCGGCAAGACCATTGATGATCCAGGCTGCAATACGTAGTGAGGTCATTTGGTCAGTTTATCGACTAGTTTGGCTATGAGACTCATAAGAGTGCTCATTTGTTGTAGTATGATATCAAATTTTTCAGTCTGTTTTATAATAATTTGTTCTAAGTTTATTTGACTTGAGATGTGAGTATTTTCATAAGTGTTCTGGCGGGTGGTGTTTATTTGTGCTTGTTTTGCGATTTCTGCGTAGGACAATCTCTGTTCTGGATTCTTTGGCTCTGCATTAGTATTCAATTCAGTCAACATAGATGTTTTGGGTGTTTTTTTGTTAACTATCGGAGGGATATTATTTTTTTGTTTTCTAGCTTGGATTTCCTTGTAGACTTCGCATCCCCTGTAATTAGCCGGATGCGGTCCGTTACACAAGGCACACACTGCTGGAGTGGTCCGATCACGCTTTTGACACTCGGATGTCTTGTGTGATTGCCCACATTTTACACACCTGTATGGTCTCATACAATAATTCTTGGTATGACCGTACTGTTGACATCTCTGGCACTGAACTATTGTTTTCCTTCTTCTTGGTTTTTCTATCGTGACACTTTGGTGGTATATATTCTAGGTCTTTGATATCTTTATTGTGGGTACCACTAATGAGATTAACAAAGAAGGTAGATGTCGGATGTTTGTTTGGTCCATACCTTGCATTTATTATCTCTCCAGTTACTATGTTTCCTGTTGCTTCTATGTCTTCTTTGATAATGTTGACTGGTGTAGATGGATGTAGATTTTTTAGTACAATTCGAAAGCATCTATTATCTTTCCTGTTAAAAGTGTGCCCTATCAGGCCTTTTTCTCTAACCAAAGAGATAAGTTTTTTATAGACTTCTATATCTGCAGTACTTATCCTAAGTTGTGTTTTGTTGACAATTTTATATGTAAATTGGTCTTGGTTGGATGTTGTTTCTAAAAGATTTGTTAGTTCTTTTAGGTCTTCAATCCCATATAGTACAATTGGTGGTGGTTTGATTTGTTTCGTCGGTTTATCTGTTTCATCGGTTATATCAGTAGGTAATCCATCATAGCGATTTGATGTTTTGGTAGTATCTACAGGGGGGCTGGCAGATAGCTTTCTTTTTTTATTTCTATTATAGGGCACTTTCTGCCACGGAGGAGGACGCGGAGAGTCTGCAGGTGTTAAGGGCCCGTCTTTGCTTTTCGCAACTTCAGTAGATGGTTGTGTTGGACAACTTTCAATAGACGCTGATCTAGGTCTTTGGTGGAATAAGGCATGGAATGCTTGTTGTACAAGAACTTTTTGGCCAGCAGTACTTTCTAGCACGGGAGCTTGGTTTTCCCTTCCAGTGGATTGTTCTTCCGAGGAAGTTAAAGATTCGTTTGATATTTCTTTTAGTTTACTCATTTTATTCCCACGAGAGGGGTCGATTTACAAGGTCGCAGGTGAGGTTACGCCCATTCCCACCTGAAGGCTATACTCACGATGTTTGCCATGTCCAACGTGGTTGGCGATAGTGACTGGGATACCCCCCAGCCATTCATCCCTTCGGCTACGGTCCACACCTTAGGATTGGGGTTATTTTTTATGGAGGTTTTCTTCCTCTTAGCCTAGGCGATTAAGCCAAGACCACCGTTCTCACGATACCTGACCGCAAGTATACGATTTGTAGAAGTCATTTCCTACCTCTACAGAAGCTAGCGACTAAGCTTGCTTAGTAGGTTAGTTGACCGCCGCCCGTAGGCGTTTGTTGTTCTTTAGCACCACCCAGGGGACACGTGTAGGGTTGTGGTTAGGTAGCGCCTACGGACGCGAACAACTTCGCCCCCCTTGATAAATTTCTTAAGAATTGACCGTATACATGTTATTGTAGCGTTGGTAGGTGAAGGGCAGTCCAAAGACCTGGTGAAGATCACGGGACGTAGGGAGATGTCGGCCGCATTGAAAAATTGCGGATGGTGTAATGAACAGCGCCTGACTGTCGTAACAGCTTCTCTTAGGGGGTAAGCTTTGTCACTCTTAGAAGCACTACCTGATTCAGGTAGCGGAATTGTTAGAAGCGCTCGAGTCGAGAACGCCATCTGAAACACGTTTTCTGCTCCGATCCGATATGCGATAGAATCCAATGCCCAGAAGAAGGCCTGCAGCAATGTACGTTGGAAAATGAGAACCTCGTACGGAAAGCGTAGATGATAAAAGCAAACAACATGCAGATTTTCATAAACAGCATTAACGACTTGGAAGTAAGAGCTGCAGCCTGCGGTTGTCGCCTAGTCATCACGCTTCAATAAGTGAAGCACTGGCACACAATGTACTCCGACTCGAAACTCAAAATCTTGCTTAGAACTCAAAGCTTGACTTTTGGAACCCTGTGAAGATGAAACAATGTAGTTAGCACGGGGAGATGACATTGACCTAAAGAAACTTATCACATGGTAAGCATCTAAGGTACCGGACGTTCTCCGTGAAATTCACGATGGAGCTTCAGGAGGCCATCCTAGTGTCAAGTGCACTGGTTTGGCTGAATGCTCGACACATATGCATAGAAAAGCCCCAAAACTACAGACCAAGTGGGAGAATCCGTATAAAGTTAACCGAGTTAACGACAACGACATGACCCCACAGGATTCAGCGACAATCGAGTAGTTCAAAGTAGTGCATATACACCACCAGGCTGAATATAGAAGTGGCTAAATATAGCAGCAATAGTAATGCAATGTTAGTCGAGAAGATTCTTAAACTTAAGGGAATATAGACTGATTGTCGCGCGGTTGGCTAGTTTATATTCGACAGCGTTTTTTCGGAACCGGGCGTTTCGAGAGGCTGTTGAAATTTCCCAAATAATCATAAATTGTCACGGAAGCTGAAAAAGCTCGCAAGGCCGCCGCTTCGACCTCTGATCGGAGCAATAACTGGTCATGCACTACTTAACAAACATCTTTTCACTCTAGGTGTAATAGACATTCCTCTATGCAGAGCATGCAAGGAGGAGGATGAAACAGCCGCCCATGTCATCTTGTCACTTCACAAAGTCGTCGGCAACGCAAAGGGTCTGCTAGGCTTCCTGGAGGAACTGAGTTGGCACAAATAGTGCCGATCCATTACGCAAAATAGGCGCAACAAATTCGTCGAGTTGCGGAAACCCAGCCCGCGAATTCAAGATCAAGAAGTCTCTTTTACGCGTCAAAAGGCTTAATTCTCAAATTCGTCTAATCCGAACATCTGATAAAAAATAGAAGGTTTTGCTTAACACAAAACCTGAAAGAAACCATTATGGTAATTGTAACCAAAAAACTAACAGCATACACGATTACTCTTATTAAATGTTCATAGTAGAAAAATGTTAGCATAATACACTTTATTTACTTTCCAAAAGGGCCCCTAATTCTTAACTGCCCAGGGGCCCCCGCTTAGGTTAAGACGGCCCTGTATGGTGACCACTACTCTGGGATTCTGCTCATGCCCTCCATCAGGCAGTGTAGAGTCTTATCTATACAAATAAATAAAACTGGAGTGTCTGTTTGTATAAATATTAAAATAACCGCTTTTTACTAAATGCATATGTATGTATACACGGTACCTACATATACCAAACTAACATTTATTACAATTTTTCCCTCGCCCTTGAACCATCCTTTGGTCTCACTTAACAGGAAATGTGACTCTTCTTTTAGGTTGCTCAGCATCATGTATTTAAGTGTCAAATACGGGGCACTCCTATAATAAGTGTAGTGACATTTTGCCCGATACTTGAAGCGATGCAAGTATCTATCTATATACACACATCAAAAGTGTCTAGGGATCAAGCATTTTTATGCGGATTTCTTGAGATTGAGATGTGGCTTTGGCCCTGGCCTGCTCAGTCGCCAGACTTGAACCCGATTGAGCATGCATGGGATATGCTACAGAGAAGAGCTCTGCCGAATATGGAGGGTATCCAGTCGCAAGAAGACCTTTTTTTGTTGTTGCAACGAACATGGGCGGCCATTCCACAGCGTGATTTGGATGAACTCATTTTGAGTATGCCAAACCGATTCTTGTGTTGTTAGTGTTCGCGGTAGAAACACGGATTATTAATTGCTTAAGTTACCTAATAAAATTTTAAAGAAAACTGTTATTTCAGTCTTTTTTTCGAACTTTAATGTTAGTGATTCAAATATCAAAAATCCCTTTATTAGGAAAATGGCAAATTTCTTTATTAATGCAAAGGTGACTTGGTTTATCGTTACTGTGACAAACGAAAACACTTTATTTGATGAATCCTTAAAGAAAATTTTAATTAATATCAATCAGGAGAAAATTTATTGCAAAAATATATGTTGATCCCTAGACACATATGTTGATCCCTAGACACTTTTGATGTGTGTATATAAAAGAGCAAGGTGACTGACTGACTGACATACCCAGAGATCAACGCACAGCCCAAACCGCTGAACCTAGAATCCTGAAATTTTGCATTTAGATTCTTTATATAACGTAAGGGAGCACTAAGAAAGGAATTTTTGAAATTCCAGCCATAAGGGGGTAAATCAGGGGATGAAAGTCTGTGTGAGCGAAGCCGCGTGTAAAAGCTAGTTATTACATAATGCAGAAACACCTTACGTTTGGATTTTTTCAGTAGTAAGAGTAAGCCAGAGTAAGCATCCTTAGCACTTGAAAATAACACTGATTGCGGAGGCCATCTGTCCCGGCTGTTACTAGCTGTTGCCCGCGGCTCCGCCCGCGTGCATGTCGGTTATCGCGGCAAATAGTAGCCTATGTGTTATTCTGATGTATAAGCTATATTACTGTAAAGTTTCATCCAAATCCGTTCAGTAGTTTTTGCGTGAAAGAGTAACAAACATCCATCCATACTTACATACTTTCGCCTTTATAATATTAGTGTGATTGGTCCTGGCATGACCACGATCATATTTTCTGCATCTGGGTATAGCTTAACAATCTTAAGAGTGCCTAATACGCAAACACACCAGGCGCGATTGTGTTAAACCCACTCACGTGTAAGCACACACACACACATACACACAAATCACACTTACACCTTTACCTTTACTTATACCTTTGTCTCATTAATAAACTCTAAACTTAGACTAAATTATTTGCTTGTTATCAGTAATTTTGTATAGTATAGTTGTTTCTCCTTTTTTTTTTAAATTGTTTTTATGGCAATACAGTTGCTATTTTTTCTGTAAGTGTACTCGTAATTACGAGAGGGAATCATCATCTTGGCTTCCATATTACAAGTTTTTACTTGGTTTGGACTTTTGGAGGCCAAGAGACACGAATATGTAATTTTTCGGATATCTGCCTCAGCTTCCTACAGGCAGTGCGGAAAAAAAAAATACTTTTCCCGTTACCTTTTAATTTTTCTTGTAAACAAACCGTGTCCTAACAATAACGAACACTTATAAAAAAGAATTATTTATGTAATTTGGTGCAGCCGATCGGAAGTTATGCGCGTACATACATTTCGGCGATTAATTTTTGGGTTCTGTGCCAAAGGCAAAAGCGGCCAAGTGCGAGTCGGACTCGCCCATGAAGGGTTCCGAAGCAGCAAGTAACATAATATAAAAGTTCTTATAGTTCGTTGTAACTTTGATCGATGTTTTAATAATAGTGTATTTTTTTGCGGTTTCCCATTTATGACGTATTAAAAAAAACGACTTACTAGATCTCGTTCAAACTAATTTTCGGTGGAAGTTTGCATGGTAATATACATCATATATTTTTTTTAGTTTTATCATTCTCTTATTTTAGAAGTTACAGTGGGGGGGACACACATTTTACCACTTTGAAAGTGTCTCTCGCGCAAACTATTCAGTTTAGAAAAAAATGATATTAGAAACCTCAATATCATTTTTGAAGACCTATCCATAGATATCCCACACGTATGGGTTTGATGAAAACAAAATTTTTTAGTTTCAGTTCTGTGTATGGGGGACCCCCAAAATTTATTGTTTTTTTTGTGGGAAAATCTTAATGCGGTTCACAGAATACATCTATGTACTTACCAAGTTTCAACAGTATAGTTTTATAGTTTCGGAATAAAGTGGCTGTGACATACGGACGGACAGACAGACATGGCGAATCTATAAGGGTTCCGTTTTTTGCCTTTGGCACGGAACCCTTATAGATTCGTCATGTCTGTCTGTCTGTCTATCCGTATGTCACAGCCACTTTTTTACGAAACCATAAGAACTGTTGAAACTTTGTAAGTAGATGTATTATGTGAACCGCATTAAGATTTTCACACAAAAAAAAATACATTTTGGGGTTTCCTACTCCCCATGTGAACTGAAATTCAAAAATTTTTTTTGTCATCAAAGCCATACGTGTGGGGTGTGGATCTATGGATAGGTCAATAAAATGATATTGAGGTTTCTAATATCATTTTTTTCTAAACTGAATAGTTTGCGCGAGAGACACTTCCAAAGTGGTAAAATGTGTGTCCCCTCCCCTCACCCTGTAACTACTAAAATACACTTGGCCGCTTTTAATATATAAAGATTTAGGTATATTACTAACTCGTTGGTCTAGTGGTTGACGTATGCGACTGCCGGTCTCGGGTTCGAATCCGGTCGAGCCAAAAGTATTATTGAGTTTTTCTGATTTTAGAAATACTTATTAAGAGCTCGGAGTTTGGAAGTTGGGGTCTGAACCCTTGTGCCTCGGAGAGCACGTAAAGCTGTCGGTCCTGCGCCTGATCTCTCTCCGATCGTCGACCGTCCCATCGGATTTTGAGAGTGAGAGTGAGGGAACAGAGAGTGCACCTGTGTTTACGCACACACATGTGCACTATAATATCTCCTGCGTAGTTGGCTGGTCTCCGTTGAGACTGACCGCCGTGGCCGTTATAGGCTAGGAGAACATTATTTAGATATATATATATATACTCGTATATAAGTAGGTATGTTTATCTAGTAGTAGTCTAGAGTATCTAGTTTGAGATCAGACCGGCCGGCGGCCATTTGTGAGATGTGTGATGAATATTATCAATAATACAAACGTGTTACAAATTGTTCAGATACTTGTCTAACGGTGACTACCATATTTATATAATAGTGGGATAGGAATTTGTATAAAATTATATAATTATAATTATTACTTTTCCCTCACATATCGTCTAGTCACTTGACTATATCTAAACAACGTCTATGAATTCAAAGAATGAGAAACTGATACACGGCGTTAGTGTTATCTACGCGCCCATCTGCGTAAAGCTGGGTATCCATTATGTTCGCGAACTATTTGCGCTCCGCGCTTCCGCAACCGCTCTGATGGAGACGGCACGCGCATCTCCATAGAAACACGCGTGCTCCACAGTCCGTTTGCGAACATTGAGCAAACATGTCGTCACCATTAGTGGCTAGTGCAGCATATATTTTATTTCATTATCTTCTCGAAGACTATATAGAAGCCCTCCTCGCTTTTGGGAATCTGACATTTACAAGATTTCCACCCAGGCGTCTTCTTTTAAATTTTTATTTTTAAAATTCTCATCCTGGGGATCCCACAGCACAGTATAGTTTCAATACAACCCGATTAACGATAAACATTTTTCTTCCGACCATTCCATTTTAACGGAGCGTGGAGCGTGATACACGACACGTACGCACTATAGGTGATATGTTGCTCGCGTCCATGAACACACTGAGCTCCCCTTTGTGTTCGCCCAAAAACCGCCACCAATTGGAGCACGGACCGCGGAGCGCGCAGCGTTGCACGCTCCGGGAGCGTGAACGTATCCACTATGGGAGCAGTTACAGGAGCGCAGAGCGCAAATAGTTAGCAAACATAATGGATACCCAGCTTAAAACAGCCATTTTTTATTTGTATAAATCTATCTAGATCTAGGTACGCACGTACGTATTGTGAAATATTCCAGTTATTACCCGATTACGGCGGGTAATTAGCAGTCTATTTGTTTGTTTGTTTTACTGTATGTAGCTCCTAAACTACTGAATCGATGTTAATGAATAAGGTGCCAGTGGAATCGTAATAATGGCCCGGATATGGCTATAATAATATCAAAAGTTTTTACGTAGTTAGATTATGGTTTTTTTAAATATTTTTTGTTAAGAGTACGAGTACCTGTCATTAGAAACAGTAGGTACAATGTAGATTTTTACTTACATATATTTTGGTATTTCTTCAGATTTTTAATAATTCAATATTCAATAAAATATATAATTAATTATATTCATTTAAACTAGTAGAGCCCCACGGTGTTAGCCGCGGTACAACAATTACCGCGGGCAAAGCGCGGCGAAGCTAGTCTAAAAAAGTAGCCTAAGTTACTCCTTGTATCATCCGTCATCTGCCCGTGAAAGTCTCGTCTAAATCCATCCAGCCGTTCCAGAGATTAGCCGGAACAAACAGAATGACATAAAAAATACTTTTTTGATATAAGTAGGTATCATATATACTTTCATATATATGCATTTGCCAAAAGCTTTTGGTTTGACATTACAAACCGACACTTCATTTTTTTTATTTGTATAGATGAAAATAATTGGCCTTCGTTTATGTAGTATAATTACTGCTGCACGCGGTTTCCCCCGTGTGTTTGTATGTCAGTTATCGCAGTAAAGACTTGGCTACTCTATATATCACCTTTAGTCAAAGTATCTCCATGCCAAACTTCGTAGCAATCCGTGCCGCGATTTGGCCGTGAAATCCTAACAGACAGACAGTTACTGTCGAATTTATATTATGAGGCAGTTAGTTACATTAGGCGAAACTAAACTCCCTAGTCAATGTCATGTCCTACACAAAGTCGTACTTGCACTTGAAAACTGTTTTTGCTTGCTTGTTTTGCCACCTGCGGCCAACTATAGAGGGAAAGGTGATCGGACAGATATACGTGCAACCGGTGCAACACAGACAATGATGCGTAATAATTGCGAGCCTTCGAGTTGTGAGTTTTGCGTTCCACACGTTAATTTTTAGTCGTTTTGGAGTAAAACTATCGAGTAATACCGTATGTGAGTACGGAACATTAAAAAGAACGAGGTTTTGCTCGTCACTTTGCTCACATTAAAGTGAATTTTGACAATCAATGTTTAGGAAATTAAATGTAGCTAAATCACAACCATGAGAAGGAAAACTAGAAACATATCCTATCCCGTCTGGCCAGCGTGTTATAGTAGCCTAAAACTTTTCTAAGGAGAGGTCCAGCAGTGGACTGGTAAAGGCTGTTAAAATCTAGGCTATGATCTATCTTTGTGCCAAATTCCACACACATTTTTCCAGTTGTCCCATTGAAAACTGACGCCTTGATCCTAACATTCACGTTTATAAAATTACCAGCTGAGCGCAACATCATCTGCATTTGTAAAAGGTTTTTTTCCTCATTTCTGCGCAAACCCTTGCTTCACATTCGTTTTCTACCTGGGTGAAACATAGGGACTATATTGGGTTCCGTGCTCCAACTGAGATTAGTACAGTAAGAAATGAAATAAAATACATTATATAAATTATTAGTACGATTTATTTTAAGGCATTTTTGCCAAATAATGGCTTAATAAACTTTCATTATTCATTAATTAAAATTCTGTGGGACTGCTGATCATGAGGTCTCGGGTTCGATTCCCGGGTCGGACCAAATGTTTGTATAATCTATTCTATTCTCTATTTGTTTCGGAGTTTGGGTGTTTTCTATGTATAATATAAAAAAGGTATATATGTATTTGTATCAGTTGTCCAGTACCCATAACACAAGCTCTGCCTAGCTTGGGACTAGATGGCGTTGTGTGTTAGATATCCGAAATATTATTTATTTATTGAAATTAAAAATAAAAGTGTCTCTTTTTCAGTGATCTTTGACGTTTAGTTAGTTACGAATCCAAGGAATTAATATTCATCTGCTATTTATCAAAAACCATACTTCTAACCAACCTCAAAAACCACCTTACCTGTGTGGTTATTTTTAACCGTTTATTTTATTTGAAATTCCAGCTCTCTGTACCGGTATTTATACGGTCTGGCTCGTTAAAAAATAATAATAATAAATTAATACTTTTTAGGGTTCCGTGCCAAAGGCAAAAAACGGAACCCTTATAGATTCATGTCTGTCTGTCTGTCCGTCCGTATGTCACAGCCACTTTTTTCCGAAACTATTAGACCTATAATGTTGAAACTTGGTAAGTAGATGTATTCTGTGAACCGCTTTAAGATTTTTACACAAAAATAAAAAAAAAACAAATTTTGGGGGTCCCCATACTTAGAACTGAAACTCAAAAAAAAATTTTTCATCACCCATACGTGTGGGGTATCTATGGATAGGTCTTCGAAAATGATATTGAGGTTTCTAACATCATTTTTTTCTAAACTGCATAGCTTGCGCGAGAGACACTTCCAAAGTGGTGAAATGTTCAAAAGTGTCCCCCCCCCTTTAACTTCTAAAATAAGAGAATGATAAATCTAAAAAAAATATGATGTACATTACCATGTAAACTTCCAACGAAAATTGGTTTGAACGAAATCTAGTAAGTAGTTTTTTTTTTAATACGTCATAAATCGTAAACTGCAATTTACCTTCCATTCAATCAACACAAATATAAAAATAAAACAAAAATTATATTATGTTAGTTGCTGCTGCGGAACCCTCAATGGGCGAGTCCGACTCGCACTTGGCCACTTTTTTTTATATAAATTCAGCCTTGTTTGTTTAGATATTTTGAATTATGTACGAAAAATAATTAGCACACATTATATTTAATTTCGCATTGGAACCCTCTGTGCGATTGGAACTGGAAAGTAGCGATGCAAGCCTTAAAATAGTGTACGGTAGAAACAATACACCCAGCAATATACAGTGGGTTAGCAGGTAGGACAGGAAGGTTTAGTGACGCGCACCACATCCGAAGGTCACAGTACATCCTGAACTGAACACTAGCTCCCTTATCAAGGAGCTAAAATAAAGAAGCAATATAAACTTGAAACATATTTGTATTTTAAAACATATATAGTCGACATTTCATTTATAATGGCCAATTTAATTTATGTAGAAAGAATTTAGAAATACTTGTCTATAGCTAGAGCTTAGTTTGTACAGCCATTTCGATGGACTACTATTTAAATAGATACAAATGTGTTTTCATAAGTGCGACTGTGTTAACATTATAGACAAAATAATAATATTTCGGATATCTGACACACGACACTATCAAGTCTAAAACTAAGCATAGCTTGTACCATAGGTACCAGACAACTGATATATCTTATATATAAAATTCTCGTGTCACAATATTAGTAACCATACTCCTCTGAAACAGCTGGACCAATTTTTATGAAATTTGGTGTACATATCGGGTAGGTCTGAGAATCGACCAACATCTATTCTTATACCCCAATTTTTTTATGGCAAAACAACGTTTGCCCGATCAGCTAGTATTTTTTTTTATGGAATAGGCGGGCAAACGAGCACACGTATCGCCTAATGGTAAGCGATTACCGCCGCCCACGGACACCTGCAACACCAGAAGCGCCACAAGTGCGTTGCCGGCCTTTTGGGGATGGAGGGGGAGGTAGGGGTAGGGGATCGGGGTATGGGCCTCCGGTATCCTAGCTCACTCGGTGAAACACAGCGCATGCACTATTTCACACCAGTTTTCTGTGAGGCCGTGTTATTACTCCGGTCGAGCCGGCCCATTCATGCCGATGCGTGGCTCTCCGTATTATATAATTATATTTTGTAAATACATGCATATTTTACATTGAAAACAACCAAACTACGAAACAAATTTTGCAGGTCATACAAATATTTGATCCGACCCGGGGATCAAACCCGAGACCTCAAGCACAGCAGTCTACCTCACATCAAAATAAAGTTCTATTTAAAATAATATACCAAATTCAAGCCAAACGCTAGTCTTTTAAAAGAAAAAACAATAACACATTCACACATAGAAACATTAAAACTAAGAATGATACTGGTCAAGTTGATCAGGTGCATATTTGTTATCGCTGTGGCTGAGATAGTTGATGTGTAAAATCACTGGGGTTTTTTTATTTGCCTACTGTCATCAACACGTATTAAATATATATAATGCAAACACATATGAAATATCAGTTTCTTGTATCTATATATTCAAAACTAGCTTTCGCGTGCAGGTCCGCCCGCGTATATGTCGGTTATCGTGTTACAAAGTAGCCTATGTCCTTCCTCCATAATCAAAGTAGGTATCTAGATGCCAAATTTTATTGAAATCGATGCTGCAAAAATAAACACATTATACCCGCCACATTGACATCAATATGGCGGGTGTATCTATCAACCTTTTGAATTCGGCGCGGCCGAATGTTCAGCCGTTTTTTGGCCGAAACCGAAACCACGGCCGAAACTATTTTTTTTGGCCGAAACCGAATCTTCGGTCAGCGAACTTCATGGCTCACTCGTAATTCATAAATAATGGTTAAATATTGGAATATTGATAGGTACACCCGCCATATTGATGTCAATGTGGTGGGTATAATGTGTTTTATGTACTATGAGCACTTCCAAATTTCCGAACCGCCGAAACTGGCCGAAACCGAATCTTCGGTCGGTCACTACAAGTAACTGTTACCTGACAAACATAGTGCGCGACTACCGTTAGGATCGTGTGGTGGATTGAGTTGGACAGTTTCAATGAATACAACTAAGGTATCTTACTCACTATATTCTTCTTATATTCAAGACACTGATCGTAATTACATACATTATCATACATAACTGAAACAGAAAAACACCACAAAGCAAGACTGTATAATACTTTAATCTTATAAGGAATTAGCACTTTATGAAGTACAATATTTTTATGATCTGTACTGTAATATAAAATAAACTTTTTAAATATACTTAAGAGTTAGTCCAAAAACTCTGATCCGTCAGACAAATCCTGAAACAAAAGATATTTTTTAATGAATATATAAGTACTACAGTTTACAGAATAAAATATATATACAGGATAATGAACTCTAACTATCTGCTAATAGAGTCATATTAGGTTAGATTACTGTCATGTGAATACCATTTTGTTAAACTATGATAAATGTGGAAATTTTGCATGAAATACTATGTCATACCTAGCTATTGTTTAATCATCATCAAAAACCCATAACGTCCCACTGCTGGGTGCGAGTCACCTCTCAAAAAATAGGAAAGGACAATATAGGAGTCATCGCTAGGTAAATATTTTCCAATGTCTGGCATTGGACATTGGACTATGTATGGGTGATTGGAATACTATACTATTGCATAATATGTTGTTGATGAATATGATTAATAACTAGAGAGGATGCGGACCATACGATTTTAGGTTCCCTCTGTATCGATGCTGCGCCTAACCAGAGCGAGAGAGGAGGTAAGTTATGGAGTGCAAGGTAAGCGAGTCTCGAGTAGAAAATAGGACTCGGATAGAAATTGCAGTAGATCGCAAATAAATAGTTCATTAGACATGAATGTAATTGAGTTTTTTTTTTATGTATGGCCCGCCAAAATGACTCTACTCTGCCTGATGGAAAGCATAAGCAGAATCAAAGAGTGGTGGCCACCATACTCATTGCGAATGCAGACAATGCAGCATGGCGACCCACACCATGGCGGCCTAGTGATGCTTCTGCATCTTTCAGTCTAGTCAACAAGTATGGAACTTGTTGACTAGACTATTTGGGCCTCCGGTCTCGCACTCACCAACGAAACACGACAGCACTGCGGCTGTCATTTTACGTTGATTTTCTGTGCGAGGGTAGTACTGCCCCGGTCGAGCCGGCCCTACCGTGATGAAATCAGCGTGGGTAAGCAACAAAATGGAGTATCTTCAGCGTGTTATAAATTGTAGATAAGCATAGGAGGTATTTATTATTCGGCTCCATGATAGACGAACACAAATGATGAGAAATCGGAAGGAAGGGTAGATAAGGAATACAAATTTGCTTTATATTATGAATTATCATCACATCAACAGCGTTTTAACAGTTCACTGAAGGACATAGGCCTCTCCTTAGCACCAGAACCTCATTTGGTTCTAACCTACAATGCCTTGTAATGACACTTCATATTCTTAATCCATTACCACATAGAGACAAAAAGAAAAATTTAATTACGTTTTTATAGAAGAAACTAGCCGACCCGTGCCCACGTCGTTGGACGTTGACCGCCCGTTTTTCTTCGACTTCATTTACAAATATTGTTATTTTTTACTGAATTTTTTGTTCAATTATAATAAAAATAAATAATAATATGGTCTATGCACAAAACAAAAAGATATAAGTAGAAATGACTAGTAGGCGTGGCGCGCTTGCCACTGATAAGCGTTGCAACGCATACCTTTATGAGTTGTAGGTATTTTGTATCATAGTCGTGTTACAACGCTGCGTTGAATAGGTCGTCCAATGAAAGTTCTCTTTTACGCCACAATGCAGTACTGTTCTGTTTTACAGTGTAAAAATGATAGCAGAAGGAAAAAGATTGATAATTGAGGTGTTTCTTACCATCTGTAGGTACAATTTTATAAGTTTTATCAATAAAATCTTAAAATTTTATTTAACTGATAATTGACTAGAGATTTAAGCTAAACTCTTCCTTATCCCATTCACATAAATCTCAATCTGGTATGATCGGGTCTTATCAGTTTTCAACGTTATTCTCGTATTTTCTATTCTACTCGATTAGTGATGTAGCCAGGTAGGATGTTAGCTTAATCGATTTCCATACTTTTAAACGTGTTATATTTACTTACTATAATAATTATAAATATTAAATTTTGCTTGTTTGTTTACGTGGCCTTGAAAGAAAAACACTTGTTTTAACCATTGAATATCTATACAAATAAGTATATAGTAAGAATATAATATATATAATAACAGTGTCTGTTTGTACTATTAAATATTTATATCCGCTTTTTACTAATTGCATCTGCATGTGTAGGTACACGGTACAATTTTTTTTTTACGAAATAGGTGGCAAACGAGCATCACCTGATGGTAAGCGATTACCACTGTCCATGGACACCCCCACAACACCAGAGGCGTCACAAGCGCGTTGCCGACCTTTGGGGGGTGGGGAGGGGGAGGAGTTGGGATATGGGCCTCCGGTATCCTCACTCACTCAGTGAAACACAGTGCAAGCGCCATTTCACACTGGTTTTCTGTGAGGCCGTGGTATCACTCCGGTCGAGCCAGCCCATTTATGTCGAAGCGTGATTCTTTTCTCTGCGAAATTTGCAGGCACGTATACCAAAATATCATTTTTTTTAATTTTGTCTGTCTCTCTGTCTGTTCCGAACTCTGACTCAGCAGTCAGGATCGCTAAACACTATACCAACGGTTAAGTGGCTTATCAGTCTTTATTAAATATAATATGATTATAATACAGATTCTTAAAATTAATAAACATTATTATGCAAGTACTTATTTTTTAGCTTCTTCACCTTTATAATGTTACCTCCTCAGATATCCTTCAATTCATGTTTTTTATTTTGCTCCGTCCTAACAACAAAAGTTAGGTATCGATATTATTGATAATATTGTAATATGTGCCACTACACTAAGCGAGTAGCGGTAAATATCGAAGAATGACACGAATATCGAATTTATTCTTATAGTGGTTAATGTTATAATTGCGTGCATTTAGAATAACGCCATCTGTTTTTGAATAGCTTGCAATGAAGTATTCTTACTTTCAAGATTACGAAACGTTGTAAGTTCTTCTTAAGCTATGGCAAAATAACTGTTAAAATTACGTGATAAGATATATTATCATACGTGTGACTTTATGTATTGTAGGCTAGTTTTGAGCAAATAAAAACATCAAATCAAAACAATTCGTTAGTAGTGTGCAGTAATAAAATAGTGCTTTCATTTGTCTGAGTTTGGCGACAGTCGTTCCGTTGTAAATTATGACACATAACATTTCTACCTATTCTTTATGTTCTGTGGGTCTATGTCACTCCTGAATAGTGGCACTTTCTGTTAGTTTTTTTTTTTTTATGTACTAGGCGGGCAAATGAGCAGACGTATCGCTTGATAGTAAGCGATTACTGCCGCACATGGACACTTGCAACACCAGAGGCGTCACAAGTGCGTTGCCGACCTTTGGGGGATGGGGCGGGGGGTATGGGGAGTGGTTGCGGTATGGGCCTCCGGTATCCTCACTCACTCGGTGAAACACAGCGCGAGCGCTATTTCACACCGGTTTCTGTGAGGCCGTGGTATCATTTTGGCCAAAGCGTGGCTCTCCCACGGTGAAATGTTAGTGAAATAATTTTTATGATTGGATCAGTACTTCCGAAGCTTACCCCCTACAACTATACAAAGTTAGAAACTTTACCTCTTTATAATATTATTATTAAACTACTACATGGGGAAATGTAAGCAATTATTCGAATAAGTCTGTAATTCGAAATGGCTGCTAAATCTCAAGTCCTCTAAACAAAATCTATGAGTACTAGGTTAGTATATAACATACCGCAGCATCAACAGTACTATCTAGAATGATGTCGTCGATCTCTTTCTCTAATTCTTCCATAATATATGAGTCCTTGCGTTTGGCGTCGCCCTTGTCTAGAGTGGCCGATGGCACCTCCTCCACTACTGTACTGTCAGATGAGGTGCTGAGAAAATAAATTTGATTCATTAACTTACTTTAAAATCAATGTTTAAGTCCAGTATAAATTTGAACTTGTCATGGTACAGAAGTCTATGCAACGACAGTTTAGATTTTATTAGTCAACAAAATGCCTTGAAGTATAGTCCATTCGTTTAGACAGTTTGGGTGCACCCGCACGCAATTGTGGTTATTGTTGTGAATTGATTGCGCTTGCCGCACGTGCGACGGCAGCGCGATCAATGTGGCCGTATCTAAGCGAATGGACTATACATATCATAGACTAGCCTATTTCCCAGAGGAAAGCAGAGACAAATAATCTCCAATTACTACTGTCCTGACACACCTCTATAAGTTTTATCATCTAAGAAATCATTCCTATATTTTCCACACCAGGTACTTTTATTCATATTGGAATCGAACTAAACAGAAACAACTATACTCTCATAAACGATTAAAGTATTTTAATAGAGTAATTTATAGAGTTTCTTGCCGTCTCTCTTCTATAGGAATGTCATTATGAACTGTGCAACTAGCAACAACTTGAAATAAAAGGCTTTCGATTTAGACAATATAGAAATCATCGCCGGATTATTTACAGATTTTGTAGGATAAAAACCCCATTGTGAGGGGTCCCTGTCTACTTGAGTGTTGAATTGGTTACTCTCTCATGGAAGCTTAAAATGCCATTGCACACCCTGATTAAAGTTTATTAGAAAATGCAAAAAATACTTACTGATCAATAGTTGAGGATTTGGTGGTCTGAGATGTGGTCTGGGAAAACAGATGTCCAGCTGCATCTCTCTCTTCTAGAAGGTTCCTATTACTGTTGGAGAGGTTCGCATTGATGGGAAGGTTGGCAAGGTCTGTGCTGGCTGCATAACCTATTTCCTTTTGAAACCGTTCAAGCTCCAATGATTGCTATAAAATAATAGATTTAGCTTCATTTATCATTATTTTCATTTCCACATTACTTTGTAGAATTAATAATATACTAATAGGCAAGGTTGTTTGATATGTTACGTTTTACTAAGATTTGTTTATTCTATTGTTTCTTAAAATTTGATGTACATAACTGCCCCTGTTGTCTCAGCCTTATGATTTACTGTATTTATAATAATGGGACAGATATGCAATGGAAATTGTTTTTTGGTTGCAAAGTATTGTTTATAGAATATTCGACAATACAGCACCTGCTGTGGCGTCTGTTTGTGTGGATCTATGATTTTTAACTATACATTCAATTTGATGTTCATAAGTGTCAATTGGTGTCTTGGATGAATAAATGATTTTGAATTGAATTTGAATTGCTTGCACTATACACCCAATAAGATAGCAGTTTTTGGGAAATACTTGTTTTCACTACAAGAAACCCTAACAGAATATGTATAAAAACTCCTTACCGCAAACTCTGGGAACAAGTTCTCGTACTGGTCGGGATCGGCGAGCGATTGACCAATCTTTTTGTTCGAATTAGTGCTTATTGATTCACGCCATAATTTGACAACTTCTGACATTTTGGATGGAATGTAAGACCTGGAAATAACCAAAATTATTGTAATACTAGCTTTTACACGCGGCTTCGCCCACGCAGACTTTCATCCCTTGATTTAGGCCCTTAGGGATGGTATTTCAAAAATTCCTTTCTTAGTGCTCACTTACATTATATAAAGAACCTACATGCAAAATTTCAGGATTCTAGCTTCAGCGGTTTGGGCTGTGCGTTGATCTTTGGGTATGTCAGTCAGTCACCTTCCTCTTTTATATATATAGAAGATAGATATGGTGACTACAACCAGAGTTTCAAACAAGCATTTTTTTATGGATAAGTGCCACTAGACTCAGGGGGCAGACTAATAAAGGAAAAGAATTACTTCACAACTTTGTTCTGTGAGGTCAATAGTATCACTCCTGCCTATTTGTGTCGAAATTTTTGATGTTTGATGCATTCACATATCCTAATTTAGACTCTAGGATGTTTAAATATTTAACTGCAATCTTTAGGAGCGGTACAGTGACACTAAATAGGAATCAAATTGGTTAGAGACTGGTTCTTAAATACAGACTCGAATCAATAAAGTATCAGAGCTTACCTTGAAAAGAAAGCGGCTTCTGGAAGCTTGTTACGCTTGATAAGGAGCGCTAAACACGACTCGAGATCGTTCAACATGAAATAGGCGACGAACGAAATATTCTCCGAACCTTCTTCAGATGACATCTCTGCTACACTCTTTAGAAGCTTTTTGTCACCTAGAACAACAAAATGTTTTATTAGTATTTTTTTATTCAGACAATTTGTATAACTTTAGACTGTGTTAAAGTATTCGCGGACCATTAAAAATGTAGCAAGAAAGTGGTATATTTTCCTCTTGTACTAGTTTGTGGAGGAACGGGTGTCATGTCCCTCGAACACAAGGGGAGGATCCTCCGACCAGGCAAGGTGATTATGCCTGGCGGACCACGGCCCAACGGTTGATGTTGGGATGTTGTATATATGCTAATCGGCGCAAGAACTTCTATAACGCGATTCAGGATTAGTACTGCTTTGTACTCCATATAGTAACGTTTTCTGTAGTTCGGTGTATCTTCCGTAGATGGCGCTGTAGTATGTTGTTGTTGCGCTGTATGTGGTAGTCGCCACAAGATCAATTATTTATTTAAATTTTATTATTACTGCTGAAGTGTATTAACTCTACAGTTGAAGACATAGAGGAGGTATGGTTTCTTTAGTTTCAATTCAATTGAAATACCATTAAGCTTTTTTTAATAATGTTTTTAAATGACTGATAGGAAATTTACAACTCTTAAAACATTGCTGTCTGATCTCAAACTAGGCATAGTCTATGGTAGTTAGACTGCTGTCAAAATACTAAATACAAACACAGAATAAATAGTTATGCTTATTACGCAATTATTTGTCTTGGATCAGGATCAATAAGTATTAGATTGTCTGGCTAATAAGGTTGGGTAATAAATATACATGCTCTTCCAGTATATTGTGCAGTAGGTTTTTGTTTATTCAATTTTTTTAGGCACAGCTTTTATTTACGTTACTTCCAAGGACATGAACATGTCGCTACACAGATATCATCTTAACACAATCGACATAAATTTGAACATAGATTTCGCGTCATCGTACAGTATATTGCATCTACAACCTGTAGAAGTATGAAGTACAAGAACCTTTATATGAACCCATTTTTGGATGCAATAAACTACTTGAAAATTTTAAGAATATGTTCTCACCAGTACTAGTGGCGAAGAGCAACAACGCGCTGTAATCCTTGGCACTTTGATAGCAAATCTTGGTGAGTTCCGTGTCAGCGGCTGCAGCTGCTGCAGCTCCCAGTCGAGACCACCGAGCCGAGGACGAGCGGGAAGGACCCTCTGCCGTGGCTGCCTCTTCTGCCAACTGCTTCGCCCTCCGCAACTCTCCAAGAGATAACGCCAACTCGAACTGGTGTTCCGGTTCCGTGGATACAGCTAAAGCTTGTTGCTTGAAGCCCTGTATACAGAAATTACTGATGATGATGTCCTCCTAGCCGATAACAGCCACGGCGGCCAGTCTCAACGGAGACCAACCAACTACGCATGAGATATTATAGTGCACAAGTGTATGCGAAAACACAGGTGCACTCTCTGTTCGCTCTTTCTCATAATCCGATGGGACAGTTAACCGACACGATCGGTGAGAGATCAGGCGCAGGACCGCTCTACGTGCTCTGCGAGGCCGGGGGGTTCAGACCCCAACTTCCTACCTCCGGTCTGTTATTAAGTATTTCTATAATCAGAAAAACTTAATAACACTTTTGGCCCGACCCGGGATTTGAACCCGAGACCTCTTGATCGGCAGTCGCATACGTCAACCGCTAGACCAACGAGGCAGAAATTACTATAGTGGTATTGATCGTATAAGAACAATTTGTTGTTTGTTTTTCGTTATTGGTGTGCAATAGGAGAATACTATGTACAGTATTGAACTGCGATAGGGTGGTGATGATATGAGGACAAACAAAGAAATGAGACGTGTTTGTTTGTTTTGCCAGGCTATTTTCGCACTTAGCTTCTTGATTAGGCCGTTTTACGTAGGTTCAACAAATGGTTGCAAATGAGACTTGTAAAAGTATGTGGTGATCACATACAATTGGTGGACAGCTACAACCCAAAAGTAGCAAAAGTGTAATGTTTAAGGCATGAATAATACATTCACGTCAGCGATGCTTTAGACAATACTATTATTCTGGTTCATTCAACTGCAACCCTAGCCTCTTAATCCAGTCACGAATTATTTTTAACAGAAGTTTTTGCAACTGAATGTAAGTAGATGTGCACCTTGAATGATTTCTATGTTTAATAGACTCAAACCTTCAACGTTATCACTGAGTGTTTTTTTTTTTGTTTGTGCGTTAGATTTTGGAGCTTTTTAATAAAAGGAATTTCAGGTGGCAACAGCTTGCATACTGTTTACCTTACATGTAATACTAACACTATTGTACCTGAAAATCAGATTTTGACAAAGAGTAGCCATGAGTTTCTTTGCCAGTATTCTTCTCATGAGCTCTACGCATTTTGGAAACTGGAAGTTAAGTTATGGATCGACACAGGCAGGCAGTAGATTTTTGGTGTTTTCGCCTAACTTACCTCGACAATACAGCACATGCTGTGGCGTCTGTTTGTGTCGATCTATGATTTTTAACTATAGCTTCATTTTGACGTTCATGAGTGTCACTTGGTGTCTTAGATGAATAAATGATTTGATTTGACATTCTTTTAAAATAATTTATATTGTTTTGACTCAATATATTGCAAAATGAATATCAAATCTGACGCAATAAAAAACAAATAATATGAACCTACTGTGGGCAATAAGGTTGCTATGATCAGACTTACTCTATGACACGGTAGAGTATAGAACTGGCAGTACAAGGTTTTTTTTTTTTAATTTTGATGAATACCATTTGATGATTAGAGTAAAAAGGTATGATGAAGGTGAACAAAACTTACTTGTTTCTCTAAAAAGTGGGCGACCCTAGTGCGATGTTCGTGAGGGATGGTGGGTAGAACACGGTCAGCCGTCTCGAAGTCACCGCGCATCACCGCCGTCTGGTATTCAAGTACCGACAGCAGCAATGAATACGATACAACATTCAACTCCTTGTCATTTAGATACAGTCTGCAAAAAAAGATTCATGTTAAGTAATATCTCATGATTTTTGTGATCTTATAATACGCTAGAAGAAAGGTTGTTTTTGAATGTATGTTTGTCTGTAGTCAAAAGAATTTAGGCGACGTGTCGTTAGAATCATCTTAACTATGAGAATGACACTGAATAAAGTCTGGCAACAATTTTAACACTTTTTTTTATAATTCGTTTCTTTCTGTATATACGTACATAGAAAAGTTAAAAGGTTTATTATAAAGTGATAAATTACCTGTTTTCCTTAGCAACGTATCCGAGAATGTACATTGTGTGGTCGAGATGGGATATCGTCACGATTTCGCCTCCAACATAATAGTTTATTCGGTTCACGGAATTTGTGTATATGAAGCAGTCGCCCACCCATAGCCCTGTCTTCACTGTCTCGGTCACCGCACCGACCACCTGGTGGCAAACATACCAATCAAATCAGCACTAAAAGTTTTTATTTCAAGGAGGTATTTTTAGGCATTTTTGAAACGTTACATTGATGACTCTGGAAAGGTCATTCTTATGGAGAAGAACCGATTAGAAACTCCGTAAGTTACTTTTCCTTTATACCTCTTATAGATGTACATACAACAAAAAAATGTGACATGTCGATGTCAGTACCTTAAAGAATGAAAGAATATAAAAATAACAGAACTTAAAACAAGTCTTTAGAATTTTTGTCAATTAATCTGTGTGTCTCTGCGCGCTTATCTCAGAAGTGGTTTATCTGATTTTAATGCGGTTTTTCACTTATGTATTGTGGTTAGCGTCACATAAAACAAATACTACATGCTAATAGTGTTTGTTTTATTTCATTCGGTTTACAAATAAATAAGTTGTATTAATTTTAAAAAAAACCAACGTATACGCGGCTAAAGTACAAACTTTATGATAAATAAATGATTTCATTTCATTTCAAATGATTTCATTTCATTTCATTTCAAATGATTTCATTTCATTTCATTTCAAATGATTTCATTTCATTTCATTTCAAATGATTTCATTTCATTTAATATTAACAATCAGTCAGTTGCATCGTTTACCTAAAAACTAAATGTGGCAGAATACGTATAATTGTGTATAACGAAAAACGGCTAAGCAGATTTGGTTGCAACTTTGCATATAGGTAGTTTATGATCTGGATTAGCACACTTGCCATCCTACATAGATCTTAAAGTTGTCCAACATAAAGATCAGATAAAACACGCCTGCATGTTGCTGTAACTCGAATTTTGAGATAGGTTTGTGGTATGACTAGAATGAACAACAATGAGGCATAAATATAATGGAGAAAACCTTCCAGTAGTAAAATAACAACAACTTATTCTCTTAACGCATGCAGATGAGTCAATGTCGTAAGACATATTCCTAAGAAGGACTGCATAGGTTAAGATACCCATAAGGGAGTTTAATTAGCAGTGAGCAGTATTATCTATTAACGTTTTTTAAATGCGTGTTTTGCCTAAGACAGGATACTCGATCACGCTTAAACTAATAGGAACCGAGCATGATTGAAGATAGGCGCAGACAAGTTGTGTGGGTCAGCTATTAAAATAATATTAATAACAGTCTCATACATCTTCCAAGACTGTCTGGACCCAAACTAATCAGCGCTTGTACTATCTATACTTATAATAAAAATGTAACAGGTCCAATTCTGTACATTAAAGATATTTTTTTTTTGGAGGGCTCTCTATAATCGATACTGAAGCCAAAACTATATTTTTCTGTCTGTCTGTCCGTCAGTCAGTCTGTCTGTATCTTGGCCGCGCATCACGCGGAAACTACTGAATGTATTCAAATGAAACTTCGCATGATTTGAGTTCATACTACGAAGTAGGACATAGGATACTTTTTAACCCGAAATTCAGCACGGTTTCCTAAAGAGAGGGAATGAAAGTAAAAATATGTACTTAGTTGTAATTCAATAACACACTAGTCCGATTTCATTCATTCTTTTTTTGCTAGAAAGAAAAAATAAAAGATAACGGGGAAAAGTCTTTTTTTTGTCCGCGACTGTACACTGCCTGTGGGAAACTGAGACAGATATGTAAATATGACGGTACGAAGTTCGCCGGGTCAGATAGTTGCTAATAAACACTCTTACATATTTTTAAACACATTAGTGACCCGGGCATAGCACAGAATACTTTGAAATTCTCGAATTTCCTCTACTATTATATGCATGCATTACACATATAAGCCTTCCTCTTAAATCACTATCTGTTACTGGAAACAGTGGAAACTGCGTCTAAATCTGTTGAGAACTTTAAAAGATCTAAACGAACAGACAATTTTATACTATGCAAAGATATATATTATCATCATAGATCAATTAAAACCAAATAATACTTTTTGGTCCCACTCGGTAATCGAACCAGAGACCTTTTCACCAGCAGTCGCATACGCTAACCGCTGGACCAACGAGACAATCATACATAGAGTCTAGAATATACTTTTTTTCGCCACGTCAAGAGTTTAAATTTAAAGGAAATTTTATAGGACTGTTATCTGTAATTATTGTGACGGTGAGTCAGATGTCAAGTAGTTATATCAATTACATTTAAAAGCGCTAGATAAGTATAACTACATGCTTTATCGGCGGCACCGACTCTTATCATCGCAATAGTTCACGTAGTTAAATGTTACTCGTGAATAATTATCTATTTACTTAGCAAAACAATTATTTTAGTTTATTTTTTACTAGTTGTTGCCCGCGGCTCCGCCCGCGTGTTTGTCGGTTATCGCGGCAAATAGTAGCTTATGTGTTATTCTGATGAATAAGCTATATTACTGTAAAGTTTCATCCAAAGCCGTTCAGTAGTTTTTCCGTGAAAGAGTAACAAACATCCATCCATCCATCTATCCATAGGTACTTACAAACTTTCGCGTTTATAATATTAGTAGGATGTGCCTGGCAAAGTGACTTTACTCTGCGTGATGAAAAACATAAGCAGAATCTTTGATGGTATGAGACAATAGGACGGCCTATGATGCTTCTGCATCATTGAGACTCCAGTCTCGCAAAAGAGCAAAAAATTACCCCCAATACTCTAAATTACACCAAAACACAGAACCAATGACCTTTCTCATCACTTAATTGTTTGTCCCGGGTGAATCTCGAACCTACCAATCTGCCTTAGCATTCCGCTTCACTAGCCACTAGTCCAACAGGTCAAAGAACTATTAAAGAAAGGATTTCACTACATAGTATAAAACAAAGTCGCTTCCGCTCTCTGTCTGTCCCTATAAATTAATATAGATCTTTTTAAACTACGCAACGGATTATGATGCAGGTTTCAGGTCTTTACCTATGAAATTGCCGTTTTGTATGCAATAAGTGAAAGTACTTATTCTTTCAAACTTTTTTATTTCTGTTATTCGAAGTAATCACCCATGCAATCGACGCATCTTTGCGAACGCATTGGTTGGCAGTTTATTGATGCCCTTCTTGTAAAAATCAGCTGGACGGGAGGCAACAAACTCTTCAAAGGCATTTTGTACTGCCTCTCGGGAATTGAATTTTTTACCCACTAAAAAGTTGTCTAAATTTTGGAAAAAGTAATAGTCGGTAGGTGCAAGGTCTGGTGAGTATGGCGGATGAGGGAGAGCTTCCAACTCTTGCAACGATTTTACCGTATCTAATTTAAATGAATATATTCGAAGATATTACAGATTTAAAATGCACGAATCGTGTCGTCGGCGGGGGCATCTGAAATCCACCCGTGCGAAGCCGGAGCGGGTCGCTAGTAATACATATATAATATAAAATTTAATTAGAAAAAACCGACTTGAAGAACTACACAAATTTGAAATGGGACCCCACGGGAAGCACCAGCTTTCAAATAAAAAAAGAATCATCAAAATCGGTTCACCCAGTCGAAAGTTCTGAGGTAACAAACATAAAAGAAATACAGTCGAATTGAGAACCTCCTCCTTTTTTGAAGTCGGTTAAAAATAAACACTCACCTCAAAAGCGTCCTCAATGCCGTCTTCAGTGATGTTAGTATTAGTCTCCTTGGCCCTGGTGACAATAGCCGCGTTGTACTTGAGCACGTAGTACGAGTCGTCCGTGGCGAGACACACCAGGTTGCCACTCTCCGACCAGTATACATGACGCGGCTGGATCTCGATACTGATGACAAGCATAAGCATACATCACCACCCTTATCTCAATTCATATCGTCAACAGCTTTTAACAGACCATAGCTGGACTTAGGGCTCCCACACATAACTATGGATCGACACAGGTTTGGTTTGGTGTTTTCACCTAATTCACATTGACAATACAGTACATCTGTGGCGTCTGTTTGTGACGATCTATAATTTTTTAACCGACTTCAAAAAAGGAGGAGGCTCTCAATTCGACCGTATATATGTTTTTTTATGTGTGTTCGCGGATAACTTCGTCGTTTATGAACCGATTTTAATGATTCTTTTTATCAAGTTTAATGGAAAGGATATATACCAACGGTGGTACCATGATAAGGACACTAAGATCTGATGATGGCATCCAAAAGAAATCGAGTCGAACCTTGAAGTCAGTTTTTAATTTATTAAAATTTTACTTGTTAACTGTAGCTTCAATTTAACAACGTTCATAAATGTCACTTAGTGGCTTAATTGAATAAATAAATTTGAATAACTGTGAATTCAAAACGCATCGCAAATATCTGCTAGCTCGCACGAATGGACCGCAAAAACTTCACGCCGCATCGCATCGCAATTATGTGTGGGAACCCTTAGCTCTCTCTCTGTAGAAAGGAGGCTTTGTCCTACTATATTTGTAAATCATACATTTGGTCCGATCCGGGCATCGAACCCGAGACCTCATAGACCAACGACGCAGTCAAGTAATTTGAAATAAAGAAAACCCGCCAAATATGAATTTAAAAAAAATAGGCACATGAAAGATTACTTTCAACAACTACAGGACACTATTTGAATAGTCTCCACACAAAAAATATTTCTCCTTGTTAAAGCACACAAACATGGTAAATACCGGTCGCATACTAATATTATTAATTCGATAGTAACTGTCTGTTTGTTACGTTTTCACGGCTAAAGCGCTGAACCGATTTGGATAAATTTACATATGACGACATAGGCTACTTTTTGTCGAGATAACCGTCATACACGCGTGTGGAGCCGCGGGCAAAAGCTGGTACTTAACAATATTCATCTACCTAATCTTCACACCCTATTAAGAGAAGCCTTAAAACTATAAGAACGTAGACGTGTGTAGGTTTTCATCACACGATGTATGGAACACATAATTCGCATAGCAATCTACGCATACTTCAAGCAGAACCATAGTTTAAACATCAAAACTAGCTGACTCACGCAACATCGCCTGCGTCTCAAAGTGATGTTAACAATCCCATGTTATAACAATATACTACGCCAGGTATGGCATTCCGACGAACGACGTGAAGTCATCATCGCTGTTGCTATTCGCTGATTCTGATTGGTTAATTTCGTGTCATGTTGCTATCACGTGGTAACTGGATAGTGACGTCACCTCGGGGAGCTATCGGAGTGCGAGACCTTGTTTTCTTAGACCATGAACAATCCTATCTTAGGCACGCCAGTAAGAGAAACATTTAATAAAAGCCTTGTTTAAAGTAATTGACGTGTCAAGAGGTCAAGGATTCGATTCCTATACAGTATAACGACATGTGCCTACTAAAAGCATAATTATTTATAATAATAACTAAATTTTTACAATCAAACCATAACGCTATTCGGGTATATAAACGTAAAATTTATTTGTTTTTAAAAATCAATCTAAACTCCATTTCACGAAAGAAGTCCCGCGGACAATTATGGAACTAATTTTGACAGATGGGGAGATCGGCCATGTTGTCGTTTGTCGATGTTATCAAGGTTCGTTTGTTGTGGTTGATATTTTGTGAGCTTATTATTGGATTAGTGCGTTATAAGGTTTATTTACGATGCCAAAATTTGTAAAAAGTGCAGGTCGAGAAATTATATTAAAAGTGAAGGAGTTCAGTGAAGCGAAACACAAGAATCACGGTGTTATAATACCAATAAACAATGTTCGCAAGAGTCGCCGCCATGACAGGTAAGTTTTGGGGCTGCCATATACAGATTTTTTTCCCGATTGATTTCTCACATATTGGAATAAATTTTTTTAATGCATGATTTTTTTTAAATTTTGATTTTATGTAAAGTTATAGTCAAATTGTCACAAATAACTCAACAATAATAATGTAATTAAATACGAAAATAATCATTCAAACTTGTTCATTTTATTGCAGGTATGTCAGAGAAAACTGTAACGAGAGTTACAAAAGAAGGCGCAACAGAGGCGAGTACTTCTAAAGTTATCGTCACCCCAGGGAAGAGTCGCTCGCATACCAAAAAGTTCGACTTGGATGGATTTGATTTGTGCGATAAAGTATTGCCGTATAGCGCACAAATCAATAAAAATGTTTGGATGCAGAAATGGATCGATTTATTATATCCACGGCTAGTGATAGTGAAACAGAATCTGATTCTGTTTCTATTCACTCTTCTGATTCTGACAGTGATCATCGTATGTATGACCGATCATAATTATTCAATAAAACTTTGAATAAAACTTTTTAATTTCATTTTATTTTTCTAATTTAAAGTTGGTCGAACATCTTATTATCTTCTTATCTAAATATTCGAGTCGTAGTAGTTAATAAAATGAAAGTAAATGAACAATAAATTATTACCACTGATTTCCCCATATTTAATCCTGGCAACATTATGTTGCGCTAATACAGCGCTGCGTCTGCGGGACTTCTTTCGTGAAATGGAGTTTAACATGTAAACATCTCTCGTCATGGTGTTTGTGTTCGCACTCCTCCTCAAGGACTAAATTATTTTAACTTTTTTTTTCATATTGAAGAATGACCTATTCTTGTACGTACCAAATATAAAAAAAGTAAAGTATTTTTTAACCATCTATCTCCAAAGATGCAGACAAGTTGCGAGGGACAGCTAGTTTCATTATAAGAAATACACATCTAACATAAATTCATTGATAAAAAACTTGCATGAAATATAAAAATAACATTTTGCACACCGCTTTGAGCACAAAACAATTACAAATTTAGCATTAGAAAACAAAACACGCACAGCCTTTAAAAAATACGCCAGCAATCATTGAAAGAAATTGCCATATATATTGAGTGAGTACACATAATCTACACATACAAATACTCTACAAATAAAGTGAGATAAATCAATTACCGTCTAATCAGTTCCAGGTTCTCCCAGTCGTAGAACGAGAACGCCATACCGCTGATGGACTTGACACCGAGCATGCAGCCACCGAAAATACCTGGCCAACAAAACAATTATCATCACATCTGAAAGTAATATACATTGTAACTGACGCATGTGTAGATATTTAGTGTAACCAAAAAAAATAATTTTCAAAATCGGTCCACAATTGAAGGAGTAATCGGTGAACATACATAAAAAAAAATACATACAGTGGTACTCCTCCTTTTTGGAAGTCGGTTAATAATTGCAATTCAATTAAACTGTGAACTTCAATTAATGGAGTTACAAAATATAATGTTTTTTTGTATTTTTTTTTTCTATATTTCACCCTGCTAAAATGACTCTACTCTGCCTGATGGAAAGCATAAGCAGAATCCAAGAGTGGTGGTCACCATACTCGCTGCGAATGCAGACAATGCAGCATGGTGACCCACACCATGGCGGGCTCGTGATGCTTCTGCATCATTGGGCCTCCGTTCTCGCACTCACTAATGTTAGAGAGAAGTGAAAATTACATCTTTCAATTTTAAATTCTTCTGAATTATCCTGCAGAAGCTTTAAGTCATTGTCCAGGAGAATATAAACATGTACATTTGAAATTGGGATTTTTGAAATTGGGTTTCAATAATGAGCCGATGTAAAAACAAGCAGATTTTCATAACTCACCTTCAGCACCATACTCAGGCTTGAAACTCTTTCTCTCTTTGAAGTTTTTAAATACTTTTATCGTGCTGGAATTCTCTAGTGTAGCGTACTCCGAGCTGTCGAATGCCCACACGAATTCTTGAGCAGTTCCAAATGCCTTGTTTCTGAGTGCCATTGCAGTATAAATTATGTATTCTCCATCTCCACACACGACCACGAATCTACCGTTCGGATTGTGGGCAATGGTCTGTGGATAGATTTCGCAAGAACCCATGTCCTTAGCTACGACGGGAACACGTTCGCCATCTTTAATTTCTGTACCTGAAAGTTATAAATGTTAATGTATTAAACATCGGGCAGATGGAATGGCATCTGGTCTATTAAATTCTCATAAAATTAGATAACCTTAATGCTTTTTTAATTATAATAAGAAGATATATAATTACCTTCAGGCAAAGCCTTCAAGTTGACTTGCTGCATCTCAGAGTGTTTTGCCCAGATGATCTTGCCTCCATTGACGTCCATGGAGATTGCAGGCTCCTCACGACCCACTTTGATCATAATTGTGCCCTCGTCATAACTAACAAACAGACAATTCAATTATTAATATGAAAGGGACTGAATCTTTTGGGTTTTAAGGTAACAGGTTCTTATTTTTTTTCTTATTAGACTATTAGACAATAATTGTGTAAAACTAGGAAAAAAGGTTTTCTTTATGTACTTTTAGATTCATATTAAACTATTAAGACAAAGAATTATTGATTATTTTTATTTCATTGACTGCACGTTTGACCTAGTGGTTTAACGGTCACCACGCCGTTTCCTACTTCGCCAAGTGTCGTGGGTTCAAATCCCACGTAGGACAACACTTTGTGTGATCCACAAATTGTTGTTCTGAGTCTGGGTGTTCTTTGTGTCCGTTTCATGTATGTTTGTAAAGTCCCCCGCGACACAGGATTTATTCCTAGTGCGGGAGTTGTCTTTTAAAAAAAAAAAACATTAAAAATTCTTTACGTTTTCTAGAAATAAAAAAGTAATATAAAATTGTCATGGACATTCCATGGGCTGAAGCTTACATTGTAAATAGTGAAAGTAACGAATACCTAAATGTAGTACAATGTGTTCCACTTACCCAATCGCAACATTGTTAGAGTTGTGCATGGAAGATATTGTCCAAACTCTTTCAAAACCGTAGTTCAATGAGGACTCGAGCCTGTAGGTACCAGCGTGCCATATTCTAATGCTGCCATCTTCAGAACCAGTCAGGAGAATGGGCAGTTCCGGGTGGAATGATACAGCTGATACATTTTGGGTATGGCCTGAACAAATAATCATCACTGAAGTAACACTAATCAAACAATATTAAAGTATAACTCAAAACTCATTAATTTAATTAGACATTTCCAAAATATCTAGTTTAAAAAAAAAATATGTCTGCAAAAGTTACTCTACTCTGCCTGATGGAAAGCAGAAGTCCACCATACTCATTGTGAATTCAGACAATACAGCATGGTGGACTAGTGAGTTATGTTTTCAGATCAACATATACCATTGCAAAGGTGTTTAATTTGTGTCTTGAATGGCATTCATTGACACTGTAAATTACAGTGTAAACTCTTTATAACGTTATCCTTTACAACAATAAACTCCCTGTAACGTTGAAATGAGCCCAACTTGGTTGGTTTGCGACTTTATAGCGATACGCCATTCTCTATTACGAAGAAATGTGTTCATATTTGTAGACAGTGAATATTTATTATCGGTATTATTGTTTATGTTATGTTATCAAGTAACAAAAGACTTTAAAGCTCCGAAACATCCGAGGTCGGTCTAGCTTTTGTTATCCTTAATTGCCTCGAACACGTGCAGTATGACGCATTGTTTTCTCGGAAGTGATGGTCTTCGACCAAGCATACTGGGTACCTATCGTATTATCAGTCGTAAACCTACTTTGAAACTGTTAACATGGCCAGTTAAAACAAGTACTGGCATAGCAAAAAACGTCAGACAAAGTTATCAGACTATATGTGTAAACAATAATTTATAAGCATTTATTATCTAAGACATACATATTAAAAATTCTTGTTAATTTGGTTGTTTTTTTGTTCACTCGATATAACGATAACTTTCTATAACGACAAAAAATGCTCAGTCCCTTGAGTTTCGTTATAAAGAGTTTACACTGTATTTGTGAACATATGTATATTAAATTGTAACTTACTTTCTAATGTTTGAACACATGTTTTATTCTGGTAGTCCCATATTTTGACGAGACGATCATCAGCACCGCTTATGAGATAGGGTTTGTCTCCACCATGATAATAGTCTACGCAGTTCACACCTTTCTCGTGGCCCTCTAGAGTGAAGTTAGACACTGAGGAGCCTAGCTGCCACACCTGGGTCGGACAAACATCAGTTACAAGAGGAAAAAAGATGAAGATCACTTATTTATTATGGTATGAGCAATTGAAGGCTTACTTTCACTGTGGTATCAAGACTGGCACTGGCAAATGTGTTGTTGTCCTTTGGATTGATGACAATCTGCATCACGTAGTGAGTGTGACCCTCAAACACTTGTTGGCAAGCCCAGTTCCGTTCCCAATTCCACAATTTAATTAGTAAGTCATCTGAAAATTATTAACGCTTAAACTTTGTTACAATATAATTATCATTTGTACCATGATAGCATGTTCACTTCTAGATCTAAGTATCTCTTAATTACTTACAAGGAGATAAGTTACTTTTTATAATGCAGTGCATTATCCATAAATAAGATAGATGTGTGACCTTATACAGGTAAATGGTGTATTTTGGCAAAATAATTACATTGTACATAAAAACATTAGAAATCACTAAATTCCAATAAAATTTTGAAAGGTACATAAAGCTTATAACATCAAAACAATTATTATTACATCATTTTAACTCTTACTTCTTGTTAATAAAGAAAGGAACCTAATGTAAACGGCTTGGCATATCAGTTTCCAATTTTTTATAGTATCATTTGGAATCAGCGAGACCAATCGAATTAAATCATCAATGTAGTACTCACCACTGCTCGTGAGAATGTATGGCTGTGTGGGATGAATCGCGATACATCGTACATAGTCAGAATGTGCCTCGAACGCGTGCACTCTCTCCAGCGTATTGTAATTAAACACACGAATTTGCATATCATCTGAACCTGTGATGACCCAGTTTTTGCGAGGGACGAACTTGGCTGCACGGACAGGCAGGTCACATACCTGTATAAATGTATAAAAATATTTAATGGAGTCTCATTTTCATCCCATGAGTGACGACGAGCTGAGGGCGCAACCTACTAGGGACAACAGAAGTGCAAAGAGAAGGAAAACTTAAAGCCTATATACTCGTACATTGTTTTGTTTCTTAATTGTTTGATATGGAGCTAACAAGCAGACGTCTCGCCTGAAGGTAAGGCGAGTACGCTCTTTTCTTGAAGATTTGAAGGTCGTATTGGTCCGGGAATACCGCAGGCGACAGTTCATTCCACAGTTTTGAAGTCTGAGGCAGAAAGTTCCTGGAGAACCGCACAATTGTGACTGCCAACCATCTAGATGATGGGGATGAAACTTCTATCGCGTAGGACGATGGCGGAAAGAGGCGGCAGGAATCAGTCCGAACAATTCCTCGGAGCACTCACTCCTCACAAATCTGGCCAATGTTGTAGATATAGAACAAAACATCCTTTCTAAGGACCCATCCTTCATCAATGTCCAACAGTGGACTATGACAGGCTGTTTATAATTATTCTTTTATTTATTTATTTAACAAGTTTATGCACAGAATGTACAATGGACAGTCTACCGTTGGTTGGTGCGGAAATGGATGAAAAGGTGCACTACACATTAGTTAGGGGTTCTAAATAGACAATTAAAAATTAAGAAACAAATTATAAAAAGAAAAAAAAGCAAAGGAGTACGATAAATCTAAATATCCATACAAATTGTCATATAAACATACACATATACAGTTATATATAAATACATGCATATACATACATATCAAATTATGAGTCTTCTATCTAATTACCAAATAAATGAGAATTACAATTTATTATTAAGATTGGGTTTTAGCCGAGGTTGTGAGTTCTAGTTGTTATTTGTTGTCATTGGTGAAATAGCAAACACTTAAAAGGAAATGTAATGTAAGTACAATGTATACAAAACAGTGCTGTGTAATACATAGTTACATATTTTGTAGCGATAACATGTTGACACACATGACACTTTTATAAAAGTGTTCTTTCAGTGTTAGATAGCCAATTTATCGAGGAAGGCTAAAGGCTATACATTATCACGCCTAAGACCAATAGGAGCGGAGCACCAATGAAGAATGTTACAAAAACGGGGAAAAATGATTACGCTACGGGCTATAGGAGACGTAAACCAGTCAGCCGCCGTCGTTTGTCGATTATGGCGGCAAAAGGTAGCCTATGTCCCTCCTCAAGAATCAAATCAGTGCAGCGGTTTTGCCATGAAAGCATGACAGTAAGACAGAGTTACTTTCGAATATATAATATTAGTATGGAACCACATTTTCAAATAGTGTATCACCCTTTTGACCTTTGTACAGCATGTGCATGTAGATACGATAGAAACTCTTTATTTATACACTGTATTACACAGTTACAAGATTAAGCACATACAATATCACATTGTATAATGTATAAAGACCAATTTTATAGCCAAATAAAAATTGAGAAAAGTAGGTTAATAAATAAGTAAATCTATTATTTTTTTTAAATAAAAAAATAATTCAAATATATTATCAATATTAATATATTAAATTCGAAAGTTAAAATATCATGGCTAAAACACAGCATTAACTTCAATTCAATTTGGCGTGGTCCGTGGAGATACTTTGATTCTTGAAGAAGGGCATAGGCTGTACTTTACCGCGATTTTCGACATATGTGGGCGGAACCGCGGTCAAAAGCTAGTAAATATAGAAAAAATATTCTGTTCACACACGGACGAACTACAATAGTCATACGCCATCTATCATACTGCTTAGTAAATAGCTTATGAGCAAGATAGGTATTTCAACAAACATTTGTGTTTGTGTAGAGAACATATTGGTTAAACAGATGCTCATAAAGTTTATACATTGACCACACTTAAAACATATCATGGCATAACTTGTAGAATAACATTTTCAGGAAACAAGAACAAAAACCATTCATAATCATCATAGCAGCTCATTGCAGTCAACAGCTGGACATAAGCCCTTCTTAATTCACACCGAGCACACAGATCCAGGTCTGCTAATTTTTACATCCAGTCATCGGTGGCCCTCTTAGGCAAGTAAACGCACTATGTTTGCCAAGATGGCAATACTGTTAAAGCCATTTTGGTATTAGCTGAACAATCTCAAGAATTTTTGAAGTCAGGAGTCAAGATTAACCAGTTTGGGTTGCAGTAAGCTCACTCAGTAAAAAACAACATAAAATCACAGAGACGAATTATAGTCATAATCATCGTCATTATTTCAGCCTAAAAGGTGTCTACTCAAGACTCTCCACAACAACCGATGAACATAATTATTCTAAAGAGATGAAGAATTAAAATAAAGCAAACATAATATCAATTGTAAAACCACAACAATAAAGGCCATTTTATTATATTTTTATAGCACTTACGCTACTTTTCAATGTGGAAAAATTTATTGTCAATTGACATTAATCAACAATGCAGCAGATTGAAGCTTGCATTTTTTATCAAACTTAGTAACAGGGATAGAAGTTTAACCATGAATGTTGTTTACTGACAATACAGACTGGTGCTAAAACATCTTATTTGCCTGTTGTTGTTATAGTAATGATTCATACAGCTGAACTAGAGATCAAGAGTCCAAACCCCAATCAGAGAATTATATTTAGCAACTAGCTGAGCCCCGAGGTGTTACCCACGGTTGTTTTTGTACTGCAAACTAGGGTAACGCCGCAGGGCAAAGCTAGTCTAAAAAAAGGTAGCCTAAGTTACTCCTTATATCGTAAGCTATCAGCCAGTGAAAGTTCCATCAAAATCGGTTCCAGAGGTTAGCCGGAACAAACAGACAGACAAAAAATGCAAAACAATGTATTTTGGTATATGTACCGTGTATACATACATTATACATGTGCATTTAGTAAAAAGTGGTTATTTTAATATTACAAATAGACACTTCATGTAGCCCAATATTAGAATTGGTTTTAATTGTTGTCATGTAACCTAAGTTACTAGTTATAACGTCAGCTTTTTGCCAGTGTGTCCCGTGACAATCAGTCCCGAATAAATAAACAGACTTTATGTAGGTAAGCACTGTTTTTACATTCTTTACATTTATCAAAAAGCTATTAATTTGAAACTACAAACAGACAGTATATTTTTATTTGTATAGATAATTCTATTCATTTGACAGTCTGGTTATAATAGTGCAGGTTGTGCCTAGTTTAGATCAGATAGATATAACATAGTTTTATGCTGATAATTAAAGGTATAGAAGGAAGACATTTTTTTATGGTATAGGGTGCAAACATGCAGATGTATCGCCTGATGGTAAGCGATTATCGTCGCCCATGGACACCCGCAACACCAGCGGCGTTGCGGGTGTGTTGACAAGTGTGTTGCCGGCCTTCTAAGAAGGAGTACACTCTTTGAGGATGTCGAATTAAATCTAATACATCTTGAATGAGGTTGTCACTATTAACAGCCTTTAAGTCACTGCTGTACATAGGTATTTACTTAGCAAGGAGGTTTCGGTCTCCTATTTCACACTGGTTAGTTGGGTTGGCATTGAGTTTTTTTAATGAGGTTGATTACAATCTTATTGGACATAGGAGCAGGGATAACAATGTTTGTCAGTTACTGCAGGCTTAATTTAATAAAGGTAATCTACCTTTATTATATTCATTATTGTTCTTTCTAAACATCTGTATACAAGTAAACCATTTTCATAACAATAAACACCATTACAGACTGCTAGGTACTGCGTAAAAAGGGGATTCTTATATTGTTTTTTTTTTCCATATTTAAAAAATAAAACATAAGATTTGTGTTATTATTTTATGATAAGAAGAATGTCATAAATAATAATATCATGATGAATAGAGGCAAAGTTGCTGCCTGCTCTTGGCAGTGTAAAGCTGTTAGACAGTCAATTAGTGATGTGAGAATGTTTACCTCGAATCTCTTGATCTGTGCGTGTGTCTCGTAATTCCATATGTTCACGTCCCCGTTGTAGAGAGAGCACAGAAGCCATGGCTCTGTAGGATGCTGGTCCACGCACTTGACGCGGTCCGACCTCGCTGTCAATTTCCTCTTGATATCCAGGCGCAACGGCTTTAAAAACATAACAACGCTATATTTTAACTGCCCGTATAAAACACAATATACACGTATTACACGTAAATTACATCAACTGGAGACCGACAAACTACTGATGACACACTGCCGACAAATATACAACTACGTGGCGGAAATTTCGTTTACGGTAAATTACGGCTATAAACACTGCAGATATGTAATTATCGTGAATTAAAAGTGATTCTTACCATTTTGAATAGTTAAAACATGAAAATTTATCATACAGGATCAGTGAAACTGTGGTAGTTTGACAGGGTGGGTGGACGTGTCACCAGGTGCTGCCAGACTACGAAAATTTATAATTTTCGCCTTGGAACTGTAACAATTTATTTGTCTCAGTTTTATCAATGCATTTTTCAACTAGGAAATTGAGTAGATTACTTTTTCAAAACCGAAATTTAAAAAACTATACATACACAATTATATTCTAAACAGGTACATAAACACATTACTTCTTTTTAGTATGTATTATTCTCTTTGGTATTTGGTATGGCAATGTTTGATGTCATTTATTTTTTTCCAACATCGTCAGAACGTTCGGATACACCACTAATATCATAGTTTCGATTTAAAAAATTACCGGTTTTTAACAGAAAATAGAAAAAATCTAAAATGTTTTTGAGATTATCAATGAATATATTTATTATAATCTCTGTCTTATAAAAGAAGTCTCCCACATGCAGTTCTACAGCGCGTCAGCGCTGCAGTCATTACGATTCGACAGAATTTTGTCAGTCTTATTATTGGTTTCCTCAAAAACCCCATTTAAGCAGGAAAATTGAAAAATTTTGTTCCTATGTGTCTATGTAAAAGATTAAACAAATTTGAAAGAGATTAAATAAAAACACAATTTTAATTTTCAGTTCTTTTATAGGTAATTAAATAACAATCTAACCGACACAAAACACTTAAATCTTGAGATCCTACAAACATTCAACATGTAGAACGGACAACAAAATATTATGTCATGTTCGCCGGTGGCGGATTTTCATTTTTGCCTCCACTAGTAGGTAGTTGTCAATGAAATTTCAAATTGTGGTTTGTGCACTATCGTCATCATTCGTCTTCCTTTTCGTAGTTGACGTTTCAGAACCCATAAAGTTTCGCCTTATCCGTCCGTCTGTGCTTCCGTCCGTCCGGCTGTCTGTCCTATCGTCCTCGGCTTATCATCCAAAAGGTTAGTGCTAAAAAGTTTAGCACCTCTAGTACTAGTTACCTCCCCGTACACGTAAAGTGAGGATTATTTATTTTTCTTTCTCGTGTCTACCCCATGGGTGGGGTAGGTACCTACCTATTTTAAATAAGTCTTTTAAACATTGAGAGGTTGCTAAGACGATAATTTGATTTAGAACCGATTGTGAGATATTTAACTTTAAAGCGTATTTTTTTGTTAAAATGGTCCGCCCTATATAAGCTAAACGTTTGGCCGGCTCGTGAGTCTAAGAAATCTAGAAAACTAACTTCTTGTAAAATGCGCTTACTTTGAAAACTACTTACAAAAATAACAAAAAGGAGTGAAATATAATGAAATCATTACAATTCTTTATTGAACATGACTTTATTTCACTCCTCTAAGCACTAGAAACGATTAATAAAATTAGGCATAAAAAAAGTTTACAACGACGCTCGATAGATGACGTTGTGCGAAACTATTTTACAGTACTAATTTATTTTACAGTACTAACTATTTTAGCAGTACAAATTACAAATTTTATGTTCAAATTAAAATGATCAACATCAAACATTAGCATATCGGTGACGCGAACCCATAAGGTCCACTACCAAAAAGTACTCAACGCGGCATGAAGTTTTCACTTTGAAAATGTCATGTCAGCGTGTCGGTGACGCGAACTCATAAGATTTTCTCTTACCAAAAAGTGCTCAATGCGCACATACATTATTATACATAGAAAACACCCAAACTCCGAAACAAATATTTGGAGATTATAATAACATTTGGTCCGACCCGGAAATCGAACCCAAGACCTCAAGCACAGCAGTCTCATACGCTACCACTGCGCCACCGAGGCTGTTAAATTATAGCTTTCTTCCTGCGACCACCGTCAGTGTTAGTCAGTCATACATAACGCCATGTCTCCCATAAAAGTGTACGTAGGTACTTGTACTCGGAGTTGGAGCCTCAGGTACTTCCATGGCATGTACTTACTTACGCTTAATACCTATCGTGAGCACATTAATTCACGTCGTACGTAGTTATAGGTGCCAGCATCTAACTTGGTCAAACTTCTGGCCGTAGTGTGGGTAAGTTCGCGCATAGTACACTAGTGCAACAAATCAAGACAAACAACATCGAAGTGTAGACGACTTACACACCAATCGCTTGCTACTCGGAACGGTGCTACCTCAATCCCCGCGTCTGTTTATCAACCAAAGGGACCTAAAAACGACTACTGCGCATCTAACGAATCTGGCCAAGGCCAAGTTAAATGCCGGCACCTATCTATACTAATATTATAAAGATGAAGAGTTTGTTTGTTTGAACGCGCTAATCTCAGGAACCGCTGGTCCGTTTTGAAAAATTCTTTCAGTGTTGGATAGTACATTTATCGAGGAAGGCTATATATCATCACGCTAAGACCAATGGGAGCGGAGCACCAATGAAGAATGTTTCAAAAACGGGAAAATTGTTACGGCAATAGGAGACGCAAACAAGGTTGCGTGGGTCAGCTAGTACATTATATAGCACTAATTTATGTTCGTGGCTCCGTCTGCCTTTTTATCGGTTATCGTGTGGAAGAGTGTACTTTGTAACTCGCTAAAAATGTATAGTCTATTCGTTTAGATAGTGTCGCTTTGATAGTGCCGCCGCCGCTCGTCCGGTTTTTGTCAAAGCGAAGCCGATACTAATTCAAAGGAGTCGCGTGCGGCGCGGCGTAGGTCCACAAGTAGATTCTTTTAATACTTTCTTGTGGGCGTACCCGCACGGGCAGCGGCGGCACGATCAAAGCGATACTATTTAAACAAATAGACTATATGTCTTTTCATTAGCTGAAAAAAATATTTATTTAAAACCCGTTCAATAGTTTAAGCATGAAAGCGTAAAATCAAGCAAGCAAACTTACATTCGATTCTTAAAAATCTCCAATAACGACTTTATTTGGCTACCTAAATTATTGAAACTTTCTACTTGTACTATTCGTATATCATTGATCTTAGTAGGCTGGTTACAAATTTAAAGAGAATTAAGTAGAATTTTAGTTAGCCATCCCTAGGCAAAATTTTCACTTTATTCATAATGTTGTTTTATCGTTTCAAAATTGTTACAATTCACATTCAGTACAAATGTGGCTTTCAACACAATTTTAACGTGTCTTACACAAATGTTACAGTAGCGGAGAAACCATTATAAAATATTTATCTAACTACATTTTATCTTTACCAGGAGCCTGCGCAACCAAAACCTCGAAGCACTATAACTGTGCTGGAAGATATTCTTCTCCACCCAGCCACCAAGATAATAGTCAATAAGGCCAATTTTACCAGACCTTCGTTTGGTTTGTCAACCGTACTGACTCCTCGTAAAAGGGCCGGTGATCACAATAGCAACGACGTAACCGAGATGGGTTGTGTCAAGCATGTTGACAAGAAACGGCGTAAGAACTTAGAGAGGCAGACGCTGTTAAGGGTGGTCAAGTCACAGTCTACGAATGAGGACCCTGAACGAGTCACGCTAAAGGCTAACTCGAAAACGATGCGGTGAGCTGAATTGGAAGAGTTCAGGCCATGTGGGACCAAGGTTATAGAGCCAAGGAAGAAACCCCGATTAGAAGAGCCGGAAGCTGTTGGCGACTCCCTATCTAGTAGTGCAGCACACTCGGGCATACCCTTTAGTTTCAACGATATGATGACACTACTAGAGAACGAACCCGAATACGCACACTCGCTCCTACCGTACATAAGTTATTTTATTTAGATGTAGTTTCATTAATAACAAATTGTCGACAAGTTCTCGAGTTTTACGCTTAGCAACACATTTTGTGATTCATTTTTATTTTGTATATATTAAGTTAATTGTTATGTATCTTTTCTAGAATTAATATTGTGTATTTAAATTAAATAAGAAAATGTAATTAGGGTAAATAATGTAAATATAATATATATATCTCTTTATTTTAATCTTGTATTTTAATTTCACAAAAAATGCCTATGAAGTTATTTGCAGTGTTTTTAAGCAAAAACCTGTAAGACAAAAATAAAAATCTATAATAGGGTCATATGCGGAGGTAGAGGGCGGCTGCTCTACGGATCCGTTCCAACAAAATGCCACCGTGGGGAGGATCGCGACACTCGCGTGACTGAGACCGCCTCGAAGAGGTTCAATGCCAATTTGGCGGGCTTAACGCATCCTGATTTGGATGGGACCCTAATAGTTACAAAATGTTCTAAACTCATTGTGTACAATATGTTTGAGTCAAGAAAGTAGTATGTCTTAAGTCTCACATTTATTTTTAAGCACTCGTTGTATTTTTGCGCGGCACACTAGCCGCCTCAGGTACTCTGGCACCAAGTGGTAGTAGAGTGCTTTCCTGATGTAGCCAAAGGGCAGACTATCGAATGCTTTGACTCAATTTTCTAAAAGTGTTACTCAACGGTTGGTATTTCACACCCAAAAACTTATCACTACATAAATAAAAAAGCCTTTTATTTACCTATGTTATTTACCTAGTGACCTATGTTGGGTGTACCGCAAAGTATCCGCTAAGTATACCACATTTGAAGATCCTGTTATTGAACCAAGGCCGTTTTGATTCTGATTATAATATATAATTTGTGTATTAATTAATGTAGCTTAAATATTGTTCTGTAAATGATAGTCTATTGTAGGTATATCTGGGGTCATTTCACGTATACAGGCTAGGTAACAGAAATATCGTCATGTCTATGTCACTTTAGATATGATTGTAAGATTTTTTATTATGTAGTTATGTATACATATTTTGTAAATATTTAAATGTGTATTCATGCATGTATTTTAAATAGCATTAATATTATTATTATCACTTATGAACCTATAAACTAAAGTTTTAATTATAGTTATAGTATTAGTAATTATATTAGTATTAAATATTTTGTCCGTCTCATGCAATTATAATGCAGATTCCTTTATTTAGTTCGAATCAATAGAGGTTCGGAGAAAATAACAATATCTCAACAAGCAAAGAAATGGAGCCCTGTGATTGGTTGTTATATTGTGGGGACATTATTACCTGAGCCCCTAGCTAAATACTTAACTAGCTGACCCACTTCGTTGGGCGGTAAACTTTTTTTTCTCCTACTTACTTTGCAAATTCAGCTACTATGAATTTTTTTTCCCACTTTTCGGGTTATTATATAGCCTATGTCACTCCCAAATAACGTAGCCTTCTACTGGTAAAAGATTTTTTAAAATCCGTTTAGTAGATCCATAGATTACCCCTACAACGTCACAAACTCACAAACTTTACCTCTTTATACAGTAGTATAGATATAGATGTCTGACATAATCTCATAAATTAGAATCACTCAATGTATATTTGTTGAAATGATAAAAAACTTGGAAAACGTGGCATTATGTCCGTGTCATGCAATTATAATGCAGATTCCTTTGTTTTTTTTTTACGAAGGCCCGCCATAATGTCTCTACTCTGCCTGATGGAAAGCATAAGCAGAATCCAAGAGTGGTGGTCACCATACTCAATTATTTAGTTCGAATCAATAGAGGTTCGGAGAAAATAACAATGTCTCAACTAGCAAAGAAATGGCGCCCTGTGATTGGTTGTTATTTTGTGGGGACATTATTACCTGAGCCCCTAGCTATATACTTAATGTCTGAAATAATCTTATAAATTAGAATCACTCATTGTATATTTTTTGAAATGATAAATAAAATTGTAATAAAATCGAATAGATCAATATTTTAAAAACCGTTTTACATAAGTTCGTTTTATTGAAATACAAGAAATAAATATATAATAAATGGCGAAATATTTTTAAAAGAATAAAAATTATCTTTACCTTAAATACACTTAGATATGATTCACGCATGGAGTTACACCTTCCACATAGGTACATACAACAGTTATGTTGTTTACAGCAAATGGAATTAAATGAAATCAATTATTCTGCAATTAGGTTAGGGACATTAACACTTTTGCAAGATAAGCTTTTCTGAGCAGACGAGTTCGGCCTTTCCTAACTAAACTAGCTCTGAGAAGAAAGGACGAAACAAACTCAGGGATCATCGTCTCTTACAAAGTCCAGACAATCTTCTCAAATGCAAAGAACATTAGGTATATCAATTAAAAACGGGCCAAGAGTGAGTCGGACTCGCGCAACGAGGGTTCCCTACAAACCTGTAAGTATATTATATGATGTAACAAAAAATTTATGCTTTTCGCAAATTTTCCTTTATCTGTGCTAGAGACGTTAGTTCGTACCAAATTTCAAGATTCTGAGTTCACGGGAAGTACCCTGTAGGTTTTAATTCCCTTGCGAGTGTCTAAAATTTGCATCATAAACAGCGGTATCTTTTAATTGCGTTGGTTGACTTTTGATTTATTCACAACTCGAAGGGATATATAATTAAATATTTAACACAGTTTACATCATTAATACTCGTTTTAATAATCAGGTTATGGGCCCAGTACACTCATAACCATTATCTAGTTTACGATTTCAGTTTCGCAAATTCAATGTTATCCGAAAAGGTAAAATACCACGCCGTGGTTCCCGGTACTGCCACGGATCCAAATTTTATGAGTTACAAAAGTTCGATCTGAGAACCGAAAATTTCTAAGTAGAAATGCTTACATGACAATGATTGAGAGATTTACTGGCAGAGAAAACTTCGCTTGCTGGTAGTTTGCAGTTTAAACTTACTTAGAGCACCAAGGATTATGGGAATTCGTGGCAGATGATGGGGCCGGCGCCGTTGATTCAAAGAACGATGTTAGGTCGAAAATAATGTTACTAGTGGATCCTTTTTTTACATATAAGTAAAATTTTACTTATCTGTATCTAATTTTACTTATAAGTAAATAACACACTTTACATAAATAAGACTAATTTTATTTATCAATCCCAGGCCTTTTTATCACCAAGATATTCTGCTATGGTATCACACCCTTTGCGGATAACTTAGATTAAATGGTATTCTTAAGATGCCGCAAGGGAAAATTCCTAAACACCCTCTTCTCCTAAGCATTCTCTTCTCCTCTCCTCAAGGAACACAAGTAATATGCGTTACATCAAGCACGTCTAGAACGTGACGTGGATGTTCTTTAGTACTGCTGTATGGAACACAACAGTTGTGTGACCAGCAGTTGTGTATCAAATTAAATACCCAACCGTGCTTCTAAGATCACGTTAAGGACGTTAAGCTGTCGCACAGTGACAGTGGGCAACTAGTAGTATTTAGTTAATATAAACTCAATATGTTCAAGTTCCCTTAATTACCTTAGCCCTGCTAGTAAGTATAAAATAATGATAATTTACAGTGTATTCATTTGTATTTTTTCTCCATACTTACCTAATATATTATGACTTAATATGGTTCGCCTAAGACCAAATATCTTAGGAGGTAGAAAATAATACTTATGCAAAGATAAACCTTCATGCACTCTTACACATGTGCACAAACATAAATATTAAAACTTGATAACTAATTGGAGATAAATGTGTCATCACTCGGTTTGTTGAACATAAATGTTCTTTATGTCTATTAATTATATATTAGAATTTGCAGTAACCAATTATGTAATTGTGTATTTACTTAATACTTATTATTCGTGCTTAATATTATTGGGTGGGTCTAGGAAGTTATTAAAATTAATTCAATTGTATAGGCGTGAAATTGTAATAAACAAACACACTGACAGTCTCATTAATCGTTTAGGATTGTTGAAAGTTACTTAAACCTTCACTCCTTAATAGATCGACTTATCTAATGTAATTCATTTCGTAACTGTAGGTACATTTACTGGATTCAAAAATAAGGAGATTACCAATACGGATGTTTATATTTTTTATGTAGGTATGTTCGGGTGAAGGTAATTCCATCATATATAGTAATATTACCAAAATATTTTTTTTGTACAAAAGTGATTTATTTCGAATAATAACTAGATTTGATTATGAGTTTTGGACACCGACAGTGGAACTCTTTGAAAATGACAGCAGATAAACTGCGATTAATGTTATCTCATTAACATGTAGTGTTTCAGCAATCACACAATATATCATGTATCTACAGTCCAAGACGGTCCCGAGGTGATCTTCTTACACCATCTTAGCATCTGATGACTAAATCTCATTCTAAAGAAATTAACAACTCTTCAATTTTACAAATAACATTTTTAAGTTGTTTCTTTACCTATACAAGTAGGTAGTGTTTATATCATGTTGCTGAGCTAATCATGGAACGGTTCTTGACCATAATAAGTTAGTGGTTTCATAACTTAATCCTATATCTGAAGCGTTTTTTTTTTTTTAAAGAGATTTAATTTTAGCACGTGGTAATTACGCTAATCTATGCAAAGTTTAATTTATCTTGAAATGACCGTTTGGGAGTTAAGCTGAGAACGGAGGGACATGATGAAACTTTAACTCATTTCCAAGACGTGAAGTATGGAACAATAACAATGATTGCATTGATATTGAACTTTAAAACTATGGAGCGCCTCTTATTATATTTTGATAACAATGACTTCGAAAGGGTACTATATTTAAATCAGTAATTTGTAAAAGGTATCATAGTTTCTTTGTGTAAACCCTTAAGAGATGTTATAATCATCCAAATTATTTGTTTACAGTGACATTAAAGGTTTTATCATCAACACCCTTTAATACAATGCTACCCCTATACCCTCCTGGCCATAAGCCTGTTCTTAGAGAGAGGATTTCGCTTATTATATCATGCTGGTGAAACGGGTTGGGGTTTAGGGTTACTTTCAAGGTTTCCTTCTTTTAACAGTACTGTGCAGAGCTTGGTCATTAGACACAGCATGATTCTAATACTAATCTAAGTATGAAAATGAAAGCACAAACTGGTTAAAACTATTTTTTTTGCATAGGAGTTGAGATGGACAATATTTAAGGACGAAAAATAATAAACTTATTTCGTTTTTACATAATTTACTAAACGATCTTAAACATTAAGCACAATGTTCACAGTTCACACTGTAATTGTAACATGTCTATGATAATGTGGCAGACATCAACTCTTGAATTATTTCAGATGACCTAACTATAGGCATATACAGATATCTATACTGAGTTGCCATTATGATTGACAAGCATTTCACAACACTTTAAATATTTACAGGATTTGATGTAATTTGAATTGCAGATGATTTCCAAACGATCTGATAATTATATTACAACGATGGAGTTTAAGAAGTATTTACAAAATCATAATAACCAATACGTCACTGTTTTATACAGTAGTTACACATTGCTCTGAAGTCTATTTACGAACCGAGTGGTGTTCTGAAGATCAATTCTCGTAATAAAAATACATGTTGACTATATATAATTTTAATGTTAAATTACATCGTATTGTAATTGCAAGTTGAATCAGTATCGAGCTAGCCTTAGCAATACTTTACTATGAGTAAAGTATTGCTAAGGCTTATGGTTAATAAGTATATTTTTATTTTTGTTGCATTGCATTCGCAATGAGTATGGTGACCACCACTGTTGGATTCTACTTATGCTTTCCATCAGGTAGAGTAGTCATTTTGGCAGGCCCATACATAAAAAGAAAGATTTTGTTATCAGCAAAACTGAAATACAATGAAAATAAAATACGTAACAACAATAAAGTTGGTCAATTTTCGTCGTGGATAGCTGCTGCCTGACATAGTTTATAAAACCGATGTAACGGGACACCACTTGGACAGTGTCTAATTGAATCATAATAATTTAGTTCAGTGTTCACAATACTGTAGTACAAAAAAATATAATGACTAACAGAAAAAAAAAACAAAAGTAACTAGAAAGAACTAAACCTAAAATTAAGTCACACAATAAGCACACAAAATGATTAACATGTATTATCCACCTTTCTTCCATTTCTCACCAGGAGTGTATTCAGTCATTGGTTTTCCTGAAATTCCACAGGTTCCAATACCAACTCTTCCTGTTAAATTGTCTGGAGTCGTAAATATGCTTTTTGTAATTACACCACGCTTTTTGGCAGCCCTAGAATGAAACGACAACCATTTAATTTTCTCACTTTCTCTTTCTTCCTCAAATTGCTTGAATCTCTGATGCTTTTTCTGTTTCTTCTTCTTTAGATATTCTTTGTTATGGCCTTTTCTATGACTGAAAAATTTAAAGGTAAACTTTAAGTACCTGTTACTTATCACTTACCTCAAATTTTTGAATATAAATTCAATACCATAAATTTTATTATTGCATTCTAAACTCAGACTATTCGAATTAACTATGTAATATTTATACAAAAATAATGTAAGAAAAATATTTTGAATATTTTGATAAGAGTACCAAAACATTACAGATATACGTACTTGTTTTCATCTCCACTGTGACGTCGTTTCAAGCATGTCCTTATTTTTTTCACATCGTCAGTGTTGACTACTTCTAATATTGAAGAACCATCAAGATATATTTTCAAGTTATCTTCACCAACATCGTCAGTGCCAGCATCCAGAAAAGATATTGCAACATCATGATCATTACTAGAACCATGATTATTTGATAGTTTGGAATCACCATCTGCTGTTTTTATTAGATCTTTTGTTAATGCAACTACTTCTTCCAAATCAGCCTTTAACTGCAGCAACTGTTCATTTTGGGAATCGTTATGTAAAGCCGCTTCCACCTATAACAAAATAAATATATCTTTTATATTAATACGTGAAGCAAAAACTTTCTACCCCTTTTTACGAAAATTACGCGTGTGAAATTTGACACAGTGAAATTTTATAAGGAGGAGTACAGAAAGCTAAAAAAAACTATATATATAGGATTTGTAATAAATAGGGAAAATCCATAAATTGCAACACAACAAAAGGGAGGCAGGTTGTTATTCATATGAGATCTATCAGAAATAATGGCAACCACAACCTGCTCCACATATATGTATGTAGACTTGACTATTTTAAAAGAAAGTGTCGATGAACGTGATTTACTTACCATCTCCAACTGTACTTCGTACTTGCTTAAATCATCCGCCATGATTAATTGTCAATACTGTTATATGTTCTCCAACAGTAGGTACCTATCTAATATAAAAATAGTTAATGAATCTTAAATTTAAACATGTATTTAAAAAAATCAACACGAATTTACTACGTTTAAAACTGTCTGCATAGACTGATCTCTACACTACTGCACTAGCAAGACTGAACTGAAAGTTTTCTGAGCCTCTGACAGAGGCAGACCTTAAACTTTCGTAATCAATTCTATGACGTAAAAGTAATTTAGGATTTCTTTATCTAGTTCGAATAAATAGGGGTTCGGAGAACACAACAAGTCTCAACAAAGCCAGCAAGCAAGGCAAAGACAGAGTGCAAAGTGATTGTTCAATTGTCTGAAATTTATTACCTGAATTCCTAGCTATATAATATTTCCACATTTTCTCAATTCCAAGAATGGCAAAACAAATAATCTCTGACATTAAATTTACTCATTGAATTAAATTATGATGACGACGTAATTTGTTCTATAAACATTAGAACTTGTAGTAATCAATCAATTAGCTAAGTGTGTAATTACTTAATACATACTTATTACTCATGCTTAAAATGCGTTCAATCGTTTACAAACTACGGTGCACTATGGGAATTAATACGTTCATGAAGTGATTTGTTCGGTGTATCTGTTACTTTTTACAATTATTAATTCTAATATCATAGATTATTTGCTTTACATAATGAAAAATTATTAAAATGTCTATCGCTTTCACACAAAATACGTAGGTAAAAACTGGAGTGAGCATCATCAATCCCAAGCAAATTTGTCATCTAAATAATCCAAAAGTATGTAATAAGCCTTTTTACATAGTTTTTGTTTTATTAAGGACTTAAATTTCGTAATACTTAATTTTTGATATTTGCTTGGGATTTTATTGTAGAATCGCACACCCTGACATCGGAAAGACTTGCTTACTCTTTGTAATCTAGTGGTTGGCAACGCGAGTTGCCATATATATTTATAGTGTTGATATCATGAACGTCGCTAAACTTTGTATATAAAGGATTTTTGTTTAACATGAACTAAATTTTCATAGATGAATTGAGATGCAACTGTCATGATACTAATTTCTTTAAATTTATCCCTCAGTGACTGTCTATAAGCGATTAACCATCAGTTAATTGACGAATTTATAGTGTTGATATCATGAACGTCGCTAAACTTTGTATATAAAGGATTTTTGTTTAACATGAACTAGTTTTCATAGATGAATTGAGATGCAACTGTCATGATACTAATTTCTTTAAATTTATCCCTCAGTGACTGTCTATAAGCGATTAACCATCAGTTAATTGACGAATTTTGTATACTGCATATGTTACATGAAGCACGTCTAGAACGTGACGTGGATGCTCTTTAGAACTGCTGTACGGAACACAAATTGTGTGACCAGCAGTTGTGTATCAAATTAAATACCCGACCGAGCTTCTAAGAGCACGTTAAACTATCGCACTGTGATCCACCTAGAACACTTTATCTGGACAACAGCGACTATTGAACTAAGAGTATTTAGTTAATATAATCTCATTAGGTTCATACATTTAGTATCCTAAATTACCTTACCCCTATTAGTTAGTATAAAATAATGATAATTTACAGTGCATTCATTTGCATTTTTAGTCCATACTTAGGTAATACGGCTTAATAGGGATAGCGCCTAAGACCGCTTAAGAGGTAGATAATAATACTTCTGCTAAGATAGATAGGTACACCTTCATTCATGTACTCTTACACGTGCGCACAAGCTTAAATATTAAAACGTCGTATTCGTATTTTTTTTGGAATTTAGACGTTACTAAAGTCTATTAATTATACATTAGAACTTGTAGTAATCAATTAAGTAAGTAATTGTGTACTTACTTAATACTTATTATTCATACTTAAAATTATTGGGTGGGTCTAGGAAGTTTTAAAAATTAGTTCAATGGTTTAGGCGTGAAATTGTAATAAACAAACACACTGGCAGTCGCATTAATCGTTTAGGATTGTTACAAGTCACTAAAAACTCCACTCCTTAAAAGATCGAATATCTAACGTAATTCATTTCTTAGCTGTACATTTACTGAATTAAAAACAAGGAGGTTACCAATCCGGATGTTTATACTTTTATGTATGTTCGGGCCTAATTCCATCATATATGAAAAGAAATTTTTGCAAAATTGTTTTTTGTATACAAGTTATTTATTCCGAAATATAACTGATCTCATGATGAGTTTCGGAGACCGACAGTGGAACTCTTCGAAAATGACAGCGATACATCAACTGCGATTAATGCTATCTCATAAATATGTATTGTTTCGGCAATCACACAACATAACATGCACAGTTTAAGTTTATTAATTTCCCCATTTGGTTTCTTTCAAATGTGAAGAAAAGATTCCATTCTCAATGATGTATCATATCTATTTGTTTACAAACGTTTCTTATATGCTAAAAAGGATAATATAAAACTTAACTTAAAAAGAAATTCATCCGAATTGAAATACATAATACCAACAAAGAGCAATAAAGCTTTGAAAAAAAATACAATGCTAAAACTGAAGCAAAAATGCCTTAATTTAACAGAAAACATTGTAATAACAATAGCTACCTTCTAGTCTGTTGTATCAGTGATCTTATTGTTCATGATAAGAGCTAACAATATGCTATTAAGGCAACTCATTCTCCAGGAAAAAATAAATAATTAGCTCCAGGAACTTTAGTCTATCGGTTGTACGTAGGTACAAATAGGGGTGCATTTTGAAAATTATAGTATTCTTCCTGCGACCATCGTCAGTGTTAGTCAGTCATAACGCCATGTCTACCATAAAAGTCTACGTACCTGTACCCGTAGTCGGAGCGCCAGGCACTTCCAAGGTATGTACCTATTCAGGCTTAATACCTATCGTGAGCGCGTTAATTCACGTCATGCGTAGTTACTTTACATAGTATACATTACATAGTAGCTTTTGTTCGCGGCTCCGTCTTCCTGTTTATCGGTTATCGTGGTGAAGAGTGTCCTTTGTTACTCTCTAAAAATGTTACTTATCATTAGTTGAAAATTTGAATTTTTAGAACAGGTTTGATAGTTTAGACATGAAAGCATAAAAACAAACAATCAAAATTATATTCGATTCTTAAAAATCACTGACTGAGACCGCCTCGAAGAGGTTCAATGCCAATTTAGTGGGCTTAACGCATCCTGATCTGGATGGGCCCCTAGTAGTTACAAAATGTTCTAAACTCATTGTGTAAAATATGTTTGAGTCAAGAAAGTAGTATGTCTTAAGTCTCACATTTCTTTTTAAGCACTCGTTGTATTTTTGCGCGGCACACTAGCCGCCTCAGGTACTCTGGCACCAAGTGGTAGTAGAATGCTTTCCTGATGTAGCCAAAGGGCAGACTATTGAATGCTTCGACTCAATTTTCTGAAAGTGTTACTCAACGGTTGGTATTTTTTACACCCAAAAACTTATCACTACATACACAATAAAGCCTTTTATTTACCTATGTTATTTACGTAGTGACCTATGTTGGGTGTACCGCAAAGTATCCGCTAAGTATACCACACTTGAAGATCCTGTTATTGAACCTAGGCCGTTTTGATTCTGATTATATGATTTGTGTATTAATGTAGCATAATTAAATATTGTTCTGTAAATTATAGTCTATTGTAGTTATATCTCGGGTCATTCCACGTATACAGTTACGTGTACAGTATTTTATCATGTATTTCAATGTTCATGATGTACAACACTTTCAATATGTACAGGATTTGTACCTATTACAAAAATGGAATTTAAAAATTCACTTTTATTTTTGAAATAGTCAATGTAACCAACCAAAAAAAGAATTTCTCAAAAAACAGCAGACATATCGAAATACATACAGACATATAACAGAAATATCGTCATGTCTTTGACACTTCAGAAATTATTGTATGATTTTTTTTATTATGTAGTTATGTATATTTTATAAATATTAATATGTGTATTCGTGTATGTATATTGAATAGCATTAATATTATTATTAGTAATTATAAACCCATAAACTAAAGTTTTTTATTCCCTCTCTCTTATTTCTACCATACATATTATACACCTGCCTTGTCCCTTATCGAACCAACACAAGTTTGACTGGTAGATATTGCCACGTGGCATTAAGTCCAGCACACTTTATCTACTTCCAATAAATAGAGGTTCGGAGAAAATAACAATAAGTCTCAACAAGCAAAGAAACGGCGCACTGTGATTGGTTGTTATATTATGGGGACGTTATTACCTGAGCCCCTAGCTATATCCCTAGCCAATGTCTGAAATAATCTCTTACATTAGAATCACTATAATAATTGTATATTTCTTAAAATGATAAAAAATCTATAAACTTGAAACAATGAAAATAAATTCATTTCCAACAGAACGAGATCAATTAAAAAAAAACTGTTCTACAAAATTTGGTTACATTCAAATGCAACAAATAAAACCTACAATTATATTATAAAACAAAGGCCTCTGCCGCGTCTGTCTGTCTGTCTGTTCGCGATAAACTCAAAAGTTACTGCACGAATTTGTATGTGATTTCCACTTAGAGATAGAGTGATTCTTGAGGAAGGTTTTCTAATATATTTTTTTTGTGAATATTCGCTTAAATATAACGATATTTGTTGAAGACGTCGGAAAAACTTAAGCCGCACAACTTCTCAGAGTAGCATAGGCTACATTATATTTTCGGTAATGAACCCGTGCGAAGCCGGGGCAGGTTGCTAGTGTATAATAAATGGTAAAATATTTTTAAAAGACTATAAATCATCTCTACCTTAAAAATACACTTATGGTTCACGCATTGAGTTACACCTTGCACTTACACACAACAGTAACAGTTGTTTTCAGCAAATGAAATGAAATCATTTATTTTGAAATTAGGTTACATGAACCTTTGGTTGAACATGAAGGTTTAAATCGGAAATAAACAGCATTTTTTGCAGAATGGGCAGCTCCATCCCTGTTAGTATAAGTTTACTTCGCTTGGTGGAAGTTTGCAGTTTAAACTTACTTAGAGCACGGAGGATTATGGGAATGCGTGAGGGACAGATCCAAAGAACGATGTAAAAGCTAGGTCGACAATAATGTTACTAGTGGATCCGATTAACCATATCCACGTACAAGAAGCAAAGACTGCAAATGGAGTTTGGGGTAACCCACGCAAAGCGTTCGACGATTCGGGTCTTTCTCGGAAGGTTGGATTACCTCGTGACCTTGTAACGACTTCTCTCGAGAGCTGCCAAGGTATTGAAGAATCACACTAATATATAAAGGCGAAAGTTTGTGTGCTTGTTTGTTACTTCTTCACGCAAAAACTATTTGCCGCGATAATCGATAATCACGCGGGCGGAGCCGCGGGCAACAGCTAGTACGTTAATAACATTATGACTACAGCACACAAGCTTCGTTAGTTTTAATGTGGATGATGAATGGTTAGGCAGGTTAATGATAGCAATACAAACTTATGATTACGGCCATTAAAAAGTCATCCGATAGTAGGAACCTATAGTGTATAAGTTTCAATTTCGCGGATTTGGACATTTTTGTTGAAGATAATTTGTCTAATTTAAAAAAAAATCGACGAAATGTCTTGAGTCTAGACTAGGGTGAGGAAAGGTCACAAGCTAATTTGGACTTAGTCTGTAGTATGTTGTGGTTTTTGAAGTGAAAACTTCTCTAGCCACGTTGAGCACTTTTTAATCGACTTCAAAAAAGGAAGAGGTTAGCATTTCGACTGTTTTCTTTTATTATTATTTTTTATTTGTTACCTCATAACTTTCTACTAGGTGAACCGATTTAAATAATTCCTTTTTTATTTGAAAGCTGGTGCTTTCCGTGTGGTCCGATATCTATTTGGTCTAGTTCTTGAAATCGGTTCTTTTTTTTGTTAAAATTTGATTATTGGTAGGGGAAAATCTTATGAGCTCGCGACACCACAGCACCGCATCACCGATATCATGACGTCAAATTCCTAATCATCCTCTTCTCCTAAGCATTCTCTTCTCCTTTCTTCAAGGAACACAAGGAGCATGCGTTATAAATGAAATGTTAAAAGTCACTCAAAACTCCACTCCTTAAAAGATCGAATACCATCTAATGTAATTCATTTCTTAGCTGTACGTTTACTGAATTCAAAAACAAGGAGGTTACCAATCCGGATGTTTATATTTTTATGTATGTTCGGGCCTAATTCCATCATATATGAAAAGAAATATATTATTTGCAAAATTGTTTTTTGTATACAAGTAATTTATTCCGAAATATAACTGATCTGATGACGAGTTTCGGAGACCGACAGTGGAACTCTTCGAAAATGACAGCGATACATCAACTGCGATTAATGCTATCTCATAAATATGTATTGTTTCAGCAATCAATAGAAAAACACTACAATCCGCGCACTACGAAAATACATTGTATGCGATAAAAAATTGCAGATGCGAAATCGTATGTAAATTGTGTACCCTATGAATAGGTATCTAACCCCGCGCATTGCGGAAAGAATCGCACTGTAAAACACGTAACGAATAAATGTCTTAGTGCGCGCTTAGCCTAAGACGGTCCCGAGGTTGCCTTCCTATCACCATTTCAGCATATGATGACTAAATCCCATCCTGAAGAAATTGAGGAAACTCTTAAATTTTACAAACCGGACGTCATTTATTAACTTGTTTCTTCAAGTAGGTAGTGTTTATAACGTGTTGCTGAGCTAATCATGGAAGGGTTCTTGACTATACGGAGTCAGTCGATACCTGTTTCAATAAAATAATCCTGAATCTTATACGTTTTATTCTTTCAATGTATGTTTGGAGAAATAGAATTTCCCCATTTGGTTCTTTCAAATGTGAAGAAAAGATTCCATTCTCAATGATGTATCATATCTATTCGTTTACAAACGTTTCTTATATGCTAAAAAGGATAATATAAAACTTAACTTAAAAAGAAATTCATCCGAATTGTGTTTACATAATACCAACAAAGAGCACTAAAGCTTTGAAAAAAAATACAATGCTAAAACTGAAAAAAAAAAATGCCTTAATTTAACAGAAAACATTGTTATAACAATAGCTACCTTCTAGTCTGTTGTATCAGTGATCTTATTGTTCATGATAAGAGCTAACAATATGCTATTAAGGCAACTAATCCTCCAGGAAAAATAAATAATTAACTCCAGGAACTTTAGTCTATCGGTTGTACGTAGGTACAAATAGGGGTGCATTTTGAAAATTATAGTATTCTTCCTGCGACCATCGTCAGTGTTAGTCAGTCATAACGCCATGTCTACCATAAAAGTCTACGTACCTGTACCCGTAGTCGGAGCGCCAGGCACTTCCAAGGTATGTACCTATTCAGGCTTAATACCTATCGTGAGCGCGTTAATTCACGTCATGCGTAGTTACTTTACATAGTATACATTACATAGTAGCTTTTGTTCGCGGCTCCGTCTTCCTGTTTATCGGTTATCGTGGTGAAGAGTGTCCTTTGTTACTCGCTAAAAATGTTACTTATCATTAGTTGAAAATTTGAATTTTTAGAACAGGTTTGATAGTTTAGACATGAAAGCATAAAAACAAACAATCAAAATTATATTCGATTCTTAAAAATCACTAAAAACTACGTTATTTGGCTATTTAAATTATTGAAACTTTTTACTCGTCATATTCGTCCATCCTTGATCATAATATGGCTGGTTACAAATTTAAAGAGAATTAAGTAGAATTTTAGTTAGCTACCCGTAGTCGAAATTTTCACTTTATTCATAATCCTATATTATCGTTTCCAAATTGTTACAATTCACATTCAGTACAAATGTGGCTTTCAACACAATTTTAACGTGTCTTACACAAATGTTACAGTAGCGAAGAAAACATTATAAAATAGTTATCTAACAACAATTTATCTTTACCAGGAGCCTGCGCAACCAAAACCTCGAAGCACTATAACTGTGCTGGAAGATATTCTTCTCCACCCAGCCACCAAGATAATAGTCAATAAGGCCAATTTTACCAGGCCTTCGTTTGGTTTGTCAACCGTACTGACCCTTCGTAAAAGGGCCGGAGATCCAAGGAAGAAACCCCGATTAGAAGAGCCGGAAGCTGTTGGCGACTCCCTATCTAGTAGTGCAGCAAATTCGGGCATACCCTTTAGTTTCAACGATATGATAACACTACTAGAGAACGAACCCGAATACGCACACTCGCTCCTACCGTACATAAGTTATTTTATTTAGATGTAGTTTCATTAATAACAAATTGTCGACAAGTTCTCGAGTTTTACGCTTAGCAACACATTTTGTGATTCATTTTTATTTTGTATATATTAAGTTAATTGTTATGTGTCTTTTCTAGAATTAATATTGTGTATTTAAATTAAATAAGAAAATGTAATTAGTGTAAATAATGTAAATATATATATCTCTTGATTTTAATCTTGTATTTTAATTTCACAAAAAATGCCTATGAAGTTATTTGCAGTGTTTTTAAGCAAAAACCTGTAAGACAAAAACAAAAATCTATAATAGGGTCATATGCGGAGGTAGAGGGCGGCTGCTCTACGGATCCGTTCCAACAACATGCGCACCGTGGGGAGGATCGCGACACTCGCGTGACTGAGACCGCCTCGAAGAGGTTCAATGCCAATTTAGTGGGCTTAAGGCATCCTGATCTGGATGGGCCCCTAGTAGTTACAAAATGTTCTAAACTCATTGTGTATAATATGTTTGAGTCAAGAAAGTAGTATGTCTTAAGTCTCACATTTCTTTTTAAGCACTCGTTGTATTTTTGCGCGGCACACTAGCCGCCTCAGGTACTCTGGCACCAAGTGGTAGTAGAATGCTTTCCTGATGTAGCCAAAGGGCAGACTATTGAATGCTTTGACTCAATTTTCTGAAAGTGTTACTCAACGGTTGGTATTTTTTACACCCAAAAACTTATCACTACATACACAATAAAGCCTTTTATTTACCTATGTTATTTACCTAGTGACCTATGTTGGGTGTACCGCAAAGTATCCGCTAAGTATACCACACTTGAAGATCCTGTTATTGAACCTAAGCCGTTTTGATTCTGATTATATGATTTGTGTATTAATGTAGCATAAATATTGTTCTGTAAATTATAGTCTATTGTAGTTATATCTCGGGTCATTCCACGTATACAGTTACGTGTACAGTATTTTATCATGTATTTCAATGTTCATGCTGTACAACACTTTCAATATGTACAGGATTTGTACCTATTACAAAAATGGAATTTAAAAATTCACTTTTATTTTTGAAATAGTCAATGTAACCAACCAAACAAAGAATTTCTCAAAAAACAGCAGACATATCGAAATACATACAGACATATAACAGAAATATCGTCATGTCTTTGACACTTCAGAAATTATTGTATGATTTTTTTTATTATGTAGTTATGTATATTTTATAAATATTAATATGTGTATTCGTGTATGTATATTGAATAGCATTAATATTATTATTAGTAATTATAAACCCATAAACTAAAGTTTTTTATTCCCTCTCTCTTATTTCTACCATACATATTATACACCTGCCTTGTCCCTTATCGAACCAACACAAGTTTGACTGGTAAAAAATCTATAAACTTGAAACAATGAAAATAAATTCATTTCCAACAGAACGAGATCAATTAAAAAAAAACTGTTCTACAAAATTTGGTTACATTCAAATGCAACAAATAAAACCTACAATTATATTATAAAACAAAGGCCTCTGCCGCGTCTGTCTGTCTGTCTGTTCGCGATAAACTCAAAAGTTACTGCACGAATTTGTATGTGATTTCCACTTAGAGATAGAGTGATTCTTGAGGAAGGTTTTCTAATATATTTTTTTTGTGAATATTCGCTTAAATATAACGATATTTGTTGAAGACGTCGGAAAAACTTAAGCCGCACAACTTCTCAGAGTAGCATAGGCTACATTATATTTTCGGTAATGAACCCGTGCGAAGCCGGGGCAGGTTGCTAGTGTATAATAAATGGTAAAATATTTTTAAAAGACTATAAATCATCTCTACCTTAAAAATACACTTATGGTTCACGCATTGAGTTACACCTTGCACTTACACACAACAGTAACAGTTGTTTTCAGCAAATGAAATGAAATCATTTATTTTGCAATTAGGTTACATGAACCTTTGGTTGAACATGAAGGTTTAAATCGGAAATAAACAGCATTTTTTGCAGAATGGGCAGCTCCATCCCTGTTAGTATAAGTTTACTTCGCTTGGTGGAAGTTTGCAGTTTAAACTTACTTAGAGCACGAAGGATTATGGGAATGCGTGAGGGACAGATCCAAAGAACGATGTAAAAGCTAGGTCGACAATAATGTTACTAGTGGATCCGATTAACCATATCCACGTACAAGAAGCAAAGACTGCAAATGGAGTTTGGGGTAACCCACGCAAAGCGTTCGACGATTCGGGTCTTTCTCGGAAGGTTGGATTACCTCGTGACCTTGTAACGACTTCTCTCGAGAGCTGCCAAGGTATTGAAGAATCACACTAATATATAAAGGCGAAAGTTTGTGTGTATGTTTGTTACTTCTTCACGCAAAAACTATTTGCCGCGATAATCGATAATCACGCGGGCGGAGCCGCGGGCAACAGCTAGTACGTTAATAACATTATGACTACAGCACACAAGCTTCGTTAGTTTTAATGTGGATGATGAATGGTTAGGCAGGTTAATGATAGCAATACAAACTTATGATTACGGCCATTAAAAAGTCATCCGATAGTAGGAACCTATAGTGTATAAGTTTCAATTTCGCGGATTTGGACATTTTTGTTGAAGATAATTTGTCTAATTTAAAAAAAAATCGACGAAATGTCTTGAGTCTAGACTAGGGTGAGGAAAGGTCACAAGCTAATTTGGACTTAGTCTGTAGTATGTTGTGGTTTTTGAAGTGAAAACTTCTCTAGCCACGTTGAGCACTTTTTAATCGACTTCAAAAAAGGAGGAGGTTAGCATTTCGACTGTTTTCTTTTATTATTATTTTTTATTTGTTACCTCATAACTTTCTACTAGGTGAACCGATTTAAATAATTCCTTTTTTATTTGAAAGCTGGTGCTTTCCGTGTGGTCCGATATTTATTTGGTCTAGTTATTGAAATCGGTTCTTTTTTTTGTTAAAATTTGATTATTGGTAGGGGAAAATCTTATGAGCTCGCGACACCACAGCACCGCGTCACCGATATCATGACGTCACAAAACTTCTTTGACCACGTTGCGCACTTTTTGGTAGGGGAAAATCTTTTGATTCCTTGTTTTATTATTGAGTTTTAAGTATTTTACGTAAACTTTACGATCGTTACACATTTGCTGTGTTGATTAAAATGTCTCACGGACTGTAATCTTCCAAGTCAAAGCCATTTATATCTGTAGGTATATCGGTTTTCACAAACGCTTTTACAAAACCCACCGACAGGCTAGTAAAGTATTAATATCATTAAATAAAATAAGATTAAGTAATTAAAAGCTCTGGTATCGCTATAACTGCTTTTATACTTATAAATAAAATACTGACGCCATTACTGTCTCGTGTATTTTACTTATAAATAAATAACACACTTTATATCATTAAGACTCGTTTTATTTATCAATCCCAGGCGGTTTTATCACCAAGATATTCTCCTATGGTATCACAGCCCTTTGCGGATAACTTAGATTTAATGGTATTCTCAAGATTCCGCAATGGCAAATTCCTAATCATCCTCTTCTCCTAAGCATTCTCTTCTCCTTTCTTCAAGGAACACAAGGAGCATGCGTTATAAATGAAATGTTAAAAGTCACTCAAAACTCCACTCCTTAAAAGATCGAATACCATCTAATGTAATTCATTTCTTAGCTGTACGTTTACTGAATTCAAAAACAAGGAGGTTACCAATCCGGATGTTTATATTTTTATGTATGTTCGGGCCTAATTCCATCATATATGAAAAGAAATATATTATTTGCAAAATTGTTTTTTGTATACAAGTAATTTATTCCGAAATATAACTGATCTGATGACGAGTTTCGGAGACCGACAGTGGAACTCTTCTAAAATGACAGCGATACATCAACTGCGATTAATGCTATCTCATAAATATGTATTGTTTCAGCGATCAATAGAAAAACACTACAATCCGCGCACTACGAAAATACATTGTATGCGATAAAAAATTGCAGATGCGAAATCGTATGTAAATTGTGTACCCTATGAATAGGTATCTAACCCCGCGCATTGCGGAAAGAATCGCACTGTAAAACACGTAACGAATAAATGTCTTAGTGCGCGCTTAGCCTAAGACGGTCCCGAGGTTGCCTTCCTATCACCATTTCAGCATATGATGACTAAATCCCATCCTGAAGAAATTGAGGAAACTCTTAAATTTTACAAACCGGACGTCATTTATTAACTTGTTTCTTCAAGTAGGTAGTGTTTATAACGTGTTGCTGAGCTAATCATGGAAGGGTTCTTGACTATAAGGAGTCAGTCGATACCTGTTTCAATAAAATAATCCTGAATCTTATACGTTTTATTCTTTCAATGTATGTTTGGAGAAATAGAATTTTCCCATTTGAATGATGTATCATATCCATTCGTTTACAAACGTTTCTTATATGCTAAAAAGGATAATATAAAACTTAACTTAAAAAGAAATTCATCCGAATTGTGTTTACATAATACCAACAAAGAGCACTAAAGCTTTGAAAAAAATACAATGCTAAAACTGAAGAAAAAAATGCCTTAATTTAACAGAAAACATTGTAATAACAATAGCTACCTTCTAGTCTGTTGTATCAGTGATCTTATTGTTCATGATAAGAGCTAACAATATGCTATTAAGGCAACTAATCCTCCAGGAAAAATAAATAATTAGCTCCAGGAACTTTAGTCTATCGGTTGTACGTAGGTACAAATAGGGGTGCATTTTGAAAATTATAGTATTCTTCCTGCGACCATCGTCAGTGTTAGTCAGTCATAACGCCATGTCTACCATAAAAGTCTACGTACCTGTACCCGTAGTCGGAGCGCCAGGCACTTCCAAGGTATGTACCTATTCAGGCTTAATACCTATCGTGAGCGCGATAATTCACGTCATGCGTAGTTACTTTACATAGTATACATTACATAGTAGCTTTTGTTCGCGGCTCCGTCTTCCTGTTTATCGGTTATCGTGGTGAAGAGTGTCCTTTGTTACTCGCTAAAAATGTTACTTATCATTAGTTGAAAATTTGAATTTTTAGAACAGGTTTGATAGTTTAGACATGAAAGCATAAAAACAAACAATCAAAATTATATTCGATTCTTAAAAATCACTAAAAACTACGTTATTTGGCTATTTAAATTATTGAAACTTTTTACTCGTCATATTCGTCCATCCTTGATCATAATATGGCTGGTTACAAATTTAAAGAGAATTAAGTAGAATTTTAGTTAGCTACCCGTAGTCAAAATTCTCACTTTATTCATAATCCTATATTATCGTTTCCAAATTGTTACAATTCACATTCAGTACAAATGTGGCTTTCAACACAATTTTAACGTGTCTTACACAAATGTTACAGTAGCGAAGAAAACATTATAAAATAGTTATCTAACAACAATTTATCTTTACCAGGAGCCTGCGCAACCAAAACCTCGAAGCACTATAACTGTGCTGGAAGATATAACACAATATAACAATACAATGTCACAATATAACAATGTAAGAATCTTACAGCTATCAGTAAGAACGGCGCATGATTGGTTAGCTCATGGCTGTGCAGCAATGACTCCAAACCTTTTATTTTGTTTTCTTTGGTCGACTTCGTTCTCATTCAAGTCTCTTAGTGAAAAAAATATTGTAAAACGTATTATTATTTTTTAAAAGGAGCAACAATGGAGTTTCTTGCCAGATTCTTCTCCATGAAGGGTAGGCTGCACTTGGAACTGGCGACTAGAATCACTCGATTTTTTAATATTAAATATTGACTATTCATAAGTGCCTGTAAAATAAGTGCCTATATGAATAAAATATTTTTGAGTTTGAGTTTGAGTTGAGATATTCTTCTCCACCCAGCCACCAAGATAATAGTCAATAAGGCCAATTTTACCAGGCCTTCGTTTGGTTTGTCAACCGTACTGACCCTTCGTAAAAGGGCCGGAGATCCAAGGAAGAAACCCCGATTAGAAGAGCCGGAAGCTGTTGGCGACTCCCTATCTAGTAGTGCAGCAAATTCGGGCATACCCTTTAGTTTCAACGATATGATAACACTACTAGAGAACGAACCCGAATACGCACACTCGCTCCTACCGTACATAAGTTATTTTATTTAGATGTAGTTTCATTAATAACAAATTGTCGACAAGTTCTCGAGTTTTACGCTTAGCAACACATTTTGTGATTCATTTTTATTTTGTATATATTAAGTTAATTGTTATGTGTCTTTTCTAGAATTAATATTGTGTATTTAAATTAAATAAGAAAATGTAATTAGTGTAAATAATGTAAATATATATATCTCTTGATTTTAATCTTGTATTTTAATTTCACAAAAAATGCCTATGAAGTTATTTGCAGTGTTTTTAAGCAAAAACCTGTAAGACAAAAACAAAAATCTATAATAGGGTCATATGCGGAGGTAGAGGGCGGCTGCTCTACGGATCCGTTCCAACAACATGCCACCGTGGGGAGGATCGCGACACTCGCGTGACTGAGACCGCCTCGAAGAGGTTCAATGCCAATTTAGTGGGCTTAACGCATCCTGATCTGGATGGGCCCCTAGTAGTTACAAAATGTTCTAAACTCATTGTGTAAAATATGTTTGAGTCAAGAAAGTAGTATGTCTTAAGTCTCACATTTCTTTTTAAGCACTCGTTGTATTTTTGCGCGGCACACTAGCCGCCTCAGGTACTCTGGCACCAAGTGGTAGTAGAATGCTTTCCTGATGTAGCCAAAGGGCAGACTATTGAATGCTTTGACTCAATTTTCTGAAAGTGTTACTCAACGGTTGGTATTTTTTACACCCAAAAACTTATCACTACATACACAATAAAGCCTTTTATTTACCTATGTTATTTACCTAGTGACCTATGTTGGGTGTACCGCAAAGTATCCGCTAAGTATACCACACTTGAAGATCCTGTTATTGAACCTAGGCCGTTTTGATTCTGATTATATGATTTGTGTATTAATGTAGCATAAATATTGTTCTGTAAATTATAGTCTATTGTAGTTATATCTCGGGTCATTCCACGTATACAGTTACGTGTACAGTATTTTATCATGTATTTCAATGTTCATGCTGTACAACACTTTCAATATGTACAGGATTTGTACCTATTACAAAAATGGAATTTAAAAATTCACTTTTATTTTTGAAATAGTCAATGTAACCAACCAAAAAAAGAATTTCTCAAAAAACAGCAGACATATCGAAATACATACAGACATATAACAGAAATATCGTCATGTCTTTGACACTTCAGAAATTATTGTATGATTTTTTTTATTATGTAGTTATGTATATTTTATAAATATTAATATGTGTATTCGTGTATGTATATTGAATAGCATTAATATTATTATTAGTAATTATAAACACATAAACTAAAGTTTTTTATTCCCTCTCTCTTATTTCTACCATACATATTATACACCGGCCTTGTCCCTTATCGAACCAACACAAGTTTGACTGGTAGATATTGCCACGTGGCATTAAGTCCAGCACACTTTATCTACTTCCAATAAATAGAGGTTCGGAGAAAATAACAATAAGTCTCAACAAGCAAAGAAACGGCGCACTGTGATTGGTTGTTATATTATGGGGACGTTATTACCTGAGCCCCTAGCTATATCCCTAGCCAATGTCTGAAATAATCTCTTACATTAGAATCACTATAATAATTGTATATTTCTTAAAATGATAAAAAATCTATAAACTTGAAACAATGAAAACAATTCATTTCCAACAGAACGAGATCAATTAAAAAAAAACTGTTCTACAAAATTTGGTTACATTCAAATGCAACAAATAAATCCCTACAATTCTATTATAAAACAAAGGCCTCTGCCGCGTCTGTCTGTCTGTCTGTTCGCGATAAACTCAAAAGTTACTGCACGAATTTTTATGTGATGTCCACTTAGAGATAGAGTGATTCTTGAGGAAGGTTTTCTAATATATATATATTTTTTTTGTGAATATTCGCTTAAATATAACGATATTTGTTGAAGACGTCGGAAAAACTTAAGCCGCACAACTTCTCAGAGTAGCATAGGCTACATTATATTTTCGGTAATGAACCCGTGCGAAGCCGGGGCAGGTTGCTAGTGTATAATAAACGGTAAAATATTTTTAAAAGACTATAAATCATCTCTACCTTAAAAATACACTTATGGTTCACGCATTGAGTTACACCTTGCACTTACACACAACAGTAACAGTTGTTTTCAGCAAATGAAATGAAATCATTTATTTTGCAATTAGGTTACATGAACCTTTGGTTGAACATGAAGGTTTAAATCGGAAATAAACAGCATTTTTTGCAGAATGGGCAGCTCCATCCCTGTTAGTATAAGTTTACTTCGCTTGGTGGAAGTTTGCAGTTTAAACTTACTTAGAGCACGAAGGATTATGGGAATGCGTGAGGGACAGATCCAAAGAACGATGTAAAAGCTAGGTCGACAATAATGTTACTAGTGGATCCGATTAACCATATCCACGTACAAGAAGCAAAGACTGCAAATGGAGTTTGGGGTAACCCACGCAAAGCGTTCGATGATTCGGGTCTTTCTCGGAAGGTTGGATTACCTCGTGACCTTGTAACGACTTCTCTCGAGAGCTGCCAAGGTATTGAAGAATCACACTAATATATAAAGGCGAAAGTTTGTGTGCTTGTTTGTTACTTCTTCACGCAAAAACTATTTGCCGCGATAATCGATAATCACGCGGGCGGAGCCGCGGGCAACAGCTAGTACGTTAATAACATTATGACTACAGCACACAAGCTTCGTTAGTTTTAATGTGGATGATGAATGGTTAGGCAGGTTAATGATAGCAATACAAACTTATGATTACGGCCATTAAAAAGTCATCCGATAGTAGGAACCTATAGTGTATAAGTTTCAATTTCGCGGATTTGGACATTTTTGTTGAAGATAATTTGTCTAATTTAAAAAAAAATCGACGAAATGTCTTGAGTCTAGACTAGGGTGAGGAAAGGTCACAAGCTAATTTGGACTTAGTCTGTAGTATGTTGTGGTTTTTGAAGTGAAAACTTCTCTAGCCACGTTGAGCACTTTTTAATCGACTTCAAAAAAGGAAGAGGTTAGCATTTCGACTGTTTTCTTTTATTATTATTTTTTATTTGTTACCTCATAACTTTCTACTAGGTGAACCGATTTAAATAATTCCTTTTTTATTTGAAAGCTGGTGCTTTCCGTGTGGTCCGATATCTATTTGGTCTAGTTCTTGAAATCGGTTCTTTTTTTTGTTAAAATTTGATTATTGGTAGGGGAAAATCTTATGAGCTCGCGACACCACAGCACCGCATCACCGATATCATGACGTCAAATTCCTAATCATCCTCTTCTCCTAAGCATTCTCTTCTCCTTTCTTCAAGGAACACAAGGAGCATGCGTTATAAATGAAATGTTAAAAGTCACTCAAAACTCCACTCCTTAAAAGATCGAATACCATCTAATGTAATTCATTTCTTAGCTGTACGTTTACTGAATTCAAAAACAAGGAGGTTACCAATCCGGATGTTTATATTTTTATGTATGTTCGGGCCTAATTCCATCATATATGAAAAGAAATATATTATTTGCAAAATTGTTTTTTGTATACAAGTAATTTATTCCGAAATATAACTGATCTGATGACGAGTTTCGGAGACCGACAGTGGAACTCTTCGAAAATGACAGCGATACATCAACTGCGATTAATGCTATCTCATAAATATGTATTGTTTCAGCAATCAATAGAAAAACACTACAATCCGCGCACTACGAAAATACATTGTATGCGATAAAAAATTGCAGATGCGAAATCGTATGTAAATTGTGTACCCTATGAATAGGTATCTAACCCCGCGCATTGCGGAAAGAATCGCACTGTAAAACACGTAACGAATAAATTTCTTAGTGCGCGCTTAGCCTAAGACGGTCCCGAGGTTGCCTTCCTATCACCATTTCAGCATATGATGACTAAATCCCATCCTGAAGAAATTGAGGAAACTCTTAAATTTTACAAACCGGACGTCATTTATTAACTTGTTTCTTCAAGTAGGTAGTGTTTATAACGTGTTGCTGAGCTAATCATGGAAGGGTTCTTGACTATACGGAGTCAGTCGATACCTGTTTCAATAAAATAATCCTGAATCTTATACGTTTTATTCTTTCAATGTATGTTTGGAGAAATAGAATTTCCCCATTTGGTTCTTTCAAATGTGAACAAAAGATTCCATTCTCAATGATGTATCATATCTATTCGTTTACAAACGTTTCTTATATGCTAAAAAGGATAATATAAAACTTAACTTAAAAAGAAATTCATCCGAATTGTGTTTACATAATACCAACAAAGAGCACTAAAGCTTTGAAAAAAAATACAATGCTAAAACTGAAGAAAAAAATGCCTTAATTTAACAGAAAACATTGTTATAACAATAGCTACCTTCTAGTCTGTTGTATCAGTGATCTTATTGTTCATGATAAGAGCTAACAATATGCTATTAAGGCAACTAATCCTCCAGGAAAAATAAATAATTAACTCCAGGAACTTTAGTCTATCGGTTGTACGTAGGTACAAATAGGGGTGCATTTTGAAAATTATAGTATTCTTCCTGCGACCATCGTCAGTGTTAGTCAGTCATAACGCCATGTCTACCATAAAAGTCTACGTACCTGTACCCGTAGTCGGAGCGCCAGGCACTTCCAAGGTATGTACCTATTCAGGCTTAATACCTATCGTGAGCGCGTTAATTCACGTCATGCGTAGTTACTTTACATAGTATACATTACATAGTAGCTTTTGTTCGCGGCTCCGTCTTCCTGTTTATCGGTTATCGTGGTGAAGAGTGTCCTTTGTTACTCGCTAAAAATGTTACTTATCATTAGTTGAAAATTTGAATTTTTAGAACAGGTTTGATAGTTTAGACATGAAAGCATAAAAACAAACAATCAAAATTATATTCGATTCTTAAAAATCACTAAAAACTACGTTATTTGGCTATTTAAATTATTGAAACTTTTTACTCGTCATATTCGTCCATCCTTGATCATAATATGGCTGGTTACAAATTTAAAGAGAATTAAGTAGAATTTTAGTTAGCTACCCGTAGTCGAAATTTTCACTTTATTCATAATCCTATATTATCGTTTCCAAATTGTTACAATTCACATTCAGTACAAATGTGGCTTTCAACACAATTTTAACGTGTCTTACACAAATGTTACAGTAGCGAAGAAAACATTATAAAATAGTTATCTAACAACAATTTATCTTTACCAGGAGCCTGCGCAACCAAAACCTCGAAGCACTATAACTGTGCTGGAAGATATTCTTCTCCACCCAGCCACCAAGATAATAGTCAATAAGGCCAATTTTACCAGGCCTTCGTTTGGTTTGTCAACCGTACTGACCGTTCGTAAAAGGGCCGGAGATCCAAGGAAGAAACCCCGATTAGAAGAGCCGGAAGCTGTTGGCGACTCCCTATCTAGTAGTGCAGCAAATTCGGGCATACCCTTTAGTTTCAACGATATGATAACACTACTAGAGAACGAACCCGAATACGCACACTCGCTCCTACCGTACATAAGTTATTTTATTTAGATGTAGTTTCATTAATAACAAATTGTCGACAAGTTCTCGAGTTTTACGCTTAGCAACACATTTTGTGATTCATTTTTATTTTGTATATATTAAGTTAATTGTTATGTGTCTTTTCTAGAATTAATATTGTGTATTTAAATTAAATAAGAAAATGTAATTAGTGTAAATAATGTAAATATATATATCTCTTGATTTTAATCTTGTATTTTAATTTCACAAAAAATGCCTATGAAGTTATTTGCAGTGTTTTTAAGCAAAAACCTGTAAGACAAAAACAAAAATCTATAATAGGGTCATATGCGGAGGTAGAGGGCGGCTGCTCTACGGATCCGTTCCAACAACATGCCACCGTGGGGAGGATCGCGACACTCGCGTGACTGAGACCGCCTCGAAGAGGTTCAATGCCAATTTAGTGGGCTTAAGGCATCCTGATCTGGATGGGCCCCTAGTAGTTACAAAATGTTCTAAACTCATTGTGTATAATATGTTTGAGTCAAGAAAGTAGTATGTCTTAAGTCTCACATTTCTTTTTAAGCACTCGTTGTATTTTTGCGCGGCACACTAGCCGCCTCAGGTACTCTGGCACCAAGTGGTAGTAGAATGCTTTCCTGATGTAGCCAAAGGGCAGACTATTGAATGCTTTGACTCAATTTTCTGAAAGTGTTACTCAACGGTTGGTATTTTTTACACTCAAAAACTTATCACTACATACACAATAAAGCCTTTTATTTACCTATGTTATTTACCTAGTGACCTATGTTGGGTGTACCGCAAAGTATCCGCTAAGTATACCACACTTGAAGATCCTGTTATTGAACCTAGGCCGTTTTGATTCTGATTATATGATTTGTGTATTAATGTAGCATAAATATTGTTCTGTAAATTATAGTCTATTGTAGTTATATCTCGGGTCATTCCACGTATACAGTTACGTGTACAGTATTTTATCATGTATTTCAATGTTCATGCTGTACAACACTTTCAATATGTACAGGATTTGTACCTATTACAAAAATGGAATTTAAAAATTCACTTTTATTTTTGAAATAGTCAATGTAACCAACCAAAAAAAGAATTTCTCAAAAAACAGCAGACATATCGAAATACATACAGACATATAACAGAAATATCGTCATGTCTTTGACACTTCAGAAATTATTGTATGATTTTTTTTATTATGTAGTTATGTATATTTTATAAATATTAATATGTGTATTCGTGTATGTATATTGAATAGCATTAATATTATTATTAGTAATTATAAACACATAAACTAAAGTTTTTTATTCCCTCTCTCTTATTTCTACCATACATATTATACACCGGCCTTGTCCCTTATCGAACCAACACAAGTTTGACTGGTAGATATTGCCACGTGGCATTAAGTCCAGCACACTTTATCTACTTCCAATAAATAGAGGTTCGGAGAAAATAACAATAAGTCTTAACAAGCAAAGAAACGGCGCACTGTGATTGGTTGTTATATTATGGGGACGTTATTACCTGAGCCCCTAGCTATATCCCTAGCCAATGTCTGAAATAATCTCTTACATTAGAATCACTATAATAATTGTATATTTCTTAAAATGATAAAAAATCTATAAACTTGAAACAATGAAAACAATTCATTTCCAACAGAACGAGATCAATTAAAAAAAAACTGTTCTACAAAATTTGGTTACATTCAAATGCAACAAATAAATCCCTACAATTCTATTATAAAACAAAGGCCTCTGCCGCGTCTGTCTGTCTGTCTGTTCGCGATAAACTCAAAAGTTACTGCACGAATTTTTATGTGATTTCCACTTAGAGATAGAGTGATTCTTGAGGAAGGTTTTCTAATATATATATATTTTTTTTGTGAATATTCGCTTAAATATAACGATATTTGTTGAAGACGTCGGAAAAACTTAAGCCGCACAACTTCTCAGAGTAGCATAGGCTACATTATATTTTCGGTAATGAACCCGTGCGAAGCCGGGGCAGGTTGCTAGAGTATAATAAATGGTAAAATAATTTTAAAAGACTATTAATCATCTCTACCTTAAAAATACACTTATGGTTCACGCATTGAGTTACACCTTGCACTTACACACAACAGTAACAGTTGTTTTCAGCAAATGAAATGAAATCATTTATTTTGCAATTAGGTTACATGAACCTTTGGTTGAACATGAAGGTTTAAATCGGAAATAAACAGCATTTTTTGCAGAATGGGCAGCTCCATACCTGTTAGTATAAGTTTACTTCGCTTGGTGGAAGTTTGCAGTTTAAACTTACGTAGAGCACGAAGGATTATGGGAATGCGTGAGGGACAGATCCAAAGAACGATGTAAAAGCTAGGTCGACAATAATGTTACTAGTGGATCCGATTAACCATATCCACGTACAAGAAGCAAAGACTGCAAATGGAGTTTGGGGTAACCCACGCAAAGCGTTCGACGATTCGGGTCTTTCTCGGAAGGTTGGATTACCTCGTGACCTTGTAACGACTTCTCTCGAGAGCTGCAGAATCACACTAATATATAAAGGCGAAAGTTTGTGTGTATGTTTGTTACTTCTTCACGCAAAAACTATTTGCCGCGATAATCGATAATCACGCGGGCGGAGCCGCGGGCAACAGCTAGTACGTTAATAACATTATGACTACAGCACACAAGCTTCGTTAGTTTTAATGTGGATGATGAATGGTTAGGCAGGTTAATGATAGCAATACAAACTTATGATTACGGCCATTAAAAAGTCATCCGATAGTAGGAACCTATAGTGTATAAGTTTCAATTTCGCGGATTTGGACATTTTTGTTGAAGATAATTTGTCTAATTTAAAAAAAAATCGACGAAATGTCTTGAGTCTAGACTAGGGTGAGGAAAGGTCACAAGCTAATTTGGACTTAGTCTGTAGTATGTTGTGGTTTTTGAAGTGAAAACTTCTCTAGCCACGTTGAGCACTTTTTAATCGACTTCAAAAAAGGAGGAGGTTAGCATTTCGACTGTTTTCTTTTATTATTATTTTTTATTTGTTACCTCATAACTTTCTACTTGGTGAACCGATTTAAATAATTTATTTGAAAGCTGGTGCTTTCCGTGTGGTCCGATATCTATTTGGTCTAGTTCTTGAAATCGGTTCTTTTTTTTTGTTAAAATTTGATTATTGGTAGGGGAAAATCTTATGAGCTCGCGACACCACAGCACCGCATCACCGATATCATGACGTCACAAAACTTCTTTGACCACGTTGCGCACTTTTTGGTAGGGGAAAATCTTTTGATTCCTTGTTTTATTATTGAGTTTTAAGTATTTTACGTAAACTTTACGATCGTTACACATTTGCTGTGTTGATTAAAATGTCTCACGGACTGTAATCTTCCAAGTCAAAGCCATTTATATCTGTAGGTATATCGGTTTTCACAAACGCTTTTACAAAACCCACCGACAGGCTAGTAAAGTATTAATATCATTAAATAAAATAAGATTAAGTAATTAAAAGCTCTGGTATCGCTATAACTGCTTTTATACTTATAAATAAAAATACTGACGCCATTACTGTCTCGTGTATTTTACTTATAAATAAATAACACACTTTATATCATTAAGACTCGTTTTATTTATCAATCCCAGGCGGTTTTATCACCAAGATATTCTCCTATGGTATCACAGCCCTTTGCGAATAACTTAGATTTAATGGTATTCTCAAGATTCCGCAATGGCAAATTCCTAATCATCCTCTTCTCCCAAGCATTCTCTTCTCCTTTCTTCAAGGAACACAAGGAGCATGCGTTATAAATGAAATGTTAAAAGTCACTCAAAACTCCACTCCTTAAAAGATCGAATACCATCTAATGTAATTCATTTCTTAGCTGTACGTTTACTGAATTCAAAAACAAGGAGGTTACTAATCCGGATGTTTATATTTTTATGTATGTTCGGGCCTAATTCCATCATATATGAAAAGAAATATATTATTTGCAAAATTGTTTTTTGTATACAAGTAATTTATTCCGAAATATAACTGATCTGATGACGAGTTTCGGAGACCGACAGTGGAACTCTTCGAAAATGACAGCGATACATCAACTGCGATTAATGCTATCTCATAAATATGTATTGTTTCAGCAATCAATAGAAAAACACTACAATCCGCGCACTACGAAAATACATTGTATGCGATAAAAAATTGCAGATGCGAAATCGTATGTAAATTTTGTACCCTATGAATAGGTATCTAACCCCGCGCATTGCGGAAAGAATCGCACTGTAAAAAACGTAACGAATAAATTTCTTAGTGCGCGCTTAGCCTAAGACGGTCCCGAGGTTGCCTTCCTATCACCATTTCAGCATATGATGACTAAATCCCATCCTGAAGAAATTGAGGAAACTCTTCAATTTTACAAACCGGACGTCATTTATTAACTTGTCTCTTCAAGTAGGTAGTGTTTATAACGTGTTGCTGAGCTAATCATGGAAGGGTTCTTGACTATAAGGAGTCAGTCGATACCTGTTTCAATAAAATAATCCTGAATCTTATACGTTTTATTCTTTCAATGTATGTTTGGAGAAATAGAATTTTCCCATTTGGTTCTTTCAAATGTGAAGAAAAGATTCCATTCTCAATGATGTATCATATCCATTCGTTTACAAACGTTTCTTATATGCTAAAAAGGATAATATAAAACTTAACTTAAAAAGAAATTCATCCGAATTGTGTTTACATAATACCAACAAAGAGCACTAAAGCTTTGAAAAAAATACAATGCTAAAACTGAAGAAAAAAATGCCTTAATTTAACAGAAAACATTGTAATAACAATAGCTACCTTCTAGTCTGTTGTATCAGTGATCTTATTGTTCATGATAAGAGCTAACAATATGCTATTAAGGCAACTAATCCTCCAGGAAAAATAAATAATTAGCTCCAGGAACTTTAGTCTATCGGTTGTACGTAGGTACAAATAGGGGTGCATTTTGAAAATTATAGTATTCTTCCTGCGACCATCGTCAGTGTTAGTCAGTCATAACGCCATGTCTACCATAAAAGTCTACGTACCTGTACCCGTAGTCGGAGCGCCAGGCACTTCCAAGGTATGTACCTATTCAGGCTTAATACCTATCGTGAGCGCGTTAATTCACGTCATGCGTAGTTACTTTACATAGTATACATTACATAGTAGCTTTTGTTCGCGGCTCCGTCTTCCTGTTTATCGGTTATCGTGGTGAAGAGTGTGCTTTGTTACTCGCTAAAAATGTTACTTATCATTAGTTGAAAATTTGAATTTTTAGAACAGGTTTGATAGTTGAGACATGAAAGCATAAAAACAAACAATCAAAATTATATTCGATTCTTAAAAATCACTAAAAACTACGTTATTTGGCTATTTAAATTATTGAAACTATTTACTCGTCATATTCGTCCATCCTTGATCATAATATGGCTGGTTACAAATTTAAAGAGAATTAAGTAGAATTTTAGTTAGCTACCCGTAGTCGAAATTTTCACTTTATTCATAATCCTATATTATCGTTTCCAAATTGTTACAATTCACATTCAGTACAAATGTGGCTTTCCACACAATTTTAACGTGTCTTACACAAATGTTACAGTAGCGAAGAAAACATTATAAAATCTTTATCTACCTACAATTTATCTTTACCAGGAGCCTGCGCAACCAAAACCTCGAAGCACTATAACTGTGCTGGAAGATATTCTTCTCCACCCAGCCACCAAGATAATAGTCAATAAGGCCAATTTTACCAGGCCTTCGTTTGGTTTGTCAACCGTACTGACTCCTCGTAAAAGGGCCGGACATCACAATAGCAACGATGTAACCGAGATGGGTTGTGTCAAGCATGTTGACAAGAAACGGCGTAAGAACTTAGAGAGGCAGACGCTGTTAAGGGTGGTCAAGTCACAGTCTACGAATGAGGACCCTGAACGAGTCACGCTAAAGGCTAACTTGAAAACGATGCGGCGAGCTGAATTGGAAGAGTTCAGGCCATGTGAGACCAAGGTTATAGAGCCAAGGAAGAAACCCCGATTAGAAGAGCCGGAAGCTGTTGGCGACTCCCTATCTAGTAGTGCAGCACACTCGGGCATACCCTTCAGTTTCAACGATATGATGACACTACTAGAGAACGAACCCGAATACGCTCACTCGCTCCTACCTTACATAAGTTATTTCATTTAGATGTAGTTTCATTAATAACAAATTGTCGACAAGTTCTCGAGTTTTACGCTTAGCAACACATTTTGTGATTCATTTTTATTTTGTATATATTAAGTTAATTGTTATGTGTCTTTTCTAGAATTAATATTGTGTATTTAAATTAAATAAGAAAATGTAATTAGTGTAAATAATGTAAATATATATATCTCTTGATTTTAATCTTGTATTTTAATTTCACAAAAAATGCCTATGAAGTTATTTGCAGTGTTTTTAAGCAAAAACCTGTAAGACAAAAACAAAAATCTATAATAGGGTCATATGCGGAGGTAGAGGGCGGCTGCTCTACGGATCCGTTCCAACAACATGCCACCGTGGGGAGGATCGCGACACTCGCGTGACTGAGACCGCCTCGAAGAGGTTCAATGCCAATTTAGCGGGCTTAACGCATCCTGATCTGGATGGGCCCCTAGTAGTTACAAAATGTTCTAAACTCATTGTGTAAAATATGTTTGAGTCAAGAAAGTAGTATGTCTTAACTCTCACATTTCTTTTTAAGCACTCGTTGTATTTTTGCGCGGCACACTAGCCGCCTCAGGGACTCTGGCACCAAGTGGTAGTAGAATGCTTTCCTGATGTAGCCAAAGGGCAGACTATTGAATGCTTTGACTCAATTTTCTGAAGTGTTACTCAACGGTTGGTATTTTTTACACCCAAAAACTTATCACTACATACACAATAAAGCCTTTTATTTACCTATGTTATTTACCTAGTGACCTATGTTGGGTGTACCGCAAAGTATCCGCTAAGTATACCACACTTGAAGATCCTGTTATTGAACCTAGGCCGTTTTGATTCTGATTATATGATTTGTGTATTAATGTAGCATAAATATTGTTCTGTAAATTATAGTCTATTGTAGTTATATCTCGGGTCATTCCACGTATACAGTTACGTGTACAGTATTTTATCATGTATTTCAATGTTCATGCTGTACAACACTTTCAATATGTACAGGATTTGTACCTATTACAAAAATGGAATTTAAAAATTCACTTTTATTTTTGAAATAGTCAATGTAACCAACCAAAAAAAGAATTTCTCAAGAAACAGCAGACATATCGAAATACATGCAGACATATAACAGAAATATCGTCATGTCTTTGACACTTCAGAAATTATTGTATGATTTTTTTTATTATGTAGTTATGTATATTTTATAAATATTAATATGTGTATTCGTGTATGTATATTGAATAGCATTAATATTATTATTAGTAATTATAAACCCATAAACTAAAGTTTTTTATTCCCTCTCTCTTATTTCTACCATACATATTATACACCTGCTTTGTCCCTTATCGAACCAACACAAGTTTGACTGGTAGATATTGCCACGTGGCATTAAGTCCAGCACACTTTATCTACTTCCAATAAATAGAGGTTCGGAGAAAATAACAATAAGTCTCAACAAGCAAAGAAACGGCGCACTGTGATTGGTTGTTATATTATGGGGACGTTATTACCTGAGCCCCTAGCTATATCCCTAGCCAATGTCTGAAATAATCTCTTACATTAGAATCACTATAATAATTGTATATTTCTTAAAATGATAAAAAATCTATAAACTTGAAACAATGAAAACAATTCATTTCCAACAGAACGAGATCAATTAAAAAAAAAACTGTTCTACAAAATTTGGTTACATTCAAATGCAACAAATAAATCCCTACAATTATATTATAAAACAAAGGCCTCTGCCGCGTCTGTCTGTCTGTCTGTTCGCGATAAACTCAAAAGTTACTGCACGAATTTTTATGTGATTTCCACTTAGAGATAGAGTGATTCTTGAGGAAGGTTTTCTAATATAATTTTTATTTTTTTTGTGAATATTCGCTTAAATATAACGATATTTGCTGAAGACGTCGGAAAAACTTAAGCCGCACAACTTCTCAGAGTAGCATAGGCTACATTATATTTTCGATAATGAACCCGTGCGAAGCTGGGGCAGGTTGCTAGAGTATAATAAATGGTAAAATATTTTTAAAAGACTATAAATCATCTCTACCTTAAAAATACACTTATGGTTCACGCATTGAGTTACACCTTGCACTTACACACAACAGTGACAGTTGTTTTCAGCAAATGAAATGAAATCATCTATTTTGCAATTAGGTTACATGAACCTTTGGTTGAACATGAAGTTTTAAATCGGAAATAAACAGCATTTTTTGCAGAATGGGCAGCTCCATCCCTGTTAGTATAAGTTTACTTCGCTTGGTGGAAGTTTGCAGTTTAAACTTACTTAGAGCACGAAGGATTATGGGAGAATGCGTGAGGGACAGATCCAAAGAACGATGTAAAAGCTAGGTCGACAATAATGTTACTAGTAGATCCGATTAACCATATCCACGTACAAGAAGCAAAGACTGCAAATGGAGTTTGGGGTAACCCACGCAAAGCGTTCGACGATTCGGGTCTTTCTCGGAAGGTTGGATTACCTCGTGACCTTGTAACGACTTCTCTCGAGAGCTGCCAAGGTACTGAAGAATCACACTAATATATAAAGGCGAAAGTTTGTGTGTATGTTTGTTACTTCTTCACGCAAAAACTATTTGCCGCGATAATCGATAATCACGCGGGCGGAGCCGCGGGCAACAGCTAGTACGTTAATAACATTATGACTACAGCACACAAGCTTCGTTAGTTTTAATGTGGATGATGAATGGTTAGGCAGGTTAATGATAGCAATACAAACTTATGATTACGGCCATTAAAAAGTCATCCGATAGTAGGAACCTATAGTGTATAAGTTTCAATTTCGCGGATTTGGACATTTTTGTTGAAGATAATTTGTCTAATTTAAAAAAAAATCGACGAAATGTCTTGAGTCTAGACTAGGGTGAGGAAAGGTCACAAGCTAATTTGGACTTAGTCTGTAGTATGTTGTGGTTTTTGAAGTGAAAACTTCTCTAGCCACGTTGAGCACTTTTTAATCGACTTCAAAAAAGGAGGAGGTTAGCATTTCGACTGTTTTCTTTTATTATTATTTTTTATTTGTTACCTCATAACTTTCTACTTGGTGAACCGATTTAAATAATTTATTTGAAAGCTGGTGCTTTCCGTGTGGTCCGATATCTATTTGGTCTAGTTCTTGAAATCGGTTCTTTTTTTTTGTTAAAATTTGATTATTGGTAGGGGAAAATCTTATGAGCTCGCGACACCACAGCACCGCGTCACCGATATCATGACGTCACAAAACTTCTTTGACCACGTTGCGCACTTTTTGGTAGGGGAAAATCTTTTGATTCCTTGTTTTATTATTGAGTTTTAAGTATTTTACGTAAACTTTACGATCGTTACACATTTGCTGTGTTGATTAAAATGTCTCACGGACTGTAATCTTCCAAGTCAAAGCCATTTATATCTGTAGGTATATCGGTTTTCACAAACGCTTTTACAAAACCCACCGACAGGCTAGTAAAGTATTAATATCATTAAATAAAATAAGATTAAGTAATTAAAAGCTCTGGTATCGCTATAACTGCTTTTATACTTATAAATAAAAATACTGACGCCATTACTGTCTCGTGTATTTTACTTATAAATAAATAACACACTTTATATCATTAAGACTCGTTTTATTTATCAATCCCAGGCGGTTTTATCACCAAGATATTCTCCTATGGTATCACAGCCCTTTGCGGATAACTTAGATTTAATGGTATTCTCAAGATTCCGCAATGGCAAATTCCTAATCATCCTCTTCTCCCAAGCATTCTCTTCTCCTTTCTTCAAGGAACACAAGGAGCATGCGTTATAAATGAAATGTTAAAAGTCACTCAAAACTCCACTCCTTAAAAGATCGAATACCATCTAATGTAATTCATTTCTTAGCTGTACGTTTACTGAATTCAAAAACAAGGAGGTTACTAATCCGGATGTTTATATTTTTATGTATGTTCGGGCCTAATTCCATCATATATGAAAAGAAATATATTATTTGCAAAATTGTTTTTTGTATACAAGTAATTTATTCCGAAATATAACTGATCTGATGACGAGTTTCGGAGACCGACAGTGGAACTCTTCGAAAATGACAGCGATACATCAACTGCGATTAATGCTATCTCATAAATATGTATTGTTTCAGCAATCAATAGAAAAACACTACAATCCGCGCACTACGAAAATACATTGTATGCGATAAAAAATTGCAGATGCGAAATCGTATGTAAATTTTGTACCCTATGAATAGGTATCTAACCCCGCGCATTGCGGAAAGAATCGCACTGTAAAAAACGTAACGAATAAATTTCTTAGTGCGCGCTTAGCCTAAGACGGTCCCGAGGTTGCCTTCCTATCAATGTATGTTTGGAGAAATAGAATTTTCCCATTTGGTTCTTTCAAATGTGAAGAAAAGATTCCATTCTCAATGATGTATCATATCTATTCGTTTACAAACGTTTCTTATATGCTAAAAAGGATAATATAAAACTTAACTTAAAAAGAAATTCATCCGAATTGTGTTTACATAATACCAACAAAGAGCACTAAAGCTTTGAAAAAAATACAATGCTAAAACTGAAGAAAAAAATGCCTTAATTTAACAGAAAACATTGTAATAACAATAGCTACCTTCTAGTCTGTTGTATCAGTGATCTTATTGTTCATGATAAGAGCTAACAATATGCTATTAAGGCAACTAATCCTCCAGGAAAAATAAATAATTAACTCCAGGAACTTTAGTCTATCGGTTGTACGTAGGTACAAATAGGGGTGCATTTTGAAAATTATAGTATTCTTCCTGCGACCATCGTCAGTGTTAGTCAGTCATAACGCCATGTCTACCATAAAAGTCTACGTACCTGTACCCGTAGTCGGAGCGCCAGGCACTTCCAAGGTATGTACCTATTCAGGCTTAATACCTATAGTGAGCGCGTTAATTCACGTCATGCGTAGTTACTTTACATAGTATACATTACATAGTAGCTTTTGTTCGCGGCTCCGTCTTCCTGTTTATCGGTTATCGTGGTGAAGAGTGTCCTTTGTTACTCGCTAAAAATGTTACTTATCATTAGTTGAAAATTTGAATTTTTAGAACAGGTTTGATAGTTTAGACATGAAAGCATAAAAACAAACAATCAAAATTATATTCGATTCTTAAAAATCACTAAAAACTACGTTATTTGGCTATTTAAATTATTGAAACTTTTTACTCGTCATATTCGTCCATCCTTGATCATAATATGGCTGGTTACAAATTTAAAGAGAATTAAATAGAATTTTAGTTAGCTACCCGTAGTCGAAATTTTCACTTTATTCATAATCCTATATTATCGTTTCCAAATTGTTACAATTCACATTCAGTACAAATGTGGCTTTCAACACAATTTTAACGTGTCTTACACAAATGTTACAGTAGCGAAGAAAACATTATAAAATAGTTATCTTACAACAATTTATCTTTACCAGGAGCCTGCGCAACCAAAACCTCGAAGCACTATAACTGTGCTGGAAGATATTCTTCTCCACCCAGCCACCAAGATAATAGTCAATAAGGCCAATTTTACCAGGCCTTCGTTTGGTTTGTCAACCGTACTGACCCTTCGTAAAAGGGCCGGAGATCCAAGGAAGAAACCCCGATTAGAAGAGCCGGAAGCTGTTGGCGACTCCCTATCTAGTAGTGCAGCACATTCGGGCATACCCTTTAGTTTCAACGATATGATAACACTACTAGAGAACGAACCCGAATACGCACACTCGCTCCTACCGTACATAAGTTATTTTATTTAGATGTAGTTTCATTAATAACAAATTGTCGACAAGTTCTCGAGTTTTACGCTTAGCAACACATTTTGTGATTCATTTTTATTTTGTATATATTAAGTTAATTGTTATGTGTCTTTTCTAGAATTAATATTGTGTATTTAAATTAAATAAGAAAATGTAATTAGTGTAAATAATGTAAATATATATATCTCTTGATTTTAATCTTGTATTTTAATTTCACAAAAAATGCCTATGAAGTTATTTGCAGTGTTTTTAAGCAAAAACCTGTAAGACAAAAACAAAAATCTATAATAGGGTCATATGCGGAGGTAGAGGGCGGCTGCTCTACGGATCCGTTCCAACAACATGCCACCGTGGGGAGGATCGCGACACTCGCGTGACTGAGACCGCCTCGAAGAGGTTCAATGCCAATTTAGTGGGCTTAAGGCATCCTGATCTGGATGGGCCCCTAGTAGTTACAAAATGTTCTAAACTCATTGTGTATAATAATGTTTGAGTCAAGAAAGTAGTATGTCTTAAGTCTCACATTTCTTTTTAAGCACTCGTTGTATTTTTGCGCGGCACACTAGCCGCCTCAGGTACTCTGGCACCAAGTGGTAGTAGAATGCTTTCCTGATGTAGCCAAAGGGCAGACTATTGAATGCTTTGACTCAATTTTCTGAAAGTGTTACTCAACGGTTGGTATTTTTTACACCCAAAAACTTATCACTACATACACAATAAAGCCTTTTATTTACCTATGTTATTTACCTAGTGACCTATGTTGGGTGTACCGCAAAGTATCCGCTAAGTATACCACACTTGAAGATCCTGTTATTGAACCTAAGCCGTTTTGATTCTGATTATATGATTTGTGTATTAATGTAGCATAAATATTGTTCTGTAAATTATAGTCTATTGTAGTTATATCTCGGGTCATTCCACGTATACAGTTACGTGTACAGTATTTTATCATGTATTTCAATGTTCATGCTGTACAACACTTTCAATATGTACAGGATTTGTACCTATTACAAAAATGGAATTTAAAAATTCACTTTTATTTTTGAAATAGTCAATGTAACCAACCAAAAAAAGAATTTCTCAAAAAACAGCAGACATATCGAAATACATACAGACATATAACAGAAATATCGTCATGTCTTTGACACTTCAGAAATTATTGTATGATTTTTTTTATTATGTAGTTATGTATATTTTATAAATATTAATATGTGTATTCGTGTATGTATATTGAATAGCATTAATATTATTATTAGTAATTATAAACCCATAAACTAAAGTTTTTTATTCCCTCTCTCTTATTTCTACCATACATATTATACACCTGCCTTGTCCCTTATCGAACCAACACAAGTTTGACTGGTAGATATTGCCACGTGGCATTAAGTCCAGCACACTTTATCTACTTCCAATAAATAGAGGTTCGGAGAAAATAACAATAAGTCTCAACAAGCAAAGAAACGGCGCACTGTGATTGGTTGTTATATTATGGGGACGTTATTACCTGAGCCCCTAGCTATATCCCTAGCCAATGTCTGAAATAATCTCTTACATTAGAATCACTATAATAATTGTATATTTCTTAAAATGATAAAAAATCTATAAACTTGAAACAATGAAAATAAATTCATTTCCAACAGAACGAGATCAATTAAAAAAAAACTGTTCTACAAAATTTGGTTACATTCAAATGCAACAAATAAAACCTACAATTATATTATAAAACAAAGGCCTCTGCCGCGTCTGTCTGTCTGTCTGTTCGCGATAAACTCAAAAGTTACTGCACGAATTTGTATGTGATTTCCACTTAGAGATAGAGTGATTCTTGAGGAAGGTTTTCTAATATTTTTTTTATTTTTTTTGTGAATATTCGCTTAAATATAACGATATTTGTTGAAGACGTCGGAAAAACTTAAGCCTTAATATTTTCGGTAATGAACCCGTGCGAAGCCGGGGTAGGTTGCTAGAGTATAATAAATGGTAAAATATTTTTAAAAGACTATAAATCATCTCTACCTTAAAAATACACTTATGGTTCACGCATTGAGTTACACCTTGCACTTACACACAACAGTAACAGTTGTTTTCAGCAAATGAAATGAAATCATTTATTTTGCAATTAGGTTACATGAACCTTTGGTTGAACATGAAGGTTTAAATCGGAAATAAACAGCATTTTTTGCAGAATGGGCAGCTCCATCCCTGTTAGTATAAGTTTACTTCGCTTGGTGGAAGTTTGCAGTTTAAACTTACTTAGAGCACGGAGGATTATGGGAATGCGTGAGGGACAGATCCAAAGAACGATGTAAAAGCTAGGTCGACAATAATGTTACTAGTGGATCCGATTAACCATATCCACGTACAAGAAGCAAAGACTGCAAATGGAGTTTGGGGTAACCCACGCAAAGCGTTCGACGATTCGGGTCTTTCTCGGAAGGTTGGATTACCTCGTGACCTTGTAACGACTTCTCTCGAGAGCTGCCAAGGTATTGAAGAATCACACTAATATATAAAGGCGAAAGTTTGTGTGCTTGTTTGTTACTTCTTCACGCAAAAACTATTTGCCGCGATAATCGATAATCACGCGGGCGGAGCCGCGGGCAACAGCTAGTACGTTAATAACATTATGACTACAGCACACAAGCTTCGTTAGTTTTAATGTGGATGATGAATGGTTAGGCAGGTTAATGATAGCAATACAAACTTATGATTACGGCCATTAAAAAGTCATCCGATAGTAGGAACCTATAGTGTATAAGTTTCAATTTCGCGGATTTGGACATTTTTGTTGAAGATAATTTGTCTAATTTAAAAAAAAATCGACGAAATGTCTTGAGTCTAGACTAGGGTGAGGAAAGGTCACAAGCTAATTTGGACTTAGTCTGTAGTATGTTGTGGTTTTTGAAGTGAAAACTTCTCTAGCCACGTTGAGCACTTTTTAATCGACTTCAAAAAAGGAAGAGGTTAGCATTTCGACTGTTTTCTTTTATTATTATTTTTTATTTGTTACCTCATAACTTTCTACTAGGTGAACCGATTTAAATAATTCCTTTTTTATTTGAAAGCTGGTGCTTTCCGTGTGGTCCGATATCTATTTGGTCTAGTTCTTGAAATCGGTTCTTCTTTTTGTTAAAATTTGATTATTGGTAGGGGAAAATCTTATGAGCTCGCGACACCACAGCACCGCATCACCGATATCATGACGTCAAATTCCTAATCATCCTCTTCTCCTAAGCATTCTCTTCTCCTTTCTTCAAGGAACACAAGGAGCATGCATTATAAATGAAATGTTAAAAGTCACTCAAAACTCCACTCCTTAAAAGATCGAATACCATCTAATGTAATTCATTTCTTAGCTGTACGTTTACTGAATTCAAAAACAAGGAGGTTACCAATCCGGATGTTTATATTTTTATGTATGTTCGGGCCTAATTCCATCATATATTAAAAGAAATATATTATTTGCAAAATTGTTTTTTGTATACAAGTAATTTATTCCGAAATATAACTGATCTGATGACGAGTTTCGGAGACCGACAGTGGAACTCTTCGAAAATGACAGCGATACATCAACTGCGATTAATGCTATCTCATAAATATGTATTGTTTCAGCAATCAATAGAAAAACACTACAATCCGCGCACTACGAAAATACATTGTATGCGATAAAAAATTGCAGATGCGAAATCGTATGTAAATTGTGTACCCTATGAATAGGTATCTAACCCCGCGCATTGCGGAAAGAATCGCACTGTAAAACACGTAACGAATAAATGTCTTAGTGCGCGCTTAGCCTAAGACGGTCCCGAGGTTGCCTTCCTATCACCATTTCAGCATATGATGACTAAATCCCATCCTGAAGAAATTGAGGAAACTCTTAAATTTTACAAACCGGACGTCATTTATTAACTTGTTTCTTCAAGTAGGTAGTGTTTATAACGTGTTGCTGAGCTAATCATGGAAGGGTTCTTGACTATACGGAGTCAGTCGATACCTGTTTCAATAAAAGAATCCTGAATCTTATACGTTTTATTCTTTCAATGTATGTTTGGAGAAATAGAATTTCCCCATTTGGTTCTTTCAAATGTGAACAAAAGATTCCATTCTCAATGATGTATCATATCTATTCGTTTACAAACGTTTCTTATATGCTAAAAAGGATAATATAAAACTTAACTTAAAAAGAAATTCATCCGAATTGTGTTTACATAATACCAACAAAGAGCACTAAAGCTTTGAAAAAAAATACAATGCTAAAACTGAAGAAAAAAATGCCTCAATTTAACAGAAAACATTGTTATAACAATAGCTACCTTCTAGTCTGTTGTATCAGTGATCTTATTGTTCATGATAAGAGCTAACAATATGCTATTAAGGCAACTAATCCTCCAGGAAAAATAAATAATTAACTCCAGGAACTTTAGTCTATCGGTTGTACGTAGGTACAAATAGGGGTGCATTTTGAAAATTATAGTATTCTTCCTGCGACCATCGTCAGTGTTAGTCAGTCATAACGCCATGTCTACCATAAAAGTCTACGTACCTGTACCCGTAGTCGGAGCGCCAGGCACTTCCAAGGTATGTACCTATTCAGGCTTAATACCTATCGTGAGCGCGTTAATTCACGTCATGCGTAGTTACTTTACATAGTATACATTACATAGTAGCTTTTGTTCGCGGCTCCGTCTTCCTGTTTATCGGTTATCGTGGTGAAGAGTGTCCTTTGTTACTCGCTAAAAATGTTACTTATCATTAGTTGAAAATTTGAATTTTTAGAACAGGTTTGATAGTTTAGACATGAATGCATAAAAACAAACAATCAAAATTATATTCGATTCTTAAAAATCACTAAAAACTACGTTATTTGGCTATTTAAATTATTGAAACTTTTTACTCGTCATATTCGTCCATCCTTGATCATAATATGGCTGGTTACAAATTTAAAGAGAATTAAGTAGAATTTTAGTTAGCTACCCGTAGTCGAAATTTTCACTTTATTCATAATCCTATATTATCGTTTCCAAATTGTTACAATTCACATTCAGTACAAATGTGGCTTTCAACACAATTTTAACGTGTCTTACACAAATGTTACAGTAGCGAAGAAAACATTATAAAATAGTTATCTAACAACAATTTATCTTTACCAGGAGCCTGCGCAACCAAAACCTCGAAGCACTATAACTGTGCTGGAAGATATTCTTCTCCACCCAGCCACCAAGATAATAGTCAATAAGGCCAATTTTACCAGGCCTTCGTTTGGTTTGTCAACCGTACTGACCCTTCGTAAAAGGGCCGGAGATCCAAGGAAGAAACCCCGATTAGAAGAGCCGGAAGCTGTTGGCGACTCCCTATCTAGTAGTGCAGCAAATTCGGGCATACCCTTTAGTTTCAACGATATGATAACACTACTAGAGAACGAACCCGAATACGCACACTCGCTCCTACCGTACATAAGTTATTTTATTTAGATGTAGTTTCATTAATAACAAATTGTCGACAAGTTCTCGAGTTTTACGCTTAGCAACACATTTTGTGATTCATTTTTATTTTGTATATATTAAGTTAATTGTTATGTGTCTTTTCTAGAATTAATATTGTGTATTTAAATTAAATAAGAAAATGTAATTAGTGTAAATAATGTAAATATATATATCTCTTGATTTTAATCTTGTATTTTAATTTCACAAAAAATGCCTATGAAGTTATTTGCAGTGTTTTTAAGCAAAAACCTGTAAGACAAAAACAAAAATCTATAATAGGGTCATATGCGGAGGTAGAGGGCGGCTGCTCTACGGATCCGTTCCAACAACATGCCACCGTGGGGAGGATCGCGACACTCGCGTGACTGAGACCGCCTCGAAGAGGTTCAATGCCAATTTAGTGGGCTTAAGGCATCCTGATCTGGATGGGCCCCTAGTAGTTACAAAATGTTCTAAACTCATTGTGTATAATAATGTTTGAGTCAAGAAAGTAGTATGTCTTAAGTCTCACATTTCTTTTTAAGCACTCGTTGTATTTTTGCGCGGCACACTAGCCGCCTCAGGTACTCTGGCACCAAGTGGTAGTAGAATGCTTTCCTGATGTAGCCAAAGGGCAGACTATTGAATGCTTTGACTCAATTTTCTGAAAGTGTTACTCAACGGTTGGTATTTTTTACACCCAAAAACTTATCACTACATACACAATAAAGCCTTTTATTTACCTATGTTATTTACCTAGTGACCTATGTTGGGTGTACCGCAAAGTATCCGCTAAGTATACCACACTTGAAGATCCTGTTATTGAACCTAAGCCGTTTTGATTCTGATTATATGATTTGTGTATTAATGTAGCATAAATATTGTTCTGTAAATTATAGTCTATTGTAGTTATATCTCGGGTCATTCCACGTATACAGTTACGTGTACAGTATTTTATCATGTATTTCAATGTTCATGCTGTACAACACTTTCAATATGTACAGGATTTGTACCTATTACAAAAATGGAATTTAAAAATTCACTTTTATTTTTGAAATAGTCAATGTAACCAACCAAAAAAAGAATTTCTCAAAAAACAGCAGACATATCGAAATACATACAGACATATAACAGAAATATCGTCATGTCTTTGACACTTCAGAAATTATTGTATGATTTTTTTTATTATGTAGTTATGTATATTTTATAAATATTAATATGTGTATTCGTGTATGTATATTGAATAGCATTAATATTATTATTAGTAATTATAAACCCATAAACTAAAGTTTTTTATTCCCTCTCTCTTATTTCTACCATACATATTATACACCTGCCTTGTCCCTTATCGAACCAACACAAGTTTGACTGGTAGATATTGCCACGTGGCATTAAGTCCAGCACACTTTATCTACTTCCAATAAATAGAGGTTCGGAGAAAATAACAATAAGTCTCAACAAGCAAAGAAACGGCGCACTGTGATTGGTTGTTATATTATGGGGACGTTATTACCTGAGCCCCTAGCTATATCCCTAGCCAATGTCTGAAATAATCTCTTACATTAGAATCACTATAATAATTGTATATTTCTTAAAATGATAAAAAATCTATAAACTTGAAACAATGAAAATAAATTCATTTCCAACAGAACGAGATCAATTAAAAAAAAACTGTTCTACAAAATTTGGTTACATTCAAATGCAACAAATAAAACCTACAATTATATTATAAAACAAAGGCCTCTGCCGCGTCTGTCTGTCTGTCTGTTCGCGATAAACTCAAAAGTTACTGCACGAATTTGTATGTGATTTCCACTTAGAGATAGAGTGATTCTTGAGGAAGGTTTTCTAATATTTTTTTTATTTTTTTTGTGAATATTCGCTTAAATATAACGATATTTGTTGAAGACGTCGGAAAAACTTAAGCCTTAATATTTTCGGTAATGAACCCGTGCGAAGCCGGGGTAGGTTGCTAGAGTATAATAAATGGTAAAATATTTTTAAAAGACTATAAATCATCTCTACCTTAAAAATACACTTATGGTTCACGCATTGAGTTACACCTTGCACTTACACACAACAGTAACAGTTGTTTTCAGCAAATGAAATGAAATCATTTATTTTGCAATTAGGTTACATGAACCTTTGGTTGAACATGAAGGTTTAAATCGGAAATAAACAGCATTTTTTGCAGAATGGGCAGCTCCATCCCTGTTAGTATAAGTTTACTTCGCTTGGTGGAAGTTTGCAGTTTAAACTTACTTAGAGCACGGAGGATTATGGGAATGCGTGAGGGACAGATCCAAAGAACGATGTAAAAGCTAGGTCGACAATAATGTTACTAGTGGATCCGATTAACCATATCCACGTACAAGAAGCAAAGACTGCAAATGGAGTTTGGGGTAACCCACGCAAAGCGTTCGACGATTCGGGTCTTTCTCGGAAGGTTGGATTACCTCGTGACCTTGTAACGACTTCTCTCGAGAGCTGCCAAGGTATTGAAGAATCACACTAATATATAAAGGCGAAAGTTTGTGTGCTTGTTTGTTACTTCTTCACGCAAAAACTATTTGCCGCGATAATCGATAATCACGCGGGCGGAGCCGCGGGCAACAGCTAGTACGTTAATAACATTATGACTACAGCACACAAGCTTCGTTAGTTTTAATGTGGATGATGAATGGTTAGGCAGGTTAATGATAGCAATACAAACTTATGATTACGGCCATTAAAAAGTCATCCGATAGTAGGAACCTATAGTGTATAAGTTTCAATTTCGCGGATTTGGACATTTTTGTTGAAGATAATTTGTCTAATTTAAAAAAAAATCGACGAAATGTCTTGAGTCTAGACTAGGGTGAGGAAAGGTCACAAGCTAATTTGGACTTAGTCTGTAGTATGTTGTGGTTTTTGAAGTGAAAACTTCTCTAGCCACGTTGAGCACTTTTTAATCGACTTCAAAAAAGGAAGAGGTTAGCATTTCGACTGTTTTCTTTTATTATTATTTTTTATTTGTTACCTCATAACTTTCTACTAGGTGAACCGATTTAAATAATTCCTTTTTTATTTGAAAGCTGGTGCTTTCCGTGTGGTCCGATATCTATTTGGTCTAGTTCTTGAAATCGGTTCTTCTTTTTGTTAAAATTTGATTATTGGTAGGGGAAAATCTTATGAGCTCGCGACACCACAGCACCGCATCACCGATATCATGACGTCAAATTCCTAATCATCCTCTTCTCCTAAGCATTCTCTTCTCCTTTCTTCAAGGAACACAAGGAGCATGCATTATAAATGAAATGTTAAAAGTCACTCAAAACTCCACTCCTTAAAAGATCGAATACCATCTAATGTAATTCATTTCTTAGCTGTACGTTTACTGAATTCAAAAACAAGGAGGTTACCAATCCGGATGTTTATATTTTTATGTATGTTCGGGCCTAATTCCATCATATATTAAAAGAAATATATTATTTGCAAAATTGTTTTTTGTATACAAGTAATTTATTCCGAAATATAACTGATCTGATGACGAGTTTCGGAGACCGACAGTGGAACTCTTCGAAAATGACAGCGATACATCAACTGCGATTAATGCTATCTCATAAATATGTATTGTTTCAGCAATCAATAGAAAAACACTACAATCCGCGCACTACGAAAATACATTGTATGCGATAAAAAATTGCAGATGCGAAATCGTATGTAAATTGTGTACCCTATGAATAGGTATCTAACCCCGCGCATTGCGGAAAGAATCGCACTGTAAAACACGTAACGAATAAATGTCTTAGTGCGCGCTTAGCCTAAGACGGTCCCGAGGTTGCCTTCCTATCACCATTTCAGCATATGATGACTAAATCCCATCCTGAAGAAATTGAGGAAACTCTTAAATTTTACAAACCGGACGTCATTTATTAACTTGTTTCTTCAAGTAGGTAGTGTTTATAACGTGTTGCTGAGCTAATCATGGAAGGGTTCTTGACTATACGGAGTCAGTCGATACCTGTTTCAATAAAAGAATCCTGAATCTTATACGTTTTATTCTTTCAATGTATGTTTGGAGAAATAGAATTTCCCCATTTGGTTCTTTCAAATGTGAACAAAAGATTCCATTCTCAATGATGTATCATATCTATTCGTTTACAAACGTTTCTTATATGCTAAAAAGGATAATATAAAACTTAACTTAAAAAGAAATTCATCCGAATTGTGTTTACATAATACCAACAAAGAGCACTAAAGCTTTGAAAAAAAATACAATGCTAAAACTGAAGAAAAAAATGCCTCAATTTAACAGAAAACATTGTTATAACAATAGCTACCTTCTAGTCTGTTGTATCAGTGATCTTATTGTTCATGATAAGAGCTAACAATATGCTATTAAGGCAACTAATCCTCCAGGAAAAATAAATAATTAACTCCAGGAACTTTAGTCTATCGGTTGTACGTAGGTACAAATAGGGGTGCATTTTGAAAATTATAGTATTCTTCCTGCGACCATCGTCAGTGTTAGTCAGTCATAACGCCATGTCTACCATAAAAGTCTACGTACCTGTACCCGTAGTCGGAGCGCCAGGCACTTCCAAGGTATGTACCTATTCAGGCTTAATACCTATCGTGAGCGCGTTAATTCACGTCATGCGTAGTTACTTTACATAGTATACATTACATAGTAGCTTTTGTTCGCGGCTCCGTCTTCCTGTTTATCGGTTATCGTGGTGAAGAGTGTCCTTTGTTACTCGCTAAAAATGTTACTTATCATTAGTTGAAAATTTGAATTTTTAGAACAGGTTTGATAGTTTAGACATGAATGCATAAAAACAAACAATCAAAATTATATTCGATTCTTAAAAATCACTAAAAACTACGTTATTTGGCTATTTAAATTATTGAAACTTTTTACTCGTCATATTCGTCCATCCTTGATCATAATATGGCTGGTTACAAATTTAAAGAGAATTAAGTAGAATTTTAGTTAGCTACCCGTAGTCGAAATTTTCACTTTATTCATAATCCTATATTATCGTTTCCAAATTGTTACAATTCACATTCAGTACAAATGTGGCTTTCAACACAATTTTAACGTGTCTTACACAAATGTTACAGTAGCGAAGAAAACATTATAAAATAGTTATCTAACAACAATTTATCTTTACCAGGAGCCTGCGCAACCAAAACCTCGAAGCACTATAACTGTGCTGGAAGATATTCTTCTCCACCCAGCCACCAAGATAATAGTCAATAAGGCCAATTTTACCAGGCCTTCGTTTGGTTTGTCAACCGTACTGACCCTTCGTAAAAGGGCCGGAGATCCAAGGAAGAAACCCCGATTAGAAGAGCCGGAAGCTGTTGGCGACTCCCTATCTAGTAGTGCAGCAAATTCGGGCATACCCTTTAGTTTCAACGATATGATAACACTACTAGAGAACGAACCCGAATACGCACACTCGCTCCTACCGTACATAAGTTATTTTATTTAGATGTAGTTTCATTAATAACAAATTGTCGACAAGTTCTCGAGTTTTACGCTTAGCAACACATTTTGTGATTCATTTTTATTTTGTATATATTAAGTTAATTGTTATGTGTCTTTTCTAGAATTAATATTGTGTATTTAAATTAAATAAGAAAATGTAATTAGTGTAAATAATGTAAATATATATATCTCTTGATTTTAATCTTGTATTTTAATTTCACAAAAAATGCCTATGAAGTTATTTGCAGTGTTTTTAAGCAAAAACCTGTAAGACAAAAACAAAAATCTATAATAGGGTCATATGCGGAGGTAGAGGGCGGCTGCTCTACGGATCCGTTCCAACAACATGCCACCGTGGGGAGGATCGCGACACTCGCGTGACTGAGACCGCCTCGAAGAGGTTCAATGCCAATTTAGTGGGCTTAAGGCATCCTGATCTGGATGGGCCCCTAGTAGTTACAAAATGTTCTAAACTCATTGTGTATAATAATGTTTGAGTCAAGAAAGTAGTATGTCTTAAGTCTCACATTTCTTTTTAAGCACTCGTTGTATTTTTGCGCGGCACACTAGCCGCCTCAGGTACTCTGGCACCAAGTGGTAGTAGAATGCTTTCCTGATGTAGCCAAAGGGCAGACTATTGAATGCTTTGACTCAATTTTCTGAAAGTGTTACTCAACGGTTGGTATTTTTTACACCCAAAAACTTATCACTACATACACAATAAAGCCTTTTATTTACCTATGTTATTTACCTAGTGACCTATGTTGGGTGTACCGCAAAGTATCCGCTAAGTATACCACACTTGAAGATCCTGTTATTGAACCTAAGCCGTTTTGATTCTGATTATATGATTTGTGTATTAATGTAGCATAAATATTGTTCTGTAAATTATAGTCTATTGTAGTTATATCTCGGGTCATTCCACGTATACAGTTACGTGTACAGTATTTTATCATGTATTTCAATGTTCATGCTGTACAACACTTTCAATATGTACAGGATTTGTACCTATTACAAAAATGGAATTTAAAAATTCACTTTTATTTTTGAAATAGTCAATGTAACCAACCAAAAAAAGAATTTCTCAAAAAACAGCAGACATATCGAAATACATACAGACATATAACAGAAATATCGTCATGTCTTTGACACTTCAGAAATTATTGTATGATTTTTTTTATTATGTAGTTATGTATATTTTATAAATATTAATATGTGTATTCGTGTATGTATATTGAATAGCATTAATATTATTATTAGTAATTATAAACCCATAAACTAAAGTTTTTTATTCCCTCTCTCTTATTTCTACCATACATATTATACACCTGCCTTGTCCCTTATCGAACCAACACAAGTTTGACTGGTAGATATTGCCACGTGGCATTAAGTCCAGCACACTTTATCTACTTCCAATAAATAGAGGTTCGGAGAAAATAACAATAAGTCTCAACAAGCAAAGAAACGGCGCACTGTGATTGGTTGTTATATTATGGGGACGTTATTACCTGAGCCCCTAGCTATATCCCTAGCCAATGTCTGAAATAATCTCTTACATTAGAATCACTATAATAATTGTATATTTCTTAAAATGATAAAAAATCTATAAACTTGAAACAATGAAAATAAATTCATTTCCAACAGAACGAGATCAATTAAAAAAAAACTGTTCTACAAAATTTGGTTACATTCAAATGCAACAAATAAAACCTACAATTATATTATAAAACAAAGGCCTCTGCCGCGTCTGTCTGTCTGTCTGTTCGCGATAAACTCAAAAGTTACTGCACGAATTTGTATGTGATTTCCACTTAGAGATAGAGTGATTCTTGAGGAAGGTTTTCTAATATATTTTTTTTGTGAATATTCGCTTAAATATAACGATATTTGTTGAAGACGTCGGAAAAACTTAAGCCGCACAACTTCTCAGAGTAGCATAGGCTACATTATATTTTCGGTAATGAACCCGTGCGAAGCCGGGGCAGGTTGCTAGTGTATAATAAATGGTAAAATATTTTTAAAAGACTATAAATCATCTCTACCTTAAAAATACACTTATGGTTCACGCATTGAGTTACACCTTGCACTTACACACAACAGTAACAGTTGTTTTCAGCAAATGAAATGAAATCATTTATTTTGCAATTAGGTTACATGAACCTTTGGTTGAACATGAAGGTTTAAATCGGAAATAAACAGCATTTTTTGCAGAATGGGCAGCTCCATCCCTGTTAGTATAAGTTTACTTCGCTTGGTGGAAGTTTGCAGTTTAAACTTACTTAGAGCACGAAGGATTATGGGAATGCGTGAGGGACAGATCCAAAGAACGATGTAAAAGCTAGGTCGACAATAATGTTACTAGTGGATCCGATTAACCATATCCACGTACAAGAAGCAAAGACTGCAAATGGAGTTTGGGGTAACCCACGCAAAGCGTTCGACGATTCGGGTCTTTCTCGGAAGGTTGGATTACCTCGTGACCTTGTAACGACTTCTCTCGAGAGCTGCCAAGGTATTGAAGAATCACACTAATATATAAAGGCGAAAGTTTGTGTGTATGTTTGTTACTTCTTCACGCAAAAACTATTTGCCGCGATAATCGATAATCACGCGGGCGGAGCCGCGGGCAACAGCTAGTACGTTAATAACATTATGACTACAGCACACAAGCTTCGTTAGTTTTAATGTGGATGATGAATGGTTAGGCAGGTTAATGATAGCAATACAAACTTATGATTACGGCCATTAAAAAGTCATCCGATAGTAGGAACCTATAGTGTATAAGTTTCAATTTCGCGGATTTGGACATTTTTGTTGAAGATAATTTGTCTAATTTAAAAAAAAATCGACGAAATGTCTTGAGTCTAGACTAGGGTGAGGAAAGGTCACAAGCTAATTTGGACTTAGTCTGTAGTATGTTGTGGTTTTTGAAGTGAAAACTTCTCTAGCCACGTTGAGCACTTTTTAATCGACTTCAAAAAAGGAGGAGGTTAGCATTTCGACTGTTTTCTTTTATTATTATTTTTTATTTGTTACCTCATAACTTTCTACTAGGTGAACCGATTTCAATAATTCCTTTTTTATTTGAAAGCTGGTGCTTTCCGTGTGGTCCGATATTTATTTGGTCTAGTTATTGAAAGCGGTTCTTTTTTTTGTTAAAATTTGATTATTGGTAAGGGGAAAATCTTATGAGCTCGCGACACCACAGCACCGCGTCACCGATATCATGACGTCACAAAACTTCTTTGACCACGTTGCGCACTTTTTGGTAGGGGAAAATCTTTTGATTCCTTGTTTTATTATTGAGTTTTAAGTATTTTACGTAAACTTTACGATCGTTACACATTTGCTGTGTTGATTAAAATGTCTCACGGACTGTAATCTTCGAAGTCAAAGCCATTTATATCTGTAGGTATATCGGTTTTCACAAACGCTTTTACAAAACCCACCGACAGGCTAGTAAAGTATTAATATCATTAAATAAAATAAGATTAAGTAATTAAAAGCTCTGGTATCGCTATAACTGCTTTTATACTTATAAATAAAAATACTGACGCCATTACTGTCTCGTGTATTTTACTTATAAATAAATAACACACTTTATATTATTAAGACTCGTTTTATTTATCAATCCCAGGCGGTTTTATCACCAAGATATTCTCCTATGGTATCACAGCCCTTTGCGGATAACTTAGATTTAATGGTATTCTCAAGATTCCGCAATGGCAAATTCCTAATCATCCTCTTCTCCTAAGCATTCTCTTCTCCTTTCTTCAAGGAACACAAGGAGCATGCGTTATAAATGAAATGTTAAAAGTCACTCAAAACTCCACTCCTTAAAAGATCGAATACCATCTAATGTAATTCATTTCTTAGCTGTACGTTTACTGAATTCAAAAACAAGGAGGTTACCAATCCGGATGTTTATATTTTTATGTATGTTCGGGCCTAATTCCATCATATATGAAAAGAAATATATTATTTGCAAAATTGTTTTTTGTATACAAGTAATTTATTCCGAAATATAACTGATCTGATGACGAGTTTCGGAGACCGACAGTGGAACTCTTCTAAAATGACAGCGATACATCAACTGCGATTAATGCTATCTCATAAATATGTATTGTTTCAGCGATCAATAGAAAAACACTACAATCCGCGCACTACGAAAATACATTGTATGCGATAAAAAATTGCAGATGCGAAATCGTATGTAAATTGTGTACCCTATGAATAGGTATCTAACCCCGCGCATTGCGGAAAGAATCGCACTGTAAAACACGTAACGAATAAATGTCTTAGTGCGCGCTTAGCCTAAGACGGTCCCGAGGTTGCCTTCCTATCACCATTTCAGCATATGATGACTAAATCCCATCCTGAAGAAATTGAGGAAACTCTTAAATTTTACAAACCGGACGTCATTTATTAACTTGTTTCTTCAAGTAGGTAGTGTTTATAACGTGTTGCTGAGCTAATCATGGAAGGGTTCTTGACTATAAGGAGTCAGTCGATACCTGTTTCAATAAAATAATCCTGAATCTTATACGTTTTATTCTTTCAATGTATGTTTGGAGAAATAGAATTTTCCCATTTGAATGATGTATCATATCCATTCGTTTACAAACGTTTCTTATATGCTAAAAAGGATAATATAAAACTTAACTTAAAAAGAAATTCATCCGAATTGTGTTTACATAATACCAACAAAGAGCACTAAAGCTTTGAAAAAAATACAATGCTAAAACTGAAGAAAAAAATGCCTTAATTTAACAGAAAACATTGTAATAACAATAGCTACCTTCTAGTCTGTTGTATCAGTGATCTTATTGTTCATGATAAGAGCTAACAATATGCTATTAAGGCAACTAATCCTCCAGGAAAAATAAATAATTAGCTCCAGGAACTTTAGTCTATCGGTTGTACGTAGGTACAAATAGGGGTGCATTTTGAAAATTATAGTATTCTTCCTGCGACCATCGTCAGTGTTAGTCAGTCATAACGCCATGTCTACCATAAAAGTCTACGTACCTGTACCCGTAGTCGGAGCGCCAGGCACTTCCAAGGTATGTACCTATTCAGGCTTAATACCTATCGTGAGCGCGATAATTCACGTCATGCGTAGTTACTTTACATAGTATACATTACATAGTAGCTTTTGTTCGCGGCTCCGTCTTCCTGTTTATCGGTTATCGTGGTGAAGAGTGTCCTTTGTTACTCGCTAAAAATGTTACTTATCATTAGTTAAAAATTTGAATTTTTAGAACAGGTTTGATAGTTTAGACATGAAAGCATAAAAACAAACAATCAAAATTATATTCGATTCTTAAAAATCACTAAAAACTACGTTATTTGGCTATTTAAATTATTGAAACTTTTTACTCGTCATATTCGTCCATCCTTGATCATAATATGGCTGGTTACAAATTTAAAGAGAATTAAGTAGAATTTTAGTTAGCTACCCGTAGTCAAAATTCTCACTTTATTCATAATCCTATATTATCGTTTCCAAATTGTTACAATTCACATTCAGTACAAATGTGGCTTTCAACACAATTTTAACGTGTCTTACACAAATGTTACAGTAGCGAAGAAAACATTATAAAATAGTTATCTAACAACAATTTATCTTTACCAGGAGCCTGCGCAACCAAAACCTCGAAGCACTATAACTGTGCTGGAAGATATAACACAATATAACAATACAATGTCACAATATAACAATGTAAGAATCTTACAGCTATCAGTAAGAACGGCGCATGATTGGTTAGCTCATGGCTGTGCAGCAATGACTCCAAACCTTTTATTTTGTTTTCTTTGGTCGACTTCGTTCTCATTCAAGTCTCTTAGTGAAAAAAATATTGTAAAACGTATTATTATTTTTTAAAAGGAGCAACAATGGAGTTTCTTGCCAGATTCTTCTCCATGAAGGGTAGGCTGCACTTGGAACTGGCGACTAGAATCACTCGATTTTTTAATATTAAATATTGACTATTCATAAGTGCCTGTAAAATAAGTGCCTATATGAATAAAATATTTTTGAGTTTGAGTTTGAGTTGAGATATTCTTCTCCACCCAGCCACCAAGATAATAGTCAATAAGGCCAATTTTACCAGGCCTTCGTTTGGTTTGTCAACCGTACTGACCCTTCGTAAAAGGGCCGGAGATCCAAGGAAGAAACCCCGATTAGAAGAGCCGGAAGCTGTTGGCGACTCCCTATCTAGTAGTGCAGCAAATTCGGGCATACCCTTTAGTTTCAACGATATGATAACACTACTAGAGAACGAACCCGAATACGCACACTCGCTCCTACCGTACATAAGTTATTTTATTTAGATGTAGTTTCATTAATAACAAATTGTCGACAAGTTCTCGAGTTTTACGCTTAGCAACACATTTTGTGATTCATTTTTATTTTGTATATATTAAGTTAATTGTTATGTGTCTTTTCTAGAATTAATATTGTGTATTTAAATTAAATAAGAAAATGTAATTAGTGTAAATAATGTAAATATATATATCTCTTGATTTTAATCTTGTATTTTAATTTCACAAAAAATGCCTATGAAGTTATTTGCAGTGTTTTTAAGCAAAAACCTGTAAGACAAAAACAAAAATCTATAATAGGGTCATATGCGGAGGTAGAGGGCGGCTGCTCTACGGATCCGTTCCAACAACATGCCACCGTGGGGAGGATCGCGACACTCGCGTGACTGAGACCGCCTCGAAGAGGTTCAATGCCAATTTAGTGGGCTTAACGCATCCTGATCTGGATGGGCCCCTAGTAGTTACAAAATGTTCTAAACTCATTGTGTAAAATATGTTTGAGTCAAGAAAGTAGTATGTCTTAAGTCTCACATTTCTTTTTAAGCACTCGTTGTATTTTTGCGCGGCACACTAGCCGCCTCAGGTACTCTGGCACCAAGTGGTAGTAGAATGCTTTCCTGATGTAGCCAAAGGGCAGACTATTGAATGCTTTGACTCAATTTTCTGAAAGTGTTACTCAACGGTTGGTATTTTTTACACCCAAAAACTTATCACTACATACACAATAAAGCCTTTTATTTACCTATGTTATTTACCTAGTGACCTATGTTGGGTGTACCGCAAAGTATCCGCTAAGTATACCACACTTGAAGATCCTGTTATTGAACCTAGGCCGTTTTGATTCTGATTATATGATTTGTGTATTAATGTAGCATAAATATTGTTCTGTAAATTATAGTCTATTGTAGTTATATCTCGGGTCATTCCACGTATACAGTTACGTGTACAGTATTTTATCATGTATTTCAATGTTCATGCTGTACAACACTTTCAATATGTACAGGATTTGTACCTATTACAAAAATGGAATTTAAAAATTCACTTTTATTTTTGAAATAGTCAATGTAACCAACCAAAAAAAGAATTTCTCAAAAAACAGCAGACATATCGAAATACATACAGACATATAACAGAAATATCGTCATGTCTTTGACACTTCAGAAATTATTGTATGATTTTTTTTATTATGTAGTTATGTATATTTTATAAATATTAATATGTGTATTCGTGTATGTATATTGAATAGCATTAATATTATTATTAGTAATTATAAACACATAAACTAAAGTTTTTTATTCCCTCTCTCTTATTTCTACCATACATATTATACACCGGCCTTGTCCCTTATCGAACCAACACAAGTTTGACTGGTAGATATTGCCACGTGGCATTAAGTCCAGCACACTTTATCTACTTCCAATAAATAGAGGTTCGGAGAAAATAACAATAAGTCTCAACAAGCAAAGAAACGGCGCACTGTGATTGGTTGTTATATTATGGGGACGTTATTACCTGAGCCCCTAGCTATATCCCTAGCCAATGTCTGAAATAATCTCTTACATTAGAATCACTATAATAATTGTATATTTCTTAAAATGATAAAAAATCTATAAACTTGAAACAATGAAAACAATTCATTTCCAACAGAACGAGATCAATTAAAAAAAAACTGTTCTACAAAATTTGGTTACATTCAAATGCAACAAATAAATCCCTACAATTCTATTATAAAACAAAGGCCTCTGCCGCGTCTGTCTGTCTGTCTGTTCGCGATAAACTCAAAAGATACTGCACGAATTTGTATGTGATTTCCACTTAGAGATAGAGTGATTCTTGAGGAAGGTTTTCTAATATATTTTTTTTGTGAATATTCGCTTAAATATAACGATATTTGTTGAAGACGTCGGAAAAACTTAAGCCGCACAACTTCTCAGAGTAGCATAGGCTACATTATATTTTCGGTAATGAACCCGTGCGAAGCCGGGGCAGGTTGCTAGTGTATAATAAACGGTAAAATATTTTTAAAAGACTATAAATCATCTCTACCTTAAAAATACACTTATGGTTCACGCATTGAGTTACACCTTGCACTTACACACAACAGTAACAGTTGTTTTCAGCAAATGAAATGAAATCATTTATTTTGCAATTAGGTTACATGAACCTTTGGTTGAACATGAAGGTTTAAATCGGAAATAAACAGCATTTTTTGCAGAATGGGCAGCTCCATCCCTGTTAGTATAAGTTTACTTCGCTTGGTGGAAGTTTGCAGTTTAAACTTACTTAGAGCACGAAGGATTATGGGAATGCGTGAGGGACAGATCCAAAGAACGATGTAAAAGCTAGGTCGACAATAATGTTACTAGTGGATCCGATTAACCATATCCACGTACAAGAAGCAAAGACTGCAAATGGAGTTTGGGGTAACCCACGCAAAGCGTTCGATGATTCGGGTCTTTCTCGGAAGGTTGGATTACCTCGTGACCTTGTAACGACTTCTCTCGAGAGCTGCCAAGGTATTGAAGAATCACACTAATATATAAAGGCGAAAGTTTGTGTGCTTGTTTGTTACTTCTTCACGCAAAAACTATTTGCCGCGATAATCGATAATCACGCGGGCGGAGCCGCGGGCAACAGCTAGTACGTTAATAACATTATGACTACAGCACACAAGCTTCGTTAGTTTTAATGTGGATGATGAATGGTTAGGCAGGTTAATGATAGCAATACAAACTTATGATTACGGCCATTAAAAAGTCATCCGATAGTAGGAACCTATAGTGTATAAGTTTCAATTTCGCGGATTTGGACATTTTTGTTGAAGATAATTTGTCTAATTTAAAAAAAAATCGACGAAATGTCTTGAGTCTAGACTAGGGTGAGGAAAGGTCACAAGCTAATTTGGACTTAGTCTGTAGTATGTTGTGGTTTTTGAAGTGAAAACTTCTCTAGCCACGTTGAGCACTTTTTAATCGACTTCAAAAAAGGAAGAGGTTAGCATTTCGACTGTTTTCTTTTATTATTATTTTTTATTTGTTACCTCATAACTTTCTACTAGGTGAACCGATTTAAATAATTCCTTTTTTATTTGAAAGCTGGTGCTTTCCGTGTGGTCCGATATCTATTTGGTCTAGTTCTTGAAATCGGTTCTTTTTTTTGTTAAAATTTGATTATTGGTAGGGGAAAATCTTATGAGCTCGCGACACCACAGCACCGCATCACCGATATCATGACGTCAAATTCCTAATCATCCTCTTCTCCTAAGCATTCTCTTCTCCTTTCTTCAAGGAACACAAGGAGCATGCGTTATAAATGAAATGTTAAAAGTCACTCAAAACTCCACTCCTTAAAAGATCGAATACCATCTAATGTAATTCATTTCTTAGCTGTACGTTTACTGAATTCAAAAACAAGGAGGTTACCAATCCGGATGTTTATATTTTTATGTATGTTCGGGCCTAATTCCATCATATATGAAAAGAAATATATTATTTGCAAAATTGTTTTTTGTATACAAGTAATTTATTCCGAAATATAACTGATCTGATGACGAGTTTCGGAGACCGACAGTGGAACTCTTCGAAAATGACAGCGATACATCAACTGCGATTAATGCTATCTCATAAATATGTATTGTTTCAGCAATCAATAGAAAAACACTACAATCCGCGCACTACGAAAATACATTGTATGCGATAAAAAATTGCAGATGCGAAATCGTATGTAAATTGTGTACCCTATGAATAGGTATCTAACCCCGCGCATTGCGGAAAGAATCGCACTGTAAAACACGTAACGAATAAATGTCTTAGTGCGCGCTTAGCCTAAGACGGTCCCGAGGTTGCCTTCCTATCACCATTTCAGCATATGATGACTAAATCCCATCCTGAAGAAATTGAGGAAACTCTTAAATTTTACAAACCGGACGTCATTTATTAACTTGTTTCTTCAAGTAGGTAGTGTTTATAACGTGTTGCTGAGCTAATCATGGAAGGGTTCTTGACTATACGGAGTCAGTCGATACCTGTTTCAATAAAATAATCCTGAATCTTATACGTTTTATTCTTTCAATGTATGTTTGGAGAAATAGAATTTCCCCATTTGGTTCTTTCAAATGTGAACAAAAGATTCCATTCTCAATGATGTATCATATCTATTCGTTTACAAACGTTTCTTATATGCTAAAAAGGATAATATAAAACTTAACTTAAAAAGAAATTCATCCGAATTGTGTTTACATAATACCAACAAAGAGCACTAAAGCTTTGAAAAAAAATACAATGCTAAAACTGAAGAAAAAAATGCCTTAATTTAACAGAAAACATTGTTATAACAATAGCTACCTTCTAGTCTGTTGTATCAGTGATCTTATTGTTCATGATAAGAGCTAACAATATGCTATTAAGGCAACTAATCCTCCAGGAAAAATAAATAATTAACTCCAGGAACTTTAGTCTATCGGTTGTACGTAGGTACAAATAGGGGTGCATTTTGAAAATTATAGTATTCTTCCTGCGACCATCGTCAGTGTTAGTCAGTCATAACGCCACGTCTACCATAAAAGTCTACGTACCTGTACCCGTAGTCGGAGCGCCAGGCACTTCCAAGGTATGTACCTATTCAGGCTTAATACCTATCGTGAGCGCGATAATTCACGTCATGCGTAGTTACTTTACATAGTATACATTACATAGTAGCTTTTGTTCGCGGCTCCGTCTTCCTGTTTATCGGTTATCGTGGTGAAGAGTGTGCTTTGTTACTCGCTAAAAATGTTACTTATCATTAGTTGAAAATTTGAATTTTTAGAACAGGTTTGATAGTTGAGACATGAAAGCATAAAAACAAACAATCAAAATTATATTCGATTCTTAAAAATCACTAAAAACTACGTTATTTGGCTATTTAAATTATTGAAACTATTTACTCGTCATATTCGTCCATCCTTGATCATAATATGGCTGGTTACAAATTTAAAGAGAATTAAGTAGAATTTTAGTTAGCTACCCGTAGTCGAAATTTTCACTTTATTCATAATCCTATATTATCGTTTCCAAATTGTTACAAGTCACATTCAGTACAAATGTGGCTTTCCACACAATTTTAACGTGTCTTACACAAATGTTACAGTAGCGAAGAAAACATTATAAAATATTTATCTACCTACAATTTATCTTTACCAGGAGCCTGCGCAACCAAAACCTCGAAGCACTATAACTGTGCTGGAAGATATTCTTCTCCACCCAGCCACCAAGATAATAGTCAATAAGGCCAATTTTACCAGGCCTTCGTTTGGTTTGTCAACCGTACTGACTCCTCGTAAAAGGGCCGGACATCACAATAGCAACGATGTAACCGAGATGGGTTGTGTCAAGCATGTTGACAAGAAACGGCGTAAGAACTTAGAGAGGCAGACGCTGTTAAGGGTGGTCAAGTCACAGTCTACGAATGAGGACCCTGAACGAGTCACGCTAAAGGCTAACTTGAAAACGATGCGGCGAGCTGAATTGGAAGAGTTCAGGCCATGTGAGACCAAGGTTATAGAGCCAAGGAAGAAACCCCGATTAGAAGAGCCGGAAGCTGTTGGCGACTCCCTATCTAGTAGTGCAGCACACTCGGGCATACCCTTCAGTTTCAACGATATGATGACACTACTAGAGAACGAACCCGAATACGCTCACTCGCTCCTACCTTACATAAGTTATTTCATTTAGATGTAGTTTCATTAATAACAAATTGTCGACAAGTTCTCGAGTTTTACGCTTAGCAACACATTTTGTGATTCATTTTTATTTTGTATATATTAAGTTAATTGTTATGTGTCTTTTCTAGAATTAATATTGTGTATTTAAATTAAATAAGAAAATGTAATTAGTGTAAATAATGTAAATATATATATCTCTTGATTTTAATCTTGTATTTTAATTTCACAAAAAATGCCTATGAAGTTATTTGCAGTGTTTTTAAGCAAAAACCTGTAAGACAAAAACAAAAATCTATAATAGGGTCATATGCGGAGGTAGAGGGCGGCTGCTCTACGGATCCGTTCCAACAACATGCCACCGTGGGGAGGATCGCGACACTCGCGTGACTGAGACCGCCTCGAAGAGGTTCAATGCCAATTTAGCGGGCTTAACGCATCCTGATCTGGATGGGCCCCTAGTAGTTACAAAATGTTCTAAACTCATTGTGTAAAATATGTTTGAGTCAAGAAAGTAGTATGTCTTAACTCTCACATTTCTTTTTAAGCACTCGTTGTATTTTTGCGCGGCACACTAGCCGCCTCAGGGACTCTGGCACCAAGTGGTAGTAGAATGCTTTCCTGATGTAGCCAAAGGGCAGACTATTGAATGCTTTGACTCAATTTTCTGAAGTGTTACTCAACGGTTGGTATTTTTTACACCCAAAAACTTATCACTACATACACAATAAAGCCTTTTATTTACCTATGTTATTTACCTAGTGACCTATGTTGGGTGTACCGCAAAGTATCCGCTAAGTATACCACACTTGAAGATCCTGTTATTGAACCTAGGCCGTTTTGATTCTGATTATATGATTTGTGTATTAATGTAGCATAAATATTGTTCTGTAAATTATAGTCTATTGTAGTTATATCTCGGGTCATTCCACGTATACAGTTACGTGTACAGTATTTTATCATGTATTTCAATGTTCATGCTGTACAACACTTTCAATATGTACAGGATTTGTACCTATTACAAAAATGGAATTTAAAAATTCACTTTTATTTTTGAAATAGTCAATGTAACCAACCAAAAAAAGAATTTCTCAAGAAACAGCAGACATATCGAAATACATGCAGACATATAACAGAAATATCGTCATGTCTTTGACACTTCAGAAATTATTGTATGATTTTTTTTATTATGTAGTTATGTATATTTTATAAATATTAATATGTGTATTCGTGTATGTATATTGAATAGCATTAATATTATTATTAGTAATTATAAACCCATAAACTAAAGTTTTTTATTCCCTCTCTCTTATTTCTACCATACATATTATACACCTGCTTTGTCCCTTATCGAACCAACACAAGTTTGACTGGTAGATATTGCCACGTGGCATTAAGTCCAGCACACTTTATCTACTTCCAATAAATAGAGGTTCGGAGAAAATAACAATAAGTCTCAACAAGCAAAGAAACGGCGCACTGTAATTGGTTGTTATATTATGGGGACGTTATTACCTGAGCCCCTAGCTATATCCCTAGCCAATGTCTGAAATAATCTCTTACATTAGAATCACTATAATAATTGTATATTTCTTAAAATGATAAAAAATCTATAAACTTGAAACAATGAAAACAATTCATTTCCAACAGAACGAGATCAATTAAAAAAAAAACTGTTCTACAAAATTTGGTTACATTCAAATGCAACAAATAAATCCCTACAATTATATTATAAAACAAAGGCCTCTGCCGCGTCTGTCTGTCTGTCTGTTCGCGATAAACTCAAAAGTTACTGCACGAATTTTTATGTGATTTCCACTTAGAGATAGAGTGATTCTTGAGGAAGGTTTTCTAATATAATTTTTATTTTTTTTGTGAATATTCGCTTAAATATAACGATATTTGCTGAAGACGTCGGAAAAACTTAAGCCGCACAACTTCTCAGAGTAGCATAGGCTACATTATATTTTCGATAATGAACCCGTGCGAAGCTGGGGCAGGTTGCTAGAGTATAATAAATGGTAAAATATTTTTAAAAGACTATAAATCATCTCTACCTTAAAAATACACTTATGGTTCACGCATTGAGTTACACCTTGCACTTACACACAACAGTGACAGTTGTTTTCAGCAAATGAAATGAAATCATCTATTTTGCAATTAGGTTACATGAACCTTTGGTTGAACATGAAGTTTTAAATCGGAAATAAACAGCATTTTTTGCAGAATGGGCAGCTCCATCCCTGTTAGTATAAGTTTACTTCGCTTGGTGGAAGTTTGCAGTTTAAACTTACTTAGAGCACGAAGGATTATGGGAGAATGCGTGAGGGACAGATCCAAAGAACGATGTAAAAGCTAGGTCGACAATAATGTTACTAGTAGATCCGATTAACCATATCCACGTACAAGAAGCAAAGACTGCAAATGGAGTTTGGGGTAACCCACGCAAAGCGTTCGACGATTCGGGTCTTTCTCGGAAGGTTGGATTACCTCGTGACCTTGTAACGACTTCTCTCGAGAGCTGCCAAGGTACTGAAGAATCACACTAATATATAAAGGCGAAAGTTTGTGTGTATGTTTGTTACTTCTTCACGCAAAAACTATTTGCCGCGATAATCGATAATCACGCGGGCGGAGCCGCGGGCAACAGCTAGTACGTTAATAACATTATGACTACAGCACACAAGCTTCGTTAGTTTTAATGTGGATGATGAATGGTTAGGCAGGTTAATGATAGCAATACAAACTTATGATTACGGCCATTAAAAAGTCATCCGATAGTAGGAACCTATAGTGTATAAGTTTCAATTTCGCGGATTTGGACATTTTTGTTGAAGATAATTTGTCTAATTTAAAAAAAAATCGACGAAATGTCTTGAGTCTAGACTAGGGTGAGGAAAGGTCACAAGCTAATTTGGACTTAGTCTGTAGTATGTTGTGGTTTTTGAAGTGAAAACTTCTCTAGCCACGTTGAGCACTTTTTAATCGACTTCAAAAAAGGAGGAGGTTAGCATTTCGACTGTTTTCTTTTATTATTATTTTTTATTTGTTACCTCATAACTTTCTACTTGGTGAACCGATTTAAATAATTTATTTGAAAGCTGGTGCTTTCCGTGTGGTCCGATATCTATTTGGTCTAGTTCTTGAAATCGGTTCTTTTTTTTTGTTAAAATTTGATTATTGGTAGGGGAAAATCTTATGAGCTCGCGACACCACAGCACCGCATCACCGATATCATGACGTCACAAAACTTCTTTGACCACGTTGCGCACTTTTTGGTAGGGGAAAATCTTTTGATTCCTTGTTTTATTATTGAGTTTTAAGTATTTTACGTAAACTTTACGATCGTTACACATTTGCTGTGTTGATTAAAATGTCTCACGGACTGTAATCTTCCAAGTCAAAGCCATTTATATCTGTAGGTATATCGGTTTTCACAAACGCTTTTACAAAACCCACCGACAGGCTAGTAAAGTATTAATATCATTAAATAAAATAAGATTAAGTAATTAAAAGCTCTGGTATCGCTATAACTGCTTTTATACTTATAAATAAAAATACTGACGCCATTACTGTCTCGTGTATTTTACTTATAAATAAATAACACACTTTATATCATTAAGACTCGTTTTATTTATCAATCCCAGGCGGTTTTATCACCAAGATATTCTCCTATGGTATCACAGCCCTTTGCGGATAACTTAGATTTAATGGTATTCTCAAGATTCCGCAATGGCAAATTCCTAATCATCCTCTTCTCCCAAGCATTCTCTTCTCCTTTCTTCAAGGAACACAAGGAGCATGCGTTATAAATGAAATGTTAAAAGTCACTCAAAACTCCACTCCTTAAAAGATCGAATACCATCTAATGTAATTCATTTCTTAGCTGTACGTTTACTGAATTCAAAAACAAGGAGGTTACTAATCCGGATGTTTATATTTTTATGTATGTTCGGGCCTAATTCCATCATATATGAAAAGAAATATATTATTTGCAAAATTGTTTTTTGTATACAAGTAATTTATTCCGAAATATAACTGATCTGATGACGAGTTTCGGAGACCGACAGTGGAACTCTTCGAAAATGACAGCGATACATCAACTGCGATTAATGCTATCTCATAAATATGTATTGTTTCAGCAATCAATAGAAAAACACTACAATCCGCGCACTACGAAAATACATTGTATGCGATAAAAAATTGCAGATGCGAAATCGTATGTAAATTTTGTACCCTATGAATAGGTATCTAACCCCGCGCATTGCGGAAAGAATCGCACTGTAAAAAACGTAACGAATAAATTTCTTAGTGCGCGCTTAGCCTAAGACGGTCCCGAGGTTGCCTTCCTATCAATGTATGTTTGGAGAAATAGAATTTTCCCATTTGGTTCTTTCAAATGTGAAGAAAAGATTCCATTCTCAATGATGTATCATATCTATGCGTTTACAAACGTTTCTTATATGCTAAAAAGGATAATATAAAACTTAACTTAAAAAGAAATTCATCCGAATTGTGTTTACATAATACCAACAAAGAGCACTAAAGCTTTGAAAAAAATACAATGCTAAAACTGAAGAAAAAAATGCCTTAATTTAACAGAAAACATTGTAATAACAATAGCTACCTTCTAGTCTGTTGTATCAGTGATCTTATTGTTCATGATAAGAGCTAACAATATGCTATTAAGGCAACTAATCCTCCAGGAAAAATAAATAATTAACTCCAGGAACTTTAGTCTATCGGTTGTACGTAGGTACAAATAGGGGTGCATTTTGAAAATTATAGTATTCTTCCTGCGACCATCGTCAGTGTTAGTCAGTCATAACGCCATGTCTACCATAAAAGTCTACGTACCTGTACCCGTAGTCGGAGCGCCAGGCACTTCCAAGGTATGTACCTATTCAGGCTTAATACCTATAGTGAGCGCGTTAATTCACGTCATGCGTAGTTACTTTACATAGTATACATTACATAGTAGCTTTTGTTCGCGGCTCCGTCTTCCTGTTTATCGGTTATCGTGGTGAAGAGTGTCCTTTGTTACTCGCTAAAAATGTTACTTATCATTAGTTGAAAATTTGAATTTTTAGAACAGGTTTGATAGTTTAGACATGAAAGCATAAAAACAAACAATCAAAATTATATTCGATTCTTAAAAATCACTAAAAACTACGTTATTTGGCTATTTAAATTATTGAAACTTTTTACTCGTCATATTCGTCCATCCTTGATCATAATATGGCTGGTTACAAATTTAAAGAGAATTAAATAGAATTTTAGTTAGCTACCCGTAGTCGAAATTTTCACTTTATTCATAATCCTATATTATCGTTTCCAAATTGTTACAATTCACATTCAGTACAAATGTGGCTTTCAACACAATTTTAACGTGTCTTACACAAATGTTACAGTAGCGAAGAAAACATTATAAAATAGTTATCTTACAACAATTTATCTTTACCAGGAGCCTGCGCAACCAAAACCTCGAAGCACTATAACTGTGCTGGAAGATATTCTTCTCCACCCAGCCACCAAGATAATAGTCAATAAGGCCAATTTTACCAGGCCTTCGTTTGGTTTGTCAACCGTACTGACCCTTCGTAAAAGGGCCGGAGATCCAAGGAAGAAACCCCGATTAGAAGAGCCGGAAGCTGTTGGCGACTCCCTATCTAGTAGTGCAGCACATTCGGGCATACCCTTTAGTTTCAACGATATGATAACACTACTAGAGAACGAACCCGAATACGCACACTCGCTCCTACCGTACATAAGTTATTTTATTTAGATGTAGTTTCATTAATAACAAATTGTCGACAAGTTCTCGAGTTTTACGCTTAGCAACACATTTTGTGATTCATTTTTATTTTGTATATATTAAGTTAATTGTTATGTGTCTTTTCTAGAATTAATATTGTGTATTTAAATTAAATAAGAAAATGTAATTAGTGTAAATAATGTAAATATATATATCTCTTGATTTTAATCTTGTATTTTAATTTCACAAAAAATGCCTATGAAGTTATTTGCAGTGTTTTTAAGCAAAAACCTGTAAGACAAAAACAAAAATCTATAATAGGGTCATATGCGGAGGTAGAGGGCGGCTGCTCTACGGATCCGTTCCAACAACATGCCACCGTGGGGAGGATCGCGACACTCGCGTGACTGAGACCGCCTCGAAGAGGTTCAATGCCAATTTAGTGGGCTTAAGGCATCCTGATCTGGATGGGCCCCTAGTAGTTACAAAATGTTCTAAACTCATTGTGTATAATAATGTTTGAGTCAAGAAAGTAGTATGTCTTAAGTCTCACATTTCTTTTTAAGCACTCGTTGTATTTTTGCGCGGCACACTAGCCGCCTCAGGTACTCTGGCACCAAGTGGTAGTAGAATGCTTTCCTGATGTAGCCAAAGGGCAGACTATTGAATGCTTTGACTCAATTTTCTGAAAGTGTTACTCAACGGTTGGTATTTTTTACACCCAAAAACTTATCACTACATACACAATAAAGCCTTTTATTTACCTATGTTATTTACCTAGTGACCTATGTTGGGTGTACCGCAAAGTATCCGCTAAGTATACCACACTTGAAGATCCTGTTATTGAACCTAAGCCGTTTTGATTCTGATTATATGATTTGTGTATTAATGTAGCATAAATATTGTTCTGTAAATTATAGTCTATTGTAGTTATATCTCGGGTCATTCCACGTATACAGTTACGTGTACAGTATTTTATCATGTATTTCAATGTTCATGCTGTACAACACTTTCAATATGTACAGGATTTGTACCTATTACAAAAATGGAATTTAAAAATTCACTTTTATTTTTGAAATAGTCAATGTAACCAACCAAAAAAAGAATTTCTCAAAAAACAGCAGACATATCGAAATACATACAGACATATAACAGAAATATCGTCATGTCTTTGACACTTCAGAAATTATTGTATGATTTTTTTTATTATGTAGTTATGTATATTTTATAAATATTAATATGTGTATTCGTGTATGTATATTGAATAGCATTAATATTATTATTAGTAATTATAAACCCATAAACTAAAGTTTTTTATTCCCTCTCTCTTATTTCTACCATACATATTATACACCTGCCTTGTCCCTTATCGAACCAACACAAGTTTGACTGGTAGATATTGCCACGTGGCATTAAGTCCAGCACACTTTATCTACTTCCAATAAATAGAGGTTCGGAGAAAATAACAATAAGTCTCAACAAGCAAAGAAACGGCGCACTGTGATTGGTTGTTATATTATGGGGACGTTATTACCTGAGCCCCTAGCTATATCCCTAGCCAATGTCTGAAATAATCTCTTACATTAGAATCACTATAATAATTGTATATTTCTTAAAATGATAAAAAATCTATAAACTTGAAACAATGAAAATAAATTCATTTCCAACAGAACGAGATCAATTAAAAAAAAACTGTTCTACAAAATTTGGTTACATTCAAATGCAACAAATAAATCCCTACAATTATATTATAAAACAAAGGCCTCTGCCGCGTCTGTCTGTCTGTCTGTTCGCGATAAACTCAAAAGTTACTGCACGAATTTGTATGTGATTTCCACTTAGAGATAGAGTGATTCTTGAGGAAGGTTTTCTAATATAATTTTTATTTTTTTTGTGAATATTCGCTTAAATATAACGATATTTGTTGAAGACGTCGGAAAAACTTAAGCCTTAATATTTTCGGTAATGAACCCGTGCGAAGCCGGGGTAGGTTGCTAGAGTATAATAAATGGTAAAATATTTTTAAAAGACTATAAATCATCTCTACCTTAAAAATACACTTATGGTTCACGCATTGAGTTACACCTTGCACTTACACACAACAGTAACAGTTGTTTTCAGCAAATGAAATGAAATCATTTATTTTGCAATTAGGTTACATGAACCTTTGGTTGAACATGAAGGTTTAAATCGGAAATAAACAGCATTTTTTGCAGAATGGGCAGCTCCATCCCTGTTAGTATAAGTTTACTTCGCTTGGTGGAAGTTTGCAGTTTAAACTTACTTAGAGCACGGAGGATTATGGGAATGCGTGAGGGACAGATCCAAAGAACGATGTAAAAGCTAGGTCGGCAATAATGTTACTAGTGGATCCGATTAACCATATCCACGTACAAGAAGCAAAGACTGCAAATGGAGTTTGGGGTAACCCACGCAAAGCGTTCGACGATTCGGGTCTTTCTCGGAAGGTTGGATTACCTCGTGACCTTGTAACGACTTCTCTCGAGAGCTGCCAAGGTATTGAAGAATCACACTAATATATAAAGGCGAAAGTTTGTGTGCTTGTTTGTTACTTCTTCACGCAAAAACTATTTGCCGCGATAATCGATAATCACGCGGGCGGAGCCGCGGGCAACAGCTAGTACGTTAATAACATTATGACTACAGCACACAAGCTTCGTTAGTTTTAATGTGGATGATGAATGGTTAGGCAGGTTAATGATAGCAATACAAACTTATGATTACGGCCATTAAAAAGTCATCCGATAGTAGGAACCTATAGTGTATAAGTTTCAATTTCGCGGATTTGGACATTTTTGTTGAAGATAATTTGTCTAATTTAAAAAAAAATCGACGAAATGTCTTGAGTCTAGACTAGGGTGAGGAAAGGTCACAAGCTAATTTGGACTTAGTCTGTAGTATGTTGTGGTTTTTGAAGTGAAAACTTCTCTAGCCACGTTGAGCACTTTTTAATCGACTTCAAAAAAGGAAGAGGTTAGCATTTCGACTGTTTTCTTTTATTATTATTTTTTATTTGTTACCTCATAACTTTCTACTAGGTGAACCGATTTAAATAATTCCTTTTTTATTTGAAAGCTGGTGCTTTCCGTGTGGTCCGATATCTATTTGGTCTAGTTCTTGAAATCGGTTCTTTTTTTTGTTAAAATTTGATTATTGGTAGGGGAAAATCTTATGAGCTCGCGACACCACAGCACCGCATCACCGATATCATGACGTCAAATTCCTAATCATCCTCTTCTCCTAAGCATTCTCTTCTCCTTTCTTCAAGGAACACAAGGAGCATGCGTTATAAATGAAATGTTAAAAGTCACTCAAAACTCCACTCCTTAAAAGATCGAATACCATCTAATGTAATTCATTTCTTAGCTGTACGTTTACTGAATTCAAAAACAAGGAGGTTACCAATCCGGATGTTTATATTTTTATGTATGTTCGGGCCTAATTCCATCATATATGAAAAGAAATATATTATTTGCAAAATTTTTTTTTGTATACAAGTAATTTATTCCGAAATATAACTGATCTGATGACGAGTTTCGGAGACCGACAGTGGAACTCTTCGAAAATGACAGCGATACATCAACTGCGATTAATGCTATCTCATAAATATGTATTGTTTCAGCAATCAATAGAAAAACACTACAATCCGCGCACTACGAAAATACATTGTATGCGATAAAAAATTGCAGATGCGAAATCGTATGTAAATTGTGTACCCTATGAATAGGTATCTAACCCCGCGCATTGCGGAAAGAATCGCACTGTAAAACACGTAACGAATAAATGTCTTAGTGCGCGCTTAGCCTAAGACGGTCCCGAGGTTGCCTTCCTATCACCATTTCAGCATATGATGACTAAATCCCATCCTGAAGAAATTGAGGAAACTCTTAAATTTTACAAACCGGACGTCATTTATTAACTTGTTTCTTCAAGTAGGTAGTGTTTATAACGTGTTGCTGAGCTAATCATGGAAGGGTTCTTGACTATACGGAGTCAGTCGATACCTGTTTCAATAAAAGAATCCTGAATCTTATACGTTTTATTCTTTCAATGTATGTTTGGAGAAATAGAATTTCCCCATTTGGTTCTTTCAAATGTGAACAAAAGATTCCATTCTCAATGATGTATCATATCTATTCGTTTACAAACGTTTCTTATATGCTAAAAAGGATAATATAAAACTTAACTTAAAAAGAAATTCATCCGAATTGTGTTTACATAATACCAACAAAGAGCACTAAAGCTTTGAAAAAAAATACAATGCTAAAACTGAAGAAAAAAATGCCTCAATTTAACAGAAAACATTGTTATAACAATAGCTACCTTCTAGTCTGTTGTATCAGTGATCTTATTGTTCATGATAAGAGCTAACAATATGCTATTAAGGCAACTAATCCTCCAGGAAAAATAAATAATTAACTCCAGGAACTTTAGTCTATCGGTTGTACGTAGGTACAAATAGGGGTGCATTTTGAAAATTATAGTATTCTTCCTGCGACCATCGTCAGTGTTAGTCAGTCATAACGCCATGTCTACCATAAAAGTCTACGTACCTGTACCCGTAGTCGGAGCGCCAGGCACTTCCAAGGTATGTACCTATTCAGGCTTAATACCTATCGTGAGCGCGTTAATTCACGTCATGCGTAGTTACTTTACATAGTATACATTACATAGTAGCTTTTGTTCGCGGCTCCGTCTTCCTGTTTATCGGTTATCGTGGTGAAGAGTGTCCTTTGTTACTCGCTAAAAATGTTACTTATCATTAGTTGAAAATTTGAATTTTTAGAACAGGTTTGATAGTTTAGACATGAATGCATAAAAACAAACAATCAAAATTATATTCGATTCTTAAAAATCACTAAAAACTACGTTATTTGGCTATTTAAATTATTGAAACTTTTTACTCGTCATATTCGTCCATCCTTGATCATAATATGGCTGGTTACAAATTTAAAGAGAATTAAGTAGAATTTTAGTTAGCTACCCGTAGTCGAAATTTTCACTTTATTCATAATCCTATATTATCGTTTCCAAATTGTTACAATTCACATTCAGTACAAATGTGGCTTTCAACACAATTTTAACGTGTCTTACACAAATGTTACAGTAGCGAAGAAAACATTATAAAATAGTTATCTAACAACAATTTATCTTTACCAGGAGCCTGCGCAACCAAAACCTCGAAGCACTATAACTGTGCTGGAAGATATTCTTCTCCACCCAGCCACCAAGATAATAGTCAATAAGGCCAATTTTACCAGGCCTTCGTTTGGTTTGTCAACCGTACTGACCCTTCGTAAAAGGGCCGGAGATCCAAGGAAGAAACCCCGATTAGAAGAGCCGGAAGCTGTTGGCGACTCCCTATCTAGTAGTGCAGCACATTCGGGCATACCCTTTAGTTTCAACGATATGATAACACTACTAGAGAACGAACCCGAATACGCACACTCGCTCCTACCGTACATAAGTTATTTTATTTAGATGTAGTTTCATTAATAACAAATTGTCGACAAGTTCTCGAGTTTTACGCTTAGCAACACATTTTGTGATTCATTTTTATTTTGTATATATTAAGTTAATTGTTATGTGTCTTTTCAAGAATTAATATTGTGTATTTAAATTAAATAAGAAAATGTAATTAGTGTAAATAATGTAAATATATATATCTCTTGATTTTAATCTTGTATTTTAATTTCACAAAAAATGCCTATGAAGTTATTTGCAGTGTTTTTAAGCAAAAACCTGTAAGACAAAAACAAAAATCTATAATAGGGTCATATGCGGAGGTAGAGGGCGGCTGCTCTACGGATCCGTTCCAACAACATGCCACCGTGGGGAGGATCGCGACACTCGCGTGACTGAGACCGCCTCGAAGAGGTTCAATGCCAATTTAGTGGGCTTAAGGCATCCTGATCTGGATGGGCCCCTAGTAGTTACAAAATGTTCTAAACTCATTGTGTATAATAATGTTTGAGTCAAGAAAGTAGTATGTCTTAAGTCTCACATTTCTTTTTAAGCACTCGTTGTATTTTTGCGCGGCACACTAGCCGCCTCAGGTACTCTGGCACCAAGTGGTAGTAGAATGCTTTCCTGATGTAGCCAAAGGGCAGACTATTGAATGCTTTGACTCAATTTTCTGAAAGTGTTACTCAACGGTTGGTATTTTTTACACCCAAAAACTTATCACTACATACACAATAAAGCCTTTTATTTACCTATGTTATTTACCTAGTGACCTATGTTGGGTGTACCGCAAAGTATCCGCTAAGTATACCACACTTGAAGATCCTGTTATTGAACCTAAGCCGTTTTGATTCTGATTATATGATTTGTGTATTAATGTAGCATAAATATTGTTCTGTAAATTATAGTCTATTGTAGTTATATCTCGGGTCATTCCACGTATACAGTTACGTGTACAGTATTTTATCATGTATTTCAATGTTCATGCTGTACAACACTTTCAATATGTACAGGATTTGTACCTATTACAAAAATGGAATTTAAAAATTCACTTTTATTTTTGAAATAGTCAATGTAACCAACCAAAAAAAGAATTTCTCAAAAAACAGCAGACATATCGAAATACATACAGACATATAACAGAAATATCGTCATGTCTTTGACACTTCAGAAATTATTGTATGATTTTTTTTATTATGTAGTTATGTATATTTTATAAATATTAATATGTGTATTCGTGTATGTATATTGAATAGCATTAATATTATTATTAGTAATTATAAACCCATAAACTAAAGTTTTTTATTCCCTCTCTCTTATTTCTACCATACATATTATACACCTGCCTTGTCCCTTATCGAACCAACACAAGTTTGACTGGTAGATATTGCCACGTGGCATTAAGTCCAGCACACTTTATCTACTTCCAATAAATAGAGGTTCGGAGAAAATAACAATAAGTCTCAACAAGCAAAGAAACGGCGCACTGTGATTGGTTGTTATATTATGGGGACGTTATTACCTGAGCCCCTAGCTATATCCCTAGCCAATGTCTGAAATAATCTCTTACATTAGAATCACTATAATAATTGTATATTTCTTAAAATGATAAAAAATCTATAAACTTGAAACAATGAAAATAAATTCATTTCCAACAGAACGAGATCAATTAAAAAAAAACTGTTCTACAAAATTTGGTTACATTCAAATGCAACAAATAAAACCTACAATTATATTATAAAACAAAGGCCTCTGCCGCGTCTGTCTGTCTGTCTGTTCGCGATAAACTCAAAAGTTACTGCACGAATTTGTATGTGATTTCCACTTAGAGATAGAGTGATTCTTGAGGAAGGTTTTCTAATATATTTTTTTTGTGAATATTCGCTTAAATATAACGATATTTGTTGAAGACGTCGGAAAAACTTAAGCCGCACAACTTCTCAGAGTAGCATAGGCTACATTATATTTTCGGTAATGAACCCGTGCGAAGCCGGGGCAGGTTGCTAGTGTATAATAAATGGTAAAATATTTTTAAAAGACTATAAATCATCTCTACCTTAAAAATACACTTATGGTTCACGCATTGAGTTACACCTTGCACTTACACACAACAGTAACAGTTGTTTTCAGCAAATGAAATGAAATCATTTATTTTGCAATTAGGTTACATGAACCTTTGGTTGAACATGAAGGTTTAAATCGGAAATAAACAGCATTTTTTGCAGAATGGGCAGCTCCATCCCTGTTAGTATAAGTTTACTTCGCTTGGTGGAAGTTTGCAGTTTAAACTTACTTAGAGCACGAAGGATTATGGGAATGCGTGAGGGACAGATCCAAAGAACGATGTAAAAGCTAGGTCGACAATAATGTTACTAGTGGATCCGATTAACCATATCCACGTACAAGAAGCAAAGACTGCAAATGGAGTTTGGGGTAACCCACGCAAAGCGTTCGACGATTCGGGTCTTTCTCGGAAGGTTGGATTACCTCGTGACCTTGTAACGACTTCTCTCGAGAGCTGCCAAGGTATTGAAGAATCACACTAATATATAAAGGCGAAAGTTTGTGTGTATGTTTGTTACTTCTTCACGCAAAAACTATTTGCCGCGATAATCGATAATCACGCGGGCGGAGCCGCGGGCAACAGCTAGTACGTTAATAACATTATGACTACAGCACACAAGCTTCGTTAGTTTTAATGTGGATGATGAATGGTTAGGCAGGTTAATGATAGCAATACAAACTTATGATTACGGCCATTAAAAAGTCATCCGATAGTAGGAACCTATAGTGTATAAGTTTCAATTTCGCGGATTTGGACATTTTTGTTGAAGATAATTTGTCTAATTTAAAAAAAAATTGACGAAATGTCTTGAGTCTAGACTAGGGTGAGGAAAGGTCACAAGCTAATTTGGACTTAGTCTGTAGTATGTTGTGGTTTTTGAAGTGAAAACTTCTCTAGCCACGTTGAGCACTTTTTAATCGACTTCAAAAAAGGAAGAGGTTAGCATTTCGACTGTTTTCTTTTATTATTATTTTTTATTTGTTACCTCATAACTTTCTACTAGGTGAACCGATTTAAATAATTCCTTTTTTATTTGAAAGCTGGTGCTTTCCGTGTGGTCCGATATCTATTTGGTCTAGTTCTTGAAATCGGTTCTTTTTTTTGTTAAAATTTGATTATTGGTAGGGGAAAATCTTATGAGCTCGCGACACCACAGCACCGCATCACCGATATCATGACGTCAAATTCCTAATCATCCTCTTCTCCTAAGCATTCTCTTCTCCTTTCTTCAAGGAACACAAGGAGCATGCGTTATAAATGAAATGTTAAAAGTCACTCAAAACTCCACTCCTTAAAAGATCGAATACCATCTAATGTAATTCATTTCTTAGCTGTACGTTTACTGAATTCAAAAACAAGGAGGTTACCAATCCGGATGTTTATATTTTTATGTATGTTCGGGCCTAATTCCATCATATATGAAAAGAAATATATTATTTGCAAAATTGTTTTTTGTATACAAGTAATTTATTCCGAAATATAACTGATCTGATGACGAGTTTCGGAGACCGACAGTGGAACTCTTCGAAAATGACAGCGATACATCAACTGCGATTAATGCTATCTCATAAATATGTATTGTTTCAGCAATCAATAGAAAAACACTACAATCCGCGCACTACGAAAATACATTGTATGCGATAAAAAATTGCAGATGCGAAATCGTATGTAAATTGTGTACCCTATGAATAGGTATCTAACCCCGCGCATTGCGGAAAGAATCGCACTGTAAAACACGTAACGAATAAATGTCTTAGTGCGCGCTTAGCCTAAGACGGTCCCGAGGTTGCCTTCCTATCACCATTTCAGCATATGATGACTAAATCCCATCCTGAAGAAATTGAGGAAACTCTTAAATTTTACAAACCGGACGTCATTTATTAACTTGTTTCTTCAAGTAGGTAGTGTTTATAACGTGTTGCTGAGCTAATCATGGAAGGGTTCTTGACTATACGGAGTCAGTCGATACCTGTTTCAATAAAATAATCCTGAATCTTATACGTTTTATTCTTTCAATGTATGTTTGGAGAAATAGAATTTCCCCATTTGGTTCTTTCAAATGTGAAGAAAAGATTCCATTCTCAATGATGTATCATATCTATTCGTTTACAAACGTTTCTTATATGCTAAAAAGGATAATATAAAACTTAACTTAAAAAGAAATTCATCCGAATTGTGTTTACATAATACCAACAAAGAGCACTAAAGCTTTGAAAAAAAATACAATGCTAAAACTGAAGAAAAAAATGCCTTAATTTAACAGAAAACATTGTTATAACAATAGCTACCTTCTAGTCTGTTGTATCAGTGATCTTATTGTTCATGATAAGAGCTAACAATATGCTATTAAGGCAACTAATCCTCCAGGAAAAATAAATAATTAACTCCAGGAACTTTAGTCTATCGGTTGTACGTAGGTACAAATAGGGGTGCATTTTGAAAATTATAGTATTCTTCCTGCGACCATCGTCAGTGTTAGTCAGTCATAACGCCACGTCTACCATAAAAGTCTACGTACCTGTACCCGTAGTCGGAGCGCCAGGCACTTCCAAGGTATGTACCTATTCAGGCTTAATACCTATCGTGAGCGCGTTAATTCACGTCATGCGTAGTTACTTTACATAGTATACATTACATAGTAGCTTTTGTTCGCGGCTCCGTCTTCCTGTTTATCGGTTATCGTGGTGAAGAGTGTGCTTTGTTACTCGCTAAAAATGTTACTTATCATTAGTTGAAAATTTGAATTTTTAGAACAGGTTTGATAGTTGAGACATGAAAGCATAAAAACAAACAATCAAAATTATATTCGATTCTTAAAAATCACTAAAAACTACGTTATTTGGCTATTTAAATTATTGAAACTATTTACTCGTCATATTCGTCCATCCTTGATCATAATATGGCTGGTTACAAATTTAAAGAGAATTAAGTAGAATTTTAGTTAGCTACCCGTAGTCGAAATTTTCACTTTATTCATAATCCTATATTATCGTTTCCAAATTGTTACAATTCACATTCAGTACAAATGTGGCTTTCCACACAATTTTAACGTGTCTTACACAAATGTTACAGTAGCGAAGAAAACATTATAAAATATTTATCTACCTACAATTTATCTTTACCAGGAGCCTGCGCAACCAAAACCTCGAAGCACTATAACTGTGCTGGAAGATATTCTTCTCCACCCAGCCACCAAGATAATAGTCAATAAGGCCAATTTTACCAGGCCTTCGTTTGGTTTGTCAACCGTACTGACTCCTCGTAAAAGGGCCGGACATCACAATAGCAACGATGTAACCGAGATGGGTTGTGTCAAGCATGTTGACAAGAAACGGCGTAAGAACTTAGAGAGGCAGACGCTGTTAAGGGTGGTCAAGTCACAGTCTACGAATGAGGACCCTGAACGAGTCACGCTAAAGGCTAACTTGAAAACGATGCGGCGAGCTGAATTGGAAGAGTTCAGGCCATGTGAGACCAAGGTTATAGAGCCAAGGAAGAAACCCCGATTAGAAGAGCCGGAAGCTGTTGGCGACTCCCTATCTAGTAGTGCAGCACACTCGGGCATACCCTTCAGTTTCAACGATATGATGACACTACTAGAGAACGAACCCGAATACGCTCACTCGCTCCTACCTTACATAAGTTATTTCATTTAGATGTAGTTTCATTAATAACAAATTGTCGACAAGTTCTCGAGTTTTACGCTTAGCAACACATTTTGTGATTCATTTTTATTTTGTATATATTAAGTTAATTGTTATGTGTCTTTTCTAGAATTAATATTGTGTATTTAAATTAAATAAGAAAATGTAATTAGTGTAAATAATGTAAATATATATATCTCTTGATTTTAATCTTGTATTTTAATTTCACAAAAAATGCCTATGAAGTTATTTGCAGTGTTTTTAAGCAAAAACCTGTAAGACAAAAACAAAAATCTATAATAGGGTCATATGCGGAGGTAGAGGGCGGCTGCTCTACGGATCCGTTCCAACAACATGCCACCGTGGGGAGGATCGCGACACTCGCGTGACTGAGACCGCCTCGAAGAGGTTCAATGCCAATTTAGCGGGCTTAACGCATCCTGATCTGGATGGGCCCCTAGTAGTTACAAAATGTTCTAAACTCATTGTGTAAAATATGTTTGAGTCAAGAAAGTAGTATGTCTTAACTCTCACATTTCTTTTTAAGCACTCGTTGTATTTTTGCGCGGCACACTCGCCGCCTCAGGGACTCTGGCACCAAGTGGTAGTAGAATGCTTTCCTGATGTAGCCAAAGGGCAGACTATTGAATGCTTTGACTCAATTTTCTGAAGTGTTACTCAACGGTTGGTATTTTTTACACCCAAAAACTTATCACTACATACACAATAAAGCCTTTTATTTACCTATGTTATTTACCTAGTGACCTATGTTGGGTGTACCGCAAAGTATCCGCTAAGTATACCACACTTGAAGATCCTGTTATTGAACCTAGGCCGTTTTGATTCTGATTATATGATTTGTGTATTAATGTAGCATAAATATTGTTCTGTAAATTATAGTCTATTGTAGTTATATCTCGGGTCATTCCACGTATACAGTTACGTGTACAGTATTTTATCATGTATTTCAATGTTCATGCTGTACAACACTTTCAATATGTACAGGATTTGTACCTATTACAAAAATGGAATTTAAAAATTCACTTTTATTTTTGAAATAGTCAATGTAACCAACCAAAAAAAGAATTTCTCAAGAAACAGCAGACATATCGAAATACATGCAGACATATAACAGAAATATCGTCATGTCTTTGACACTTCAGAAATTATTGTATGATTTTTTTTATTATGTAGTTATGTATATTTTATAAATATTAATATGTGTATTCGTGTATGTATATTGAATAGCATTAATATTATTATTAGTAATTATAAACCCATAAACTAAAGTTTTTTATTCCCTCTCTCTTATTTCTACCATACATATTATGGACCTGCCTTGTCCCTTATCGAACCAACACAAGTTTGACTGGTAGATATTGCCACGTGGCATTAAGTCCAGCACACTTTATCTACTTCCAATAAATAGAGGTTCGGAGAAAATAACAATAAGTCTCAACAAGCAAAGAAACGGCGCACTGTGATTGGTTGTTATATTATAGGGACGTTATTACCTGAGCCCCTAGCTATATCCCTAGCCAATGTCTGAAATAATCTCTTACATTAGAATCACTATAATAATTGTATATTTCTTAAAATGATAAAAAATCTATAAACTTGAAACAATGAAAACAATTCATTTCCAACAGAACGAGATCAATTAAAAAAAAACTGTTCTACAAAATTTGGTTACATTCAAATGCAACAAATAAATCCCTACAATTATATTATAAAACAAAGGAGTCTGCCGCGTCTGTCTGTCTGTCTGTTCGCGATAAACTCAAAAGTTACTGCACGAATTTGTATGTGATTTCCACTTAGAGATAGAGTGATTCTTGAGGAAGGTTTTCTAATATAATTTTTATTTTTTTTGTGAATATTCGCTTAAATATAACGATATTTGTTGAAGACGTCGGAAAAACTTAAGCCGCACAACTTCTCAGAGTAGCATAGGCTACATTATATTTTCGGTAATGAACCCGTGCGAAGCCGGGGCAGGTTGCTAGTGTATAATAAACGGTAAAATATTTTTAAAAGACTATAAATCATCTCTACCTTAAAAATACACTTATGGTTCACGCATTGAGTTACACCTTGCACTTACACACAACAGTAACAGTTGTTTTCAGCAAATGAAATGAAATCATTTATTTTGCAATTAGGTTACATGAATCTTTGGTTGAACATGAAGGTTTAAATCGGAAATAAACAGCATTTTTTGCACAATGGGCAGCTCCATCCCTGTTAGTATAAGTTTACTTCGCTTGGTGGAAGTTTGCAGTTTAAACTTACTTAGAGCACGAAGGATTATGAGAATGCGTGAGGGACAGATCCAAAGAACGATGTAAAAGCTAGGTCGACAATAATGTTACTAGTGGATCCGATTAACCATATCCACGTACAAGAAGCAAAGACTGCAAATGGAGTTTGGGGTAACCCACGCAAAGCGTTCGACGATTCGGGTCTTTCTCGGAAGGTTGGATTACCTCGTGACCTTGTAACGACTTCTCTCGAGAGCTGCCAAGGTATTGAAGAATCACACTAATATATAAAGGCGAAAGTTTGTGTGTATGTTTGTTACTTCTTCACGCAAAAACTATTTGCCGCGATAACCGATAATCACGCGGGCGGAGCCGCGGGCAACAGCTAGTACGTTAATAACATTATGACTACAGCACACAAGCTCCGTTAGTTTTAATGTGGATGATGAATGGTTAGGCAGGTTAATGATAGCAATACAAACTTATGATTACGGCCATTAAAAAGTCATCCGATAGTAGGAACCTATAGTGTATGAGTTTCAATTTCGCAGATTTGGACATTTTTGTTGAAGATAATTTGTCTAATTTAAAAAAAAATCGACGAAATGTCTTGAGTCTAGACTAGGGTGAGGAAAGGTCACAAGCTAATTTGGACTTAGTCTGTAGTATGTTGTGGTTTTTGAAGTGAAAACTTCTCTAGCCACGTTGAGCACTTTTTAATCGACTTCAAAAAAGGAGGAGGTTAGCATTTCGACTGTTTTCTTTTATTATTATTTTTTATTTGTTACCTCATAACTTTCTACTAGGTGAACCGATTTAAATAATTCCTTTTTTATTTGAAAGCTGGTGCTTTCCGTGTGGTCCGATATCTATTTGGTCTAGTTCTTGAAATCGGTTCTTTTTTTGTTAAAATTTGATTATTTGTAGGGGAAAATCTTATGAGCTCGCGACACCACAGCACCGCGTCACCGATATCATGACGTCACAAAACTTCTTTGACCACGTTGCGCACTTTTTGGTAGGGGAAAATCTTTTGATTCCTTGTTTTATTATTGAGTTTTAAGTATTTTACGTAAACTTTACGATCGTTACACATTTGCTGTGTTGATTAAAATGTCTCACGGACTGTAATCTTCCAAGTCAAAGCCATTTATATCTGTAGGTATATCGGTTTTCACAAACGCTTTTACAAAACCCACCGACAGGCTAGTAAAGTATTAATATCATTAAATAAAATAAGATTAAGTAATTAAAAGCTCTGGTATCGCTATAACTGCTTTTATAATTATAAATAAAAATACTGACGCCATTACTGTCTCGTGTATTTTACTTATAAATAAATAACACACTTTATATCATTAAGACTCGTTTTATTTATCAATCCCAGGCGGTTTTATCACCAAGATATTCTCCTATGGTATCACAGCCCTTTGCGGATAACTTAGATTTAATGGTATTCCCAAGATTCCGCAATGGCAAATTCCTAATCATCCTCTTCTCCCAAGCATTCTCTTCTCCTTTCTTCAAGGAACACAAGGAGCATGCGTTATAAATGAAATGTTAAAAGTCACTCAAAACTCCACTCCTTAAAAGATCGAATACCATCTAATGTAATTCATTTCTTAGCTGTACGTTTACTGAATTCAAAAACAAGGAGGTTACCAATCCGGATGTTTATATTTTTATGTATGTTCGGGCCTAATTCCATCATATATGAAAAGAAATATATTATTTGCAAAATTGTTTTTTGTATACAAGTAATCTATTCCGAAATATAACTGATCTGATGACGAGTTTCGGAGACCGACAGTGGAACTCTTCGAAAATGACAGCGAGACATCAACTGCGATTAATGCTATCTCATAAATATATATTGTTTCAGCAATCAATAGAAAAACACTACAATCCGCGCACTACGAAAATAAATTGTATGCGATAAAAAATTGCAGATGCGAAATCGTATGTAAATTTTGTACCCTATGAATAGATATCTAACCCCGCGCATTGCGGAAAGAATCGCACTTTAAAAATCGTAACGAATAAATTTCGTTGTGCGCGCTTAGCCTAACACGGTCCTGAGGTTGCCTTCCTATCACCATTTCAGCATATGATGACTAAATTCCATTATGAAGAAATTGAGGAAACTCTTAAATTTTACAAACCGGACGTCATTTATTAACTTGTTTCTTCAAGTAGGTAGTGTTTATAACGTGTTGCTGAGCTAATCATGGAAGGGTTCTTGACTATAAGGAGTCAGTCGATACCTGTTTCAATAGAATAATCCTGAATCTTATACGTTTTATTCTTTCAATGTATGTTTGGAGAAATAGAATTTCCCAATTTGTTTTCTTTCAAATGTGAAGAAAAGATTCCATTCTCAATGATGTATCATATCTATTCGTTTACAAACGTTTATTATATGCTTAAAAGGATAGTATAAAACTTACCTTAAAAAGAAATTCATCCGAATTGAAATACATAATACCAACAAAGAGCACTAAAGCTTTGAAAAAAAATACAATGCTAAAACTGAAGAAAAAAATGCCTTAATTTAACAGAAAACATTGTAATAACAATAGCTACCTTCTAGTCTGTTGTATCAGTGATCTTATTGTTCATGATAAGAGCTAACAATATGCTATTAAGGCAACTAATCCTCCAGGAAAAATAAATAATTAGCTCCAGGAACTTTAGTCTATCGTTTGTACGTAGGTACAAATAGGGGTGCATTTTGAAAATTATAGTATTCTTCCTGCGACCATCGTCAGTGTTAGTCAGTCATAACGCCATGTCTACCATAAAAGTCTACGTACCTGTACCCGTAGTCGGAGCGCCAGGCACTTCCAAGGTATGTACCTATTCAGGCTTAATACCTATCGTGAGCGCGTTAATTCACTTCATGCGTAGTTACTTTACATAGTACTAGCTTTTATTCGCGGCTCCGTCTTCCTGTTTATCGGTTATCGTGGTGAAGAGTGTCCTTTGTTACTCGCTAAAAATGTTACTTTTCATTAGTTGAAAAATTTGAATTTTTAGAACAGGTTTGATAGTTTAGACATGAAAGCATAAAAACAAACAATCAAAATTATATGCGATTCTTAAAAATCACTAAAAACTACGTTATTTGGCTATTTAAATTATTGAAACTTTTTACTCGTCATATTCGTCCATACTTGATCATAATATGGCTGGTTACAAATTTAAAGAGAATTAAGTAGAATTTTAATTAGCTACCCGTAGTCGAAATTTTCACTTTATTCATAATCCTATATTATCGTTTCCAAATTGTTACAATTCACATTCAGTACAAATGTGGCTTTCAACACAATTTTAACGTGTCTTACACAAATGTTACAGTAGCGAAGAAAACATTATAAAATATTTATCTAACTACAATTTATCTTTACCAGGAGCCTGCGCAACCAAAACCTCGAAGCACTATAACTGTGCTGGAAGATATTCTTCTCCACCCAGCCACCAAGATAATAGTCAATAAGGCCAATTTTACCAGGCCTTCGTTTGGTTTTTCAACCGTACTGACTCCTCGTAAAAGGGCCGGTGATCACAATAGCAACGACGTAACCGAGATGGGTTGTGTCAAGCATGTTGACAAGAAACGGCGTAAGAACTTAGAAAGGCAGACGCTGTTAAGGGTGGTCAAGTCACAGTCTACGAATGAGGACCCTGAACGAGTCACGCTAAAGGCTAACTCGAAAACGATGCGGCGAGCTGAATTGGAAGAGTTCAGGCCATGTGAGACCAAGGTTATAGAGCCAAGGAAGAAACCCCGATTAGAAGAGCTGGAAGCTGTTGGCGATTCCCTATCTAGTAGTGCAGCACACTCGGGCACACCCTTCAGTTTCAACGATATGATGACACTACTAGAGAACGAACCCGAATACGCTCACTCGCTCCTACCGTACATAAGTTATTTTATTTAGATGTAGTTTCATTAATAACAAATTGTCGACAAGTACTCGAGTTTTACGCTTAGCAACACATTTTGTGATTCATTTATATTTTTTATATATTAATTTAATTGTTATGTGTCTTTTCTAGAATTAATATTGTGTATTTAAATTAAATAAGAAAATGTAATTAGTGTAAATAATGTAAATATATATATCTCTTGATTTTAATCTTGTATTTTAATTTCACAAAAAATGCCTATCAAGTTATTTGCAGTGTTTTTAAGCAAAAACCTGTAAGACAAAAACAAAAATCTATAATAGGGTCATATGCGGAGGTAGAGGGCGGCTGCTCTACGGATCCGTTCCAACAACATGCCACCGTGGGGAGGATCGCGACACTCGCGTGACTGAGACCGCCTCGAAGAGGTTCAATGCCAATTTGGCGGGCTTAACGCATCCTGATCTGGATGGGCCCCTAGTAGTTACAAAATGTTCTAAACTCATTGTGTAAAATATGTTTGAGTCAAGAAAGTAGTATGTCTTAAGTCTCACATTTCTTTTTAAGCACTCGTTGTATTTTTGCGCGGCACACTAGCCGCCTCAGGTTTTCTGGCACCAAGTGGTAGTAGAGTGCTTTCCTGATGTAGCCAAAGGGCAGACTATTGAATGCTTTGACTCAATTTTCTGAAAGTGTTACTCAACGGTTGGTATTTTTTACACCCAAAAACTTATCACTACATAAATAAAAAAGCCTTTTATTTACCTATGTTATTTACCTAGTGACCTATGTTGGGTGTACCGCAAAGTATCCGCTAAGTATACCACATTTGAAGATCCTGTTATTGAACCTAGGCCATTTTGATTCTGATTATATGATTTGTGTATTAATGTAGCATAAATATTGTTCTGTAAATTATAGTCTATTGTAGTTATATCTCGGGTCATTCCACGTATACAGTTACGTGTACAGTATTTTATCATGTATTTCAATGTTCATGCTGTACAACACTTTCAATATGTACAGGATTTGTACCTATTACAAAAATGGAATTTAAAAATTCACTTTTATTTTTGAAATAGTCAATGTAACCAACCAAAAAAAGAATTTCTCAAGAAACAGCTAACAGAAATATCGTCATGTCTTTGACACTTCAGAAATTATTGTATGATTTTTCTTATTATGTAGTTATGTATATTTTATAAATATTAATATGTGTATTCGTGTATGTATATTGAATAGCATTAATATTATTATTAGTAATTATAAACCCATAAACTAAAGTTTTTTAATCCCTCTCTCTTATTTCTACCATACATATTATGCACCTGCCTTGTCCCTTATCGAACCAACACAAGTTTGACTGGTAGATATTGCCACGTGGCATTAAGTCCAGCACACTTTATCTACTTCCAATAAATAGAGGTTCGGAGAAAATAACAATAAGTCTCAACAAGCAAAGAAACGGCGCACTGTGATTGGTTGTTATATTATGGGGACGTTATTACCTGAGCCCCTAGCTATATCCCTAACCAATGTCTGAAATAATCTCTTACATTAAAATGATAAAAAATCTATAAACTTGAAACAATGAAAACAATTCATTTCCAACAGAACGAGATCTTCTTCGGCCTAGCGTTTTCCCTGCTTAGTGCTGGTCTAACGAGATCAATTAAAAAAAACTGTTCTACAAAATTTGGTTACATTCAAATACAACAAATAAATCCCTACAATTATATTATAAAACAAAGGCCTCTGCCGCGTCTGTCTGTCTGTCTGTTCGCGATAAACTCAAAAGTTACTGCACGAATTTGTATGTGGTTTCCACTTAGAGATAGAGTGATTCTTGAGGAAGATTTTCTAGTATTTTTTTTTTTTTCTGAATATTCGCTTAAATATAACGATATTTGTTGAAGACGTCGGAAAAACTTAAGCCGCACAACTTCTCAGAGTAGCATAGACTACATTATATTTTCGGTAATGAACCCGTGCGAAGCCGGGGCAGGTTACTAGTGTATAATAAATGGTAAAATATTTTTAAAAGACTATAAATCATCTCTACCTTAAAAATACACTTATGGTTCACGCATTGAGTTACACCTTGCACTTACACACAACAGCTATAGTTGTTTTCAGCAAATGAAATGAAATCATTTATTCTGCAATTAGGTTACATGAACCTTTGGTTGAACATGAAGGTTTAAACATCGGAAATAAACAGCATCTGCAGAATGGGCAGCTGAATCCCTGTTAGTATAAATTTACTTCGCTTGCTGGAAGCTTGCAGTTTAAACTTACATAGAGCATTAAGGATTATGGGAATGCGTGACGGACAGATTCAAAGAACGATGTAAAAGCTAGGTCGACAATAATGTAACTAGTGGATCCAATTAACTATATCAACGTACAAGAAGCAAAGACAGCAAAAGGAGTTTAGGGTAACCTACGCAAAGCGTTCGACGATTCGGGTCTTTCTCGGAAGGTTGGATTACCTCGTGACCTTGTAACGACTTCTCTCGAGAACTGCCAAGGTATTGAAGAATCACACTAATATATAAAGGCGAAAGTTTGTAAGTATGGATGGATGGATGTTTGTTACTCTTTCACGCAAAAATTACGGAACGGATTTGGATGAAACTTTACAGTAATATAGCTTATACATTAGAATAACACATAGGCGGCTACTATTTGCCGCGATAACCGACATATACGCGGGCGGAGCCACGGGCAACCACTAGTACATTAGTAAAATTATGACTACAACCATCTTTTTCTATGTATAATATGTATGTATTTACAAAAAAAAAGTATTTATGTATTTGTATCAGTTGTCTAGTACCCATAACACAAGCTCTGCTTAGCTTGGGACTAGATGGCGTTGTGTGTTAAGATGTCCGAAATATTTATTTATTTATTATTTATCTGGCTGGATTATGATAGCCATTGAGATATACCTATAGAGGCTCAAACTCCATTACCACACGCCGCAAAAAATGTAACAGCTTTGAATGGTGACGATGTAGCTTTGAAACTATTAGACATTTGAAAGTCAACATACGCATGTCTCACTCACACGCGTTACAAGAACAGTAACGTCGCTATGATTAGACAAAGACGCAGCATAAACATCACAATGGCAAACCAGTGTTGACTACTCTATATAATTTTACCCATAAAAACCGAGTATTTTAGGGTTCCGTGCCAAAGGCAAAAAACGGAACCCTTATAGATTCGTCATGTCTGTCTGTCTGTCCGTCCGTCTGTCTGTCTGTCTGTCCGTCCGTATGTCACAGCCACTTTATTCCGAAACTATAAGAACTATACTGTTGAAACTTGGTAAGAAGATGTATTCTGGGAACCGCATTAAGATTTTCACACAAAAATAAAAAAAAACAATAAATTTTGGGGGTCCCCATACTTAGAACTAAAACTCAAAAAAAAATGTTTCATTAAACCCATACGTGTGGAGGTATCTATGGATAGGTCTTCAAAAATGATATTGAGGTTTCTAATATCATATTTTTCTAAACTGAATGGTTTGCGCGACACTTTCAAAGTGGTAAAATGTGTGTGTCCCCCTCTGTAACTTCTAAAATAAGAGAATGATAAAACTAAAAAAATATATGATGTACATTACCATGCAAACTTCCACCGAAAAATGGTTTGAACGAGATCTAGTAAGTACTTATTTTTAATACGTCATAAATGGTAAACCGCAAAAAAAAACACTATAATTAAAACATCGATCAAAGTTACAACGAACTACAACAACTTTTATATTATGTTACTTGCTGCTTCGGAACCCTTCAAGGGCGAGTCCGACTCACACTTGGCCGCTTTTTTTTAATTGTGTACTTATATTTGAATGGAATAGGTATGATTAAGAAAATGGTTGTACTTATTTTGTTAAGTTAAAGACTAGAGTATATTAATTCTATTTATGTTTTTTTTTTTTTTTAAATAGTGGAATTATAATTGAACGAATAAACATGATCACTAAAACAGCTGAACACTTTTAGTTAAAAAGTTAACAAAAAAAACAAACCCCGTTGTAAAGCATCAGCTTCCTAAACAATTTCCTCGTTAGATTATTTTTGTAGGTTTGAGGGAATAATTTATTTTTATGATAAAATTTTATTTTTAGGTATAAATAAAAGCATAAATTAGTATAAATGTATTACTTTAAAGTATTTAGCAATGAAATTTCGCATACGTAGGTATTAATTCATACGTTCACAAAATTTCACGAATACAATTAATTTTCTAATTATTTTATCAATTATTAAAAATCTGACAGTGATGATGAAGTAATCCAATGCTAGTTTTTATCATGTTAATATCAATATATGATATGTAAATATATTTTTTCTCATGAATAAAACAAATTAATTAAATACATATTCTCCCACTAATTTGGGAAAACAAAAACATGTGTGAATGGCAACACTGTATTTAAATTGCAATAATTATTTTTATATTTCGATTATGGCGTTATTTGCTTTAATTTCAATACATTTAGACTATAAATAGACGTGAAAAGTATTTCTGCTTGATTTGTTACAGTTTTATGACCTTCTATCGCATTCTTTCACTACGCAGTTGCCCATTTTAATGATTGTTGTTGTCACGTGCCACTACGTCATCTTCGGTTGGCGCGACATTGAACACTAAGCTGACGTTTGCCTCGATTAAGAGAATTCTCTTAATTTCGGCCTGTGCGTTTTTGGTTCGTAATAAAATTGCTAATCTCAGGAATAATAGAGATCAATGATGATAGCAATACAAACTTAAGATAACGGCCATTGAAAACTTTGGTATCGCTATAACTCGTAGACTGAGAATAGTTTGGCTGCTGGATGTTAGTCAGTATGTTATGTTACAAAATAGATTTATAGATACAGAGACTGAATTAAAAAACTTAGAAAAATAATTGAGGTAGTTCAAGAGAAGGCCCATAAAGTAGATTTATTGGAAGAACAAATTAAAATACTCTTAAATAAAAACGAACTACTACAGAATAGTTACAGAACAGAAACAGTTACAGAATAGAATGAGCAGCGAGTGATAGTACTCAGTTATTACAGTCAGAGACTACAAAATCGCCGTCAAAAACATTATTTATTGATATTGTTAAACAAAATAAAGAACGGGTATTCGACAAAACTGACTCGCCTGAGGGTGGGGCCACGAAAACGACAAATGTAGTTACAGACGTAAAGGAGCCAGTATTAAGTGGTAGAAAGAATGAAGTTAACAAGAGTTTAGTAAATAGGCTAAATGAAAATTAAAAGGAAACATCTGGTAAAGAGGAGAACTGGACGGTAGTAAATAGAAGAGTGAACAAATATTCCAACAGTGAAGTAAAGAAGGGGGGAAACACGATTGTAAATGAAATTCAGGCCATACAAAAGAAGAAATTTTTACATGTTTGGCGTTTGCAGAAGGAAACCAAAGAGGAAGATTTAGAAAAATATGTAAAGAATGTATGTGGAATGCAAGTGTCTGTTAAAGTAGAAAGACTAAAACATAGAACATAAAGAGACTATGCTTGTTTTATTATTGGTGTGCCAGAAAGTAAATACATCAAACTATGTCAACCGTACACTTGGCCAGTTAACGTGGAGTTCTGTGAATGGGTGTGGTTTCGTAGACCACCCAATAAAAAACAGGAGTAAGTCTGCGGTTAATAGTTATTACCAGAATGTGAGAGGCCTATGAACAAAACCAGTTTTTTTTATGTGGCGGGATCATCGTCTAACTCAGATTTATTCGCTATAACAGAAACTGGGCTGAACGAATCCATTTGCGACGCCGAATTCATACCACCCGGTTACACAATCTTGCGGTGTGACAAAGCGGATGGGCGAAAGCAAAGTGGCGCGTGGAGCTGCGAAGAAAGTACCAGGTGACGTAAACATTGACGACCGAGTCTTCGAAACGCTACAGTTTATTTAAGAAATAGGTTTAGAGATCGTTTTTTGTTTTTTCGGAAGACGGTCCCCATTTCATCTCATCCACATTTTTTATATTTTTTATCATTAATTTCATCATGACGAAGACTTAAAGACTTGAAGACTTATTATATGAAGACTATAAACACTTGACATTGGCAGAAATAGCTGATCCGAGAGATCCGGCTGGTTGCCATTTCATCAAAAGAAGAAGAAGAAGAAGAAATAGGTTTTTGTTTTTAATTTGTGTAGTTTATATACCGCCGAATAGTAGTGAAAATGAATTCTTGTCATTATTCAAAATTATAGAACAATATTGTAACAATTATAATGAAGTAATCGTGCTGGGAGATTTTAATTTATTTTCCTGTACGACGAATATAAATTCGTATTATGAGTTTTTTGTAACTTATTGTGGATTCACTCAGAGTAATAAAATAGTAAATTGCAATAATCGTTGTCTAAATCTCGTGTTGACAACTTTCGTGGAGGGTGAATGTGTGTGCGTGCGCGCGGCTGTTGAGCCACTAATCGCGGTGGATGCACATCACCCGCCGCTGCAGGTGTATGTCAGCTCGCCGAAGCGTGTCGTCGGGGCACGGAGGTTGGGGCGAGTTATGTATGACTCATTTACATCGAACGTAAACACTCAGAACGGTTGGAATTTTTAACCGACTTCCAGAAAGTTCTATGTTCCACTGTATGTATTTTTTTTTTTATGTATGTTACCCGATTACTCCGTCAGTTGTGGACCGATTTAAAAATTTTTTTTTGTATTCGAAAGGGTATGCTTCCGTGGTGGTCCCATTGCCAGCATATCAGGATCTGGTGATGGGATCCCAGGGAAATCGAGGGAAACTCTCATTTTTTGTAGGCACATACTATGTTTTTCGTATATTTTCTGAAGTTACACCCGTATTTGCGTGTGTAGTCATCATTTTACGATGATGAGCTGATGATGTAAGGTACAACTCCTTAACGGTTAGGAGTTGGAGGATAAATCTTTAAATATCAGATGTATATATGTTACCTTTAGTCTTATTCTTTCAAATTATTTAGGTAAGCTGATGATGGAAGGTGGAAGGTACAACTCCTCAACGGTTAGGAGTTGGAAGATAATTCTTTCAATTTCATACGTATCTAAAGACCTTCAGTCGTATACTTTCAAGTTATTTAGGTGAACTGATGATAGAAGGTTAAACTCTTCAACAGTTAGGAATTAGAGGATGATTTCAATATTACACGTACGTTTAGACCTTCATTTGTATTCTTGATGATGAAATTTGATGAAATAGTTCAACTACTTCAACTTACCTACGATTGTTTGCACTAAAAACTGAAAAAGAAAAACTTTTTATTAAAAAAAAAAACCGACTTCCAAAAAACATCCACCGAAAACTCTCTGCCAAAAAAACACTTAAAAGCGTAAAATAAACTGGTTCTTCATAAATTGCCTATACCTAATTCTTTATTCATTTAAATAGTAGTATTATAATGTGTGCTAGGTACCTAAAATCTGTTTGAAGTCGGTGCTAAGCCAAAAAGAATACAAACGAACAATTACAAAAGTCTAAGCGATAGTCACTTGGCACCGACTTCAAACAGATTCTAGGTACCTAGCACACATTATAATACTACTATTTAAATGAATAAAGAATTAGGTATAGGCAATTTATGAAGAACCAGTTTATTTTACGCTTTTAAGTGTTTTTTTGGCAGAGAGTTTTCGGTGGATGTTTTTTGGAAGTCGGTTTTAACAAAGCAGATTTTACATTACTATACTCAAAAATTGCATCAATTGACTGGGCTGCTTTATGTTACTACTTTGATTTAGAAACGGGTTTAGATTATTTTTAAAATACTTTAATTAAAATTATAGATAGTTGTGTACCTACCCAAAAAAAAGCGAAGTCGTATACGCTCTAGATACACAGTTATCCTGAGTGGTATACGAGTGAGATAATTCGCGACATAAGACGAAAAGTCATTCTTCACACACAGTATAAGTCTACTGGTTCAAGGGTGGATTACGAAGCGTTTGCTCAGTGCAGAAGTGAAGTCAAAAATAAATTAAAAACTGCACAAGAACAATATCGACAGCGTGTACAAAATCACATGGTAAGCGACCCCAAATCTTTTTTGGAATTATATAAATTCCAAAACAGGCAGTAGGACTAAGGTAAGAATTTAAAATGACGGACTGGCCTTGACGAATGCACAAGCGGCTGATGACTTTGCTAAGTATTTCTACTCTGTCTATAGCAAGAAAATGCCCTGGTTGGATGTGAATAGTGCGATGGCGGAGGCAGGAAGTGAAAACGGAGCGGCGCGAATTCATCTAGACAGACTACAGTTAGAAGAGGTACTGAACGCGCTTCAACGACTTAAGCCGAAAAAATCGTCGGGCCCTGATGGTATTCCTCCATACATATTTAGGGATTGTCGTAGGGTCTTAGCGGAGCCGCTATTGCATATCTTTAATATTAGCCTTTCATCTGCAATGTTCCCTGAGAGTAGGAGAGAGGGTTCCCTGTACCACAAGTAATCTTGTCAGCCATATAATGGAAGTGGTACCAACAGTGGACAATGGTGGGCAGACCGACGCGGCATACTTGGATTTTAAAGAGGCATTTGATTTGGTCGATAATGACGTGTTGCTGAAGAAGTTGGCTGGCGTCGGGTTCACTTCGCATCTACTTAACTTCTTCGCAAGTTATATGGGCGACGGGCAGCAGTGTGTGGACTATGCGGGTCACCAAACGTGACCATATTTTACTAGATCTGGCGTAAGTCAGGGGAGTAACTTGGGTCCTTTGGAGTTTATTTTGATGGTCAACGATCTACCGAGTGTTATAGAGGAGGCCAAGTGTCTGTTATTTGCGGATGACCTTAAATTATCTCTCGCTGTTGGGAGCACGGCAGACTGTGAAAAGCTTCAAGGAGATATAGACAGAGTCGTACGTTGGAGCAGACAAAATAAGCTGCAATTCAACGTTTACACGTAAACGAACACCTATCCAACACAAGTACACGGTGGAGGGCAGGGCCGTCTTAACCTAAGCTGGGGCCCCTGGGCACACGAGAATTTGGGGCCCTTTTGGAAAGTAAAGAAAGCGTATTATAAAGGGTGTCTCAAAATGTTTTTCGTTTTTAGATGTTAAATAAAAAACAAGAATATCAATTGAAACTTGTTTTATTTATTGTTCAATTAAAGAGCATTTCTTGAAGTTTGTTTATGAAAAACAACCGTTTGCAAATGCGCACCATTGACTTGTTCATACTCATTTAACCTGGAGCTAAAATTTTCAATCACTCGCTGGAGCATCGCTCTTGGAATAGAGTTGTTGGAAAAAGTTCTTCCGTGATTCTTTGCTTCAAATCATTCAGGTTGGGTGGCAATGGATGTAATCTTTACTTTTTAGGTATCCCATAGGAAAAAATCTGTAGGCGTTAAAGCAGGACTCCTCCAATTGATGTCTCCTCGGCAACTTATCACTCTTCCAGGGAATAAATCTTGAAGAGCAGCTAATGAGTCATTTGTAACATGAGAGGTGGCTCCATCTTACTGGAAAAGGGTGTTGCGGTTGTAGCCATACTGGTTTTGCATTGCTGTAGCCAAAAAAGTCCGGATCATATGACAATATCGATCAGAATTAACGGTCTGAGTTCGACCTCGGTCATCCTCAAAAAAATAAAGACCGATAATTCCTTGACTTGATATGGCAGCCCAAATAACCACTTTTGGCGAGTGCAAAGGCTTCTGATGCAGTTCTAGTGGATTCTCGGAAGCCCAGTATCTGCAATTTTGTTTATTCACGTGACCGTTGATGTGAAAATTCGATTCGTCTGGGAACCAGATGTTTTTGAAACTTCTAAAATGGTTTTTCATTGTACTGCAGAATTCCACTCGTTCATCAGGATCATCGTGCTTCATTTCTTGAACAATAACAATATAGAGATAAAAATGTAGGAAAAAGATGTGTCTTTCGAAATAATGCGATGAACCGTAGATTTATTCAAATTAAGAGAAGCTGCGCGCAATCTTAACGACTGCCGTGGATCGTCCATTACAGACAGGCGAACGCGGTTGACGTTCATGCTCGTTCTTGATGTCCTTTTGCGCCCAGACGATTTGTCCGGCATTGTATTCCCAGTCTCTTCAAATTTGCACACCCAATGCTTCATTAAATTGGCCAACCGCGCGACACTCAGTCTAAATTCGACGCTATGTATATTTACTTAACGTTTATTGTTCTGTGCCTCAAGAAACCGACTAGAACTTTCTCGGCTAATCCGATTGACGAGTCTTTTTCTGGAATGCTCATTTTTCGTAACACTGCCATTTTGCTCGTCCCGAGCATCGCTATTGCTACCACGATATTTAGCCAGGCGGTCGATATGCTCTATTTTGTTGTACGGATCTTCCCACTTGGTCTGTAGTATAGGGACAAGTCGTATCGGGTTTTCTCGTTCCTGCTCGCGATGTCAACTGCGATTAGTTTCCATTCCGTTTTAAAGTTTATAGTTTTCATAGTTTCGCATCTGTGGAACTTTTTACAACAGTACAAGTAGTCAATTTACTTCACCACTACGGCACCAATCTTGTACATCTTGCCGACAATTCTTGATACTAGGATGGCCTCCTGACGCTTTATTGTAAACTTTACGTAGAAAGTTCGACACTTTAGCTCTTGGCACAATTTTCCATTCTCCCATTTTCGGTACAGTATTCCGTTTTGTAGAACTAAACTATCCCATTGCAACCAATAAACTTTAGTAATAGCGCTTGCAGATGAGATAATATTATAAGCAGGTTTATATCACCCTGTGCTTACCATGTGATAAGTTTCTTTAGGTCAACGTCATCCCCCTGTGCTATCTTCATTGTTTCATCTTCACATGATTCTTAAAGTCAAGCCTGTTGATTTCAAGTTTGGAGTCTGAGTAGGTACATTTTCTCAGCGAGACATATTCTATTTGTATTGTCTTATGATGTCACCTTTTATCTTGCTATCATGCTTTCACAAATCGCTGCCTTGGAACTTGCGTCTTGTGTGCATCTTCTTTTCGCAATGTTTTCTCATCAGCTCCTATGGGCAGTCCTTTATTTTTTTCAACCTGGACATCTGCAAACTCATTAGCGGGCAACTTAGCTGCAGATGACCTCTCTCACCATTCTGTAGCACATGATCCCAGCACCCCTCTTAAAAGAAGTGGTCAATGCTGCACTGTCCTTGTTCACATTGAGGATGGTGACCACCACTCTTGGATTCTGCTTGTGCTTTCCATCAGGCAGGGCAGAGTCATTTTGGCAGCTCAAATATTTTAAAAAATAAGACTTGACTTCTTTGATTTCTTCTGAGACTTAGCTTGTGAGTCGACCGGATATCCTGTCGAACCGCTTCAATCTCCAGTGCGTGTGCCAGTGCTTTCATTAGTGAAGCATGGTGACCAAGCTTCACTGCAGTTCTAACCTACAAGTTCTTGATGCCGTTTATGAGAAGCTGCACTATTTTTGCTTTTATCGTCTTTCCGTCAGTCGAAAGGTTCGCTTTCCGTACGAGGTTCTCAATTTCCAACGCACATTGTTGCAGGCCTTCTCTTGAGCCTTGGGCTCTATCGCGTAGCTGGGAGCGGAAACCGTGTTTCAGATGGCGTTTCCCATATATCGATTCTAGCACTTCTAACACTTCTTTATTACGCTACCTGAACCAGGCAGTGCTTTTAGGACTGACAGCTGTTGTTCCCTAAGCGCAACAGTAAAGGCAGTCGGGCACTGTTTATCACTCCACCAGTAATTTTTCCATGCGGCCCACATCTCACGACTTCCCGCGACCTTCGCCAGGTCGTCGGAGCACCTTGCAAGGGACCTACCAAGGGGGAACTTTGTGGCCCCATCGGCTTTCGTTTTTGCGAGCAATGTGCCTGGCCCACTAACACTTAATTTAGTTATTTTCTTACACAATTTATAATTATAATAAAATAACATTAGCGATAGAGCATAATTGTATATACATCAAGCACATAATCTCAACGATGAATGATTTAAAGATTTTTCAACTAATACAATTAAGCGAATCCTAAGACAGAATAAAATATTGAATTTAAGATTTAACGATCGTAAAGAAGGTAAAAGAGTCACAACTCTATTGTACGCTTTCATTTTTTTACCGAAACATAAAAATTTAAACCCAAGTAATTATTTCTATTATTTCATATTTTAATGTAACCTACTATATTTTTTTGTGCATAAGTGTACAAAAATTTATAACGAGAACATATGTCTGATATAAAATTCTCGGTTCCTCGGGGCCCCCTTGAGAATGGGGGCCCTGGGCACTGGCCCCGTGTGCCCTTATGGTAAAGACGGCACTGGTGGAGGGGACTGAGATGACCAACTGAAGTGAAGGATTTGGGAGTGCATTTTACCACTGAGCTAACGTTTCGCGATCATATACTCCGAATCTGTAAAAAGGCTTATAGGAATATAGGATTAGTACTTCGTATGGCTAAAGACTTCACAAACATAAAAGCCATTACAACATTATATAATGCTTTCAACTAGAATGTAACGCAGATAACTGGGCTCCACATGAAACTAAATATAGTGTCATGTTGGAGCGTATACAAAATAATTTTATCAGATTTATTTACTTTAAACAATACGGAGTCTATCCTTTTTATTCATTAATGTATCCTACCCTGTTTATCTTAGGTATGGTCGGATATAATGAACGATTCAGCAATCCTGTTCTCCCGAGATCCCGACAGCGAAGAGAAGAGAAGACCAGACGAGGCGCAAAGATAGAACTCAACCTGACATCGGCATGCTCGTGAGGTAAGCATAAAACTCTGTTTTGCTCTCGACAATCCTGTACAAAATCACCTAATTGTGTTTTGGTACTTTGTTTTGATTTAATTGTACTTTGTATTTTGTATATCAATGACTGTGTACTATTGTTTTATATTTTTGTGAACACTTTTGTGTTTTGTGTGTTTTTAACGTGGTTTTCAATATTGTTTCGGTGGATAAAATGTCCCCAGAGCCAAAAGTAGAAAAAGTAGAAAAAAAGAATAGACATATACTTTAATAAATCTCGTTCAAACGAAGAAAGCTGATTACGAGAAGATGGCTACAAACGTTTTCCTAGACCAGTTAGACTCAGTTTTAGCGCTGAGTTCGTATGCAGAACCCAGAATCTTTAGAGCGCGCAATAGTTCTTGCTAGACAAGAGGAGCTCAAATTAAAAATAAAAGAGCATCGGAATTCCGAGTAAAACCAAATATTAAGACCCAGTTTAGTAGCACCAAACAACAATAATTATAGGTTTCAACAACCTTACGGGCACAATATTTATAGGTTCCATCAACACCTTATTCAGCCTAATAGATTTACAGGATATAGTCCCCAAGTGGCAGAAAAACCTATAATTAATAGACAAGCGAATATTACTTACAAACCGTCACCGCAACCCGGTACTTCGAACAATAATAAAATAATAGACCCTTTAAACCCGTGCCCTATGCGTCCATTAACTTTCAGTCCGATATAGATAATTTTCAAGATTGTCCAGAACCAGAAAGTGATAACGTAGAAGAACTAGAGAATGATCAATTTTTTTACCAGGACGAGGAGTTAGAAACAGAAATATAGTATTTTAAACATTCAGAATAACAAACGTTTACCATACATATACATTAAAGAGTTAGGTGGTCATTTTTTAATTGACACTGGAGCTTCGCAGTCACTTATCTCACCGGACGCAATAATTAATTCCAGCGCCCGAATCGAGCGTATGATACACTACATAAAAACCGCGCACAGCACATTTAAAAGTGACACCGTTGTTTATGTTCCACTCACACAAGTTCCTGTTGTTTAAGTTTGACCCGGACTTTATTGGACTTATAGGAGTCGACTTACTATCTAAATTAGGTTGTAAGATAGACATGAAAAACATGTTACTGAGAACGGATACCGCAACAATCCAGATAAAAGGCGACTTGAAATCTCACACTGCTATACCACCATGGTGTGAACAAATAGTTAATCTTATGTGTTATCGTATGTAATCATACGAATTATCGGAACATGTAACTAGTGACGGACTCGTGTTCCCTTCTGTTGTAATAATACTGGCTTTATAGTGTTCTTACAAAGTATTCAAATTTCTTCTTATCTATATATATAAAAGAGTAAGGTGACTGACTGGCTGACTGACATACCTAGAGATCAACGCACAGCCCAAACCGCTGAAGCTAGAATCCTGAAATTTTGCATGTAGGTTCTTTATATAACGTAAGTGAGCACTAAGAAAGGAATTTTCGAAATTCCACCCAAAGGGGGTAAAACAGGGAATGAAAGTCTGCGTGAGCGAAGCTGCGTGTTAAAGCTAGTCTATATATATAAAAGAGTAAGGTGACTGACTGACTGACTGACATACCCAGAGATCAACCCACAGCCCAAACCGCTGAAGCTAGAATCCTGAAATTTTGCATGTAGGTTCTTTATATAACGTAAGTGAGCACTAAGAAAGGAATTTTGGAAATTCCACACCTAAGGGGGTATGGATAAATTTACCCCATAATCTATTGGCCCGCCAGGCATGATTACCTCGCCTGGTCGGAGGATCCTCCCTTTGTGTTGGAGGGACATAGCACTCATTCCTTCACACCGTGATGGATCTGGTCACGAAGGATGTCCAGGCTGCTAGCATTTACTCTATGCAGATGACATTGTTTTGGTCGCTAGAAATGCGGGGGACATGCAAGTTACTCTCTGGAACTGGGTTATACTCATTAGAAAACGCCGGACTCAGAGTTAGTAGAACGAAGACCGAACACCTCATTTGTCGTTTCAGTGGAAACCAAGTTAACTTGGGTGACAGAGTATACTACCCTGATGGTACACAGGTTCAAACAGTAACCCAATCTAAATACCTCGGCTCAGTCATTTCTGAAAACGGAGACATAGATGCTGACGTGCTGTATAGAGTAAAGGTTGCCTGGCAAAAATGGCGAAGCTTGACAGGATTACTGTGCGACACTCGAATGCCAATACGCACAAAAGGCAAAGTGTACAAAGTGACATGGTGGACCACTATGAGAAAGCTCCTGAAGGAGAATTTACCGGACCCGACAACCCTTGACGGAATGTCTTGGCGCCGTGAAACAAGGAGAGCCGACCCCACCTAAAGTGGGAAAAGGCTAAGAAGAATATTTTGGTAGACTTTTCAATCATTTTATTTTAAAAACTTTAAATTTAGATTTCCCATAGAATTACTAATACACACCTGTCCTTGAGTCTGCAAGAGGCCTCAGGTAATAAAGTGACGAGGGGAAGAAAGGAACATAATAGTGCACGTTAAAAGTATTGCCTTCTTCGAGCAAAATAAAAGGGTTGATGATATTATCATTCCTATTGACCCACTACTTTATTGCAACGTATTTGCGTTTAAAAAAGTCGGTTACAGAACTAACGAAGCTTTATGACTTTTGAATAAGCCCCTTATTTTTTGGCTCTTTTTGAAGGTGTCAAAATACGCAAAACCAAAAAAAACTGCATCTTAGGACCTATTCCCAGAAATAAGTGAATGTGAACGATGAAAAAACTTTTCCTAGGTAATTGTTTTTTTTATTTTTTATTTTAGTTTATTAAGGAAACAAACAGATACAAAATAGATAACAATAATATACAAGTAATTTACACAAAATCCAGAACAGTTTCCACAAATGAATTTAACATTTTGCGCCAAACTAAAAAAAAAAAAAAGAAAGTGAAACGAAAAGAATTTGAAACAAGTTAAAGTGTTGTTTTTAAATACAATTTTGAGTCCTACAAAATGATAAATTTCACAAAAACAACACAAAAACAAATGAAATTATCAATTTTTAAGTTAGTCCATAAGACTCAGTTGTCAAGTTTAGGAGCCAGACAATCGTGCAGCAACTTTTTAAATTTAGTTAGAGAGAGGTGAAACATATCCAACGAACCATTACAATCGCAAGTATTAATGACAATGTTAAAGGAATGGCAGAATCTCAAAATAAACGAACTCTTTCTATAATGAGTTCTAACACATGGAACGAAAAATTGATGGAGGGATATTCCTACACAGCTGCAGATTCTTGTAGCGGTGTAGTAAAATCCTGCTGCAAGTACCTAGATGTAGATATGTGCATTACAATTACGGACACAGGATTAATGTAGTACTTGATGGTTACCAAAAAACCACACAAAATCAATCGAAAGGACTCTGTTAGGGTGTACTGGATCGGGCGGAGACAGAAATAATTAAAGTTTTAAAGTTTGAAAGAAAAGCTAACTGTGTTTTATTAAACAATTTTTTTACACATCTATCCACTTCAGAGATCAACCAGCCGACATAACACAACTGAAAGAGGAAGCCACAGGCCACAGACAACAGCTAGTCCATTAGACAGAGTAGACAAAAACGTTTTAATTGCCACAGACTAACACCCTCCCTCAATTAAAATAATTTCACAATCTATAAAACTTGCAATTTTAAAGAAAACTTTTGACACAGTATCTTTGACAAAGGCTTTGTAAATAAACCAGCTATTTGCTCTTCTGTACTAATGTGCTTCAAAGACACTACTCCACTATTAACTATATCTCTTATATAATGATATCTTATGTCTTGTGTTTTAATCGCTTGTGCTGTTCAGGATTTTTGGCAATATGAACAGCCAGACTGGTTGTCAACATAAATTATAAAATCCTCTGAAATTAACTGTAACTCCCCTAAAAGATTCTTTATCCAGCAACCTTCAGCCAGTCGTTTTCCCAGTGCTATATATTCTGATTCTGTAGAAGATAATGCCACACACTGTTGTTTAGAACTGTTCCATGAAACTGTGCAACCAAAAACTTTAATTACAAAACCAGATGTTGACTTTCTATCATTTCTATCCCCTACCCAATCAGCATCTGTATATCCTGTCAGTAGATTTTCTCCATTGCACCTGTATATAAGCTTATGGTCTACAGTTCCCTTTATGTATCTTAGAATCCTCTTCAAAGCTTTCCATAGTCTTTCATCAGCATATGTTTGATATCGGCTAAGGTAACTAATAGCATAGCAGATATCAGGTCTGGTTCCAAGCATGGCATTCATGAGGCTTCCAATCAGCTGTCTTCATTGATTCTCTATCTTTTTGTCTGTAGAAGGTTCCATGTTAAGTTCAATGCCTTGTTCTATTGGTGTAGCTACTGGATTGCAGTCATTTATATTATACTTCTTTAATAACTCCTGTAGATACTGTTTTTAATTTATTTCAATATTGTTTCCAACTTACTTGATATTAATACCTAAATATGTAGCATTGTTTTTTCCCATATCAACCATCTTGAATTTACTTCCCAAAGACTTCTTTAGTTTCTCTATTTGCTCTGTATTTTTATGGATTATTATCAGATCATCGACATATAGTAGTACATAGCATATTTCTCTTCTCTTGTAGTATAAACAATAGTCTGCTTTACTTCTTGTATATCCTATTTCTAACATGTACTTATTGCCCTACTTTGCCACAATAGTTGCACTTACGTGAACGACACTCTCTTTTAAAATGACCCGCTTTACCGGACTCAACACTTTTGCACTTTTGTAACTTCTATAATTTTGTCCCTATTCTTCTTTTGTTGATCTTGCTGTCTTCTATTCCACGCTCCTTTCTTCCGTGTAATCAACGCTGTAGCCAAGTGTCTTCTATTTTGTTTGATAGTCGCTCCTCCTCTATAAGTAGTCTCGCTGTCAAGTATTTGAATATTTGTTCGCTTTTTGTGACGGATTCCCATGCTGAAATAAAGTATTTATATTCATCTGGCAATCTTATCAATATCTTGGTTATTATCATCTGGTCTGAAAATTTTTCTCCGTTGAGTTTGTTAACAAGATCTTCTGTATTTGAGATGAAGTTTATCATGGGAGGTTGATATATCAGGTTGTAAAATCTCTGCTGTAACAGATGAATGCCTACATTCGATTTGGATTCAAAAACTATACTTAATTTTTCCCAAATCTGATGTACTGTAGTACAAGATAATAGTAGTGACGAACTGTTTTCTCCTACTCGTTGAACATCTTTTTGGCTTTTAAGTCGTTCGCTTTTTCTTCTGTCGTCGCTGGCTCTTTCAATAATATATCGTACAAACCTTTAGCCTGTAAGGTTATCGTAACCTGGAAACGCCATAGTGACCAATTGTTTTCGTTTAGTATTATTACGCCGTATCTTTTCTATCGCTTGCCATGATTGTAGATGCTGGTATGCTGCTGCTGTAGCATTATCCCCTGTCCTGTCCAGCCTCGATCTTCTGTAAAACGCCGTCGCCGGGAGCACGCAGTGAGACGTTTTTTTAATCTCTTTAATACTTTTCAATCTGTCAACTACGAGCCTGGTCCCATGACCTGTTAGGGTGTACTGGATCGGGCGGAGACAGAAATAAATAAAGTTTTGAGAAAATCCAACTGTGTCTTATTAATTGCACATTCCATCCACTTTAGAGATGATTGAGATGAACCCGTCCCATAGAGTATAGAAGCAGTGTTGCCAGTGCCAGCGTCGAGTTTCGGACGATTCGCTATCTGAAAAGGGACGATTTTGGGATAAAAAGGACGGCTGGAGAAATATGTGTTTAGGAGCCATTCTTAAAGTACGTCATACGTTTAGAGGGCGGGGGTCTAATTTTATGACACGCGAATAAAATTTTGGCGATTTTCATTGTAAAACGTGTGACGAGAAGGGGGGGGGGAACTTCATGGATGGCCCCATTGTTATGGTTGAATGCAAAAAATACCAAAAAGGGCATTGATTATTTCCATAATCAATGCCCTTTTTGGTATTTTTTGCAGATTGTAGAGCGAGTGATCGCCACGTAACACGTAAGTATTCATCCGGCGAACAGCGGAACACAGATAATAAAGGCAATAGGTAGGTACGGAAGAAACTCACACCATACTATATCTAGATTTTACGTAGCCAGCACTCAATCACAATTTATGTTCTTCAAAACCAACGTACTTGGGCAAGCAGCGTGTATTTAATAGGTCTTTACCTATGAAATTGCCGTTTTGTATGCAATAAATGAAAGTACTTATTTTTTCAAACTTTTTTATTTCTGTTATTCGAAGTAATCACCCATGCAATCGACGCATCTTTGCCAACGCATTGGCAGTTTATTGATGCCCTTCTTGTAAAAATCAGCTGGACGGGAGGCAACAAACTCTTGAAAGGCATTTTGTACTGCCTCTCTGGAATTGAATTTTTTACCCACTAAAAAGTTGTCTAAATTTTGGAAAAAGTAATAGTCGGTAGGTGCAAGGTCTGGTGAGTATGACGGATGAGGGAGAGCTTCCAACCCCAGCTCTTGCAGCTGCTACACGACAACGCGCGACCCCATACTGCGCAACAGACAGTCTCCAAGCTGCAAGAGCTGGGGTTGGAAGCTCTCCCTCATCCTACATACTCGCCAGACCTTGCACCTACCGACTATTACTTTTTCCAAAATTTAGACAACTTTTTAGTGGGTAAAAAATTCAATTCCAGAGAGGCAGTACAAAATGCCTTTCAAGAGTTTGTTGCCTCCCGTCCAGCTGATTTTTACAAGAAGGGCATCAATAAACTGCCAATGCGTTGGCAAAGATGCGTCGATTGCATGGGTGATTACTTCGAATAACAGAAATAAAAAAGTTTGAAAAAATAAGTACTTTCACTTATTGCATACGAAACGGCAATTTCATAGGTAAAGACCTAATATTTGTTAGTAGAAGGCAGGCAGAATTTATCATGTTTTTGAAAGCGTTTGAAGTGGTTGATGAATGATGATACTCCAACTCCAGCTGGTAAATTGTAGGTAACTGATTTGATTAGATTTTGTTTTTGTTGCAACTAGTTGTTTTGGAGGGTGTAAGGTTTAATTTATGAAATATAACTATTAATTTTTATGTATCTTTTAAAAATTTTAGTATTTTAATTTCGCATTCACAAGCTGCACTTTTCTTCCGTTTCGTTTCACTCATTTACTTACTTAGATGGATAAAACGAAACGCATAATTTTTATGTAATGAAATATAAAAAGTAAATAATTATTCTGGATGGCTATTTGAAAAGGGACGTAAAAGGGACGGAATATATGAACGGACATCGAAGGGACGTTGCGATGTCTAAACGGACAAAAATCGTCCCTTTTGGGACGTTCTGGCACCGCTGTATAGAAGTATAGTAATATGGATCAACCAGCCGACATAACACATAACTCAAAGAGGCAGTGTTGCCAGCCGGGTCTTGGCAGAAGTTACCTGAATTATTTAAAAAAGTAACCTTTTTGTGTAAAAAGTAACCATTCATATTTTGTATAAAGAAAAAAAAAGTTGTACTAGGGTGAAATATTGATTCTCTGAATCGATTAACTGCTATATTTTGATTCAGAAATAAAAATGTTGATCAAAAAAATTTTTACGAAAAAAAAACCGACCTCAAGAACCAAATTGAAATGGAACCACACGGGAAGCACCAGCTTTCAAATAAAAAAAGAATCATCAAAATCGGTTCACCCAGTTGAAAGTTCTGAGGTAATAAACATAAAAAAGGTAGTAGAGCCGCGCTGATTTCAGCACGGTTGGGCCGGCTCGACCGAGGCGGTACTACCCTGGCACAGAAAATCAACGTAAAATGACAGCGTTCGTGCTGTCGTGTTTCGTTGGTGAACAATGGTAGACAAATAGTCTAGTCAACAAGTTCCATACTTGTTGACTAGACTAAAAGATGCAGAAGCATCACTAGGCAGGCGCGGTTCCAGCCTGAAATTTGGGGGGGGGGGGTCACTAATCAAATAAGTCGAGTAAATTAGACTTTATTGCACAATACACAGATTAAAACCCGGGGCATGTCGCTGTCGTACCTCTCACCGCTCGACATAGTAAGAGAGTCGGAACACCGACCCGCCTGAGACGACACCCCCGGCCGCACCGAGGTATCGGGTCGTTTCCAGTGGCCACATCTCCCCTGCATGTGGCCACAACGACCATTAACCGACGATTGAAGAGCTAGCGGCCTCGTCGCCTCTTTCGAGAAGGGATCAGCCATTTCCCGATCCCGCTCTTCGGACTCCTTCTGGAGCATAACGTCTTCACACTACTCGCCAGCATTGCCGCGATCAATGCTAGTGGTGACAGGTTCCGTCAGATCTGTCCGACCGGGCGAAGTCACCGAAGCAACCGTGCCCGGTGAGTGAGCATCTAAGTGAATCGGTCGGTAGGTGGGTTCTCTCTATGCAAGCTTCGAAGCTCGGCAGAAAGGCTCCGACAGCGTGTTGGCTGGCACAATCCTGGGTGTCGAGCCGTGCCCACCAAGCTCGTAGGGCTTGTGTACGTGTGTTCTGACGATGCATTTGGGGCTCGTGATACCGCGCTATCTCTTCGTCATTCCGACCGACAGATCGAATTTCGTCGCAGACCATTGTGTTCATGTCAGCTAGAATGTCGAAGGGTGGAGATCGTGTCAGGATCGTCGCCGCCTTGCGAGCAGAAGCATCTCACCGAAGCGTGACCCGCTAGCCAGTATTAGGGTATCGTCTGCATAGCAGGCGACACTGATGCCCGAAGTCAGACTAGTGCGAAGGCCCGCATCGTATACGAGGTTCCATAACAAGGGGTCCAATACAGAACCATGGGGAACCCCACAACACACCTCCCTTCAATATTCCACTCCGTTCCGATCGACAAACTTCACTGTCCTGTCGCGCTGATAGACCTCTATAACAGCACGCAGGTAAGTCGGCACCTCGTGATATTCAAGGGCCTCCCTAATTGCGCCCCATTGAAGGGTGCCGAAAGCGTTAACGATATCAAGGCTGACTACCAACACCACCCCCCCGATTGGACTGCCGACCCCGACAGGGAGCGAACACACCTACATATTAGCGTCCACTGTCGAGCGTCCCCGTTGGAATCCAAATTGACAGTCCGATAGATCAGGGCCCACTCGCAACAGGTGCTCGCTGATACGGCCAGAGTTAACTCTCTCAAAGAGTTCCTATCCTTTGATTTCTTATCTCGATTGAACAATTATGGAAACTGATAAGAATAAGAAAATCAGGTTCTAGTAGCAGATTTTGGGGGGGGTCACGTCCCCTGTGACCCCCCCCCCCTGGAACCGCGCCTGTCACTAGGCCGCCATGGTGTGGGTCGCCATACTGCATTGTCTGCATTCGCAATGAGTATGGTGACCACCACTCTTGGATTCTGCTTATGCTTTCCATCAGGCAGAGTAGAGTCATTTTTGCGAGCTATACATAAAAAAAATACAGTCGAATTGAGAACCTCCTCATTTTTCGGTTGAAAAATCGATTCTTTAATAAATCGATTTTAGATCGCCATCCTTGCTGATTTAGCTAAAACCCCTAGAATATTTACCTAGCTAAACCAGATCGGGGGTACATACCAAGTAGTCCCTTGGCAAAAGTAGCAGTAGTAACAAGAACATAAAGGGCAAAAACATAATACCTGGCGCAATAATGAATAATGATACTAGTTAATAACAAACCAGAAAGTGAAGTCGTAAGTTTTAGTATATTTAATCACATAAACGTAAAAAATTGAGTTAATTCTACAAATTTCGAAAAGTCACCTAAAAGTAACCTTTTCATTAGCGTAACCTAAAAGTTGAAACCCAGAGTTGAAAAATCACCTAAAAGGTTACAAAAGTAACCTTCTGGCAACACTGCAAAGAGGAAGCCACAGGCCACAGACAACAGCTAGTAAAAACATTTTAATTGCCACATTATAACAAACTCGTCACTCTAAAAGCATGTAATGGTATCATACTCCACAAAAAAAATGTCTCTCAAAATAGGACAAGATACATTTTTAGCGCTTATCAAAAGAGTAGCTTCATAGATATCTTATGAAACACACTTGCAGAAAATCAAATATATTCTTGTCAAGCAGAAGCTGATACCGATAGAATAATATTGAAACTGTAATTAATTTACAATCCGAAAATATTGTCGTAGTTTCCAAGGATGTGGATTTTCTAGTTTTACTGACAGCGCTATCGCCATCAAATCGAGAATTTATTTTTCAAAAACCAACAAAAGGTAATATTCGACAAAGAAAAACAAAAAAGAACAACAACAAAACAAAAAAGAGCTTTTATTTAGCTTCACCTGTCCCGCGATGTTTGTCTGTTATCCGTGCAGCGGTTGGGTCTTGAGAGCAGGACAGACAGACAGAGTTACTTTCGCATTTATAATATAAGATGGATATGGAGAACATATCGCACGCTTATTCCATTACTGTCACTATCCAAAAATGTGATTTTACAGGAGAGCAAAAAAACAGTTTGTCCTCTTGGAATATCTGTTATACACAATAAATATGACAAAATGCCCTTATTCTAATATATAAATATTATGAGTGTAATAGTGTATGTTGTATCTTGAACTTAATAGTAAAAAGGAACAAAAATATTTATATACAATTACGCTTTTTCATATTTTGTGATATAGCTTTGCTCTAATTAATTTAATTTTTTTCTGGTAATGTCATTTTGCACCCACATGTTCACAGAAATGTTAATTTTTAAAAGCCTTAAATCTATTCATTTATGACTCATAAACTGTACAATTAATATCCTGGTGTTAAGAAATAACACAGACGAAATAATGATAATATTTGTTATACTGTGGCAATTAAAATGTTTGTCTACTCTGTGTAGTGGACTAGCTGTTGTCTGTGGTCTGTGGCTTCCTCTTTGTGTTAAGTGTAATGTCGGTTGATTGTTCTAAAGTGGATAGATGTATAAAAATCTGTTTAATTAAACACAGTTGGCTTTTCTCAAAACTTTATTTATTTCTGTCTCCGTCCGATCAAGTACACCCTAACAGGTTATGGGACCAAGCTCGTAGTTGACAGATTGAAAAGTATTAAAGAGATTTAAAAAACGTCTCACTGCGTGCACCCGGCGACGGCGTTTTTTACAGAAGATAGAGGCTGGACAGGACAGAATACTACAGCAGCAGCATAAAAGAGCATCTACAATCATGGCAAGTGATAGAAAAGATACCGGCGTAATAATATTAAACGAAAATAATTGGTCACTATGGCGTTTCCAGGTTACGATAACCTTACAGGCTAAAGGTTTGTACGATGTATTATTGAAGGAGCCAGTGACGACAGAAGAAAAAGCGTACGACTTAAAAGCCAAAGAGATAATTGTTCAACGAGTAGAAGAAAACATTTTGTCACTACTATTGTCTTGTACTACAGCACATCAAATTTGGGAAAAATTAAGTATAGTTTTTGAATCCAAATCGAATGTGGGCATTCATCTATTACAGCAGAGGTTTTACAACCTGAAATATCAACCTCCCATGATAAACTTCATCTCAAATACAGAAGATCTGGTTAACAAACTCAAACTCAACGGAGAAAGTTTTTCAGAACAGATGATAATAACCAAGATATTGATAAGTTTGCCAGATGAATATAGATACTTTATTTCAGCATGGGAATCCGTCACAAAAAGCGAACAAACATTCAAAAACTTGACAGCGAGACTACTTATAGAGGAGGAGCGACTATCAAACAAAGAAGAGGACACAGAGGCTACAGCTTTGGTTACACGGAAGAAAGGAGCATGGAATAGAAGACAGCAAGATCAAAAAAACAAGAATGGGTCTAAAATTATAGAAGTTAAAGAAGTGCAAAAGTGTTATGAGTGCGGTAAACCGGGTCATTTTAAAAGAGAGTGTCGTTCACGTAAGTGCAACTATTGTGGTAAAGTAGGGCATGTATACAGTGACTGTCGACAGCGTCAGAACAAAAACAAGAGTGAACCGAGGGCTTACATCGCTAGGACGAACTGTCAACAAACAGAGTGGATAATGGACACAGGCGCTAATGAACACATGTGTTGTAATAAAGAACATTTCAATGACTTTAAGTTATTAAAAGATGAAAGGTATGTAACAGTAGGAGACGGCAGAAAATTAAAGGTTTTAGGTATAGGCCAAATAAAGTTTGTAGCACATAATGGTGAACCATCTATTCTCATGGGTGTACTTTATGTTCCAGAATTAAAAATAAATTTGTTTTCAGTAATTAGTGCAATAGACAGAGGAAATTTTATTATGATGTCTACTAAAGAGGGCTGTAAATTTATGTTAAATGGTGTAACTACACTTATAGCTGTACGTAAAAATGATTTGTATGTTTTGGATTTTGAGTTGTCTAAAACAAGTGCATTACTCTCTCTCTCAGATTGGCATCAAAGATTAGCTCATCAGAATATTAATTATATCAAAGAGATTTTAGATAATTCAAACATTGGATATGAACGGCAGAATGATCAATGTCAATCATGTATTGAAGGTAAGCACCATAGGTCATCATTTCAGAGTAAGAAGCATAGAACAGCAGGAGTGGCAGAGTTGATACATGCAGATCTTTGTGGCCCAATGGAGGAGAATTCTGTTGGAGGGGCAAAGTACTTTTTACTACTTAAAGATGATTTTTCAAATTACAGAAGTATTTACTTTTTGAAACAGAAGACTGAGACACCAGAGAAGATAATGAATTTTATTAGACATACAGAGAGACAGAATGGGCATAAAATCAAAATACTAAGGACGGATAATGGTACAGAATTTACTAATAAACATTTAAAGGATTTCTTACAGAATCATGGCATCGAACATCAAACAACAGTACCTTATCATCCTGAACAGAACGGAAAAGCAGAACGTGATATGCGTACAATAGTAGAAGCAGCAAGAACTATGCTCATAGCAAAGAAGTTAAATAAGGAATTGTGGGCAGAAGCTGTGAACACTACTGTCTACATTCTCAATAGAACGAGCAAAGGAAAAGATAGCAAGACACCATTCGAGATTTGGGAAAACAAGAAATTTGATATTACTGCTTTAGACAAAATCTTTGGTACAGAAGTCTACACTCATATACCTAAGGAAAAAAGAAGGAAGTGGGACTCAAAATCAGAAAAAGGTATATTTGTTGGATATGAAGGTTCAAAGGGTTTCAGAATTTATTATCCAAATAGAAGAAATGTGCTTATTAAAAGAGATGTAATATTTATTAAAGAACAGGAGAACCCTATAGGTAAAGAAGACAAAAGGAACAGAAGATACATAGAGGAGAATATAGATGAAGTCATAGAAACAGAACCAAATACACAGAGAGCGAGGAATACAGAAGAAAGTACAGACAGTTTTACCATTGATGAGAATACAGACAGATTGGCTACAGAGAATGCTTATGAGACAGCTACAGAAGATGATAATACAGAAGAAATTACAAATTCTACAGATGAAGAAACTACAGAAGAAATAGAAAATACAGAAGAATTAAGAGAAGACAGAGATGTTAGAACAAGGAAAAGAATTTTAAAGACTCCAAGGTGGATGGAAGACTATCATGTTGGTTTAGTCTCTCTAGAAAAAGAAGAATTAACTTATGAAAAGGTGATAAATGGAAAATACTCAAATAAATGGAAAGATGCTATAGATAGAGAAATAGAAGCTTTAGAGAGAAACAATACATGGGTTGAAGTAAAAGATACTAATGGCAAGAGAGTGATAGAGACAAAGTGGGTTTTCAAAATTAAAAAGGGAGAAAATACAGAGAAGGACACATATAAGGCACGATTGGTTGCAAGAGGTTTTCAACAGAAAGAAAACATAGATTTGACAGATATTTACGCACCTGTTGCAAAATTACCAACATTGAGAATATTAATGGCTATAGCTGCAAAATATAATTTGGATTGGACACAAATGGATGTAAAAAACGCATTTTTATATGGAGCTATAGAAGAAGAAGTCTATATAACATTACCAGAAGGACCTAAAGATTTTAAAAATAAAGTTTTTAAATTGCAGAAGTCACTATATGGTTTGAAAAAATCTCCAAGAAATTGGAATGATAAATTCAATAAGTTCATGTTAGAAATAGGATATGAAAGAAGTAAAGCAGACTATTGTTTATACTACAAGAGAAGAGAAAAATGCTATGTACTACTATATGTCGATGATCTGATAATAATCCATGAAAATACAGAGCAAATAGAGAAACTAAAGAAGTCTTTAGAAAGTAAATTCAAGATGGTTGATATGGGACATAACAATGCTACATATTTAGGTATTAATATCAAGAAAGTTGGAAACAATATTGAAATAAATCAAAAACAGTATCTACAGGAGTTACTAAAGAAGTATAATATGAATGACTGCAATCCAGTAAATACACCAATAGAACAAGGCATTGAACTTAACATGAAACCTTCTACAGACAAAAAGATAGATAATCAATGCAGACAGCTGATTGGAAGCCTCATGTATGCCATGCTTGGAACCAGACCTGATATCTGCTATGCTATTAGTTACCTTAGCCGATACCAAACATATGCTGATGAAAGACTATGGAAAGCTTTGAAAAGGATTCTAAGATACCTAAAGGGAACTATAGACTATAAACTTATATACAAGAGCAATGGAGAAAATCTACTGACAGGATATACAGATGCTGATTGGGCAGGGGATAGAAATGATAGAAAGTCAACATCTGGTTTTGTAATTAAAGTTTTTGGTTGCACAGTTTCATGGAGCAGTTCTAAACAACAGTGTGTGGCATTATCTTCTACAGAATCAGAATATATAGCACTGGGAAAAGGAATGGCTGAAGGTTGCTGGATAAAGAATCTTTTAGGGGAGTTACAGTTAATTTCAGAGGGTTTTATCATTTATGTTGACAACCAGTCTGCTGTTCATATTGCCAAAAATCCTGAACAGCACAAGCGATTAAAACATATAGACCTTAGATATCATTATATAAGAGATATAGTTAATAGTGGAGTAGTGTCTTTGAAGCACATTAGTACAGAAGAGCAAATAGCTGATTTGTTTACAAAGCCTTTGTCAAAGACATTGTTTCAAAAGTTTTCTTTAAAATTGTAAGTTTTATAGATTGTAAAATTGTTTTAATTGAGGGAGGGTGTTATACTGTGGCAATTAAAATGTTTGTCTACTCTGTGTAGTGGACTAGCTGTTGTCTGTGGTCTGTGGCTTCCTCTTTGTGTTAAGTGTAATGTCGGTTGATTGTTCTAAAGTGGATAGATGTATAAAAATCTGTTTAATTAAACACAGTTGGCTTTTCTCAAAACTTTATTTATTTCTGTCTCCGTCCGATCAAGTACACCCTAACAATATTATATCCTTACTATTGCAACATTGACTTTTAAATTACACTATGGTCTATCTCTATGGTTATCTATCTATAAATAAAAATGAATGTTGCTAAGCGCATCTCAAGAATGGCAGGACCAATTCGATCAATTTTATATTTTGTATGATCCTTAAGGACTTAATAATAATAAAAAAAAAGGTTTTAATAATAATAAAAAAAATGAGGGTCTACGGGAGGTTCACAGAACGAAGTCTGTCCGGGCAGCTAGTAACAAATAAAAGATGATCGAAGAAGGGCTGATCGACCCTTACGGAAGCCGTACTGCTGGTCACTAAGCAGATGATGACCTTCTAGATAAAGCAGGAGTAGACAGTTGATAATGGACTCCATTATTTTCGAGAAGAGGGAAGTTATGGCTTTCGCCCTGCAGTTGGACGGATTTGAGCGATCGCCATTTTTAGGGATCGGGTGGGCCAATGCTGCATGATGTAGGGATTACGCCAGGAGATTAGGAGAGCCGAAAAAGACGCGTTAAGACCGGTGCCAAGTCTGCGCACATTATCAGCACAATAAGAGGGATTCCCTCAGGGCCACTCGACTTATAGATATCAATGGATAAAAGTGCTTAACGCACTGAGCGTTGGTGCAACTGGATACCAAGCATACGGCTCTCGCACATAGTAGGCGGCTCCGGTGCCCTGTCATCCAAGATCGAGTTGGACGCAAAGTGTTTTGCCAGAAGATCTGCTTTGCGTCATAGGCCAACGAATTATTTCTTAAGTGCAGAGGTGAAAATAATGGCTTACAGAAATTATTTCAATAGTCTTGGCAAGAGACCAGAATTACCGAGTTCCCAAAGGAAGACGCTCAAGGCTATCCCCAATCCTAGCAAGGTGCTCCGACTTCGCCCTTGCAATGTCTTGGCAAGCTTCTTGCTTCCTGCGAGAAACCTTTTTGGAAGATAGAGCAAACCAGGTCCGCCACCAATAGGAACCACAGAGGATGGAATGAAAAGCTCCATACCCTGCAGCACAACATCAGTAACAGAATCAGCAGCGCTGTTGGGATTATCCGGCGAGAAGCAGAACTGTCTCCAAGGGTAGGACGCAAAGAAGGATCGCATCCCTTCCCAATCTGCTGACTTGTAGTGCCACACACGACGGCTGCGTGCAACTCGCGATCGCGGTGAGCATGTGAGAGGAACTGTACTCCAGACAAAGCAATAGTCCTGTGGAGCTAAGTGGGGTGTTTACGGGTATGTGATAACAGCAGAAGGTCTAACAATGAAGAATTCTGGCCCTCCACATCTGGGACTCGCGTGTGCGTGGTAACCAGTTGAGTCAGGCCATATGCCAGGGCGAACTGAGCCAGCCAGCCTGGGCATCCACGCTCAGGCGCGTTGTGTCCTGACCGCGGACGTCCAGAGAGGGCTTCTCCGACGCTAGCGCAGTTGGTGCCCTCCTGGGGTAACATCCATGTTTCAACTTCGCCATCATAGGAGGGGTTGGGGTATGGACCTCCGGTATCCTCACTCACTCGGTGAAACACAACGCAGGCACTGTTTCACACCGGTTCTCTGGCTCTCCCACGGAAAAAGTTTGTAAAAAGATTAATATTTTAAATCTAAGTCGACACTAAACGAAAAGTGTCAATATAGCCTCAAACTATTTATTTAAATATGTGACTATTATAAAACTAAATCGACACTAAACGTAGTGTCAATATGGCTTTAAAATAAATTAAATATGAGGTGACCTCTATAACAAATATAAACTTGACGGCGCGTATTCTTTGGTTTACAGTCAGTTTAGCACTGTGCGGGGCGAGATATTTCGTTTAGTGTCGAAAAAGACTCCGGCCATCTAGCGGCTGTTTCTAAAGCTTTTAAGCCAGTGTGAAAATCAAAAGTTGTAGTTTCAGGTTTTCCGATAGATGGCAATAATAACTCAATTTTGCATAATTTTGTATAGTGACAGTATTGGAATAAGCGTGCGATAAAACCAGGTAAAAACCAGCCTTCCTACATTGCCGTAAATTAGCATGGTTTTTTCAACCTTTGATACCTGCTACCTGTAAAACAGCCCCATTTTCAGCTTAGCGAGTATTCATTCCTTTCCAAGTTTATGTTATAGATAGGTACTCGTACTACCGATCCTAAGAATTGTATCTTTCTTAAAATCTTAACAGATCTCACTTCGCCGCGTTATGAATGGACCGATTATAGACTTGCTTGGTTTAGGCTATCTATGTGTTATATTACGTGACTGAGCCATAAGCCTCTCATAAGTGGCTCAAGAAAACTGAGAATAATATAAGTTTTTAAATCTTACTACAGAGTACCTACTTTCTTGACGTTTGGGTCAAGAAAGTAGGTAGGTACTCTGTAGTAAGATTTATTTTACACAATAGTGTAAAATAAATCTTACTGCGTGTATGTCGGTTATCGCGGTAAATAGTAGCCTATGTGTTATTCTGATGTATAAGCTATATTACTGTAAAGTTTCATCCAAATCCGTTTGGTAGTTTTTGCGTGAAAGAGTAACAAACATCCATCCAACCATCCATACTTGCAAACTTTCGCGTTTATAATATTAGCACAGAATAATTAATAGTACTGTCGTACAGAAGTTTCACTCTCGAACAAAAGTCAAGTTTAGGCATAAAAAGTATCAACTTTATCACCTTGCACGCGAATTTGAATCTTGTCGTGTGACTCGAGACTCATATTTCGTTAGACACCGCTCGATTTACTACAAGAGCACGGGGCTGCCGATTGCTGTACATATTAAACTATACAATACACTACAATATTAAAATTAATTATAATTCTTCCGGAATTTTGAAAAATGATAATATAGATTCATTAACCGACTTCCAAAAGGAGGAGGTTCTCAATTTCATCGTTTTTTTTTTTATGTATGTACATTGATTACTCCGTCAATTGTGGACCGATTTTGAAAATTATTTTTGTATTCGAAAGGGTATGCTCCCCATGTGGTCCCATGGCCACCATATCAGGATCTGATGATGGGATCCCAAGGAAATTGAAGGAAACCCTCAAATTTACGTGAGCGCCTGCAATAAAGTTAAGGCAATTGTCTGCATGCTTTCATATTCTGTAAACATCATGTCCGAAATATTTATTTATTATTCTATACAGTATGTTGTATGTTACCTTTAGTCGTATTCTTTCAAGTTATTTAGGTGAAATGATGATGAGAGACTTGAGAAAGACTAAAAAGCGAAAAATTAAAAATAAACTTCGTTTAAAAAAACCGACTTCAAAAACTGAAAAGTATAAAATAACTTAATTTGTATGTGCTACCTATTCATAGGTTTGAAGTCGGTGCCGAGCCAAAATGTAATAGTAGGACTCGCCGCGCGTGACCTTGAGCGGGATAGCTGCTCTTCGCGTAGGACAAAACAACCGAAGCGTCTGTGACGTCGTTGACGTTCGTCTCGAAATATAGCGAGTGTGGTACCTACTATTACATTTGGCTTGGCGCCGAATTCAAACCTATGAATAGGTAGCACATACAAATTAAGTTATTTTATACTTTTCAGTTTTTGAAGTCGGTTTTTTTAATTGTTCTTCCTTTTATTGAAACATCCGTCAACAGAACAGTACCTTTTGTAAGAATATTTAGTTCGTTTTGAAGTTATTTTTCGCAGTAAGTACCTACACGTAATATTCAACTACCTTACGCGCGATGCGGCTAACGCGCGAGCCGAGCGCAGAGTGGCATCTTCTGTATTAACAATGTACTCTGTGGTGGCAACCATTGCCATACCATATGGTACTTCCCGGTAGGAGCTCGGTGAAATAAAGCTAAACTAAGAAGTGAAACCCCCTGATATTAGTAGGACTAGTGCAGTCGTGCAGATCAGGAAGGTTATTATGGGCTTTTGTTTTGGCTTGCAGGTTATAGTATTTACTAAAAAACACATCAAATAACTTCATGGACATTTATTATAGAACTAAAATACAAGATTAAAATCAAACGATATAATATTTTACACTAATAATATTTCCTAATTTTATTTATACTTAATATTACTCTTACTATATTCATTATACGCATTATATTAATTCTATACCCATTAACTACACGGCTCAACGCTGACATTTTACGTCCAACATCAACACAACTATACGTAACAACTCATTTAATTAAAAATAAATAAGAATATCAGTCGCACCTTCGGTGAGACAAGGGCACAATCGCATGTTTTTCAATTTTTCACTAGAGCCATTTTACGATATAAGTTGAATACTATTGTGTTAGTAAAGAACTGAATATTCACTGAAGTCTAAGGTAGGTACTACTTCACGCCAAAAAAGTTACATTTTTTAGATTAATGTAGGCAAATAACACAATAGTATTCAACATAAATAGTAATAAAATGGCTCTAGTGAAAAATTGTAAAACATGCGATTGTGCCCTTGTCTCACCGAAGGTGCGCTATATTTGGAGGCTTGCGTACTTTATTATGTTCAATGTTGATGGTAAAACATGTTATGATTCACGGGTGTATGATCAACAGAAATTTAAGAAATGTATTATTCTTACTAATATTATAAATGCTGTTTACTCTGTCTGTCTGTCGCGCCAAAACTACTGAACCGATTTAAATGAAGTACACATTTGGTACACATAGTCTAAAGCCTGAGAAAGGTCATAGGCTACTATTTAATGTGAAAAAAGGGTCGTAAGTGGGGATGGAAGGTTGTATAAATGTTACCCTGTCACAACTACATGCGGAAGAAGTTGCGGTCACAGCTAGTATATAGCTGTGTACAGTCTGACAGTCTGAATAGAATTAGCCGAGTTCTATATCTAAGTTTAATAGGGCGAATATGAACACAATACGTTAGCGTGCATAAGCTAAGCTATGAATGTAATGTATCCCAGATCTGGTATTATACAAGGTCACATTTGAATTTGACATATAGCAACAAGGTAGGAAGTAGACATGCAGGCGTTCCTCTGTCACCGACGCGTTACACTACACAGGGATGTATTTTTGTGTACACGAAATTCTGAATGTTTTATTTTAATTGTCATGTGTGAGTTCGTAGTGACAGGCGATAATTTTTGTTGCGAGTTTAAAATGCGTATGTGAAGATTTAATCCGCAAATAAAATTTTGTCGTAGATGGGTTTTAGTTCAAAATGTTTTTGTGCCGTTATAATATTCTTGGCAAAGTATATTTTATATACATACCATAGAAATATCACAATTATCAAATAAATACGGACAAAGTCACGAGCAAATATTAATAATAATATATTTTTGAAGTATACAATACAAGTAACACCCTTTCCAATTATACCAAACACGGCATATATCTTAAATTTATTTTTTAACACAGTGCTTTATGACCGCTAGAGGGCGCCACATTAGGTTCAGTGTCACGACATATAGCCTATAACTAGCGGACGATCAAGACGCTTCTAACGATATCTCATTTGTCCAGTTCTAATCAGTAGTTGAGGAGCTTTAAGAGAACAGATGAACATACATACATAGCCTGTCAAAATCATAACCCTCCTTTGGCTTTGCCGTAGTCGGGTAAAATGACAAGACTGTTTTTGTATCGCGAAAAAATGCTTTGGCTACCCCCTCCGCTCGGTGTTGCACCATGCACATTTGAACTCAACATGATTCATTTTCTTTTAAAATCCTTATTGGCCGATGTCAGCACATAAATTACTATTAACGAGCAGCTCTCGGTATGGGAAGTGGGGTAAGGGATCTCAAACAAGACTAATATATTTTAGAGGTCGTTTCCAGTCTTATAAACATTAACAGAAAAATCGAATATTTCTAATTAAATATATCAACTCAACTATTTTCTCACTCATATTTAATTTGCCAGGTAACATCTTTATTTAGCATGTCTTATGTCCTTTGCAACCTTTGTAACGTGTATGTAAATATAATAATTATCTGAAAAAGTGTACAACAGCGCATAAAGCATGAATATACGTTTTATTTGTAAGAAGCAGATTAATAATGGTCGAAAGAGGAAGATATAGTTATAGAAGAATAGATTATGTGTAGGATATTACTTTAGAATAGTGTGAAATACCTATGTAACTAGATATATATACATGTCACCGTAAGATTATAAGCTACCTAGCGAGATTGCAAACTATTGATAGATTGTCAACTGTGATATACTGCTTACGGGCGTCATATTGTCAACTGTCCCTAATTGGTCAGTTTTACAGTAGGCCGTTCAATGGCCATAGAGTTAGGTTAGAACTTCTTTAATTAATCACAAATGATTTTTTCTATCACAAAAAAAAAAATATAACTAATTCTAAAGCTATGAGGTATTTGCAACATAAAATCCACTTACAATCACAAAAATACTTTACATTCGGCAACAAATGCGAATTAAGAAACAAATGTGGCGGCACGGGACATATGCTGTTCAACCAATCAACGCGCGACTTGCGATTCGTGGATACCATTTTACAATCTTTCAACTATTTGCAATCTCGCGAGATAGATTACAATATTACGGTTTTGACAATCTTACGGTAACATAATATATATATATCTCATATTATAGAAATGAATATTATATTATATTTTGCTATGGTAATAAAAGTAGTACGATTAACGGGTGAACAATAGGATTAGGCTAGATTTCATATGGAAGTAGAAATAGCAAATATGTTATTAGCATTTAAAACAATAACAAGTAATATAAAATAGTTACTTATTATAGTGGAACATGAAAGTGAATGATTCTAATAACTGTTACGTCCAACAATAACGAAATTGACTAATGCATGCGATGAATTATCTAATATAAATGGAGTTGTATTAAAATCAGGCTTAAGTAAAAAAAAAAGGCTATAATTAATGAATTCTTACCTACAAGTTTATAAGGTATTTTCCCCCTGAATCTTGCACCATTTAAGGGAAAACACATAAAATACAGTTTATAAACTCAATCGTTTCCATGTAAACAAGAGAAACGAGCGAGATTTACAGCAGTTGGATATGATGTGCAACGTTTGACACTCCGGCTTTTGTTACACACTTCCGTTTCATCGGAGGACAGATGTTACACATCATTAAAAACTAAATAATTAATGCTACGTTGGCAGTCACAAGTTAATGTGTAACGCAAATAGTCTAACAAATAATGTGGAAATCATTAATTAGTTATCCTTTGCAAATTGATACTACTGTGCATCAAATTGTTTATAAAATATTCAACACTGTACAAAAAGGATATATTATACTCTGTAATTAAGCTAATTATTACTCGTTTACTATAAGTAATAATAACATTATATGTAATTATAATAATTACATGAACAGGGCTAGTTTGTTTTAACTATTTTAAAGCGACGACTCGATAAAAATATTTTACAAGATACATATTTAATAATAAACCAGTAATCTTAGAAATGTTAATAACACCACAACTTTTGAACAGCAGTTTGAAAATAAATTTAACACGCCTTTTTTTTAAATAAGCTGAGATCAAGGCAGCGCTAAAGTGAACTTTAAATTGGGAATTATTGTAGCAGCAGCAAGTTTGAAGTGACAATAGTTATAACTCGCACAACTTTTGTCTAAAGTAAGCTAATTAATATTAGTATTGTTAGAAGTGAGAAAATCATTGCAATAAATGTGTCTAACATTTGACCGGTCAGCTGGTAGATAAACATTTTATTCTAAATAACGACGTCCAAATATAGGGTAGATGACATTCAAATTTAAATGAGTTACTTTTACATCTGTGAAGACGATAACTTTGTATGAATAATGAAAAAATGTAAAGCTGTACCACCTATTAAGTATATTTTCCGAGATGTTATGTAATATTAGTTTTAATGAAGGAGACATCTACTCAATTCTATAAATTTGCCGAGTAAACAGAGAACCTACCACAGAAAACAATAATAATGAGCTGTGACAAGACATGGCGTCTTGCAACGCAAATAATGTACTGTTAAGTTATTTTTAACTGACTTCAAAAAAGGACGAGGTTCTCAATTCGACCGTATGTTTTTTTTTTATGTGTGTTCGCGGATAACTTCGTCGTTTATGAACCGATTTGAATGAATCTTTTTTTTTAATGGAAAGGAGATATTCCAACGGTGGTACCATGATAAGGACACTAAGATCTGATGATGGCATCCAGGAGAAATCGAGTCGAACGAACCTTGAAGTCGGTTTTTATTTTGTTAAAATTTTATTTGTCAAATAATATGTGTCGAGGAATTACAGTTAATCAGTTAAACCGGGGGGGGGGGGGGGGGCTTTCTCAGGTCACAATATTGTATCAGTTTACAAAGTTAGCAGTAATAAGGCAAATAACAGATCCAATCAATTAAGTATGTTTTAGTACAATAATAAAAACAGTTGAAATAACTATCAACCAATGGAAATGTTAACTGATGCTATGTAAAGTCTTTATGTACTTTGGTATAAAATAACACTACGACCGAGGACCTGATGCTAACTGCAAGGGTCCAGACTCCACAGTCGAACCGTCGTAGGCTGCATCCTCGATCAAGGTTACACGTTTCTTTTACATCATAAATCTAGATAACCAATAAGGCAACATTCTGCATAGGCGATTCTATGCGTCATCCTACGTCATCCTGAAGTGTCAAGCCGGTTTCCACGTCAACCAAGTAATTGCGAGTTGTAGACTGGTTTTCATCGGGAAGTTGCATCAGTGGTAACCAGGGAAATTTGTATAACAGCAGTAAAACTGAAAAGTGCGAGCGTTACCTATCAAGATTGTTAGGTACTTGCTAGATCTCTAGAGGAAGGATCTCAAAATAGTATATTATCAACTAGAACTGTTTAAACATAAATATTTAAAACTGTTAAAAACTGTGTAAAATTTATTGCAACAAGTTTTCAATTGCTTGCTAAAAATAGTTTTTCACATTTATGAAACAACGTTGACATTAAATAAATCCAGATACGGGAAGCCAATTTCACTGAATTTCATATTCATATATTGAAGTAATTTGGCAATCTCATAAAAAAGTGAGGTCGACGACTTAGATCTTTATTATGATTCATACGCGAAGGGTAACTAAATAAATGAATGAAAACAGTTTCAGACGGGTAATTATCAATCTTAAAACACATACTTATGACGATTTTAACTGTAATATAAGATATACACAACAGTGTACACAATCTAACAAAATTAACTTGTACATGTCTAATCCCTACATATTATAAGGAGCTTTCATTTATTTATTAAATTATTGTATTAATTGAGATATACGATAAAATACTGCATACGTAACATACGTAATAAATAGTAAAATCTCAGGAAGTGGATTTGAAGTTGTTTGATCGACAAGTTAAAAATACTTAAATAATAATTTGAAGTGTTAGATTAAAAAGAGTATACTTATACATATAGTTAATAATTAATATGGGTTAAAATTTAAAAGATCAATTTAAAAAGTAAAACTGTATAATTAATTTTTTGGATCTCGACAATGATCTTACGTCAACAAATCTACCCTGTCTTGATCATTTTCTGTTTATTGTCATCAATATAATTTCTAGCCAATCACTAGAAAGCTAGACTCGAAAGTTTATTAAGAATAAGTGAATGCTCAATGTTGAGCATCCACTTGAAGTCTTGATGTAAAGTCGCAAGATTAAAAAAGTTTATCTGCGATATAAATGTGATGTCAAGCATGTTCAAGCCTCGGTCTTTTTAGGTGGATATGAGTTCAGTGTGCTACCAATATCTGGACTTACTAACATTGCAAACATTAAGTGTTAACAGTCTGTTGAATGCCTTCTGAAAACAATATGACCCTTCAAAAGGAGAGGTGAGAGGTTTTAAAATTCTTTTGAAGGCAAGGCTACGTCTAGCGGTGAACTATTAAAAGCTGTTACGTGTATATAACATATTACGAATATTTACAAGAAGAACAACTAACACTTATACACGATCCGAGATATAACTAAAATATACTATATTTACAGAACAATATATTACAAACAAAGTCACATGGTGCTCAACGTGGAACAAAGCGTGGAACACACTTTTTATTTTTGAAGATGTTTTGCTCTAGCGAGTTAAGTCACTTTCATTCTGAGAGTAAGAAACAATCAGACCCGTAGGAATATTCAATTTCTGCTGCATAACTCACAGTTAAAAGAAATATGTTTCAAGCGTCAACAACAAAATAGTTGCCTATACTTGTGAAAGAAATATCCATATTTATTGTATTTAAAAAATCTACCTATTTATCTAGGATAACAAGTTTCTTCACGTTTTTATAACAATGGTTATTTAGTATTATCATTAAAGCTAGTTTTATTTATTCGGCCAGCTGGTTTCGTTGGCTATAACCTTCGTTCTAAGAGGCCTCTAGGAATGGACTGATTAAAGCAAACAACACAGTTCATTTAAGACTTAAAAATAGGTTAAGTTTTAGATATATATATATATACTTTGTTCAGTTTGTTGATCGTTAAAACAGTCCCTCGAGTCGGTGAACATGTTTATTGTACTACTTAAAGTTCTTATACGAAGAGATTGATATTTAAAACGAAACGTTTTATATATCGTGTCAAAATGTGAGCTTAATCGGTGATCACCTTCAACTTAACATTTGTATATATTCATTTTAAGCTTTTATATAAATGTTGTCTTTAGTATTCCTATTTCACGGCGGTCTAGACTAGAGATTAGACACAGCATCATCTTGACATAACTTTAACAAATACATATATATTTTCTCTATCGCTAACGCTTAGAAACATCTTAGTTTCAACTGTGTAAAGAAAAATCCGAAAGCTATCCGGCTATATACATTTCTTTCTGTATAACAAACAAGCTTCACTGCCTAAGTGTATTTCATGCTTCAAATGAACACAAAACTCGCTGTCAATCTCATTACATATAAGCAACATGTTTTATTGTCACACGACACGTCACACCTGATATGAAAACTTCTTTTTATTTCAGATAACTTTTGTAGAGGACGAGCGAGTGTGCGGTACTGGGTTCTTGTTCTAACAGGAACATCATATCGCGTTGGTTGATGCGTTTGAGTCGGGTCCGCAACGCCATCTGGCTACGGCCGGTCTGTTGAACAACAAAAATATGTTACACATAGAATAGGAGAATGGATTTATGGTACGTTATGAACATATGGTACGTTAGCGTCACATAAAGCTACTTACATATCCGCTACCAGAGTGTCCTGAATTACTAGAAATGGAGTCGCCAGCAGCACCGGGACCTTCTAAACGGGGTTTCTTTCTTGGTCCGATAGCTTGCAAGGCCGTCAAGTTAGCCTCCCGTTGCCTGAGCTCCTCCAGTTCAGCTCGCTGCATCTCTTTGGCCTTAGCCTTTAGCTTGGCTTGTTCAGGGTCTTCATTTTTGGACCGAGACTTGGCTGCCCTTAATAGCATCTCCCTTTCCGAGTCCTCTCGCCGTTTCTTGTCAACACGGTCTAATTCTTCGAGGAATTTTAGTTGTCCCTTCACATCTTGTGTGGGCTCGTATCGGTTGTCAGTCTGTATAATAAGTAATTTCATTAGTATATAATAAAATTTAACGTCACATGTACTTTTATTACTTGAAAAAGGTAAGTAATGATATAGAATAGTTGAATAAATAAAACTGCCTCGTTGGTCTCGCGGTTGGCGTGTGCGACTGCTGATCATGTGGTCCCGGGTTCGATTCCTGAGTCGGACCAAATGTTTGTATGATCTACAAATATTTGTTTCGGAGTTTGGGTGTTTTCTATGTAAAATATGTATGTTTTTAAAAAAAAAAGTATATATGTATTCGTATCAATTGTCTAGTACCCATAACACAAACTCTGCTTAGCTTGGGACTAGATGGCGTTGTGTGTTAGATGTCCAAAAATATTTATTAATTTATAAAAATTTAAATAGCTACCTACAGTTTTGAATTGCCAGCTGGCTATTCGGTTATACGCAAGCTTTCTTTTACAATACACAAGCTCCTCTTAATTAAATTTCAATATCGAATAAGAAACAAAACTAACATCATTTCAATAACGAATCTATGCGAGCACTGAGTAGTGCTTAGTGCTAGTACACTGTAAGTCATGACTTTTTCTTCTATAATCTATACAAAGAAAAATTATAATATGGCTTTTATAATATTATACTTTTACTAATATTATAAATTCGAATATGAGTTTGTTTGTTCCGCTTTCACACCTAAACCACTAGAGCGATCTTAAAAATTACTTTACTAATAGTAAGCTACATTATTACCGATAAACATAGACTACTGTTTACCGTAATAACAGAGATATTCGCAGGCGGAGCAATATTATAAATGCAAACAATTCGTATTTCACAACAATAACCATAATTGCGTGCGGGTGCACCGACACTATCTAAACGAATGGACTATAGATGGTTATTTGTTACTTAATCACGCCAGCTCGCATGATAGGATCTGGTTGAAATGTGACGCAAAGTCACACACCGCGAGCGCAGTTAGTTTAAAAGAATATTACCTTTAGTGAAAGTAGTTATTTTGGCAGGCCTATACACAAAAAAAGCCTTAGTACACCTAATATCATCACCCATCTGCCAGTGAAAGTTCCATCAAAATCGGTCTAGTCGTTCCAAAGATTAGCCGGAACAAACAGGCAGACAGACAGACAAAAATTGTAAAAAATGTTATTTTGGTATATGTACCGTGTATACATACACATGCATTTGGTAAAATCGGTTATTTTAATATTACAAACAGACACTCCAATTTTATTTATTTTAGTGTCCGACCGAATGTTCGGTTTCGGTTTCGGTCGAGTTTCGGCAAAAAAACGAGTTTCGGTTATGTTTCGGTTTCGGCAGCAAACCTGCCGAAACTACGACCGAAACCGAAACTGCATTCGAGAGTTTCCGCGCTGTGCTCGGGTGTGTTCGGCGCGGTAAATGACATCCAAGCGACGATGACATTTGGCCGCGTCTACGTGCATAATCATGTCGTAACCTGTTTGTTTGCAATGCATTTTGTATGTTGTGAGTTTTCGTGTGATATGTTTTGAATTCGGTAAGTTTTATCATGTGATATAATAGAAGAGTACCTCGAAAAGTAATTTAATATAACAAAAGAGTACCAAGATTATAATAGAATCAAGTTTACCATAAAGAAATAAAAATCTAAACATTTTGTGGTTAATTTAACTCTTTCGCTAATGCTATATGTAAACAAACATTAGTTAGGTACATGGTATTTACTCTAGTGCATTTGTGGTGATAATATCAAGGATTTAGAATTTCGCGTTCAATTTAATAATTATTAAGTAGGTACCAATATAATATTATATTTTTTTTAAATTAACACTTATAATTAAACGAGTAGATACCCACCAGGTTATCCGTATAAAATTAACACATACTTATTTTTGTTTTTCAATTTAAAACCTTATCCATAATAGTTCACGAATATAAATAAATAATTTAAAATACATTGAGTACCTACTGATTAAACATAATAAAGAACTTTTCTTTTGTTGTAGTATTGAATCATCTATTATGAAAGAACAATGTCGTTAAAAACAGCATTTGGCAATTTGGACTGCCTCGTTGGTCTCGCGTTTGGCGTATGCGACTGCTGATCATGAGGTCTCGGGTTCGATTCCCGGGTCGGACCAAATGTTTGTGTGATCTACAAATATTTGTTACGGAGTTTGGGTGTTTTCTATGTATAATATGTATGTATTTACAAAAAAAAAGTATATATGTATTTGTATCAGTTGTCTAGTACCCATAACACAAGCTCTGCTTAGCTTGGGACTAGATGGCGTTGTGTGTTAGATGTCCGAAATATATAAATATATATATATATTTCGAGAAAAGTTCGTCTGATTTATCTAAAGCCAAGTGCAAACAGTGCAATAAATTATATTAATAATAATAATAATAATAATAATATGTTTATTTCTCTCAAAAGGTACATTTACATTTTATATTTATAGATAGGTACAGCATAGACAGAACCTTACTGAGAGCTGGAGTCTGAACTAGGTTCGAAACCTGTGTGACAGATCTCCAGTCCTCGACTCTGATGACTACAAAATAATTTTAGTAGCTATAACTATCAACAGAGTTACAAAAACAATGAGAGTAGTTGCGTGTTTGTTAGTGTGTGTGTGTGTGTGTGTGTGTGTGTGTGTGTGTGTGTGTGTGTGTGATTTGGTGTGTAAACATAGCGCATGCAAATCCTGTGGGCGTATCAAGAGCAAAATAAACATAAGCAATACTTATTAATCGTCTATTTTGCTATGATAATAATATTTTCAGTGCCGTCATAGTCCAAGTCACAAAGCCAACGAACAACTGTTTTTTTACACTCATTCTTAGTCATTGGGTACAAGTTTAGAATTTTATTTATTTTATTGTACACGTAATTTCCCAGAAAGTAATAACATCTTTGGGATAGACCAGTGCGGACCGATATGGACGGACAAACATTATATTTCCGACGAACGCTGTTTAAGTTTGAAGGTTCATATTTGGTGTTTGCATGAGTCGTAAGGATGAGGTTCAAAATAAACAATTTTCGCACCGATAGAACATCACAGGTCTTGTAAAGTTCTGTGGTGGGAAATCGGTACGGGAGCCTCCAACCAACTTTTAGTATCGCTCTTTGGGCGCGCTCTAGTATTAGGAGATGTGTCTTATGTGTTCCTCCCCATACAACGATACAATATTGCGTTACTGATTGGCAAAGTGCTAAATAAGTGAATTTAAGTACCTGAGTGTCAACTACATTGCTGAGAGCTTTAAACACAAATATAAGTTTACGCAATCTGGACGTAAGCATGTCAATGTGTGAGCGAAAGGATAGAAGAGCATCTATTTGTACACCAAGATATTTAACACAGTTTGTTTGAGATAGAGCAGGGCAATTACACAACGAATGTGCCACGATATTGCAGGAGTGAGCAACGAGAGAGTGAGAAAATGTAGTAGGTCTTCCAAGAGTGGTGAGTGAAAACTTCAGGTATTGAGTTTTTTCAGTATTTTTCAGTATTGTGTGATTGATTATGTGATTTAAAGAAAAAAAAAATTAAAACCGACTGATTATAATACATTTTCTTTATTTTTCTCTGAAAACATGATCCTTATAAGCAAGTTTCGGTTTCGGTTTCGGCCGAAACTGAGACCGTTGCCGAAATTCGGTTTCGGTTTCGGTCGGACACTAATTTATTTGTATAGATAAGCATACACATATTTTACATAATATAAAATACACAGACGGGTACTAGCATTGTGTCTGTACAGCCAATTCTTCTTGAAGGAGTTTGCGCACAACGGTTTGTGGACATCCTGATTTTAGCTGGGAGTGCATTTCAGAGTAGAACTGACTGCACATAGAAGGAAGAATTGATAAAATTGGACGTGTAAGGGCACAGAAGAAGCAATTTGTTTCTTGACGGAAATGTGAAACAAGGTATTCGGGTAGTGATGGGGAGTTGAGAATAGTAAAAAGAGAAGTCAGAGCTCGCAAACTGCGACGATGACGAATTTGCGACGAATCCAAACGCAGTTATTGAGAAGGAGATCTAGTTTATTGAGGTCTGCATTCAGGTCAAAATAACACACATCACCAGAGTGAAAATTGTGCCCGCCAATCAAGGATCGAGTCGATTTATAATCCTAGGTTCTTAACCACTGGACTCAGACGTATGGTCACTTTGTTGTAAACGATTGTTGGGCTGACCGTCATATCCAATCTACTTAACATATGTTTGCTTCCCACGACGATCACTTGGCATTTGGTTGTATTAACTGTCAAACCAAACCACCAACTTTTTGTGAAGTCCCAAGTGTTAGTTGATTTTGTCGATAGCGTATGTCCTCAATCCTTGACTGTGTGGAAACTTGTCGGCGTACAGATGATACGTACATTGAAAGTGCGGTGTTACGAGATTAATGAATATTCATCATAATAATGGAGAGATCAAGTCGTGATGGGAGAATCCAGGAGCAGGATACCGTGGGAGAGTCTCGCTTCGGCATGAATGGGCCGGCTACTCACAGAAAACCGGTGTGAAATAGTGCTTGCGCTGTGTTGCACCAAGTGAGTTAGGTTACCGGAGGCCCATAGCCCAATCCCTTCCTCTATCTTTCCCATCCTCCAAAGGCCGGCAACGCACTTATGACGCCGCTGGTATTGCAGGTGTCCATGGGCGGCGGTAATCGCTTACCATCAGGCGATACGTCTGCTCGCTTGCCCGCCTATTCCATAAAAAAAGAATGTTGACCATGGATCTAGAGAAGCTTATCATACAACTATTTATTTTGGTCGGGAACCTAACCTACGCCTCGACCTCTGCAATCGAGATTACTAACCACTGGGTAAATATAAAATGGCCAAAATACTATGATTGACTAGATTTGTCATAACAGTGTAGTGTTTTTTTTTTTTGTAATTCAATACATTCGCAAAACAGCACATTTTGTACAAAATCGCTTAATGCATGCAATATTAGTAATACACAAGGGCATGAGCTTAAAAGATTTTCGCTATGCAAGTTTACATTTATATATTTTTGCAAAACATGTAGGAAAACACACCATGTATATGTTTCCCTACTTGTAATTGTCATAAAACAAGTATGTAGTATCAAATACCTTTATTATATGGTCAATCCTGTGCTGTGCGATAACAGCGAGCTTCTCGATAAGGTTCTTCAGTCTTTCTTGTAGCGCGTGAGTCAGAAGACCGGCCACTTCCGGAGGAGGTTCATCCAGGTTATGTTTGGCTACAATCGACTTGATTCGCGCTTGCATCAAACCCAGAGGTACCAAATATTCGTCCTTGCATGACCTTAAAATGGATTAAATGTTAGTTTCTCGTGATGTCTGTATATAACATGAAGAGTTATTTCATCAAACATCTTATAGGGTAAACAAATTTGTGTGGCTACATTTACACAGATAGTTACTTATCATTTAAGTTGTCAAGGTTACTATTACTAAATAGGTAGTATTACTGAAAAGGATATAGGGTATCGCATACCCCAAAACAGACTTTATAAAATTGACTTTAATGCGAACAATAAAACTGATTTGTTATGTTACGACGACTTTATTACTCAATCTTTGATCATCATGCAACTTTGCAGGCACTAGATATTTATCATAAATAGAACAAATAAACAAACGCTTGTTTAAACCTAACGCGCAGATGACCCGCAACTAACAATACCACTTAAAACTTTAACGAAGTTGAAAGTTCCCTCATTGAAATCTTCTCAATAAATACACACATCAAAAGTGTCTAGGGATCAACATATATTTTTGCAATAACTTTTCTCCTGATTGATATTAATTAAAATTTTCTTTAAGGATTCATCAAATAAAGTGTTTTCGTTTGTCACAGTAACGATAAACCAAGTCACCTTTGCATTAATAAAGAAATTTGCCATTTTCCTAATAAAAGGATTTTTGACATTTGAACCACTAACATTAAAGTTCGAAAAAAAGACTGAAATAACAGTTTTCTCTAAAATTTTATTAGGTAACTTAAACAATTAATAATCCGTGTTTCTACCGCGAACACTAACACAAGAACATCGATTTGGCATACTCAAAATGAGTTCATCCAAATCACGCTGTGGAATGGCCGCCCATGTTCGTTGCAACAACAAAAAAAGGTCTTCTTGCGACTGGATACCCTCCATATTCGGCAGAGCTCTTCTCTGTAGCATATCCCATGCATGCTCAATCGGGTTCAAGTCTGGCGACTGAGCAGGCCAGGGCCAAAGCCACATCTCAATCTCAAGAAATCCGCATAAACATGCTTGATCCCTAGACACTTTTGATGTGTGTAGTTTATTTTTCTTTTCAATAGAATAATTTTGTTGCCAAATAATTTTAAACAATACAATGTATATAGGTACCTGATTTGTGTGCCAATCATTTCTGTCGAGCCAAGTATCCTCTGGGTTTCTTCTGCCAAGTTGACACCACCCATCGCGGCTACATCGTTGATATCGTCATCACCGGCCATTTTGTCGTCTCCGAATGGTTGTGAGAAAGATGCCTTCTTCTCCTTCTCTTTTAACAGAGACTTCCCAGGTGTCAGCACGGTTGACAAACCAGATGTCACGTTAGACCTAGGGAAATTGGCTTTGTTGTTGACCGTCATGGCTTTTGCTCCGCCGCTACTGACTTTGTTCACGTTGATCTTGGTGGCAGCGTGGAGGGGAATATTTTGCAGCACAGCTATAGTGCCTCCAGGTTTTGCTTGCGCTGGCTTCTGGCACAGATACAATGTAGTTAAACAAATACATAACATTTTTTTCTCCGCTACAGGAAATTATGTTAGATGTGAAGCACGTAAGAGGAAGTAACGATATTTGAAAAGCATATTTGTACTGAATGTATAATATAATAACAAATTGATAATACAAAATTTGGAATAAGGGGGAAATTTGAACTCCTGGTAGCGGATAATAAATGATTTATGGCATCACCGAGATTTTAATGTCATCAATTATAATTCTAGATACAACTTCCACTAATATTGTAAAAAAATAAATTGTTCACATAAAGACGTGTGTAAACAACGAGGATTAACACTGAACTGTATTGAAGCCAGATCTCAAAATAGGCTGGTGCAGGGTTTGCATGGAAAGAATTAATATGGAACACAAATAAATTTACATACATCATACCGTAGCAAGCTGACACAAGAAAATAGTTTGATATGAGGTCAGTACACTACTCTACAACATGCACGTGGGAATAACAATTCAACGGGATAATAACCGACTTATTTGAGAAAGTACTTACATTCAGTAAGTCTGTTCTTAGTAAAATTAAATTATTTCTTTGCATTTTAGTAAAACTATACTCGTTCCCGACTCGGTCATAAACCGCAGCTTTAGTGTCGTATTAAGGAAATGTGCTGCAGGCAGAAGCTTGCTACACATAAATCATGTAGTCTTTTGTAATAAACTCTTAACGATTCAAAAAAAAAACTTAGTGTTGTAAGTATCTAAAGATTTCTCTGTCCTTGAATAATATAAGTAGATCCTCAGACTCTCGACAGCGAGACTACTAATAAAATGCAGTAAGTTTACTAGCAGTGAATTTGGTAGTAGTTATAGATTCTGCAATTTCGTTTAGAATGGTCAAATTGGAAGTTTAACGTTAAAAAAATAACGTCTATAGAGTAATAACTTGTAAAATTTGTTCTGGGGATCCGGGACTATAGGATGTATGCGTATTTAAAAGTATCATCTTCCTCGAAATATTTTTCATTAAAGGGCTTCAAAGCAACTCCCCTCAGCCTGATGGAAAGCTTGAGAAGAATCCAAGTATAGGGTGCCAATAGGTGCCAAAGGTGAAAATAAAACAATTACAAAAATCATTCTGTTTTTATGAATATTGACAGAACGATTTTTTTTGGTCGTCGGCTCTGTGTCGTATTACCATTACGAGCTGATCACATGCCAGTTCCTATGGGAAAATAAATGTGGGTTCTACATCTATAAGCCACGATCAAAATCAATCAAGCTAAGCTGTTAGGTACCTACCAAATCGACGACCATTATAACCGAAAAAGTCTCAATAAGATAAGGATATTTAAAACTTTAACACATAACTGCGAACTCGCAACGCATCGCAAATATCTGCGAGCTCGCACGAATGCACCGCAAGAACTTCATGCCGCATCGCATCGCAGTTATGAGTGGGAGCGCTAAGTACCGCTATGTTACGGTAACAATCATGCAGTAAAAAATAACTATGATATTGTCATGCGCTTGTTGCGCTAACAAAAGTGATGAACGCTCGTAAATATTGCAATGGCCTGCGTACACCAACATAAAACTATGTTAAGAGAATTTTACTGCAATGTGCGCACTGATAGTAAAACAGATAACGTAATTTCTAGTCTAATCAAAATAACAAAGTATAAGCGGCAACAGAAGAAACCCATTACATTTATAAAATTATATGAAACCTAGTATTTATCGAATGAAAAAATAAAGTAACTATTTAAATATATGCAAAAAATTCAAGCTGACACCTTATGTAGACAACATACGGCAGTATCAATGGCACTATTTAAATAAAAACGAAGCACGGGACACTTATTTTAGGGCCGCCATCTTTTCAGACGAAAACCGCGGACAAGGTGTTTTAGTTCAATTAAAATGAAGAAGATATGTTTATGGGGTTAATTTTGGTTTGGGTTGTTGAGTAACAAACCGGGTGTGGGAAGGCGATCCAGACAGATGGCAGCCCTTCTTGTTAAAAGGACAAACCTGTGAGGCAGTGGAGGACGTGGCACAGACAAACGCATTAGCGATCGAGTTGGGCAGGGGGCTCGCCAGTGTTAAAGGTAACACAGGCGGCAACAGGGGCGTCAGTGTAGCCCCACTCGAATTTGAGTCGTCATCTTCAAGGAGCTACCCAACACCACCAACGTATTAGTCCTCGCAGATTGACATAAGATTCGATGTGCAATCGCCTGACTATATGCGATGTTAGAGCGAGACTAAGTGTGAAGCGTTGAGTGCTTTTTTGGATTGCATGTGGTAAGCGTTGTGGAGTTCGTGTGAGTGGATAGAGACCTGATCTTGTGTCAAGCTGCTATATATTTACATCATAATTGTAATGGTACACAACTTTCCTCATTATCTATACCAATATTATACACGCGAAAGTTTGTAAGTATGGATGGATGTATGGATGTTTGTTCCTCTTTCACGCAAAAACTACTGAACGGATTTGGATGTAACTTTACAGTAATATAGCTAATACATCAGAATACCACATAGGCTACTATTTGCCGCGATAACCGACATATACGCGGAGCCGCGGGCAACCACTAGTTAGATCATATTTTAGGAGACACACTAAGTTTTCTAATGAAACCATTAACGTTAAAGAGTTGTAGTTGTTATTTTTTTCTTTCCAATGATGAGTGATACCTTCGTTCAATATAGTATGGAACATGGACCAAGCGTATTTTATGGATATAGCTAGTTTTCGTTATATAGCGTAAAATAAGGAATCTTTACTATGAATTGGATGACCTTTCGTCAACGAATAGTGCAAACAGTACTTCATAGGTCAGTTTGTGACCAAGACCAGCGCGTCTTATATGGTAGGGACTTACTATACCTGCTTAAGATCAAAATTTCTTACAAACAATACAATCCAAGTAACAATACATATAAAATTACTTATTCTAACCAACTTGACTGATTCGTCAACGCAGAGCCCAAGCCGCTGGGGCTAAAAACTTGAGATTTTGATATCTGATGCTTTGTATGTTGTAAGTACCCAGGGATAAAGATTTTTGTAAATTTCACTAATAAGGAGGATAAATAACGAAAGACCGGTTATATGGGAGTTAGTCATTTCAAAGTTAGGGCCACGTAATCATTATTAATATTATAAATGCCAAAGTAACTCTGTCTGTCTCTCGTGTTTTCACGCCAAAACTACTGAACCGATTAAAATTAAATTTGGTGCACAGATAGCCTAGAGCCTGAGAAAGGACATAGACTACATTTTAATGCAAAAAGAAGGTTGTAAGGGGTTGAAAGGTGGGGATGAAAGGTTGTATAAATGCTACCCAATGTCACTATCCCACGCGGACACAGCTTGTAAGAAATCACGAGAGAGAAGGCGTTGGCTAGTAATTCATATTTAATAACAAAAGCAAGACAGCAAGTAAGCACATCACGATTTTCGAAATTTCTGGAGCTAAAAGAATTAGCGAACGCCTATTGTAAACTGATAACATGAACAATAAAATCACTGATAATAAAAATTTGCAGCGGTTAAACTATTGCATTGCTTTGTAATAAAGAATAACCGTCATACTATAGAGTTTATCGCTATAATGTATAACATTATGCAGTGTAGACACTGTAAATGTTATTATTTACGACTTTGCATAAAACAACTAGTAGTAAATTTAAATAGTACAACTACAAAATGAACTACGGTAGAATTTCGACTTCAAGACGACCGAAGTTTTTGTGTTTTTAAAGCATCCTGTATTTTGGAAAGCTCCATTATCATCGATTATCAAAGGCTATTTTTTACCATAATAACCAAGATACAAGCCGGGCGCAGGCAAAAGTTGATATTATTTAAAAAACTATGTATCACGTGAATTGACGCAGTCAGGGAATTGCCTGACTTACCTTGGAAATGCCTGAAGCTCTGACGCTCACTACCTACATGTACACTTATGACAGCCATAGCGTTATGACTATTTTTGCAGTGACCGTGGTCGCAATAACAATGCGTTTATATCCATGATACACCCTCATATATAGAACACGATAGATTGAAATATTTTAATCAAGAGTAATAACGACCTGAAATTTATATTCATTTAGATATTAAGTTTTTATGTAAGTCTGTGTGCACGTGTGAGAATCCATGAGACGTGTCTTAGTATTTTACCTACTTGCTTGCTAAGAAATTTGTTATCGCGATTATATTCTTTAAAAGACATCAAAAGCTTGTCTGTATAAAGCGTTTATTATTCATAAGGAATGACTTAGACAACTGATAAGAACCGTATTTATACCGAAAAAGGTTGCTTATCTACCGATCGTGTTATATTTTTCTGAATTTCGAAGTCTGAAAACAGCACGATTCCTAAATCCCAGGCGATAGAAATGTTATACAAAAGCTAGACAATTTGTGTAATAAATGGAAATCTAAAACACTTGGATGTATATAAGAGTAGCTTGTTGCCTAGTTCGAACACAGACAACAGACGTAAGTATAAAAAGAATTAAGTAAATTTACAATACTAAGGGACTCGAACTAAAAAGTAGCTTTCTAAATACTTTAGTTCGACTTTTTGATATGTTGACAATAATCCTGACAAAAGCGTATCACAGACAAAATTCAAGGATTGATAACTACCGTACTTGAATTAATAAGTCACAACGGCTGTTGTTGTTTTCAATAACCTATCACCACTTTTAACTGGAGACAGGTTACTGAAAACGGTCTGAATATACCTAAAAAGAGTATTTGATAACTAACACTTGTTAAAAAAGAAAAAATCTTGATCCTGCATATCAACGAGAACACGTACATGGTCCAATCAAGAGGCTATGAGCGGAAACATACGCGGGAAAATCAAATCAATGAAAGTATTGAATCATATTGAGAAAAAAAAAATTGATTAGAGATAGGTAATTGCCAATGGCCATAAGTAAATAAAACTGTCGCCTCTCTATCGATTGGGTTCCGAAGGCCAAAACACAGTAATGTTATTAATGTCTGTCTCTAAAATAGTACGATGAAAGAATGGTTTTAAAATAGTAACCTATTTTCCTAATATTAATTACACTCGTACACTTCGTGCCATCACACATTATCTGTCCTGGGAATCGAGCTCTGTCCCTGTTAGAAGTTAGGATCACCTGATTCTAATTCTGTATTCAATAGTAAATCTCAAAATGTTTATTTGCTTAAGTCAAAGGAACAACTGTGGAGGAATAGTCACGAGTCAAATGTAATGAGGAAAGCAATTTAAACTCCCAACGAGCAAAACAGTCCCGTGAGGGCAGACAGTGGGTGAAAACTTAACTATATTGAAAACACATGCACAAATTATTACTCATTTTAGTCACTTCAAAAAACTAAAGTAAAAGGTGCCACGTAACCTTCATAGAGCTTCTTTTAAGGGCTGAACAAAAGCTCGCATTTCCAAGGATTATTTTTTTGCTGGTTGGGTAGACTAAGATTTTTTAAAACATGTCTGCGTTGTTACTTATATAACCCTCATTTATTACTATAATCTAGAAAACATTTATTTCTATGAAGTGATTTTTAGCATATAGCAAGCACACACCTATGTTGATGTAAAAATATTGTCAACTGTTATAATCAGGCAACATAATAATAATAATATTTATGTAATACTGGCACTGCTTAGTTAGTATGTCATTAATAGAATGTTACCGCGCGGTTAACTTTTGTTCTACGACGGCAAATGGTACTTAGGTAACCCACGCAACTACTAATTGTGCCTTTGCAATACTGTGTAATATCCCGTATTTAGTACAATGTGTTAAAACTTACAATTTGAACTTGGTTGGCGACTAGGGGCGGAGCAAGCGACGGTATGCCAGTAAACGCTACAAGAGGGGAAGGTGGATTTATCCCCTCAATCACAAGCTCTTTGGTCACTAAAGACTGACGCAGCAGCGGCAAACTTTTCTGTAATAAAATGGAAAAACTATCTTACACACTTTACATCGAGTTTCGTTTGAAACACACTTTCATTAGCTAAACTCAATAGACCCCTTATTCTTTTAAACTTACAGCATTAAAGTTTAAAATAACAGAACCGTTGCATACAAAGTTAAATAACGGATACGAATAAGGGGTAAGTGTCTATATATAAATACGAGAATATAAAACTTTGTACCCCTTTTTATGAAAATTATGCAAACAGAGGAGTATGGAATATAATTTTAAAAAAGTTTTAATTCCAAAACCATAAATTTATGAACGAATTTTGACCGCTGGGCGACCACTAGTATAAGTAATTAAATATGTAAGTCAATCTTGAATGACAATCTATTCCTTGTTTTATTTCCTGTTTATCGCATTGAGAAATGTTTTTTTCATTGAAAATAGTTGATTATCACCAACAACTGTTTTTTTTATTTTTATATTTCGATTTATATTTTATAATTCTGAATTAATTCATAAAGTACACACATCAAAAGTGTCTAGGGATCAAGCATTTTTATGCGGATTTCTTGAGATTGAGATGTGGCTTTGGCCCTGGCCTGCTCAGTCGCCAGACTTGAACCCGATTGAGCATGCATGGGATATGCTACAGAGAAGAGCTCTGCCGAATATGGAGGGTATCCAGTCGCAAGAAGACCTTTTTTTGTTGTTGCAACGAACATGGGCGGCCATTCCACAGCGTGATTTGGATGAACTCATTTTGAGTATGCCAAACCGATGTTCTTGTGTTAGTGTTCGCGGTAGAAACACGGATTATTAATTGTTTAAGTTACCTAATAAAATTTTAAAGAAAACTGTTATTTCAGTCTTTTTTTCGAACTTTAATGTTAGTGGTTCAAATGTCAAAAATCCTTTTATTAGGAAAATGGCAAATTTCTTTATTAATGCAAAGGTGACTTGGTTTATCGTTACTGTGACAAACGAAAACACTTTATTTGATGAATCCTTAAAGAAAATTTTAATTAATATCAATCAGGAGAAAAGTTATTGCAAAAATATATGTTGATCCCTAGACACATATGTTGATCCCTAGACACTTTTGATGTGTGTACTTACAGTAGTGGTGATAATCAACTATTTTCAACTACAAAGTAGAAATCTATACTAATATATAAAGCTGAAGGGTTTGTTTGTTTGTTTGAACGCGCTAATCTCAGGATCTACTGGTCCGATTTGAAAAATTCTTTCAGTGTTGGATAGTCCATTTATCGAGGAAGGCTATAGGCTATTTTCAACTACAAACTACTATGTACTCATAGTTAACAAAATACATATTTAATATATATATAAAAGAGGAGGGTGACTGACTGACATACCCAGAGACCAAACCGCTGAAGCTAGAATCCTGAAATTTTGCATGTACGTTCTTTATAATATAAAGAAAGGAAAGCTAAGAGCTAAGGAGCTAAGAAAGGAATTTTCAAAATTCCACCCCTAAGGGGGTAAATCAGGGGATGAAAGTCTGCTTGAGCGAAGCCGCGTGTAAAAGCTAGTTTGATATATGCACAGTGTTACTATATCATCAACACAATCACACAGAATCTGCTACTTATACGTAAGACAGGAGTACATAAAAATTTATACCTTTAGGAAGCCGATGAGACATGGCTGCGGGCTCGCGTTTAAAAGTCTCTCAAGCCTATCGCAAAACTCTTCTGGTTCCACCTGAGCATCGATGAGCTCTTGAATGAGATTTCTTACGTTCCTCTCAACAGACGGAGGCTCTTTGCTCGACAGATCCAGGAGATTCGCCAGGAAGTTTCTACATTTTTCTTTTGTGTTGTCTGAAGGTTTCTGTTGGGAGAATAAGACTGGTATTACATTTCGTAATCGTAAAAATGTCTTGTTTAGCAATTTCTTATTAAATAATATAGCAACTACTAATGCAAATGTATATATGATAGTCAGCGTCACACGTACACTACAAGTGTAACGTACCTTTTAGTTCTATCCCAAAACGGGATTAAAATGGAGAATGGAATTAAATATATAATTAAAATTTATAATATTTAGAAAGTGAATCACCCTAACTTTCTTTTATGTATGATAAAATCATATTTTTAGAACTTTACAAAATAGTTTAAAGTCTTCTCAAAGTCTTTAGTGTCAAGTTGAAAACTAGATAGCGTTGTATCAGATGTTCGAAAATATTTTTATATTAATATAAATAGTAATCCCTAAATGAGTTTATGAGTATGTTTAGTAGCAGAAAACAACAGAAAGTTTTATTGAGTGATCAAGAAAATGGACAACTACATATTTATTTTGATTTCCAAAATATGAGACTACGTCATCTTGTTAGAAACGATGAGCACCCATCATGATATTTAGCTGTAATAGCCGGCTTTAGTGCAGCCTATGCATTAAAATACAAAAACAATCCCTACCATAAGCTATGTGGTACAGTTCCATACGTAACTGTTATTGTCTGTTATAGAAAATATTACCAACATATTTTGAGTTTATGTATATATACTATGTAGATACTATATTAGACAGATTATAATGCTGGGGCTATACTAACGAGAAACGCCGTTAATTATCGCGATGATGAACGTTTGACGTTGGTGTAGCCACGACCTATTGCGATAATTTTACAACGGTATTCACATTGCCGTTGCCCGTTTGGAGATAACTCGTTGAAGCGGCCACACTACGTTTGTCGTTGTGAACAAAATTAACGTAAATTAACGCAGTATTTATAACGATGATCATCATTGACGTTTCCCGGTAGTGTGGCCCCACCATAAGAAAGAAACAAGAACTCACGGCACGTATGGCGCTGAGTGTTGTGGGTTCAAACGGACAACACGTTTTAAGACCCAAAAATTGTTGTTAGTCTTTGTGGTCCATTTCTTGAATGTGTGAAAATAACTTACGATTTGTGCTGGTGTCGCAACAGGCATCTGTGGTATCGTCTGTATTGGCGGTGTGATAGTCGGGATGTTGGGAGCCGACACGGCCACCGGAGACGCCACCGGCCCCGCAGGCATCTGACCGGGCATAGGGCCCGGCTGTGCAACGCTCGTGGAAACCGTCGCCACGCCAGCATGCTACGGAAGGTGCACACCGCTTAGTATGTCCCTCATTAGCATTATGTCTACACATGCTGGAATGCACTAAGCTTACATTCTTAAGCAGGATTGAGGTGAGGAAATATCTAGCGTTTCGTTGTTTGGCGCATAACATGGATCATTACTTTATTACATTTTACGTCATACTTATACAATTTGGGATACAACATATTATATAAAAGCTAAAACTATTTGCAGGCAATTCAAGCAATAACAAAATTTTCAGCCTGAGCACCAAATAACATCAATAACTCGGTTCTTGGCAGAATACGATTGTAAATCATAGTATCTTAGAGACACACGACAAGCCACCATAAGTTAGATTTTATGTTGCAGTAATGAGCTCCATATGTGCAATAGCATATTTTGCTGACTATCAATTTTGTATTTATCGAGAAATACAGAATCAGAGAGCGGCGGCATAGTTTTCCAACAGCCTCGATTAAATACATCAGTAGGCCAGTGGAGGTGATAATGCATATTGAAACAAGTGAAAGCAGCCAAGAACAAACTTGATAGAGGTCAGCAGTAACACTACTGCAGAGAATGAGAAGTATATTACAAACATAGTAGGATGCTTCCATATACTGGATAGTGGAAATACAATAATTGTATTCCACAATCAATTTCAGTTTCAATTTCAATTCAATGTAACATCAGGTCCAAAGGTGACTCAGGATACAAAGACAACAACCTCTTCATTGTCAATGCCATTACAAAGAAACCAAGCTCAACAAAAATGACTTTTCAATAATAACCATTAGTAACCATATTACGTACTTTTCGTATTTTTTTATCTATACAAATAAATAAAATTGGAGTATCTGTTTGTAATATTAAAATCCGCTTTTTACTAAATGCATATGTATGTATACGCAGTACATATACATTTTTTATTATAATTTTTCATCTGTCTGTCTGTTTGTTCCGGATAATCTCTGGAACGGCAGGACCGATTTCACCTGGCAGATAGCGGATGATATAAGGAGTAACTTAGGCTACTTCTTTTAGACTAGCTTCGCCCTGCGACGTTATCCGCAGTTACTAAAACAAACGCGGGTAACACCGCATGGTTTATGTAAAAACTAAAACTCATTTATGGGATGTAGGCATGTAGAAAAAAGTTTAATACCCTCAACCACAATGCTTTGATAAAAAATTACAATATTCTGTTCAATAAGAAGACATGACATTCGAATGGTAATAAACAGTAGGTTGTCAAAGTACTACTGACTTAATGAAATCTCCAGTGTGAGCTAAGCGTAAAATAGGTAATTAATAATTATATTGTTAGCCAAGCATAACAGTATTGGCTAATATCTATGTATGTTTGCGCCTAACACTAAAACCAACCATGAAAGAAAGATTAGTAGTACTAGATTATACACAATCATCATGAGCTTCCAAATAGATTCTTACCTGGTTAGATGATCATAGAACATGCACCTCCACCATTATCTTTTACATGCATGAATTGAGGCTGAAATAGGACATATCTCCTCTACCAGGAGAATACAAGTGAATGCTAAACTTGTCCAATTTGTCGCGAGCAAGGGGTGAGTAGCAGAGTGACGGTGCCTACTTACTGCCGGCACTGACGACAGCCGGATAGTCTGAGCCTGCGGCGCCGTGAGGGTGCTGGCCGCGGGCGCGGGACCCACCCTCAGCAACTGGTATTGACCATTCTCAGTCTTTAACAACAAATGACCCTGCTGCCCAGGTTGGAGACTCTGCAGAGTTTGCAGCGTTATCTAAAAATGAACGCCTTGTTTCAATTTTACTGAACTTGTTTATTAAACTTGTTTGTATTATTAAATATAAAAAAATGTCTTTTGCCAATCAATCAAATCTGAGTAGAGTTCTAAAGCAGGTCATTTGTTAGATATAATACATTTAGAAGGGATAATTAAACAGTAGAAACATTTAACATTTGTGCAACATCAAATCTAAGACATACATAAAATACTGAGTATAGGAGATTTTGGAGTTATAGGTTTGCATGGGGGTAAGCTGGTGTTTACCATTGTAATTTGTTATATTTAAAGCCCATACAGCACAAATTGTCTAGCAGATGTTTAAAGTTGACAGAAACAAGTAAAACACATTGTATTCACTTCTGACGTGAAAGAGAACGTGAAATACTTGTTATATGTTGACTAATATTACATGAGTTTCAAACATACTGGCTTGAGATTCTGTCTTACAAATTTTGTTTAGGTGCTTTAAGCCCCATTATCCATAATTGTCAATTGTAAGCCAATTTATGCATATATTTTAAATTTCAAGTGTCACAATATTGTGCATTACTCCCAAGCTTAGTTACATTTGCTCATATTGCAACACATAAGGGTGCTCCGCAAATGTGCTTATAACATTGAACATATAATACAGTATTTACAACATTTTACCACTCGCCGTATCACAGCAAGAGTGGGATTGTTTAATTAAAAGCAGACTTGCAGAGCCATTATTTGTCATTTAATAGGTAGACACTGAGACAGCTTGCATACAAGTAAATATTGATAGACCATACATGCAACATGGAATGAGTTATGTGTAGATTAATAATAATGAATCTGAATGATGTTATTAAATACTAAAAACAAAATTATGAAGTAATCTGTGAATGTGAGAAGAAAAATCAAACCAGCATTACAAGTTTAGCACTGGTGTATTGTACAGGCTATTCTGTATTGCGTGATGTATGCACAGTGATTAAAATTTACTGGTCGCTTTGGAGGTCAGAACCCATACTTAAATTAATTTAGTTATTTAACCATGGAGCCATGTCATTTACAAAGCAAGTGTTTATACAGAAAAACAGAATAGTTAAATGTGCAAATTGAGACTGAAAGAACATGAACATTGAGGGAGACATTTAAACAAACCTGGCACTGCAGATAAAAAATACAATAAACACTTGAGCAACATAAAATATAATGGTGGCGCATACACCGGGGTCTACGCGCCATCATTTCTATCCAAGCAACATTTATATTCAATCAGCCTCAAGTCGTGTCTGTACAAGAGTATTTTCATTTGTGATATTAATATGAAGATACTGAGCAAAATTGTCGGTACAAATTGTACAGACTGCCAACTTACTGGAGCAGTTGCTCTCGTACCAACAACTTGAGGCGTGCCAATCACCACTCGTGGTGATACTGTTGCAACTGATTTCTGGGCGGCAACTGCCGGTGTGCCGGGTCTCATGTTCAATATTTGAACATTAGGGAGAATAGCAGGCTGGGCAGAGCCCAGGTTCTGTGTGGTCACTACAACGTTCTGCCCTCCAGGCTTGTTCAGTGTCATCACATTAGGAATTGAAGCGGGCATGCTAGAGTTCACAGTCATTGGGACAGTCACCATTCCAGGCTGCATACCCACTTGGCCAGTATTTGCGCCTTGCTTAATGACGAGCGGCGGCTGCATTGTGAGAGCTTTGTTGCCCTGCTGAGGTAACACACCACTGGTCACGGCGTGGTATATTTGGTTCTGCGACGACGATTGTCCGATACAACCGTTCGACAACGGCTGAGCGGAGAACGTAAGACCGTTCGGATTGTTTAGAGGTTGTGCATGTGAATATATCACTTTCAAAGGTTCATTGGAATTGTGGACACCTCCCGTCAAAGAGAGAGATGTAAACGGTAGGTTGGTTGAATGCACATTATTATACGAAACACTAGAATTTGGTGCTAAGCTTGAATGTATGTTATTCACTAAACCACTAGAACTTAGTTGATCCACTATGTATTTTTGGCTCCCTATAATAGAGCCCGCGTTCGAAGTTATGTTACAAGTTTGAGACGGTATAACATTTACTAAATTATTTTGGGAAGACACTGAAGACACGGACGTGACTAACTGATTTTCTAACGACCCTACAATCGCGTTTACTGCATTCTCGTCAACGTTTGTGGACAAAGCTTGCTCTAAAAACTCGGCTGACGCCATTTTATACAAATCATCGGATGTGGATAGCGTTGAAAATTAACCGATAACAAACCGTAAAATTCGGTTTTCATAAACGTAAAAAATTAAACTTTCATTTTTTTTTATTGTTTTTGAGAAAACTTTTTATTTTTAATATGACTCATTTTTAGTTTTTTATTTTATTTGCCAACGCAAAAAGTTTTCTCTGTATTGAAAATGAATTATCAGGTATGCAATATATAACTAGTGAAACACCCAGAAATTTTCATCCAGATTTTGACTATCGTAAAGTATCGTAAGTATTGAAGTGAAGTACTAATAAGTTTATTGAATACTAATAATTGCTTTTTTATTTTGTATATCTGCAAGCTTAAAAGATTATAACCCTTTACTTATGCTAACCGTTTTGACTGTAAACTCATAAACTGTTAACCCTTGATTTCAAAATCAGAATATTGAAAGGGATCAGAATGAAGATGTCCACCTATTAGATTCGTGGTTAGCTACAAAAACAACAAATTGGATAAAATTACATTCCAAGAAGAAGATTGTACAGCTTACGATTTTCTTCAACTTGCCCCATTTTAAAAACAATTAGCTGAAAATGTCACTCTTCTTTCTTCGAGTCTTTTTTCCAAATTAGGTTGGGGTAGCTAGGGGTGTGGGGCCGCAGTCGGCGGCGTTACACGGAGATGGTAGTAAGGACGAACTTGAAAATAGCTCCGCGCGTTGCCCTTACGTAGACTTTCCAGCCCAGCTTCCTGCAGGAAATGGTTGAGGGCCTTTTCCCGCAGCGGGCGGAATACACGCCCCCGTCGATAGCCTTCTTAGTCGGAGACGACCGTGACAGCGAAGTTGATGTTCCGTTCGTCAGGCAATCGGAGGTAGGGGCGGCTATTCTTCGGATCCGTTCCAAGAACACCGCCCTCGGGGCCGGATGGTATACCTGCGCGAGTGCTGGCCCGAGCCCTCGACCACATGTCAGGACGCCTCAGTGAGGTGTTGCGTCGCTATCTTGGCATCCGGACACTTCCGTGAGTAATGGAAGTGTGGGAAGCTAAGGTCTTTATAAAAAAATTGGAATGGCATGCCTATTAGGTCGCAGCCTTTAGGCCCATCGTGTTGCTGAACGAGGCGGGTAAACTGTTTGAGAGGATATTCTCTCTGTGCGCATCGTCCGTTACCTCTGCGAGGTGAATCCCAATCTGACGGACGCCCAATTCGGCTTTCAAGTGGGGCGCCGTTGACACTCTAGTCACAGCCCGAGGGGCGAGCTTCCAAGAGGCTGCGCGACTGGTCACCAGGGGTGTCTCTTTTGTGGTTTAGCGCTGGGCTTGCAGGTAGCCCTTTATAAGATAGAGGCCCTGTTGTTCTATGGCCACGTAATGGTCCACTCCCCAGCACCTCCGTCGTGGTCAACTTGGTAACGGTTCAGGCCCAGATGCAGTATCTGGGCTCGATCTTTGACCGCAGGTGGCTCCTCGACGAACACTTCCGATTGCTTGCACCGAAGCAGGTCGACACTGTCTCTGTCCTTGGACGGCTTTTACCTAATTTGGATGCAGACAGCATCGTGACAAGATGACTGTATATGGGGGTTGTCCGGTCAATGGCACTCTACGGTGCACGCCTGGGCCACTCCGCCTCGGTCAACACGGCCAACGCATCGAGTTGACCGAGGCGGAGTGGGCCTTCATCGGGTGCCTCCCTACCTCCGCCGCATCGTTGGGGCTTACTTGACGGAGAGGTGTGTCACCTATCTGGGTCGTGATGGCAGACACCAGCGCCTCATGTCGTGCGGTGTTCCACAGGGTTCGGTCTTGGGCCCACTGCTGTGGAACATCGGTTACGACTGGGTGCTGAGGGGCGAGCTCCAACCGGGTGTGGACCTGACGTGTTACGCCGACGACACGCTGGTCACTGCCCGGGGGAGCTCACACAGGGAAGCAACGTTGCTAGCGACAGCGGCGGTCTCACAGGTGGTGAGCCGCATACGGCGCCTTGGCCTTGAGGTGGCCCTCAACAAGTCGGAGGCCATAGTTTTTCATGGACCCGACGGGCGCCGCCGCCGGGATTGCACATGGTGGTTGGGGGGGCTCCTATCGCTGTCGAGTCCACTCTAAAATATCTGGGACTGGTGCTCGACAGCCGGTGGGATTTCGGCCCCCACTTCCGGCGGCTAGCACCCAAGTTGATGGGCGCGGCTGGGGCGCTGTCAACGTTGCTTCCCAACGGGTCGGACCCGAGCGCCGCCTGCAGGCGGTTGTACGAGGGGGTCGTGCGATCGATGGCCCTATATGGGGCCCCGATTTGGGCGGCTGACCTGACGGCCGGCTCAATCACAGTGCTGCGGAAGCCGCAGAGGGTGATGGCCGTCAGAGTCATTAGGGGTTATCGCACGATCTCCTTCGAGGCGGCTTGCGTACTGGCCGGATCTCCGCCCTGGGACCTGGAGGCGAAAGTCCTCGCGTCACTACATTGGTGGCGTGAGGACGCGCGGGCCCGTGGCGTGGGACCGACGCAGCGAGTTATCGAGCTGCGCCGGTCACAGTTGCGCGAGGTCCTGGTGGCGGAATGGCGGGACAGGCTTTTAAGCCCTTCCGCTGGCCTCGCCACCATCGAGGCCATCCGGCCAGTGCTCGACCTGTGGCTCGGGAGAGGGCACGGCTCCCTCTCGTTCCGTGTGACGCAGGTTCTCTCGGGGCATGGCTGCTTCGGGAGGTTCCTGTGCCGCATAGGCAGGGAGCCGGACGCTCGATGTCACCACTGCGTCGACTGTCGGGAGGACACGGCGCGGCATACGCTGGCAGAGTGTGCTGCTTGGGAGGGGCCGCGCCGTGCCCTCATATCTGTAGTAGGCAGTGACCTCTCGCTGCCGGCCGTAGTTCGTTCTATGGTCGACGGCGAGGAGTCCTGGGACGCGGTGGTGTCCTTCTGCGAAACGGTCATCTCGCAGAAGGAGGCTGCGGAAAGGGAAAGGGAGATCTTGACCTCTGTCTCGGTCCGCAGCAGGCGCACCGGGCGTCGGGGGAGGGCGCTACGCTGCCCTCCACCGGCCCCCCTAACTGGGTCCAGGGGTGGCGGACTTGGGGATGTCCGTCGCCCCCCAACTGGACCCGAGGTGGCGCCGCGTAGTGTTCCCACGCGCCCCTCTTGAAGTCGCGAGGGAAACTTTCCCTCGCTGTCGAGATGTGGCCCGCAGCGGCGGGCCGGCACCAGTCGGGGATCGCGGTTGTCGCTTATGTTCCCATGATCCCCGGCGTAAGTGAGAGACGGAACACCGGGGGGTTATAGTCAGTAAGAGTCTGACAGACCCCTTCGCCCTTTCCCCAGGGCGCAGGACATCCATGAGGATTTCCCCACGTCAAAAAAAAAAGAAAATGGCGGAGTGGGCCTTGGGATTTTTGAGTAATCATAAACATCGTCAACAACCCATAACGTACCACTTTTGGGCTCGGGTCTCCTCTTGGGAGAGGGTTAAGGTCATACGTCCCCAACCTGACTGAGTGTGGGTTGGGGACTGGCAAGACAACATTGTGGTTATCGTGCGATAACATGTGCGCTGAGTATCCACGGATGGACGAAATGTGTTATATAATCCCTAAATACACTTCAGTGGCAATCCAGGAGGGGGTGTACACCACCACGCACACTATACTAGATGATATTGAAGATTTGTAGAAAGACTTGTCGTACTTTTTAGTGCTCCATCCTCGTAACGATTGTCAAAAGACTCAAAAGCATTCCTAAATAACCTATTTCTAAAGGAACCGAGACCAGTGATAGAACACACTTTTCAAGACACGAAGTGGTCTAAAATATTTTAAATGGTCACCTATCACATATTGAAATGGTTTGGATTGCTTAACTTTCCAAAGCTCCTCTGGAAAAATGACGCTATTTAAAAATAAACTTTAAATAAGGTAGTGGTGATTTCTAATAACGGTTTGCCCAATGCCCAACACTATTAAAGTGGCATAGTAAATTTTGCTACTGAAACAAAAACTTTTATTTAGATTTTATTAGTTTTTTGTGTATCCGAATGTTTTTTTTATAAACTTTCAAATGGGAAAATGGAAAATAAACCTGTTACGATATGACTATGAGTTGGTTCTAATAATATTATCCATGTGCCGGAGTAAAAATATTTGTCATTTAGACGAAAACAAAATATTGTTAATGTAATCCGAGCTACTGGGTCTTGACTTGACTGTCTTGATTGAGTCTAGTCTAGTGTCGACTAGGTTAGTTACGGTTAATTTAGTTACAGTTTAGATTGTCATTTTTTTCGTCATACGTTGGCATTTGTAAATTAATAAATTGTATGCCTTTATCCTATAAGTTTTAAAAAAACTTAAATGGATAATGCATTATATAAGTAAATTTATTGCTTAGTTCAGTTAATTCTGTAGGAATTTTGTTTCCGAAATATATTGTACGTTGTGTTGTTAAAAGTGTAACATTATTATAACTTGTCGCAGCAACAGGGGGGCGTTTGTTTTCAATTCGGAAGTTGGAAATTGGAGTGCACGGAGAATCCAGTAATACTGCTCAATGTGTTAGTTTCAACATCGTCATATTCGGGGTAAGTTAAAATATATATAAAGTTAAAAACGCGTGTTATCAAGCATGAATTCGTCTAATGATCTAATCACTTAGGTAAACAAAAGTTAGCGTGTGCATATTGTAGGTGGAGTCTATATTACTCTATGATACCAATTTAATTTACCTACACGTTTAGAGTAAATAATATATTTTTTAATTATTTGAATTCATAATTCAATGGATTTGGTTAGCATTTTGAAAAACAATTCTGCAAGGAAAGTTGACTATGATATGAACTAAATCAGTTTTATTTAGTTTCTTCAGACTATTTTATTCTAAGATTTCTTGACTTGCCTAGTACCACAGTTTAGTATATTTGTAAATTGATAGAATATAAATTCTTGAAATTTCAAATTTCGTAGTAGTAAATTGGCAGTCTGGTTATCATAGTACAGGCTTTACCTAATTTGGAATCAGATAGTGTGGGATGTATGAAGTCCTATAATTAAACACTCGTATACTTGAATGATTGACTTTATTAAACACATATACGTCACACAGAGTTCCGGCACCAAAACTACAACAAGAAAAAGTTTAAAAATTTAAACACAATTACTTACTTAAAAGCTGTTGATAAAATTTATATAGCTCATGTCACCCGGGCCATTATTGCGAATCTATTAACATCTCATTCATTAAAATCGGTTCAGTAAGTATATAACTTTTTAGAGAGTCAGTTAGTAACTGGAATGAATTGTGGTTAGAAGATCCAAGCTCTTTAACCTACTTATAAAAAATAGTGTAACAATCCAATCAGAAGTATGTTTCATTATCTAAACTTCTATACTATCTAATACCTTTAAACAGTTTAAACAAATAATTCTTCTAAATATATATGTCACAGGTATATTGTCAAAGCCCAAAGGAGAGCCACGCTTCGGCATGAATGGGCCGGCTCGACCGGAGTGATACCACGGCCACACAGAAAACCGGTGTGAAACAGCGCCGGTTTTCTGTGTGCTGTGTTTCACCGAGTGAGTGAGGATACCGGAGGCCCATACCCCACCCCCTCCCCCCATCCCCCAAAGGCCGGCAACGCACTTGTGACGCGTCTGGTGTTGCAGGTGTCCGTGGCCAGCGGTAATCACTTACCATCAGGTGATACGCCTGCTCGTAATATTCCCTAAAAAAAAGCCCTGATATTACAATTTCACTAGTGTTATTATAATAAAACAGTAGATTGTCAATTGACTTTATTTTACTAAACAGCGCCGTTTAACTAGCGGTTAGGGTTTTTTTTTCTGGTCTCGGGTTTGATTCCCGGGTCGGACTGCTGTTGGGTTTTTCAAGAAATTCTAAATAGCAGCCTGAAGTATGGAAGATGGCGGTGATTCCGTGCCCGTGCCTCGGAGAGCACATTATGCCGTCGGTCCAGTTGTCATGAACATCTATGGAAATTGTTATTGGGAAGTCAGTGCCCTCAAACATACTGACAATTAGTTCAACCTTCGAATTCAGTTCACCCTCAGGGTTGCGAAGGTCCGATGCCAGTCGCTCCGTGAAAAAACTGATATTCAGGTAAAACCGGTTGAACTAGTAGCAGACCCCAAATCTTGGGAATAATAAAGGCTAGGAAGGAAGATGATGCATGTTTTTTTTTATTTCTTAATCTGATCATTTATGTTGTCTCTATAACATAGAAAAAATATAAATAGGCTTGAAAATATTCAAACTAATTTTCAAAGTGAAATTTGAAACACTGACTAAATTTAAGCTATTCAAACGCCGCCATTTTGCGCGCGCTTTTGATACGGCCAATGACGTCATTGTCATTTCGTGTTTGTTTACTATTCAGTGTTTCAGTTACTTTATACTTATTTACAGTTTTACTTGCTATAAAAATCATGGAAGAAGTAAATTTTTCTAACAAACACTACTACTACTACAACACAGAATAAATTTCGACGCCGATAATTTCGATTGATGACCATCGACGTCACATTTCGTTTCGACCAATAGTAACGCGTTTTGTAAGTTTGAATTTCCCTCCCCTAATTTTCACTTTTTATTTAATATTTTCTGGGTATAAATAATCACTGAATAAAAATATACCTTTTAAGTATTTTGTAAAAACAATAAAGAATCTAGAAAAATATTTGAGACAAGTAAAACATTTATGCATCCCCTATTTGTACCCTTTGTACCATTTAATTATAATATCACTAGTGAAATTGTAATATCATAGCTTTGAGCCTTTGACAATATACTCGCGACATGTATAATTGATATACATATTCTAATCAGAAATTCGGAAACGGCTCCAACGAATTTTATGAGTATTCAGGGGGTTTCGGAGGCGATAAATCTAGCAAGGATACATTTTCTGAAATTTTACCAAAAAAAAAACGTCATCCAGATACTACTTAATATTATAAAGAAGTATAGTTTGTGAGTTTGTAGGGGGGTAATATTTGGATTGTACCAATCTAACAACAACAAAAAAAACAAAAAAATGAATTTGGAACCATAAACAAATCATCCATTCCCGATACTTTTATGACTGCATGTATAAAAAAAATCAATTGCTGTTCGTTTGTCTCGCTAAAACTCGAGAACGTCTGGGCCGATTTAGCTGATTTTGGTTTTGAAATGTTGGCAGTACTTAGTCCAGGGAAGTTTTCAACGGAGAAAAATTTAAAATAACTTGAAAATCCAAATGTCACGTGTACGTGTAGCGGGCACAGCTAGTTGTTTTATAAAAATAGGTAAAGCAAAAAGTTAGGGGGTACAAAGTTTTTGCCTCGCGTATTAATACGAAATATTTTTAGGAAAATTATGCTAACGGCGGAGTATGAAATTTGACATAGTTAAAGTATATATGGAGGAGTGCAGAGAGCTAAAAAGAAGCTTTCGGCTACTGGGCGATTGGGATGACGCCCTGTAGTCCGTCATCCAATACCACATTATGTGGCAGAAAACCGTTGCTGAATCGAAAGTGTACCATTAGGTATGTAAAATTTGTCTACATTAACAAATGCCTGTTGACTTAGTGATTTGTTATTTTGACTACTAAGCCAGACGCCACGGGCTCGATTCTCATCTGAGACAATTTGATGAAATGATGTAGTAGCGACATAATGTAACGATCGATTTTATTACTTGGCCACGACTTTAATTAGAATACAAATAACCTTTTAAAGGCTTCGCAATCTATAAATTGACGTGTCATTTAATATACTTGTACAGTTGCGTGTGGCACACAAGTACATAATTATGTAGTTAATGACAGAGCAATAATGACACTTTAATCGAGACAGGTCAACTTACAATTATGTAGGTACATCCTATATATTAATTCGTAGAGCAACAACTTTGTACCCCAGCAACATTACAACCGTGTAGCCAAAATTATGCGGACGGAAAAGCATGGAGTTTGGGACAGTTAAAGTTTATATGGAGGAGAAGGGCAGAAAGTAAAAAAATAAAAATCAAACGCGTTATGCGAATTATGGTCGAATTTCGAACACTGGGTGATCAATAATATAAAACAAACGCGTGTGTTTTGTTGAAGCCGTTTTCAACTTAATACATTTCTTAATTATCGTCCTTATCATTAACAGACTTTGATAGTTCACTCCTGGACATGGGCCTATAGGGAAAACCCTACAAAGGAGGTTTTGATTAAGACGGGTTGATATACGATTTGTGACAAATTTCTTTCTCTTTACTATGCTGTTTTCCTGCATAAGGCAGTCAGAGTCAGTATCAATAACCATTAGCCTAACAGTCCAGTTAAATGGTATTCTTTTTTTTTATGTATAGTCCGCCAAAATGACTCTACTCTGCCTGATGGAAAGCATACACAGAATCCAAGAGTGGTGGTCACCATACTCATTGCGAATGCAGACAATGCAGCAGGAACTTGTTGACTAGACTATTAATTTGGGCCTCCGGTCTCGCACTCACCAACGAAACACGACAGCACGAACGCTGTCATTTTACGATGATTTATTTTACTACCTTTTACTTACCAATGTTATCGAAGAAAGTATTTCATATATTTATGAAATATTACCTGATGACGAAAGTCTTCAACCAGTCCCTGTAATGACGTACTGTGCCAAAACGTGGACACTGACTGTAGGGCTAATCCATAAGCTAAAAGCCGCTATGCCATGTTGAGTGCTATGCTTGGAGTTTCTCTGAAGGACAAAATTCGGAACGAAGTAATCCTTCAAAGTGACCGACCGAAGTTACTTTAACGGCCGGTAACGCACTTGTGGTTCCTCTGGTGTTGCGGGTGTCTATGGGCGGCGATAATCACTTACCATCAGGTGATACGTCTGCTCGTTTGCCCCCTATTCAATTTAAAAAAATACATAAAATACTAATCAATATATATAATAATATAGAAAAATACCCCTGGGACAGTCCGAGAGGGGGGGTGGAAGAACTGTCCACCGAAAGATTACACCGACAACCCTGGCGAGATAATGCATTTGAGATGCCCCACGTGCGGGAAACAGTACTAGAAAAGAGCCTGGTTCCTAAAACATTTGAAATCACACGATGGCATTGATGCAAGACAGAGGTCTGTAAGTTCGTCAATTGCTGCTACGGATAGAGTTGACCCTCATATATCTCAAGGCAGGCCAGAGAGTGACCCGAACCAGGAGCCCATCCACATCTGGGCCCGTCTTAGCATTCCCTCCCTAAAAGAGACCACTTGGAAAACACACAACCAGAACTTGGCAGTTCTCCTAGAACATCCTGGAACAAAACAAGACCTAAATAGTCAAGTCGAAACTTTCAAAAAAGTAATATATACATATTTCCATGAGCACTACCCACCCTCAACACACTATGCTCATAAAGGAAATGAAAACAGATTTAAGATTAAACTGAGAAAGAGGGACCTTGTCAAACGACTACGGAATGCTAAAGCCATGGTGATATCCACCTGAGCCACCAACTGGCCAGGGCTTTAAGATCAATACTAAAACTAATTCAAGGAGTATCAGTACAAATTGCTTACGAAACTGATAATTTAAACAGAGCAAAGCATGAAGTAGAGTTCGATAGAAACCCTTACCAATATTCCAGAAATATTCCTAAGAGAAACGCGGACAACTGCTTCTAACGGCCGACCAGATCTACGAACACTATAAAACTACGTACGAGGTGCAAACACATAAGAAGACCTATCATGAACCAAGTGCACAAAAACCAGCAAGCCCTCGTTTTAAATTTGATTGTAACCCGCCAACCTTAGAATACATAGAAATCCAAATTAGGAGGAAAAATTCAAAATCAGCTCCAGGGCCTGATGGTATACCATATATAGTATATAAAAAATGTCCATCAGTGCGTAAACACCTTTTAAGTATATTCGGCAAGACCTGGTCGAACAAGGAAATACCAGCAACGTTTGGTAAAGCTAATTTTGTCCTCATGCCTAAGAAAAGTGAAGTAGTAGATCCCAGGGACACTAGACCTAGCCCTAACCAATACAATTTCTTAAATATTTTTCTCCTGTCTTCAATTAAAAATAATACAGTTTATGTCCAACAATAATTACTGCAGACCAAATTACCAGAAAGGGTTCATGCCCGGAATCTCTGGATGTCTGGAACATAACTCATTACTTGCGGAAAGTCTCAAAGATGCTAGGAAAAATGAAAGGCAAATTACAGTCTGTTGGATAGATTTAGAAAATGCCTTTGGCTCAGTACAGCACGAGCTTATGTTATTTGCCTTGAAATGGTATAACTTCCCGCCAACAGTTTGTGAAATAATTGCATCATACTACAGTAAATTAAAATTTGTAATCACAGCAAAAGAGGGACATACGAAACCCCTCGAATACAGAGTAGGGTTGTTCCAAGGTTGCTGCTTATCGCCAGTAGTATTTAATACAGTTATAAATACACACATCAAAAGTGTCTAGGGATCAACATATGTGCCTAGGGATCAACATATATTTTTGCAATATCTTTTCTCCTGATTGATATTAATTAAAATTTTCTTTAAGGATTCATCAAATAAAGTGTTTTCGTTTGTCACAGTAACGATAAACCAAGTCACCTTTGCATTAATAAAGAAATTTGCCATTTTCCTAATAAAAGGATTTTTGACATTTGAACCACTAACATTAAAGTTCGAAAAAAAGACTGAAATAACAGTTTTCTTTAAAATTTTATTAGGTAACTTAAACAATTAATAATCCGTGTTTCTACCGCGAACACTAACACAAGAACATCGGTTTGGCATACTCAAAATGAGTTCATCCAAATCACGCTGTGGAATGGCCGCCCATGTTCGTTGCAACAACAAAAAAGGTCTTCTTGCGACTGGATACCCTCCATATTCGGCAGAGCTCTTCTCTGTAGCATATCCCATGCATGCTCAATCGGGTTCAAGTCTGGCGACTGAGCAGGCCAGGGCCAAAGCCATATCTCAATCTCAAGAAATCCGCATAAAAATGCTTGATCCCTAGACACTTTTGATGTGTGTATATTAATAGAAAATATCGCAACACGCGAAAAGAGGTGGGGCTATCGGTTTAAGGTCAATGGAAAATATACGGAATCCATCTTAGCGTTCGCAGACGACCTTGCGATCATTACACGTAATCCAAAGCAGTGCCAAGAACTACTGCGTAAGGTAGATGACTTCTGTACCTGGACGGAGGGAATGAGGACAAAACCTAGCAAATGCTATTGCCTTTGTCTGGGCCGGCGAAGCACCAGGTATACCTCATATGACCCCGGAATTACTATTGGTGGGGAAAGTGTTTCAATAATATCAGATACCGTGCCCTTTAAATTCCTTGGAAGAAAGATAGACTATAAAGGTCGTACTCCATCTATAAACGTAATAGTCGATGACTTCGTAAAAGACATTGACAAGGTAGACCAACAGCCAATTAGTAACGTAAAAAAAGCTTGGATTTACGACAACTACTTAACATCACGTCTCAACTGGCCGTTTCTAGTATATGATATAAACCAGAACCACATAAGAACACTGGACGCGAAAGTCACTAAGACATTGAAGTCGTGGCTCGGGCTAGCACCATCTGCAGACCCGTCAACGTTGTACAGGGGCTCGAATAATTTTGGAATGAAAATAAAAAAACCTTCGGAACTCTACAAACACCTAAGAGTTACCAAAATGCATGTCTTGTCAAAATCCCAAGACGAAATCGTTAGATCCCTTCCAAAAGACAAAAATTCATCAGAGCTCGAGTCACGGCTCCAATTCCACAAAAAATTCATGGTGGGTACACAGTCCAGTAGAGTTGGATTGGGAAATGCTAGAAGACAGACCGACAAAGAGATAACAAAATCTTTCATATAACAAGATGAAAACGAGACCTACAAGGTGCACGCAATGAACCTAGAAATGCAGAATGAATGGTTAACTCTAGGAGAATTTTGCATCCCACCAGCTTTGAAATGGCGCACACTTTTATATGATTGGTCACCCGCCCTGTTAAAATTCTACCTCAACGCCTTTCAATTAACCCTCCCCGATCAAAGCAACCTAGTAAGGTGGGGAAAAGCTACAGAAAAGGCTTGTACGATGTGCAATGCGGCAATAGGTACAGCCAGGCACTTACTGACAGGTTGTAAGGCGCTATTAGACCGGGGTCATTATTCACGTCGCCATGATAGGGTATTACACATCATACGCGAAGCTATGAGTTTATCACTGGCGAGAGCGAAAAAAGGAATAACAACAAACATAAAAACTAACATCGCGTTTGTAAAGGAAGGCTCAACAAAATAGACTTCACTCACACAAAAGCCGTACTCAATTATAAATACCGCCAGTGACTGTACATTATTAGTGGACACGTATGAAAATCACTACAGAATACCGGAGGATATCTGTGCCTCGGCGTCCAGACCAGGCATATTTCTTTATGCAATGTCAATTAAGCGTGTAGCACTAGTAGAAATCAGGGTACCGTGGGAAACGAACATCCCTAAAGACCACGCTTTAAAAAGAAACAAGTACTTTGACTTAACCAACGAAATAACTAAAAATGGTTATGTCGTTGCGCTATATGCCGTGGAAGTGGGTGCGAGGGGTATACCAGCCAAATCCCTCTATAACCTGCTTAAAGACCTTGGATTGCCAAGAGCTTCAGTAAGCTCTTTTCTTGAACGAATATCCAAAGCGGCATTGCTAGGCTCATTTCAAATATGGTTAGGTAGAGGGGGCAACACGGCGGACAGTGGAGGTGAGCGTTGACGCGTCGTAAGAAGTGCTCCTTAAACCTAAACCTGGGTCGCAATTCCCAGGCACTGTCGAAGTCCCATGTGTTGCCCCCATCTATCACGCGATGGACCCGGCACCCGCACGGTGAATCCATGGAACGCTAAGAAATAGGTCTAACAATAAATTAAAAACAAGTAATATAAAGTAACTTTTGTTGTGTGACAAGACCCATGACGACTGTTGACGACACTTTGAACTTCTATGGCATTCAAATCAAAACTGGTTCCAAGACTATATCATTGTTATTACTATTAAAATATATTTGAATTAGATAAGCTCGGTTCTATTAATGTTACAAACCAGTTGAGACAATTTTCTACCGTAGATATTAATACCGTTAATGAATAGACGTATATGATTCTGTTACAATGTCAATACGTAATACGTTTTTAGTATATAAAAAAAAACCTTTTTTTCGCAGATGTTGACATGGAGCGCTATCCCTTGAAATCTGCTGCTCCCAAAATGGGCTCAACTTATCAGTCTGTTTTCAAAAAGGTACGTAAAACATTGATATTAATTAACTTGATAACATAAACTCTCGGAAAACTGATGTTTAGCGATTTCTTCGTGGTGTTTCGCCGAGTGAGTGAAGTTATCGGTAGACCTCCTAATTATTGGGAGGTTGGTGAGGCAATCAAAGGCCAGTAACGCACTTGTGACCCCAGAGTTGGTGCCCATGGCCGAGGATTGTCACTTAACATCAGACGCTGTCCGAACACCGCCTGTTCGTTTACTCCTGTCTAACAATAAAACGTTTAAACACTAAGTAACCCGAATACGTAATAATTTTTGATAAAATATATATTGCCTGTGTCACCCAGGCCACGATTACAAATCCTGATTGATGCCTTATTCATTAAAATCGGTTCAGCAGTATTTTTTATAGATACCTTTGCCTGTCAAAGAGACTCTGCTCTCTATTTTGTTAAATAGACTGCCAAAACGAATACCCTTCCTTTTGACTTCGCCTTATTAAAAAAAAGAACCCGAATTTGTATGATGTAAAGTCGGGTCTTCACCGAACAAAAGTTGTCAATTTTTGTGTTGTCAACACGTGTTGGTGACAAACGTTTCCGTAAAGCCGAGTCTCCACGGAACAAAATTTGGCAACTTATGTGTTGTCAAATTTCGGTGGAGACGCGCCTTAATAATGCAGGTATAATACATGCTAGTTTTGATGCCCATATAAATGAAGACTACACGTACACGTACATATTTGCTATAGAAGCTAGAGATGCGTTAATGGTCAAGTGGCAGTTTTGTGGGTGGTTAATCAATTTGATCCGCGATTGTTCTTTACGGTCGACAAGTTAAACTAGAGTATATTTGATTCACTTTGACTAAGTGTATCTGCGGCTCATGCATTATATGTACTTGTAATTCTACAGGTACTAGTGATGTGCTGGATATCCGTATTTGCGGATATCCGAATGAGAAAACTAATCTGTATTTCTTACTACGTTATTTATTGGCGGGTATTGAACGTATTATTTTACTAACATATTTAATTATCTAATGGACTATGCATTATTACTGTCACTGACAGTAATTATGCACAATTTCACTATTTTTACGAAGAAGATCAAACGCTAAGTCTTTGAAAAAAACATGGCGGTAGAAACTGTATTTAATTCTGAAGCTCACATTCGTTTTAGGTTCTACATTAAACTTTGAAAATAAACTCTAGATACGTGACCGACAAAAATCAGTATTGATAACCGTATCCGCGGGTATGTCAGAAGCAGCTAAAAATGGCGACTATAATACTTTGTGTTGCTGTGCACCAAGGTACGATGGGAATGGCATATCCCTATTTGAGCAAATCCCCAAATTGAATTAAGATAAAAAAACAATCGTTCACACACTAATAGTTATCAATACATATAATAAAATCGTAACTGGTCGCTGTCTGTACATGGAAGATATCTCAGGAAAACTATTATAGGGGGGCTTTATAAACGCAATAGAACTCAAAACAATGATTTTTAGAATTTTTGTCTGTTTATCTGTTTGTCTGTTTATCTGTTTGTCTGTGCGTTTGTGCACGCTAATCTCAGAAACAGCTTATCTGATTGAAATGTGGTTTTCACTAATATATTGTGGTAAGCTTCACTTAACATTTAGTGTTTGTTTCATGTGAATCGGTTGATAAATGAAAAAGTTATGCCAATTTAAAGAATCTAGTAGCTAGACGTTTTTAGATTGTAAACGCCTGCGCGGCCGCGCAGGTATATAAAGCGCGCCGAGAGCATTATTTTCTTTTTTTTGATTTTTTTATTTCTTAATTTTATGTGTAAAAATCTCAAAGTACTTACAATTTAGTCGTTTGTGATAAGAACATATATTATTTCTCTAGGGTTTTGTATAGGTTAGTTTGATTTCAAGTTCTTGATTCTTTTATAAACCTTATATTTACTTATTTAGTTTAAAATATTTCCTAATTTTTATGTTTAAAAAAACATTTTATTACTAGTTGTTGCCCGCGGCTCCGCCCGCGTATATGTCGGTTATCGCGGCAAATAGTAGCCTGTTTTATTCTGATGTTTAAGCTATATTACTGTAAAATTTCATCCAAATCTGTTCAGTAGTTTTTGCGTGAAAGAGTAACAAACATCCATCCATCCATCCATCCCTACCTACAAACTTTCGCGTTTATAATATTAGTAGGATAAAGTATATAAAGCTGAAGAGTTTGTTTGCTTGAGCTCTCTAAAGTCAGGAACTACTGGTCCGATTTGAAAAATTCTTTCAGTGTTCGGTAGCCCATTTATCGGGAAAGGCTATAGGCTATATATCATCACCCTAAGACCAATAGGAGCGGAGCACCAATGTATAATTTTTCAAAAACGGGGGAAAATTATCATGCTACGGGCAATAGGAGACGCAAAATGGGTTGCGTGGGTCAGCTAGTTACTTTATAAAATACAGAACCAAGTTAAACTAACTGTGCTAGATCGTCGTTTTCATGCCTTTATTATTCCCAAGATTATTTGGGGATGGCTTTTAATTGAACCAGTTTTACCTAAATATTACTTTTTTATCGAGCGACTGGCATCGGACCCTCCCAACCCTGAGAGCGAACTGAACTGGAAGGTTAAACTAATTGTCAGTATATTTGAGGGCACTGACTTCTTAATAATTTTTGTTGTGTTAGATACAATTAGCAATGACTAATAAAAAGAAATAAAAAATATCGGAAATTAATTTGACCATGAAAATCTAATGTTAATATGCTTTATGTAAAATAGCTATACCCTGCCATTGAATGAGGGACAAGACTAACAAGAAAAATAAATAAAATACAATCAATACATATAATAAAATCGTAACTGGTTGCTGTCTGTAGATGGAAGATATACATGTAAGAAAAACTATTATAGTGCTTTATGAACGCAATAGAACCTAAAACTGAGGTTCTTACTATTGTGGTTTGCTCCACTTAACTTTTAGTGCTTGTTTCATTTTTTCAATCCGTTCGTAAATAAATAAAAAATATACTACTTAGAAGAATCACCGCTATAACCGACCTTTAAGCGGGCGGAGCCGCAGGCAAAAGCTAGTAGTATAATATAGTTAAAAAAACACGCTTATAAAAGACGGTTACATACAAACACTCAGATGAAGCTTATAAAACCGTGTTTAATTATAATCTATGAAGCGGATTGTAAACCGTGTCAAAATTAGACCTCAATTAGTGCAGATTTTTTGAGTTCTTGAAGTGTACACAAACTAATTGAACACTTTACAGATTTGGATAGATAATCGTTTATTCTCAAAGACAAGTTAACTATTTCAATCGTGCATTCCCTGACCCATGAACTGACTTGACTTCGCTGGGCCCGCCCCCGGGTTCGCTCTACTAATAGAGCATATTATAGGTACGTCATGATGTTTACTGTCTTAGGGTCGCATCAGCTTGTTGCATCGAATATGTAGATTATAATTAAATGTAACATCATCATCATCATCAGCCTACCGCAGTCCATTGCTGGACATGAAATGTAACATCGCAATCTATAAAGAAAACTGAAAGATTTCGGAGTGAAATATAACATCTCTGTATACAAAGAAAACTGAAAGATTTCGGAATCGGCTTTAGTTTATTCTACACTAGCTTTTGCACGCGGCTTCGCTCACGCAGACTTTCATCCCCTGATTTACCCCATTAGGGGTAGAATTTCAAAAATTCCTTTTTGTGGGGTCGCGATGATGCAATACATTGTAATAATAAAATGCATGATCAGCTAATGTAGCACATCGCACCTCGGGCTCGACAGGGCTCCGCTGGAGTCTTTAGTCAGTCCGCACCTCCGATAGCTAACACACGTTAGTGTCAGGCAATCTCAGTCACTCAGCTCAAGTAATTAATGTATCCACTCCGCTCAACTAATTAATGTACAGATGAACGCGAAATATATTCGGTTTACTTATAGAACCTTTTATTTACAACTACAACAAATACAACATTACTATATTAGCGACATATGCTAAATTGGTGACCCCGACGTGGAGCATTAATAAGTGAATTAAAGTGAGATCGCGGACTGCTCCCCATTTCGGTACAGTGGGTTATTTTTGTACGTTGCGTTTTTTTTTTTAAATTAAAATGCCACCACCGGCAACCGCCGCGCAGGAAGCGACGGAGCTCTCGGTTATATCACTGTCAGCCAAAATACCAGAGTTTTGGAGAGAGAATCCTCGGCTATGGTTCGCCCAATTTGATGCAGTATTAGAGCCACAGAAACAAGGTGACGCAGCCAAGTATAACCTGGTCATCGCGAAACTAGGAAGAGAAGCGCTACAACAGGTCAGTGATATTATTTTGACGCCGCCTGAAACAAACAAGTATCAGACTATTAAAGATCGATTAATTACGACTTACGAAGAAAGCGCCGAGAAACAATTTCAACGTTTAGTTTCTGATATGTGTTTGGGATCACAGAAACCTACACAGTTACTCAGAACGATGTCAACTTTAGCAAAAAACTCACAAGTTACTGATGAAACCTTAAAACGGTTATGGCTATCTCGCCTTCCCAGTTCTGTAAAAGCCGTTCTATCAGTGGCACAAGATACCAAGTTAGAGGAACTAGCGGCCCTGGCAGATAAGATCATGGAAAATATACAGTCGACAGAGATCGCAGCTGTAGCGTCCACTTCCACTTCAACAGCGCCGATAGATGTAATTACACAACTTGCTGCCATGACTATGGAAATGAAGAACCTACGTCAGGAGCTAAATGAAATACGCGGCCGTAGTTTTGACAGAGGCAACAGATGGAACAGAACTGCATCTAGAGGAAGATCACAATCGAGAGGACCACGTCTTACGAATTCAAGCTCGAATTGGTTATGCATATATCACTTCAGGTATAGAAATAGAGCAAATAAATGTGTGCAGCCGTGCAGCTGGAAGAAGTCAGGTACGTCACCAGTACAGCAGGAAGACAGGAGAAATTCGGAAAACTAGGCGCCGTACAATCTAACTCGGTGGGCGATTGTGCAACGGCGACTGGCAGCCATCGCTTGTGTGTAGCAGATCTGAAGTCTCGTGTTCGATTCTTGGTCGACACTGGAGCCAACGTTTCCGTCTTACCGGTGAGTCAATTTAAATGTGAAAATAAAGTGAGTGAATATAAATTATATGCTGCAAACAATACAGAGATTAAAACGTTCGGTTTAAAGACTTTAGACTTAAATTTCGGGTTGCGCAGGTCATTTAAATGGACCTTTATAATTTGTGATGTCAAACAGGCGATATTGGGTGCAGATTTTATTACACATTATAAGTTAACGGTAGATTTATATAATAAGAAACTTATTGATAATGTAACTAGCTTAAACACGGAAGGGTCCATCATAAGATGTAATACCTGTTCTATTACAAGCGTACAGGGAAATATTCCCTACCGGGATTTATTAGTAGATTTTCCAGAAATAACGAAACCTGTAGCGTTTAAGGAAACGTGTAATCATGCTGTCCGACACCATATTGTAACCACCGGAGCCCCGGTATGTGCGCGTCCAAGGCCACTACCGCCGGACCGGTACAACAAGGTTAAAGAGGAGTTCACAAAGATGCAGGAGTTAGGCATATGTAGGCCAGGTAAAGGAGAATGGGCAAGTCCTCTCCACGTAGTTCCAAAGAAAGATGGTAGCTTAAGGCCTTGTGGCGATTATAGAGCACTTAATTCTTTAACTAAGCCCGATAGGTACCCAATACCTCGCTTAAAGGACTTTACGTACATTTTAAACGATAAGAAATGTCTCAGTGTGATTGATTTAAATAGAGCTTTTAATAATATAATGGTCGCGGACGAGGATATTGAAAAAACGGCAATCTGTACGCCGTGGGGTTTATATGAGTTTCCTCGCATGGGATTTGGATTCCGTAATAGTCCACAGACTTTTCAGAGATTTATGGATCATGAAGTATTAAAAGGAATAGAGACAATAGGTAAAGAAGGAAGCTATGAGTCAGCACTTTTCTGTTATTTGGACGACATTTTAGTAGCGTCAATTGATGAGAAAAGCAATAAATTACACTTACGACTCATTTTTGAAAGACTCGACAAGTTAGGTATCACTATCAATGTGAATAAATGTGTTTTTGGACAATCTAGTATAGATTTCTTAGGATATTCAGTGTCAAGTAATGGCATAAGCCCGTTGCCGGAGAAGGTTCAGGCTATTGTTAATTACCCAAGACCAAAAACAGTTGAAGAACTTCGTCGTTTTTTAGGAATGATTAATTTTTATAGATATCATTTACCACATGCTGTAGCTTATCAGAGCGAGCTTAATAAGTTTTTACATAATACGAAAAGGAAAGATAAAACCTTGATTTGCTGGGATGCAAGTAGTTTAGAAGCTTTCGATAAATGTAAGACGTCCTTAGAAAATGCCATTACCCTAGCGCATCCTAGATCAAATGTACAGTATACACTAACTACAGACGCTAGCGACACCTGTGTCGGAGCCTGTCTAGAGCAAATAGTAAACGGAAAATCGGAACCGTTAGGATTTTTCTCGAAAAAGCTATCTGATGCACAACGGAAATACAGTACTTACGATAAAGAGTTAACAGCAATATATTTGGCTATAGTGTATTTTAGAGATTTAATTGAAGGACAAAATCTAATCGTGTATACGGATCATAAACCATTGACTTATGCTTTTACAAAAATAGTTAGTAGTAATAAGGAATTAGCCCGTAGAACTCGACAATTACTCTATATTAGTGAGTTTACCAGCGAAATAAAGTACATTGTCGGTTCTAATAACGTAGTAGCAGACGCGTTATCGCGTGTTGAGTCTATAGTTTGTCCAACAGCTATTGATTACGAGGAATTAGCTCGCGCACAAGAAAAGGAACACCCACTCAGTATAAGTACAAAGAATAATGAATTGCAATTTAAGCATATCAGCTTACCGAACTGCAACAAAGTTGTTTATTGTGAAGTTTCTACGAAGTACGCTAGGCCCTATGTACCTGTCCAATTCAGGGAATTAGTTTTTCATAGCGTACACGGAATCAGTCATCCAGGCGTTCGTACAACTAGAAAGTTGATGACACAAAAGTTTTTCTGGCCAGGGATGAATAGAGATATTAATACGTTAACTAAAGCTTGTATAGCTTGTCAGAAAACTAAAGTAAATAGACATACAGTTTCGGATTTAGGTAACTTTCCACCGTGTAGTAGATTTGATCACATTCATACGGATTTAGTAGGACCGTTGGAAACTTCAAAATATGGCCATCGTTATTTAGTTACCATAATAGACCGTTTCACAAACTGGGTAGAATGTATTCCGGTTTCAGACATTTCAGCAGAAACTGTATCTAAGGTTATTTTAAAAGAATGGATTTGTAGATTTGGTTGTCCTAGTAAGATTACTACGGATCAAGGTAGGCAATTCGAAAGCGATTTATTTAACGAATTAATGAAATTGTTAGGTGTGCAACGAATTCGCACTACGCCTTACCATCCACAGAGTAATGGATTAATTGAGAGATGGCATCGCACTCTTAAAACTGCATTAACCACCAAATTAAGTCAAGGTACAGACTGGGTAGATGAGCTACCAATGGTCATGTTAGGATTACGAGCAGCTTTTAGGACAGATACAGGAATTAGTGCAGCGGAAATGGTATACGGTCAAACAATTAGATTACCTTCAGAATTTTTTCATACAGAAGCAAGGTCAAGAAAGAGTGTTCATGATTTCATGGAGAACTTACGCGAAACTATTCGTAAACTAAGCCCTCAGGCACGAGATAAAAGTCATTCAAAGAAAATATTTGTAAGTAAAGATTTAAAGTCGTGTTCACATGTATTTATTAGAAGAGATATGTTAAAAAAATCGTTAAGCCCTACCTATGATGGTCCCTACCATGTGTTAAACAGAAACGATAAGGTATTTAAGGTTGACTTAGGAAATAGAATAGTAGACATATCCATTGACAGGTTGAAACCCGCTTATATTATTAATCTAAATGAAAGTTCAAGTTCAATTAGTTCAGATACAGTAAAAAATGATAGTAGTAATTCGAGCAAGATCGAGAATCGAGTGACTCGCACCACGCGTAGTGGGCGCGTCATAAGATTACCTGTACGATTTGCTGATGGATAATATTGTTAAAAGTAGATCAATACTTATTAAGCATTTTTTTTTCAATTCAATTTTAATTATAAGTAAAAATGTATTCAAATCGTCTTGAAATATTGTAATGAACACTAGTCTAGTACTATATCTTTGTATATTTTTATATTTAAATAAATCAGTCTCTTATATTACCAAAATGGGAAAGTCTTACAGTAAACAGGAAGAAATTATTATTGCTCAAACAGGAGCTAATCATGCAGGATATTCCTCACTGGAGACACACATGAGTTCAATGGGAATACTTACAATTGTGATAACTGTGCTAATTACAGCCGTTATTGTTGTCTGGATTTTTGCTACATGTCGAAATAAAATCAAAGTATGGTTTAAGAAAGAAATGGTGAATTCTGTCAATCAAGCTCAAAGCCAAGTTTAAGATTGTACCTAAAAGGTAATTGATTATTTTACTGTGTAATGTGTAAACATTTTTATCGTGTATTTTTTTTTCTTTCTTAGTAAATCTGTGAAATATTGGCTATTTTTTTTTTTTTTTTTGTTTGTAGACACTCTCTCGTGGCGTTGGTTAAGGGAATGCTGTCTTATAGAGCTCCTTAATCAACTACCCTTAGCATTGAGTTAGTTTTTATTTTTATCTTTAGAAAAAACATCATTAAGATTTTTAAATATAAACTTTTTATAAACATTGTTGTTGATGTCAATAACTGTAATTAATGTTAAAGTATAAATGAAACCATAATGTAACTTTGTATTCAAATCATAATTTAATTGAGTAATTTTTATTTAAACATAGTAATACCTGCGACATGCATAAGAGCATCAGGTTACGCGCGTGGGCAAGCGCTTAATCAGCGTCAGCGCATTCCTGTGTGCCTCGCGCGCACTAATTTAAATTTAAAATTTTATTGTAATAAATGATATATAATATTGTAATAATATGATAGAATAAAAATTTTTTTGTAAGAGAGGGATGACTGTGGGGTCGCGATGATGCAATACATTGTAATAATAAAATGCATGATCAGCTAATGTAGCACATCGCACCTCGGGCTCGACAGGGCTCCGCTGGAGTCTTTAGTCAGTCCGCACCTCCGATAGCTAACACACGTTAGTGTCAGGCAATCTCAGTCACTCAGCTCAAGTAATTAATGTATCCACTCCGCTCAACTAATTAATGTACAGATGAACGCGAAATATATTCGGTTTACTTATAGAACCTTTTATTTACAACTACAACAAATACAACATTACTATATTAGCGACATATGCTAAACTTTTCTTAGTGCTCACTTACGTCATATAAAGAACCTACATCGGTTCGGCGGTTTGGGCTGTGCGTTGATGTCTGGATATGTCAGTCATGTTCCTCTTTTATATATATAGATTTTCAGCGAATAACTATAGTCATATTCTGCCGATTTACATAAGACCTCAATAAACTTTACTAACATCTGAATCTTACTCAGGAATCACTCTGTTCATTGCTGAATACCGTATTGAAATTCGTACTCGTATTCAACCGGTAGTGTTGATCGCATCTATCTTTTGTAGTCTATGTCCATACAAAGTTTCATTATTGTCCTCTGCTGAACATAGTCCTCTCCTTAGACCTGTTATGCCATACTGTACCATAATATATATCTAAATAAAGCCAAAGTTTGCCTGTAAAAAATTGCTTATAAAAAAAAACTCAACTGTATATGTTCCTTGTCAAATGTGAATTGGTGTACAGTATAGTTTACTTCCATTATATTCTACTTATATCGTGAATCATCTAACAAGTTATTACAAAGAAAAACCTGTCTATTTAAATAATAGAAATGTTCTTGACCAAATAAAAAACTATCCCTAAGTGTCTTTTGCGGAATCAAAATGCCATGAAAGCCAAGTGTTACTGCGTGAAACGAACGAACACCCTCTCCTTACGCAGGAGCACAATACTTACTTTACGCATGTTTAAGGTTTTCTTGAACTTTTGTAATACTGTTTTTTCCGATTATATAAGCACCTAGTTGAAGTGAAATTTCTAACGCGACTTCCAGCAAGGTTGCGTTAAACGTTCAACGGTTGCGTTAAACGTTTAATGCTATCATGGAGGAGGTATGAAAGCTATGTTGCATATTACGAAGTTTCACTTCTTCCGCGCTGAGGGACTCCACACATTTTTTTATTATATATTTAAATTAAAGAGAAAAATAAATTATCTACATTTCTAGTGGTGGTAAAACCGTATCATTAATATATTCGATTTAAACAGTTCAACGATTTACACTTCTGTAAAAATGATCAACTACTACGAACTGTTATGCTAAGTTGAAATGGTCTCATTCTATATATTTACCAGAAATATCAAATTATCTATGGTAATAAATGGTGCTCGCCATCCCTAGCCGCAATATTGATTTTTGGCCCCGCGTGCTGCCCCTGTCGTTCAGCGCTCAGTTGCAAAGCCTGCGGCCGTATTGCCGCATACTACGGCGACGTAGTAGTAACGCGATATAAATAAACCCCATTACAAATAGATAATAAATTGAGTGACAATTGAGCGGATTATTTGTTATGAAAAATTATCCGTGAGTAGTTCACCTTTATTTTTGTAACTAGGGAAAATGTGTTTTTCATACGACGTTAACCGCTCTCGGAAGCTAAAGACTCGCTATAATTTTTTTCCTTCGTACATTTTTTATCGTTATTCTTAAAATAATCTGTGAACAATTTATTATATTTATGCATTTAGCGGGATATTTTTATCATTAGAGTGTGTTTTAAATGCGAAGGTGTCTTTGTAATAAATTGAAAAATACTATCCTAAATACCTAAATAAACTGTTCTTTTCATCGCTCTCCAACAAGTAAAATTAAGTAGGTTGACAGTTTGTTCTTTGTTATCCGCAAATTTAGAAAAGAAACAGAAAACAATCATTTTGTTCACTTAAACTTAAGTGAACGAAGTGTTTGGTACACCTTTACGTCTATAGCGTATTATTGAGTTAAATGAAATTAGAATATTTTTCTCAAACTTTTCCCTTTGTAAATATAATTTGAATATTCTATATGTAGTAATTTCCTTTAATTCTCAGCCTTTAGATTTATGATGTAATTTATACCGAATTTTCAACATTGGTATTAAACGTTGGTGCTTTACCAGTTTTACTTGGCCAACAATGGATATACATACGTAGCAGTACTTAGGTTAGCCAATACTGACCATTTTCCACTGTCCAGAGGGGTTCAAAACTAATGATAAACTCAAATAGAGGGAGGAAGAGCATCCTGCCATGGAGAATTAGGAATCCTTAGTCATGAGGCTGCGCTGACTGCCATATCAGCCCACAGATTGATTGCCAATAGCCTAGAGCTTTACGCGAAGGACAACTGCAAAGGAAGGACATGATATTGAATTATTCCACTTTGGCTTTACACTTTAAAAAAATATTTACAGTGTTAAAATACGGAAGTTAAGATGTTTTAAAACGAATTACGAGTTTAGTGATTTATTATTAGTATTACCTTATTTAAATAAACTTAAATACCTTGTTTTTATATATGAAGTGTGATACCACGGGAAGAAGTACGCTACCTCTACATGGGCGTCGTACAATCCATGGTCCTCTATGGGGCGCCCGTCTGGTCTGAAGACCTAGCGGGTTCCTCCCGCCTTAAGGCTCAACTCACGAGTCTGCATTGGCCGTTGGCCACACGGATCGTACGAGGCCACCGCACGATTTCGTATGAGGCAGCGACGGTCCTGGCGCGATCTCCAACATTCGACATTCTGGCCGCCATGGACACGATGGTCTACGACCAAATTCGTTCTGTTGTCGGTCGGAATGACGAAGAGACAGCGCCGGACCATGAGCCCAGAATGCTACGGCGAAACGCATATAAACTCTACGGGCTTGGCAGGCACGGCTCGAAATCCATGGCTGTGCTAGAATACATATATGTACACACATCAAAAGTGTCTAGGGATCAACATATGTGTCTAGGGATCAACATATATTTTTGCAATAACTTTTCTCCTGATTGATATTAATTAAAATTTTCTTTAAGGATTCATCAAATAAAGTGTTTTCGTTTGTCACAGTAACGATAAACCAAGTCACCTTTGCATTAATAAAGAAATTTGCCATTTTCCTAATAAAGGGATTTTTGACATTTGAACCACTAACATTAAAGTTCGAAAAAAAGACTGAAATAACAGTTTTCTTTAAAATTTTATTAGGTAACTTAAACAATTAATAATCCGTGTTTCTACCGCGAACACTAACAACACAAGAATCGGTTTGGCATACTCAAAATGAGTTCATCCAAATCACGCTGTGGAATGGCCGCCCATGTTCGTTGCAACAACAAAAAAAGGTCTTCTTGCGACTGGATACCCTCCATATTCGGCAGAGCTCTTCTCTGTAGCATATCCCATGCATGCTCAATCGGGTTCAAGTCTGGCGACTGAGCAGGCCAGGGCCAAAGCCACATCTCAATCTCAAGAAATCCGCATAAAAATGCTTGATCCCTAGACACTTTTGATGTGTGTATATATATAAATCTAATATATAAAAGCGAAATACCACTCACTTATTAATCACGAAATCTCAGAAACTATAACACCTACAAACTTGAATTTTAGCAGCTAGGTTCCTTATAGGGTGTAGACATCCGCTAAGAAGGGATTTCACTAAACTCCACCCCTAAGGGGGTAAATCAGGGGATGAAAGTCTGCGTAAGCGAAGCTGCGTGCAAAAGCTAGTATAATATATATGTACATATATATATATACTTGCTTTTGCGCGCGACTCCGCCCGCATGATTGTCGGTTATCATAGCAAAGAATAGCCTATGAATATTTTCATTGAAATCGTCACAGAGTTACGTTCGCATTTATAATAAAGGTATGGATATATGTATATAGGATACTAGCCGACCCGTGCCCACTTCGTTGGGCGTTAACCGCCCGCTTTTCTTCGACTTGATTTATATTATTATACTATTATTTTTAGCTGAATTTTTTGTTCAATCATAATAAAATATGGCCTCTGCCACTACTGAATAGTATCGCTTTCTGTTACTGAAATATTTTTTAGGATCGGATCAGTACTTCTGAATATTACCCCCTACATTCCTACAACCATACAATTAAAGTTACAAACTTTACGTCGTTATAATATTAGTATAGATAAAACAACAATCCAAATGTCACGTGTACGAAGTAGCGGGCACAGCCAGTAAATGAAATATCATTGAGTCTCTTTGTCAATTTCATTTCATTCAACGGTCTAGCCAGTAGCTGACCCTCGCAACCTCGTTTACCTTTCCTATTGCCCGTAGCGTAATAATTTTACCCCCGTTTTTTGTTACACTTTTCATTGGTGCTCCGCTCCTATTTGTCTTAGCGTGATGATATGTAGCCTTCCTCGATAAATGTACTATCCAATACTGAAAGAATTTTTCAAATCGGACCAGCGGTTCCTGAGATTAGTACGTTTAAACAAACAAACTCTTCAGCTTTATAATATTAGTATAAGACTGCTACTGACGCAGTTGGGCAATAATATAATTGTTCTTCAAATATTTATCCGAAGGGGGATATAAATATACTACTACTGACCTTACTGGAGTAGCGTATTTACTCTTAAGTCGGGCAAGGAAGCGGCAGGTAGCGAAGGTCGGCAATCTAAATGCGGTTCACAGTCGTACCTGCTCATTAGGCTTCGTTTTACTTTTCGATTTGTTATTTCTAAAGAAGGTTGATGAAACTATTTAATCAACATCACAACACACTCATACACATAACTCTAGCCCTTATTAAAAATCAGTACCTGGATGACCGAGCTTTGCTCTTTATTTTTTGTTGGTAAATTTCCTAAAAATGAATCCTAGCTAGATCGATTTATCACACCTCCCCTGCATACTAAATTTCATGAAAATCGGATTAGATTTTGCATAGAACTTGGCACTCATTTAGATCTCCATTCTTTTTGCGACGAAGCCCACAGCCAAGCATATTTTTTGTATTGAACTTGGCTCTCCTTTTTACATTTATGTTTTTGGTGGGATTCAGATATATACAAGAATTGCTCGATTGAAGGTATTAGATAGATAGATAATATTAATGGCCCGGGAGACATAGGCTTTATAAATTTTATCAAAAGTTTTTACGTAGTCGGGCTAAAGTTTTTTTGTAAAGTATTTTTTATATGAACCTCATCAATAGCTGTTATATATATATACCAATCAATTTTCAGCCAGTTTTTTAACGATGTCGATCTCTATTTACAAGTACGTACTAGCTGAAATTCGACCAAAATTTTAATAATTAATAATCATCATCATCTCAGCCGAAGTACGTCCACTGCTAGACTAAGGCCTCCACCAAATGCCTCCAATGCTCTCTAAAAGAACCGGTCTTGTATGTTAATTTATTATTCCAAGAAAATTACAATACCTACTTTTTTCATTTAAAACAATGACAGCTAGAAAAGGATTCTTGATTTTTTGTCCTCCTCTGAGGGAAAGGTTAAATTCCTACCTGCATTCATTTCTCCAATACAAACATAATTATGTATATGAAACAATCTTAGACCATTCATAACTATTTTCATCTCTGTCTTCATTCGCTCTATTACAACTTAACGCCAATTAATTTGTATTAGAAGCATCAACACTGGAGACTGGAATGGTTTCATACCAATCTATTGTGGGCGTACGGCGTCAGCCCATCTATAAGGTTGTTTTAAAATAAATGGGATTATTGTCGGTATCCGGCAACTTGTCGCATATAACTGCAATCATCTTATCGATTTGAATACCTACCTCAATGAATAGTTGATTGGATATACATTTATAAATATGATGTGGAATATACCTATCTATACTGATTATTATCATCTTCATCGTGGGATGTCATCTTCAAAATGAAGTTTGGAGGTCAGCAGACGGTATCCCTCGCGATCATGAGCGGCCTCTTTTAATTGGTGATATTTTAGTTCAGTCCAGGCCCTAATGTCATCTATCCACTGCCTTCGTGGTCTTCCTGCCCGGTATGTTTCCTTCTAAAAAAAGCCTCAGGAATTCATGTTGTGGGCACCTTTGTATGTGTCTAAAGAAGGCCAATTTCCTCTTCACTATGTAAGACATCAGTTTCCTCTTGCACTTGGCTCGCTCTAGCACTTTGACGTTGGTTGTATGTAAAGCTAGTCCACGGTATTTTAAACATCTTCCGCAATAACCACATCTCGAAGGCTTGTAGTCGGTTACAGATGTCTTTCTTTAGAAACCACGTCTAAACCCTTAGGAATATTATGAAGATGTAAAATTTGTCTGTATGTAGAAAATAATTTTTGAAACTATTGAACATATTCAGAAAATTCTGTTACTAATATGTAGCTGCATTATCCCTGAGTGCTATAGGCTATAAATTATATTCATCTCGTTGCTAATTACTTAATATTTCAAATACAAATTGATACAAAGAGATATTTCTTGTGCGTGGTAAACTTACATCTTAGGTATTCGTAATAGCACTATTTTGCAGCAATGGTGATATATGGGCCTCCGGTATCCTCACTCAGTCGGTGAAACACAGCACAAGCGCTGTTTTACACTGGTTTCCTGTGAGGCCGTGGTATTAGTCCGGTCGAGCCGACCCATTCATGCCGAAGTGTGGCTCTCCCATGGTTGCTTATTTTCATCTTGCCCCTCACTATCCTGCAATCTGTAAAAAGGATCGGAATTATGTGATAGGAAACCAATTCAAACTCGCGTTGCTAGACTATACGTTACCTTCTGCGACAACATGAAGTATCGTTTGTTGTTTATTTTTCTTAACTACGTTACAATGGCAACATTAATTCTAGTCCTATTTATTAAATTTGTACGGTTTACAGCTTAAGATAAAACAAAGAGGGAATCGTGCACATATTTTTGAACATTGCCTTTTCCCAGGACGTTTCAACCGTATTGTAGAGTTAAATTAATAATGTCGAATGCTATAAAGTCCTAATTATATCTTATGAAAATTCCCATCTTTCTTTTGTACATTTATATGGTTGTTTTACTCGTAGGGTCCAAACGCCAGTAATGGCAGAGGATTGCACTCGCCGACTGAGGATGACCTGGTAGACATCACGGCGGGGCTACAGCAAGACGCTGGTGGAGCCAGTGCAAATACAACTCCCACCAATCACGGCACTTTTCAACTCTACGAACATAGTCAGCGGAATTCCAACGCAAGCGCGAATTGTGAGTACCAATACTAGCTTTATGCCATAGTAACGTGTCTAAAAATATAATATGTTTTATAAATTGACACTTAGACCTTCCTATTGGTGACGAGCAGATTTCCCTAGTGGCCGTTTGCGGAACTAACGTAAGACAGATACTTCTACCTGACAGTTTAATCTATAGAGCGAGTGCATTGTTATTTTAAATTCTTTCTACAATGATTTCATTGATAGACGTCTACGGAGTAGTAAAAAATACTTTAAGACCACTTCGTGAGGGTGATCAGTATTTTTAAAGTGGAATGTTAACGTGTATTGGTGACGAGCAGATTTCCCTAGTGGCCGTTAGCGGAACTAACGTAAGACAGATACTTCTACCTGACAGTTTAATATACAGAGCGAGTGCATTGTTATTTTAAATTCTTTCTACAATGATTTCATTGATAGACGTCTACGGAGTAGTAAAAAATACTATAAGACCACTTCGTGAGGGGGATCAGTATTTTAAAAGTGGAATGTTAACTATTTTTATCTGTCATACGTTAGTTCTGCGACTTGACGCTAGGGAATCTGCTCGTCACCAATATATTTAAATTGAATATTTCGGTATGATCTACATGTAACGTGATGGATAATGAATTTATCAAAATGTGCTTGGAGAAGCAAAATATGCAAGGTCATTCTCATTAGGTATATTTGTGCAGTCAGACGTTGTTTATGTAGTTAACAATAATCAACGAAGACGTCTAATGATTTACAACTGTTATCATTACAATGCCTTTTACAACAATTTCTGCAATAACGTTACGTAAATTAATAGTGTTTTCTGTTTTTAAGCGTACGTCGCTCAATACTTCAATACATCTATTGGTAAGCATTCTAAATAAACCTTCACTATGCAATACATCATTTGCTTGTGTCTTGCCATGTTAGTAAGTAAAATAAATATAGTAGCTGGTTACACTAACATGCATAAGTTAAAACTGTTCTGCCAATTGTACTGTTACTAGTTAGACCAAAGTGGCATGAACAAAATTACTAATGGGATTTTTATTTTTATTTTGGCAATCTTCATGAGGAAACCTCACGAAGAAACAATTAAGTCTTAGTTACGTCCGCTTATTTTAATACTGTATCCATATTATGCATAATGTATTCATACTTAAATTATAGATATTGAAGATAACTAATATAGGGTCTCTTTAGAATTTTTGTCTGTTCGTCTATGTATCTGTTTGTCTATAACTTTGTGCACGCTACTCTAGGAAATGCGGTTTTCTCATATGTATTGTGGTAAACCTGTACCGCTGGCAAATATATGATGGATGGTAAAGAGAGTTTTTGATAGCACTGACATCTCATTTGGGACAGACTGTCATTGGTATCGACTTTAGTACAATCTATCTATATGTAAACTAGAAAATAACTAACTTTATAACGTAAAGTTCTAAAAGTTTTATCGTCGATAATACTACCATCCAAATAAATACAACAATAATCCCTACCATGAGGTGCGCAAGGCGGTACAATAGTCCTTTACATCCTGCCATTGTCCACTATTTAAGAGGTTAACAAATAAGAATCACGTCAAAAAAGTGACTGTCATTTACGTCTTATGTTTTTGGGTATATCGAGTTATCTCCTCATCTAAACGCTCAAAGTAAATTTCCTGAACGAAGTTCCTTATGGGGCGTTGCGGAGGGGTACCCTAGCCGGCACAATGTGTCACAATGGTAGCGTATGCGAATGCTGTGCTTGAGGTCTCGGATTCGAATCTCGGGTCGTATCAAATGTTTGTATGATCTGCAAATATTTGTTATTTCGGAGTTTGGAAGTTTTCTATGTATAATATATATAATATTATGTATTTACAAAAAAAAGTGTATATGTATTTATATCAGTTGTCTAGTACCTATAACACAAGCTCTGCTTAGCTTGGGACTGGATGGCGTTGTGTGTTAGATGTCCGAAATATTTATTTATTTCGTGAACGACAAATTTAGTATAGCGTAGTAATCTGTAAGTTGTAGGTAACAAGTACGGGGTAACTCTATACAGAACTTGTTTCAGTAGAGATTACTAGGTGGCAGCACAAGTGACCAGTTTAGTTTTTGTATTTATTTTTATCGATAAAATATTAAAATAAATAATGTATACCTGAATAGTTATTTTCTTTATACCTCGCATAGAATTTTTCTATATTTTTATAAATTATTTTAAATTAAATAAAGGTGTTAAGACAATTTTGTGTTTTTTAAAGAGCGTAAACGAAAAATTTAATATAGCACCTTTTGTAATTATTTATTTATTTCATGAACGCAAAACTTAGTATAGCGCCATCTGTATTTTTGATAAGGAACTTCGTTCCTATCTGGTGTCCCACGACACCACACGACTTTTTTTATCGAGGTATCGTTTTTACGAGTACCGTGGACTCGATTGTAGGTCTACTAAAGAAGATTTTGCTAAAACATAGTCCTTTAATTGGAACCACGTCGATAAAGCTATAGGCTTTATCTGGTATTTTTTTTTGGTTTACAAATATTGATATTTGACACTGAGATGCATTATTTATCATAATTAACTTTAACGTATGTCACTGAGGAAGAGTCTAGCTTTCTATCAGAACGCCGAGTGTCGCGCTGTTATTAAGGAAAAGTATTTCTTTCTATCTGTAACCTCTTCATTCGTAAACTGCTGTTCGGAGTCCCGGGCAAGCACATAGTATAGTTTTATCTCAGAAATCACCCTTTATATGGGGTGGAAAGGAGGTGGAAGTTTGTAAGGCGAATCAGTAACCCCTAAAGTGATTCCCATGACATTTTGTACTGAGATAGTTTGAGTTGTAGAGAAGAATATACACCTTTTTCCCCGAAGTCATCCCTTAGTGTGTCTGTTTGTCTCTCACCTCTTCATGGCATAACCGCTAAACCGGTTTAGATGCACCTGAACACTGAATGTTACTGCATATCTACATTCCAAAATCAAAATCAGTAGTATCAATCAACATTCTTTTGCGAATATTATTATTCGATTATCAAGACCATCAAGTAGAAATTTCGTTTCTAAACTTTTGACTTCAGGCCTTAAAGTTGCACATGTACCTACCTTGATGGATTACTCAGATTGTGACAGTCTTTTTTCCTTTCATATAATTATTCTTCTTATCTAAATTCACTTTTTCAATATTTTCTATAGATTATATCGACGCTATATGTCATGACACGACTACAGTTAGATAACAAAGTGTCCGTTCGTTGCGCACATTATGTTGATTAGATAAATAATTTGCCCAGTGTTACTTTGCTGTTCAATGTAAAAATTCGTTGCTTAATGAAATGGCGATGGTACCAACGGAATTGGATAGTGAGGACTTATTGGAACCTCTTGTTCCCCAGGGCCATGTAAGTAGGTAAATTTGTTTTAAACGTTTCTCTTTGTACGGTAATTTGGTACATCATTTGGTGATAGGGCTTCCGCGATTTTTTTTACTGTCGTATTACGCAGACTGTAATTGTTGATACCGTTACATGTTTTAAGTTAGAAGACTTAAAATCTGCTCGTAATATTAATATAAGCGTAAATAATCTAAATTATCGCTATGTCCCAAAAGGATTTATTATCTGCATATTGAGGGGCTTAAGTAATAAATTACTGTTAAATATTCACTTAATTTAATTATTTGCATGTTCTTCTCGTTGCTTTACGGTTTACTGATGTAGTGAAATCTCTCGTACTTGTATTAAAAGCAACTTATTCTTTTATTTATTTTGTCTAATAAATTAGTTAAGCCGAAAACACGTGACCAATATTATGTTACTGTCGTCACTACTCGACCCTTTAACATTTCAAGGCTACATAAAGGTTATTTTTATAAACTACTAAAAAGTAAGAAAGTGTAAAGCATATTTTATGCCTCAATTTGTTTTAAATGTAGCTCCACTATGAGATGCTTTTGAAAAAACGTATTTAGCATTCCTGACTTATTGTCTTAATTTTGGTCTATTCATTGCTTTCTACTAAACGGTTCATAAACTTATCAGTAAAGATATTGATATAAAAACACTTTTATTGTTGAATCATAATAGGAAACTATTTTTGTGTACCACAAGCAAGCCTGACGACTGACTCATGCTTTAGTAGTTTGTATAGTCATTTGTATGGCAACACTGTTATTGTAGCTTCATCTGCGTCACCCAAATATATTTCATTTCATTACTTATTCGTAGTTTAAAATGTGTAGGATTTAGGTAGTCAAATAAGCAATAAACAGTGTGATATTAATTTTAATAAGTGTTTAGTTAGTACCAAACATAAATGAGCCTATTTACAAGTGATTAAAGTTATTCAGTGTTAGGATATTGATGACATTATTGGATTGTTGTTGCAGGGGACACTATTATATTTTCCGGAATGCAAGGTGAGTTATTCTTTTAAACTTTTTAAACGTAGACATTACGATTCTCATAGTATATGCCTGTAAAGTTATTTATTTCAACAATTATAAAATATACTTGTGGCACTTTCCTTATTACATTGAACTTAATAACTTTCATTCTTTGTTACGACACATTTAACGAATAAAAAAAAAACCTGTTACGTATTTGCTACGTTCTCCTTTAAAATACATTTTGATTGAGTTACTCAAAGTGAAATAAAGTGTACATTTGTAATGAATAAATATCTTATACTTCTCGTAGATTACTTGACAGGAAATTTATATAAAAGTAATATAACATGGCAAGATATTCTCCAGAAATGTAAACTTTGCATAGTTCATACTTTCATAGTTTATTTGTGTTTAGATTAAAATATGTATTGAGTTTTTTGACTCCACGCCATAATTTGTAACTTTCAATAAACAAATAAAAATAACCTCTTCATGTGAAAACATTGATTGCACATTTTTATCAAAGGTTTTAGAAAGATTTTATGTAAATTTGAATTAACAAATTGCATATACAAACTTAAAAATGATTTTTTTATTTTGGGGGCCAGTTTCACTGGTACCAGGACTTAAGAGTCCTTGGGAGAAACTAGTCACTTCTGTCAGGTGACCTATTACCTCGTTTGCCCTATATAACAAAACAGTTAGATTATTTATATCAATAAACATTATGTAAATCAGAATTAACTACGTGTTATGAAACAAAGTGAAAATTAACAAAAAGTTACATGAATGAAAGTAAAAGTTACTTTATAAAAATAAACTCAAGAAACAGACTATTATTTTATGTTCTATTCTTTTAAAGAATCTCACACAAAAGTGCCTACTTTAATGAAAGTTTGCAAAATTCAACGACATGCAGTTCACTGTTTTATACAGAATATGAGAATTGTAAACCCTATTAATAAACATGACATTTCTTATAGTAAAAGTTAAGATGACACTGAACTGAAATATGATAATGATGTTGATAACTGAAAATAATGGGTGTAGTAAATATAGTGTAATGATTTTAATACAAATATTTTAATGTTGTAGGTGATGACGATATCCCTGGAATTGGTCAATATGATGATTTTCACACAATCGACTGGCAACGAGACATAGCTCGGGATCGCATGCGACACAGATACATAGTGAAAAAGAGGCAAGACTCATTATGGGATCTCATCAAGGTTTGTAATATAACTCTATTAATGGCTTAGATTTCCTCTCAAAAATGTTGATGTATAAAGCTTCTACTTGGTGTAAATTAAGTTTTGCCATTTTGGCATTCCAACTGTGAAACAAATATTCGCTAGCTATATTATCGGATTTTAAGTTATTTATTACTTGGTGTTACTCAATTCTTTTGTTACTATTCACCATATGAGTGAGGTTACCAAAGGTCCAAACACATGCTCCCCTCCAGATCATCATCTCAGCTGAAAGACATCAACCTCTCAACATAGGGCTCTTCCACTGCTTTCCACAACAATTGTTCTTCCACAACCCTATTCTAATGATTTTCACTCCATAGTTGTTCCTTTAAATCCATGGGTAGCCGGCAGTAGTCACAGACTATGTAGTGATTCTATAGTTTATGTCATATAATTTACGTCTGTCATAAAAATAAACTGGAGTATCAAATCCACATTTGGTTATAATCGGATGCTTTTGTTGCTTTTTTGATGAAAAAACAAGACAATGTTTTTTAATGCCAGTCTCACCTCAATAGTGTGTTTTGAACATAGATTAAACATAATTGCTAGTATAAAGATAACAGGTGTGGGGATTAACACATAATGGGATACTGGGTGCAAGAACCTTAGGAAAGTCTCTTTTATGAGACTTTACTTATCAGAAAATAGATTAATATATCATGTTTTTAAATAAACTTTGCTCTCTCTAAATATGTGCACAGTCTTAGTTATTGACTTTGACTGCCTCGTTGGTCTTGCGGTTGGCGTGTAGGACTGCTGATCATGAGGTCTCGGGTTCGATTCCCAGGTTGGACCAAATGTTTGTATGATCTACAAATATTTGTTTCAGAGTTTGGGTGTTCTCTATGTATAATATATATGTGTTTACAAAAAAAAGTATATATATGTATTTGTATCAGTTGTCTAGTACCCATAACACAAGCTCTGCTTAGCTTGGGACTAGATGGCGTTGTGTGTTAGATGTCCGAAATATTTATTTATTGATATTAAGTTACCAAATAAGAATATGTTACTGTTAGGTCATTGAAGGGTAAAAGCACCATTCAATTACCAACAGTAACATTGTTCATCTATCAAAGCTGCTGGTCACCTTACAGTGCATTAACTTTGTGAGTAATAAAATACGTTCTTTTCCTTATTTAGCAAAAATACACATCTTTACCTCTATAGTAAAATGTAAGGTGTAAAATCAATTTTTTTACTTCCAACGTTGATAGTTGGTGCTCTACAGAACAACTTCGCTTAATCTATACTAATATATAAAGCTGAAGAGTTTGTTTGTTTGTTTGAACGCGCTAATATCAGGAACTGCTGGTCCGATTTCAAAAATTATTTTGCACCCATGGTCTCCCGATTTTGTAACATTCTTCATTAAGAATATTACAAAAACGGGGGAAAATTATTACGCTACGGGCAATAGGAGACGTAAACGAGTTTGCTTGGTTCAGCTAGTGAGCTATATTCTGTTCATCTCTGTTCTGATAAATTTATTTATTTATTTATTTATTTACACTTTAAAACAACAATCATTACAGGCGTAGCCCAATGCGACAGTGTTATACAATCTATTCATTATTTTACAATCTTCTTACTATGATAACAAATGATTTTTAATGCTGTCATTGTGAATTCACTCAGTGAGCAATAAAATAAATCAATCGAATCCGCAATTACATTAAGAGTGCAAAGCGCGCGCGTGAACGGCGCCTCGCTCAGCAGGTTACAAATAAATGAAGTTACTGACTCTGATTAGAGCTTCTGTATGACCTTGCCCAGCTTTAACTATAACAAATTACGTCCTGTATGCCAACACAATCTAATAAAGATAAGATGTTAGAGTTGTCTGTTGTGAAATATCCAATTGGAGATTAGAAAATATGCCCCCCTGAGCCTGTAGGATATGCCTTGTTGTAAGACGTGTAACTTAAACTACTTAAAAATAACTAGCTTTAAAAGGCTATATCGACCTTTTTTCTTGTGCGCTAAGAACACAAAGTATTTATTGTAAATATCTAAAGAACTAATTTGTGTATGTTTAATATACATTCCAAATTGAAATTATTCTAACAAGGACATCTGATATATTAATAATATGCAAAATGGATTGTACGGTATTTTCATTAAATTAAGTAATTCTATCGCGTTATACAAATACTTGTTTTTACGCTAGTGGAGTACACGCTGTGTGATAGACTCGCCCGATTACATTACATTATGGCGTTATAAGTGGATCAGGATAATGAATTTCTCACACATCTATATACTGTAAAGTAATTATTATTATTCTGTAAAAATTTAAAAAGTGTATGCATACGCGGGAAATATAATTATTACAGCTTTTCATTTCTATTAAAAAATTTAATCACATAAACATCACACTTCACATCACATCACACTAATATATAAAGGCGAAAGTTTGTGTGTATGTTTGTTACTTCTTCACGCAAAAACTACTGAACGAATTTGGATGAAACTTAACAGTAATATAGTTTATACATCAGAATAACACATAGGCTACTCTTTACCGCGATAATCGAAATATATGCGGGCGGTGTCGCGGTCAACAGCTAGTTGAAATATATTGCTCAATTGAGTAGTCTTAAACGGTGACGTCACAAGTTTTATTTATAAAACAATCAAAGTTATCGTTTTGACAGATGATAAAAAGTAACTAATTTGACTAAGGTGTCAACTACCCTATTCTGAGGAGAGTGCACAAACTGTTGCAAAGCACTTGTTTATTGATATGCAGATGACTGTTGGCGGTGGTAATGACTTACCATAAACTGTCGTCTGCTCATTTCCCCTTTAATTTTTTTAGGTAGGTTGTGATAACTCTTAACGCGGTAAAAAGGTGAAAGTCCTTTCTTGTCTTCTGCGTGATAAATTCTCATGAATAAATGTATAATTTTGATGAGCATTCATGCCCATTTAAATCGTACGATCCCCTTTGTGTTGAATTTCATTCGACCGTTATCAACTTTATAACTTTATTATATAACTGTTGCCCGCGGCTCCGCCCGCGTGTATGTCGGTTGTCGCTGCAAATAGTAGCCTATGTGTTATTCTTATGTATAAGCTATTGTACTAAAAGAAGTGTTAGCATCCAAGTTTGTTTATTGGAAATCTAGAATCTATGGTATAGGGCTTTAGATACGATGGATAACCTATAGTACATCTGAGAGTATTATTAACTAAGTTTTATTTGTACAGGGCGCACACGACGCGTGGTCGGGATGGGTGTGCGTGTTGCTGGTGGGCGTGTGCACAGGCATGGTGGCCGGAGTTATAGACATTGGCGCTTCCTGGATGACAGACCTCAAGTTCGGTATCTGTCCACAGGCCTTTTGGCTAAACAGGGAACAGTGCTGTTGGTCTGACACGGATACCACTTTCAACACTGGAAACTGTTCGCAGGTGACTGTTCTAATTATTTAAGTCTTAAGCAAATCAAAAACCTTCGTTTTTATAGAATTATAATTTTACACAATATCTCTATTAATGTCACAACTTTGTGAATAGAAACATACTTGGTTTTTTTGTCTACTTGTAAACCAACCATGTAATTATTACAAGTATTTAAATGTTTCTTCTAAAAAGGAAAGTACTTTACAAAATTATGTTTACTCCTTTTTATTCCAAAAATAGTATGTAAGAGAGTAATATGTTTTATTTGTTCCAGTGGTTGACATGGCCTCAAGTTCTGGGCGGCAAGCGCGAGGGTCCTGGCGCCTACATCGTAAGCTATCTGTTCTACATAGTGTGGGCGCTCATTTTTGCAGCTCTCTCCGCTTCACTAGTCCGGATGTTTGCGCCTTACGCCTGCGGATCAGGTAAATAAATATATCTTTTCAATCGTCATTTACATACATTTATAGGTACACTCACTTGATTATCACCGAAGGGATACATAGAAGATTAATAAATGCCCATACATTGTTAATTGTATATAACTGTAGTTCCACTTACGTAAGGCCCTCTTATTATGCGAGTGGAATTACACTTTAGGATATATATTTATAAAATTACTCTCCCGCCATCTTGGCAACTGAGATTCACAACTGACGTAACAATAGTTGCGTCAAAATGAAAAATCTATCGTCTTCAGCAACTGGTTACCAATAATGAGGCCAGAGTGAAAAAGTTCCAATTAAAAGTCACATCACATCATCAGCCTATCGCAGTCCACTGCTGGACATAAGCCTCTCCAATTGCACGCCACTTAGTTCGATCCTCGGCTACTCGCATCCAGCCTCTGCCAGCCGTCTTGCGCAAATCATCACTCCACCTGGCCTTTGGACGTCCTACACTACGTTTGCCGAGACGCGGTGTCCACTCAAGAACCCGTTTACCCCAACGGTTGTCGGTTCTACGGCAAATATGGCCAGCCCACTGCCACTTCAGCTTGCTAATCCTGTGGGCTATGTCGATGACCCTGGTTCTCTGCCGGATAACCTCGTTTCTAATACGATCCCTTAGAGAAACACCGAGCATAGCCCTCTCCATAGCACGCTGAGCGACTTTAAACTTGTGGACTAGCCGTATCGTAAGTGTCCACGTTTCGGCTCCGTATGTCATTACGGGTAGGACGCATGCATTGAAGACTTTCGTCTTAAGGCACTGTGGGATCAACGATGAGAAGACCCGACGAAGCTTCCCAAACGCTGCCCAACCCAGCTGGATTCTTCTGTTCACCTCGTCCTCAAAGTTGTTTCTACCTAACTGCAATTAAAAGTACAATTGCAATAAAAGTGAAGACTAAGGGAGGTACCTAATGATAGAAAAGGGAAGCATATGAAGAGACTGAGTGATAGCAATAGCTCGAGCAAAATAGCACTATACTTGTCGTTTGGAGCTGGCAGACCCCGCACTTACTTAGTACATAGTATAAACATAGTACAACTGAGTAGGCAGTATAAAAAAAGCGCTATTATCTTCTTTAAATAGTACAAAAAGAAGTCACTTCCGCTATCTCTTTCTTTAGATCTCGTAAACCATTACCTTTTAAACACAACAATATATAGTGATTCATGTGATAGGTTTATATGTGTAATGCATTCATATTATGGTAGAGTAAATCCAAGAATTTCAAAGACTTTCGTTCGAAGCCGGGTCGGGTCGCTAATCTTATATATAAAAACCAATTGCTGTTCGTTTATCTTGCTAAAACTCCAGAACGGCTGTGCCGATTTAGCTGATTTTGGGTTTGAAACGTTTGTAGTAGTACAGGGAACGTTTAAACGGTGAAAAATTACTTGAAAATCCAAATGTCACGTGTACGAAGTAGCGGTCACAGCTAATTTAAAATAAATTAAGAAAATTACCGTTTTTGATGGAAGAGTTTCATTAGTTTTGTCATAATGTATTTTATAGTGTAATGTTGGTGATTTACAATAAGGCCAGATATAATTTTAGATACTAAAACTTCACGTTTTATAAGGCTCAAGTGCATTGAGCGGTCGTTGTAATTCAACTGGAGGAGTTAGAGGATGTTGTATTGTGACGACCTCGCCACTGCACTGATACTTATTGTGTAGCATCTGTTCGAAGCATGAAGGTCACGCTTTGTTACAACACGTTATATTAAACAGACTTTTACAATATTTATTTAAATTCAATTGTGTTGTAGCATTTCCATAGCTGTCTAACGAATTGTTAAGTACATATTTTCATAGTCACATCACAAAATGTAGACGGAAAATATTGTCAAATGAAGTCAAGAAAAGTCACAGACGCCTCTGTTTTAAAGCTGTCCTTAGGTGGGAATTTTTCAGTGTAGCATGCCAACAAGAAACTAGGGGTTTATAAAGGCTATTGAGTCTAGAAAACTGATTGTTATTAGACTAAGGGCTAATGATCTCCATTGCTGGGTCTTGGGTTAAACTCCTACTCAGGAAAGATAATTGTGTTATAAGCACATCAGGGCATGACAGTAATAGATCGTAGGGATACTATGACAAGCACATATTCGCAGACTTTCTACTAATGGGCTCCCACACATAACTGCGATGCGGCGTGAAGTTCTTGCGGTGCATTCGTGCGAGCTCGCAGATATTTGCGATGCGTTGCGAATTCGCAGTTATGTGTGGGATAGGGAGCCCAATATCATAAAAAAAACACGAAAGTCTTGTAAATTCTCAGATTTATATAATAATATGCATATATTACACATAATAAACCTTACTCTTGAATAACTCTATCTATGCGTTGAGTAGTTCACAAGATCTAATCGAACAGACAACAGAAGCGACTTCATTTTATACTGACATCATAGATAACATGGAGGTTACTATTTACCGCGTTTTTTTTTTTAATTTGGCCCTGCCACAATGACTCTACTCTGCCTGATAGAAAGCATAAGCAGAATCCAAGACTGGTGGTCACCATACTGCGAATGCAGACAATGCAACAATGCAGTATGGTGACCCACACCATGGCGGCCTAGTGATGCTTTTGCATCTTTGGGCCTCCGGTCTCGCACTCACCAACGAAACACGACAGTACGATCGCTGTCTTTTTTACGTTGATTTTCTGTGTGAGGGTAGTACCGCCCCTGTCGAGCCGGCCCGTTCGTGCCGAAATCAGCGTGGCTCTACTACTATATCTATACTATAGTATCCGACATATAACGACATATATCGGCAAAAGCTATTAAGTCATAAAATAACCGTCATGGTATTAACAGTTGGCTTTTTGTTGATTTATTAATGTTTCTTCAATTTAACTTAATTGATTCACTAGAAAATTCTATTCCGATGTTTGCGATGTGAACGCAAACAAGGCCAGGTAGTATAATCTGCGAACAATGTTGTAACTATAGCGGACGTTTTGTAACAATTGCTCAAATATATTTCAGGCAAATTAAATCTACTTGTGATACATTCTTAGGAGTTTTTAGAGAGAACAGAACAATTGCAAATTAGGGAATGCAATCTCGTTCTCGCGAGATCTCGGCCTTTTTTAGCGAGATTGATCTCGGCCGAGAAATGGGCGAGATCTCGCGAGTTTAACGAGATTGCATTCCCTACAGGGGGCCCCCTATTTTTACTAATGGTTCTATATCCGTGTGGTCACTAATAAACCAGGAAGCATTGACTGTGTTCAAAGAACCTAGAAACAGACAACTAACTACGAAGTGGTTATTAGTCAAAAAGGAAATGAATTTATACGAGTCCGGGGTTTAAAAGGCGAACTTTTACAGTTCGCGCAGCCTGAGATCTGTGGTTCCAACTAGCATGGATCCGAAAGGGCCTTCTCAGCGACTGGTTATCTGAACGGCAATATAAGAAGCCGTTTAGCAGACGATTCTTTGGCCAAATTGTGCTTCTTAAGGAGCTACTTTTAAAATAATTCGTAATAATGGCGTGTGCTGTGAACTGAAAAAGCCTTTGATTTGATTGGAATATTTTGTTAATTAATCTTTAATTTCTAATAGATCTGTGAGCAGGTATAGTTTTCTTTTATGGTCGAATTTCGACAACTGGGCGACCAATAGTATTTATAATTGCCTCGGTGGCAGATTTAGCTGGTTTTGGTTTTGAAATGTTTGTCGTAGTCCAGGGAAGGTAAAACGGTGAAAAATTAAAAATTACTTGTTACGTGTACGAAGTAGCGGACACAGCTAGTAGTCAATAAACATTTTATCTAACACTTTTTATCTAGTTGGGTTATTGGTTTTTGAACTTTTTCTTGTTTTACAATAAATATTTTAAATCTAATATTGTAAACTAATTGTACCAATAAGATTGATAATGATTGACAGATAAAAGTTTATTTATTCGCCGTTATTAGATTCGATGTGAGTCAGTATGCCCTATTATAAATAGATTATTATTGATTGGCCTGTAGATATATCCATTGGTCACTGGGCCTGATTGCTTTTATGTTAAGTTTATACGCATTTTTATTAGATATATAATGATGTATGTTAAACGTTACATTTTATTTCAGGTATCCCCGAAATCAAGACGATACTGAGCGGGTTCATCATCAGGGGATACTTGGGAAAGTGGACGCTTATTATAAAAGTAGTCGGCCTCATCTTGTCTGTATCTTCTGGACTCTCATTGGGGAAAGAGGGCCCAATGGTACACATCGCCAGTTGTCTCGGTAAGTTCATATTACCTTACTAGTTATTATTTTTTGTCTAAGTTAAACTCCTAAAATTTAGGGCTTTTTTTTTTTTTTTTTAATTCTTTTATTATTTAGGGGTTTTTATCCTTTCGGATATGACAACCCCATTGTAACCATTATAACTAACATCGCTTTAACCCTATTTAAACTAATATAAAGGAGTCACTGCGGGCTTAGTCATGCGACAGAGTATCTTTGCTTCACTAGATGTAGGCGACGATAGAATCATTTGAGGGATTCCCATGTCACATGGGTTTACCCCCAGTGCCTCCATTAGAGTTTTCCTATCCGGGCGGTTCTTGACACATTCCATCAGAACATGTTGTACGTCTTCTGTTACGCCACACACATTACAATTTGGTGATTCAGTTTTGTGCATCAAGTACGCAAATTTGTTTGATGGAATGTGTCCTGATCTTAGCCTGAGTATTGTTTTAACTAGCTCTCTGTTAAATGTACATCCTGTGAACCATGGTATACGAAGTGGTTCAGATTGTATAGACTTATACCAAATTCCTTTATCTTTGGATACTTTACTGAAATGCTCTTTCCATTTGTAAAAAGTAAGTAACTTAAACTTGTGTAATATTTCTGTATGATCAGGTGGTACATCAATTTCAATTCCTTGTGAACATCCTTTTTTAGCTGCTTTGTCTGCCACTTCGTTACCATGTACTCCAACATGAGACGGAATCCACTGCAACTTCAGCGCCCCATCATTTCTTTGCAGTTGTAGTATCTTCTCAAGTATCGTATAGGCTATCGATACACCTCTGGCACCAGAGGCGCATCGAGCCAAATGTTGCAATGCACTCTTTACTGTCTGATATTATTACGGTGTTATTCCAATTTTTATCAATCACAAATGATAGGGCTTCCGAAATCGCAACGAGTTCCGCCGACATTATAGTTAGTTCAGTCTTAATGTTAAAACAAGATTCATTTTGCACAGACACTACATAATAGGCTGCTCCCAGACTATTATCCATCTTTGAACCATCTGTAAAGATTTTGTGCCAGTTCATATATTTTTCGTTTAACTCGTCGATTATAATACACTTTAATGAATTGTATTCATACTCCGCTTTACCTTTCGATACACTGTCTAGGTCTATATTTATTACATCTTTTACGTTTATACTAGTTACCCATGTATTTAATGAGAACATTAATAAAGGATAAGTACAGTGAATTTTATAACTTTTAGTTTCTTCATATGTAGATGCAAGCAAGGGTTTTTTCTTTCTTTGCCAATATTCAGTGTGACACAAGTTGCTAAGCTTACTTAGCAAATCAACATTTACATTATTGTCCCACGATTGACTTTTTAAGCAAAACTTGTATGCTAGGTATTGTCTTCTTATAAAAAGTGGTGGCAGACTAAGCTCACTTACCATAACGTGTATTGGGGAACTTTTATTAATCCACCGATAATTCGTAAGGCCTGGTTCTGTACTTTATCTAACTTAGACACCTGAGCTGTGGAGCTATTGTCATATAAGAAGCTCCCAAAGTCAATTCTACTTCGTATCAGTGAAATATAAAGTCTTCTAACGTGTTTCTGATGAACCCCCCAAGTTGACCCAACTAAAACTTTCAACAAGTTTAATGCTTTTGAAGTTCTTTCAATAATTTCGTTGATATGTTTACTCCATGAGAGACTTTGATCCAACCACATTCCTAGGTATTTAATGTACTTGGATCTTGGCAAAGGATGATTTTCTATAATTATATTAGGAACTAGCCTTCTAGCTCCTCGACTAAATACACAATATTTAGATTTTGTTAAAGACAATTGTAATCCTATCTCGTCTAATAATTTTGTGACTATTTGTAATGCTGATTCAATTTCTATTTTACACTGTATTAGATTTTTGTTGCTTACATACACAACAAAGTCTGCGTATTGTGATATCATGACATTCTTAATTTGTTGACATATTTTATATATTACTATATTAAATAGAAGTGGCGAAATAGGATCACCCTGTGCTAACCCAGTACTCGTCCATCTAGTTAGAATTCCCTGCCCATCCTCATTTTTAATTGTAAGATGTCTTTCACTAAGAAAATTCCATAGATACTTACAGATTTTCTGTCCTACTGTGATCTCATCTAAAGTTTTAATTAATGCCCCGATAGATACATTGTTATAGGCACTTTCTATGTCGAGAAAGCAGGCAAGGGTAGGTATATTTTCTGAACAACCTATTTGTATTTGCGAAATCAAACGCGCCAAACTGTCTATACACGATAAAGATTTCCTGAAACCTACAGTATATCTTGAAATAATTTCTTTTTTTTCTACATACCACTCAATACGTTTACTCAACATCGAGTGGAAGATTTTGCAGACACATGACATTAAAGATAGAGGTCGGAGTTTTTGTTCTGTGTTAGGATTGTAAGTCGGTTTCTGTATAGCTATAATTTTGATTTCTCTCCACTGATTTGGAATATATCCTGAATAGAAAATTCGGTTATACAATTTTAATAAAAATATTTTTGCTTCCTCTGGCAAATTACAAATCATGGAATATGTAATGCAATCATCACCCGGTGAAGTATCTTTTGTTTTTAAGCAGCGTTCGAGTTCTAAAATACTAAATTCTTTTTCTAAAAGATAATTTTGGGATATTATACAGGGACCTTGATTTAGGCTTTGATCAGGACTAATTGAACACAGTAAATTTATTTGGTTTTCGATCGATATCAAGTTTTTTGTTCTTATATGTCCTTTGATCCAACGCATTTTATTCCACAGCTCAGACGATGATGTTTCTTTATCGACGGAGTTACAAAATGTTTCCCAATTTCGATTGCGAGCCTGTAAAATTGCTTTAGTACACTTTTTTGATTTGTCTTCAAATATGCTTAAATTGTCGGGGGAAGGGTTTTTCCTAAAGTTTCGTAATGCCAGTCTGCGACGCGCTACAGCTAGAGATAACTCAGGATTCCAGTATGGTTTTGGTATGAACTTATTTGTCGGATTTCTATTAATTTTAATTAAGGGGATACTATTATCTGCTGCCTGATTGATTTCTCGTATAAAATAGTCATACATATCTTGTACATTATGCGAATCATCCCTAAATAATAATTCATTATCGTTCAATGTTGTTTTAAGTTTATTTCTATATTTTGTCCAGTCTGCATGTTTATAATTACGTTTTGCAATAGGCCGTATAAAATTTTGAATATTCATATATAGCTTAATCATTAAGTGGTCACTACCTAAATTTTCCTGAAGTGTTTGCCACACGAAATTTGCGCATATATCTGAAGATACAAATGAAATGTCTGGAGAAGTTTGTCTCAACACTCCGTCCACCAATTTAATTCGAGTAGCAGCACCATTGTTGAGAGGCAAGATTCCATGTTCTAAAGAAGCGTCAAATAATTGAGTTCCCCTACTGTCTGTCTTGTATGACCAATTAGTGTGATGACCGTTAAAATCTCCCGCCACTAAGGACTTACATTTAAATTTTTCGAATATATCTTCCCAGTCTGAAAATTGTGTATGACTTGACGATGGACAGTATATTGCGACAATGTTCTCCAAATTACTGCAATTGACTACCTTAACGTGTAGTATTTCTATTCCTGGATTTGGAACATTGATAGAGCATACATGGGCTTGGATAGATTTGTGTATAATTATCGCTACTCCACCATAGCCGTCCTGTCTATCATTTCTATATATGTTGTACGAATTTATGTTAACTACTTGTTCTTTTTTTAACCAGGTCTCACAGACTATCGCAATGTGGATTTTTTCAGTATTTAAAGTTTCTCTAAAGTTTATCAATTTAGGCTTAAAACTCTGAGAGTTCCACTGCAAAATATTAACAACAGATTTAGATATAAGATTGTTATCCATTAACAAAGGAAGTTATTTTTTGTAACATATTGCCATTACATAAAAGATTACAAATGATTTTTTTAACTTCCTCATAAATTATTTTAAGGCATCTACAAATTATTTCCTCATTACTAACATTCGATAGAAAAATATTTTGTAATTTTAAAAGTAATTTTTTAAACTCAAATTTGTACTTAACTTCTTTCCTGTCCTCGCCTCTAATTTCATTGCAATTACTGCTTCTAGATTCATCAGTTGAAGGAAGGGATTCATCTTCCCATATCATGCTATTTTTCATTGTTTTCTTCTTAGTCTTTTTCTTCTGTGTAGAACTGTTATCTTTTTGAGTCACGTTTTGGGTAAGGTTTCTCCCTTTGTCTGGTATTTTACATTCTAAATTATTCTTCCTCAACACCGTGCTATATGTTTCTTGACATATTTCGGAAGATTCTGTGATAATTTCATTTGTATGTTGTTTATATTCCATGTTTTGCTTTTCTCGTTGCTGTGTTTCCTCTTTTTTATTAAGTATATACATTTGGAGAGCTTTTCTATATGTGACATTATACTTGGCCATGGTTTCTCGAAACATTTTTTCTTTAAGGTATTTAGGGCATTGTTTATCTAACACAAAGTGTGGGCCATTACAGTTTAAGCATTTGTACTCAGTTACTTCACAATTTTCATGATTGCCCCCACACTTTGGACATATTATTCTCTTAATTGGGCAGAATTTTAAAAAGTGACCAAACTGCCAACACCTCGAACACTGTGTAACTGGGAATACGAACGGGTTTACTGAAAATCGGCAGCCATACGCATATACATAAGATGGTAAAGTTGCCCCTTCAAAACACACTCTAATCGTTTCACTGTCAACCGATATTCCATTCGAACTTATCCTCTTCAATCTTTTTACAGATAAAATTCGTCTATCTGCCTCTAGAATTGCTATAATGTCTGTTTCATTCAACTCCATATCTACACCTTTTATAACACCAAATGACAGAGTTGATTCATACGTCATAGCCAGTTTATATCCTAAATCTTGAAGTTTCTTACACTTTAATAATGATTCTGCATTTTCTTTACAATTAAATCGAATAAGTACCTTAAATTGACCTTTATATTTGATTCTACTTACATTTCCAATATTTTCATCGCGTAATAATCTTGCTAAAGCCATTTGCTTAGGTAAAGGCTCTGTATATGTTAAACAAACTTCATTGTATTGGTCTTCATTGTTTTGTATTTCTACCCTCCTTTTCTCATTATTTACATTGTTTGAATTATTTGAGTTACTCCTAAGAAATCGTTTAGGTTTCCTTCTGGTTACTGTTATAAATTCTTCTTCACTGCTACTTTCTTCCATTTCTTTCCTCTTCTCGGGTATGGTCTTCGTAATTGGTAAATTTTGCATATCATTATCCGACTGGTCCATTCTATGCAAAGTTTCTTTACACCTTCTAATTACTTCAGAATCACTTTTATCACTACTGGGTAAAACGACTTCTTCCTCATCACTTTCACTCATTTTTACTTATAGATCTTGTTGTGGGTACTTTGAATAAGTGTAAGCGTTAAGTCGTAGTAGTTACAAACGTATGCTCGAGACAACGGCCCGCGCAAGACTCGATTTAGGGCTTTACTATCACTGCAATTTATACGACGGTTTCCTTATTCGCACTATACTAGTAGTGTAGGGCGTGCATTGTTTCAGCCCCTGGCCAAAATATGAGTGGAAAGATTTCCCTTTATCGGGGCACAATTGGGTAGATGATTGTATAGTAAATAAATACCGATGTCTTCTTCATTAAAACGAATATCACAAAACATCTCGGGAAATATAATTTTTACAGCTTTTCATTTCTATTACAAATTTTAATCAAATATATATTGAAATATTGAGTACAATTGAGTAGTCTAAAACAGTGACGTCACGAGTTTGTATTTAGTACATTTTTCAATCAAAGTTATAGTTTTGACAGATGATAAAAAGTAACAAATTTGACTAAGGTGTCATCCACCCTATTATTAGAATTATTTTAACTCTGAACAAAATATTGCTAACTCATCTTTTGGAAATACACCACTAGTAACGGATCCGATACTTTGTCACGACATCCAATTTATAAAGCGACCTTTGCTCCCTTGAGTAGTTGGTTTACAAATAATTATAATTAATAAAGAGTATTCATAAAGTATGCATGATTTTTTACCAAAAGTATCAGGCGATCAGACAAAAGTAGGTGGTCAAACATACACGTCATATACAATATAGCTTATGCCGAGGGCGACAGTGCCATTGTGAATCAGTGCTCCTCAATTAGTTATTCATTGTCCGCAGCTTGCATACAACAGAGCAATTACGACGAATGAAGACCATCGTTCGCTCGATTTAGACCTGTTATTGTACAAAGTCTACACAGACACAGGTCAAACTATACTGGTCAATGAAATAAAACGACTAAGACTGGTAACTACCAGACAATACTAGAAACTTCTAGTATATATATATGTATATGCAAAGACAACATTTTAAGTGCCATGTTTGTAAACAGATTACATATTTATTTTAGTAGCTATTGACGAGTTTCGATGTTTTATAAGATCAAATGTAGGGAATGCAATCTCGCGAGATTGGGGCTCAGGCGAGATCTCGCGAGTTTATGAATAACAATCCCGCGAGATCTCGCCAATTTCGAGATCCCGCGAGATTGGCAGTTTGGTGTGTTTATTCTTGCAAATAATCACTATATTTGAAAAAAAATAGGACAATATTAATGATAATTATAGGTATTATGAAATAAACATTTATTTTTACGAATTCTTTTAATGAACTTTTTTGTATTCAACAGTGTTTGATCTCGCGAAAACGAGATCTCGCGAGAACGAGATTGCATTCCCTAATCAAATGTTGAAAATAGTCAATTTGTTAGGTACATATATGATTAAAATGAGGTCGTATGTCCGAAGCGACCACTATATCGCATACGAACGCATACTTAGCAAGGCATCTATCAAAGCATTATCGTTTCTGTTTTTTCTTAACCCGAATGAACTATGCTTAATATTCAAGTTCTTTACACGTCTGAACTAAACTGATGCTATTTTTCGTAGGTAACATACTTTCGTACCTGTTTCCCAAATATGGTCGCAATGAGGCCAAGAAACGTGAGATATTGTCGGCTGCAGCCGCTGCCGGTGTGTCCGTCGCTTTCGGCGCCCCTATTGGTGGAGTACTCTTCAGTTTAGAAGAGGTATGTACTCACGGCACTATGATATGTTTTACTCTTCGTTTGTAATAATAAACTTCTTAAACATCTAAAATGTTAATACTACATAAATTCATACATTAAATCATGTATTAACTTTCTCAAAATTAGCTACTTATTGTCTTTCGTTATAAATAAAATAAAATTATATATGAATTTAATTCAATGAAAGCAAAGGTTTTAATGAAAATTTTATGATAAAATACAATGTCTACCTGTTTTAATAATCTTCTGTTACCAAATAGTCACGTGAGAAATAACCAACGTAACTTTATAAAAATAAATCGAAAGTCTTAAAAAGCTTTGTTTATGACTCTTGCCACTTCGCTCTTCAAAGTTTATCAAAGTAGATCAGTTATTCTAACTTTAAACTTTCGCGTTTCATGACATTATAATTATTTTCACGGGAATTAACGCGATCACTTACATCATGGCCCTCACTTACTTCCATCACTTACATGTGACCACGGCCAGTGCAACCTGGTCGAACCGTCAGGCAAATCAGAGGTATGTAATACCTTTAAATAAATGATCGCGATAAGTTATTGCCAATATAAAATGAAAAAATGGCTTACAACGGAAGAAAGTTGTTCAACAAGTTAAAAATTGATAACATTTATATTTAGATTCTTAATTTTGCTGGTAATTTATTAATATTATTGGCATTATAATTTCATATATTGCATACAGGTATCCTATTATTTCCCGCTGAAAACACTGTGGCGTTCCTTCTTTTGTGCGCTGATCGCCGCGTTTATCCTACGATCAATCAACCCCTTTGGCAACGAGCATTCTGTACTGTTCTTCGTGGAGTACAACAAGCCTTGGATATTCTTTGAACTGATCCCTTTTGTTGGACTCGGCATAATAGGGGTAAGTACCTTTAGATTTCACTTTAATATAAATACAATCGTCTATCAAAGCATTATTTTGATAATGATTACCGTTAGGGTAAACGTGTTCTTGAGTGTAGACCGCGTCTCGGCAAACGTAGTGTAGGACGTCCACAGGCCAGGTGGAATGATGGTTTGCGTAAGACGGCTGGCAGGAGCTGGATGCGAGAAGCCGAGGATCGAACCAAGTGGCGCGCTGCCATAAGCTGATGATGATAAATACAATCTATACTAATATTATAAATTCGAATGTAACTCTGTCTGTCTAAACCGCTGCACCGATTTCAATGAAATTTGGCATGGAGATTCTTTAATTCTTGAGGTAGTACATAATATATCTTTATCGTGATGCTAACGACATACACACGGCCGGAGCCGCGGGCAAAAGCTAGTAAAAAATACGAATAAAATATATAACTTTTAGAACCTGGTTTTATATGGTATTATCGTAAACCTGATCATTCAAATACTTTATCATACAAGGCTTTCTTTCGTATGCCCCTTGGATAAAGCCGAAGGAGGGAAGCACCTAAAGTGCTGCTCGCACCCTACTTGTTTTCAGTATTTACCCCTATGTAAATATTTATATCATGAATAGAAATTGCTACTGAAAACATGGAATTTTTTGAACATTTAAGCCATAGCTTACATGAACTTAAATGGAATAATGTTCATTTGGGAAACTTTCTGTTCCACTCCGTACTCTAAAAGCAACGTGTCTCGGTACAAATAAGAAATATTATTGTGTATTCCAGGGCTGCATAGCGACAATATTCATTAAGGCGAACATTTACTGGTGCCGCTACCGCAAGTACTCAAAGCTGGGCCAGTACCCGGTCACCGAAGTGTTGGCGGTGACGCTTGTGACGGCGGTGATCGCTTACCCCAACCCCTACACGAGGATGAACACGAGCGAGCTCATTTACCTGCTGTTCAACCAATGTGGAATATCTAATGCTGATCCTCTGTGGTAAGTTTTGCATTAAAAGTGCCTTGATAACTAAGACCTAATAGTCACCATGCTGCTTCCTTTCTGAGTTTTATAGGTTCGATGCCCTCATAAGAAAATACTTTATGAGATTATATTCTTCTTGTGCAGACAGCTTTGTTGGTCTAGCGGTTAGCGTATGCGACTGCTATTCAAGAGATCCCGGGTTCGATGCCCGGGCAGAGTCAAAAGTGTTGTTGAGTTTTTCATACAATCGGAGGGTAAGTCTAGCCGTCGGTCCCAGTTGTCATGAATATCTATGGCAATCGTTATTGGGAAGTCAGTGTCCTCAAATATACTAACAATTAGTTCAGCCTTCGAATTCATTTCAAATGAAAAACCCTCAGGGTTACGGAGCTCTAATGCCAGTCACTCCTTGGTAAAACTGATATTCAGGTAAACTGGTTAAACTAGTAGCCGACCCCAAAATAACCTTGGGAATAATAAAGGCTAGAAAGACGACAAATGGTTGTTCTTCACAATAGGAACACAAACTGCGTTACTACTATTAAGTTATACTCTTTGCGCTGTAGCATGGTCCGTGACTGTTTCAGTAACATTTCGTTTCACTCTTGAAAGTTGCTGCAATTTACAAATTATGACTTAGTATTTCAGCTGTACCACATTCGCAATATATTAACTATTTAATAACTGTAGTAAATTAAATGAAACAAAACAGAATGTTCTATAGTACAAATAAATGCCGCACCATGCTACAGCGCAAAGAGTATAACAAGTGGAATGCTTTTGGTTATAGTGACTACAACCGTAACTTCACCGATGTGAACTCTGCCATTGAGAAGGCGGCAGCCGGGCCGGGCGTGTACCGCGCCATCTGGCTCCTGGTCCTCGCTCTCATCCTCAAGTTGGTGATGACCATCTTCACCTTTGGCATCAAGGTGCCCTGCGGACTCTTCATACCGAGTCTGGCTTTGGGAGCTATTGCCGGCAGGATTGTTGGTATTGGTAAGTTTTCTTGAATTGTCAGTTGTTTTCAATTCAGGCGGGAGAGCCACGCTTCGGCATGCTTGGGCCGGTTCGACCGGAGTGATACCATGGCCTCACAGAAAACCGGTGTGAAACAGCGCTTGCGCTATGTGTGAGGATACCGGAGGCTCATACCCCAACCCCCCTCGCCCATCCCCCAAAGGCCGGCAACGCACTTGTGACGCCTCTGGTGTTGTGGGTGTCCATGGGCGGCGATAATCGCTTACCATCAGGCGATATGTCTGCTCGATTGCCACTTTTCCATAAAAAAAAGTTTTTTTTTTTTCATTTAAACGGTTTTATTGAAAATAATGTACTAAAAGCTAAAAAATAATTCGGTAAGTCCCAGGTTCCAGTCATTACACCCCTCTTCCTTGTCAATCCAAGGCATTGATCAAATAAAGAAATAAAATCGTTGGGCATAGCATACACTGAGTTGACTGGATGGAAACACGAGCTTTAGTTATCAGTTCAGTTTTAGCGATCACTTCAGCTTCAACATTATCTCTATTTCCATACCATCGTTAGTTACGTCATAATAAAAGTTGCACTGAAATCTGGTACTATAATAATATATTTGTATGGCAGGTGTTGAACAGCTGGCCTACCATTACCCGAAGATTTGGCTGTTCTCTGGCGAGTGTTCGACGGGCGATGACTGCATCACGCCGGGGCTGTATGCCATGGTCGGTGCTGCTGCCGTGCTCGGTGGAGTTACCAGAATGACAGGTTAGTTACAATCAATAAAAAAAAAGTAAAATAAACGGTGGTGTCTAGTAGCTACCAGTTCAAACCTTATCAAAGTACTTTACGTATTAAACCTACTTCTAACATAACGATTAAGGGTTCAACTTAGCTGGGTGGATAAATATGAATCGGTACTATGTGACTCAATATACAAATGACTGCACGTTTGGCCTAGTGGTTTAACGGTCACCACGCCGTTTCCTACTTCGCCAAGTGTCGTGGGTTCAAATCCCACGTAGGACAACACTTTGTGTAATCCACAAATTGTTGTTCTGAGTCTGGGTGTTCTTTGTGTCCGTTACATGTATGTTTGTAAAGTCCCCCGCGACACAGTATTTATTCCTAGTGCGGGAGTTGTCTTAAAAAAAAACTTACAATATCAAAATAAATTGCAATGTAATGTTCTTTAAAGTATCTAAAATGATTTACCGTGGGAGAGCCACGCTTCGGCATGAATGGGCCGGCTTGACCGTAGTGATACCACGGCCTCACAGAAAACCGGTGTGAAATAGTGCTTACGCTGTGTTTCACCGAGTGAATGAGGATACCGGAGGCCCGTACCCCAACTTCTTCCCTATCTAAATATCATATAATAATATAATTTACAATACCGTTGTCTAAAATACAACATTATACTTGTGAACAGTATCGTTGGTGGTGATAATGTTCGAGTTGACCGGCGGCGTCCGCTACATCGTACCTCTAATGGCGGCCGCCATGGCTTCCAAGTGGGTCGGTGACGCGTTGGGCCGCCAGGGCATCTACGACGCTCACATCGCTCTCAACGGATACCCCTTCTTGGATAGCAAGGATGAGTTCCAGCACACCTCGCTGGCAGCTGACGTTATGCAACCCAAGTAAGTACTTAGTGCCATTGTTTACTACTAATAATGGCAAAGAAGCTCAGACACCCTTGACTGCCTCGGAGGCACAGTAGTAGCGTTTGCGACTGCTGTGCTCGAGGTCTCGGGTTCGATTCCCGGGTCAGACCAAATGTTTTTATGATCTTCAAATATTTGTTTCGGAGTAAGTTGTAACAAAAAAAGTATATATCTATTTATATCAGTTGTCTAGTACTCATAACACAAGCTCTGCTTAGTTTGGGACTAGATGGCATTGTGTGTTAAATAAATACTTTCGGACATAACACACGCACATTTTATTTACGCGTCACCTGATGGTAAGTTACCACCGCCATCCATGAGTATCAAAGTCACATATCCAAGAATTCTGAAGAGGAGAATTTGTTTAAATTAATAGAGCCTGCCCCCTTTCTTCCCGTATCGTCGTAAGAACTGACTACTAGGGGATAAATTACACATGACAACATAACTAGGCAGACGAGAAAAACTTTAAATAAATGTTGTAATTGTCTTTTTTGTGCTGAAACAAGGTGCTGAGGAGAGACCTATGTCAACACAAATTCTAATTTATGATAGCGAATTACGATTTCCTACATACAAATTATCATCCATCTATACTATATCCATACTTATATTATAAATGCGAAAGTAACTCTGTCTGTCATTTCAATGAAATTTGGTACACATATAGTCTAGAGCCTGAGAAAGGACATAGGCTACTTTTAAATGCGAAAAAAGGGTGGTAAGGGATTTAAAAGGGGGATGAAAGCTTGTATAGAAGTCTGCCGGTTCACTATAGACGCTTTAGTACTTACGAAAAAATTAAAAAGGATTTTACGAAGCGTTTATATATATGTGTTCTCTTGTGTTACTGTTTGCTGAGCGTGCAACTGCCGAGTATCATAAATGAGTCTAAATTTTTAACAGGCGTTGTAATATTAATGAATTATTACTATTCTATGCTCTCAATAATCTTATCGTGAACTTTAACTATTAACTCATCATCAAAAGCCTTCAATAATCCACTACTGGACATAGATTTCTCCTTCGAAAGAGGGTTACGCTATGCGTGTATATTAACCGGCTTTTTTAATTACATCAATGAATTGCTTTTATAATTCTACGCTGCGCGAACCGTCTTAAGAATATCTCCGCTTTTTTTTTTCTATTTTATATTTGACCCTGCCACAATGACTCTACTCTGCCTGATGGAAAGCATTTTTGTTAAGGAGAATCAGTAATAACTCGTGTACTTACTAGTAATGAATTCAGTACCAATGAAAACCATGAAAATGCTTTGCGATATATGTACACTAATATACAGTACTGCTTCCATCGTTTTGCGACATAATTGTATTTATATGCGATTTTAGAATGAAACATACCTATTAACAAAACGATGCGAAGACACTCAAATAGTGGCCAATCAAAGGCGAAGTTAGGCCTATGTTCAGCCGTGGACTGCAGTAGCCTAATGATGAGTACCAGCATCATGATTTTTCGGTTCCAGTTTTTGTACCGACTGTTTTGTTCGCGTTGTGTGCCATTCAAGTTTTGACCTTATGATTAACACCGGTAATAGAAAATTTGAGAGACTAGCTACATACTAACTTATATCCTTTATCTTCCTTGAATAAACTATAAAAAATATATCTATAAAATCAACCGAGGGAGAGCCACGCTTCGGCATGAATAGGCCGGCTCGACCGGAGTGATACCACAGCCTCACAGAAGACAGGTGTGAAATAGCGCTTGCACTGTGTTTCACCGAGTGAGTGAGGATATCGGAAGCCCATGAATCAGCGCTGTGCGTTCCAAATTGTACTTTTTGTCCGGGTGCAAGAATCTAATAATTTGGCGAAGTAAATCTTCTGTGTGTGTTCTATTTTAAATGTTTAACTAATGCAAATGCTCAATACACATTTACGATTGTTAAATATCTAAATAGTAATTAATTAATTAGGCTATAAGTAATTAATAATCGCAAAATTACAAAATCTAGTGTTAGGTGTAATGCAAGAAAATCATGCTTTGAAATATTTCATTAGTAAAAGTTCAGATAGTTATTCTCGTTATTCTGAAAACAGTTTTTTTGTAGATAAAAGTAGGTAAAGGTTTTAATCATGAACTTATTAATAAGCTGTGCGTTTTATTAAATGTACATCTAGTTTGTAAGTATGGATGGATGGATGGATGTTTGTTACTCTTTTACGCAAAAACTACTGAACGGATTTGGATGAAACTTTACAGTAATATAGCTTATACACCAGAATAACACCATAAGCTACTTTTTGCAGCGATAACCGACATACACGCGGGCGGGGCCGCGGGCAACCACTAGTCAATTATATATAATTCACGTGTCATGTTGGTGCTTACGATGAACTTCGAAACTACCTCACCTATTTTCACGTTTTTTTTATATTTTAAATGAGTGTTTTGCTGGCGTGCCTAAGATAGTTAACATTACGCTTAGATCAATAGGAGATGAGCATGATTGAAAAAGACGCAGACGATGTTGCGTGTGCACAATACATATAGTTATATATATTACATAGTAATACCCACACCTCTACGTGCTCTCCGAGGCACGGGGGTTCAGACCCCAACTTCCAAACTCCGAGCTGTCGGTTCTACGCCTGATTCCCCGATCATATCGGTTATCCGTCCCATCGGATTATGAGCGAGATGGAACAGAGAGTGCACCTGTGGTTGCGCACACACTTGTGCACTATAATATCTCGTGCGTAGTTGGCTGGTTTCCGTTGAGACTGGCCGCCGTGGCCGTAATCGGCTAGGTGAACATCAGTAATACACAGTCTCAATAGAATTATTGTCCAATTTTTTCATTGGATGCATGTGCTAATAATATGTTTGTTTTGTCGTAGGCGTAACGAAACGTTGTCGGTGATAACGCAAGACTCTATGACAGTGGATGACGTGGAGACCCTGCTGAAGGAGACGGAGCACAACGGCTACCCGGTCGTCGTGTCTAAGGAGTCGCAGTATCTGGTTGGATTTGTCTTGCGTCGAGACCTCAATCTTGCTATAGGTATAATCACACTTTTTTATGTTCAAACTATCCAAATGACTACTCTGCCTGATGGAAAGCATGAGCAGAATCCAAGAGTGGTAGTCATTGCGAATGTGGACAGTGTAGCATGGTGACCCACACTATGGCGGCCTAGTGAGATGGTTTTTCACGCTAGATTATAGGAAAAAGCATATATTGCTTGTTCATTTATTGATCTTATTTTATATTAAAATATCACTGTGGCGATTATACCTTGAACTGTACATTTTTTTCGGTCGCGGGTTCGATTCCTGAAATATATTATGCAACCCGATTTGTTTCACTATCCGAGACTCATAAGTCTCGGACTTATGGACTTATGAGTCTCGGGTAGTGAAAATAACGAATACTACATCTTAAAAGGATTGATAGGGCCATAAAAAATCTTCCAATTTTTTTTGCTATATACATAATATTCTTACATTTAAACAAATATGGTTGAATTTCTCCTAGATCCTGAGTTAAACTGTGTTTAGCGAATCTAGAAAGTTATGTGTAATTGTTCCAGTTTATCAGATGCATAACACAGACATTTCGAATAGTATAAGTAATGCATTATTCTTTATTGCAGCGAACGCAAAACGTACGCTGGAAGGCATAACTGGGCAATCAGTGGTTATATTCGCGGGCACCGGCAACCAACCGCCCGCCCCGCCCCAGTGCCTGCACCTCAACCGTATCCTGGACATGGCGCCCATCACTGTGACGGACCAAACGCCCATGGAGACTGTCGTGGATATGTTCCGTAAACTCGGCCTCCGGCAGACTCTGGTCACGCATAACGGGTGAGCCACTTTCATATCTGATGTGAGAAGTCTGAAGTCTATCCTGTGCAGAAGTCTCAGGTTCGATTCCCGGGTTGGATCGATTGTTTGTATGGTCTAAACTTTCTACTTTTCTAAAAAACCTGTTTTAGTAATTTTACCCGCTTCCCACAGGTAGTGTAAAGTCGCGGACGACAAATTAACTTTTCCAGTTACCTTTTTTTTACATACAAACCTTGTCCTAACAATACCGAATACATAAAAAAAGAATTACCCAATTTGGTGCAGTCAGTCGATCGTAAGTTATGCCCGTACATACATTTTGGCGATTCATTTTTATTTATATAGATATGTGTAGTATATGGAGGCCTGGTGATGCTTGTGCATAGCCCATAGCCCCCCATAGCCCATGGGGTCACCATGCTGCATTCGCAATGAGTATGGTGACCACCACTCTTAGATACTGCTTATGCTTTCCAGGCAGAGTAAGAGTCATTTTGGCCATACAATAAAAAAAAAGAAATGTGTATTTATAAATATGATACTGAGTACTATATCAATCTAGCTGTTATAGTACAAGCTATGCTTAGTTTGAAGCTAGATGACGTTAGAACTAATATTTGACGTTTGTAGACGTTTGCTGGGCGTCATTACCAAGAAAGACGTACTGCGTCACGTGAAGCAGATGGACAACGAAGACCCCAGCTCTGTACTGTTCAATTGATCGAAGCACCTCCGCCTGCATGGACACCATCCGGAGACACACGCCTGCTACTAAACTGTGTATGAGAGCGAACTGATGTATTAGTTGATATATACTTTACGAATACGTCAACGATAATGTTCAATATACGGTTAAATTGTCGTGTAGGGATTAGGAAGCTATAAACTCCCCTTAGAACCTATTGTAAGCATGCTACAGATGGTTTGTGCGAAGACGTATCACAATATTGTACGCATGGAGGGATGTTTTTTTCTCTTCATGCGGTGAGCTTTGCAATCATATTTAAACGTTATATTAAATATCTTTGATATTGTGTGTATATAGTTATATGTTTCTGTGAAATACAATCATCACATATTAACGTCACAATTGTACAGAGTTTTGTATCTCGCTACGCAATGACGGGTCAGATACGCTATGTAAACGTATACAAACTATGTGAATATAAATGAAATTTATCATAATGCAATGTATCAACGAGGCAACTATATCAGACGAACGGTTCTTCATTAATCTTGTATATTTTGCATAAGCTATAATTTATTAGCGTTATTCAAACTTTGAATTTTTAAATAATAAAATCAATAATTTATTTTTGTTACAATTATATTTTATCTATGAAATACTTGACTATTTCAAGTGGGTGTTAGATGTCGAATTTACAAAACATTTTTTTATATACAGATTGCACGCTTTATAGGGTTTTATCATAACACATGGTCTTTAAATATAAACCCATAATATATGTAAAGGAATGGGTCAACAATGTAGGAACACCCTTTATGCCGTACATAGGGATTGAACCTTCTAGTAACAAATAGTGGGCAACATCCGTGCATCCCAATAATCACAGCTGTTCGTAAAGACATCACTAAGTTGGAGAATTGCCGGTGACATGAGGCAGAGATTGTAGGGGCTATGTTATACTGTCACCCCGGCCGTACCTAGTAACCGCCATTTTGTATTATTTATTTTAAAGGTATTAGCAACAATCGTAGTTTAAATTAACATTATGTTTTAAGAAACTTTTTTGTATGTCTAATCGTTATGTCATTTATATTTAAACGTAATTTATATATTTATACACGTTGCTTGTATATAATTTGATTATTGTTCCTTTATTTTGATGTGATCTACACAGCCCACAACTTTTATGTAAATAATGTACCTTGTATGATAAATAAAATGATATATGAATACTTCTCTTTAAGTATCGAATCATGTTTTTACACGTTTGTACATTTGTTTTATATTTCACTAGTTCACGCAATATATTTTATAAGCTTGTTCACGGTGGCAATGATAGTGTTCTCAGTTTTGTTCAAACAGAAATAAACCTAGGCCATCTTACAATAAGGTAGAAATATCTATTTATATATAGGTAATTGCTTCATTGGTTGAATCATCTAACATTTTATACAATTTACAGTTAGATCGTTTTCTCAACTTTAGAGAATAAATGCGTTTATCTTATTTTATTTTTTTACTAGCCGACCCGTGCCCACTTTGTTAACCTCCCGCTTTTCTTCGACTTGATTTACAAATACTATTATTTTTAACCGACTCCAAAAAAGGAGGAGTTTCTCAATTCGACCGTATATATGTTTTTTTATTTTATGTTTGTTCGAGGGTAACTTCGTCGTCTATGAACCAATTCTTAATGATTCTTTTTTTATTGGAAATGAGATATTCCAACGGTGGTACCATGATAAGGACACTAAGATCTGATGATGGCATCCAAGAGAAATCGAGTCGACCTTGAAGCCAGTTTGAATTTTGTTAAAAAATTTTAACTGAATTTTTTGTTCAATCATAATAAAATATGGCCTACGTCACTCCTGAAAAGTGTTGCTTTCTGTTAGTGAAAGAATTTTCAGGATCGGAGCAGTACTTCCGATCCGACAACCATACAAACAAAGTTAGAAACTTTACCTTTTTATAATATTAGTATAGATTATCTTTTATTTATTACAGATGCAACAAACATATTTATAATAATCCCTTTATTTCAGAATATTATCCCTAATTTGATAGTATACAAATAGACCTTGTTAACTATGCAATTGACAAAGTCTGTTTGAAATGGTTCATTCTCAGTAGATCCATTGACCAGATCCATGATAGATCTAATGAGAATATTTTTTCTCATTAGATCCATTCTTTACTGTATTTCAAAATAATGGATCTAATGAGAATATTTTTTGTAAAAAGACATTGCTATAAAAATGAATATCAGTAGGTAAAACAAATGAATGTGATTATTTTGAAATCCTGACACTTGTCCTGGTGAAAAAGTTTTTTTGTAAAAAAAGAAAGCAATGAACTCACACTCAGGAGACGGAAGGCGGTAGTAGGCCTCCACGTATTATGTGAGGTAGTGAATCCGCTCGCTTTCGTCTGGTTCCTGTAAAATGTGTGATTCCTGTAAATTCCTGCTTGCTTAATGTTACAGAAAGTTTAATCTTTAAAGAAAAGGTAAAATGCCACTAACAATTTGAATAGATCTCCATTAAACACACAAAAAATTACAAATCTATACTAATATTATAAAGCTGAAGAGTTTGTTTGTTTGAACGCGCTAAAATCAGGAACCGCTGGTCCGATTTGAAAAAATATTTTAGTGTTGGATAGTACATTTATCGAGGAAGGCTATATATCATCACGCTACGACCAATAGGAGCGGAGCACCGATGAAAAATGTTCCAAAAACGGGGGAAAATTATCACGTTACGGGCAATAGGAGACTCAAACGAGGTTGCGTGGTAGCTAGTGAGGCAGCTAGTTCGTAATAAAACCACGAGTGTTTTCGTTATCATTTTTGTTAACATCGACATAGATATACACAGTAATTTGTGTAGCATGACAGTAGTTCAGTATAATTAGTATCGGCCCTGTTTTCTCATTATATCTATAACACTTGCGATTTTGCTTTTATACTCAACCATTGCAATGTTTTAGGATAAAAATATGTATTTGATATACCCTATAGACTATCCAACGATAGAATATAAATGTTATACGTACGTACAAATAACAGAACAGGTTTTCTTTTTGACTGTAATAATCCTGATTTAACTACACACACATATTTGACTGCACAGATGGCGTAGTGGTTTAAGCGGTCGCCACGCCGCTCTCTACCGCTCTAAATGTTGTGGGTTCAAACCCCACATGGGACAACACTTTGTAATAAAGAAAAACTGTACATTTCAAAATTCTCTTTATCGATGTCATTGAATAAATATAGTTTAAATTTACCATCTTGTTGATGAAAAAGTCCCATGTAATTCGCATATTCCCTTTTTTTCATCTATTATATGTATATTGTTATACAAACCGTTTATTACAAAGTGATGAATGAGCTTTCAATTATCTCATATCTTGCATAGAGCAATATTTTACTCAAATATTATATCAGGATGTGGTGGTATACAGCCAAAAACACACTCCTGGTGGTTAATTGTATGCTTTTTAATGTATTGTACGCTGAATAAGTTGATGCGACAAAAATCAAATGCATATATTATGTCGCACCCTTATAAGCTATGGCCTCACTCAAAATGAATTATGTGAGAAATACTTGGGACTGCGTGGGACTAAGATCTCAATAGCGTGATATACGGAGCTGGTCCACTGGCTGTATATTTCATATTGTTAATTGATAACCTTTTCACCATTAAGGTTTTTCAAACGTTCAGCAGAAATTTTGCGTAAGGTTAAATTATAACGGCGCGGGCGATATTCCAAATGGTTGGCCATATGTTAACTGTTTTTTTACAAATAGTGTGGAGCGCTTGTCTCTGTATCAATTATTTTTTATTTAACATTTCACCATTCAGCCGGTGTGTGATGGATGACCAAACTTTTTCTTTATCGAATTTAAAATTGATACAGGGATGCGCTATATAGTACAGAGTAAGAATGTAATTAATAACGAGATAGCTATGTATAATTCATTTCGATGTCAATAAGGCAAATCACGTTTTATTTCTATATTTATGAACATAACATATTATTTGGCAAGTAGCACGTCACATCTGAACACGAGCATCGGTGCGAGGTGATCGAATGTATATCGCTGTCCTAACGTGCTGTTTGTAATTATGTATTTTTATATAAAATGGACTGAGAATTAAACAATGTAAATGACTAATATTTGTAAATATTGCAACTAGCTATATACGACGCGACGCGGGCTCACCCGCGCACGTTTTTATAACAAATTTTACAAATATGCGTTTATTACACTCGTTATAATGTGTGCAATGTGCAACTCACATGTGAAGTGCACGTTGTGTCTAGCGGTTAGAACGTAAGCGTTTAATGTCTATCATTGTAAAGTATGAGATTTTGAACGGTACTGGAGTTAACGTATTGAATAACGTTCAGGTGATATCGACTAAGTTTGAATATGTATATTATTGTGGAACATGTTGTAAACTGTATTTTTAATTATAAATATTGTCAATCTCAACAATTATCCATGATCATCATTATATTAAATAAATAGTAAAGTTTTAAATGTTGTTTTCTGTGTATGATTACGGGATAATATAATACTAGTATTGTATTATGACAGTGAGATTTCTAAACTCTGTAATAAGTCTTTTTCTGTGACTGATCGCTTGTGATCTCGTTTATTTCGTTTAAAATTTCGAGACTTACACGTGCTACGCACTTCTTGATCTCTATTTTTCGGTTCTTATTTTCGATCAGATCTAGAAATCTGTGAAGTCCTATTGAATGGTTAATAACTATATATAAATAAATTAAATTAAACAACTTTTTAAACACAAGCTTTTACTGGAATGCCTCGAGACGAATCAAACGAGTCCAAACTCGATGTTGCGACGTTTCTTTACAGAGTTCCTTCCAGCTCCAGCATCAGATCAGCTCCATGTCATTATAATAGTGTATTGTCACGCTGTATACACATGCTTCGGTTTAAGATATCTGCTTCAAAATTCAGTTGCAAAATTCCACCCGAACATACAAGAATACATACAATGCAAGTTAATAAAAAGCTTGTAATAATACTAATTTTATGACCGCGAATATAAGTGAAATGCTCTATAATTTGGATAGACGTTCTCCTATTTCAAGTTTTAATTTCGTGAATTCTTTACAAAGCCCTTTCGTCGTGTTCATTATTTGGTACCAAGTATCAAGTTTCAGTCTCAGATCATAACATTTAAAAAAACTATATAAGTATTCGATGTCAAACTAGCTTTCGTAGTACAAGACCTACTTAGTTTTAAACTAGATGGCGTTGTGTGTCAGATGTCCCAAATGTTCCTCCTCTCAATACTTTGAAGACTCAATACTTACAAGAATTACCAAGTTTCAGGTCACATCTAAATTAAAGTTCTTAAAACACTTTACATTTCCGTGGCTCGTGTTGTGTCAATGCTTGCAGTTTTAGTAAGTCACTCTTGTGAAGCGGTACATCGAACTGAAGTGGGTATTGAATTCGCGTTATTCCTCTATCTATGAATACGGCTGTTTATATAAGTTTGCACAGTTACTAGGAAAGTATCTCGTTCGTAAAATTCAACTGAATCGTGCTATTAGAAAAAAATATAAAATAATAGCTATTTTTATTTCATTATAACATTATAACCAGTCGAAAACAGACAGTGGGTCCTTCAAATGTACTAATGTTACATTGTAAATAATTGTATTGTAACAATTATTATTTAGTTACAAATAGATTACAATTTTCCATCAAATAAAAGCAATTTTCGGCAATGACCAATCTATATTTTATCGTAACGTCAAAACGAAAAACGAATTGACAGAATATTAGTAAGCTATAATATGTTATCGAAAAGGTCGTAGAGGGGTTTGAATCTTCCTCGTGTGAAATGTAGGTATAACTATTGGTGACGAGCAGATTCCCTAGCGGCAAGTCGCAGAACTAACGTGTGACAGATAAAAATACGTATATACGTTAACATTTCACTTTTAAAATACTGATCCTCCTCACGAAGTGGTCTTATAGTATTTTTTACTACTCCGTAGACGTCTATCAATGAAATCATTGTAGAAAAAATTTAAAATAACAATGCACTCGCTCTGTATATTAAACTGTCAGGTAGAAGTATCTGTCTTACGTTAGTTCTGTTAACGGCCACTAGGGAAATCTGCTCGTCACCAATACACGTTAACATTCCACTTTAAAAATACTGATCACCCTCACGAAATGGTCTTAAAGTATTTTTTACTACTCCGTAGACGTCTATCAATGAAATCATTGTAGAAAGAATTTAAAACAACAATGCACTCGCTCTGTATATTAAACTGTCAGGTAGAAGTATCTGTCTTACGTTAGTTCTGCAAACGGCCACTAGGGAAATCTGCTCGTCACCAATAGAAGTTAGAATCAAAGGTAGAAGGTTTAATAAAAATTCTTTCGAAAGTCATGAGTGAGACTTTAATAAATAAAACACACTGTAAATTTGTTTATTTATTCGAATTAAATACATCAACATAAAATTAGTTACGATTATTAGTAAATTGCAAAATGATTCTGTTTACGTTAGGTGTATACAAACTGGAACAATATCGATACGGTCCGTGTGAATGACTATTCTTAAGCGCATGTCGCCATACAAATATCCTTCCTAACATAAACAAAAAAACCATAACAGCAAATAAGATAAAACTAAAAATAAATATTGTCAACATTATTACAAAAGGCAAACATATCACAAACGATCATCAAAGAAAACGTGTTAATTATGCGGATTGAGAGCGTACAACACAAACTATGTGAAGGAAGTGAACAGTACGCGAGTCATTGACCATGTGAGACACCTAGGAACTTAACATGTCGCCGTGACGATTTATCTCAACACTACATTTACAATCAAATATTTGGTTCATTATTTATGAAGCGGACACGAGTGGCCCGCGTTTTCTTTTAGTATTCTACTTATGAGATCAGTTATGTTGAAAACTTAGTATGTTAAACGATTAGTATACTGATATTTCATTAAATTATTAGTGTGATTTACCTAACTAATGCCGCTTCGCCGCCGCAATCCACTTTCACTGGTCGAAGTGATATGAACACTAATTCTAATAACTATGGACACAACAGCAAAATAGTGTTACAATAAGCTCTTGATATTCGTGGGTAAAAATTGACCTGTAAGTGTAACAACGTGTCGGCTTAGCCGCCCCCTGTTTTAATATTAAATTCGTTACTCTATTCTATATTGATTATATAATCTTAATATAGTGGGATTAACATGACATTTATAGATAAATATGAATGCCAACCCATGTTCGTGTACTGGCGATTGATCTCATGTGTGATGCTTGGATTAAAGAGGAACCAAGCAAGAACAGATTGTAGGAATAACGGCAAACGACTTACGCTCGTATAATTATCTAACAGCCCGAGACTCGATTCAAACGTGCTTAAAATATTAAATTGCACACATAGGTAACTTTTTTTAGTAAACAAACGCAAGTGCTCACTAGGGGACATAATCGCCCTACTTCGCGTCAATAGTGTCTCTAAATATGAATGTATTAGTATGTGAGACGTATGACTCCCGGTGAACACGAGGTTCTTTGACAAACATCAAGACAAAACGTAACGTTACCAACTCTGCACCAAGTAATACAATTGAATATCTAAGGTGTCAAAGAGATGATTGAGCTCTGAGGAGCGTAATGATTTGTCGGAATAGAGTATTATTTATGGTAGTAGGATGCGTGCGTGTTTGCGGCGAAGACCCGCGGCGCTGTTTACCCGTACTCCTGCCGCTGGAGCGCCACAGACACCTTGTACAGGCTCTCCATCATGAACGACAGGTTCTGCGACAGCTCGTTAACCGGCCGAGTGATGGCCACCATGTCTGTGGAGTGACACACATTGCTGTATTATTTAATTTATTGTGACGTTTTGCTTACAAAGTTATTCAGACACTGTAACTACACTGACGGACTCATAAACTGCATCAAACTTCACTTTTGACAAAGTGTGACTGAAAAGGGTGTATTGTTATGAGACACTGGGACCGTCACCTCACCTGGGTTTGCGTTATGGTGGTGTGTTAAACCCATACGATGTGCCATTTTGCGCTTAAAATTCCTACTTTTGGTGGATAAAATGTGTGGGAAGAACAGCAATTGCTGGATCCCTTACCTGGCTGTGCCTGCGCCAATCCCTTGCAGTAAACATGCAACAAGCTGGTGACGTCATCTTCCGGTAGCTCGCCTCGCTCCAGAATACGCTCAGCGTTGCGTTCGCGTACTAGCGCCAGAGCCGCGCTCCATCTGCAACGTGCACACGTATGCTTCACATCTAATAGTTTACACGACATCTTATCAGACTCAAGTGTGGTAAGAACATAGACGATTGTAGATTGACGCAAGCAGACTCTAAATTATCTATTTTCTGTTTATCATTTTACAATATTTACATCGTAAAATCATCGAAGTTGCTTCTTGTACAGTGTATATTGGTCCGAGAGCTGGTACCATTTTTTGAGTAGGTATTTGAGGCAAGCGGAAAACTTGCCACAGACCTCTCCTATTATACCCCACTGAACTGCAGACCTGGCTGGTGAGTAGCGGGGCTAAATCATACGCCCTCCCCCTTCTGGCGAGGTCACGTGACTCGCAATAGCCATGGTATAACGATATACTTCGCCAGCACTCTGAGAAACAGTGCTCACGTGGGAGACACAAGCCTACGTCATCATCACTATCGCTGGTTGTCAAAAATTTGCCCCGCTACTCACCAGCCAGGTCTGCAGTTTCGTGTTGGGGTATATTAGGAGAGGTGTGTGACAAGTTTTCTGCTTGCCTCAAATACCTACCCAGAAAATGGTACCAGCTCTCTTACTATATTCATTACTACTGACTTTAGACGCCTTTTGAAGTTACTACATCAATGTCTTTAAGTCTATAATAATAGATTCTGCTGTATATGTATGGATTGCAACTTTTAAAACGGTAAAGTAAACATCATTATTGCCTGAAGTTTAAAGAACAACGCTAAATATTGAGAAAGAGTGTGTAAATGTGTTACAATTTGTATTTATACAAAAGAATTTGACATGTTGGTTAAAAAACTTTCAGAAAACAGACAGGTATATTGTATTATTATATTACATTTAATAAGGGTTAATGTCTCGTAGTTTAACTTGAGGCGTTAGGCTTTTTACCTAAACAACTTACGTTACTATATATTTTTACGTTACGACCCTCCCTTCTTTACGCACACATTTATATAAGTACTAGCTGACCCACGCAACGTCGTTTAGTCTCCTATTGCCCGTAGCGTAATAATTTTCCACTTTTTGTAAAATTCTTCATTGATGCGCCGCTCCTATTGGCCATAGCGTGGTGATATATAGCCTATAGCCTTCCTCGATAAATGGGCTATCTAACACTAAAATATTTTTTAAATTGGATCAGTAGTTCCTGAGATTAGCGCGTTCAAACAAACAAACTCTTCAGCTTTATAATTATAGATTTTAATCTGTTCTGGTTTCCTTATTAGTTCATGAGGAGCTAGTAACAAGTGTAGAAGTAAGAATGGATATAGGAGCAGCCAACCCCGTTCACATATGTAGTAAATACTCACTTTTGTCGCTGCAATAAGTGTAGAAGCCTGGCATCGTCATGCGGTGCAGGCGAGTGTTCTGACCACGAGTCGCTGGCGCTCGCTGCGAGGTGGTTCCTCACCGCGCACACCGCCCCGCTCATTTCCGTGCCCTACGTGGAAACAACAATGAGATTCATATCTAGACTAGCCTGCGGGTCTACTCATCATTTCACAAAAAGTAGGTATATAAGTATTCTATTACTCAATCTAGCCTTCATAGTACACGCTCTGCTTAGTTTGAAACAAGATGGCGTTGTGCGTCAGAGATGTCCGAAATATTTATTCATTTATTACTTTGGATAAAGTTGCTTTAAAACCATCTTATCGTAAGTTCAACACGATCTAACAATTACCGTATGCAACTAAACAGAGTCATTTGGAAAAATCTTGCAGATATAGTATTGTTGTCAAAAATACTATTTCACAATCTTCAACAGGACACAAATTTTGTCAACTCAACCCCGGGATGGTCTAAGTCCCACTAAGCGCGCTTTGAAAATCATATTAATGATATTAGGTATAAAGGTGGTATTACACCGTTGGTGGTACACAGACGGGGGAGGCGGGACGTGGATGGGCCGGACAATTCCCGCCCATCCCATCCAGGCGTTGCCTTGCCATTGTAATATCGACTTAATAAACTTTAACTCACTAATGAAAAACTGTGTCACGGAGAATTTAACACAAACATTTATGAAACGGACACAAAGAATTTAGAACAACATTTTGCATATCACACAGTGTTGTCCCATGTGGGGGTCGAACCCATTACACCCAGCGCAGCAAAGTAGCTGCTTAAACCACTATGCCATTTGTAAAGTCACTAGCAGTTAACAATAATTATTAGGTATTTTGGTAAAAGTAGGTACTTATTATGTGTGCATTCATTTCAAACCTAAATTAACTATTCTTTTACAATCAATCATATGTATTCTATGTTTACATTATATAAAATAAATATCAAATCAATAATTTGCAAACGAGTATACAAAAAAGTAATGATTTTAATATTTGAACACTGATATGCTCTATACAATTATAGACGTGGTCGTCGCTTACCGCCGAATGAGTCACGTTATTTTGGTTAATTGAACAAAAAACTAGATCCACGTATTACAGAATACGATATTCATATTATAAAAATGTTTTTTTTTTTTATAACTGAATACATCCATATCTAGGTAGATATAGATAATTGTCGTAATGTTACTGACATACATTTGAATTAATAAGGATTAAAAAGTATTACATTGCACTTATTACGTTTCGCTTCTCCGTAGGAAGGTGCAAGGGGCGGAGCTTTCAGAGGTTTTGCATTGACCAATCTCGTCTTTCTAGTGCAAGTAACTACAGTACACATGCGTTTAGAGATTCATCCATTTTGCATTTCCCTTAAAAGGATAAATGCGAGCGGAAGCCGTCCAGTTTGGGTGCAACGTTTTACGTGGCGAGTCGTCAACTACAAGGTATTTAATGTAAACTCACTTTGTTGTCTAGAGCGGCGTTGTACACGGCCACAACCATTTTGTTATTGGTTTCGAGAAGTAGTAGTAGTTGAAATATGAGTTTGTATAAACAGCGGCTGCATTCGTCCGCAGGTCTGGACAGCTCGAGCGCCTGTTGGAACATCAAGCACACACATCGATAAACGTCGACAGACTCACTTGAAAATGACTGCCGTGGAATTTAAAGTTTGGTTTTTATTCGGAATTACAGTTTTATTAGGATATTGCTGTGTAGATTTGATAATCAATATTTGTCGATTGGTTCAATACAATAACGCTAGGCGCTTGGGGGGGATTTTATTATTTATACAATTAAACGTTCTGATAATGAATTGTTTAAAAAACTTTGCAATAGTAATGTGCCTATATTTTGTGGCATTTTACGTGGCCGTCGTCTTGTGGAATTATTTATTGTATTCTATAATGTCCAAGACTAAATTGACGGTCGAAGCTATCTGGAGGGTGCTAGATAACGGTGACCGTACAGTCGGCTATTACTACTTTTACTAGTATTTGTGTACGGAGTGTGGTCAACATGTAGTGTAGTAGATAGTGTAGTGCGTGTGTAGTAGTTTACCTCGAGTGCGTGTTCGCGTCGGTCGAAGTAGGTCTCGAGGTGTTCGTTGATCTCGAGCGCGGCGTAGCGCACGGCGTCCCGCACGCGCGGCGAGTCCGCGGCGAGCGCGCCCACCCACAGCAGCGGCGGCTCCTCGGCCCCGGCGCCCAGCCGCTCCAGCACCGCGCGCAGCTCCGCGCCGCCCGCGCCCGCCAGCGCGCCCGACCCGCACAGCGATATCGTCTTCGACGACACCTCCTGCAACACCACGCGAGCGACGCTGTCACCTAGTCGCGCCTATTCCATATTCTAGCTCCAAGGTAGATGACACCAAAGTCAAATTACTTACTTTTTATCATCTGTCAAAACGATCACTTTGTATGAAAAATGTACTAAATATCACTGTTTTAGACTACTCAATTGAGCAATATATATCAATGTTTATTTGATTAAAATTTGTAACCGAAGTGAAAAGCTGTAATAATTATGTTTTCCGAGATGTTTTGTAATGTTCCTTTTAATGAAGGAAAAGAAGAAATTTACCCATTTGTGTATTGAATCTGGCTTCCCTTTCTCTCACGCATACGGCAACGGTAGGCTAGTTCAACTTAGATAAGTTTGAGTTATCACTTCTGTCGGGCGGCCCAAAACGCACACGATCTTCTTTTAAAAATGCTCTGAACGTTTAACTTTAACCACCACCACATTATTCATTGAATTAAGTATCGAATAATTGTAATATCTTTCGTCCTGTGTTTTGTTTTAAAACCTACAAATATGTATTCTTTATATAAACCAATTAATTATGAAAAAAAAACAAATACCTATTGTTCCGAAACTTGACGCTGTATAACGACTCATCACCTTGTAAGACATTGTAGTCACTTATAACAACAATTTTAAAATAAGTATTATATAAAATAATCTTTACTAATAAACTTCTTTCTCAAATAGCTAACTTATACTAATTCACTTTACATTACAAAGATGTTCCACTATCATTGAAATATAAATAAATAACTGTAATCAATCAACATGTAGTGTTTTATTTCATTCAAAAACTATAGTAACCTTACGCATATGCAATACTACCTATCTATTCATCAATAACTGTCAAGCCAAAAATAGTGAGTTCGATTCTCATCAAAAACAAATAATTCTGAGATAAGTACGATCATTTATTCTGTGTCCCTATTAAAATTGCTTGTATTCCACTTTTGTAAGCTGTGATTTCAACTGCAATTTCAGCAAACGAAAATAAACTAAATTCCACATTATATTACACTTCTAACTTTCCCGTCTTATTAAAAAAGTTAATTATTAGTAATAATAAAATTATTTTGACACCACAATATTTAGCAAATGTAATGGAAATAACTACAACACCTAAAAATAAGGAGGGCTGGTGCTGAGTAAATTGCAGCCTGTATTTCAGACCACCAGGTCTCAAGCCTTAGGAAATATTACAATTGTAGCAAATACTTAGGCACTTGTACACCTGAAATTTTAAATAAGTCTCTATGTTACTGAATTTTCAGAGGTAAGTACAATACGTATATTTCCCAGTGTCAAATGAGGTAAAGATTAAGGTTTGTGAGTGTGTATGTATGTTGTGTGTGAGTATGTATGTATGTTGTGTGTGAGTGTGTATGTATGTGTATATGTGTGTGTGTGCATGTGTTACAGGCCAGATGAAAGCACCCGGTCAACAAAAATAGGCTTGGTAATACGTAGGTACGAATGAAATTATGATCAGCGAAATGTGGGTGTTTAATATCACTACTTATCTCCTGAAGGGAGTGTATGAAAATAATGGCAAATATGGGTTTTCTCTAAATGTTAAAATACTACATGAAATGTTAATATACCGCAGTGGCGACTGCGCTATATGACATACCTTGAGGACGGTGTGTAGCCGGTGGACAAGCGCCAGTGGTGTCATGAGCGCGGCGTGACGGAGTAAAGCGGTCACCGACACTCGCCACGCGTCCCGCAAAATAGGGGCCGACCCCGGAACAGGGGTCACGTCACCCCGGTCCCCTGGGATCACCAAATACATATAATTATTAGTAAGTTTGCAATTTTATAGTTGTACCCAAGGTTGTTGTTGTACCTGTACAACAGCAACTGCGGGGCTCAGATAGTCTACAATAAAAGTAACCAACAGTTACTCCTGATATCATCAGATAGGTATCTGCCAATGAAAGTTTCGTCAAAATCTGTCTAGTCGTTTTAGAGATTATCAGGAACAAACAAAAAGTACGTATATATTTCCATATGCATTTAGAGAAGCTCTTAATTTAAAATTACAAACAGACTCTTCAATTTTATTTATTTATTTAGATTTAAATGTTCCGTCAATATTTTTTATCTAAATTATAAAAGTTCTTAATATATAGACATTATCTATACTTATAATAAAAATGTAACAGGTCCAATTCTGTACATTAAAGATATTTAGATTTTTTTTTGGAAGGCTCTTTATTATCGATACTGAAGCCAAAACTGTAATATTTTTCATTTCTGTCTGTCTGTATCTTGGCCGCGCATCACGCTGAAACTACTGAATGGATTCAAATGAAACTTGGCATAATTTGAGTTCATACTACGAGGTAGGACATGGGATACTTTTTAGCCCGAAATTCAGCACGGTTCCCTGGAGAGGGGGGATGAAAGTCAAATTATGTACTTAGTTGTAATTCAATAACACATAATCCGATTTCATAGTTCTTTTTTTGCTAGAAAGAAAAAAAAAAAAAGATAACGGGAAAAGATTTTTTTTGTCCGCGACTGTACAGCCTCAGCTGTGGTTAGCTGAGACAGGTATGTAAATATGGCGGTACGAAGTTCGCCGGGTCAGCTAGTTATTATATAAGTTAATTTGCCGAGATGTTACAACGAACTATCTTAACCACGACTTCGACGATTGACTTACGTGCACAAGACGACACTCGTCGATATATACCTAATATTTTTTCATATCTCTATATATATAAATGAAAATTAATCACCAAAATGTATGTATGCGCATAACTTCCGATCGACTGCATCAAATTAAATGATTATTTTTTTGTGTTATTTGTGTTATTGTAATCTCAGCAACTCGTAGTTCAGCAGCTTACCATCAGGTTCGTTGCTTGAAGCGCTGGAGAAGGAATGCGTGCGCGGTCTGAGAGCGAGTTCGGGTGCCGCGCCAGTGTCGCCCTCTCCACGGCTGCCGCTCGCACCGTCGTCCCAGCCGCCCTCCTCGTCCGAAGAGTCCTCATGACCAATCTATCATTAACAGAAACAAAACATAAGAAAAAAAATTTTTTTTTTGGACACCTTACACAGAGCCATCTAGCCTTAAACTAAGCAAAGCTTATACTATGATAGCTAGATTGATTATAAAATACTTATTCACTTTTTTGTAAATATACAAACATATTATACATAGAATGCATGCATGTGAATTTAACAGCCACATTGTCCTACAAATTGCGTGGTACGTTATCCCGGTCCTACGCTCAAAAGTTTTTGTCCCTGCTACCCATGTTAGCTACCACAATTGAAAATTTTTGTAAGGTGAAAGGTGGGCCCTCATCGAAATGAAGCAACTCACGAAAAATTTGCTTGATAGTAATAAATTGTAAAATTTGTTCCGGGGATCCCGGACTATAACTATTACATAGAAAATAAGAAATTGACGTTACACTATGTGACATTTGCGATGTAGGTCAGGTTGCGACCCGATTCTGTGAGTGCAATCTGATCGATAGGCTTCTAGGCCATTGGAGCAAGGCCGGGTCGCAGATTTTGCAATGACCTACATACTAAGTGCAGGTGCATCCGACAAGGAAATCTATTATTACAACTAATCCTCCGAGCCTTTTGCAAAAACTACATTGGGATACATTCTAGAATCAAACTCACTTGTACTTATTTCACTATTTTAATTTATCTTTACACCTGACCGGTTTCGCCTTATGGCATTCTCAATTCTTATCAAGTGCTGAAAATCGAGAGTATAAATTATATAGATTGGGATATAAAATTTGGCCACAGTTCTGTACACGGTTGGCCTAGTGGTTTAAGCGGTCGCCACGCCGCTGTTTATTGCGCCAAGTGTTGTGGGTTCAAATCCCACATGGGACAACACTTTGTGTGATCCACAAACTGTTGTTCTGAGTCCGGGTGTTCTTTGTGTCCGTTATATGTATGTTTGTAAAGTTATTATTACAAACAGACACTCGAATTTTATTTATTTGTATGTACAGAGTATGATGATATAAATGAGTAACTGACCGGTTTCCCAGTGGGGTGCATGTCCAGGGGCCGAGGCTGTTGCGGTGGCGGGCTGCGCTCGAGACCCGTACGGTCGTCTCGCTCCTCGCTCGGCAAGCGCCGGCGAACGCCCCAGTTGAAGTTGTCGGAACTCTCACCCTGTACAACAACAAAATAAAAAATTAAATTTATTCCATATTCAATGTACAAGATTTGGATGTTACGTAACTTTTTTTAACTGACTGCACGTTTGGCCTAGTGGTTTAGCGGTCACCTCGCCGTTTCCTACTTCGCCAAGTGTCGTGGGTTCGAATCCCACGTAGGATAAGCACTTTGTGTGACCCACAAATTGTTGTTCTGAGTCTGGGTGTCCTTTGTGTCCGTTTCATGTATGTCTGTTGAAGTCCCCCGCGACACAGGATTAATTCCTAGTGCGGGAGTTGTCTTTTAAAAAAAAAAAAAATAAAAAAAATACTAATATTATAAACGCGAAAGTTTGTAAGTATGTATGGATGGATGGATGTTTGTTACTCTTTCACGCAAAAACTACTGAACGGATTTGGATGAAACTTTACAGTAATATAGCTTATACATCAGAATAACACATAGGCTACTATTTGCCGCGATAACCGACATATACGCGGGCGGAGCCGCGGTCAACAACTAGTTCTTAAATAATTATACAATTAGAACCAAGTTTTAGTTATATCTTACCAAAAATTACAATTCTTAAACTCATTTTAAGTAAGGTCAATATTTTCATTTAGTCATCTGCCTGATCAGACACATGTCTAGGTAAGACATGTGTTAAGAAAACAGACCTTACTAACTCATACAGTGAAAAATAAACCTTATTACTAACTACATAGGTGTTAATGTCATATAAATATCCAAATTATCTGCATTTTATTACATGAAAAAAATACATGTAACTTTACCTCAATACTTTCGCTCTCGTACTCCAAAAAGTCAAAGTCTTTGAAAACACCAAAGTGATCAGTGGGGGGGGCTCCTCCGGAAGGTTCGTTGCCGGGAGTGCCCGACACCTCTTCCAGTGATGAGGCCATCGAGGACTCGCGCTCGAGCAGCTCTGAACTCTGACTGAAGATGACCTGTAACACGAGAGCATTGAGACGCGAGAACATACAAGTAACACGTCCACCATTGTCCCACTAACAGAACTGATCCACTAACAGTCCAACTAAAACAGCACTCCCGCTTAACACACACCAATGGAGTGCACAAACTGGTTTTTGGTTTAGATACACCTTTACCTCTAACCATTTGATGAATTTGAAAATCTATCACTATACCTAATTGAATTCCCTAAGTCTCGTCAGACGAAACTACAGTAATACTAAAAATAACACAACACGTAATTTTCAGAATATAGAAGAGGAAACAAAGAATAAGTCTGTGAAAAATTAAAACTTTTCGTTTTATTATTAATCTAGCTGAACCCCGCGGTGTTACCCGCGGTTATTATCATACCGCGGGTAACACCGCGGGCGAAGATAGGCTAAAAAAGTAGCCTAAGTTACTTCTTATATCATCAGCTACCTATCAGTGAAAGTCCGGTCAAAATCAGTCCAGCCGTTCCAGAGATTAGCCGGAACAAACAGACAGACAAAAATTGAAAAAAAAACATTGGTATGTACCGTGTATACATACATATGCATTTAGTAAAAAGCGGTTATTTTAATATTACAAACAGACACTCCAATTTTGTTTATTTGTATAGATATGTAGAATAATTGTACGTGGTGAACTACTACCTTCATGCAATTAGTTTCTTTTTTCATATTTCAATAAGATTATTTTTTCTTTACCTAACCAACGATTCCGAGCTACCCCAACTACATAGATATCTGGAGAAGTAAGTGTAACCACCTCTAAGGCCTCAGAAGAGCACATCTATAGCTCCATAGATTTGTATTTTCACCGAATTTTCAAGGAAGTCTAAATTTCAGTCAAGCACTTGTTAATCACAAATGTTAAAATTAAAACTTAGTCAGGTATCTTTAAGGTCGGTATTTACGATACCTTATCTTCTAAATATGAATCGCCGAAATGTATGTACGCGCATAACTTTTGATCGGCTGCATCAAATTAAATCATTCTTTTTTTTCTTTGTTATTGTTAGGACAAGGTTTGTGTCAACCTTGTCAACAAAAAATAAAAGATAACAGGTTTTTTTCCGCAACTGTACACTGCCTGTGGGAAGCTAAGACAGATATGTAAATATGGCGGTACGAAGTTCGTCGGGTCAGCTAGTATCGGTATAGTGGTAAACTAGCTTTGAGACGGCTTGTATAAGACGGTTATTGTAAACTACATTACAACACGACTTTACTTGAAAAATTACGTTAAAACAATTTAAGTTGATGAACGAACATGTTCATATTCCATTGAACAGACATTATCATTATAATAACACAACAAATAGGGATGTTTTTTTACATCAAGTTATTTACCTATATATATTTTAAGTTCATTTAAACGTGCTAATAATATTAGTGCCTAATGGTTATCTCAACGTTAGTCATTCTCATTTGCTTTATATATACATATATTATATACGTGCAGTGGTGTTTTATAACGAAAATTATATACTATACTATACGGTGAACATTATAACCGTGTTGTGCAGAAATGGTACAATCCACAAACGGTTCAAAGCTACAATTTTGATGCTAAACTATCAAAAATAACGTGTGTTAATCTAACAATCATCTTAAAATATAAAATCTCAAAAATAATTGTTTTTTTTCTATATGTACCAAAAGTACCAAAACGTAAAGTAATAGTAAGGCCCTATTGCATCGGTTACAGATAAATTAAACGTAGCTTATCTGACAGATGGAATAACACAATTTATATGGAAGATGCCTACGTCAAGTTATCTGTCAGATAAGCTATCTGATACTTATCTGTGAAATAGGATTTAAGTATTTTGGAGACTTTTATTGTTAAATGACACGGTATTTAACTAAAATGGTTACTTAATTCAGTTTTTTTTTTGATTATTTCTCTTCAATACGTTTCTAACACCTACGTTCCTATTACATAACTATGATTGTGTGGATGCGGTATAATGATATTGTTTAATATATAATATTATGAAGCTTAATAGAAATATGGTATTTTATTACTCTTGGACTTATATTATGGAGACATAACGGAAAAGTCTAGCGCTAACAAGGCAGGCATATAATTCTAATCATCTTGTAGTAGATAAAAATATGTCTACTTTTTAAATATGTAACTTAAGATCATCTTATATGAGCTTAGAGGATACTTTTTTAACCAACTTCAAAAAAAGGAGGAGGTTCTCAATTCAACTGTATTTTTAAAAAAATGTTTGTTACCTCATAACTTTCGAATGGGTGAATCGATTTTTATGATTCTTTTTTTATTTGAAAGCTGGTGCTTTGGGAAGCACCATTTAAATATGGTCCAGATTGAAGTCGGTTTTTTTTGTTAAAATTTGTAATTATTTCATTTAGTCCAAATTAAGTAGTGTCTTGAAACTGATTTATCTCTATTCGACATATAGTTTGAATTAAATATTTCTGATTTTCTAAGCCAAATTAATGACCGTTTGTGTTAAATTTAAGTGATATATATGTGTGTATAGATATAAATAAAACCAATACGTTTGTGATATGATGTAGAAGAAATAAATAAACAGCGTATACAAGTGTACAGTAGGCGGTGACGTAGCAAAGTAACAATGACGTCGTATGACAGTCGCGTGATGAGAAGCAAAGCGCAGTACGATATATAGGACATGTATGCGACAATGCAATGATGCAGCTTCGTCGTCGAAGGGTCTCGTATGACGCGAGTCTATCGCCGACGGCTGTCGAGAGCACCTGTAGCGTGGTGTGTGGGCGTGAAAGCGATTGCGACATAATATACAGTATGTATGTCAGTTACCTTCGAACATAAAGTGGTTATTAAATCGTCCTAAACGCAGCGATGGATAGAAATCATTACAAATATTAGTTGTGTTGGCCAAGGTCGGTGTACTGGCGTGCGTTGTCGGTATCACTCATTTATATCACATAAACTATATATATATACTCCAACAGTATGCTCTAGCAAACCACCGAGAACGGTCAGTATCTTCAAGTAAATTTGAACTGTGATGCTATGTACGTAAGGTTTGTAGAACTTACCGAAGGGCTCTTGGGCAGGCCGACTCTTTGGCCGCACGTCGTCAACAAGTTCACGAGACACTCGCGAACGCGACTCTGTAACATAGAACAAATGTTAATTTAACTCGAAAATCCACTCATTTTTCACATGAAGAATATTATTCAGTATGTATTTAGTCCATTCGCTTAGATACGGCCACCTTGATCGCGCCGCCGTCGCACATGCGGCAAGCCACCACAAAATCAAAGGGACACCCACAAGCATCTATGATTTGTCAGTTTAGGCCGTTGCATGAATTAATATATTCGTATTTCACAACAATAACCACAATTGCGTGCGGGTGCACAGACACTATCTAAACGAATGGACTCTACACGGATATCGTTACATGTCGGTGGTTATCTCGAACTCAAAGAAATGAAAATAGATAAAATATTTCATGGAATATAACTGTAAATAGTACTGTGATCGCGTTTCAATTCAAACTTTATAAAACCAAGCCAATAAACGCATAACAAAGAACAATTTCAATAAATCTATGGAAATTCAAGAAAACTTTAAAATTATTTCAATATTTGGACTCCGATAATTAATTTTCAGTTTCAATTCTGCGAACTGCGAAAGTTATTATGAATAAAATATATTACATTCAGATTGGATTGGCTCACAGTTATTTGCATAAATTTTAAGCCGATTGTCGATTTCCAGACTTATTAATTAGTTGTAATCGTACTCAAATTTGATTGAAATTTATAATTATTACTTTGCTTTTTTATATTGAACTAGCTGAGCCCTGCGGTGTTACCCGCGTCTGTAGTTGTAACCGCCGCTGAGGGTCGAAGGTAGTCTAAAAAATGCCTAAGTTACTCCTTATATCATTAGCGATCTGTCAGTGAAAGTCCCGTTGAAATCGGTCCAGCCGTTCCAGAGATTAGCCGGTGTTTGTTCCGGCAGACAGACAGACCGACAGATAGGTAAAAAATGATATTTTGGTATATGTACCGTGTATACATACATATGCATTTAGTAAAAAGCGGTTATTTTAATTTGTAACAAACAGACAGTCCAATTTTATTTATTTGTATAGAGTATATATAATGGAATAGGTATATGTCGTACTACATTGATGTAAAGTGACGATGAATGCGATGGTTTGGACGTTACGAAAAATGTGAAGTGTGAAAGCCGTGTCTTGCGCCCTCTGGTGTCACAACTGTCAGTGTTGTGTTGTATATGATGGCTGGCAGTCCAGAACTGTGCGGTTTTATAGGAACTTTCTGCCTCGCACAACAAAACTGTGGAATGAACTATCGCCTGCGGTATTCCCGGAGCAATACGACCTTCAAATCTTCAAGAAAAGAGCGTACTTCTTAAAAGGCCAGCAACGCACTTGTGACGCCTCTGGTGTTGCGGGTGTCCACGGGCGGCGGTGATCGCTTACCATTAGGCGATGCGTCTGCTCGTTTGCCCACTATTCAATAAAAAAAATAAAAATGGTGTGTTTACTTGTGACATCCAAGGTCTCTTCCAGCCCGAGGCAAGTGCGTCTGCCGGCGACAGCGACAAGGACCGGCGGGGGGAGGTCGCGTTGGCGGGCTGTGTCGCGATGTTACTGGCTGACACCTCCTGCCCCACCACCGTCGACGCCGACCCAGAGTGGGACGTTGAAGAACCTACACATTGTAATACAAGACGTGATGATGGTACTTGGTGGTAGCTTATGCAACTGTTGTGCTTGAGGTCTCGGGTTCGATTCCCGGGTCGGACCAAATGTTTGTATGATTTTCAAATATTTGTTTTCTATGTACAATATATATCTATATTTACAAAAAAAAAACATATAAGTATTCTATCAGACAATCTAGCTGTCATACCACAAGCTCTGCTTAGTTTTAAACTAGATGGCGTTGTGTGTCAGATGTCCGAAATAGTTGTTTACATATCTAACCCGAGACCTCACGCACACCAGTCGCGTACGCTACCACTGCGCCAAAGAGGCAGTCAAATACATTTATGTTTCATGATATGTACATAGAAAATAAAACTCGAATCATCCACAAAAACCTAGATCATATTTGTTGGTAGCAAATGCTGTACAAATTTAGTAATACATAATTTAACATATTATAAGTATTTACAGACGATAATAATATACAAATTTTGACAAAATAAAAACCGACTTCAGTCTTGACCACATTTAAATGGGGACCACATGGGAAGCATCAGCTTTCAAATAAAAAAAGAATCATCAAAATCGGTTCACCCAGTCGAAAGTTATGAGGTAACAAACATAAAGAAACAGTCGAATTGAGAACCTCCTCCTTTTTTCAAAGTCGGTTAAAAAGGCATTTTAACTATATACGTGTTTCATAAGCAGGTTTACGTAATTAGGGCTTTCAACAGCCGCATAATGTAGTTACGTAACAGCGCAGCATACCTGCTCCCGGGCTGACCTAGATAAACCAGATCAATATTCAATAATTCCTTGAAACGAATGCGTCGGCAACACTGTAAGCGTAACAGAGATAAATCCACTCCTATTTGCATATCTCTTTCCCACAATCCCTCCCTGCAAAAGCTTTTCAGGGTCCACTCCATTGTTTGTGGTTATCTCATTCCACTACAGCCCCCTTCATAATAACCCCCCTCGTGGAACATTCTAGAACGTAATACCTTTGTCAGGAGTGGCTGTTGATGCGTTGGAAAGGGAACTGGGGCCGGTGGCCGGCTGGCTCCCACTTTTGGGGAGGTATTTCCTCCCTATGACGGGGGTCTGCGAAAGGTCGAACGTGAAATCCATTGTGCGGCCCGGTAATTCCTGGAACACAAACACAGTAATGAAATAAAAACGTTCTAGAAACTTTATCCTATATATTTAATATAAAGTTCGCTTATTGAATGTACGGATAAGTAACAATTTGAAAGTAACGTAACTTAGGAATTTAATTTGACGATAAAATACCGGGAACCTTTCATACGTTTTAGTTTTCTTCATAATTAGATAATGATTGTTTATAACACTTAACAATGTTACGTTAATCAAAATTACAATTACATTATACATCGCTTTTGATTTAAATTTTGAACTCAATTCAATATTACTTTATTTATTACAAGTTCACTACTAATCTTGAGCTTCAGGTACCCATGAGTGCTGGTAAACACTTACCATCAAAAAAGACCCGGCTGCTCTTTGACCCCTATTCTATCTTACAATACCTCTATGACTAGTCTCATTTTGGTCGGACAACCTTCATTCGATAGTCTAAATACATGTGATACCTTCTTGCCGTGCAACTCCGTGTCAAGTATAGAGGAGGCGTGGCTGTCCCAGTACGGAGGAACCACCAGCGTGGAGCACCGCGTCACCACCAGCTTCAAGATCTTCATGGCTTCCTTGTAATTGTTAGTGTCTTGCACCTGACAACAAAACTTAATCATTTTAACTCCATTCATAACATGCTTTGGCGGTCTTTATTCTCTAAAAAGAAATAAACAAAAAGGATAAAAAATAATTTGATCGTAAACCTTCAAATATACGCAGCAATATAAACGTATTTAAATACACATTCATCATCATATGCGCGTACGTACATATAAATCTGAAATAAAATTTATCACAAATTAATATTATTATTTATTATAATCTGTATTTCGGAAAAGGCTCCAACAATTTTCATAAAATTTAGTATGCAGGGGGTTTCGGGGGCGATAAATCAATCTAGCTATGATTTATTACCAGAAAATTTACAAAAAAAAAAATACCGAGCAAAGCTTAGTCATGCATATCATATACCCACATAGTAGCTTTTATTATGATAAGCTATAATATGCCTAAATGACATTTTATGTACAGAATAGTAACTAAATCTTTGCTAAAAGTGTTGTCCTAGAGCTGTTGGGTACGCCGCCAATGTTACAACGAATACAATGGAAGCATCGGTTACCATCAGATACAGTTTCATAACATTTCGTTTACATCTTTTCTTTATATTTTTACAGCATGCAGTGGCTATAGCTAACATTTTTAATCAGACCGTATATCTTTATTTGCTACCTGAATGGTGAAAACAAAGTGATTTTAATCATACGAACATACATTAGCCTAAAACATTAAAAAAAAAAACAAAAAAGCTTATTCTTTGTTACGTAAATTAGGACGTAATTCGAAGGGATTAGAGAAACGATACGTCCCCACTGACCTAGTTGCAGACAATTACATCGAGTGCACTTGAACCAACTTGAACTACATAAATATGCCTTTTGATACTAACGCCATCTTTTGGCAGATACAATCATTGAAATCTGTCACTAATCTGTATCAACTTCACACCGCAACACATAGAACATCATTACAATAGGGTAGATGACGACTGTATCGTAAATAAATATCGATGTCTGCTACATTAAAACGAATATTACAAAACATCTCGGAAAATACAATTATTTCAGCTTTTCGTGTCTATTACAAATTTTAATCAAATGAACATTGAAATATATTGCTCAATTGAGTAATCTAAAACAGTGACGTCACAAGTTAGTTTTTAGTACATTTTTCATACAAAGTTATCGTTTTGACAGATGATGAAAAGTTACTTATTTGACTAAGGTGTGATCTACCCTATTAAATTAATTAGTGAATTTCATGATGAAGTTATTTTACAAACGATTATTTAGCATTATTTTAAGTTTACATATACATTGTTGCAATGCCGGGGTTGCGGTCCGCAAAGTTAGATTTGTTGTCAAAATGCATTCGGAGATTTATACATTTATGTGGCAATGGAAAAATATTTATTTTGCACATAAATATATAAATCCCCGAATGCATTACTTACCGGTTGATATAAAATAGAACGCTTTCATTGGAAATTTAATCGGATTGGTACGAGTAATACATGGAAGTGCATACATAATAATTGGTTATGAAAGGATTCCAGTTATGCCTTTTTTATACCCACACCACACTTTGTGGTAAATGTAAAGTCCAACTGTCGCCAGTCATTTTAATGTTAAAAGATTTTTTAAAAGCTTTGAAAAGACGACGTATATGTTCGAACTGATTATTATTATTTTTTCATAAACGTACAGTACAGTAGTTTTACTGAATTCATTATACTTGTATTCGAAGTAATTTCAATGGTTTTTACAGGTGGAAAACATTTTCATATAGTATCATTAATCATTGTCTTGTATCAAAATATGTTTCACTCTTATGTAAAAATTAGGGACAAAATTGTATTTTAATAAAATTTACAATAAATGTACGTTTTCACTTGAGTGTGTAAAGAAGTAATGCACTACGTAGTACATTATTTAGTAATACGTTAGGGAATATAATATAATTATGTGAGTATCTTGTAATGATTTAATAAGAATTAAGGCTTAAATTATGGCGTAGTTAATTAAATTGAACAAATATATTTAAATGGTACAGTGTTCCAAAACGAGGAACTGAATTATTTTGTAATTTTTGTGGAACTTTAACATAGTTTAGTAAATAAATAAATATTTAGGACATCTGACATATATGTTCCACATCTGACATATATATGCATTCCAGCTTCAAACTAAGCCGAGCTTGCACTATGAAAGCTAAATTGATTGATAGAATACTTATATACTTTTTACATACATATTTTACATCGAAAACTCCCTTACTTCGAAATAAATATTAGAAAAATATATAAACATTTGGTCCGACCCGAGAATCGACTCCCGAGACCTTAAGCACAGCAGTCGGCAGTATACGCTACTACTGCGCCAAAGACTTGTAATTTTTAATATATTTCTTTGAAAGTTGTGGATGTGTGTGTGGGTTTTGGTGGAATTCAGGTCGTGATTTGTATGGGTGGCTTTGGCAAGGATTCGCTTTGTTCTCTATGAAGCTCCGATAGAAATACAGTTAGTTTAGCTATTTACTAGTAACTTTTCTGTTGCTGAGTATTTAAATGAAAAGTGTATTTTAAAATCAAATTTCATTAGTGTTAATGAATATAATGATAATAATAAAAAAACCTGTTTAGCTATTACTTAGTTCTGTGTGTGTGTACAAATGAATAGCGTTTTTCTTAATTTATTTGTAGTGTTTTTTATACACAACGCTATCTAGTCCCAAACTAAGTAGAGCTTGTATAATGGGTGGGTCCTAAAAACAGATATAAATGCATTTACACTTCTTTTTGTAAATACATACATATTATACATAGAAAACACCCACAAGCCGAAACATATATTTGGTTCGACCCGGGAATCGAACCCGAGACCACATGCACAACAGTTGCGTACGTTACCAGTGCGCCAACGAAGCATTGATGATATTTTTTACTGAACAAAAGAAGAAACTTGATATTTAACAGTGGCAACCCTGTTACGAGTGTGGTGTTGTCAGCTCACCGTGACGTCGATGAACTTGGCGACGGCTCGCAGCAGGTCAGCGTTGAGTGGTTGTGCGGCGGGCGCGTTAAGGTCCACGTAATACAGCATACAGTGGAGTATCGACAGCACCGGCAGTTGCAGGTTCGATGATCCCTGCACAATGACACGTGATTAAACAGTATTATCACTAATGAAACAATAACATAGATGTAAGGTCCAAAGCGACATGTTAAATGTCGTTATCGATAACGATTTTAATTACATAAATAATAAAAAAAAATAGTGTTTGTTTATAAAAAGTGTTCAGTTTATAGTGCTGAGAGATTACCGTGTTTTAAAATGTAGAATTTTTCCTACTTTTAGAAGGAAAAATTCTACAATTTCTACATTTTAATTCTATATATTTATAAAGGTTTACAGTAATTTTATTAATTTTGTATTTTATGAATGATATTGTCACATTTAAACATTTTAAAAACGATTAATTATTTTTGCACCGAATAAAGGAATGAAATAGAAACTAAATAAATAGAAAGAGTTAGTAAATTTTAATTTTACATTTTCAATCTGGCGGGTACTTTGTATTTTGTATATTTTTTTTTGGAACGAAGTTCCTTATGGCGCGTTGCGAAAGGGGGCTAGACGGATTAAGACCAAAAGTTGTAACGACATTTTTCGTTGTAACGACACTTTTAACATTGAGTTGACGTCATAGTGCTGAATAGTATATATATGTATATAAACTTCGTTTCATCCGAGTGTCCTTTGACACCTCTCTAGTTTTATTTTTTATTAGTATCGAATTTTGAGAACCTTTGCGCTAACTGAGTGAACCGTTACTAATGTTTTACTAGAACTATGTCGCTCCTAAGGTCGGACACTTGCTATAGCTATCACCAGTGATACTAGTTATACAGTAATCACCTTTTCAAGTACTTCGACGAGGAAGGCGAGCATTTGTTGCGACAGATGCGAGTAGGTGTCCCACAGGTACTTGACGACGCACTTGGTCCACTGGAAGCTCTCCTTGCTGAAAGTGCGTCGCGAGTACAGCGTCATCACTGTGCCCAGGTTCTCCAGTTTCTTGCTCTTCTCAGCTGTGAACTGGATAAACATTCTCTTGTGAGTGGAGAACATACAATGAACAGAATGTGAGATAGTTGGGTTTAGTTTCAATAAGAAAAAGAGTTGATGTACGCTAACCCGGAGGTCAGAGTTCAATTCCTACCCAGGCGTACATCAATATAATATAAAAATCAAAGCCACTTTTCGTTGTAATTGTATAACTCAAGAACGGGCTCACCTATCCAAACCAAATGTTTAGGCTTTGTTCTGACTATTTAGTAGGTGGTTTATGTGAAGTTTGCACAAAATCGATCGTGCCGTTCTTCATTTATCACATTTCCAACGAAGTGGGCACGGGTCAGCTAGTTAATGTATATGCCACTGAGTAACTATGCTGAAACTGGCCATGTAATTTATTTACGAAAACCTTCCTCAAGAATCACTCTATCTATTGTTAAAAACCGCATAAAAATCCGTGCAGTAGCTTTTGAGTTTATCGCAAACAGACAGACAGACGCGACGGAGGGCCTTGTTTTATGATATTTAGTGATTTAACTGTTTTTAAAGACTACAATAAGCTACCGGGAGGTGTTAATTTCTGTGAAATCTGAAATTACTGAACTATATAACTTTTAAAATTAATTTTAGAGCATACCAATAATATACTAATAAATAATATACTAAGAAAATACTAATTCAAAACGAAGCAAAATTCGTTAATGTACATGAATTTTTAGATGCTAGGCAGAGTGCCTTAGGTAAATTGGGCATCTCCGTTGTGAGTATATTGGCTGTCTGTTAAGTTTTTGAATGTATTGGCTAAAATATAACGATATTTGTTGAAGGTCTCAGAAAAAAATTAGCCGCAAATCTTCTCAGAGTAACATAGGCTATATTATATTTGCCGTAAAGAACCCGTGCGAAGTCGGAGCGGGTTGTTTGTATTAATTCTCTCAGTCTCTAAAGTTCACACTGTAAAAACATCTGTAAATCTATACTAATATTATAAACGCGAAAGTTTGTAAGTATAGATGGATGGATGGATGTTTGTTACTCTTTCACGCAAAAACTACTGAACGGATTTGGATGAAACTTTACAGTAATATAGCTTATACATCAGAATAACACATAGGCTATAACCGGCATATACGCGGGCGGAGCCGCGGGCAACAACTAGTGTACGCTATTTATGTGAAATAAATCATTTCATTTCAATTAAAGAGATTATTTAGTCTTATAAGGTCTTATACATAGAGGTATTATAGATAGAGCAGGGGAGCCAGGCCTCCAGCCGTCCCTCGGTTAGAAAGAGAGAGACGATCGCGGTACCTATATTTCTCTCACTAATCGCGCAGTTAGCGCGGAAAAGCAGCATAGCAGAACGAATCGACGGTTAATTGTTGTGATTGGATTACCATTATTAGTCCTTTACTGCGCAGGCGTCAGTAAAGAAAGACAGATGGGATACCACGATCTTCTCTCTCTTTCTAACCGTTGGATGTTTACACTTACGGGCAGCCATATGTCTGCCTCTATCTATAATAGCTCTATGGTCTAAAGGCGCGTCTCCACTAAAATTGACAACACAAAAAAAGGTTGTCAACTTTTGTTCGGTGGAGACTCGGTTTTATATCGGTGGCATTACCTGTGCAATGTGGCAAGCGGCACGTACGCACAGCTCGTTGGCGTCTTCGTAATGTAACAACATGTACGGGAGCAGAGCCACCACCGTCATCGGGAAGGCCACGGATTGCGTGGGGTCAATGACCGGCAGCTCCAGCAGTGGGATCATGTCCACTAGCACGCCCACCACGGGCTCGTACGTGTTCGGATGTGTGCAACCCTGCAATTACAATTAATTGTTTATTATTTAATTAGTATTTTTCTAGGACTTCCCGAGTATCGTAACTAAGTGTGTTCGTGGGTCACTGCTGTTGATCCTGGTCTACAGGAGTTACAGTCTAAAAAAAGTATTTTAAATGATGATTTAGGTGTTTACAACATTTTATCAAATATTAGTCAGCGAAGAGAAATATTTATTCTGGTAATGCTTTCTAAAGTATAGTAAGTAAGACCCGAGTGATATTTCATTGCCACAGAAAACTAGAATTAATCAGCTTTTCGTTACTTTACACTTAACCCAAAACCCTACGCCCATTCGTGGGCAAAGTTTTCAAAGGGCAGCATCACATTTGTGGCTCTTTAGTCACCAATGGGCGCCGGTAGTTAAGTTAATCCCCCCCCCCCCCCCCATAGTTACAATAGGCACGCTACATCAAGCTTACCTTCAGCAGCAAGGCGTGCAAGGAAGGCGAGGTGTGCGCTTGTGTCCTGTCGAGGCGTTCTCTGGCGTCGGGCCTATCTAGCGGCAGGCGAGACATCACGCGGGCCAACAAACGCACTCCAAGCAAGAACTCGTGCTCGTAGTCCGACTCCAGAAGCGAAGCGCCCACCCAGAATAGAGTCGCCAGTATCGTTAGCTTGTCATCCTGAAAACGTACCGTATTATAGTACACGGAGTGAATATAGGTCAATATAGGAATATATACAAAAAGAAAATTTTAAATGTCTTTTTTTTTGTCCGCGACTGTACACTGACTGTGGGAAGCTGAGACAGATGTGTAAATGTGGCGGTACGAAGTTCGCCGAGTCAGCTACTGGTAATATAAAATAGGTCTCAGTAATAGAGTACCTAGGTGACACCTTAGTAAAATTAGATACTTTTAATCATATCTCAAAACAATAACTTTGTATGAAAAATGTACTAAATACAAACTGGTGACGTCACTGTTTTAGACTACTCAATTGAGCAATATATTTCAATGTTTATTTGATTAAAATTTGTAATAGAAACGAAAAGCTGTAATAATTATATTTTCCGAGATGTCTTGTAATATTCGTTTTAATGTAGCAGACATCGGTATTTATTTACGATACAGTCATCTACTATATTATAGGTACTTAGGGACAGTTTTACCGCCAACTAATAAAATCCCTGATGGACTAATTTGAACTTTATATCTGCTAGATAACTACAGATTTCAGTTTCACAAGACAAAATGTCAGATAATCATATAAGTATCAGCAACTTATATCTGTTAATTAGTGTTAAATGACATTTAACTGTCTGAAGCTTTATCAGGTGAAAATTATTTAGTTTTTATTTAATACATGTTATTATTAAATTGAGAGAATTTGTCAAATGGAATGAGATCAAGAGGACATCTAACACATAACGCCATCTAGTCCCAAGCTAAGCAGAGCTTGTGTTATGGGTACTATACAACTGATATACGAGTAAATACATATATACTTTTTTTCTCTGTGGCAACCCCAAGCTGTCAACAGCTTTAGAAATTGGTCCGATAAGTTTTATTCAAAAAACATATTTATTTGCTTAAATATAACATCCAATAGCCAGTTTCACACTAAACAATCTAATAATTATAGGAATAATTGTAAATTTCATAGTTATTAAGAGTATAATACCTAAGTGTAATTATAAGTTTACGGGTAGGTACTACTAAAGTGTGTGTTTATAGTTTAAGTGATCACTGTGAATTTATTGTCACCTCTTTCAAGGTATTTATTATCTTTTCATTCTTAAAAACATAGGTACTTTATTCAGTTACAGTTCAAGTATAGTTTTACAGAAATATTAATAGTCATAAAACCTTAAACCTACTATTAAAACTACCTCACATTAAGTAGTTGATGACAGCTCTTCTAGTTTTAAACTAATAAATTATTATTAAATTCATATAAAACAATACAAAATGATTCAAACTCGTAAAGCATTGGAACGTCAGGAGGAGGCCAAACTCCAAATGACATTAAAAGAATTAAAAGTTACTAAGGAGAGGTGTGATCAGCTGATGAAAGAAAGAAAGGACAGTGAACAAACACTCTTAGATACTTTGCATGAAAACGATAATCCTAGACTTCAGCTGTCTTCATTGCATCTACAAAATGTTGAGATTACCAATGCTCGGGATAGACTACAGCTGCTCGTTGACTCATTCGACACATGCAGGGATGAGTACGAGCAAGCGCTGAAACGCATCAGGGTTTTAGAACGCCAACTACATGAAGCACACAGCACCATAACATCATTTGAAGACTTCAAGGACAGGATAGTAGCTGCATCAAATCAGAGTCTGTACGAGGAGCTGGTCGCTCCCAATTCACCATTGGTGGTTAACAACCATAATTCAGCTCTCATTATAGATCTAACAAATGACAACGACTCCTTCAGAGTTAATCATTCTCAAAAAGTTATCAAATGTAGCAAGAATAAATTAAAAAAGTACCTTCGTGTTAAAAAATTTATTACAAAAACAAAAAAGTTATTTATAAACATAAGTTCTTCATAAATAGTTTAGCATTAAATAAGCAGAGGCTGCAATTAATTGATCAGGTTAATATGTACTCCATAGAGATAGATAACATGTCTTCACAATATTTTGATGACACACGAGCTCTTCAAACAGAAATAGACAAACTTGAAGAACAACTGAGAACTATCAGTAGTAAATATGAGATTTCTCAAAAACAAAGTAGGGAACAAGTTATGGCAATAGGTAAATTAGTTAATTCATGCAATTGCAGGAATGATTCATTGTTTTCTGATAACCACAATGAAACTACTAGTTCTTTGGAAAGTTTGCCTGTAACATGTGATCCCAGTATATTGACAACAAATAACAATAATGTAGTTAGTATACAGAATAGCAATAAAAATATTAAACATCAATACCGTAGCAATAGTAATATAGTAATGTTTAGCGATGAAATTGGTAAAAACATGGGCCATGTTTTGTGTGAAACTTTGGGGCAACCAGTGACAAACTACTGTAGTCCTAATGCGAACTACTCTCAAATATTATCTAAAGTAATAGAAAACAAAAATTGTTATAATACAAATACTACATTAATTATTGTAATTGGGAGAAGGGGAAATGCAAACATAAACAAAGTTAAATTTTTCTTTGAAAAACTTTCTTATTAAAATGTAAAAATAATAATTTTGTTTGCCTTTCCTTACTGTAAGGGCTTGCCACAGATGGAAAATAATATTAGATTTAAATACAATATTAAATTACAAACAATGACATATTATAATGATAAATTTGAATTTATTGACACAAATGCTGTAATTAATAGTAATTATTTTATGACAAAAGATAATTATTATCTTTCCGGATATTTTAGACGACAGATAGCTTCTTCGCTATCCTATTTTATTTTTAAATTAGCCAATACGTTGGCTGTGACTTCTGCTTCTATTGAGCAGAATAATACTAGTTGTAGTATAGTTTTGCCTTTGACATCTGCTTCTATTGAGCAGAATAATACTAGTAGTAGTAGTAATATAGTCTTGACTTCGACATCTGCTTCTAGTGAGCAGAAAGATAGTAGTTATAGTGTACATAACCCTCAATCTATTTCTAGTCATTTAAACCAAAGATTACGACAATAGAGTGTACCTCTAGCAACACTGTATCCTCAGAAACTTTTAATAAAAACTGTATGAACAGTACCAAAAATTGTTTGAACCTGGTACATCAGAACATTCAAGGATTGATGAGTAAAGAATTAGAATTAGAGCTATATCTAAACTGTAATAATATTGATATTTTATGTTTAACAGAACATTGGCTTAGTAGTCATCAATTCTTGTTTAATTTCAATAATCACCAGGTTACTAGCTCGTACAACAGAACCAACATGATACGTGGTGGCTCATTAATAATCACAAAAAAGAGTATTAAAGTAAAGGAACGATCAGATATTGTCAGTCTGTCTGTTGAGCGAACTATAGAAATAGCTTGTGTAGAATTTGAGCGGTTCATTGTAATGAGTGTGTACAGGCCCCCATGTAGTTTGTATGATATATTTGATAAAATCCTTGAAGATGCATTATTTAGGGCTACACAATGTAATAAGACGGTTGCTGTCTGTGGTGACTTTAATATAAATATTCTCGAAAAGTCGAATATAACTGTAAAGTTTTTAACCTTATTGAAGTCATATAATCTATATAACGTTTTCTTTGAACCCACACGTATTACAGCCAGTAGTGCCACTTGTATTGATAATATTTTTACAAATGTGAAACCAATTAATAGGTGTATTGTAAGTGAGCTAGATTCAGATCATTGCGGGCAGTTCGTTACTTTTACTCGAACAAAACCAGAGGTTCAAAGGAAGCGGATTAGTTACGTTCCGATTACGGAGAGCCGCATGAGCCTGTTCAGGAATAATATGGCGGATAAGTTGTTAAGATTGCCCTATGATAGTGACCCTAATCAAGCTTTCGCTTTGTTATTTAATATGATTAATAATGAATTTAAATTAACTTTTACATCAAAAACACTAACGATTAGTGATCGTGTAGTATTCAGTGACTGGGCCACTGTAGGCATCTATAAAAGTCGACAACGGCTATATGAGTTGTATTATGAAAAAACATACAATCATAACTTAGATTTTATAGAATATGTCAAAAATTATTCAAAGACATTTAAACGCACCTGTTATGTTGCTAAATCCCTATATTTAAAAAATAAAATAAAATCATCTGGAAATAAAATAAAAACCACATGGGAGATTATAAACGCCGAAACCGGAAGGTCCATTGTACGAAATCGTGACTTCCATTTAAAAATTAATAATGTAGATATAAAAGCGGATGTGGAGGTTGCGACTGAGTTTGAACATTTTTTTACCAACATTCCTATTCGAACAACCAAAACTCTCTCGTCATCCTCTTCCTCTGCTTGTTTTTTATTAGAAAATAGTGTAAACCGGTGTGATAGGGGTTTTGAATTTTCAGCTGTTAGTATAAATGATGTTATCAAGGCTTTTAAAAGTATAAATTTAAAGAAAACAACTGATTTATGGGGACATTCCGTACATACTATATCTGCAATTATTGATATGATATCTCCATATTTAGCAACTGTTTTCAATTCTTGTATCGCATCTGGTGTGTTTCCTGATCTGATGAAACAATGTAAAGTGATTCCATTGTTTAAATCTGGTAGTAGTTCAGATCCATCTAACTTCCGACCTATCTCAATACTTCCAACATTGAGTAAAATTTTTGAAAAATTGCTTTTAAACCAAATGTTACAACATTTTATTGAGAACAACTTGCTTCATCAAAAGCAATTTGGTTTTACTAAAGGTCGTTCAACTACGGACGCGGGCGTGGAATTGCTTAAACACATATATGGCGCCTGGGAGGATTCACAGGATGCGTTTGGTATTTTCTGTGACTTGTCTAAGGCTTTCGATTGTGTCCATCATCCTACACTCATCAGGAAGCTACAGCACTACGGAATAATGAATAATGCTGTAAATATTGTAACGTCGTATTTGAATAAAAGAGTTCAAAAAGTTGATATTAATGGTAAAACATCTTCGGGATCCCCGGTAACAATGGGCGTCCCACAGGGTTCCATTCTAGGGCCATTTCTGTTTCTCATATATATAAATGATCTAGCTTATTATGTAAGTGACAATCATGAGATTGTATTGTTCGCGGATGACACATCCTTAATTTTTAAAGTTAGGCGCCAACTTGACAGTTTTACTGAAGTCAACAGTGCACTCTTGAAAGTGGTACATTGGTTTAATACAAATAACCTTCTCCTTAATGAGAAGAAAACTAAATTCATTAAATTCTCTACACCAAACGTTAGGCATGTTACAACCAATGTTCGATTGAATGGACTAGAGTTGGATCCTGTGGAATCTACTGTATTTTTAGGTGTTACTGTTGACGCTAAGTTACAATGGGGTCCCCAAATAGAAAAACTATCCGGTAGGCTAAGCTCAGCGGCTTTTGCTGTAAAAAAGATTCGACATTTAACTGATGTTGATACAGCTAGAATAGTTTACTTCAGTTACTTTCAAAGCATAATGAGTTACGGTATCCTACTCTGGGGTAACTGTGCAGATATTAATGCCATATTTGTTTTACAAAAACGCGCCGTACGAGGCCATTTATAAATTAGGCCCTCGAGTTTCTCTCCGTTCCAAATTTAAAGAGATAAATATTCTGACTGTATCTTCACAATATATATACGAAAATTTAGTTTATGTTCAAAAAATATATCAAAGTTTCCTAAAATCAGTGATGTTCATTCTGTAAATACCAGAAACAAACATAATCTTAGTGTTCACGTCACTCGTCTCCACAGAGTAGGCAACTCGTTCATGGGACAATGTATACGCTTTTACAATAAACTCCCTATTGATATTAGGAATTTGCCATTAAAGAAATTTAAGAATACCATAAAATCTAAGTTATCCGCAAAGGGGTATTATACCACAGCAGAATATCTTGATGATAAAACCGCCTGGGATTGAGCTGCCCATTCTGCACATGCTGTTTATTTTGAATGTTTAAATTTATTTTGATGTGACGATAATTTATAGTTTGAAACAAATTCATTTTAAATTATTGCTATTGTTGACATTTTTTTTAATTTTATCTTTACTGATTATTGTAATTGTGACTCAAATAGTAATTATCGTATTTCTTTTATTGAAATAATATCTTTTGCATATTGTCTGGACTTTAAAAGAGACGGTGATCCCTGAGTTTGTTTCGTCCTTTCTTCTCAGGGCTAGTCCAGTTAGGAAAGGCCGAACTCATCTGCTCAAAAAAAGTTTAACTTGCAAAAGTGTTCATGTAACCTAATTGCAGAATAAATGATTTCATTTCATTTCATTTCATTTCATTTGTAAATACATACATATTATACATAGAAAACATCCAAACTCCGAAACAAATATTTGAAGATCATCCAAACATTTGGTCCGACCCGGGAATCGAACCCGAGACCTCATGATCACCAGTCGCACACGCCAATCGCTGGACCAATGACGCAGTCAAATAATGATTTTGTTAGAATTTTCGATAATTCACCTTTGTTTATTATTGTCATTTATTCACAGTTGTTGATATGGATGTATTCCATTGTCTAGTAGTTAGTTGATTCTCACCCGGAGAAAGTATGGTCTGTTGAATATAATTATTTATTCTGTGTCTGAATGCTATTTATTTAAAACTACCTACTAGCCCCGGCTTCGCACGGGCTCTATACGGAAAATAAAATATAGCCTATGTTACCCCGAGAAGATGGGCGGCTTAATTATTTCTGACGTTTTCAACAAATGTTGTTATATTTTTTCAAATATACTCAAAAAAATAACAAATTATATACGAAAACCTTCGTCAAGAATCACTCTTGTCATCAAATCTATTGTTAAAAACCGCATCAAAATCCATGCAGTAGGACTTTGTTTTATAATATGTAGCGATATGTATGTATTTAGAAATATTTAAGTATGTCTATCAGGCGTCTGGTTACTGTACCCCTGGCTCTGTGTTGCGAACAGACAGCCGTGTGTGGGTCATGTGGGTCTGTTAATAATAAACTAGAGAGTTATATTACCTGTGTGGCGGTATCACCGAGCAGTTTGAGCGACTGCGCCGACCGGGACCGACACAAGTTTGAGCAAACACCTTTCGCTGCTTCACTGCACGGCCGTGGACGTTCTGCAGTTTCACAAGTTCAACATTTACATTTAAAGTACAGAATTTTTAAGTGAAAAGTTCTTTAGCTTTTTGGTAGGTGAAATTCTTCTGAGTTCGTGTCACTGACATGCTGACGTCACAGACGTGCTGGCATGACATTTTCGAAATGAAAACTTCTTTGACTGCGTTGAGCACTTGGTAGGGGAAAATCTTATGGGTTCGCGTCACCGACATCCTAATGTTTGATGTTGATAATTTTAATTAAAACATTATGAAATTTTTGATTTTACATATTAATCTTATAAGTAAAATTCTAAGTTATAAGTTTTCACTTCTATCGGCAGTCGTTTTGACTGCCAATTTTTGTTTGTTTAAAAAAGAGAACTCCTATGTTAAGAATACATCCTGAGTGTGTAACGTTACGAACATAAATGAAACGAACACGAAGTACCTACACCCGTACTCAAAACAACAATTTGTGGATCACACAAAGTGTTGTCCCATGTAGGGTATGAACCCACAACACTCAGCGCAGTAGAAAGCGACGTGGCGACCTCTTAAACCATTACGTCATCTGTACAATCAAATATAGAGAAATTACAAGTTAATATGAGATCAATGATGCAGAAGCATCACTAGGCCACCATAGTGTAGGTCACTATTTTGCATTGTTGCATTGTCTGCATTCGCAATGAGTATGGTGACCACCACTCTTGGATTCTGCTTATGCTCTCCATCAGGGAGAGTAGAATCATTTTGGCAAGTTCATACATAAAAAAAAACTAAGTGATGAGTACAATGATTGAATTATTAATTAGTAGTGGGGGAGATCACCAGAGCCTATGGAGGTACCTGGCGTTAATGACGCTCAAGGGCAACGGTGTCTACTTATCATGTGGAGAACTGTCTGCTCGTTTATCCTCCCTATAAAAAGAACAGGTCTCGCATGAATAGGGTCTTAGTTGTAGTAAATAGTCACCGTGTTGTTGTTTCTCGTTGTTGGGCGGCGGCGCGTTGTTCTTGCGTATGCAGTACGACACGGAGTAGCTCGTACTGCGCGTGTGGTTGGTCACGCAGCCCACGCACACTCCCGGGGAACGTTTACCTGACACAATTTATTAATGTCGGACACTAATATTATAAATATGTAAAGTTTGTGATTATGTGAGGTTGTGGGAGATACCTTCCGGATCTACTGAACCAATACTTAGCAATAAAAAACCACATTATTTGAGTGAGTGTAGTGAGTGTCAAAGGCAATATATTAACTTGAAAAATGATTACTGCGATATCCGACATAAAGAAAAATATACATTTATTATGTGGATGGGGAAACGTAGTGCTGGACGTCCACAGGCCAGGTGTAGTGATGATCTAGGCAAGACGACTGGCAGGAGCTGGATGCGAGAAGTCGACTTCTCGCATCGATCGAACCAAGTGGCGTAAATTGGAGAGGCCTATGTCCAGCAGTGGACTGCGATAGGCTGATTATGATGATGATGTGGATAGGTTTGTTAATCCAGTGTTTAGTGATCCTGACTGCTAATTTATAGGTCGTGGGTTCGATTACCGGGGAAATAATTGTGTGATAAGCAAACATGATCATTAGCCGTGTAGGTGAAATTTATTTTTGTTTCAGTCATTTAGAAACATAATTATAGGGTATCTCAGTAAGAGAGGACTTTTTAAATTTAGTGTTATTTTTTTCTTGTGCAAATGGCAACCCTGAAATTTCGCAGATGTTATTTGTTTATACCGATTTTTAAAAATAGAGTGTTTTACGAGGGAACAACGCGTCATAATTGTAAAAACTTAGTACAAAATTTGGAAAGCTATGCATAGACCGCTAGCAAACTTAGAAGTATTTTCAGTCGACAAAAGAGCAACTTTTTTTTGGGTTTTGTGAAATCTCGGGCTTGTGCGAATAAACCACAAACAATCCCTAAGCTCAAAATACGAGATCTGTGATGGTCAGATACAGCCCTATCAGAAAGTCATGGAAAATAACGTGAAAAGAGTAATGGATGAAAAATGAAAAAAATCATCAGAGCCGTGGGCCATTTGACGTATATTTAATTCAATACTTAATCAGAACATGTCTTCTGTACCATCCAATGAAAATCAAAACTCTCTCAAAAATACGTTCTTTTATTTTATAATACTAAATTTTAACAAAAAAAAACCGACTTCAAGAACTGGACCAAATTGAAATTGGACCAATTGGTGTGGACCCAACACGAGAAGCATCAGCTTTCAAATACAAAAAGAATCATCAAATTCGGTTGGCGTGATACTGAGTTATTCGTCAATTTGTCGCGCACATACTTAAAGCAAATAGAAGACTTATATGGTTGAGGGCATGTCAGAACTGGACCAAATTAAAATGGGACCACACGGGAAGCACCAGCTTTCAAATAAAAACAGAATCGTAAAAATCGGTTCACCCATTCGAAAGTTATGAGGTAACAAATATATAAAAAAAAACAGTCGAATTGATATCCTCCTCTTTTTTTAAAGTCGGTTAAAAACGAAAAAGTGTACTCTTACTGAGACACTCATTATAAGTATGTTTACTATAGTTTAGGATCAGATAGCTGTGAATGAGATAGGTGAGGTATTTGTATCTTACCAGCAGAATACGGGCTCCCATTGGCGGGCGGGCCACCATCTTTATTGTTCAAATTGGGTGTAGATTTGAATATATCCCTCATGTAATCCAGGGGTCTAAAGTTAGACTCGAGAGAGTCGACAGCGGCCTCCAGCGTGAGAAGCAGTTCAGTGACGTAGCCTTGCATGTCCTCGCCTTGTTCTGCCACTGTCTCCACCAGCCGGGAGAGTATGTCGGACACCATGCGTCCGGTCATAGCCACGCCGATGAAACGGAATACCTACAATTGTATTATCATATTACAAACTAGCTGTAGCTGGCAACCTAGCCTAGTTGCCAATATAACGTAAACGTTATTATTATATACACACATCAAAAGTGTCTAGGGATCAAGCATTTTTATGCGGATTTCTTGAGATTGAGATGTGGCTTTGGCCCTGGCCTGCTCAGTCGCCAGACTTGAACCCGATTGAGCATGCATGGGATATGCTACAGAGAAGAGCTCTGAAGAGAGGGTATCCAGTCGCAAGAAGACCTTTTTTTGTTGTTGCAACGTCAACATGGGCGGCCATTCCACAGCGTGATTTGGATGAACTCATTTTGAGTATGCCAAACCGATTCTTGTGTTGTTAGTGTTCGCGGTAGAAACACGGATTATTAATTGTTTAAGTTACCTAATAAAATTTTAAAGAAAACTGTTATTTCAGTCTTTTTTTCGAACTTTAATGTTAGTGGTTCAAATGTCAAAAATCCCTTTATTAGGAAAATGGCAAATTTCTTTATTAATGCAAAAGTGACTTGGTTTATCGTTACTGTGACAAACGAAAACACTTTATTTGATGAATCCTTAAAGAAAATTTTAATTAATATCAATCAGGAGAAAAGTTATTGCAAAAATATATGTTGATCCCTAGATACATATGTTGATCCCTAGACACTTTTGATGTGTGTATATACTTTCATAAGTATATTATATATTATACGAAGTTTGTGGCATTTATACATCGAAAATTACATTACATTATTAACGCATAGGTACATAAGCTGCTAGGACTACGAACTTGACGTTTGGAAGCTAATATCTTTTTATATTGTAAACACCCACTTAAAAGATTTTTCGAAATGTCACCTCTAAGGAGATACAAATTAATGAAAGTTGGTCAATAAAATAAGAAATAACGACATGAGTCTTCACTTGTGTGGTTAATTCTGAGCGGAAAACAGTTTTATTGTATAAATGTATTGCAAGTATTTGTATTTTTGTTGTCGGCATTCAAACCTGTAGCGATCTCCCGGCGTAATGTCTCGAGGGGCAGGACAAGCCGAGCTGCAGTGCTGTCTGCGCCCATCGCTCCGAGATGAGCGCGTGGGGCAGAGATTCGCGGAACACACGCAACACGTGACGCAACAGTGTCGACATCTGCTGGCAGCTGCGCAACGTCCACACTAACAACAAGAATCAATTTAATAATTGTAAGAGCCACCTATCACTACGACATCTAAATCCACTTTTTATTTAATCTCTTTGGTTAGAGAAACTCGCAACTAGCAAATGCGACATCAGTTCTTATACCGAGATTGCGAGATAATACGAGTGAACAATCAATTAACCTCGAGGCTAAAATATTTTATTCCTGAAGTTTTCAGAACTAGAATAATTCCAGAATCCCGGGATCCAGAAACTCAGGACCAAGAAATTAAAACCATTGTCAATGTTATTATTAGTAATAATAGATTTTTAAGTAATAACTTATTACTTACCTTTAGCAGTGATGTCTTCGTACAGCCACAAGGGCATGTGCGTGGGTCTGTTAGCGAGGAAGTGTACGAGAGACTTGATGACGTCAGCGACGGGCAACTCCGTCGGTTCAGCCTCTGCCGTCGGCTCTGGTCCGGCGGTCTCTGTCTCCGAATCGCCCGTCACTATTACTGGCAGAGACGGGTAGTTGTCGCATTCACCTATTAATTATTTGTAGTGTTTTATTCTCAACTTGGTTCACCCAACAAATGTTAATTTGAATCTTATAAAAATCACTCCGTTTGTCTTTAGACAATTACAGATTTTATACCTGTACTAGTGTGTGTACTACTGCAAATAATACAAAATATAAATGAGTACAGCAATTCCAAAGATATGACAATACCTTCGGGTGTGACTTGTGGGTCGGAGCTAAGAGAACGGGCGTGCGAGCGGGGCGAGTGGGCACATTGCGGGTAATTGTCGAAAGCAGCGTCAGGTTCTGGAAATATTTTCCTATTAACTAAACTTAATATTAAATAATACTTTCAACTATAACATTTTATCAAAAAGTTATGAAGGAAGAGGATTAGAGCAGAAAATAGTCTAACTATAAAATTCCATCATCTAAAAGGCAAAGGATATAATCTAACACAATTCTTAACTTGCAGTGTTGTCTCGCATTGTTATCTCAAGTACAAAACATCTTGTTAGTTCAGTGCACTTTAGTAGCTGTGAATATTTGAACATGTAATTTTTAAATGACTTACTCTTATTGCATGAAAATATATTTATTTATGAAACATTTCAATTCGCATGTTGAGTGCAAATCGAAAGCAATTACGTATAAAGATATGAAATCACTTTTAGTAAGCCGGTGAATCTATTATCAAGTATTATGTTAGAACAAATGAGAAATATATAAAACATATCGGATTCCATAGTACTTTACAAGTGTTTTATTGTATTTGTTATTTATTTTTAACTAGGAGTTTGCCATAGTGATTCTACTGTGTCTTACGGAAACCATGGGCAGAATTCAAGAGTGGTCTTCACCATGCTCATTGCGAATACAAACCAAGCAACAAATTAGCATGGTGACCCACACTACAGGAGCCTATTCTGCATGATGAAGAAATACAAACATCATGTTTTCTTAGACGCTCTATAGGGAAATCGCTAGTAATATTTATTCACATGAATAGCAACCCTTTATGTGTGACGTGTGTATTTTAGAAAATACCCTTACGACAACGGTTAGAAGTATACCTGTAAAGTTATGCGCCACCAGCGGCAATGTGGGTGGTGATATGCCAAGGCCTAGTTGTGCCGATCGGCTGGCGAGCAAGACCCGAGCGATCGTCAAGTGGTCGTGGTGAGCGGCCACGGCTACGAGCAGATTTAGCAGTAACTGTCTGCAATGCTGGTGAACTATCCACCTGGAGTGGTGTACATGTATTAGTTTTAAGCTTAATAACATCGCAGGTATACGACGCTTTAAACTTACGACAGTTTCTAAAATTTAAGTTACAATAAAAAATATTTAACGTGATATCCTTTTGGTAATTAAAACCTTTTATGGTTATAGAAATTAGTATAAAAATAAATTAAAATATGTATATTCTATAGGGTTTCGAAATTCAATCAAAAACAATTCAGTAACAATTAATATAGAAAACTGGTTTGATTGTGGTTATAATCTACGAAAGGAAAATCCTCTAATTTAGCTAGGTAGTCTTGTGGTGAACTTTTGTTACGTTTTCTGTACTCACGTGTTTTCGTTAAGTATATGCTAATTTTTGAGTGCATACGTTGGTACTGTACTGAGTTTAATCCGACCTTGCAACTACTTAAGGCGTCGCCTAATCCATTACGTCACAGATCTATAATTAAGATCAAATTAGTATTCAAAATAGCTCACCTGGTATGGTCCATACCGAGGAATACAATATGCAGCATCAGCGGTACATGTATGGACCAGTCGAGCTCCACACCGTCTAGCACTACGTCACATAGCAGCATCACCGCCACGTTGCACCTATTTATTTTTTATTAGTGAATAAAATAGGAGTGTCACAAAGTTGATTAGATACTATTGTACTTGAGCCAAATTGGATATAGACCCTTTGTATGCAAACGACATGTCATTGTGTCTGTGTTATGGGGTGTCCTAATTAAAATATAACTGTTTTTATATTTTAATTAAGTTTTCTTTTTGTTTTTTTTTTTGTAATTATAACTGTTTTTACACAATAGAAGGAAGAAGAAGTGTTAGGTAATCTAAAAAGCTTAACGATTTTGGAGTTGTGGTGTCATAACATTCGTCATAATTGTGAGAGTTACACTCGCTATATGAAAATTATGATTACCGATTTGTACATGTTAAAAATCTTAGCAAGTAACCGATTACATAATAATAAAGCAAGTGTATTTAACGTTGTGACAAACTATACTCACTTATTGCATAACATCATGGGGCAGTCAAGCAAAAGTCAATATTATTGACCTTATAGAACGCGCTCAAAGAGCCGTGCTTAGGTAGCAACTTCCCGCCCATTCATATTTCCCACACACCAGCTTTACGTGGCTTGTAACGTACTAACAGTCCGACTGTTATTTATTTTACACACCATTTTAAAACAACATACTGAACTTCCCCATACCGTTAGATAAGAGAAGGAAGGACATAGTGTGCTCCAGACTTCAAACTAGCCATAAATATGTTCATAGATTATATTTATTTTTAGGACCTTTCTTGTACAATAGGATTCATCAACAACCCATAACGTTCCACTGCTGGGCTCGGGTCTCCTCTCAGGAGAGAGTTAAGGCCATTCATCCCCACGCTGGCCAAGTGCGGGTTGGGGATTGACAAGACAACGTTGTGGCTACGTAAAGCTTGACGTTGGATGTTTTTAAGCCGCCCAAAGGCCCATCTAACCTTCACAACTGTTATCATATGATAACAACCGGGACCGACTGCTTAACGTGACGTCCGAATCATGGAGACGCTTATGGTAATATGCTACTAGCGGTCACCCATCCAGGTACTGATCGCGCCGTCATTGTATACCTTCGGTGATTGTTTCTAATAAGGTACTAAATATATATCTATATATTGCGTTTTAATCTGCAATCAGTCGTCAGACTATAATCAGATGTGTTCAGTGATAGGAAATGTAAAAGAGCAGCAGGCCACTGTCTCACTGACCACTCTGAGTACGTGGTTTCTTTTAGCCTCTTAACCACATTGGCGCTATTAAGCAATAATATTGAATAAATAAAATATAATATAATAAATATTGTGATGGGTAACATGTTCAATGTGCTGTTTCCTATTTCAGAAGCAACTGTTGCGATGTTCACATAGTCGTGTATCTCGTCATTTCTCGTGAACCATGGAACATTCACAATACTCCTTAGAATGTTGTTTTGCACCCTTTGCAAGCACATTATGTTACTCTTGCTGGACACCCGTTGTTCAGAGAGGGTTGAGTTTAAAAAAAAAATAAGATGATACTACTTATCCGACTATTTAAGTAAATTTACCTAACTATGCAGACACAGAAAACATTTTGGAAACATTGAAGTAGTCTTATACAACAACTTTTTTGAGATTTGTTTTCCCACGTGCAGTGTTTAATATTTTCTATTTTGTAGTACTTAATATTTTCTATAAATGGCTAACTTTTATATTAAATCCTTATCTAATAATAAAAATAAATATTAGTAACCAGTTTACAAATTCTAAGTCAAGCGATCGCCTGAAACACTGGTTTAGAACTTCTTTGATTAATCACAAATTAATTTTACTGTCACAACAATTTTATATAACTAATTCTAAAGACCTAAAGCTGTGAGGTATTTTCAACATGAAATTAATTTACAAACACAAAAATACTTTACATTCGGCAACAAGGACGAATTAGCAATCAAATATGGCGGCGCGGGACATATGCAGTTCAATCAATCAGCGCGCGACTTGCGATTCGTCGTACCATTTCACAGTCTTTCGACTGTTTGCAATCTCGCGAGATAGATTTGTGGAGGAACGGGTGATCGTGTCCCTCCAACACAAAGGGAGGATCCTCCAACCAGGCGAGGTGATCATGCCTGGCGGGCCAACTGCCCTTACGGTTGATGTTGGGAAGTTGTATATATGTTAACTGTCGCGAGAACTTTTCACTGCGCGATTCAGGATTGGTACTGTTGTGTACTCCGTGTCGTGACGTCACACCGTAGTTCGGTGTTCTTTGGTCGATGACGCTGTAGCACGTTGCTGTTTGCGCTGTATGTGGAGGTCGCCGCATTACTCCCCTCCAAGACCGGAGGTCGATATGAGGAAAGGGGTTTTCGGTTTTTCGGTTCGGTTTTCGGTTCGTTGTTCGGTTCGGTTTTTCGGTTCGTTGTTCGGTTCCGTTTTTCGGTTCGTTGTTCGGTTCGGTTTCGGTTCGTTTGTTCGGTTCGGTTTCGGTTCGTTCGTTCGGTTCGTTTGTTCGGTTCGTGTTCGGTTCGTTTGTCGGTCGGTTTATCGGTTCGTTTGTTCGGTTCGGTTTCGGTTCGTTTTTCGGTTCGTTTTTGTCAGATCACGTCGGGGTCACCACTGTGGAGGAACGGGTGATCGTGTCCCTCCAACACAAAGGGAGGATCCTCCAACCAGGCGAGGTGATCATGCCTGGCGGGCCAACTGCCCTTACGGTTGATGTTGGGAAGTTGTATATATGTTAACTGTCGCGAGAACTTTTCACTGCGCGATTCAGGATTGGTACTGTTGTGTACTCCGTGTCGTGACGTCACACCGTAGTTCGGTGTTCTTTGGTCGATGACGCTGTAGCACGTTGCTGTTTGCGCTGTATGTGGAGGTCGCCACAGATTACAATCTAACGGGTTTTACAATCTTACGGTAACATATATATCTCGTATAACCACCATGTTCACCACTTTGTTATTAAGAACAATTTAGTAACAATAGAGTTGTGAGCTTTCTGTAACTTCTTCAATATATTAGGTCTTTACCTATGAAATTGCCGTTCTTCAGTACTGGTCATTTCAAATAAAAAAAAGTTTGTAATGGCTCTGTATTCTAAATTCAAATTAATTTTGTTTTAAAACCATGACATTCTATTTACAAACTCAGTCTTTTGTTTTCTGATTAGCGTTGTATTTTCATTACATTTGAACATTTTTCGTCATAATGGATACTTTAAAAAATCGTGTAATTATGGAATATGAATTCCGTCGTGGCACCAACGCGACACAAACGGCACGTAACATCAAAACCGTTTACGGAGAGAACTGTACAAACGAACGCACAACCCGTTATTGGTTTTCCCGGTTCCGTTCTGGAAATTTTGACTTGAAAAATTAAGCTCGTGGTCGTCCGGAGACTTTGGTTAACAATAATGAATTAAAGGCGATTGTGGAAGCTGACGAAACTCAATCTACAGCTGAGCTAGCAGCAGCTTATAATGTAAGCATCAAAACAATATTGATCCATTTGCGACAAATTGGCAAGGTAAAAAAGCTTGATAGATGGGTGCCCCACGACCTTAACGATCGCCAGCGCAACGTACGCGTCGAGACTTGCCTTGCGCTGCTCAACAGGCAAAGAAATGAAGGAATTTTGAAACGAATTCTTACGTGCGACGAAATATGGATTCTGTTCATCGAGATATTACGTACTACGTACTAGAGGAGCCACTCAAAACCAATTTTAAGTTCCGTTTATATTTGAATTATAACTAAAAAGCGCTGCAGCGCAGCCAAACAATAATTAGTAGTCTAATCCAACAGTATTAACAAGCAGCGCTCTATCGCATTTGAGCTGTAGTTTCCTCGCGAGCGAAATGTCATAAGCGCCGTGATTTTCATGGCGGTTACGCGTTTTGGCCAACGAACTGTTGCAAAGATTCGCTTTCATAGAGTAAGCGCCAAGCAACAAAGCAGAACGGATAAATAGCTTTATACCTACGAAGCTTTATTAGGAAATTCACACTGAGTAAATATTCTGTGTCAATAGCTTTGCCAGTTTCAGTTTTTTTGTAGAATGCATCGAGGTATAAAGTATAAAAGCCGAATATTCATTTTTTTATTATACTTTAAGTATAATTTTGAGTATAATTATTAAAAAAAAATGTTATGGGTTATTAACGAAGCTATTTTTAACAACATTTTATTTTTACTTATCCAATTAAATACGTTAGATACGTTGTGCATTTAACGTCAGTTAATTCTACCTAAATATCACTTCTGTATGTTTTACTGTAACTACTCTATGTCGAGTGAGGCAACAATGGCGTCTTAAAATATTTTGTTCGTATTTAATTTTAAAACAATTATATCTAGTTAATTACTGGTGAAAAGTTATTCCTTTGTTTTTCTCCGTATTCCTTGTATTATTAGTGCAATATCTCAAGACACAAAATGGCATATTTCACGAGTTTTAGAACGTTTTTAAATTTAAACAATCACACGCTTAAGCCACCTCTTCAGCCGAGTGTAGCTAGCAAGCGACTGAAGGAAGTGCGGCGCAAGCGCCGCAATTGCATGGAACACCGCACTTGTAAGTGGCGTCTTCTCTATACATTATATCTCGATGATTCTGTTCGAAAATCGAAAGCGCTCAGCAAGTTGGTTAGACCCTGGTTCAGCACCAAAGCAATGCCCTAAACCAAAAATGACCCCTAAAAAGGTGATGGTCACTGTTTGGTGGTCTAGTGCGTGTGTGATTCACCACAGCTTTTTACAAAACGGCATGAGCATTAATGCAGATGTGTACTGTGAAGAACTGGAGAGAATGATGCAGAAGCTTGCACATCTGCAACCAGCTTTGGTCAATCGGTCGTCCCCACTGCTCCTTCACGCCATCGCGCGAACTCCATACTGCGCAACAGAGAGTCTCCAAGCTGCAAGAGCTGGGGTTGGAAGCTCTCCCTCATCTGCCATACTCACCAGACCTTGCACCTACCGACTATTACTTTTTCCAAAATTTTGTGTAGTGGGTAAAAAATTCAATTCCCGAGAGGCAGTACAAAATGCCTTTAAAGAGTTTGTTGCCTCCCGTCCAGCTGATTTTTACAAGAAGGGCATCAAAAAAAATGCCAATGCGTTGGCAAAGATGCGTCGATTGCATGGGTGATTACTTCAAATAACAGAAATAAAAAAGTTTAAAAAAATAAGTACTTTCACTTATTGCATACAAAACGGCAATTTCATAGGTAAAGACCTATTACATATAGCCAGAATCTTTCAGTTAGAGCGAACCTGTTGCTCTACGACTATGTCAAGTTTAAAGAGCTATTTAGGGACCACTTCTACATCGTTCTGTGAGTTAGCCATTATGTAATATTACTTATATGATAGTTAACTTTAATATCCGAAACCATATTAGTAATTTAGAAATGTATGTTACGTGAATTAGAAATGCAAGTGTTGAGTCTACAACGTGACTTAACACCTCGTTTATCCTTTCGCGTGGTACGGTGACGGTCACGCGAAAGGTTATAATATTCTTGTTACAGGGTTATTTAAATTTAGTGACTCTGCCTTTAAGAGGTAGATATACTTTGATTTACACCCACTTTTAATCATAAAGGTACGTAGGAATTAGTCGGGACGTTTTGAGAGGGTCTATTAAAAACAAGTTATTTTAGATCAGAATAGGTCTGAAATTCTTAAACATAAGTATTAGTTTTGATAAAAAATAAGGTTAAAGTGTTTTCGGATTTCTTCACAAATTTCCAATACCTCAGAAAATGTATACTTTGATTTTTAAAAGAATTTCTATCTCAATTGAAGCTGAGACCATTTGATCTTGATTTCATAAGGAGTGGGTGTTAAAGATTCCTTTTTGCGCCGTTGATATCGACCTAAAGGCTAAGGTCTTCTCAAAGTCGTCTCAAAGCCCCATGGTGTATATCAGACATTCAGACTTGCAGCTTTGAACCGTAATGTTTCCTTTTATGAATCAGACGCTCATCGTTTTCTGTTGTTTGACGACACTGCCGTTAGAATCTATGTCTAAATAGAGACACTATACAGAATTATAATATCATCGAAGGTACCAACCCTAGTCTTCCTAAATTGGCAACACTCGGTGTCCTGAAGGAAAATTCCAGAAGTGTTAAACGGAATCCCATCGACGGCTGGATGTCGATGGCTTTAAATAAATCTGAGGCCCATATTAACAGAGGGCCTCACATTTATTTAAAGCCATGAAAATACAGTACAAACAGACACTTCACTTTGACTTTAAAAGAGACGATGATGCCTGAGTTTGTTTCGTCCTTTCTTCTCAGGGCTACTCAAAGGACCGGCCAACTTCATCTGCTCAAAAAAAGTTAAATATGCAAACGTGTTCATGTTACCTAATTGCAGAATAAATTAGTTAATTTCAGTACAAGTTCAATAAATTCTCAAAATTTAAACAAACCCCCGATATAATAACCTGAGTTCACTTTAAAAAGTAAAAAACACGTTATGCGCTTTCATTTGAGACCCCACTCGATAATATTTTTGTAGACATTCCGTTACTCTTCACCACTTTCACCCCCATAACTTTTAAACGGCTCAACCGATTTTCATGAAACATGTCTAAGAATACTCGCACGTAACTCACCTTTCATACAAAAAAAAAACTAAATTGAAATCGCTTCATCCGTTCGGGAGCTACGGTGCCACAGACAGACAAACACGTGAAACTTATAACACCCCTCTTTTTGGTCGGGGATTAAAAACAACACACTTTGACTTATCGATAGATTGTGTTTGGCTTTCAGACAATTCAAACATTTATCTGCCACACGCAGTTATTTTTACGGATGCAATATTTTTTCATGGCAAACATACACGTATTTGTTTTTAAATATTACAACATTTTTAAAACTGTACCTATTGAACAGTTAGTAAACATTTTTATTTACCTGTCAAATATGTTACCTTGTATATTTTAATAGTGTTTGTGTTATTTTATAGAGAGACTAGCTTTTACCCATGGTTCCGCCCGCGTATTTGTCGGTTATTGCCATTAAGAGTATCTTATGTCCTACATAGACAATCAAAGTATCTTCATGCCAAATTTTATTGATCGGTGCAGTGGTTTAGCCGTGAAAACGTAACAAACAGACAGAGTTACTTCGAATTGATAATATTAATATGGATTACAACGAAAACACACAGGTGAGTATTGCGGATTATTTTCGCAGTGGTTTCACAGTTCAGTTTATTGAGTCTTTTTACACCTAAGTGTCTGTGTCAGGCTACTTTAGATTATTCATGGATAACAATACAGGTATGATATTCCGAAAGCTACCCAGTGTGACGTCACTATCCAGTTACCACTTTATAGCAACATAACATGAAATGATGGATACTTTTTCAGTCACCATTCTATTTAAAAAATGTAAAATGCATTTAAATTGTTGTTTTGTGTACATAATCAAACAAAATATTTGAATTTAAATATATGACAACGTAAAACTTTATCGTTCTATCGAATTCACAAAGGGAATAATGGTGGTTGGGGAATTATTATTTTGCATGAATGATTGAATGCATGAATTATTATTACACTACTGGTAACACTGAACCAGCGATAGTGATGATGACGTGATCTCGTCCTCTAAGTATCTCGGAATGCCAATCCAATATCTGTCCTGAATACAGTTCAATTAAGCATGAATATAGTTTAGTATAATAGGTAATGCCAACATGACATTACGACTCGGCCTGGCTTCGCACGAAAGTCTTTGAAATTCTGGGATGCCCTCTACTACAATTAGCATGTATTACACATTTAAACTTTCATCTTGAATTATTCTATCTATTGCTGAAAACTGCATTAAAATCCGTTGATAGTTTAAATGAACTTAGCAAACAGACAGCGGTAAGGACTTCATTGTATAGGTACTATGTAAAGATATGTATTACGAAAATGGGTCTAGAAACGATGGGCCTCCGGTATCCTCACTCACTCAGCAACTCAGCACAAGCGCTATATCACACCGGTTTTCTGTGAGACCGTGGTATCACTCCGGTCAAGCCGGCCCATTCATGGCGTAGCGTGGCTCACCGACTTTCAATATACGATACCATCATTAAAAATGTTTTTTTAATTGATTTGCCTGCCTGTGTGTTTGTTCGTCTAATCTCTGGAACGGCTGGACTAGTTTTGCTTTGACTTTTACTGGCAGATAGATGGTATAAAGAGAAATTTAGGCTACTTTTATTTCAGCAAAAGACAGGGTTACCAGGAATCAAAATTATAGCCAATGTAATCGTAAACAATATCCTATACAAGCTAGTTCCACTGTATAGGCTTACATAACATTACGGGGTTGTAATAAAATGTCCTCGCGCGCCTGGTAATAGCGCTTATATGGCGCCCCTACGAATATAACTGCGAATTCGCAACGCATCGCAAAAATTTGCGAGCTCGCACGAATGCACCGCAAAGAACTTCACGCCGCATTGCAACGCATCGCAGCTATTTGTGGGAGCCCATAATAGGAAGTGAATGTGAAATTGAAATACACACATCAAAAGTGTCTAGGGATCAAGCATTTTTATGCGGATTTCTTGAGATTGAGATGTGGCTTTGGCCCTGGCCTGCTCAGTCGCCAGACTTGAACCCGATTGAGCATGCATGGGATATGCTACAGAGAAGAGCTCTGCCGAATATGGAGGGTATCCAGTCGCAAGAAGACCTTTTTTTGTTGTTGCAACGAACATGGGCGGCCATTCCACAGCGTGATTTGGATGAACTCATTTTGAGTATGCCAAACCGATTCTTGTGTTGTTAGTGTTCGCGGTAGAAACACGGATTATTAATTGTTTAAGTTACCTAATAAAATTTTAAAGAAAACTGTTATTTCAGTCTTTTTTCGAACTTTAATGTTAGTGGTTCAAATGTCAAAAATCCCTTTATTAGAAAAATGGCAAATTTCTTTATTAATGCAAAGGTGACTTGGTTTATCGTTACTGTGACAAACGAAAACACTTTATTTGATGAATCCTTAAAGAAAATTTTAATTAATATCAATCAGGAGAAAAGTTATTGCAAAAATATATGTTGATCCCTAGACATATATGTTGATCCCTAGACACTTTTGATGTGTGTATTTGGCCAGTCTACACACTGCTACTGTTATTTGTTTATAGCCAATCATAAAAAGGTTTCACTCATTTCATCTTAATTACATTCGTCATATTACACCGCTACACCGATTTCAATGAAATTTGGCATGGGTGTACTTTGATTATTGAAGAAGGACATAAGCTACTTTTTACCGCAATACCAATGATATTTGTATATCAATGGCAATAACCAACATACACGCATATACATTACCGCAATAACGAACAATAAAGTCCAGTATTTCACAGTTATGCAAGACGGTCGCAAGGTGAACTCTACCTTAAGCCGAGTCTCCACCGAACACAAGCTGCCAACTTTTGTGTTGTCAACACGTGTTGGTGACAAAAATTGTCAACGAATGTTGGGAACTGTGTTTCTGTTTTTGGCGGTAAACATCAAAAGAATACGTTTGTTGCAGTTTTTTATTGGCTCTGTGGAGACGCTTAGTTCGAATGTTTTTCAAATTGTTGGCGACTCGGTGTAGACACAATGGAAACAAAAGTTGGCGATTTTCTGAAGAGTTGCCAACAGTTTGACACACTGAAATTGCCTACAATTTCGGTGGATACGCGCCTTTATTTAATTAGCTAACAGGTTAATAACTCCTGAACATCATCAGAAGAGAACGGATGATGTAAACATTATATATCCAACTTGGCTGAAGTATAATAATAAGTACTATTTGTGTACTTACCTATGGAAACCAGAGATCGGTTGGCTAGTGTCCGGTAGGTACTCGGTGAGGAGTGCAAAGAATCCGCCATATTCAGGCATTGGAAGCGGTCGTGGTTGAGGGACATCCATGCGAGGCTCTTGAGGCGTTTGGGGAGCACTGCCCGCTAAGGGCGTCAGTCCTGACTCTGGGCATAGACCCGTCTAAGAAAAGAAAGAGAAACGGGTTAAAAAACTGAGGAATTCATCATCATCATTCCAGTCGACAGATGTGCACTACAGGACATAGGCCGCCCCTTTTTTTTGGTACAACGGCCGGTCCTGATCATCATCATCAATAGCTTTTAACAGTCCACTGCTGGACATAGGCCATAGGCTTTGCTTCCAGTTTTCCTTCTCTATGCAATGCACAGTTTTCTCCTTTAGTCGCCTCTTATGACACCCGTAAACCTGATAAACTCAAAGAATTTTAATGTATAGTTTCAAAAGCCAGTGTAATATAAAATAATAATAATTATTATTATTTGTTTTTATATGTATATTTAAAAATTTTAATAACATGTTTTAATCATTTTAATAAAGAGAATACCTATTAATAAAACGAGACTATAATTAAGGACCTATACTCTTTCCATTTCTTTATTTTCTCGATGACAGTTCTAATTTGGTAGTTGTAGTGTTGTGACCAAATAAGTAATGATATCGATCGCATATATTTATTATGTTTTGAACAAAGACAAATACAACAAAAACATTCAAATATATTTTTGCAAGCTGGGAACACTCAATGACCCACCACCATTTTGTGTTTGTTTTAATCTGTCACTCGCAACAAGACGGTCGTGCTTTAAAGTCACTACATTTCTGTTCGCTGAGTTTTTTCACATTATCCATACATACGTTACGTTGTGTATTTTGAGTTCCTCCGTGTTGATTGCTGCCCAGCTATCAAATGTCAAAATGCCTAAAGGATCTGTTCTGAAAAGGCAGGCGAGAGAACTGGTGATCAAGGTTCGTAATTACTTTGACTCAGAGTATCAAAATGGTGGCCCGCTATTACCACTGTCGTAAGTGCGAGAGCGTGTTTAGGCCGCATTAGGAATTGGTGGACCTACAATTTCAAAAATTACTACCGGTACAAGCGGCACACAGGAAAATAAGCTTCGTACGCCTAAGAAAAAACGCCAACCACGTCGTGTGACATCGGTTGACAACTTCGACGCTGTCGCTATTCGCCGTCATATACACACATCAAAAGTGTCTAGGGATCAACATATGTGTCTAGGGATCAACATATATTTTTGCAATAACTTTTCTCCTGATTGATATTAATTAAAATTTTCTTTAAGGATTCATCAAATAAAGTGTTTTCGTTTGTCACAGTAACGATAAACCAAGTCACCTTTGCATTAATAAAGAAATTTGCCATTTTCCTAATAAAGGGATTTTTGACATTTGAACCACTAACATTAAAGTTCGAAAAAAAGACTGAAATAACAGTTTTCTTTAAAATTTTATTAGGTAACTTAAACAATTAATAATCCGTGTTTCTACCGCGAACACTAACAACACAAGAACATCGGTTTGGCATACTCAAAATGAGTTCATCCAAACACGCTGTGGAATGGCCGCCCATGTTCGTTGCAACAACAAAAAAAGGTCTTCTTGCGACTGGATACCCTCCATATTCGGCAGAGCTCTTCTCTGTAGCATATCCTATGCATGCTCAATCGGGTTCAAGTCTGGCGACTGAGCAGGCCAGGGCCAAAGCCACATCTCAATCTCAAGAAATCCGCATAAAAATGCTTGATCCCTAGACACTTTTGATGTGTGTATATGACTATTACTTGCGCAAAGAAATTCCAACACTTAAAAAACTTGTTGGTTCTTTACGTGATATGGTTTACGTGATATGGATACTTTATGTGGTTTGTTCCATTGCCAAAAATCGTCATTTAGCTTGGTTTTGAAAGAAATTGGATTTTCTTATAAAAAATAAAACAAACGTAAAATATTGATAAGCGTCACGACGTTGCTATGGCTCGCTGCGAATTTTTGAGCGAAGCCAAAAAGATATCAGATTGGTCAAATGTTATTTTCACTGACGAGACTTGGTTAAATGCAAAACACACAGTATCTAAGAACTAGACGGACGACACCGCCGCTTCCACTAGTTCAGTGCCAATGGGAAAAGGTGAACGCCTTATCATATGCCATGCAGGGTCTACGAAGGGATTCGTGTCTGACACGAATCTTTGCTTTACTGGCCTTTAAATCCAAGAAAACAGTGGACTACCACGAAGAAATGAACGCAGAGATTTACGAAGGATGGTTTAAAGAAATGATACAATCTAAGAAATGGTGCAATCTCTGGAAGAACCTGATAATTTTTATGGACAATGTTACATATCACTCCAGACAAATTTATAAAATGCCGACGCAGGCCAATAAAAAACAAGAGATAATTGACTGGCTCTAACGTCATGGCGAAAATGTGGATAGTACTTTATTAAAAGTACAATTAGTGAATATTTTAAAATCGAAAAAAAGCCTCCCTAAAACATATATTACCGACGAAATAGCTGCCGAATGTGGTCATTGAGTTCTTTGACTTCCGCCGTAACATTGCCAGTACAATGCTATAGAACTAATATGGGCACAAATCAAACGACACGCCGCTCGAAACAATACCCATTCCCCTTTTACGGCAAACAAAATGCTAGATTTATTAAAAAATGCATGTGCGGAAGTAAAACATTGTAGCGTCGGATTGGGAAATTCATGTGGCATTCGATAATATAGAAGTACAGAAAGGGAGAGCTCATCGAGTGACAGTGACGATTCATCAGATTTTGATTAAAATAAATAAATAAAGAATCAACTTAATATAATTACATCTTGTAATGAAATGTAATATTAGTTAATAAATTTGCACAAAATTATCTTTGTAAAAAAATATCGGGTCTGTTATCGTATTACGTTTATCGATAGCTCCATCCCTACGAGTATTCATCCCTCTGCTATGACCTTGTACGTGCGTAAGCGTCATATTTTTATTAAATAATGTATACAAAATGTAAAAAAGACGCCCGTTCAAGTTTCCACAAAGAACTGTCCTCGAGAAAATAAAGAAATGGAAATAGTATAGGTGGACCCTACATGACATTTATTTTTCTATGCCAAGGCCTACTATAGACCAGTCTACTGTCGCAATGGGCCTATCAACCATGCAGGTTCTTAACATGGCCCAACAGAATAGACGTCTACAAGAAAAACTGATTTGTAATAAATATATTTCATATAAGTTACCGGTATCGGTTACGGAGTGATTTAACCCCCTAATAAAACCTTCTTAGTACTTAGTCTAGTGTGCTTAATTAGAATTGTCAAACTTTGAAATAAATCCTATTTGTAAATTTTTCTTTTTAATGTATTGTACGTTACTTATCACATGTTATATATAACTATACAACATGCAAACAAATACTGACACTATATTTGAGTTTGCAATGGAGGGATATAAGGCTCCTAAATAATAAGCCAGATGCACCAATTCTTCCGGTAAATGCGTATTACAAAATACAGTCCTCCCCTAATATTGTGAGGTGAAAGTGTTCAGGTCGTAGGTACAATGTTGAAGTATGCATCGTGTTAATCCTTTGACCGTCAGGGTGTGAATACATCTGCGTGCCGTCCACGCCAGGACATAAATTGAACTCAAATATCTACACTAATTTGGTAATTATCATGGAATCCTGGTGGAAATCATGATTTTATCAACATCGAATTAACTTTAACTGCAATTTAACTTTTGAAAGTTACATAAAAAATTGTTTACGAGTAGGTATAATTATCATGAAATTTTATTTAAAAATAATTTTCAAAAAACAAAAAGATGTTTCAGTAGTTTCTGAATTAAAACAAGATAACAAAATGTAACCAGTCTATTTCTACAAGTACGTTTTTGTCACATTAAAAAAGTATTTAAATTAATTTCATTATGTTTTGATCTACGTATGTAGGTACGTGGAATCAATATTACTATGTTTTGTTTATTATAACTATATTTATTGACTTTCATAACCAATTTTGTATAGGTTTATTAAAGTCAAAGCTGATTACAAAAACTCCTCATAGATGCTTTGGTGCGTCCATGTGGTGCATATAGAGAGTTATCCTTTGTTCTAGACGGCTGATGTATCGCAGTCTAGACTGTCAGTTCTTTAATATACCTGGGGGCTTTTGTAAAGCAGTATGAGACAAAATTGAAGGTCGATTTACTAAGGTTTCCCTGAAATTGAATGTGAATTGACTTTGATCGTACGAAGGGTGCAGTTGTGTATTTTATATGAGATTTTAATAATGTTCAAGCGACGGCGACGCTGTATAGATTGTAAAGACAATAGGAGTGAACGAACTTGCCGGCCTTAAGGCCAGACATGTCGGTGACTGAAACCACATAAGTATCCCGGTTGAAAAATTGCCGGTTCATGCGATACGACATCTTATACTGGACCAGCTGAACTCCGGTGTGAACTGAACTGAACTCTCTACAATATCCGCGGTGTTACACGCGGTTATTGTCGTACCGCGGGTAACGCCGTGGGGTGAAGTTAGTCTAAAAGAAGCCTAAGTTACTCCTTGTATCATCAGCTACCTATCAGTGAAAGTCCCGTCAAAATCGGTCAAGCAATTGCAGAGATTAGCCGGAACAAACAGACAGACAAAAATTGTAAAAAAATGATATTTTGGTATATGTACCGGGTAACGTAAAAAGCGTATATTGTTTTAGTAAGTAAGCGTATATTGTTTTTTGCATTTAGTAAAAAGCGGTTATTTTAATATTACAAACAGATATTGCAATTTTATTTATTTCTATATACATAAATTAAACCCAGACACAGAAATCTGTCGTGGTCATCAAATAATTAATCATCCTGCGTGAAAATCGAACCATCGACCTCTAGAGCCTGGCAGTCAAGGTTATCTTCTAGACTTCTAGACCAATGAGCCAGTCAGTAATTTATTTGACAATAGCTAGAAATGACGACACGCCATTAGCACGCCATAGTATTCCATGAAAAAACATAAGTCTCTAGTTTTAGCATTCATCAAAGAGACACTGATTTTACTTGACAGTTATTTACCCCTTTCCACTTTTTCGAAATTATTTTATTAATAGTGTTAGACGGATTTTTAGTATTAAAAAATACAACACTAGTTGTTGCTCGCGGCTCCGCCCGCGTATATGTCAGTTATCGCTTCAAATATGTAGTAGTCTATGTGTTATTCTGATGTATAAGCTATATTACTGTAAAGTTTCATCCAAATGCGTTCAGTAGTTTTTTTTGCGTGAAAGAGTAACAAACATACATCCATCCATACTTACAAACTTTCGCGTTTTTAATATTAGTATAGAAGTATAGATTCATATTGTATTAATATATATATTTTGTACACTATTACATCTTAATATATATATTTCTTGTGTGCGTGTGTATGTGACTGAACTCCTCCTAAACGACTGGACCAATTTTGATGAAATTTTTTGTGTGTGTTCAAGGGGATCTGGGAATGGTTTAGATTCACAAAAACGTAAACGATGTTACGTGGGTCATAAATATGGCGGTACGAAGTTCGCCGGATCAGCTAGTATACACATATATTTTTATATTATGTTTATACAATATTTTTTTACTAGAGCGAAAGAGACTAATTAATAGAATTAAATCAAATAATGAAGTTATGCCTATAGAATGATCCATATTATACAGAAAAAAGCATGTGGGCTGTTTAATAGAAAAAAATGTAGGATTATTTTTGTGGTACCACAAACGCTTACTAAAACAATATATTCATTTTATTGTATAGCTTCTGATCACTTACCTATTGAAAATTGTGGTATTTCACTATCATGGTTGAATGAATTTTGTAGTCAATAAACGACATTCCGACTTTAATAAAAAAAAAACAAACATTTTCAGTTGAAAGACATGATTTACTTAAATATTAGTTATCTAATAACGTCTACTTGAGTAACGACTGTTTGAGAAAATTTAAATCCTTATAAAAATTAAAATAAATATGTATATTATTATGGCTTAATTTCAATCGATTTAAATAAATATCGATCAAACAACACCCTCAGGCACTACACACTAGGTACCCGTAGTAAGTGTAAGACTTTTGATTATGACTATAGGAATGACAATAAATAGGTTTACTTACAGGGGTGGTATCGCCGTCCGAGGGAGGCGATGGTTCCTCATCAGCAGGCGGTGTAGAACAAGGGGGTGCCGATGCGCGTTTATCATGCACTCGTGCACCCGGCGTCTCGGGTGCTTTGGCGCCACTGACAATAGAACACACAATGAGTATTTAATTGATAATAGTTGATCTATTTTTTGATCTACATTTTATTTATGATGTAGATTTTATGTGTCGAATGTGTTTTCTCGTCGAAGGTACAATCAAAGTACAATCGCAAAGCCAAATTGACGGCTTGTGTGGACTACGTAATGGTAGTAAAGGCACATTCTGATCGAAACAGTCGGCCAATCCCTTCAATTTGACGGACCCATTTTACAGTGGGCTGGTGCAGACCAACGGGGAAGCAAACCGCGATCGCATTAAATTTCGTTAAAACATATATATTTCTATAATTTTTTTATTTGAAATTTCCTTCTACTCCACTCAAGCTCAATTGATAGTAAAATTAAACTATTTCTTGCTCGAAATAATAGCGCAATAAATAGTTATTACATGTAAAACAATTAGATCGTAATATTGTTATGTAATCTGTCAATATTCGAAGCTACTGAACATAAAGAGAGTCACGTAATGAATGAGTTGGATCAATCGTCTCTGTTTATCCGGACATGCCTATGCTTTCACTATTAGGATTAACGAGGCTTCGCTGTATTACTGGAGGATGCTGCCGATGATGACCTTGGAATAGAATGTTTTCGAAATATACTGTTGTAATAATAAATAAATATTTCGGACATCTAACACACAATGCCGTCTAGTCCCAAACTAAGAGCTTGTGTTATGGATTCTAAACAACTGATATTCATACATATATACTTTTTTTTGTAAATACATGCATATTATTAAACTCCTAAACTAATTATCCTAAACTAATTTTATTATATTAAACTCCGAAACAAATATTTGCAGATCATACAAACATTTGGTCCGACCCGGGAATCGAACCCGAGACCTCGAGCACAGCAGTCGCATACGCTACCACTGCGCCACCGAGGCATCTGTTATCTGAATTATCATAATTTTTTAGATATTTGTAATGTTAATGAACTTTTAAAGGAGATGTCTAATTTTTGCCCCAGAACGTACAGATATCATGTTTGTGTTCTTGATGAAATAAAATATATTATAAATTTTGAGTACCTTCATACAGTCTGTAGCAGATTAGGATATAAAATCACAAAAAAAGGATTTTAAACGATGCTTATGACTTGAGTTTACTTTGAAACATTTTAATTGCCATATGACGTAACTATGATTCAAAATAAGTTAAAATATTCAATCAAAAAGTGCGTTCCGTATTACACCAAGTTTAAATTCATTATATAAACATTAACTTAAAATTCGTATCTATATTTTTTTAAATTATCCACTAAAGGAAATCAGTGCCTAGGTATAAAAATTAATTAGTTCAAAATAAAAAAGAACAATCAGAGATAGGCACAATTTGATTTCGTCAATGGCAACACTTAATACACTTATCAGTCACTAGTAATTACTATACTAGTTTAATTTTTCTATTTTCGTGTTTTTGTAAAATAGTTTTGTTTGGACCTTATGTTATGGTGTCGTAGCTACACGTGAGTGTTGTACTAGTAATAAACATCAATAACTTTTGTAATCGTGCATCATTATTGTGGTAGTGCCGTAACAGAACGTTCAGTCAGGCGGCATCTATGCCATACTCGTATATTGGCGCTCGCATATAGCTCGTCTTGGAGCTAAAGCATTGGAGGATGACATAAGCTACTTTTCAAGGACTTTCCACACGAGTGCAGCCGTGGAAATAAGCTAGTAGTATTTAGTTTTGACATGAGCATACATATATAAACTCTTTACAGTAGAGACCTGACATTATAACTTTAAAATTACATTGTGCAAAAATAATGTTGTCGGAGTGATATAAATACCTTTTTAAATGTTCATAACTTTTTTCACAATCTGCTATGCTTCATGAACCTTTTTTATTCTTTAATTGGAAGGTTTAAGCTATCAAATACCACTTATTTGATCTCTGTCCATTCTGGGGCACAAGCCCATAAATTTTTTGGACATCTCCTTTGTTAATTTATTATATTGCAATTCATGAAAATCTGTAATTGACTTGATGTTGCATATCAAACTAACCATATTATTTTTTTGTAGCTGTTGGTTTTCCAAAGCCAAATAAATAAAAAGCGCCCGATTTTGAGTGACATCTTCAGCTCATAGACACTCGGAACTCAAAATTTAGGGGTTCAATAATTGTCGAAAATTTCAACATCTAGAAAAATCATTTATTTAAAGATCTGTTACCGACAATCTGTATTGCAATACCTATGTGCAGCCGGTATTGTATAATCTACGGCACGTATCATCACCATCCTATCGCACCCCATTGCTAAGTGTATGTGTCACCGTAAGATTGTAAACACCTTAGATTGTAATCTATCTCGCGAGATTGCAATCAATCGTTAGATTGTAAAATGGTATGCAACGAATCGCAAGTCGCACGCTGTTTGGTTAAACAACATAATGTCCTGCACCGCTATATTTCTTTGTTAATTCGTTTGTTGCCTAATGTAAAGTATTTTTGTGATTGTAAATTGATTTCTTGTTGAATATACCTTACAGCTTTAGAATTAGTTATATAAAATTGTTGTTACTTATTATATAAAATTAATTTGTGATTAATTAACGAAATTCTAACCTAATCTAACTCTATGGCCATTGAACTGCCTTCTGTAAAACTGACCAATCTGGTACAGTTGACAATTTGACGCGCGTAAGAGCGTTTTCACATTATCCGATCCGATATCGGTGTCGGGCGCCGATACGATATGAGAGGAAGTAAAATGTATGTATGTGTCGGCTCCGATATCGGGCCGGTAAATATGAAAGACAGATACATATTTCATACATTTAACTTCCTCTGATATCGTATCGGCGCCCGACACCGATATCGGATCGGATAATGTGAAAACGCTCTAAGCAGTATGTCACAGTTGACAATTTATCGAAAGTTTACAATCTCGCTAGGTAGATTCTAATCTAACAGTTTTTACAATAGTAAAAACGAAATATCGATTCCTGTCGCCTCTTTCCGCCATCGTCCTACGCGACAGCAGTTTCATTCCCATTACTTAGATGGCTGGCAGTCCACAACTGTGCGGTTCTCTAGGAACTTTCTGCCTCGCATAACAAAACTGTGGAATGAACTGTCGCCTGCGGTATTCCCGGACCAATACGACCTTCAAACCTTCAAGAAAAGAGCGTACTCCTCCTTAAAAGGCCGGCAACGCACTTGTGACGCCTCTGGTGTTGCAGGTGTCTATGGGCGGCGGTAATCACTTACCATCAGGTGATACGTCTGCTCGTTTGCCCCTTATTAAATAAATAAAAAAAAATACAAACGAAACAGATAAATCAATCATTAAAATTGCATTTATTTTATCATTTCGATAAATTCTCTTGTGTCTATACGATTTGAACGATTTCAGTTACGATACGATATATTTATAAAATCGTTGGTACTGTTTTATATGTTCTTTTTTATCTTTTTAAATGTGTATTTATTGAATCACTACTACTACGAGTATAGCGACTTACACATATTATACGGGTTCAGTTAGAACTGGAAATGTGTGGCGTTCGAACTGAGACCCTTTTGATGGAAACGTATTTTATTTTATCGACCAGTGTAACTTGAGCGTCGTATGTTGGTCAACAAATAAAGCATGAGAGGATGCCCCTTGCATGTAGCTCAAACGCATAGAAGTATATTAAAAATTGGCGCCCCGGGCACACGTATATTGCCTCTATGGTAGGATAAAAACGAAACAACATTATGCTTAGGGTTTTTTTAAAACGAAAACTGTTTTTTATTAAAGTAAGAGCCAGTTATATTTTTGCTGATAAAGTCACTGATAGATTAATCTAAACTTATTTACCAGATAACTACAGATTTCGGTTTCACAAGTCTTGGATAGAGACATGTATGTCAGATATACATACATGGTTATTTTATCAGCAACCTTCAAATAATTTTATTATAACTATGTAAAAATCAATCAGGAATTGATGAAAGTGGACTTAAGTAAGATATAACATAAGCGATGAGTGTTAGATAGTCTTTAAATCGCTTAATCTATATATTAATACGTGAAGCGAAAGCTTTGTACCCCTTATAGAAAAATAACTAATTTTTTTATGAAAATTATGCGAACGGAACAGTATGAAATTTGCCACAGTTAAAGTTTATATGTATAGAGGGGACAGAAAAGTAATAGTTTAATAATGAAATAATTATGGTCGAATTTCGAGAGCTAGGCGATCATTTGTATATATTAATTTCCAAAACATTAGGTACAATGTGTTGGTATTTACTGTAGGTATATGTTTGTACCGCGCGAGAAATTATAGTACGCTATCGGTCATCGCCACATATTTATTATAGTATCTGATCAGTTATCATTAACATATCACACAACCATTAGTTTAATGGAAATGAGATATTCTGATAGTATCAGAAAATATCATTTCCATTTACAATCTATACTAAAATTATAAAGAGTTAGTTTCTAACTTTGTTAGTATGGTTCTTAGGAAGTACTGATCCGATCCTGAAAATTCTTTCACTAACAAAAAGCGACACTATTCAGGAGTGACATGGGCCATATTTATTATGATTGAACAAAAAACTATTTGTTAATTATGTCGATGAAAAGCGTTCGGTTAACGCCCAACGAAGTGGGCACGGGTCGGCTAGTATTATTATTAAGAGGTATAGTTTGTGAGGTTAAAAGCAGTAATTTTTGGATCTAATGAACCGGTTTTATAACAAATAAAAGTAACAAGTGAGTAGGCTGACAACTGACATAGGCTAGACATAACTCGAAAAATAATTACTGCTATATCCGACGTACACAGTAGGTCAAAGCTACTCAATAATAAATCTCTCAGCTATTACCAATTCTATTTATTTATAGTTCATATCAATAAAAGTCTTCTGTCTAAATAATATTTCTCAACATATACCTACTCGTAGGCATACTGACTGCCTCGGTGGTCCAGTGGTTAGCGTAAGCGACTGCCGATCAAAAGGTCTCGGGTTCGATTCCCGGGTCGGACTGCTGGTGGGTTTTTCTTACGAGAAATTCTTAATAACAACCCGGAGTATGGTAGATGGCGGTGTTTCCCGTCCGTGCCTCGGAGAGCACGTCAAGCCGTCGGTCCCGGTTGTCATGAACATCTATGGCAATCGTTATTGGGAAGTCAGTGCCCTCAAATATACTGACAACTAGTTCAATCTTCGAATTCAGTTCACCCTCAGGGTTGCGGAGGCCCGATGCCAGTCGCTCCGTGGAAAAGCAGATATTTAGGTAAAACCGGTTGAACTAGTAGCCGACCCCAAATAATCTTGGGAATAATAAAGGCCAGGAAGATGATACTCGTAGGCATACAAAGTGAAGGACTGTTATATGTACCTACGTCCAAAATTAGCTTGCCGCAAAAGACACATTCTGATTATCATCGATAAGACTTGTTATTTCCTTGCTTCGTGAACATTTTATAGTTTCGATTTGTTTAGCTTTGGCTTGCTGTCTGTTTCTGTACCTAAAAAAATACATACACCAATCCTAGTTTATAACCCTACTGAGTAGAAATACACAACTTCTGTTTGCGATTTTGTTATTTGCAAGTTCTTGCGAACTGATCCATTTCTGCTTTACGTATGCACAAATATAGAAACTCTATACTGTCTATACCAATAAACACCTATGTCATTGTAATAGATCGTTATTTCGCACCTTATTATGTAACACTACAAACGCTTCAAATTGACAATGAATAATAGTTCCATAGTTCCAAGCCAAATCTTACCTATTTTAAGATCTCGCATATTTTAATAACAGCAATTGTTATAGGTATCCAATAAAGCAAAGAAATAGAGTTTAATATTTGTTCATAATGTTATTTTGTTCCTATAATTCCTATAACATCGAACCCGAGTCCTCTTGATCGGCATTCGCATACATCAAGCGCAATACCCAGGACCAACGAGGCAGTTAACAATTTAAACTAATCAGTATATCAACAGAGGATACCTCGATTTTCTAGTTTTAGACAACCCTCGAATTTTATTGGAATTATACACAATACTATGAATGTTTTTGATAATATTAGATAGCTTTTTTATTCATCTCAAGAAATAGCTAAGTTTAAAATAAAGGAAAAGCTTTATAGTCGCAATGACATCTGACAACCCGACTACCATTTGATTAAATCAAATAGAGCGCATCAGGCGAGCGACGTCCTGTAACACTCTTGCCCCTTTTCACTATATTACTCCCACAGATTGGAGGGGAGCGACCAGAAACATGCTTGTGTACAAATTAAGATAACATAATATGCCATTGTATGATTTCGAGAACATGTGTTGTAAATACTAAAGAACCTTGAAACTTAGGAAAGGTTTATAAATTGTAAAGAATCGTTCTAATACAATAACAGTAGGTACACGTATTTTAGGCGTATAATAGGCATTAGGCAATAATTATGTGATGATTTTTTTTATCAAAACTTACTATTAATTGTGAAAATTGAACATCAAGAAACAAAACAAGTTACATGATTTTAAGTCACACAAAAAATGACAAATATTTGGTATGTTGAAAATATAAGTCACAACATTGTCCATGTTGATATCAACCAAGATGTTACCCATAATTTCTCATTAAATTCTGCTATAAAGTTTTTTAATGAGACAAAGTGTATAAATCTTTAAGAGAGCACTGTGTGTGTGTGTATACACTGACAGATAACAAGCCGTCTGTGAGAACGCGTCGTCTCGTCTGGGTACAATATAAATACGGTATAACATGATCAACGACGCGACGGTGAAAACCGGCCGCAATGTCAGTCTCACCTGTCGCAGCTCGTATAACCTACCTCCCTACCCTTCTTGTTTGTTTGTAGCAACACGCTCGCGATCTCTCTAAATACAGCGTCCCGCCAGTAAGTTCATTATCTTTCATACCTGGGGCAAGCCATGTTTCCGCTAACATAGTTACGTCAAAAATTTTGCTGTCTAGCTAAAATATTCACATATTTTTGTCAACGATGCATGGTAACAAAAGTGTATACTATTTTAACTAGCAATAACAAGTAATGGTGGAGATTTCTAAAACTATATGCGCTGATTCTGTGTATGTGTTTAAGCTGAGGGCACAGATAATATTAACTACTACATTTCACTGATGTAGGATAGGATGTATTTATATTTAAGTTGAAGTGAAAATCGCTATAGTTTTTGCTATCTGTATTAATAGCAATTAATGTCATGGATTTCCGCAAAGTAACGCCTGATTCCATAACTTATCTTAAAAGCACTTTTATCTTAATTGGAATAGGTATCATATTGAAACCTAAAAGATTTGATACGTTCGATATTAAATAGCAAAGCAGTATCATCTTATCAGCATAATTATCAAGGCTCTCCTAGAGACCTCTCAAATAACTAAGCGGTATACACGCTCTTTTTATCTATCTATAATATTATCGAATGCTTAGCGTCACTAGTTCAAAATTTGAGTGGCCGCATAGGGTTTCATTACACGTTATTGTTCGCTTCCATTTGTGCATCTGCCTAAAAGCGTATATAAACAGTGAATGTAAACATACACATGGATATAGGGACTACACTGGTAAAGCTCGCAAATACAGTTTAATCAGCCGCACTTTTGATATTAGGGCAGATACGTCCAATCGCAACGCATTAAGCAAATAAGTCATGCAACAATATTACTTAGTCTTGCCAAAAATATTGTTACAAAGAAAATCATTTTTTAATTGTACGTAACATTTAGTTAGTTTAATACATTAATATAAAACCATTAAAAGTATATAAAGCTTATTCGAAGTGGTCTCCATAAATAAATAAAGTCCTTTTAACGTTGAGGCCAGTTATTAATAGCAGCATGCACTCTTTCTATGCGAAAATTCTTCACTGCCAATCGTATGGATTGTTTAAGGACTCCAAATTATCATGGCGTTTAGAACAAGCCTTATTCCCTAAAACTGACCATAAATCATAATCTAGTGGATTAAGATTAGGACTAGATGACGGCCAGTCTTCAGCTCTGATGAAGTCCGAAACGTTCGTTTCTAACCAAGATTGGGTAGATCGAGCTTTAAGATCCGACGCCGAGTCTTGTTGAAAGGACCATTCCCGGTTATCGAACATGGTGTTATTAAAGGGCTTAGCTACCTTCTCAAGAATGGTATCTTGATACACTTGTGCCGATGTTTTGATACCTTTTTCACAAAAATATGGCTCAGGCACTCCTTCATAGTTAACACCCCACCAAACCATAACTGAAGTCGGATAATGCCCACGTTATACTCGGTTGACTAATTGGGAAGCTTCTTTAGAGCTTTCAGCATAAATACGGTCATTTTGTTTGTAAGCATATTGCTCAATTGTAAAAGAATTCTTATCCGTAATCAATATTTTTCTGTGACCTCCCTTTGCGTACCACTTAAGTAGTTGTTTTGATTTTATCACCCTATTTTTTTTTTGTTATCGTTAAGCAATTACCAGTATGTCTCTTATAGGCTGCAAGTCCTATGTCATCTTTTAAAATTCACGACATGGTTCTAGGTGCTATCTTTATCTCAAGAGATAAAATCTTTTGCTTTCGGACAGTATTTCTTTGAATTCTTTCCCATACTGCTTTGATCGCCTTTTTCGTACGAACACTACCTGGACAGCCAGATCTTTTTCTGTCACAAACAGAGGAGGCTGCATTGTACATATCAATAGCCCTATACACAAACATTTGACTAATACCAAGCGTATCGAGGATTTTAAAAATTGTATTTGCTCCATACCTACTTTATGTAATGCAATCACAGATTCGGTTCTTTTTATCACCCTACTACATTTTAATATCACAAAATATATTACAATATATTGGCGCAAAAATAAGAAAACACAATGAATATTAATAATATACTCGTCATAATAATTTATACGATTATAAAAATGACAGATTCCAAATTCAAAAGTAATATTTTGTTTATTTTTAATTGTAACAGTATTTATGGCCAGACTAAGTATACATCCTCTCCCCAACACACTAATTAAGATATTTGCTTTTAGAGTGCCTCAATGATTGTAATTACGAAGCAATGAAACATTTTGTTAACGTCCGATATTTTCTTACAAATTAATCTTTAAACAGTTTTTAGATATTGTGCTTCACAATGTATGAAAACTGTATGTTCAGCAAAAATCATATGCTATGTATGGATCTTGCCGTTAAAACTAGGATTAAGTTAGCAGACAGTTAACAGATAAGTAGATGCATTATTTGAATCCAGTTCAATGAAATTCAACTGTAAATTTGAAAAAACCGGGCACAGATATTTGATTACTTTGTGCTTTGATGGCCGGCGCGACACAAGGGGCGACGTCTGTGGGGTACTTAGACAGGGCTAATATAGATATTACAATTTCAAATTATTGGAATGACTATTGACCAACAAGTTCGCCGTATAGACCAGTGTCGATAGGTTTTAAAACCAAAAAAAATAATAGTAGAATGAAACCCATTAGAAAAGGAGGGGAATATTATAAAAATGAAAGGAAAAATAATTTTGGGCGATCTGAGGTCGGGAACGGGGTGGGGGGAGGTTTTAAGGGTAAAAAACGGTTTTTCTCGATTTCCGGCAAAACTAAAAGTCCTATGGAAAAAAGTCAAATAGCAAAGTTGTAGGTAATAAAAAGATGTAAACTTTTGCATTTACACTTTTATCACATAACCTCAAAATTTATGTGAAAAATTCAAAAAACCAAGTTTTTGGTTTTTTATTTTTATCGTTTACAATTTTCTTTTTTTTTTCGCGAAATTTGGTGAAAACTTACCTTTTTATGTCCCAAATACGCTGTAATTTATTTGATTAGAAATATTTATTTTTTCACATTATATTGAATTAATATCGAAAAAGCATCCTAATTTTCAATCGAAAATTCACCCGTCAAAATATCAGCTTTATTCAAAAAGTTGGTATGTTTTCTGTTCGTTGAAATCTCTACTTTCCGATGGTGAAAAAAAATATATATGTTACCATAGTAAATCTTCTCAGAAAATGCAAAAAATCGAAAAAAACTCGAAATCGAAAATTTGTTTTAATTATTATATACAATTTTGAGCTATTTATGAAAATTTACACTTTAATTACTCGAAAAACGTAAGATTACATGTTACATTGATAAAAAAAAATTGCAAATCAAAATATACTACTATAATTAACAAAGAAATAAGTTAATAAAATTAATATTTAATAAGACATCTACAATATTTGGAGAAAGTTGTCGAAACTTCTTTAAATTATATGCGTAGATGCCTATTTATAACTACACTTTATAACGCCTGTAGATCTGTATCGCACATAACGGTGATTGTTATGAGCACGATTGAAACCACTTATTTATTTTTAACCGACTTCCAAAAAGGAGGAGGTTCTATGTTCCACTGTATGTATTTTTTTTTTTTTTTTTTTATGTATGTTACCTGATTACTCCGTCAGTTGTGGACCGATTTTGAAATTTTTTTTTGTATTCGACATTCTATGCTTCCGTGGTGGTCCCATTGCCAGCATATCAGGATCTGATGATGGGATCCCAGGGAAATCGAGGGAAACCCTCATTTTTTATAGGCACATACTATGTTTTTCGTATATTTTCTGAAGTTACACCGGTATTTGCGTCTGGTAGTCAACATTTTATGATGATGAGCTGATGATGTAAGGTGCCACTCCTTAACGGTTAGGAGTTGGAGGATAAATCTTTAAATATCATATGTATATAAGTTACCTTTAGTCGTATTCTTACAAATTATTTAGGTAAACTGATGATGGAAGGTGGAAGGTACTACTCCTCAACGGTTAGGAGTTGGAGAATAATTCTTTCAATTTCATACGTATCTAAAGACCTTCAGTCGTATACTTTCCAGCTACTTAGGTGAGCTGATGATAGAAGATTAAACTCTTCAACAGTTAGGGATTAGAGGATGATTTTAATATTACACGTACCTTAATTTGTATTCTTGATGATGAAATTTGATGAAATAATTTAACTTACTACTTACCTACGATTGTTTGCACTAAAAACTGTAAAATAATAACTTTTTATATAAAAAAAAACCGACTTCCAAAAACATCCAACGAAAACTCTCTGTCAAAAAACACTTAAAAGCGTAAAATAAACTGGTTCTTCATAAATTGCCTATACCTAATTCTTTATTCATTTAAATAGTAGTATTATAATGGGTGCTAGGGACCTAAAATCTGTTTGAAGTCGGTGCTAAGCCAAAAAGAATACAAACGAACAATTACAAAAGTCTAAGCGATAGTCACTTGGCACCGACTTCAAACAGATTTTAGGTACCTAGCACCCATTATAATACTACTATTTAAATGAATAAAGAATTAGGTATAGGCAATTTATGAAGAACCAGTTTATTTTACGCTTTTAAGTGTTTTTTGACAGAGAGTTTTCGTTGGATGTTTTTGGAAGTCGGTTTTTTTTTTATGAATGCATGTTAGCAGTAGATTGAAATGGGTTTTTACAGTTTTTTTTTTTTACAGTATTGCCGTCTGCAGTTGCAGGATTGCAGTTTGGAGAATAGAACATATACATTTCTTGCACATATTAATGTATAGATTGGCAAAGAAATTCGTGAACATGTTCATAAGGTTGAACAGACTATTTAGGAATTTAATTTCTTTGTTACACTAACCTTGCTTTAGTGGGGTCCTCGCCGCTGTGCCTCTTAGTATGTATCGTGCCTTTCTCAACGGGGGCCAGTTCCCCGGTTCTTCCCGTTGCGTCCTGTTAATAAACAAGTTTCAAGTCAGTGCGTTAATTAACTGAATGTTTCAAGTGCTCTCAAAAAAAGCTATAATTAAAAATAAATTAATTCCACCCGAACATACAAGCATACATAAATTGCAAGTTAATAAAAAGCTTGTAAAAAAATACCTAGTAAAGCTCCGTCATCTAGGTACAATTTAATAATAATATTGAAATGCACACAACCCAAAAAATATAATGATAGTGATGAATCCTACAGCTCGAAATACTATTTTTGTAATTATTACAATAAGCCTGTGATGAACTCCTTTGAACTGATTAAATATTTATATACATAACGTTTAACAACTTTAAATACCTGTGAACCAGTGCCAGGTCCGTCGCTGTGTCCGGAGGTAGCTTTCCTCATTGAAGTGAGACGGTAGAAGGGTGGGGTTTCCGTGCGTTCGATGAGACAGTTGAGGGTCTCTATCGTCTGCAGCTCAGTCATCATCTCGTCGAGCAGTCTTTCAGGCCTGGATCGCGCCAAGTACAGCACTACGCGCTTTGCCTGTGCAAAACAACATATTATTATATATTATACTAGCTGACCTACGCAACCTCGTTTGCGTCCAAACACCCATCCCCCGTTTTAACCCCAAAAGGGGGTTGATTTCTAAAGATACACTATTAGTACACCTCCACACCATCTATAGAGCATACATTTTAAAATGCAAGTCTCTTACTTCATAAACATAGGACTTTCATACAAACTTCAAACCCCCGTTTTACACCCTTAGGGGTGGAGTTTCGTAAAATCCGTTCTTAGCGGATGTCTACACCCTCTATGGAACCTACCTGCTAAATTTCAAGAATGTAGGTGTTATAGTTTCTGAGATTTCGTGATTAATAAGTGAGTGGTATTTCACTTTTATATACACACATCAAAAGTATCTAGGGATCAAGCATTTTTATGCGGATTTCTTGAGATTGAGATGTGGCTTTGGCCCTGGCCTGCTCAGTCGCCAGACTTGAACCCGATTGAGCATGCATGGGATATGCTACAGAGAAGAGCTCTGCCGAATATGGAGGGTATCCAGTCGCAAGAAGACCTTTTTTTGTTGTTGCAACGAACATGGGCGGCCATTCCACAGCGTCATTTGGATGAACTCATTTTGAGTATGCCAAACCGATTCTTGTGTTGTTAGTGCTCGCGGTAGAAACACGGATTATTAATTGCTTAAGTTACCTAATAAAATTTTAAAGAAAACTGTTATTTAAGTCTTTTTTTCGAACTTTAATGTTAGTGGTTCAAATGTCAAAAATCCCTTTATTAGGAAAATGGCAAATTTCTTTATTAATGCAAAGGTGACTTGGTTTATCGTTACTGTGACAAACGAAAACACTTTATTTGATGAATCCTTAAAGAAAATTTTAATTAATATCAATCAGGAGAAAAGTTATTGCAAAAATATATGTCGATCCCTAGACACATATGTTGATCCCTAGACACTTTTGATGTGAGTATATAGATTTTTCTTAGAAATCACAATGTACTACTTGTTCGGTGTAGATATATTACAAGTTCGGTAATGTTTACACGTGAGAAAACTGGAAGTATGTTCTCTAAAATAAAAATTCATAGTTTTTCAAATCGCTTCATAAATGACAGAGTTCTGTTTTGTTTGATGTTAGTACCGAAACAAATATAACAGAATTGAGAACGTCCATCTTTTCTTAAATCAGCCAATTTATCCGTTTTTATGAAAAATAAATAAAAAATAACCGATTTCAATCTGCATCAAATTTAAATGGGACCACGCGGGTCCACGCCGGCTTTCAAATAAAAAAAGAATCACCAAAATCGGTGCACCCAGTAAGTTATGAGGTAACAAATATAAAGAAAAAATACAGTCGAATTGAGAACCTCCTCCTTCTTTTGAAGTCGGTTAAAAAAACATTAGCAAGATGCTTATTTGTTTATATAAGACGACGGCAACAAGGCACACACGAGACTTGCGACTAGCTCCGCTGATAAGTTCGCGATCGTGACGGTAATTTACGAATTATACAAAACATACCCTATTTAAGAATATAGAAAATATGCAATTCTTTATAGAAACTCATTAAGTGTAATGATAAACGATGAATCGCTGTACCGTTATTTAAAATTATGTAAAATTTTCACAAAAATTACTTATTGCAATATTGTGAAGCCGAACGGATAGTAGATTCAATTAATACACCAATATTATAGTGCAGTACTTATCTGCTGTTAAGCCGATTTATTTGGAGTTACATTATTGAAACGGATTTTGTGTATGAATATTAAATTGCATATTCCCGTAAAGCTGTAATATTTCTCCATTACAATTAATCTATCTCTGTATAGGATATATCCATCCAATACAATAAGGATGCAACCGATGCCGCGTATTGGGTGTGTGTTTATTTGTGGGTGGGTGTTTATTTGTGGGTTTTATTGCCCCAGTATACCTACGGACATTGCCACGGGGGCATTTTCATGCAGATAATATTACTAACTATACTCATTGCGCTGTAGCATGGTACGTGTTGGTTTAATTTAATTTACTTTAATTTACTACAGCTTATGGTTTAATTCAATTTATTACAGGTATTAATGATTTAATATATTGCGAATGTGGTACAGCTGAAATACTAAGTCATAATTTGTAAATCGCGGCAACTTTCAAGATTGAAACGAAATGTTACTGAAACTGTCACCCGCACCATGCTACAGCGCAAAGAGTATAGTTTTCTAGTAGTCTAACAATTCATATTTAAGAATATACCTACATATAAATATACTAAATCGATAATTTTTCAACTTCTGTAGCTTACAAGAAAGCTACAGAAGTTGAAAAATTATCGACTTAGTCCATTGCTAGTAAACGATTTGAAATGAAGCGACAAAAACATTGCATTTTTTTTATTACGAGTATAAGAAAATGCAATCAGGAAATAAACTGTTTTCTTGGAGAGTTTAAGTGAGTCTGGTTGATTGTCAACTTATTTAGAGAACCATTCAATCGAACACTAATCGTAATAAAATTTCATAAAGACGAACCGTCGTCGTGTTTAGTGAAGAAGAAACGAAGGATTCTACGACAGTCGACAAGAAATCTATTATTATTTTCAAATTTAGATTATTGCGTTTTGCAGAAATTTAATATTCACTTTTAGGGTGGTATTTAATGTGTTAGAAAATAATAGTATTACTTACATATGGCAAGAGTTCATTGGGCGCCATGCCAGAGACGATGATCAGATATCTGATGATGACTTTCAGGTTGTTCGGCCAGCAAGCGCATAGTGTTGACCAGAGCTCCTCGATCTCTTTCGGATGGTTGTCAGAGAACTGTTGAACAAAGAGAAATAGTACATAGTTAGAAAATGTGCCTAAATTATTTAAATCGAACTACGTCTACTGTGCAAATTGTTCGAAATTATATTTCAAATACAAATACATTATTTCGAGATCATAGGTGGTACGTAGATATCTATACTAATATTATAAACGCGAAAGTTTGTAAGTATGGATGGATGGATGTTTGTTACTCTTTCACGCAAAAACTACTGAACGGATTTGGATGAAACTTTACAGTAATATAGCTTATACATCAGAATAACACATAGGCTACTATTTACCGCGATAACCGAGATATACGCGGGCGGAGCCCCGTGCAATCACTAGTTTCAAATAAGAATGTATATCGAAATAAGCGGAAAATTCGTTTGCCATCCTGAATGTTGTTTAAAATAAAAGAAAGCGCTTACAATTTTATCAAGCTCCCATAAATTTCCTAAGGATAGCGCTTTATACAAGAAGATATAATATACATTCATTTGTCGCGTGCTTTATGAAACCAAATGTGGATATGTAACTAAACGAGTTTAATTGTCTTGTAAATAAATCACTTTGCCTCTTTTATTTACTTCTTTTTTTAATAAAGTCAACTCCCGCATTAGGAATGTACATCATGTGTGACGGGGGACTTTACATATATATATGTAATACATGAAACGGTCACAAAGATTACCCAGACTCAGAACAACAATTTGTGGATCATACAAAGTGTTGTCCCATGTAGGATTCGAACCCACAGCACTTGGTGCAATAGGAAGCATCGTGGACACCGCTTAAACCGGACATTTAACACAACGCCAATTGCGAATCAAACATTATTATAGTGCTCTAATACAGTACACTGTTCGAAGCAATTTAAAAGCGAACAATAGCGTCGCGTAAAATCATAACTTTTGCAAATGGCAAACATATTAAATATTGTAAAAGACTGGTTAACGAAGTTTTCTCTCATGTGTACAATGTACCTACATATTGCAAATTACTTTTCATAGTTTAGTGCGGTGAGCGCTTAACACAGACGCGGAGGGTCGCCTCACCCCTTCTGATAAAGTCTCCCGTCGGGTCCGAAATTAATCGATCATTTCGAAATTCATAGGTGAGTGCAACTTACAGTACACCACTTATACGCATGTAGTGTTCCACACATATTGCGCAGTCCACGGCCTGCGATCCGAACATGCTCAGTAACGTAGCATCATGTTTGCTATTTAATGTATTCGAACTTAAAAACTTGAAAATGGTGATTGCTACTATAAAACTTTGGTTATTTGAAATATATTAGCTAGAAAACTATCCGGAATTTCATGTTATGTAGGTAGGTACTTGGCTTTTTCAAATCTATCAATTTTATATATGCTATCATGATTTACTTAAAAACATTATATAGTCTCAGAGTAGTAAGTAGCGGTTTATCCCCGTTCATAAATTACTTTCTTTGTCTTCATTGTCAAAATATTATCTTCACACACCCTCATTATCTTTAAAATACCTATTCAATGACACTCACAGCTTGGGGTGGATGAATATACAAAAATCCTACTAATATTTTAAACGCGAAAGTTTGTGAGTATGGATAGATGAAAGAAAGAAAGAAAGAAATATTTATTTGGCAACAAAAATAATAGTACACAAAAAAAAGAAAACAATTTTGCAAGGCCAAAAATGGACCCAATTCAGCATCGTGTCAGACAGAACATCTGACGCTGGTTTTCAATTAGGCCCAGGTGACGCCGTGCATAAAGCTATTTACATAACCGTGCCATACTACATAAGATAACAAAGAACAACATAAAAAGAAACAATAATTTCATACACATAATATTACACTTAATAATAATCGCATACACATAACATACATAGATGGAGGGTTGTTACTCTTTCACGCAAAAACTACAGAATGGATTTAGATGAAACTTTACAGTAATATAGCTTATACATCAGAATAACACATAGGCTACTATTTTCCGCGATAACCGACATATACGCGGGCGGAGTCGCGGGCAAATACTAGTACCAAATAAAAAATAAAAAAGTCGTGTGGTGTGGTGGGACACCAGATAGGAACGAAGTTCTTTATAGTAAAAATATTTATTTCAAGTTCTAGAGTTACTTCATACTTGTTACATGTAACTTACAGATTATATAAATTTTTCGTTCACGAAATAAATAAATAAATACTTCGGACTTTTTTTTCGTAAATAAATACATATTATACATAGAAAACATCCAAACTCCCAAAAAACAAATAAATGCAGATCAAATAAAAAAAAAACCTACACGGAATTCGAACCCGAGACCTCACATCATTCTCATACGCTACCATTTTGACACCGAGGCGTCAATCTAACGATATCGACGTTTTTTGCCGGCTAGGGTACTCCTCCGCAACACCCCGAAAGGAACTTCGTTCCAATAATAGTTCCACTTTAAAGATACTCGAGTAGAAATTAAAACCTTTTTTTTCCAGATTGTATTTTACTACTTTTGCGTGATTGTTTTGTATGTTCATGTCATCATGTGACATTACAAATTATGAGGTATTAATAGTTTGTGAGATATAGTGTGGATGGACGGACACAATGGCACTTTAAGGATTCCTTTTTACTATTTTCCGCCACGGAACCCTAAAAAGTAACCAAACTCAATCAACCATCGCAATCAAAACTCAATTATTATAATTACGCCCTACGCACAATTGACAAAATGTGTGGTGCAGTTATACTCGTAGACAAAAGCGACTGATTGCGATGCGTATGCAGGATTCCAATACTAAATAAAATATTTGTCATTTTTTGTTTGTGTGTAATATGAATACAATATTCAAAGAAAACGTACGAAATTGTGATTTTATTAATTACGATTACATTCACCGAAATGACAATAGGTACAATTTAAATGCTAATTGGATTTAGGAATATTACATAAGTAAGTTTGTAAGGGGTCTTGCTACAGACGATCTGCCTAATTAAAGATAGATGACCGTGTGTAATGTACCTATCAAGTGATTACTGCAAACTTCAAGAAGCTTCTTTAAATACCATTATCCAGATTATGTGCGTTCGTCTCAAAAATGAAAAAAGAAATTTCAAAAAATATGATTTTCAAAAATGACTGATGAATATAATACAATCGTACAGCGATGAATATCCGTTGAATGATTCTATTGTTACATTGTTCTGTTTTTCTTTACTTATATTTATTTTCTTCTATAAAATACACGATTATTTTTGGAACTAAATTCTTTATAAATTTATGAGAGCAAGTACGTACTTGTACCTACTCATAAATAATTAGTCCGTCTGAGTAGGTAAGTATTTGTTGTAATATTTATATTTAAGCTTACACTTGAGACAGACATATATTTGGAATCTCATTAAAAAAAAATAGGTAAACCTAAGTAGCTCTCAAAGAAATATGTTTTTTGCAAACAATCGGTAATAAAGCAATCCGCAATTAGTTCGATATGTTTTATTACAAAATCAGTGCGAGAGTGTTAGTATTGTCTTGGTGTTTGCCTAGTTATTGTAATGGTCAGTGAGGGATGTCGGCGGGATGTGTACACGATTGACAAGTGGAGGGTTAGCAAGGTCGCCCCTCCCACCTTATGAGTGATGGGGCAAACAAGGCGCGCCTGCCGCAATCGTTATCAATAACGCTACACCCTTTGGTCAAATTCATGACGGCGCGTGACCTTGAACCGCAGTTCGCAACAAGTAGCCTTCTTTATCCATTCGTATATTTACTTGCCATTATTTGTTATTTGTGCACAGCTTCGGCAATTGGTACTTGAAATGGGGACGGGTGACATTCTTAAGCCGGGTCTCCTGCGACACTGTTTTATGTTTTTAAACACCAAACGTCAAATATTTATCAAAATATGGGCGTGGCCTAACTGTTTTGTTAATTTTAACGCAGGAGACACGCCTTTATAGTTATTCTGTAATACTAACCGTTTTGGGGTTTACCATACGGACAAACTAATTTTGATTTTTTTTAAGTGATAACATCTTATGGGAGGGTAAATCTTTTCGTTACGAAACGCGTTACGGCGCCAGTCTGCCTAGCTTCTCTTTCTCTCACGCAGGCTCCTCCTCTGTCACTAACGCACAGCGCTAGCCGTAAATAGTTCAACTTAGATGTTGAACAACAACTAAGTTAAACAACAACAGTTGTGTACTTGCTGTTGTTGCCTGCTGTACACGCTTGTTTTTTACTAATAAACAAGCGTGTTCAGATCAACTTTTAGTCGATACTGAACTAATTATAGTGAAAGCTGAAATATGATGTATCGAAAAATGGCCTGAAAGCGGATGAGATTAGAGTATGACTGTGAGGACAAGAGAATCACCACTATTGTCTCCTATTTTTGTAGCCTGATTTCCCTTATTTTATTTGATTCGTGTCTGAAAAAGTGATTTTCTCAAAATTACAATAGCGAACAGAAGTAATAGAAATTGTAGCTGGCAATAAAAGTATTTTTTTAATAAACATCGCAGTTAGATAGGTATAAAATGTTGGAGCTCATTCAGGATAAGGCTACCCTTAACTGTAGGCGATCGCATGAAATATGATCTAATTCATTATTCACGATTGAGAGGGGAAGCCATGGATACCTATTGGATGAGAAAGGTGCCGATCTCTTAGCTTTATTAAAAGGACCGTACCAGTACCATAGTAAGACGTCACAAGTGTTTCAACTGGTTTTTTATCTACGATTTTATCTATTGGAAATAATGAATTCCCTATGTTTAACTTCAAGTCTCCAACTCACTTTATAGCTAGTTTAGTTCAGTTGACAGACAAATACAAAATAGAAATTATTTATCCTAAAAGTGACATAGTTTTTAATGTAACGATATTGTACAACATTGTGTTCATTTCAGGGAAGCCGCTTTCATCAGCTTAGCATCAATATTACGAATATTCCATACACCACTTGTATTTTACCCAGAAAACCATAAAAAAAACATCAGCATTTAGTTAGAAGGTATCGATCGTATGAATTTCATAAAAAAACTACATTAAAACAGTAAAGAGACTTTACGTTGCACTTAGCTTTCATATACGGAAGTGATATATACATTTACTAATGACGAAAAAAACCGTAAGGAGAATTAATCACATTTGTTTGGATTGTTGATCAACGATATGCTTTTATTATTTCCTTATCGTAATAAAAACGTCCGTATGCAATTCATTTAGGTATAAATCGATAGATAGAATCAACATGTTCCAAATACAATGACGCAGTAACGCACGTTTCAAGTATATTACTTAGAAGTCAAAATTACATATAAACTGACAGAATAAGAACTTATTACTTGCTAAGGTACAATCCTATGTTAGATGGGAGCTCTTGTCACAGATATCGACTTAGTTGCAAGAAGCGTTGAAAGCCAACATTGGTCAGTAGCAAAGATCTCGCAACAGTTTTGCACCAAATGTGCTTAAAATTTGACACGATGTACAAACCCGCTTCTAGATCTTTGAAGGTCTTATTTACTTATTGGTCTTGTAAGATTTGTTACTCATTTGTAACTGCCTTGGTGGCGTAGTGGTAGCGTATGCGATTGCTGTGCTTGAGGTCTCGGGTTCGATTCCTTAAATCTTAGAAATATTGTCAATCATTACACTTACACGCCACTGGCATATCATCGATAAAAACCTCTCATTGCTTTTTTTTTATGTATGGCCCAACAAAATGACTCTAATCTGCCTGATGGAAAGCATAAGCAGAATCCAAGAGTGGTGATCAGCATACTCACTGCGAATGCAGACAATGCAGTATGGCGACCCACACCATAGCGGCCTAGTGATGCATATATGTATTAGAATAAGTTGATATTCTGTTTCTTACCTTGGCAGTGATGTAGAAGAGGTTGTTGAGCACCATCTCAGTGGCCTCAGCAGAGCCGAGACCCTCCCTGCGGCCGCTTCTGCCCGCCTCTGAGGCGTAGTACTGTAAATATAAACATGCTTATACACTTCTCCTCAGCCAATCTATTTAGAGTACTTAGCAAACAATTAATCAATCTAACTTATTTTTTACGTATAAAAATGTACAAAGTTTGTACCCGTGTGTGGTGCCTTGTTACGTTGTAGGCAAATCAAATCGTTAACACGTCTAAATAACTTTATGTAACACTAGCTGATCCGTGCCCACTTCGTTGGGCGGTAAACATTTTTTTCTCTGACTTGCTTTGCAAATCCGGCTACTATGAAAATGTTTTTCTACTTTTCGGGTTATTATATGTATATCCTATGTCACTCACAAATAACATAGACTTCTATTGGTAAAATAATTTTCAAAATCGGTTCAGTAGATCCAGAGATTACCCTACATCGTCACAAACTCACAAACGCACAAACTCACAAACTTTACCTCTTTATATAATAGTATAGAAGTATAGATATCGATTATTTATTTAAAAGTTATTTCAATCTACCTGCGATTGGTGATGTAAAGGTACAACAACAACCGCGGGGCGCAGCTAGTTATACCTATAACTATTTTCTCACTCTATCTATTGGTAAAAACTGCATTAAAATCCGTTGAGTATTTTTAAAAGATCTAAGCGAACAGACAGCGGAAGCTACTTCATTTTATACTATGTAAAGATATCATTTAGCATTGACATCGCTAACGAGCTCTTTTAGAATATTACATTGATAGATGTGTGCTGGTCCTTATATTTTCATGAGGTAAATGTTTAAATAAATAATATTTATTTTTCAATGATTAATGCTATTTTGACGTTGCTTTATACTGGTTTATAAGATATTGAAATGAGCTGCAAACTACTAAAAACTATGTTCATCTACTTTCAGCTATTGCAGAAGCAAATCTACCTAAATGTCTAAGAAAATCCATTTATTAATGGCAATGGCAAATGGCCCCCAATTGTTTAAACCTATGTTTTCAAGGCAGGTACCTAAAATCTGTTTGAAGTCGGCGCCAAGCCAAATGTAATAGTAGTTACGACACTCGCTATATTTCGAGGCGACCATCAACGACGTCGCGTCAGCCCGCGCGTGTCTGCGCGCTTGGGTTATTTTGTGCTGCACGAGGAGCAGCTGTCCGGCAGCGGCGAGTGCGGTACCTCCTATTACATTTTGGCTTGGCGCCGACTTCAAACAGATTTTAGGTACCTAGCACACATAATAATACTACTATTTAAATGAATAAAGAATTAGGTTAGACAAAAATTGGCACATAGCAATGTATGAAGAGCCAGTTTATTTTACGCTTTTTAGTGTTTTTGGCAGAGAGTTTTCGTTGGATGGTTTTTGGAAGCCGGTTTTTTTTTTATAAAAAGTTTTTATTTTTCCATTTTTAGTGCAAACAATCGTAGGTTATCTGTAAGTTGAACTATTTCATATAATTTCTGCTGATGCGAATAACTTTAGTGGTTTGAACACGTATTAAAACTGAATATGCTCAGTTTCCAAAATTATATTGAGATGCAAGATTTCTGTTACCGAGAACATGGTCAACGGGGCAATAGGAATCGTGTCCAAGCTTAAATGTCGTGATGAAATAGAAACAGGCGAGTTACTTAAAGCAAATACGTATACGTAGTAGTTACGACACTCGCTATATTTCGAGACGACCATCAACGACGTCGCGTCAGCCCGCGCGTGTCTGCGCGCTTGGGTTATTTTGTGCTGCACGAGGAGCAGCTGTCCGGCAGCGGCGAGTGCGGTACCTCCTATTACATTTTGGCTTGGCGCCGACTTCAAACAGATTTTAGGTACCTAGCACACATAATAATACTACTATTTAAATGAATAAAGAATTAGGTTAGACAAAAATTGGCACATAGCAATGTATGAAGAGCCAGTTTATTTTACGCTTTTTAGTGTTTTTGGCAGAGAGTTTTCGTTGGATGGTTTTTGGAAGCCGGTTTTTTTTTTATAAAAAGTTTTTATTTTTCCATTTTTAGTGCAAACAATCGTAGGTTATCTGTAAGTTGAACTATTTCATATAATTTCTGCTGATGCGAATAACTTTAGTGGTTTGAACACGTATTAAAACTGAATATGCTCAGTTTCCAAAATTATATTGAGATGCAAGATTTCTGTTACCGAGAACATGGTCAACGGGGCAATATGAATCGTGTCCAAGCTTAAATGTCGTGATGAAATAGAAACAGGCGAGTTACTTAAAGCAAATACATTAAGGGGTTAGTCGTCATAGCGCCTGTGTCATCAGCTCACCTAAATAACTTAAAAGTATACAACTAAAGGTCTATAGATACGTATGAAATTGAAAGAATTATCCTTCAACTCCTAACCGTTGAGGAGTTGTACCTTCCATCATCAGCTTACCTAAATAACTTGAAAGAATACGACTAAAGGTAACATACATACAAACGACATTTAAAGATTTATCCTCCAACTCCTAAACGTTAAGGAGTTGTACCTTTCATCATCAGCTCATCATCATTAAATGATGACTACCAGACGCAAATACCGGAGTAACTTCAGAAAATATACGAAAAACATAGTACGTGCCTGAAAAAAATGAGGGTTCCCCTCGATTTCTCTGGGATGCCATTATCAGATCCTAGTTTCCTTGTCATGGTACCACTGTCGGAACATCTCCTTTCCAAAAAAGAAGAATCATCAAAATCGGTTCATAAACGACGAAGTTATCCGCGAACACACATAAAATATATATATATATATATACGGTCGAATTGAGAAACCTCCTCCTTTTTTGAAGTCGGTTAAAAAGGACGTGTTTTATTTTTTATTTCCCTCGATTCCCGGGTCCTGTTAACAATAGGACTTACGGTCGGAGCTTCGCACCCTTCTATTCAACAATTTTACTCTCTCGGTGTTGTGAACATTTGTTAAAAAAACACAAACATCCAAACATAGAGCCGCTTAATAAATTTGTCTAAAAAGCTGATGATCACGACAGCACGATATCATAAAGTCTGTTTTCAATTGCATTTGGTTTAAAGACTCTCGCTGACATCGAAAAAGAGCAAAGTTGTTTGCGAGCTAGTTACAATAAAGGTAAAATGAGTTCGGAACATGTTATGGAAGAGCATGGAGCATGGAAGAACTTGGCGAATCATTTCATTCGACTGCAATGTAAATGAACTGACGAGAAAATATTTTGAGAATAAACTAATTTCGCGTTACTGATTACGATTACAAACTGCCCCAAACTTAAAATGGTACTCAATACTCATCAATGATGAGTCATTGATGAGTATTGAGTACCATTTTAAGTTTGGGGCAATTTTCTAATTGAGATTTAGAAAATTTAGAATGATAGTAGTCTGTTCCGCTGACGTGAAGGCGGCCTGGTAAATTTACAGGTGTCAGTATAACAAAGACAATTTTCAGGTACCTATGTAGTTTTCCTTAACCGTTAAAGCCTTATATTGTAAGATAATAAATATATTTTCTTTGCTTACTGACGACAGATAAAGTGAAAATCCTTGTTTTATCTATGTACAACTTTTAATACAGATAAAAGTTATTGTCACTCTGTTTATCGTGTTTATTGTCAATTGTGTTTATGTGTCACCGGGAATAAGTGTTTAGTAATAACTAACGTCACTTCATGTCCTTCTCGGTTTTCTTTTATTTGACATCCTGCCAAAGCGACTCTGCTCTGCCTGATGGAAAGCTTGAGTAGAATCCAACAGTGGGGGCCACAATACTTATTGTGAATGCAGGAAAGTATGGCGTCCTAGTGAGATGCTTTGTCACACCCCGCTTAAAGTACCCGGGCTCATAGTGAGAAGGGAACACGTGTGCTGGTAGTGACTTCCAGTATTTGACTGCTTGGCACAGGAAGGATGAACCGAACCGTTAAGTTCGAGAGCGTATTTCTACGACTCGGAGGCGGTGACTTCCGAGGCCAACACGTGTTATCCCGTAGAGGAAGGGAGAAAGTATTTTAAGAATTTAACTTTTACAAGCAAATGATAAAAAGAACGTAGGTCCAATGATGCAGAAGTGTCACCGCCATGGTGTGGGCCACCATGCTACACTGTCTGCATTCACTCTTGAATTCTGCTATTTTAATGCTTTCCATCACGCAGAATAGAGTAATTTTGGCCAATACATAAAAAAATTCACTTGTTTGTCGCATTGCCTAAAATGTGTCAACTGCATTATATTTGTGAATATTTTAATCTCTTCTTTGTATTCTCAATAGTAGTATTACTAAACCATTAGGAAACAAGTATCATTAATAAGTTCCAATATCAGCTAATCTATATATATAAAAGCGAAATACCACTCACTTATTAATCACGAAATCTCAGAAACTATAACACCTACAAACTTGAAATTTAGCAGGTAGGTTCCTTATAGGGTGTAGACATCCGCTAAGAACGGATTTTACGAAACTCCACCCCTAAGGGGGTAAAACAGGGGTTGGACGATTGTATGAAAGTCCTATGTTTTTGAAGTAAGAGACTTGAAATTTAAAATGTATACTCTGTAGACAGTGTGGAGGTGTACTAATGATGTATCTAGCTTTTCCGAAAATAATTAAACATTATTTGCAATTAACTAGCTCCACGCGTACAAAGTCGCAAGCGGCCGTATATGTATATATTTAGTAACTTTTATCCGCGGCTCCGTCCGCGTTTATGTTCTTCTTTAAGAATCAAAGTATCTCCATGCCTAATTTCATTGATATTCCTGCTGCAGTTTAGCGGTGAAAGCGTGACAGACAGAAAGACAGACAGAGTCACTATCGAATTTATAATATTAAGTTTGTTACTTGCTTATGCGACATAGTTAGCTTACGTCCGCCACTTTGTCCTTTCGATGTTAGCATCGAAAGGACAAAGTGGCGGACGTAAGCACAAATTATAAATAATAAAACGTACTAAAAAATTAGTATTTTATATTAATTATTGAATAAATAATGTAGGTAAAATACTCAATTTTTGGTACTTGACGCGAGAAATTGGCGTCATGCGTAATAACAGTCGCAAAGAACCACGTTTATACGTTATACAACATAAATACAAAAAAAATGTCCGTTGACTAAGTTTATAAAGTTAATTATATGTCTATTAAAACGCATCTTATAAAATGTATCGACGGCAGAAATCGGCAATGTCGTATCTCGAAAATATCACAAACCGACTTTTTAGTATCATTTTAATGAGAAAAATAACCCGCGTCCAATAATCTGAGTCTCATTACGTGAGGTTTGGATAGAGAGAAATATGTTTCAAAATTTAAATTTCCTATGATCTGGGTCTCATTACGTGAGGTTTGGATAGAGAGAAATATGTTTCAAAATTTAAATTTCCTATGATCTGGGTCTCATTACGTGAGGTTTGGATAGAGAGAAATATGTTTCAAATTTAAATTTCCTATCTTTTTAATCTACGAATTATTAATTTTGAAATAGTTTTTTGTGTAAAGTTGGATATTTGCGACATTTCCGATATTATGAAAATTATGAAGAATAAAATAATGTCTAAGACACTATTCGAGTCTTATATTTTTACAAATGTTGATTTATTAAAATAGTAGTTTTTTTATGTAATTAAATGACATTTCCAAAACTCTGTAAACCTGTTGGAAATTAAATATTGGGCATAAAATTTTCTAAAATTAGCATCTCCCTGTCCAATTACTCGCCCCCACCTACGAAACCTTACCCTAACTGTGTTGGATGGTAACCAATTATGAATAAAGTCTTACATTTGTACTGTTTCTATTTACCTGATCAATTTATCAGTCATTATTTTATTCTTTTTGTGTAGGTTTTCCCTTAACTTATTTTTTTATGTTTTATTTTATCGCTATATATTTCTAAAATTACATTGAATAAGTAGGTATTAGTAGCTATGTGTTGTACGACTAATAAAATCTCTTTACACAGGATAAAATAAAGTCGCTTCCACCGTCTGTTCGCTTAGACCTTTTAAAATACTTAATGGATTTTAATGCAGTTTTCAGCAATAGATAGATATATTCAAGAGTACGGTTTGTAGGTGTATAATACATGTATATTGTAGTAGAGGAAATTTGAGATTTCACAGACTGCCGTGCGAAGCCGGGCTGCGTCAACTAGTACTTTATAAAACATGAATAATAGCCTTTTCATTTGATTGCATTTACATTACTTAGTACAATCAAGAATTTATTTTCCTTAGTTCTACACCTTCGAAATATTTATACACCAACGACATGGCCGACTAGTCCTTGAAATTCTCCTTTTCTATAATATGCATGTATTATGGCGCGTCTCCACCGATTTTTTTGGCAATTTCAGTGTTTCCAACTGTTTGCAACTCTTCAGAAAATCGCCCACTTTTGTTTCCATTGTGTCTACACCGAGTCGCCAACAATTTGAAAAACATTCCAACTAAGCGCCCCCACAAAGCCAGTAATTATTTGCAACAAGCATATTCTTTTGATATAATTTATACTCTCGATTGTCGGAAGGCGAAACCGGTCAGGTGTAAAGATAATTAAAATAGTGGAATAAGTACAAGTGAGTTTGATTCTAGAATATATTCTTTTGATATTTACCGCCAAAAACAGAAACACGGTTCCCAACATTTGTTGACAGTTTTTGTTGCCAACACAAGGAAATTACAGAAACTTTTGTAACCAACAGTGTTGACAACACAAAAGTTGCCAACTTTTGCTCGGTGGAGACTCGGCTTTACATATTAAAACCTTCCTCCTGAATGACTCCTCCATAATAAATAGTATTATTGAAAACTGCATTAAAATCTGTTGGGTATTTTAATAGATCTAATTTGTCCATTCGTTTATTTCTTTTTGACAGCTCAAGCCTATAAATTACCGTATAGTAATGTCGTACTTTATTGACGGTGACGGTACTTTAGTGAAGTGCCGTCACAGTTGTGCATAACAAGCAACCAAAGACTAAAAAACAGTTCTTGAAATACGATAAATTGATCATACATTATGATCCTTTATCATATGATAAAAATAATTTGACTTCATGTAAGTATTGTTTCTGTAAATTAAATAAAAAAAAGCAGCCAAGTGCAAGTCGGTCGTCGCCCATGATTAATAACTGAATACTTTAACAAAACCTAAAAAATAGTGACACAAGAAATGATCTTATAATTTTATAACTTTTCAAAGATAGTTGCGGATTTTTTTTCATCTGGAGTTAATTTGGTTATAGAATAGAATCAGTTCGTGCTTATCATAAAAAAACATTGTCATTGCAAACCTTTATTCACATATAGTCCTTAAGAAAAGGGTAAGACACGTGGTTTGATTGCAACCTGCAGGATTAAAACTAAACAGTATGCGTCTTTGTATCTTTAGCCTTTGTATATCGTCGTATAGTATCTATGCAAGTAAATAAAGTAAGTAACTTGTGCATATACAAGTACGGTACTTACATAAAAAATCGATTTTTAAAGTTTTTGTTGTCTGTCTGTTTCTTAATCTCTGGAACGACTGAACCAACTTTGACGGAACTTTCATTAGCAGAAAGCTGATGATATAAGGAGTAGCTTAGGCTACTTGTAAAGGTACAACAACCACCGTGGTTAACACCGCGGGGCACAGCTAGTATTTAAAACATGTTTTGTTGTTGGTATGGGCTTAATGTTTATGTGTATTTGGGAAACTAATGACTGGTAGGTGTTTAGCAGCGAGGTTCAGGGTTACATTCGTTAGATCAGATTAGAGTGACAGCTGTCATTTTAGCGGAATGCCAAATAATTGGGAGGCCATCTTGTGCGACGAACTCGAATAACGGCGGACGACGTACCACACTGTCCACGAAACGCTTATTTCCCAAGCAATCACCAAAGCTTATGTATATATATGTTTAATGTGCTCTTGATTGATAGTGATTAAGGATAGGAGAGAGAGTTATTATTTTCTTATTACATAACTTAATTATGGTCCCATTAAAGTCAAAGTTCAAGCCTTCAATATTGGTCATCAAGGTCCTGAATGCTAATAACCTATTTGTAAATTTTATCCAACCAAAAACATTCTGTAAAAAACTAGCCAAGTCTCGATGGAGCTGCTTGTTTATCTCTAAAAAGTAATGAAATCTAGACAATGTCGTGCCAAGTCTAAGGTTCCTTACTGCAATTTATTTATTACTAGCGACCCGCCCCGGCTTCGCCCGGGTGGATTTCAGATGCCTGCGCCGACGACACGATTCGTGCATTTTAAATCTGTAATATCTTCGAATATATTCATTTAAATTAGATACTGTAAAGGGCCATTTTGATCTATATTAAATGCACAATGTATTTAATTTACTTAATTGTATAAGGATTCATTCTGTATTGCTTAAAATCACTTCGTAAATAAGCCATTATTTCTCGTAAAAAGAAAGGAATAAAAAATGGTTGTTGTGGGTTATCCCTAAGAGATAGACATATACCGTCGCGGACTTTTTTATAGTACTTTTAAGGTGTACAATACTGTAGTACATTAATTTGATCTATCTCGTAGGGTGCAACCAGCGTTTGCAATGTAAGCGCAAAAAAATGTGTTTATTTGCTACATCACATTAGAAACCTCGAAAGTTAACAGTGTTCCCATACTATATTATGCATTTATTATACATAAAAACCTTCCTCTTGAATCACTCTATCTATTAAAGAAACCCGCATCAAAATCCGTTGCGTAGTTTTAAAAAAAGCAAACAAAGGGACATGGGACAGAAAAAGCGACTTTGTTTTATACTATGTAGTGATTATAGTTAATGTTGTGTGACTTGGCCGTTGAACGTTCAAATTTTCGCGTTGTAACTATATTTTATTGAGTTGTGAATATTTTTGTCTTGATTTGGTAAAATTGAAAAAGCATAATTGTACAATCTAAGAAGTAGACGTATCACACTGAAGACGGTGTTTCTTTTCGATTTGTGTAGCAATGTCAAGTGTTGTATTTCAGATAAATTATGCTGGCTAGACGCGCGGTGCGAACGTAAATTACATTTGCTGTTTCGACTTCTCGTACTACGAGTACTCCTCTCGACCTCTGTAGTCACAGGTCTGTGAGCGCCTCAACTTTTTTGTAATTATAGCTTTCCTGACATAGACGTCTCTGCAATATCTTCGAGTAAAAATGTTGTGTCTGAAGAATTCTTTGATCATTAAGATTTTTAAATAAGGTAGTACATTCGTTTTGAATCTGTTTAGATAAAAAGAATATAAAAACTCGTGTTGTTGATCTCACAAAGGTATTTTATGTTAATATTTAGTTTGTAGTCATTTGTGCGATTGTCAATTTTACATGTCATATCTTATTTCACATAATCCATCCATCTTTTCTTTGGTGTTCCTTTTTTTGTGTCCTTCAACTTCCATACCTAACATTTTCTTCGTGACGTTTTCCTCGTCACTTGTACATTGTGCATACCAAGATAACCTTGTATGTGCTCATTCCTGTTTATTTAACCAAATCAGTAAATGAAATAACAAGTAAAATTTTAACAAAATAAAAACCGACTTCAAGGTTCGACTCGATTTATCGTGGATGCCATCATCAGATCTTAGTGTCCTTATTATGGTACCACCGTTGGGATATCTCCTTTCCATTAAAGAAAGAATCTTTAAAATCGGTTCATAAACGACGAAGTTATCCGCGAACACACATTAAAAACATGTATACGGTCGAATTGAGAACCTCCTCCTTTTTTGAAGTCGGTTAAAATATGCCGCCCGATGTCAGAAGTAAAGGTGCGTTTCCAATGACGCTGAGATGGACGAAGTAAAGTGGAGAAGAGCAGTGAACAGTGGCGGTGTTGCCATTGAAGCGGTCCGGGGCAGAGTGTAGCTGAGCCGAAGAGAGCAGAGCTGCATTGGATCGTGTTGTGACATTATTGAAAACGTTGTTAAAGTGTTATGATGCGTTTCTATGTAACGTGTGACTACGGCTTTTGAAACTTGTTTCATACTTTTTCAGCGTCGTTTCTTGTCATAGTTGGGTTTTAGTTTTTACTTTTTTTTATTTAAAATGTTTTGGTGCCATTATTAATATATATTATTATATATATATATTTGAAATGTACAAGGAAAGCCCTTTCCAATGATACCAAACACGGCATATTTATCTCAAATTATTTTTTTAATTCATTACTTTATGTCGGCTAGAGGGCGCCACATTAGATTCAGCGACACGTCATATAGCCTATAACAGGCAGACGATCAAGACGCTTCTAACGATACCTCATTTGTCCAGTTCTAATAAGTGGTTAAGGAGCTATGAGGGAACAAATGAACATACATACATACATACCCTGTCAAAATCATAACCCTCCTTTGGCTTTGCCGTAGTCGTGTAAAAAGAAAAGAGCAGCGCTTTTACATTTATACATTCTAAAATTAAATTCACTTGTACTTATTCCACTATTTTATTTTTGTTGACACCTGACCGGTTACCTTTGAGGATGCCATAGGGCGAAACCGGTCAGGTGTAAACTAAAATAAAATAGTGGAATAAGTATAAGTGAATATAATTCTAGAATGTATTACAACAAGTTCCGTCAAGTGCCGACGATTGAGAGTAAAAATGTACATCTATCTTTACTAGAAGATGAAGTTTTGGAGAAGTCTACACACCGCGTCGCTGCTCTCTGCGTGGCACCTCAGCCTACCGTGTGCTCATATATTTTGTTTGTCAGTCCACTCCACTCCACTTACACTATTTAAACTGGCGCGGAATGGAGATTACAAGCACTGTGTGTGAATGGCCAATTTACGGTTCACTCCTCGATACACTGTTCAGATCTACGCAGAAAACGCACCCTAAATCCTTAAGTCGGATAACCAAAAACGGTTAGTCACGATTAAGTACCGGTTCAAACATCTAAGCAACCACAATTAATACATATATCCTTTTAATTAATGTGGAGACGATATCACGATAATGATGATTATTACAATTACCATCGATCCTGGTTGTCTGTAAGAAATTTCAGACTGCGATAAGACTACTTTTGAATGTTTTACGTCCAATTATAATATTATTACAAGCCGGGCATTAAATAAATAAAAGTAGTCGGTTGATTACCAAAAAAATTACACAATATTTACTAACAACACTTTTTACAATAATAATTCACTAAATCACTCGTTAATCGTACTAGAAGATCTCTTCGATGGTAATCGGCTGTATCGTGAAACAATACTGCCCGTACGGCTAACACGCTCCGCTTTTATATTGCTGTCAAAAGCTATCGAATAATCCTTTATATTCGACAGAACATTCTGGACCGAATAGATTGTTCTAGAGCTACTTGCAGCGCCATCTAGCGTTGAGAAAATCAGAATCACCAGTCATAATCTGCACAGTTGCGTGCTATCCGAAACTAGATGGCGCCTTCCTCGGTTCTCGAATGTTCCTGTCCATACGAGATCCATCTCCTTATGGCGCAACAATATACTTATGTTACATTATGACTATTTGATAACTATGCGTGTAATAATTACACAAAGAGGCTACAAAGAGCACACCAATACCGAGGGGTCCTGCACCTCTTATACAAACATTTACATGTTGCGATGCAAGTTGCCGTTAATGAGTTAAACTTTATTTACAAATATTTTCTGGTAGCATTTTTATTATTGAAAAATATTATTTACTGCTCGCAGCTCGTACCTACATTGCATCTTGGATTGATTCTTTAGTTACATGTGAGTAATGCGGGCCTCCTCTGAGTCGCTCAGAGCTTTTTCAACCAGAGTTCCCATGAATGTTCTATACGTGTACCTCATTGAAGACTTAAGTATTTATGATGAGACGGATCGTTTAAATGTATAAATAATAGGTCTTTACCTATGAAATTGCCGTTTTGTATGCAATAAGTGAAAGTACTTATTTTTTCAAACTTTTTTATTTCTGTTATTCGAAGTAATCACCCATGCAATCGACGCATCTTTGCCAACGCATTGGCAGTTTATTGATGCCCTTCTTGTAAAAATCAGCTGGACGGGAGGCAACAAACTCTTCAAAGGCATTTTGTACTGCCTCTCGGGAATTGAATTTTTTACCCACTAAAAAGTTGTCTAAATTTTGGAAAAAGTAATAGTCGGTAGGTGCAAGGCGTGGTGAGTATGGCGGATGAGGGAGAGCTTCCAACCCCAGCTCTTGCAGCTTGGAGACTGTCTGTTGCGAATCAGACAACTTTATAGTGGGTAAAAAATTCAATTCCCGAGAACAGTACAAAATGAAAGAAAGAAAGAAAGAAATATTTATTTGGCAACAAAAATAATAGTACACAAAAAAAAGAAAACAATTTTGCAAGGCCAAAAATGGACCCAATTCAGCATCGTGTCAGACAGAACATCTGACGCTGGTTTTCAATTAGGCCCAGGTGACGCCGTGCATAAAGCTATTTACATAACCGTGCCATACTACATAAGATAACAAAGAACAACATAAAAAGAAACAATAATTTCATACACATAATATCACACTTAATGACAATCGCATACACATAACATACCCTCCACCATAGTTTAACATTGCGGGGACCGCTCGCCAGCAATTCGGAACTGAGTGTGAAGCGAAACGTGTTGGCACTGGTATACCTTATACATGAGATGTGTTAACGTTGACCATATCCAGTCTCCGCTGTGCATCTATTAAATATTGCCGCAATCTATACTTAAATGTGCTGATTGTCTTTAAAGATCTTAAAGGCGGCGGCAAATTGTTCCAGATCTTCGAAGCTGCATAGCGAAAACTACCTCTAAAAGCGGCTGTTTTGTGAGGCAAAATAGAAAGTTGCTGCGAGCAGTGTCTTACAGCACAATCACGTCTATTTGACACCCATTCTAATTTACGAAACAGGTAACATGGTTCGCGGTATTTAACAATACCAAACATAAGCGACGCCAAGTGTAGCTTTCGCCTGGACTTCATTTTTAGAACAAAGTTGTCGTTTAGGTATGGTGTAACATGTGCTCTAGATGGTATCCTGAAGCAAAACCGAGTGCAAGCATTTTGGACCCTTTGGATTAACCGATCCGTTCGGGCTAGGAGCCGCGGCCCGTAGACTATATCCCCATAGTTCAGTTTTGATAGGACCAACGACTCAACCAGTCGCATCCGCAAGCTTTCAAGAGTTTGTTGCCTCCCGTCCAGCTGATTTTTACAAGAAGGGCATCAATAAATTGCCAATGTGTTGGCAAAGATGCGTCGATTGCATGGGTGATTACTTCGAATAACAGAAATAAAAAAGTTTGAAAAAATAAGTACTTTCACTTATTGCATACAAAACGGCAATTTCATAGGTAAAGACCTATTATCTGTGCATATGGATCTTTAGAGTCTACATTCGGATTAAGACTTGTGCTTGCGTAAAACTGTATAAATGAATTGCCGAAATGTATGTACGCGCATAACTTCCGATCGACTGAACCAAATTGGATCATTCTTTTTTCTATAGGTTCGTTATTGTCAGGACAAGGTTTGTAGAAAAAAATAAAAAGATGACCGGTTTTTTTGTTCGCGACTGTACACTGTACTGTGCATGTGGAAAGCTAAGGCGGCCATAATTACTAAAACATTTTTTTCTCAAATTTAGAAAAAAATTACGTAAGAAAAATATGACGGTACAAAGTTCGCCGGGCCAGCTAGTAATTAAATATTTATATTATACTAACGTTTTTATCATAAACAATCGGAATTTAATCTTATTATTTAGTCACATCGTAAGTACCTACATCATAACTGTAACACACAAAATTGTGAAATCAATGTTCATATTTAGAAAAAGAAAATCTAAATCTATATATGTATATAAAAGCGAAATACCACTCACTTATTAATCACGAAATCTCAGAAACTATAACACCTACAAACTTGAAATTTAGCAGGTAGGGTCCTTATAGGGTGTAGACATCCGCTAAGAACGGATTTTACGAAACTCCACCCCTAAGGGGGTAAAACGGGGGTTGGAAGTTTGTATGAAAGTCCTATGTTCTTGAAGTAAGAGACTTGAAATTTAATATGTATGCTCTATAGATGGTGTGCAGGTGTACTAATAATGTATCTTTAGAAATCAACCCCCTTTTGTGGATAAAACGGGGGCTGGTAGTTTAGACGCAAACGAGGTTGCGTAGGTCAGCTAGTGTATGATAATTGTAAAGAACTCGCTAACTCATACGTCAACAATAATTGCTTAAGATCGGCAATGAATCATGGTTTATGTATTAAAGTTAGAATCACGCGTGTTACTGTATTAGCGATTTGTTTTACCTTTATATATTTTTGTCATTTCTCTTCATTTAAATAATTCTCACGAAAGCTCATAATTCAAGAAAATAAATACGATACATCAAGATAGTCATTCGTCATGTTGAAAGCACCGAACGACATCGTCATACTTCGAGCCCCAGCGAAATAGTATTTATATACAAATCAATAGTTGAACATTTCAATAATCAGTGTACTTCTCGAAATGTAAGCAAATTTTCAGTAACAATACGTATATTTTGCGAATATTATTATCACTTTTAAACATACGCAGCACACACAAAACCTGTATGTAACAGGAGAGAAGAAAGATAGAAATTTAGAGACTTGAGGAATGCTGTATTGATACTAACTTGTATGTAGGAGAGTGGGTTCGCTGGCGGCACGTTGGGGTCGACTAGCTCAATATTGACCAGCCATGGCAACAAATATTGCAGCAGCAATTGACGCACCTCCGTGCGGGCAGTCTGGAATCGCGCCGTGATTTCTGCGATAAAAAAAACATTTCTATTCAAAATTTATCATTGTTGAAAATTAATTATTTATATTCGTAGTCTGTTAATTATGTCTCAAACTTTCCTAGTTTTTGAAGTGAAAAATAATAATAATAATCTAATAGCTTGACGATACAATTCATAGGTTTAACTTAGTTTTCACTTCTTTTGGCAGTCCCCAAAGACTGCACCGCATTTTCTCTTTGTTAGTGGTTCATTCATTGAGTCCACTAAACGACTCTTAAATGTTAATACATTTTTCTATAACACCTATTGATATTATAATTATCTATATGTGCAAGTATCTATTTCTTGTACCTTTTTTTTTTTTACGTGTGGAAATCCCCTCGGACCGTCACCGGCGCCGGGGCTTGCGGTGGGGCGGTGTGTCGGACCCGAACCGACTAAAACCACACGGTGTGCCACTCTGCGCCTGAGGAGGGAGGAGTCCGGGAACTGCTGTTATTACGCCATCCAGACCCCTCCCAGCGCTTGCCCGCACAGAAGCGGGCACCCTCTGATGGTAACCTCTCATTTTAGGTAACGTACGGCACACGCGTAACGTCGCCTCCTCGCGGGCGGCCACTAGAGCGGATGGAAGGGAAAGCCCGTCCCGACCATCCGCGGCCACACTCAGGGCGGCATGAGGCGCAGGTGAGCGCGCCTCCGCTGCCCGGTTCGCCGGCGGCGGATTGGGTCCGAGTGGAGGTCGTCCTCCCGGGCCTTCTCCGACGCCTCCTTCTGCGAGATGACTTCTTCGCAGAAGGTTGCGACCGCGGCAAAACTGCTGTCGCTACCGGCCATGGAGCGAATGACGGCCGGTAGCGAGAGATCTCCTCCGATGACTGCAGTGAGGGCCCGGCGCTGCGACGCCCATACGGGGCAGATCGCAAGCGTATACTGTTCCGAGTCCTCACTGCAGTCGCAGTGGTGGCAGGCGGGACTCAATTCCCTCCTAGCGATCGAGTGCAGGTACTTCCCAAAAATCCCACGGGGGTGTCCCGGCCAACGCGTACGCTGCCTCGGTCGACACCGTGCGGTAGCCACGTATCGCTCTGACCGCCAGCACCCTCTGAGGCCGCCAGAGGCGCGCCTTGTTCTGGGCGGTCAGAGCCGTGACCCACACCGGTGCGCCGTACAGCGCCATCGACCGGACCACCCCCGTGTAGAGGAATCGCTTTGCGACGCTGGCTCCAGCCAAATTGGGCAATAGATTGAATAGGCTGCAGATTTATTGGTGTATGTATCTCATAATTTTCTTATGTTTTGTTTCATTTATCCTGTTTAAGTTTTCTCTTTTATGTATTTCTACAAGTTTGAAACCTATTAGCGAATGCCTGTCAATAGCTCTGTAGTTATTATTTTTAGGACCTAGAAAATGTATTTATATGCTGTTGGTATTCCAAAAAAATGTAAAATAAAATAAAAATAAGTAAAATACAATAAAATAGTCGCCCAAGGGCAGAGGCAGCGTCGACCAGCTTCGGACCAAGCTGTCGGAAGTGCTCGTCGAAGAGCCACCTACCGTCGAGGATCAGACCCAGATACTTCATCTGGGCCCGAACCGGTACGAGGACCGAGTTGACGTCTATGGAGGCGCCGGGGGGCGGACCACGACGGGGCCCATGAAACAACAGGGCCTCCGTCTTGTCCAGGGCCACCCGTAAGCCCAGGGCCTCGATGCGCCCGACCACCAGAGAAACACCCCTACTTTTTATTTTATTTATTTTATTTGGTGGCCAGGCGCGCCGCCTCTTGGAAGTTCGCCCCCCGGGCTGTGACCAATGTGTCATCGGCGTAACAAATTACGTCCAGCCCGGGGGGGAGACGACATCGTAGGACCCAGTCGTATCCCACGTTCTACAGGAGTGGTCCAAGGACAGACCCCTGCGGAACGCCGCACTACACGGGATCTATTTCTTGTACCTTAAGCAAAATTTGCGTACGGAGTAAGTAAGATTTGGAGTACCTACAATTTTTTTATAAATATGTACAAATTCTTATCAATATAATAATTGCGCCCTGCGGGACTCATTTAGTTATACATACAAATCTGCCTCTTGAATCACTGTATCTATTGCTCAAAACTCCATTAATATACGTTGAGTAGTTTGAAAGATCTCAGCGAATAGAACAGAACAGCGGAAGGAATTTCATATCCTATATATATATAAGCGAAATACTACTCACTTATTAATCACGAAATCTCAGAAATTATAACACCTACAAACTTGAAATTTAGCAGGTAGGTTCCTTATTAGGTGTAGACATCCGCTAAGAACGGATTTTACGAAACTCCAACCCTAAGGGGGTAAAACGGGGGTTGGACGTTTGTATGAAAGTCCTATGTTTTTGAAGTAAGAGACTTGAAATTTAAAATGTATGCTCTATAGATGGTGTTGAGGTGTTCTAATAATGTGTCTTTAGAAATGTATCTCCTTTTGGGGTTAAAACGGGGGATGGTAGTTTGGACTCAAACGAGGTTGCGTAGGTCAGGCTAGTATACTACGTAAAGATATTTGCTTGAGACTAAGTTCGTGTAAAAGGAGGTTTTTTATTTGTCAAAAATACTTTACTTTTGTAATAAATGAGATAATCGAATGAAACCAGCAGAGAAATACCGAAACAATACTATTGAACACTACTTATTGTGGTCAGAACGAACGTTTGGTTATCTCTTTTATAAATAAGTACATGTTTTTTTTTAATATTTCGGACATCTAACACACAACGCCATCTAGTCCCAAGCTAAGCAGAGCTTGTGTTATGGGTACTAGACAACTGATACAAATACATATATACTTTTTTTTTGTAAAAACGTACATATTATACATAGAAAACTCCGAAACAAATATTTGTAGATCATACAAACATTTGGTCCGACCCGGGAATCGAACCCGAGACCTCATGATCAGCAGTCACACACGCCAACCGCGACACCAACGAGCAATTAATTTTAATGCCTATGAAACCTCAACAATGTTATCATTAAACATTTAGTGTATTCAAAATACTAACGTAGCAAATCGTCGTATAGATTGTTATTTAACTGTTAGCGTTTAACATTCTTACCTGAGAACATAGGCATGGTGAGTTCCGAGTGCAATTGCGAGAGCTGTCGAGATAGGTAAAGCTGTGACCGGCAGTAGGTGGTGCAGAGGAGAGCGTCCAAAGTACCACGACCTTTTTCGGGACCTGTAACAATGCAAAACATAGCGTAAATTAGTGAAATAGGTGTTTTTAACCCCCGACCAAAAAGAAGGGTGTTACAAGTTTCACCTGTCTATCTGTATGTCTGTCTGTCTGGGACACCGTAGCTCCCGGACGGATGAAGCGATTTCAATTTAGGTTTTTTTGTATGAAAGGTGAGTTACGTGCGAGTGTTCTTAGACATGTTTCATGAAAATCGGTTGAGCCGTTTAAAAGTTATGGGCGTGAAAGTGGGGAAGAGTAACCGAATATCTGCAAAAATATTGTTATTGATTGTAAAAAAAATGCGAGGCAGTCCCTAAGCACTGAGAAGACGATAGAAGTGAAAACTAAGTAACTTGACAATTGTATCGCCTTCGGTGACGACGACGTTCAATGATTTTTGTTCACTCAAAAGTGCTTAATGCACCTAAAGAAGTTTTCAATTTAAATATTTCTTAAAGATAATTACTAAAGAAAAGGTGCTACCTAATTTTATGATGAAACTTACTTTTGCCTGCAGCTCCGCCGTGTATGTCGGATGTCATAATAAAAAAAAAATCGGGTTACTATATAGCCTAGGATATAGGATATATAGCCTCACAAATAATGTAACTCTCTATTGGTATTCCAGAGATTAATCCCTAAAACCGAAAAAAATCTTAACGACACACGCTTACGATATTATTATAATGGTCAAATCAGCAGATATTTCCTGATCGCAATATTCAGATGCAATGTTATTCATGGCTAGTGTTACTTGAACTATCGTTGCACTATATTTCGTATGTTGGGGCCACACTAAGGAGAAACGCCGTTAATTATTGCGATGATGAACGTTTGACGTTGGTGTAGCCACGACTTATTGCGATAATTTTACAACGGTATTCACATTGCTGTCTCCCATTTGGCGATAACTCAAGTGCATTGGATAGGTGAAAAGCACGCGCAAAATGGCGGCGTTTGAATAGCTCAAATTTAGTCAGTCTTTCAAATTTCACTTTGCAAATTATTTTGACTATTTTTAAGCCTATTTATATTTTTTTATGTCATAGAGACGTAAATGATCAGATTTTGATATAAAAACAAACATGCATATTCGCTATTTGGTAAATAAAGTAAGATTAAAAAAAAATGCAATATGAACTGTTAAAATTGTAACTTTTTAAAAATCTTATTTTTCAGTTTTGATGGATTCTTTACTGGCGGCAATATCAATTTCTTTTAAGTGTAACTCCATTAACTACGTTCATATTAGTCAATAATGAAATAACTGCTCATAGTGAATGATCTTACTGCATTCAAATATCCCACTATTGTTAAAATATTTTTTACAAGTGACGGCATTGTGCTGAATCACAAAACAAAAAGATATAAGTAGAAATGGCTAGTAGGCGTGGCGCGCTTGCCACTGATAAGCGTTGCAACGCATACCTTTAAGAGTTGTAGGTATTTTGTACCATAGTCGTGTTACAACGCTGCGTTGAATAGGTCGTCCAATGAAAGTTCTTTTTTACGCCACAATGCAGTACTGTTCTGTTTTACAGTGTAAAAATGATAGCAGAAGGAAAAAGATTGATAATGGAGGTGTTTCTTACCATCTGTAGGTACAATTTTATATGTTTTATCAATAAAATCTTAAAATTTTATTTGACTGATAATTGACTAGAGATTTAAGCTAAACTCTTCCTTATCCCATTCACATAAATCTCAATCAGGTATGATCGGGTCTTATCAGTTTTCAACGTTATTCTCGTATTTTCTATTCTACTCGATTAGTGATGTAGCCAGGTAGGATGTTAACTTATCGATTTGCATACTTTTAAGCGTGTTACATTTACTTACTATAATAATTATAAATATTAAATTTTGCTTGTTTGTTTACGTGGCCTTGAAAGAAAAACACTTGTTTTAACTATTGAATATCTATACAAATAAGTATATAGTAAGAATATATATATATATAATAAGAGTGTCTGTTTGTAATATTAAATATTTATATCCGATTTTTACTAAATGCATCTGTATGTACACATGTGTAGGTACACGGTACAATTTTTTTTTACGGAACAGGTGGCAAACGAGCATCACCTGATGGTAAGCGATTACCACTGCTCATGGACACCCGCAACACCAGAGGCGTCACAAGCGCGTTGCCGACCTTTGGGGGGTGGGGAGGGGGAGGAGTTGGGATATAGGCCTCCGGTATCCTCACTCACTCAGTGAAACACAGTGCAAGCGCCATTTCACACTGGTTTTCTGTGAGGCCGTGGTATCACTCCGGTCGAGCCGGCCCATTTATGTCGAAGCGTGATTCTTTTCTCTGCGAAATTTGCAGGCAAGGGCCGTATACCAAAATAACATTTTTTTAAATTTTGTCTGTCTCTCTGTCTGTTCCGAACTCTGACTCAGCAGTCAGGATCGCTAAACACTATACCAACGGGTCGACAATTAAAAAAAAAAAAAAAAAAAAAAAACCTCAGATATCCTTCAATTCATGTTTTTTATTCTGCTCCGTCCGCGCGTCCTAACAACAAAAGTTAGGTATCGATATTATTGATAGTATTGTAATATGTGCCTCAACACTAAGCGAGAAGCGGTAAATATCGAAGAATGACACAAATATCGAATTTATTCTTATAGTGATTAATGTTATAATTGCGTGCATTTAAAATAACGCCATCTGTTTTTGAATAGCTTGCAATGAAGTATTCTTACTTTCAAGATTACGAAATGTTGTAAGTTCTTCTTACGCTATGGCAAAATAACTGTTAAAATTACGCGATAAGATATATTATCATACGTGTGACTTTATGTATTGTAGGCTAGTTTTGAGCAAATAAAAACATCAAATCAAAACAATTCGTTAGTAGTGTGCAGTAATATAATAGTGCTTTCATTTGTTTGAGTTTGGCGACAGTCGTTCCGTTGTAAATTATGACACATAACATTTCTACCTATTCTTTATGTTCTGTGTGCTGAATGTTATTGTTTTATGTCCCCTGTATCTTTCTAAAAAGGTCTCCTGGTGGTTCACATGACTTATCAATTTTTGACACGAGCTCGTAGTCTAGTATCTTTATACTAAAGGCTTTTATCTATACTAATACTAGCTGACCCCCGCAACGTCGTTTGCGTCTCCTATTGCCCGTAGCGTGATAATTTTCCCCCGTTTTTGAAACATTGTTCATTGGTGCTCCGCGCCTATTGGTGTTAGCGTGTTGATATATAGCCTATAGCCTTCCTCGATAAACGGGCTATCTAACACTGAAAGAATTTTTCATTCGGACCAGATTTGAAAAATTATTTCAGTGTTGGATACTCCATTTATCGAGGAAGGCTATTAGGCTATATTTTATTTTCAAAAAAATTTGGGATCCGTAACAAAATTGCTATTTCGTAACCCAAGGTGTGAAATCGTAAACCTATTTTTGCGTGCGCTGCAATAACTATTGATAATAGAACAAAATAATGTATTACGGGTTTAAAGGTCCCATAGTGATCTACAAAAAAGTCCGCGAGAGCATATATCTAACTATCATGGTTTAGTCACAATAACCGCTTTTGTGTTCAAAAAATTTATTAAATCGTCTGAAGACAGAAACTACGTTAAATGTGTATCGTAATATTAATCCTTATCAAAATTAAGTATTATGTTATCAAGGGTATTTATGTAGAAGTAAAATACTGTTTGTTTCATCCCATTTGGACATTTCGTTTAGAAGTTATCACGAGTATAAGACGCTAAGAGTTGGCACCTAATAATGAGTTATTTGCTAAAGAGTTTTTATCAATATAATACCTAATATTAATCTTTTTCCAAATAAATGTGTTGTTGATTATGTCTATTAGATCTTAGAAGAGTATAATAAATACATCTTTACTAATATATAAAGCTGAAGAGTTTGTTTGTTTGTTTGAACGCGCTAATCTCAGAAAATACTGGTCCAATTTGAAAAATGCTTTCAGTGTTAGATAGTCCATTTATCGAGGAAGGCTATATATCATCACGCTAAGACCAATAGGAGCGGAGCACCAATGAAGAATGTTTCGAAAACGGGGGAAAATTATCACGCTACGGGCAATATGGTCCGAGAGCTGGTATCATTTTTTGAGTAGGTATTTGAGGCAAGCTGAAAACTTGTCACAGACCTCTCCTATTATACCCCAACACGGAACTGCAGACCTGGCTGGTGAGTAGCGGGGCTAATTTTTGACAACCAGCGATAGTGATAGATAGATATATTATATATATATTTATATATATAGATAGATATATTATATAGTGATTATTTAAACCCAGAAAATATTAAACAAAAAGTTTAATATTTTCTGGGTTTAAATAATCACTAAATTAAAAAATACCTTTTATGTATATTGTAAAGACAATTAAGAATCTAAAAAAATATATTAAGATAAATAAAAAATTTATGCATATTCCCTATTGTAGACTCGTAGAGCATCTACGCCGTAGACGCGTAGCAGAGTTTATAAGTTCGTCTTGGAAGATTTGAATCGTGCTAAGGTGAATTTGTTATCAGTAAAAAGTAATCAGTAATGTAACAGAGGTTTTAGCAGTTTTCCAAAGATTATTTTATTGGGTACTCTATCTATATAACACAAATTGTAATTAATCACTAAGCGTAACTTACATTGTATTGTTTATTGTACAAGTGCGTTTCTTGTTATCAACAAAGGTTTTATTGAGCGCTTACAAATTTCTTATAGAACATTAGGAAGTTATTGAAATTTCAATTGTTGCCTTCTGACAAAATTGGCCAACTGCGAGTCGGACTCGCGCACCGATGGTTCCGTACAAACCTGTACGTATATTATATGATGAAACTAAAAATTTATGCTTTTTGCAATTTTTCCTATATATGTGGTAAAGACGCTGCTTCTTACTAAATTTCAAGTTACTGAGTTCACGGAAGTACCCTGTAGGTTTTTTTTCCCTTGCGAGTACCTAAAATTTGCAGCATAAACAGCTGTATCTTTTCATTGCATTGGCTTAGAAGTTTAACTTTTTCACAGCTCCAAGGGACAGTAGACCTGAGCATTTGATATAAATTTTAGCTTGATACCTCAACGCGTTCCTGAGGAAAAGGGCCTTGACAGACAGAGAGACGGACAACAAAGTGATCTTATAAGGGTTCCGTTTTTTCCTTTTGAGGTACGGAACCCTAAAAAGTACCTAAGACTTGTTGAATACTTGTTTGTTGACAATAATAAGGGCCGGCGGGGTTTAAGGCGAGTACGGTGAGATGTCGGCGTTCTTGGAATAGATGCAATCCGTAAAGGCGGGCTCCGTTCTCAAAGGAAATATAAAGCTGGTGTCCCACCCGCCGCCACCCGCTGCCACCCACCCCACGAGCCCCCGCTTGCACGTATAAACCGCTTCGCGATCACGGACCCGCTGCCAGTCCCGTCCTTTCGTCGGCGCGTACGGACGCTATGATTGTTGGTCGCAACTATAACTCATCGATAGTAGAAAGTGCAACAACTAATCTCCCGTATTTCCTACATTCTCAGGGCTTAGCAGCTGATTTCCTAGCTTCGATAAACTTGTACTACACAATCTTTATAATTATTTTCGGCTGTTTTGGCAATTTACTCTCCCTTTATGTATTTTTCAGAAAAAGTGTTCGTCTTCAATCAACAAGTGTGTACCTAAGCGCACTTGCTGTCTCGGACACTTTGTTTCTTCTTCAGTTATTTATACCATGGCTGGACGCTGTGCAATTCAGCATGCATTTCTGTCAACCGATTATCTGTTATACAGTCACTTATATTTCATACGTGACTTGCTCCTTAAGCTCCTGGATAGTGGTAGCTTTCACTGTTGAGAGATTCGTTGCGGTGTTGTATCCGCTACAGAGAAGTCTCATTTGTACGGTACACAGGGCTAAGTACATGATAGCATTTCTAGCTACTACTATTCTGTTGCTGAATCTGCCCGTCTTGAAATTTGTGTCACCAACTGTAGACAACTGTAGCATTAGCTCCACCTATCATGACGATGCAGCTCGGTTCAACATAGTAGACACCGCAATTTCGTTCACAGTGCCACTTATAGCAATAATAATATTAAATGTTCGAATAACGATGGGGGTCTTTCGGGAGAACCGCGCGCGAGACCTCTTGCTGAAGGTCGCGCAGCCGGGGCCGAGCCGCGTGCGACGGATGCGGCCCCCGGGTGGCCCACAGCACCGCATCACCAGGATGCTCCTGATAGTATCCTCGGTATTCGTCGTGTTAAACTTACCGGCGTACACCATGCGTATGATAGCCTACGGCAAAGTAAGTTGACTTAGTTAAAATAGCTGTGTTATTTATATTAGGTGCAGTAAGGCAATCCGTCTGACTTTAGTGTCGGTTCGATTCCAACACACCGCTCCACCACAAACACGGGTGGAACGGCTCGAGAGGATTTCGACTTGTACCGAAAAGAGATGTGTTATTTATGTGCAACGCGTGCTTGCTACAATGTTAATGCTGTTACGTCGCTGTGCGTATTCAATGCTCGAGTTTTCGTTTCGTTTTCGAGTCTTACAACACCATGCTTTTAACGGTGTTTGATGTGTTGTTTTTTATCAATGTGCTTCCGATACACCAATAAATTGATGACAGCAATAATCATAGTATGTCGGCGGCGCAACAACCGGCAGTAAAACAACACTACTATTGAACAAAGAGTGCATAACGACACAAAAAATAAAATTTAAACTCAGTTATACTCTACACTACTAAACAGATTTTATTAAATTAATTTAGCATAGTAAGTAATTGAATAGATACACGAATCTATGTAGGTGTCACAGTATAAGGTATTGTATTGAAAGACAACAGAATAAATATAAGTGTATCCATCTTGCAAGAGACTGATCACTTATTTGTTACTAGCTGACTCGGCGAACTTCGTACCACCATATTTACATATCTGTCTCAGCTTCCCACAGGCAGTGTACTGTCGCGGACAAAAAAAAAGACTTTTCCCGTCCTCTTTTATTTTTTTCTATTTAGCAAAAAAAATGAAATCGGACTTTGTGTTATTGAATTACAACCAAGTACATATTTTGACTTTCATCCCCCCTCTCCAGGAAACCGTGCTGAATATTGGGATAAAAAGTATCCTATGTCCTACCTCGTAGTATGAACTCAAATGCACGTTTGGCCTAGTGGTTTAACCGTCACCACGCCGTTTCCTACTTTGCCAAGTGTCGTGGGTTCAAATCCCACGTAGGACAACACTTTGTGTGATCCACAAATTGTTGTTCTGAGTCTGGGTGTTCTTTGTGTCCGTTTCATGTATGTTTGTAAAGTCCCCCGCGATACAGGATTTATTCCTAGTGCGGGAGTTGTCTTTTAAAAAAAAAAAAAAAAAAATCACGCCAAGTTTCATTTGAATCCATTCAGTAGTTTCGGCGTGATGCGTGATTCGGCCAAGATACAGACAGACAGACAGACGGACAGACAGACAGACAGACAGACGGACAGATAGACAGACAGACAGACAGACAGACAAAAATGAAAAAAAAATACAGTTTTGGCTTCAGTATCGATTATAGAGAGCCCTCCAAAAAAAAATTTCCAAATATCTTTAATGTACAGAACGGACCTGTTACATTTTTATTATAAGTATATATGAGTATGTAAACTAAATGCGTAGTGAAAATTATTTAAATATAATATCCTAACGATTTGTAAGGATTACAAGTGCAGAAGGCTACTACTTCGTTTATGATACTTAATTTAAAATGAACCAGTAAATAGCCTAAAAAGTGGCGTGCAATGGTAAAGGCCATGTCCACTAGTTGACTGCAAAAGGCTGATGATGATGTAAATACAATAACAAAGTAGTTTTTAATTCAGTTTAAAAAAAACTAAAATTAGCAATCTATGTTATCAAAATTCAATACATAACACAGATTGAAGATAACAGTATTGCCTATAAGAGACCGCAGAAATAAAATTAACTACAACGAAAGAATATGTACCAACTATAAATCATATATTTATGCAACACAGTTTTACACAATAAATGTCTTTGTCTCTGAAAATGTTTTGTGAATCAGAATCAGCAATTAAAGTGAATATTGTCTTTTGTATTTAAAAATAGTAGTAAGATGATGGCAACAATGGTGAGGCTATATGTTAGCTTTGTAATATAAAAATGTATGCAGGAGAATAAGGTAAGTTCTAAAGATGTACCTGAACAGGAGATGGGTGACAACAACAAATTGGTCTCACATACAAAGCTGATTTGTAATCTAACTCTTCCTTAGCATGCGCTTGCATGAACTAAATATATTTTCGCCAGAAATCCGGCTTATTCTCGCGTATAATCGTAAATAATAAAATGTATAAGATATATTAGGCATTTCTAAGGGAATACGCCTTATACCTATTGTCAGCGCTTGTAAATACAATTATTACAGCTTTTGATCTTCGTAATAATAATAAATATTTCGGACATCTAACACACAACGCCATCTAGTACCAAGCTAAGCAGAGTTTGTGTTATGGGTACTAGACAACTGATATAAATACATGTATACTTTTTTTTGTAAATACATACATATTATACATGGAAAACACCCAAACTCCGAAACAAATATTTGCAGATTATACAAACATTTGTGGATCACTCAACGCCAGGAATCGAACCCGAGAACTCAAGCACAGCGCTCGCATACACTACCGCTGCGCCACAGAGGCAGTAAAAGCGTAACAAACAAACGAACAAACTCAGATTTTATAACATTAGTTATAAATTTGGTACAAATCGTTTACACCATTTGTTAAAAGTTAAAGTATGAAACTCAGAATATGAATATAGCGTACGTAGTCAAGGAGCAAATGTCGTGTTACAACTTCACAAAGTTAAGCATGTGACTAACTTTTAATAACGCATATTTGTACATAGCTTGCAGGAAAAAAAGTGAAGGAATAAAAAATGTACGTTACTTTTCAAGGGTATTCTCGTTCCTACAAATAAATAGCTTTTTAATCGCGACACTTGTAACCATCTAGCTCACGAACAAAGAGAACACTTTACAATCGATGTAAAAGTAGAAAATTGCCTATTCTACTGAATATTTTTTGGGCTGAAATTATTACTATAAAGATGATCTAAAAGATGATGAGAAATAAAAACTATCACAACTCTATCACGAGGTAGGACATAGGATACATTTTATCCCGAAATTTAGCATGGTTTCCTGGAGAGAGGGGATGAAAGTCAAAATTGGTGTCTGCTATTGAATTAAAACTAAGTACATTTATACTTAGTTGTAATTCAATAACAGATTTTTTCATTATTTTTTTGCTAGAAAGAAAAAAATAAAAGATAACGGGAATAGTCTTTTTTTTGTCCGCGACTGTGCAATGCCTGTGGGAAGCTAAGACAGATATGTAAATATGGCGGTACTAAGTTCGCCGGGTCAGCTAGTAATAATAATAATAATATTCCTGATATGAAACAGTCGTTGCGGGAACGCTTCTTTGGCCGCCTGAAAAAAGTACTTAAAAGTCTTTTATCAGGCGGTAACAAGGTGCGAGCCTACAATGGTTGGGTCATGCCGGTTCTGATGTATTCCTTTGGTATACTTAGATGGACTCAGACTGAATTAGATGCCCTAGACCGGAGAGTCCGTACATTGCTGACTGCATTCCGAATGCATCACCCACGGTCATCGGTTATGAGGTTGTATATCCCGCGAAAGTTTGGGGGTCGTGGACTATTAAATATCAAGACCCTACACAATCGCGAGATATACAATCTTAGAGAATATTTTCTTCACACTGATGTGGGAGTGCATCGTAATGTAGTTGCAGTGGATACCGGACTCACTCCGCTCGCTTTGGCTAAAGAGAATTGGCGCAAACCTGTAGTACTTAGTACTGATGATCGCAGGGAGGTATGGAAGGGCAAAGAACTTCATGGTCGGTTTTATCGGGCTCTTAATGGGCCCGATATAGACTTCAAGGCCTCAACTTCCTGGCTACGGTATGGTGATCTCTTCGGAGAAACCGAAGGTTTTGTTTGTGCGATTATGGACGAAGTTATCATGACGAATAACTATCGGAGGTATATCCTGAAAGATGGGACGGTCGACATCTGTCGGGCATGTCACCGTCCTGGAGAATCTATCAGGCATATTATTTCTGGTTGTTCTCGTCTTGCTAACGGCGAATATTTGCACAGACACAACCAAATAGCCAGGATCGTACATCAACAGCTTGCCCTTAAATACAAACTTGTGAATTCAGAGGTGCCATACTACAGGTATGTGCCCGACCCAGTTCTCGAGAATGGTCGTGCTACATTATATTGGGATCGATCTATTATCACAGACAGGACTATTGTTGCCAATAAGCCTGATATTGTGGTGATAGATCGATTAGAGCGCCGCGCAATGATTGTCGATATCGCCGTTCCTCATGACGAGAATCTCGTGAAAGTCGAAAAAGAAAAACAAATGAAATATTTGGATTTATCTCACGAGATTGTCGAAATGTGGAATGTTGATTCGGTGATCATTGTTCCGATAGTCATATCTGTTCACGGATTAATTGCCAAGAGCCTCGACCAACACCTTAAGAGGCTCACGTTAGACGGCTGGATTAAGGGTCTGATGCAGAAGGCAGTCCTCCTTGACACGGCTCGTATTGTGAGGAGGTTCCTGTCTCTGGAGCCCTAACCACCGGTTTCTTGGTCCCTGTACCCGAGGTCGGTGGTCTACTATTTTTTATATTTTTAAATGTATTTGTTTTTTTATATTTATATTTAAAAATGTAATTAATATGTATATAGAAATGAAATAAAGAGAATAATAATATTCAAAAATTTAAAAAACCCCCTACGCAAGCACTTGATCGAGTAATCATACGCCAAAAAGCCTAAAATGCCTTAATCATTTTTTAAAAGAGCTGATACTTTTACACTGCTGAACCGATCAGCAATCAAAGGAAACTGGCTTTGAAATGAAAAATATCGCATTGAAATCGGTCCATCCGTCTGAGAGCTACGATGCCGCAGACATACACACACACAGAGACAGAAAGACATCGACGTCAAACTTATGACACCTCTCTTTTTCGGGGGTTAAAAATACAGATCATAGGAGTTGTGTTAAAGGTCATACTATAAGAAAAGGTTGATTATTAAAAACTTCTTGCATTATCAGGAACATTGGTTCACTAACGTAGTTATTCATTAATAGGGAGACAAATAAGCATAAACAGTGTTGATATTATTTACAAAAATGCAATACTAATTATAAAGGGCGGCAACGCCCTTGTGACGCCTCTCGTTCCGATTGTTTGATACGTCTGCTCGTTTGCTCCGTATCCCATAAAAAAAACCTTGAAACCCGTTATCTGAAACTAGTCAATTGTATTTATTAGATAACTAGCTGACCCAACGAACTTCGTACCGCCGTTTTTTTTTCGCCACGCCGCTTTCTACTGCGCTAAGGTAAAACTGGAATAACACTTTGTGTGATCCACAAATAGTTATCCTAAGTCTAGGTGTACATTGCATCCGTTTAGTGTATGTTTCTAAAGCCCCGTGACACAGAAAATATATTTCTAAAGCGGGAGAGTTCTTCTTTGAAAAAAAAGACAATTTGGTTAGGACCTGAAAACTCAACTTTATAATCAACTAGCTGACCACGCAACCTCGTTTACGTCTCCTATTGCCCGTAGCGTAATAATTTTCCCCCGTTTTTGTAACATTATTCATCGGTGCTCCGCTCCTATTGGTCTTAGCGTGATGATATATAGCTTTCCTCGATAAATGGGCTATCTAACACTTAAATAATTTTTGAAATCGGACCAGTAGTTCCTGAGATTTGCGAGTTCAAACAAACAAACAAAGTCTTCAGCTTATGTATTAGTATATAGATGAGTTTTATGAAGTAAAAAAAAATGTCAAAAAGGCTAGAAAAGCTACGGTGCTCAACTGAGAAAGCTACAAAGTGAAAAATGTAAAAAAAATGGCAAATTAAATAAGTTCATCGTAAGTTTAATAGTTTTAGTAGAAACTTATCACCGCTGAGAATCGATATTATAGCTTTATATTATGTACTGAATTCATGATAAATAAAAACAAGACACCACAGTTTTTGGCGGGCACCCTAATCCGAGCGTCTAAAGAACGTTTGCTTATAAAATGATAATTCATCCTTTATTTTGTTTAATGATTTCCGGCATTATCTATATAGGTATATAAAAGAGTAAGGTGACTGACTGACTGACATACCCAGAGATCAACGCACAGCCCAAACAGCTGAAGCTAGAATCCTGAAATTTTGCATGTAGGTTCTTTATATAACGTAAGTGAGCACTAAGAATTTTTTTTTTTATATTCCACCCCTAATGGAGTAAATCAGCGGATGAAAGTCTGCGTGTGCGAAGCCGCGTGCAAAAGCTAGTAATATATATACATCCTGTGTCACGGAGGACTTTACAAACATACATGAAACGGAAACAAATAACACCAGACTCAGAACAACAATTTGTAGATCACACAAAGTGTTGTCCTATGTGGGATTTGAACCCACAATACTTGGCGCAGTGGAAACCGGCGTAGCGACCGGTTAAACTACTAGGTCAACCGCGTAGTCAACATTATTCAATAGTCCAGTTTATTTTTAATATAAGCCTGAAAGTTACATACCTAACACATAATTTGATCAGATACATTGAAGTGAGCAAGTTCATTGCAAACAAAAGCATCCAAATTCTTTTTATTTTTTTTCAGTCAGCCTGTGACCACGGCCAGTGCAACCTGGTCGAAACGTCAGGCAAAACAGAGGTATGTAATACCTTGAAATAAGTGATCGCGTTAATTCCCGTAAAAATAATAATTATTATAGCATCCAAATTGTTTGAGAATTCAACACCAATATGAAAGTAAAGACCTAGTACAACATAATATGATCATGTACGTGTACGATATTTACACGTGCTCAACGACAAAACATTTACACGTAAATGTGAACGTGCAGCTTACTTGCAGTATTCGCTCATCACTACATACTATAAAACAAAGTCGCTTTCTCTGTCCCTATATCCCTTTGTTTGCTTAAATCTTTAAAACTACGCAACGGATTTTGATGCGGGTTTCTTTAATAGATAGAGTGATTCAAGAGGAAGATTTTTATGTATAATAAATGCATAATATAGTATGGAAACACTGTTAATTTTCGAGGTTTCTAATGTGATGTAGCAAATAAACACATTTTTTTGCGTTGGTGCACGCAAAAAAATGGTTGGGTGGTGCAACCCTATCTCGTAGGGTTGCACCCTACGAGATAGATCAAAATAATGTACTACAGTATTGTACACCTTAAAAGGTACTACAAAAAAGTCCGCGACGGTATATGTCTATCTCTTAGGGATAAAACACAACAACCATTTTTTATTCCTTTCTGTTTACGAGAAATAATGGCTTATTTACGAAGTGATTTTAAGCAATACAGAATGAATCCTTATACAATTAAGTAAATTAAATACATTGTGCATTTAATATAGATGAAAATGGCTCTTTACTGTATCTAATTTAAATGAATATATTCGAAGATATTACAGATTTAAAATACACGAATCGTGTCGTCGGGGGGGGCATCTGAAATCCACCCGTGCGAAGCCGGGGCGGGTCGCTAGTCGATCTATAAACCGCGGTAAATGTTTAATTATACTATGGCTTCTTTTATTTATTCTCTTGAATACTCTCTGTCTCTAGACCATTAGGGTCTAAGATCCAACCTTCACCGAGCTGATAATAGAATAAAACTTATTTTATAATAAATTTAGTATATTAGAAAAAATATTAAAAATGGGTTGTCTAAAAAAATCCTGCACAGAATAACTTTAATTATTTTTTTTTTCATTAAAATTTATATATAGTTTATAACAAAACTAATTAATATTAATAATAAAATATTATACAATGTAACATAAACTAAACAAATCAAATCAAATCATCAAAATTGGTCCAGTCGTTTAGGAGGAGTTCAGTCACATACACACGCACACAAGAAATATATAAATAAATACATATAAATACATTTATTTATTTGTTTAATTTATATTTTATTGCTTAATAACTTATTATTAATATTTATTAGTTTAAAAAAAAATAACAAAAAATATTCTGTCCAGGATTTTTTTAGACAACCTATTTTTAATATACACACATCAAAAGTGTCTAGGGATCAACATATGTGTCTATCAACATATATTGCAATAACTTTTCTCCTGATTGATATTAATTAAAATTTTCTTTAAGGATTCATCAAATAAAGTGTTTTCGTTTGTCACAGTAACGATAAACCAAGTCACCTTTACATTAATAAAGAAATTTGCCATTTTCCTAATAAAAGGATTTTTGACATTTGAACCCCTAACATTAAAGTTCGAAAAAAAGATTGAAATAACAGTTTTCTTTAAAATTTTATTAGGTAACTTAAACAATTAATAATCCGTGTTTCTACCGCGAACACTAACAACACAAGAATCGGTTTGGCATACTCAAAATGAGTTCATCCAAATCACGCTGTGGAATGGCCGCCCATGTTCGTTGCAACAACAAAAAAAGGTCTTCTTGCGACTGGATACCCTCCATATTCGGCAGAGCTCTTCTCTGTAGCATATCCCATGCATGCTCAATCGGGTTCAAGTCTGGCGACTGAGCAGGCCAGGGCCAAAGCCACATCTCAATCTCAAGAAATCCGCATAAAAATGCTTGATCCCTAGACACTTTTGATGTGTGTATTTTCTAATATACGAAATTTATTATAAGATTTGTTTTATTCTATTATCAGCTCGGTGAAGGTCGATCTAGGGTCGGATATTCTACTATAACGTCAGTTAGTTTCCTAGGAAATGTAAAAAGTAAATGTAAATGATGAAAGTTTCTAATAATATTCTACTAATAAATTAAACGTAAAAATAAATTAAATTAAAAAAAATTAAAAAAAAGTTTTTAAGTATGGATGGATGGACGGATGGATGTTTGTTACTCTTTCACGCAAAAACTACTGAACGGATTTTGATGAAACTTTACAGTAATATAGCTTATACATCAGAATAACACATAGGCTACTATTTGCCGCGATAGCCGACATACAAGCGGGCGGAGCCGCGGGCAACAACTAGTTAGAAATAAATATAATGCACTTAGGAAATGCTTTACATTATGGTAAATCTCCCCTCTATATTCTTAGTGTCAGGAGTGCTTGACTACGAAAACGTACAAAGGGATTTACTAAGCTAGAAGATTCCCATACTGGTTAAAAAATATGAACTCCATCATCATGAACAGTCGTCTTTAATAGTTCACTGCTGGATATAAGCCTCTCCTCAAAGGGAGTTTTAGACTACTACGAGTATACCACGCTTTTATTACAATGCATATACCTCCACTTTGCAGCAATGTTGTCGTCTTTTACGACACCTTTTTTTTTGACGAGGTGGAAAATCCCTTCGGATCTCCGGCTCCTCGGGCACTGAGGAGCCAGGTATGTGGTGATCCCATAAAAATCACCACGGCGGCCGTTCTCAGGCGCCCGGCTCTGAGGAGGACCCGGACCATGTTATTTCAGGTCCCAGGATCGACGACGCGTCTTACGACACCAAACTAAGTGAAACTCCGTATTCTGGATCCATCACCATACGGGGCAGAGGAGCAGATGGCTCACAAAAAAATGATGTATCAGCAGTGTGTTAACATGATGTAGGTACTCTGCCTAGGTAGGGATCAGACAGGCGTTCTGATTGGGGAGATGGTATCGCCTCTGGTTACCGTGGCAGAGGAATATTCGCCGCCCTGTGTATAGACGCATGAGTCGGACCAGATTTTCATTTCAATTATTTCCCTGTAATAGGCACCTTGGTATAATTATGGGACAGTAGCGGTGAGGTCGTCTATTGGTTGCGAGTAAGAAAATCCTTTCATAGAAATATAATTTAGGTTTTGGGTATTTCTTCAGGAAAATATATAGACAGGAGTCAATAGAGTCGATAGAGACATAACAGGTATACTTTTTTTATCAGTGTTGGTACTGATAATACAAAGAATTTAATGATCTGCGCGACAACGGAAGTACCGAGTTTTAATGAATGGATAATTCAGTCTCCACCCTTGATAGCTGAATGTATAATAACGTAAGTTTCTATTTTCAGATTTTCAATAACTCTAGGTATATAGCTAATGTGAAAATGCAATTCTAAAATTTTCTATTGTCTATCCGTTTTAGGTACTTTGTGCCCAGCGCTAACCACTTCAATTTGCCAGCATAAAGTCAAGAAAATTATCATATACTTGAACAAAAAATTCGTTTTATTTTAAGTTACTTAATCTTTATTGAAATGTTATAAATTTGATTCTACTTTAAATATATTTAGTAAATAGTATCAAAGTCAACTAAAGCACAGTATGAAATGTTATCTAAGAAAAACATTAAGATCCCTCGTCTAATGCTTTCATTTTTCGGATTTCATTATTATAACTGGTATGATCAAACACCTTACAGTTATTTCAGTTACTTTTAAGGATATAATATTCACTTACTCTACGAAAAAATATTTCACATTTATTTTTTATGAAAAGCTTTTGAATATATTGAACTCGATTTGTCAATTTAGAGTAAATATGGACAATAATTAAATAAGAAAAAATACGACACCATAAATTCTTGGGAATAATATAGGCTAGGAACATATAGCTTAATATATTTGATGTAGTAATGTACTTACAAGACCTATTTAAACTGTCTAACATTATACTGAGTCGAAACTCGCATCAGGAATAAATCTACCAGTTATACCTATAGTACTCGTAGTACTAGTCATAAACAGTAGAACCTTTAAATGTGCAACAAGTATTGAAAAGACCAATCATTACGAGTAGAAACAAGCTAAAGCAGCCACGCCTACTACGATATTTCTGGCAAGCTAAACTCCAAAAGGACCTTATCAGTCATTCTCTCTGATACGCGAATAACAGCATTAACATTAGCCGATCGACATCCGTCAGCATCTAAGTAAGTAGAGGAGAAAATTGTGATGTATTATTTTGTTTCAGACCTGTTGCTGTAGTCTACTAATTCGGGAAGCGCATGTGAGTCCTTACACATCAAACTATTAATTTATATAAAATTTGATCTTACATTTACATACTTCTTGTATCGAAAACCCATTAATGTAACAGAGCTCTGTTGCAATGGACGTTCGGGCTTACCACTTATTCGAACTTCCAGATAGATATATATATAAGGTACATTCTGTTTACCACTAAGTGACAAATTCGTTAAGCGTTATCGGTATTTACGAAACGCAAATTGGTGAACGTCAATCTTATCGACAAGCACGATCTGATGCGGACGATTTGGTGTTTTGGTAATCATATGGAAACTTCTCGTTATGGTACTTATTATTTATATAATGTAACATCACATTTGCATGACTGACATATTTTGACCTTACTTGGGGGAAATCCTCTAGACCTTCTGTTTCGTATTGAATGATTGAGAGAGATATACCTTGATGATTTGTGATTGACTGACAAAGGCTTGTGTAAGCTCAATATTAATACAAGTCCCATAACATAGTCGCATTAATTCCCGTGTACATATGATAACTACAACTATGCAACCATGCAAACAGTTTGCTATTCAGTCTATGTTTATCTATCTATATCTTATATATAAAATTCTCGTGTCACAATGTTAGTTACCATACTCCTCCGAAAGGGCTGGATCCATTTTTATGAAATTTGGTGTGCATATCTCGTAGATCTGAGAATCGACCAACATCTATTTTTTATACCCCAATTTTTTTTATGGCAAAACAACGTTTGCCGCATCAGCTAGTATACACACCTCAACAAAGTCTAGGGATATTTTATATTTCATCAAATATCTAAAAATCTAAGAAGAATTTACATAGATAGTAAATGGAAGAAAAGTAGCTTACTTTAGGGACTTTAATAAAAGAAGAAAGCGATTCGTGATTCTTTTGTTTTTAATTAAAAAGTTAACTTTTTAATTGTTGTAGAACATTGGTACGAAAACAAATGTCATAGAATTTTTTTAACATTATTAATAGTAATAAAATAATTAAAAATGTAATAAAATCTAATTATTAATAATCAGTGTTGCCACCTCTTACATTAATTACACATCGACATCGATTGTTCATACTTAAAATTAAATTGTCAATGTCTTGCTGCGGTATGAGGTCCCAAGTTCTTTGCAAGTGTCTGTATAGTTCTTGTTCCGTCGTCAAATTTGGCGGGAAATCTTGCAATGCTTTTCGTTGTAACATGTCTCAGGCATGCTCGATGGGATTTAAGTCGGGCGACTGCGCAGGCCAATCCAAAACTTGAATGTCATGATCTTGAAGAGCTGTCGATACCAGTATCGCCGTATGAGAAGGAGCATTATCGTGCATGAATAGAAACTCCAGACCCATTTGGATTCTGTGTGGGATAATCAAAGGCTCTACTACCTCTTCGAGATATTTTCGTGCAGTCATGCTGCCTTGAATCCAAACGAGCTAGGTTCGCCCACCAAGACGAATTCCTGCCCACACCATGGTTCTCCCGCCTCGGTAAGAGTGGACCTGATGAGGGTGCCGCAGAAGGCTAACTCTGCCTGGAGTTCTCCAAACACGTGTTCTTCTTGAATCCGGATGAACTCCAAACCGGGACTCATCAGTGAACAGCACCGATGACCATTGTTGATCACTCCAAGACAAATGCTCCCGAGCCCACGAAAGCCGCCGACCGCGATAGCCACGTCGCAGAGCTAGAGCACGTAGCGGTCTTCGAGCATGAAGGTTGACTTCATGCAACCTCCTTCGCACGGTTTGGTCGCTTACCAGCAACTGGTGGTCCTCCTGGAGCCTTTGCACGCAGCTGGTGGTCCTCCTGGAGCCTTTGCACGCAGCTGGTGGTCCTCCTGGAGCCTTTGCACAAGTAGCAACGCCGTGATTTTGGGTTGTCTTTTGGCGTTCATTTGAAGGAATCGATCCTGTCTTTGCGTAGTAACCCGTTGTCTACCATTGTGCCGTTCAGCCACATCCCCAGTAATGCGATAACGTGACCACAATCTTGATATCACGTTTTGGCAGGTATGTAAGGTCTCAACAACGACGCGTTGAATAGCACCATTTTCTAACATGCTCACGGCTCGTAACAGTTCATCTCGACTCAAACGGCGACGTGGCATGACTTTTGAAGCTAGCACAGCAAGTTAAATTAAAAAAAAGACAATCTAATCATTTTAATTCATTAACAGCATAAAAATAATTTAAATTTTTCTTGTCGTAATTCCAATAATTTTGCCGCCGTATTTTGTTTTTAGAATTGTTATTCTTTTTATATTTTTAAATTTTGAAAATAGAATAAAAGAGGTTTCATTTAGTATATACACTTTTTATGGAAACTAAAAAGATTTTTAACTATAAAGTCGTCAATAGTATAGGATTATGATATCCCTAGACTTTGTTGAGGTGTGTATATAAATATAAATCACACCAAAAACATTTTCATGTAAAATGTTGCCAAGACGACTGCATATGGCATACCCTGTGAAAAAGATATCAGATCTTATGTAGAGCCAAGGTTCTGAATCTACACGCCCTAACTCTACCAACCCTAACTTCATAAACTCTACATCTCAGTAAAAATATATGGCTTCGCCGTTTCGCTACCATACCGTCACGAAGGGGAAACGAATGCCTTTTGTGTTTGCAAATATCTAGTTTCTGAAGTAATTTGTTATACGAATATTTTGTTTCTGAAGTAACGAAACAGCCAAGCCATACATTTTTACTGAGATGTGGAGTTTATGAAGTTAGGGTTGGTAGAGTTTGGGCGTGTAGATTCAGAACCTTGGCTCTACATAAGATCTGATATATTTTTCACAGGGTATGCCATATGCAGTCGTCTTGGCAACATTTTACATGAAAATGTTTTTGGTGGGATTTCATTTCTGTTTGTAAGTTGCTTAACACAGTTTTTTTATTTTTTTGAGCTGTATTTCTTGTACATCTTCTTTCTTCTTTCGAAAAAGTCCGTGTACCAAAAATAAAACCTCTAGCATAAATAATTGTGAAAGTCTCATACAAACTTCCATCCCTCAAATTTGGGGGTTGTGGGGCAAAAGTAATAGGTTTATGAATTTTTCTGTTGTCTGTATACTAAACTTAGTTTACATACCAAATTTCAGCTTTCTAGCACTTCAGGAAGTACCCTAACAGTTTTGATGATCATCAATATGTCAGTGACGAAATCGGTGTTTTTTAGGTATCAATAAAATCTAAAGTATTAGAGCTATGCAATTGAAACTCTGTATGTTTCATTAGTCTATTGGTAACATAATATCCTGAGAATTTTAACGATCTGGTATATTGGGAACCAAAGTTATGAGGGTTAAAAAAAACGACGAAAAAAGAGAAAAGGTAGGTAGTGCCCTTGCGCTTCGCTTGGCTCGTCTTGGCGGGGGCACGGCCGTGCCCCGAGATGAATCGCCGAAATGTATGTATGCGCATAACTTCCGATCGGCTGCACCAAATTAAATAATTCTTTTTTTTTCGAGTTCGTTATAGTAAGGACAAGGTTCGTGTACAAGAAAAATTAAAAGATAACTGGAAAAGTCCTTTTTTTTGTCCGCGACCGTACACTGCCTGTGGGAAACTGAGACAGATATGTAAATATGGGGCGGCGGGCGGTACGAAGTTCGCCGGGTCAGCTAGTTTTATATGTTTTGTGATTCTCTGACTCAAAAGAAAATGTTATTGGTGTACAGTACATCTACGAGAGTTAACTTCATAATTTAATTGAAAATCTGATACCATCTTCGTACGTCTCTTTAAGATATTCCAGTTTAATAGATTTGATTAAATTTCTTCGTAAACTTGTTTGTTGGTATTTTAATGAAGAAATCATAGAACCTTCTTTTAATTTTCGAGATGTCTCGATGAGACATGTATTTCTTGTCCTTTACAATAAACAAGTGGGAACAAATATTCGCAGTAAATAAATTGACTGCCTCTGTGGCGCAGTGGTAGTGTATGCGACTGCTGTGCTTGAGGTCTTGGGTTCGATTCCCGGGTCGGTAGTATGTATTTATGTCAGTTGTCTAATAGCTATAGATAGATGATCGATTCAAAGCGAGTGAGAAGCGCAGTTTATTGGCAGAATTTTCTACTTTCTACCTCCGAATATATCACTTAGAAATAATTTTGTATTTTTGATTTGATTTAGTTATTAATAATGCACTGTTGAAGTTTAGTTGGAAAGTTAATGGAGATATAAAAAAAAAGTTATTAATTTAACTGAATTTTAAATTACCACCTTAGCATTTAATGTACACAATGAACAATGAATTATTACTTAACCGACTTCAAAAAGGAGGAGGTTCTCAACTTGATTGGTATTTTTTTTATGATTGTACACTGATTACTCCGTCAATTGTGGACCGATTTTGAAAATTCTTTTTTTTCGTTTTGAATTTTGGACTTCGGAAAGGTGCATTGAAATAAGTTTTATTTTATAAAAATCAGAATTTATAAATTAATCTTCGGATTCATTTGTGTTCATATTTAATAATAATATGCTAAGCTAGAAATTCTTAGGACTCACCGCGTCTCTTGTTGAAATATTTTCCGCACCCTTTAGAACATCATTATAAAAATTGCTGTTATACTCGTAATAAAAATGCAACAACTTTCTTCCTCTGACTTTATGCGAAGAGGTTTTTATGTAGCTCGTTATATTTGATAGATTATTTGAAGACCTGGTTACGATCATTAATTGATATGATGTTTTCAAACGAAAAAAAGAAGATATTTGTCTCTAAACTATGTTTCTTTATGTTTTTTCGAAATCTAAACATCAATCGTCAAAAAACATTTGTTTGGTGCAAAATAGGATAGTATCTATTGTTGATATAAAAAGGGGATTAAGGACTTTGGAACCAGACTCAAAGAAGAAAAACACTGGATTATTTTCTTACAGTATCTAAATTCGTTTGAAGCTTTAAATACTTATACATCACGGCGACATAAATATGTTAAGTTCTATAAAGAATATTCTTGCTTTATATAGAGGTCATCAAGCGGTCGGATTTAAGTCGTATTGAATGTCTTTTTTTATTTCATTGACCAGTAAATATAACGTGAAATTTTTAGACATTTATACAATATATAATCAAAATATAGGTATAGCGGACACATTATAGGTACAAATACATATATGGTATATCTGCCAAAGACATAGCTGATAAAAAAGCATTTATAATTTTTCCGTCATTTCCGTCACATTTTGTATATTCACACAAAGTGTAGATTTTTAATAATGTCGGTCGAACCCACAACACTCAACCCAATAGTGACCGCTTAATTACTACACCATCTATGCCGTCTAAGTTTAAAAGTATCAAACAAAAGTACACTGTTCACACACTATATCACAATTTTCTTTATATCCTACAAAAAATAAATCATTAAAAGTAATAGGTGGGAGATCTCGTTCTACATTAATAACACACTTACAATACAATTCACTTGACTAATAGATGATTCATGAATTTTAGTTAACCCCGTTGTGTGTATATTTCTCGATTTGCCATTTTTTTGTTCCTCAAACGTTTGTCTACGGCCGCTTTCATTCATAATTACTATCAACAGATTGAGTTGTAACTGTATAATCTAATAGAAACGATTGCATTTACGTAATGGGAGTATGTCTAAACCAGGAGGAAGGGAGAGTATTGTTAATATAGGTTTTACTTTTTTAAATACACGTTACGTCATGCAATCTTTTGCTCCCTTTTTAGTGTTCCCGCATAAATGGTGAACTATCGTCCCTGCTCAGTGCGCCGGCTATGTAACATTTTGACTTAATACACTAAGTTTCCTGAGTGCGTTTTGCAGTACACATTATTGCTGCTTTGGATGTGCTTAGTACTTAAAACATTGTTCCAATATTAACGAAGTCTTAACTGATCAGTATTTGATGATAATAATATTATTGTTGGGTATTTTAAATAAAAGAAAATGTTTTTGGTCGGAAAGAAAACAATAGCACCAGATTAGGTTTCATTGGTGCCTATTACTATAGCTTAACACAGGGCAGGGTATCGTTTAATAGAGCAGCCATCATTCATCGTTTTGACGGCTTAATTAGTTGTATTGACGGAAGCGTGTTGGCCTACATGTGTACTGTATTGTTTTTGATATTAAAGGATCTAATAATATACTGACAAGCTTGCGGTAAACTAGTAGTAAGTAAATGTAACTAGTATTAAAAAGTTATTTTTATATGCATGGGGTGTTTCTAGCGGTCGAGTGGCGGTAGCGGTCTGAACGAATGATAGGCGTTAATGTAAATAAAATCCGCGCGGTCGAACCGCTCGGATGCGAACCGCGCGTGTTTAATCCGCGAGGATTGAAAAGTGTTCAGACACGCGCAGTAAGTGTGAGGAGTGGGGTAGGGTAACAACAGCTTCATGTAATTTTGCCTTTGCCTTTTTTTCTAGCAAATCCTCGTTTTCGCCGAAAATGTTCACTAACTCCTGCAAAGCACCGTTTTTGTCAATTTTTAATACTCTGCGCACTGCAGGTCCCACAAAGCTGTTAGTTTCTCAACTTTGTCGATAATTATCACGGTATCGAAGCGATCCATTGTCACCGTGCAATACGTGCGGTTTCCACGGGACTCCACATCATGCCTGTTTCCTCGCAAAACACAGAATACGTCGTCAACATACCTTTTCCACAATTTTATCTCAGTGGTTGCCGTGGCGAGTGCCCTTTCTTCAAAAAACTCCATCCAAATATTTGCAACCACTGGAGCTACGGGACTGCCCATAGCTACTCCATCTATTTGAAGATAGTATTGGCCCCGGTATATGAAGAAGTTAGTTGACAAACAATGATGCAGCAGTGTGACATTTGTTGGTGCAAGATATCAATGAAGCGGCGAGAGTCCTTGACAAAAGACGCCATCCGTCCCACTAATGGCTGCAATACCCTTGCTACGTGTTTCGCTAATTCGTATGTAGGTGAGTCTATCTGACTCACAATTGGTCTTAAGGGCATATTCTGCTTGTGTATTTTGGGCAAACCATACAGCTTCGGCGGTTGGGCGCTTCTGGGGCGCAATAAATACTTGGACGTATCTTCATCAAGGGCGTCTGCGCATTGTTTTATAAGTGAGCGAGTGCTTCTGTACGTTCTCGCCGTCGGGTTGTAATTTACCTTCTTATATGTGTTCACATCACTAAGCAGACATTGGATCTTGCTTTTATACTCACTGATGTCCATAATAACAGTCGCATTACCTTTATCAGCTTTAAGCACTATTATGTTTTCATCATTTCGGAGCTCCTTTAGTGCGGCTGATTCGGAAGAAGTAACGTTCGGTCTCGGTGGTGATGCATGGCGCAATATCACGGCAACGTCTTGCCTTAAAGTATCCGCATCGACTGAAGGTATTTTATTACGTCTAATACACTCTTCAACGGACCCAATCACCTCCTCATAGGGAATACGCTTTGGTGTTATGGCAAAATTCATACCTTTTTCGAGAACCGATTGTGCAGCATCCGACAACCCTATACTTGACATGTTGACTACAGTTCGAGTTGCGATCGAGTTCTTGTGGTATGATACGGGCTTTTGTTTTTGTAACAGTGACTCAAACTTACGATCCTGTTTCATAGCATTAAGTTCCTTTGTACGTTGTGCTTGCAAGAAGGTAACACGATCGCAAATATTAAAGTCATTTTTTGAAAGTATCTCACTGCACTTTTGGTGTAATTTGTATAACTCACTCTGACTTTGGTCCAGTTCGTACCTACAATTACGTATCGACTTTCGCAATAGTTTAGCACTCGCATTTCGCAGAATACTCGCGGAACCGTGAATGTCTGGCTGAGGTTTTATCCGAACACACACTGGGATAACATCCGCGTCACGACACTTAACCAGGAATGACAGGGACTCCTTTAAACACTCACATTTTCTCCGCGCGCACTTTGATGTATCCGGCCCGTACCGGTTAACAATATATTGTTTTAAACTTTCATGGTGATTAACATTAAAATAGGAATCTACGGGATTGCTATCATGTACCTTTTTGTTTGTGAGTATCCGATATTTCGGCGCTGTTGCAAGCGCCATGATCACGGAGTAACTGAAGATCTTGCGGGTGGGATGTTATTGGCAGACATATCCTCCTCTTTCGCAGTCTTTTACTACGATCGCCCCCGGTACCACTGTTCACTAACTCACTATTCACTCGTAATTGTTCTCGACACACACCACTAACAGTATCTGATCGCGAAACTATATTTTGTTGATTAAGCCGGTTTTTGCACATTCGAATCACGGGATTCCAGACATTTGACAATTTGAACCCATCCTCACGATTGAAATTTTTGTGTTTAATAATTTCAATCGCTTCCCTGAACAATCTAGGTATGTAGTGGCGTTCTGTCGTAATTATTTGTGGGTTATGAAATTCAATCCAGTGATTTGGGCCCGAGTCAATCAAATGCTTCGCGATTGCCGATTTCTGTTGGTCGTTGTTTTTGACCGCTTTTATGTGTTCGTTCATGCGGCACGCGTTGGTACGTTTAGTTTGGCCGATATATGAACTCCCACAACTGCAGTCGATCTTGTAGACACCAGGCTTTTCCAAGGGGAAATTGTCTTTTGGGGATCGGAGACATTGTGCCACTTTTCTGAATGGAGTGAACTTTAGGTACATGGTAGCAATCCCGTAGATTCCTATTTTAATGTTAATGACCATGAAAGTTTAAAACAATATATCAGTGTGTCAGTGACGAAATCGGTGTTTTTTAGGTATCAATAAAATCTAAAGTATCAGAGCTATGCAATTGAAACTTTGTATGTTTCATTAGTCTATTAGTAACATCATATCCTGAGAATTTGAACGATTTAGTATGTCGGGAACCAAAGTTATGAGGGTTCAGAAAAACGACGAAACACTTCGAGAAAAGGTAGGTAGTGCCCTTCCGCTTCGCTTGGCTCGTCTTGGCGGGGGCACGACCGTGCCCCCAGATTAACTGGGTGCTGGGTGGTGCTAGGTCTCGACTGGAGGGTGGCGGATTTCATCAAAGCTAGTTTCCCGCTGGCCTCTGTTTGCCGTCGCTTTATAGACATAATATGTATATATATGCATTGTTTTGAAAAACAAAATTCTTTTATCGACTTTTGGTCTTATATTTTTTTAACAGTAAAGGGCGTTCATTGTATTTACTCCTTCTTTTTAACATGTTTTATGGTCTTTTCCACCTGTTGCATCTGTGTATCTCACCTTTCTTGATTGAATTCAATTTTCATCCAGTTTGAAATGTCGGATTGTATTTTAACTTTGACAATCGATCCAGGAGGGATATTAATACCATTATTTAAAAAGTTACAGTCATGATTACACGATATGTAGTATCTTGTACCATGAAATTAGACGTGTACTGATGCTAAGCGAGATTTTTTTTTATTCACTTTACTTTTTTATTTTATCAACAACTAGCTCTTGCTCGCGGCTCCGTTTGCGTGTATGTCGATTATCGCGGCAAAAATTGAGTAGCCTATGTGTTATTCTGATGTATAAGCTAATATTACTGTAAAGTTTCATCTAAATCCGTTCGATCGTTCCGATTTAGATGATTTTTGCGTTAACAAACATACACACTCAAAAACTTTCACCTTTATAATATAGTAGGATAGTAGTATTATTTTCTACTTTTAATTCAGCTAGTTACAAAAGTGAGAATTTTTATATTTCGAAGCTATTATTTATTATAGGTAAAGCATTTTATACGGCGCGATGTTCTAGTGTAGTGAAATGTAGTGATGTCTCGAACTAGATTTTTTTTGGGTAAACAAATACTAAATTCAACATAAGTATTTAAAACAGGGGTTTGACTATGTGTTCCTGTTTCTTAATAAATTCACAATCACACTTCTAAATATAGCAGCGGACATCGCATAATGACGATTTATTCGAAGTGATTGTTAAAGACACTAAACAAGCTTATATACGGGGGCGCGTCGCCGCGTCGTTCCGGCACTACTTCGGCATGTCATAGTGCTCAAGAGAGAACTCCTTGTGCGCCGGACACTATAATATGATATTTAAGTGAAATAAGTGCGAACGTAGATAGGTAATAATGCAGTGTTACAGTGTTATATTTACTTACAAATTGTACATACGAAAGGTAGCAGTTTTAGAATCTGAAATGTATTGTCAGATTAAACCTTAATTGCTCGCTTTTTGCATTTTTTTAAATTTAATTTCAAGAACTTTTTAAATGAAAGTTTCATATTCATAAAAATGCTTTAACAAGTGTGTTAAAAATGCGTAAATATAGGTAGTGGATTGATTAAAGTTTTCATTAGATTTTACAATACATTCGCGGTGTTTTGTTACTGATATTTTGAATAGGTTTTTTTTTATGTAGTAGGCGCGCAAACGAGCAGACGTATCGCCTGATGTTAGCGATTACCGCCGCCCATGGACACCTGCAACACAGAAGCGTCACAAGTGCGTTGCCGGCGTTTTGGGGATGGGGGAAGGTAGGGGTAGGGGATTGGGGTATGGGCCTCCGGTATCCTCACTCACTCGGTGAAACACAGCGCAAGCACTATTTTACACCGGTTTTCTGTGAGGCCGTGGTATCACTCCGGTCGAGCCGGCCCATTCATGCCGAAGCGTGGCTCTCCCACGGTAAAGTGTAAATCCAAATGAATCTCAAATCCAAATTTCTGCAAGCAAGCAAAGCAAAGTTTCTAACTGACTATATATGAATATAACTAAATTATGGTGATAATGGTCTTCATCAGACAATACTCCTCCCTCTCCGACGTACCTATTACGCGTCGCTCAACTCCCACGGTAGATAATTTCTGCATAATTTTCATAAAAAGTTTAAAGTATTATATATATGTTTTGTATTGTATGTATTGTATGTTTGTATTAAGTATGTATAAAGTTTTTGCTTCACGTGTTTAGATAAAGTGTTATAAGCAGTCTAGTAGTCTTAGTACAGACTCTAGTTGTGTGTGATCTTATTATACATTGCAGGCGGTTAATGGTTAGGCCACTGACAAGATACGATAGTTAATAAGTATCTTGTTATACTTAATCCCAATCATTCTATAATTTCAATGATACAAATGATTGTATAATAATTTCGACGTGTGTGAATGTGGTTTTGAATTCTCATTATTATTTAAAAGCCTCTTAAACAGTATAATTTCGATGGACACCGAAAAGACAGTCGTCGGCTGTCAACCAGTCTTAAAATATTATGTCTTGGTTTAAAGTGAGTCCATATTGATTGAAGTTAACTGAACTAAATCTAGGTTTGCTTCTTGGAATATTTAGGTGTCGAACAGTTCTGTGACTTTGAGGGAAAGCTTTATTGCGTTTAGTGTTCGAGCATGTGTAATCAAAATACTCTGAGTTCTAACATACTTAGGAATATAATTGATATTATGTTAGTGGTATACGGAGCATAAGGTCAGTGTCATCACGTTTAAAGGTATTAGATTCAATCAAACACTTATAAACTCGTAAAATAAAATAATAGAGCATAACATTTAGCTTACCTACGATCACCAGGCCATTTGTAAAATAATAGGTCTTTACCTATGAAATTGCCGTTTTGTATGCAATAAGTGAAAGTACTTATTTTTTCAAACTTTTTTATTTCTGTTATTCGAAGTAATCACCCATGCAATCGACGCATCTTTGCCAACGCATTGGCAGTTTATTGATGCCGTTCTTGTAAAAATAAGCTGGACGGGAGGCAACAAACACTTAAAGGCCTTTTTATACTGCCTCTCGGGAATTGAATTTTTTACCCACTAAAAAGTTATCTAAATTTTGGAAAAAGTAATAGTCGGTAGGTGCAAGGTCTGGTGAGTATGGCGGATGAGGGAGAGCTTCCAATCTCAGCTCTTGCAGCTTGGAGACTGTCTGTTGCGCAGTATGGGGTCGCGCGTTGTAGTGAAGGAGCAGTGGGGACGACCGATTGACCAAAGCTGGTTGCAGATGTACAAGCTTCTCCATCATTCTCTCCAGTACTTCACAGTACACATCTGCATTAATGCTCATGGCGTTTTGTAAAAAGCTGTAGTGAATCACAACCGCACTAGACCACCAAACAGTGACCATCACCTTTTTAGGGGTCATTTTTGGTTTAGGGCATTGCTTTTGTGCTGAACCAGGGTCTAACCAACTTGCTGAGCGCTGTCGATTGTCGAACAGAAGCCATTTTTCGTCGCACGTAACAATTGTTTCAAAAATTCCTTAATTTCTTTGCCTGTTGAGCAGCGCAAGGCAGCTCTCGACGAGACGCTCTCGCTGGCGATCGTTAAGGTCGTGGGGCACCCATCTATCAAGCTTTTTTACCTTGCCAATTTGTCGCAAATGGATCAATATTGTTTTGATGCTTACATTAAATGCTGCTGCTAGCTCAGCTGTAGATTGAGTTTCGTCAGCTTCCACAATCGCCTTTAATTCATTATTGTTAACCAAAGTCTCCGGACGACCACGAGCTTCATTTTTCAAGTCAAAATTTCCAGAACGGAACCGGGAAAACCAATAACGGGTTGTGCGTTCGTTTGTACAGTTCTCTCCGTAAACGTTTTTGATGTTACGTGCCGCTTGTGTCGCGTTGGTGCCACGACGGAACTCATATTTCATAATTACACGATTTTTTAAAGTATTTATTATGACGAAAAATGTTCAAATGTAATGAAAATACAACGCTAATCAAAAAACAAAAGACTGAGTTTGTGAATAGAATGTCATGGTTTTAAAACAAAATTCATTTGAATTTAGAACACAGAGCCATTACAAACTTTTTTTTTATTTGTAATGACCAGTACTGAAGAACGGCAATTTCATAGGTAAAGACCTAATATTTTACACAAACCTCCTAAGTTTTATATATTAAAAGAGTAACTTATGGATATTCTACTCTACAGGAATTAAATTTTATAATCGCCCAACTGGTCATTAATGTAACGTTTCGAAAGTGACTAAAAATGCTTACTTAATAACTATAAATTCTTAAAATTTAAAAAATCCCCCGACATAATAACCTGAGTTCCCTTTAAAAAGTAAAAAACACGTTATGCGCTTTCATTTGCGACGCCACTCGATGAAATTTTTGCAGACATTCGGTTATTCTTCCCCACTTTCACCCCCATAACTTTTAAACGACTCAACCGATTTTCATTAAACATGTCTAAGAACACTCGCACGTAACTCACCTTTCATACAAAAAAAAACTAAATTGAAATCGCTTCATCCGTTCGCGAGCTACGGTGCCACAGACAGAGAAACAGACAGACAGACACGTCAAACTTATAACACCCCTCTTTTTGCGTCGGGGGTTAAAAAAAAGACTTTTGATTGAAACTAAACTGTAGTATAATAATACATCGTGAGACCACCTCGAGACTAGTGTAAATAGATAGATAGATAGACTCTTTATTGCACACCATAATATTAAAATTACAATGTAGAATATAAGTACACAAGTTAAAACAGTGGTACAATGAGCGGCCTTATCACAGACTGCAATGTAAAATTACTTTGGCATAACCAAAATTAGTTAAATTACTCAACTTAGGCCATAATTTTTCTTTTGCTATTCTTGTGTTGAACGTTTAAAACGTGTAATGTAAAACTTGACATGGCGCACTAAAATTAGACATGCTGACTAAACTAAGCTCTTAATGTTAAAATTTATTTAATTTTGTGGAATTATTTTTGTGATGATAGCGATTACGTGATTTTAGCTCTTGTCAGTTCGTTGGAAAGATATGTGTTTACACACAATTAAGTAAATTATCATGTCAGTCCTATAGAAACTATTGTTTTGGTAATAAGATTCAATCTTCGATAGATGTTTCTTAAGGGTTTTTAACTAATAAACAATCGTGTGTCTTCGATCAGCTTTTTTTGCTACTGAGCTGAATATCCATGCCATATAGTGAAAGCTAAGATTTAAGGGGAGAGCCACGCTTCGGCATCAATGGACCGGCTCGATCGGACTGATACCACGGTCTCACAGAAAACCGGTGTAAAACAGCGCTTCCGCTGTGTTTCTTTTTAACTAATTCACAGAGGCATTTAACTAAAATATTTCTTCAGATAAATTCATGTTTTGCATTGACTTTACTGAATTGAGGCTCCCATATTATAGAAAGAAAAGAAAGAAAACTAAATTTATTGCCAAAAACAAATAGGTGAGACATAATATTAAAATAACACACTTAGCATGGCAAAAGGGGTGAATTCAGCACATGTTGAGAGTTCACAGCGACACTGCGATACTACTCAACGCTGGTTTTCAATTCACTCCTTGCTTATTACATATTTTGTTTACCTCCATATTGCGGGGACAGGATATTTTATTAATTTTAACTGTAGCTTCAAGTAAATATAGCTTATTAAGTGTAGCTTTAAGTAAAATTAGCTTATCAAGTGTAGCTTCAAGTAAAATTTAGCTTTCCCAAACACAACTAAGCCAGCCTTCACCAATCAATGAACAGTTTAAGTAAAAAATTAAATAAAATAAATTATGACGCATTAAATCTTTAAGAAAATCTTAACTAAATTCTTAAATGAAAAAACTTTGGCCTAGACACAGTACTTTCTGAGATCTAGGCTATGCACGCATCTGGATTTAGGGCCCAAGTTTTTTGATCATAACAGCTAAAGTTCACGTTTAAGACATGTATGGCCCGTGGCTTTTTTTTTTTACTATTTTCAACTAATATCTATTTAAATCTTATAACGTTTCGCAAAAATTAAAAAAGGGGGGTTTTCTATTCAGATGCACACTTATTGGTGACCTGAAGTAAGGGAACATTTAGATTAGACCGGGCAGAGTCGGGCCGGGCCGAGGCGGACGTCGTATGTTAGTAGACGCCTAGACGGGCCCGAAAGGGACATACACTATGCACTGTGCAATATAAACTGCTTCATACAAAAACTTTTTATAAAAAAAAAACCGACTTCCAAAAAACCATTCGACGAAAACTCCCTGCCAAAAAACACTAAAAAGCGTAAAATAAACTGGCTCTTCATAAATTGCTATGTGCCAATTCTTGTCTATACCTAATTCTTTATTCATTTAAATAGTAGTATTATTGTGAATGCTAGGTACCTAAAATCTGTTTGAAGTCGGCGCCAAGCCAAATGTATTATAGTAGTAGTTAGTAGCAGTAGTAGTATAGTAGTATTATAGTATAGTAGTTTTTTGGCAGGGAGTTTTAGTGTTTTTGGCAGGGAGTTTTCGTCGGATGGTTTTTTGGAAGTCGGGTTTTTTTTTTATAAAGTTTTATTTTTCCATTTTTAGTGCAAACAATCATAGGTTATCAGTAAGTTGAACTACACACATCAAAAGTGTCTAGGGATCAACATATGTGTCTAGGGATCAACATATATTTTTGCAATAACTTTTCTCCTGATTGATATTAATTAAAATTTTCTTTAAGGATTCATCAAATAAAGTGTTTTCGTTTGTCACAGTAACGATAAACCAAGTCACCTTTGCATTAATAAAGAAATTTGCCATTTTCCTAATAAAGGGATTTTTGACATTTGAACCACTAACATTAAAGTTCCAAAAAAAGACTGAAATAACAGTTTTCTTTAAAATTTTATTAGGTAACTTAAACAATTAATAATCCGTGTTTCTACCGCGAACACTAACAACACAAGAACATCGGTTTGGCATACTCAAAATGAGTTCATCCAAATCACGCTGTGGAATGGCCGCCCATGTTCGTTGCAACAACAAAAAAAGGTCTTCTTGCGACTGGATACCCTCCATATTCGGCAGAGCTCTTCTCTGTAGCATATCCCATGCATGCTCAATCGGGTTCAAGTCTGGCGACTGAGCAGGCCAGGGCCAAAGCCACATCTCAATCTCAAGAAATCTGCATAAAAATGCTTGATCCCTAGACACTTTTGATGTGTGTATTTCATATAATTTCTGCTGATGCGAATAACTTTAGTGGTTTGAACACGTATTAAAACTGATTATGATCAGTTTTCAAAATTATGCTGAGATGCAAGATTTCTGTTACCGAGAACGTGGTCTACGGGGCAATAGGAATCGTGTCCAAGCTTAAATGTCGTGATGAAATAGAAGCAGGCGAGTTACTTAAAGCAAAATACATTAAGGGGTTAGTTATCATAGCGCCTGTGACATCAGCTCACCTAAATAACTTAAAAGTATACAACTAAAGGTCTATAGATACGTATGAAATTGAAAGAATTATCCTCCAACTCCTAACCGTTGAGGAGTTGTACCTTTCATCATCAGCTTACCTAAATAACTTGAAAGAATACGACTAAAGGTAACATACATACATATGACATTTAAAGATTTATCCTCCAACTCCTAACCGTTAAGGAGTTTTACCTTTCATCATCAGCTCATCATCATTTAATGATGACTACCAGACAGACGCAAATACCGGCGTAGCTTCAGAAAATATACGAAAAACATAGTACGTGCCTGAAAAAAATGAGGGTTACCCTCGATATCTCTGGGATGCCATCATCAGATCCTAGTTTCCTTATCACGGTACCACCGTCGGGACATCTAGTTTCCATTAAAAAAAGAATCATCAAAATCGGTTCATAAACGACGAAGTTATCCCCGAACACACATAAAAAAACATATATATACGGTCGAATTGAGAAACCTCCTCCTTTTTAACCGACTTCCAAAAGGGAGGAGGTTCTATGGTCCATTGTATGTATTTTTTTTTTTATGTTTGTTCACCGATTACTTCGTCAGTTGTGGACCGATTTTGAATATTTTTTTTGTATTCGAAAGGGTATGCTTCCGAGGTGGTCCCATTGCCAGCATATCAGGTTTCTGATGATGGGATCCCAGGGAAATCGAGGGAAACCCTAATTTTTTATAGGCACATACTATGTTTTTCGTATATTTTCTGAAGGTACACCGGTATTTGCGTCTGGTAGTCATCATTTTATGATGATGAGCTGATGATGCAAGGTACAACTCCTTAACGGTTAGGAGTTGGAGGATAAATCTTTAAATATCATATGTATATATGTTACCTTTAGTCGTATTCTTTCAAATTATTTAGGTAAGCTGATGATGGAAGGTGGAAGGTACAACTCTTCAACGGTTGGGAGTTGAAGGATAATTCTTTCAATTTCATACGTATCTAAAGACCTTCGGTCGTATACTTTCAAGTTATTTAGGTGAGCTGATGATAGAAGGTTAAACTCTTCAACAGTTAGGGATTAGAGGATGATTTTAATATTACACGTACGTATATACCTTAATTTGTATTCTTGATGATGATATTTGATGAAATAGTTCAACTTACTACTGACCTACGATTGATTGCACTAAAAACTGAAAAATAAAAACTTTTTATAAAAAAAACCGACTTCCAAAAAAACATCCAACGAAAACTCTCTATTTTACGCTTTTAAGTGTTTTTTTGGCAGAAAGTTTTCGTTGGATGTTTTTTTGGAAGTCGGTTAAAAACCTCCTCCTGTTTTTGAAGTCGGTTAAAAATGTACGGTTTCAAATCCGAGCCCCATCCTGGCCACGTACACGCCTTCCTCCGGGTACGCCCTTGTCTAATATAATTATTTCCTTAATCCTTACATATTTTGATTACTGTATAAAATGGTTTGCGGATGAGCGGTGGAATATTGACACATGCTATTATTTGGAAGTGGGATTTGTATAGGTCTATGAAGTCGGCTAATCGTAGCCTATGTGTTATTCTGATGTATAAGCTATATTACTGTAAAGTTTCATCCAAATCCGTTCAGTAGTTTTTGCGTGAAAGAGTACCAAACATCCATCCATCCATCCATCCATCCATACTCACAAACTTTCGCGTTTATAATATTACTATAGAAGTATAGATTAAAGTTTTTCGAAGTTTACTGTAAAGCTCGCTAGGATTTGTTGTCGAATAAACAACTAATACGCGATGTTTATAAAAAAGATTCTATCAATGCCGATCATTAAGCATAGGAATTTAGATGACAGCAGAGTAATCACTAACGCATTTTTTCTGTATTGTCACAGGAGAGTCAACCGTATGGAGGAGTTTGGGGGGCTTTCCAACAGGTGGCTACAATATTATTCAATACCAACTTTGGTATTAACTTCATGCTGTACTGTCTTACTGGTAAAAACTTCAGACGGGCGTTATGCGAGGCGTTTCCATTTTTACGTCGGCGTACCCAGAGCAATATCGCTGTGAGAGCTATCTACCAACCAGCAAGGAGTATATCAAGTAAGTTCACTACAACACATAGGTTAATTGCATCGTAGAGCTGTTAGCACTTCACAATTCAGTTTTAAACATTGAAAAATTACCGTGATATTGACTAAATAAAACTTTCTTCTTTAAGTGAAATTTATTTAAACATTTCAGATTTTCATTGGAATAATAAAACTCATAAAATATATTGTTATGCACAGTTATGCACATTCGTGATAACAATTTCATGAATTGTTTAACGAGATACTTTCAGTTGTTTTAATCATAACTTAAAAACTTGCACCCTAAAACTCGGTAATAATAATATACTCACTGCCTCGTTGGTCTCGCGGTTGGCGTGTGCGACTGCTGATCATGAGGTCTCGGGTTCGATTCCCGTGTCGGACCAAATGTTTGTATGATCTACAAATATTTGTTTCGGAGTTTGGGTGTTTTCTATGTATAATGTGTATGTATTTACAAAAAAAAAAATTATATGTATTTGTATCAGTTGTTTAGTACCCATAACACAAGCTCTGCTTAGCTTGGGACTAGATGGCGTTGTGTGTTAGATGTCCGAAAATATTTATTATTTATTTATTTATACTAATAGACTACAGGCCCGTGTCGAAAATTGATGGGTCATGTGAACCACCAGGAGACCTTTTAAGGCAGATACAGGGGCATAAAACAATAACATTCAGCACAATGCCGTCACTTATACGACATCGGTTCCATACAATGTCAATACCCTCTTCTTATTCGTTATTCCGCAACGCCGTACAAAAATCGTGTGACATGGGGGATAAGTAGAGGGTTGCTAACCCCTCCCCTTCACCTGTACTCAGTTGGACAGCTTACAAGTAACGGCATAGTGCTGAATGTTATTGTTTTAAGCTCCTGTATGTTTCTAAAAAGGTCTCCTGGTGGTTCACATGACCCATCAGTTTTACAGTACTTTACAGTTTAATACATATATGGAATACATGCTTTGCAACCTCATTTCGGAAATGCTTTTGTACTACGGTGGACTATTAAAAGATGAGCATTATCAGATGATACTTTTTAATGAAATGGCGAGCATTGTGGTTACAGTCATTTTAATAACAAGCGCGTAAAGTAAAAACAAATGCTTTCCAACTTGCCGTCAAATCCAAGACAACAGTTTAAAATAAGAGGTGTGCTTTACCAAAGACACGGCGATACCTAGGCTATTTTAATGAACCAAAACGCTACGTGTAAGGGTAGTAGTGGTATAATAATGTGACAAACCATTCAACCATATCTATCTTGGTAATTCTCAGAGGAACAGAAAAAAAACATTAGTTCGACTAACTGTAGATCGATAAATGCTACTCGTATTCCAATTTGCATTATTACCAATATTAGGAGAGCCAAACGAAGTAATTTGTGTCGCATTTATATTCTGTACAATAGCTGATCGAATACAAGATCGATGAATTGTGTAAACATAAAAAGTAAACGAACTTATAAAACACAAACAAAGTAGTTCGTTTTGAGGCTCATTCCGTCAGCCCATTGGCAAATATTCCCTTGCAGAACAAGGTTAAGGTTTGCAGTCTCGTACTAGACGATGGTTACCACAATAACCATAGTTTATGTGGTGAGAATTTGCTCTAAACAAATTTTGGTGATGCACTAATTAATGTAGTGCAAGAGCCGGTGAAAATCGACTTACACCCATCTGATAACCAGCCAAAACATAATGATGGCTATAGCAAAACTGTCAAGACTATTTTTAAAATCAAATTAATAACCATCTCTTTTTTTTCATCTCCTTCACTCTATTGATAGGCCACTAAATGGAACTGTCCACTTTCCAGATTATCACGATTTTTTTAATTGATTATTTTGCTGGCGTGCCTAAAATCTGAAAGTTATATCACGCTTTGACCAACAGAAGCCGAGCATGGTTTAAAAGAGACGCAGACGAAGTACCGCGGGTTAGTTAGTATTCCTATATAACAAAGCCACATTTATCCTCACAAACTTTCAAATTGATAAATATATTTTTTTATAATTTATACTCTCGATTGTCGGCACTTGACGGAACTTGTTGTAATACATTCTAGAATTAAAATCACTTATACTTATTCCACTACTTTAATTTGGTTTACACCTGACCGGTTTCGCCTTCTGGCATCTACAAAGCTTACTGCTACTATTATAACAGAATTTGCCTTGGGAATCTATCCTGTTATAATATTGTAAAAGTTTCTAAATAAATAAATAACCAGTAAACTTAAAACCCAAACTAGGCAAAGCAGACCTTGTACTATGGGTACTAGACAACTGATATAAACACATATATCCTTTTTTTGCAAATATGTACATGTATATTATATGGAAAAATGAATTTAAATGTATGTATAAGCAAAAATGATAAATTACATGACACTTGATTAGCGCACCGTATGAAGATAGCGTATCTTGGAAATATCGAATACCTATTTTTTCACCGCTTCTCATGGTGATAAATTATAATTTGCCGTTTTAAAAATTTCACAGACATTTTTCTACAAACAACATGAAACATTTTCATATGATATAATGACCAATTAACAAATTTCATTTCTTTGTGCTGTGATACCTCGATACTTGTGAAATTTCTTTATAAAATGTTAAAACATTATACTCAAAGAGCCGTACATCTTTAGATTTCGAGACTCATACGACATGAAAAGACTGTAGACATAAGTGTTTGATGTTAATTTTAACTTGATACCTCAGAGCGGTCCTTTTCCTGCTAAAGTAAATTAATCTACATCTTATAAAAATAAGTTTAATAATTATCTATAGTAATATTATAGAGATGTAAAATTTGCGACTGTGAGATTATACGTTGTAATCTACTGAACCAATTTTGAAAATTCTTTTACCAATAGATAACTACATTATTTGTGAGTGTCATAGATTACGTCATATTAACCCCAATAAATATTACCGCGGTATGCGACAGACACGCCAGCGCGGGACCGCGGGCAATATGATTTTTGAAGTGAAAACTTATTTTGGCGCACCGCACACACATTTTTTCGTAGGTAGTAAGTTAGGCTGATCCGTCACGCTCTGAGGTGAAAGGCTCGATCGGGTGAACTGAAAACTTCTTTTGGCGCCTGCACACACATTTTTTCGTAGGCAGTAAGTTAGGCTGATCCGTCACGCTCTGATGTGAAAGGCTCTATCGGGTGAACTTCGTTTGGCGCACCGCACACACATTTTTTTTGATGTGAAACATCTATAGGCGACAGGTAAACCTGATTTTAGGCGTGGCGAGCTTCGTCACAGCAATTTTAGGCGAGGGGTAAACTTGATTTTTGGCGTGGCGAGATTTCTGGCGTGGCGACGAGCGTCGTCACGGCACTTCTAGGCGAGGTGTGAACCTGATTTTTGGCGTGGCGACGCTAGCCGCGGAGCCGCGATCTTCACCGCTGCAATTCAATTCTCAATTCAATTCTTTTTTTTTTGGCGCATTGCACACACATTTTTTAGGAGGTAGTAAGTTAGGCCTCTCCTTCACGCTCTAAGGTGAAAGGCTCGATCGGGTGAACTAGCGCCTGATACGCCTGCTCGCCAGCCAGTCAGCTGCTTTTCGCTATTGTGTCGTGTGTTTAGTATATTCAATTGATACGTAATAGTTGTCATTCTTAATTTAATAGTTATTATGGGTACGTAATAAGATTGCGATTGCCAATGAAGTATTCACTTCTGCCGTGCGGTCTTAATCACACACTCAATATATTTTTAATTTTCAATTATCTCTGAGGATCTGTTAATTGACGAAATACCTTTTGTTTCAACACCATAAAATCGTGTTGTAAAGCAGTGAAAATTCATGGCAAATAAAAACCTGATATTAGAAGTATAAAAGAGGTCTTCAAAAGTCTATTCTTATGTAGTACGTGTAAACCAAATTGCAGTATGTAAACTGTTACTGTTACTTTAATATCAAATAATCATTAAAATATAAAAATAATCGAACTACGTGTTCTATTTATAATTCCATAAAAGGTAAAGTTGCAGGTTTACGTAACTTTGTTTGAGTTTCTTTTTAATCGTGCTTGGTTCCTATTAGTAGAGGATACAATAAGGAACGACCTTCACCCATCTGTTTATTGGATGAAAAGTATTTTATATCAAACTAGCTGACCCGTGCCCACTTCGTTGGGCGGTAAACATTTTTTTCTCCGACTTACTTTGCAAATTCAGCTACCACGAAAAAGTCTTTACACTTTTCGGGTTATTATATACTTATATAGCCTATGTCACTCCCAAATAACGTAGCCTTCTATTGGTAAAATAATTTTTAAAATCGGTTCAGTAGATCCCGAGATTACCCCTTACAATTTAACAAATATACAAACACACAAACTTTACCTCTTTATATAATAAGTGTAGATGTAGATTTAATATATTAAATAATATATCGCCGATGGGTTGGCTAAAAAAATCCTGGCCAAACTATAATTAATTAAAAAATTCAAAATGACTTTTTATTAAACAGTGTACCTATCGCAGCCAACTGGTAAAAATAGCTAGTTAATGAAACAGCTAGCCCTTTGACTGAACAACGCCATTCAATCACACGTCTAGCTTCTTAATTGAATATGTGAGGCGCTCAAAACGTTCAACATTACAGCTGATTCAAAAGCCGCCTTCTGAAGAACGCTAGGGTGTCCATGACTAACACGGAATGCAGGACTTCTATGTCTTATTATTGGATATCCATAGCATGGATTCATAGCAATGTATTACTCCGAGTTGGCACAATCCGACTTGATTGGGTTAGGTTAGATGGCGGGAGCGCAGCGCAGCGAAGCTCCCGCCTTAGCCATAGTGGTTATTTTATTTAAAACCACCCAGAAATAGGAGCCCCGCCCAGCGGGGCTTCGTCGACTCATAATTGAAGCCAGTTTTTATATATTGTTTTTTTCAAATCACATGCTAAACTAATGGTACCCTAGTTATTTTGCCATTTAACCAGTTGGCTAAGCGTCGTCAAGCTGTAGTGTTGACCGTTGCAGTCAACAAGTCGGCTAAGCGACGTACAGCCGTGTGATTAAATGGCGTTGTCGTTGTTCAATCAAAGGTGATTGAACGGCTATTTTAACCAGTTGGCTGCAACATACCCATGAATTTAACGAATAAATTTAATACCAACCGAAATTATAAAACCTGTAGAACATACAAACCTTTATTTGGGTTGTCTATTTGTTTCCTGGCATAGCCACTGGGTTGGCACGTATAAACAGGTATGTCGATATTAGTTAATTTCACCCATTTGTTTAATAAATAAGTTTTATATTAAATTAAGCGCTATCTCATTGCGAATACGATGATATAGGGTTGTCTGCCAAAAACCTGGCCGGAATAACGGTTGTCGAGTTTGAAAAGTGAAATTTTGATGCGAATTGAAACTTGCGACAAAGAGATCATCCATGTATATCGATACACTAGTAAATGCTAAGCGTTATATTTTAACCGACTTCCTGTAGTCATAGTAACCTATTATATTAGCCACCGAAAGTATAAGGCCTTTAGGCCTCTTGTATAACTCTAGTGGCGCAGCGTTGTGGCAGACTCAGACAACACGCGGACGTCAGAGTGCCGTCAGCTGTGTACGGTTTACGTTATTTAATTCAATTAAAAACGATACGTTCCGTTAAAAAAGTACTCTAAATAGGTGGTTGATCATAATAAGAGCGACGCTTGAGATTTGATTTGAACTTAAAACTAGTTTCAGCTGATCAGAGTTCAACGGATACTTGAGACGCCTTTTAAAATATGGGCCTGAGTGTTCTTTGTGTCCATTTATTTAATGTATGTTTGTAAATTCCACCGCGACACAGAATCTATATTCATAGAGCGGGAGTTGTCTTAATTATCTACTGTAATGCCACATATAATACTATTTACTAATTATTTTATAATTATTAAATATATAAATTTTATTCATTATACAGATTTCATTTGACTGCACTGCCTAGTGGTTTAACGGGCACCACGCCGTTTCCTACTTCGCCAAGTGTCGTGGGTTCAAATCCCACGTAGGACAACACTTTGTGTGATTCACAAATTGTTGTTCTGAGTCTGGGTGTTCTTTGTGTCCGTTTCATGTATGTTTGTAAAGTCCCCGCGACACAGGATTTATTCTTAGTGCGGGAGTTGTCTTTAAATAAAAAAAAATGTTTACTGAGTAAACGTGACCTAATTGATTCACTTTCTTTATTTTTAAATCCTTATTTAAAAAAAATACTTTTCAAAACTCGATAATCGTTATTCAAGCCAGTTTTTTTGCGGAAAACCCTATATCATCGTATTCGCAACTAAGCAGTGCTTATTTTGATATAAAATGCATTTAATAATCAAATGGGTGATAATAACTAATATCACATACCTTACTAGTGTATCGCGTATAATAGGTCTTTACCTATGAAATTGCCGTTTTGTATGCAATAAGTGAAAGTACTTATTTTTTCAAACTTTTTTATTTCTGTTATTCGAAGTAATCAGCCATGCAATCGACGCATCTTTGCCAACGCATTGGCAGTTTATTGATGCCCTTCTTGTAAAAATCAACTGGACGGGAGGCAACAAACTCTTCAAAGGCATTTTGTACTGCCTCTCGGGAATTGAAATTTTTACCCACTAAAAAGTTGTCTAAATTTTGGAAAAAGTAATAGTCGGTAGGTGCAAGGTCTGGTGAGTATGGCGGATGAGGGAGAGCTTCCAACCCCAGCTCTTGCAGCTTGGAGACTGTCTGTTGCGCAGTATGGGGTCACGCGTTGTCGTGATTAGTACCTTGATATTTATTTATATAAAATATTTATTTATCGCCCCCGAAACCCCCTGCATACTAAATTTAATGAAAATCGTTGGAGTCGTTTCCGCGATTAAGATTTTATATATGTATACAAGAATTGCTCGTTAAAAAAAAAACCGACCAAAAAACCATCCGTCGAAAACTCCCTGCCAAAAAACACTAAAAAGCGTAAAATAAACTGGCTCTTCATAAATTGCTATGTGCCAATTCTTGTCTATACCTAATTCTTTATTCCTTTAAATAGTAGTATTATTGTGTATGCTAGGTACCTAAAATCTGTTTGAAGTCGGCGCGAAGCCAAATGTAATAGTAGTTACCAACCAAAAAAAACGGTCGAATTGAGAAACCTCCTTTTTTTGAAGTCGGTTAAAAAGTAAAGATAGATAAACTATCAAATTTAATATAAGGAAACGATATCGAAAATCGGATGTTGTAGTGATCAATTTCTTTGACACCTTCCCTAATCTTTAATCTCTCAGAACTGTCATACGATACCTTTTGGATAAGATCGACTATAGTCTGATGTTTGTGTGAGTCTATATTTTACAAACTTCAGTACATTACATATATCCAGTCTTAACCTTTGTTGGAACTCTAAAGTTTATCTTCGAAAGAAGTTATGGAAGCTTTAAAGAAAGTACTATTCTGCTTGCGTACTGTTTTTCAGTATTACACAGTATTATAATTGAATGTTTTGTTCGCAGCTTCCTACGCGAGCGGCTGTCCTGAAATGGTTCGCTTCGCGGGTTTGCCTGCGGGTCCACCTGAGAGGCAAGTGCGCCGACAACTATCAGAACCTGTTATCAGGCGGTGGACTTTCGATAATAGCCGCCAGCGACTACAACATGAAGAAATCGAAACGCCGACTTTTGAAAACAGACGCCAGCGACTACAAAATGAAGAACTCGAGATTCCCAACTTCGATAATAGACGCCAGCTAATGAGTCCACACGAAGAAATCGAGATGAGGAACTACGACAACGACCACCGGGGAGAGGAAGAAATAGAGATGGCAAGCTTCAGCGTAAGCAGCAACGTACCGCCTGACCTTATACAACAAACACAGAGGCAACCTCAACCAAGGCTAATAAGAACTATACCATACTTACTATTCCCATTCCGAAACTTGGCGGGAAGTGAACAAGGGCGTGGCAGTATGGTTACTTACATGTAAATCGAATATATGGGTGAAACTGCACTTGCAAAACGTGGACTAAATTATTTAAATTAAATGAACATTTAAGGTTAAGTATTTTAAATTAATGTTGAAGTGTTTTCACGACGCGGTAAGGACGTTAAAAGGCTTTTTATTCCTCGACAAGAATAAACAGTGGTGAGATCAAAATGTTTTACGGCAAAGCAAAGGCGAACAATGATCGTATCTGAAATAAAAGTGTTTTATGCTAAAGGTGAAGAATGGTGCAACAAAACGGTTTTTACGCTAAGGCAAAAATGAACAATGGTGGGGCAATAGTATTTATGCCAGTGCTAAAGCGAACAATAAAGGTGTGTTTTTCATGCCTGATACTACGAGTGTTTTAAATACAAAACCGCAGGAATGGTAATAAACAATGATGAGACAAAAGTTATTTTATACCAAATGGGGTGAACAACGATGGGATAAAAATATTTTCGTTCCTAGACAAAAGCGGACAAACTAAAGTCTAATGTTTTTATGCCAGGGTAGAGGTGAACAATTATGGGACAACAGTGTTTTATGGGGAAACTGTGTTTTTATGCCAAAACAAGGTGAAGAATAATAGGAATAAAGTGTTTTTATGCCAATGAGAGGTTGAACAATTATGGGATGTGTTTTTATGCCAAGGCAAATGTGAACCAGGATATAACAAAAGTGCTTTTTTTGCCATGGCATGACAGACAATAACGATATCTAAGTTTTATGCCATTACAAAGATGAAGCCAAAGAAAATTTTGTTTTAAAATTACTTGTTTAATAAGATGGTGAATCTAGTTGTAATTTAATACTTAGTGTTTACATTGTATTGTAAATTCACATACCTCACTTTTCTCTAGTAGTTTATATTCATGTATTATTTATATATTAGTGTTGTGGTTCCTATATAATGTTAAAAATGAATTTTATGCTGAATTTTATCGTGCTGATAGTTTCGGGTAGTTCAGTATGTTCATAATTGTTAAAAAAAGCACACAAATTTGAAAAATATATGAAAAATTGACTTATTATCTGTGTAATTAGAAGAATGTGCATGTAGTTTGAGAACAAAGTTCTTGGATTCCTTGTAAAATAGTGCACAACGGAATTGTACATGTAAACAGATTTTGAAAAATGTTATGTGGAGGATCCTTCGACCAGACGAGGTGATCATGCCTGGCGGACCAACTGCCCAACGGTTGATGTTGGGATGTTGTATATATGTTAATCGGCGCGAGAACTTCTATTGTGCGATTCAGGATTGGTAGTTTCTTAGTTTCATTCGTTACTCTGTAGTTCGACGTATCTTCGGTAGATGGCACTGTAGTATGTTTTTCTTGTTGCGCTATATGTGGATTCGCCACAGTTATATTTTTTGTTTTAAAATACTCGTTATTTGTGTCTTGGTGCATGATTACACAAAGCACTACACAAACTCTTGAAAGTTCTACAATCCGACGACGCGGCGACGATATAAACACTATGCTATCGTTATGAGAAGTTGGTCGCTGTTGTGCCTCTCGCTCGACCAGATCCTCTTCACATTTCAAAGCCAGGCCAGCCAATTAGGTAGTCTAGTAAGCTTAATCCGGAATAGTTTTTATTAATAAACGAAATCAAAAGACCTGATCGAGATGGGGACTTAATGTAGACGCAATTTGCTTCATGCAGGAGAAATAGAACTAAATAAAAAGAGTCCATTATCATCTGATGAATGCGACCATCGCCACTCCTGTCCTGTCATTTAAACGTCAAAATGCAAATGATATCGTTTTACTTAAAAATACATTTTTGTCTGTAACTAATTTCGTAATCTGTAATTGACTAGTTCTTTGTGGGAGCAAGGTCCTTTGATCACCGCTTACATGGCATTACGGAATAGGTATTAAAATAACTTTTTACCCTTTAAAAAAATTAAAAAAATATGAATTTAAATAACCACCTTACTACTAAAATGTTGACAAGTGCTATTTCATTGCACCAGTGTGTATATTATACAGAAAGTGGAGTCGGGAAAATTTTAATTTGAGTGTGTATATTATACAGAAAGTGGAGTCGGGATTTTTTTTATTTGAGCGGGAGCATCTCTTACTACAAAAAATACATGAAAAATGTACTTTCTGTTTTGGGATCTCCAACAAGAGCCCTGTTACAGGAGACACATTTCTATCATTAGATATCACTCACACTCTTCCCACCTCATAGAGCATTTTCAAGGTCAATAGCTTATCTGTTAAAAAGAGATAGATACAAGTTATATTGTGTATGTAAGTAGGTACCTACGAGTATTTCTTGTCGTAATACCTACATATTTCTTAAATATGATAACAAATCGGACAGGTTACGTACAAAATACTAACAGCTCGAAGTACCGAACACGAGTTTAACCTGAACTTAGGAATAAAAGGTGTAATTTTGTTTTTTTTTTTTTTAATTAAAACATTATTTAAGCTATATTTTTACACCCATTGAGACGGATCATTATAACACAATATAGAATTTAAATACTACTGAAATGGCTTAAGTATAATAACATAGAAAAATAGAGACATATTAACAGTTTACAAAGAATGTCCTAAGTAATTTTGATTATCATGAAAAATATACGAGTACTTATCAAATCAATAACAGAACTTTGACGTAATAAAGTGTAGTCCAAGTATCAAGCCTTACTTTTTCTATAGTTTCTATACTCCCACGAATATACTTTAATGCTTTCCTCGTATTTCACCTAGTGTGGAGGAAATCGCTAAAATGTTACCGTACGCTGCAGAGAAATAGGCGAGACCGTCCCCGACACGACTTTAAACTGTGACGCGTCCTCAATATGGCGCACTGAGGCCCATCTACAATTAGACCAGCAATAGATACACCGGAATCAGTGTAGGAAGAAACAATCTTTTAGATAACTGCGGGATAAACTCGCCGTGTGGTGTCCGGCAGAATGGAATAGCACCAACCCATTACACTTCGGGTGTCGTACAAGGCGACTAATGTAGGACAGGCAGAACATCGGAAGCTTACATAGACCAGAGAATGGGCAGCAGCGTTTTTATTATTTTTGTCGGATATACAGCAGAGTCCCAAAGTTGTTCAACATGCTATGGAAAGAGCTATGCTCGAAGTCTCGCAAAAGGACAAAATTCGGAACGAAGTAATCCGTCAAAGAACCAAAGTGATTGACATAGCTCTGAAACTTAGTAGGTTGAAATGGCAATGGGCCAGTCACATGTCAAACAAAACCGTTCGAGTAAGCGTGTTTCTGGAGTGGAGACTGCGTTTTGGCAAACGCAGTGTAAGAGATCTGGCAGCGACTGGATGGAAAAAGCAGGAGACCGGGCTCTGTGGTGTTCCTTGGGAGAGGCCTATGTCCAGCAGTGGACTGCAACCCTCGGTGGGGTGAACAACGAAGGTATTTAAAGGAACTATAAGATGACTGAAGAGCTACGGTAAAAATCTGTAGTATCAACACTCAATGAGCGTGCTCGTCCCCGACATGACATTAAACTGTGACGCGCCTTCAGTATGGCGTTAAACTGAGGTCCACCTTTAGCTAGACCTTTTATGTGGTTCTGAAGCATATACACCAGGGACCGTGCAGGATGAAACAATCTTTCAAATGACTATGGAAGCGCTTGTTTGTGTTATATCATTTGCAACCACTAAATTTTATTCAAACTAAATGAATTAAGTCGTCACTGCAGAAAAATGGGCATACTCCCAGCGATACGACTATAAACTGTGACGTACTCTCGGTGGGGTGAACACCTAGGGTCCCTTCTGTAAGTTGGCTATCTACAGAATGTTAAAAAGAAAATACATTGGCATTCATGTAGAAATTCACATACACAATTGGCAACCACTAAATTATTCCGGAATCTAAACGATGTTGATACAACAAAGTAATTAATGGACGGTTTTATTCTAGCGATACCTACGACGGTAAACTATGACGCACCCTCGGTGGGGTTAACATCTATGGTTCCTTCTGTAGGTGGACCACCTACAAGAAGAGACCTTAAAGATGGTTGAGAAAGAAGAACATCGGTATAAGTGCAGGATGAAAGGAGAACACCAAAATAATTTTGAGACTGAGGCTGCAAAAATCATGTTTCTAACATTTGAATAAATTTGATGGACGTGATATGTAGATAAACTAAATTAAATATGTTGAGACTACAGAGTAATAAGCGTGCTTGTCCCCGACACGACATTAAACTGTGACGCGCCTTCAGTATGGCGTAAAACTGAGGTCCACTTACAGCTAGACCTTCGACTTGGTTGTGATAGAAGACACTAGCATCAGCGCAGGATGAAATCATCTCTAATTCTCGTTTATTTTTTCTTCCAACGAAGAGAGGGATATACAACATAATTCTCGACACTAAAGTCCAACATTAAAATGAACTTAATAGATATCATAACTGTATCGTGTCACTAAATGAACTATGTTCGTAAGCAAATTTTACATCTTATGATCTCAAAATTATACCTAACTCACTAACTATTAACATGTAAATTTGTTGTTACAAAACATTTAAATTTCTTCCGAGTGAAAGGCGTAAAAAATGTACTAAAATATTTCAAAATAAAAAATGTATATTTCATATCAAATTTTAATAAAGGAAAGCAAATACAGGTGACATCACGAGCCAATAAAGTTAAACTGGTTTTCTCAAGACAAGGCTTAGACTTTTGTCTGGATACCCAAGAGAAAGTCGGGGGTCTTAAAAATAATAATTATCTACACTCTTTAGATATATCGGTGTATATTAAGTTAGTTGTACCTCAAGAGGGTTTAAATAACATGACGATTCATTCAGTTGACCAATAATATTCCGGTGTAACGGTCTGAAGAAAATTGTCTATTCCATATTTTAGATACAAAAATAAAGGTTTAATTTTCTTAACTTCTAACTTCAATTAAATCTTCCGATACTTTTATATAGATGACTAGCGGCCGCCCGCGACTTCGTACGCGTGGAGTTAGTTATTTGCACATTATTATCAATTATATTCGAAATAGATAAATATCTAATGAAAGGAAATATTAAAAGAAATATTAAAGCAATTAATCAAATATTTAGAATCAATGAAGTCGACGGGTATTATTTTTTCAAAACCTCTCTGTAAACAACATTTATAGTTTTTCTTTCGGGTTGCAGGGTAACAAACTCTGTGCGTCATATTGAGAGATATTGATTTGATAGCCATCTTCTCCATGGCAAAACAACATAGAGAACTGAAGTGCGTCAGAAGCATGATGTATCTCACTGCTTCGTATCACTCGATCTATTGTCTATACTGTGCAGAACAATGTCTCTCTTTTCAAACTCCTGACTGATAAAAACTGCAACTTCCCTAGACGCAAGGGCGTTGAAACGACCCTGATGTTCTCCAGCAGGTTTTTTATTGGCGTTAATTACAACTTTGAACTCTTTTTGTCCCTTAGGAACAGAATCAACAGCAGCCTTAAAGTCTAAAACATACTTATTATGGAATATACTTTTGCAACTGTCCAATTAGTTCTGGATTGATACCAGAGTAAATACCGCAGCGGATATCTCTCTCAGGCTTATAATCATCGACAACGTATATTTAAAGAAATGAAGGTTGCTGTTATGGCTCAGCCATAAGGCTCCCTATCCGATGATACAGCTGACCCTGAACTTTGAAAGTAGGCATAAAATTACCTTCAATGACCTTTTTGGCCCCAAAGGATGTCATTTGGAAACATCCGTGATATTTTCCAGTGAAAGAAAAAAAATGTTCTGCTTTTGCGTGCTGATAGTAGAGACGTCTGTGTAATGGTTCAGGGTAATGTTTGAGGGTACGGAGCTGGACTTTTTTTTTAAAGTCAGATATTCAGGTACAATAGTATTACACGAACAGTATGCAAGTTGTTGCCGCCTGAATTTCATTTTATTAAAATGCTCCAAAATCTAACGTACAAACAAAAAAAAACACTCAGTGATAACGTTGAAGGTTTGAGTCTATTAAACATAGAAATCATTCAAGGTGCACATCTACTTACATTCAGTTGCAAAAATCTACTGTTAAAAATAATTCGTGACTGGATTAAGAGGCTAGAGTTGCAGTTGAAATAATTAAAACACCAACCTGTCCTTCATTGAAATGTCCTGTGAACCAAATTCTTTCGATTCCCTGTAATGGCTTCCCAAAAGTGGAAATATTTCCCCAGCCACTTTGTGTTCGCAAGTAGTCCCATACGTGTATGGTCTAGACATTTCAGCAAGGTAAAGACGTTCAGTGACATAAGGGGCTTTATAGTGAAGCATTTAAACCACTGCTACTCGTTAGACACATGACGCACAATGTCTGCCCGAATTTGAGCATCCATTGATACGTCGCCGTGCAACAAATAAGACAGAGATGAAAATAAGCACGCGCCATCACCAGGAATGCCAACTATCCGGCAAGGGATATGTAATCCGTTGATAGTTATAATTTCTTCACCCATCTTAATTCATTATGAACTTCGAAAAGTGACTATTGAAAAAAATGTTTTGACGTAGAGCGAGGCGACTCGGTCCACGCGGGCCACGCTAAAATACTTTTTATTGTTATAATAAAACATCCCTCCTTATACAAGTAAGTAGTTGTTTTCAATAATTCTTATACTTAAATACCATTTAAAATCCTTCTGCCTTAATAACTTTAACTTCAATAACATTGGAAGTTCATACAAACTTCCATCCTCCGTTTAAACCCCAAAAGGGGGTTGATTTCTAAAGATACATTATTAGTTCACCTCCACACCATTTATAGATCATACACTTGAAATTTCATGTCTCTTACTTCAAAAACATGGGACTTTCATACAAACTACCATCCCCCGTTTTAACCCCAAAAGAGGGTTGATTTCTAAAGATACATTATAAGTTCACCTTCACACCATCTATAGAGCATAAATTTTAAATTTCAAGTCTCTTACTTCAAAAACATGGGACTTTCATACAAACTACCAACCACCGTTTTAACCCCAAAAGGGGTTTGATTTCTAAAGATACATTTATTAGTTCACCTCCACACCATTTATAGATCATACACTTTAAATTTCAAGTCTCTTACTTCAAAAACATACGACTTTCATACAAACTACCATTCCCCGTTTTAACCCCAAAAGGGGGGTTAGTTTCTAAAGATACATTTTTAGTACACCTCCACACTATCTATAGAGCATACGTTTTAAATTCCAAGTCTCTTACTTCAAAAACATAGGACTTTCATACAAACTTCCAACCCCCGTTTTGAAGTTTCGTAAAATCCGTTCTTAGCGGATGACTACACCCTATAAGGAACCTACCTGCTAAATATCAAGTTTGTAGGTGTTATAGTTTCTGAGATTTCGTGATTAATAAGTGAGTGGTATTTCGCTTTTATATATATAGATATATAATATATAGATAAGAGCAGATTCTAATTGTACATATGCAAGTTTGGTAAAGCGTTAATATATTCTAAATTAGTTTAAGGCACTGTAGCTGAACATAGAAATATAGTCGGTAATATAATAGTAGTTAATAATATAGTAATTAAGAAAATAATCACGTTTTGTTACCGTTTTAAACATTTTCTGTTGAACATAATATTATATGACAAAGCTGTGCACACACAATAATAGTAACAAATAGTACAAAACAAAATATATATATTTTTGTTAATATACAAAAGATATTAGTACGGAGCATTATATCTCATCAACAACCCATAATGTCCCACTGCGAGGCTTGGGTCTGCTCTCAGGAGAGGGTTAAGGCCATACGTCCCCTCGCTGGCCGAATGCGGGTTGGGGATTGGTAAGAAAACGTTGCTTTTGGCTACATCATCTTGCCGTTGGATGTTTTCAAGCCGCCCAAAGGCCTCTAACTAAGCTTCACGACTGTCATCCTATGATAACAACCAGGACCGACTGCTTAACGTGACCTCCGCATCACGGAGACGCTCATGGTATCATGCCACCAGCGGTCACCCAGGTACCGAGCGCGCCGTCGCTGCTTACCCTCGGTAATCTGGGCTATGAGCGCATCCTACATTATATCTATCCGTACAAATAACACTGAACGGTAAATAGAAAAGTTAATAATATTTTATAAATAGTTATATGGTCCAGGGCGAGATGCATTGACATCGCATAACGATCTTTCGAAGGAAAACGACCACCATAACCATTTCCATCAATTGTATCGTTTCTACCTTCATCATGAAACAGATATTCCTTCACAATCGCCCTAAGCGTACATATTGATTAGTCTCAATTAATTAGTGCGTACAAATCGGACCACTCTACGATATGTGCGCGCTACATAGGTACCTGCATACACACAGTTACATGCCATCATCGTCATTCCAGACAAATTAATTTCGGTTGAAAAGCCAGTTACAGCTGAATTCTCGATTCAAATAGTATCTCGATGTAAATTATTCGAAATGAGCTGATGTACGTCAGTGTTGAGAATTGAAGTTATTAAATACCATTCGAACAAGCAATGCGTACTATCAGGCAATGATTACAATCTGTCTGTCAATATTAATTAATTTAATGAACTGAATTCCATTCTTGAATTCGAAATTGTTAGTTGGATAAATGCACCAAATGAAACAAATAGTTTCTATAGCGCATTAAAATGCTTTTGTAGAAAACAGTTTGGTTTTTATTATTAACTAGCTGAACCCCGCGGTGTTACCCGCGGTTAGTGTCGTACCGCGGGTAAGGCGGCAGGAAAAAGCTAGTCTAAAAAGTAGCCTAAGTTACTCCATAGATTATCAGCTATCTGCCAGTGAAAGTCTCGTTAAAATCGGTCCAGCCGTTCCAGAGATTACCCGGCACAAACAGACAGACAGACCGACAAAAATTGTAAAAAATATTTTATTTTAATATTAGACACTCAAATTTTATTTATTTGTATAGATTCATAATAGGTCAGTTTAAAATGCGGGATTGTTCCATACAGTGTACGTACAAATATAAACGTGATATCGTCTTGTGTATATGGCAAAAAAACACAATAGCAAAATAAAAATTACATTCAGCTGCAAAGTAATTGAAACTCTATGTAAATTTTAATAAATCCGCCCAAGGCATATAACCAATTTCACTTTGAAGCAAAACAAAGAGATTGTAGTTCTTTTATGTTTTTTTTCTACTAATACGATCGTGGTTTTATTTAATAACATTATAATAGGACTATTAAATTGTTTGTCAACATATTGCTTCAATATCATGCTTTAAAGTCGTAGCAAGGAGCACTCTTGATAAAAAATTATTCCTGTGAGTTTCTAGGTCTTTTGTTCAACATTAAACGTATTCGTTTGTGATTTATTTTAATAATGTAAATTCAATCAAGTGGTAAGGTAACCGTTTCCTAATGACATAATTTCGTCTGCATAACAGCACATTAGTTTTAATTAACTATTCCTTGGTGTCACTCACCTACCGCATATTGAGTAGTAGTAGTCAGTTCTATTTTGTATATGAGAAAATTATTCGTTTGGGTACACGTTGTGTTCGATTCTAAATTAAGTAAACTTGGAATTTTTTGGCAAGTTTTACCTTGCCTGTTAGTTATTTTAGAAACTCATATTATACAACACTAACTGTTGGTAGTACTATACAAATTAGTAATGCATCATCAGTGTCACGAAAATGAGAGAAGTCACCTATATAATTAACTAAGTAAAATACACACATCAAAAGTGTCTAGGGATCAACATATGTGTCTAGGGATCAACATATATTTTTGCAATAACTTTTCTCCTGATTGATATTAATTAAAATTTTCTTTAAGGATTCATCAAATAAAGTGTTTTCGTTTGTCACAGTAACGATAAACCAAGTCACCTTTGCATTAATAAAGAAATTTGCCATTTTCCTAATAAAGGGATTTTTGACATTTGAACCACTGACATTAAAGTTCGAAAAAAAGACTGAAATAACAGTTTTCTTTAAAATTTTATTAGGTAACTTAAACAATTAATAATCCGTGTTTCTACCGCGAACACTAACAACACAAGAATCGGTTTGGCATACTCAAAATGAGTTCATCCAAATCACGCTGTGGAATGGCCGCCCATGTTCGTTGCAACAACAAAAAAAGGTCTTCTTGCGACTGGATACCCTCCATATTCGGCAGAACTCTTCTCTGTAGCATATCCCATGCATGCTCAATCGGGTTCAAGTCTGGCGACTGAGCAGGCCAGGGCCAAAGCCACATCTCAATCTCAAGAAATCCGCATAAAAATGCTTGATCCCTAGACACTTTTGATGTGTGTAGTTTACTATCCATGTAGGGACGTCAGGTTGTCTGTAACACGCTGTTAGGATTACGAGAATTTCCTTTCCTTGCAAATATTTTAGAAAACCGTAACCCTAGGGGCACTGTTTTTATAACTCATGACTGAAATACACAGGCGATACAACAGTTAAAAGGGTCACCCTGCTAACAGACTCGTCACCGTACCGCGTTGAGTGTCACAGGTTCTATTTCGATATGATATAAACATTAGTGCGGTTACATATTCCAGTCTTTCTCCTTTAGTTCGCTACACAATTGGCGTTTATTTAAAGGGTGGATAGTTTTCTCAGAAAAGACCGTGTAGTGTTTCAATTTTATAAAATTTATTCATTGTATGGACGTGTGTCGATATCACGTTGCCAGTATAATCTGTCTTTGTGGAAAATAAAATACTTTGAAAACTGTTTCCCGGAAAGTATACATGGTATGATCCCGTATATTTCGGTATATGTTTATTTTTCTGTTTTTACATATTTTTATAAAATACAATTAGATTCAGTGCAATAATATTATTTTTTTAAAATAACAAACAATATACTACTTGATCTTCAAGTATCTGATCATCGCGTGAGGACTATAGGATTTATTATGTGTACATATGTAATAATTAATTAATTATAATTAAATAGTAAAGGACGTACATTCACAAAGTTTTAGAACAAACGCTTTATTAAGTAAGTGAATTTGATAAGATGATAATTTAAAATTATAACCTTACCTTGCATAAGATTAAATAAATGAGAAAATACTAAGGCGTAATATATAATTATTTATAAAAATAGGTAATCTAAAAAGGTAAGATAAAAATAAACAATTACACAAAAAAAGAAAACATACATAAAAAAATCAAAGATACCAAAAAAATATTATATAAAATTTGAAAAAAAAAACATAGATAAGTATTAGGATATTCAGTAAAGTAAATTTAAAAAAATGATAAAGGCAATGTACAGTAATGGCTCAATAATAAATTTCATTTCAAGGCATTCACTATTGATACCAGGGCTTTTTAGCGTGATCAAATTGAGTAATTAATTTCTGGGCTTTAGGGGCATTGGGTGTGGGCGGTGGTTTTGAATTCTTACTCAGTAATTTAATTCTTACACTGCCAGATATATACCATGCATTCATTGAACTAGCAGAACAATTTATTCAAACGGTCTTATGTCCCTGAAATTTTAAGACTTTACATAACTTATTCAAAAATAAAAAGAAGATAATGTTAAACTCTTAATCTTAAGGTGAGGAATAGTTAAAACAAAGGAGGCAGTTTAATGGTATATTAACCTAATTTGCATTATAGAGCTTACAATCAGCCTACCTACATGCCTACTATTTTTTTTCTTCTGCCCAATTTCAAGCATTTATTTTCAAAATTATCAAAAAGTGTGGAGATTAAATTAAATATTTTTAACGATGAATACTAAACGGTTGTTGCCATTAAACAATTTAATGCTAGACTGAATTTCCCATCATCAACAACCCATAAGGTCCTCTGCTAACTGCTAGTCTCCTCTCGGGAGAGGGTTAAGGCCATACGTCCCGCCGCTGGCCGAGTGCGGGTTGGGGACTGGCAAGACAACGTTGTGGTTACGTTATCTTGTCGTTGGATGTTTTTAAGCCGCCCCCCAAAGGCCTCCAACTAAGCTTCACGACTGTTATCATATGATTACAACCGGGACCGACTGATTAACGTGACCTCCGAATCACGGAGACGCTCATGGTAACATGCCACTAGCGGTCACCCATCCAGGTACTGACCGCGCCGTTGTTGCTTACCCTCGGTAATTGTTTCTAATCACCGAGTGCAACTGGGCAATGAGCGTCTCTTTTCCATTTTATTTTTTCCCATACACTCTATTTAATATAACTAAATATTTTATAAGTTAAAAATTATTGTCATTACAATAAATACCCAGAAATAAAGAATGTAATAAAAAGCGTAAAAAATCGTAGTCTTTAGTTTGATGTAAATAATAATGATTGAGTTATATTAAACGTATGTGTATTCTAAAAATTGTCTAGTATAAATAATCACTGCAAACTTCCATGCACTTTAGTATGTAAATATAAAATAAAATTTAGCAGTAAATTTAATTCTTCGCATATCGTTAATGAAATTTAGTGTCTTTCCGGACGTTAATGGAATTCCCTTTGCAATTTAAAAAAAATCCTAAATTTGGTTAATATTACTTTAAAATCGTCTATTCTATCTATATATAAATATAAAAATCCGGAAATGTATATACGCGCATAACTTCCGATCGCCTGCACCAAATTGGATAAAAAAAACTATATGTTCGTTATTATTAGGACAAGGTTTGTATAGAAGAAAATCAAAGATTAACGGGTATTTTTTTAAAAATAAGTTCGTCGGGTCAGCTAGTGTCTTTTAAAAACAAATTTTATTAGAGATGAACACCAGCAAACAGGTTACTTTTCTGTTTCATTCATTCTAGCATTGTTCATAGATTTGATACATTATATAGTTAAACAGTATCCATGTGGTGACGGATAAAGAATACGCAGTGTCACCACCCCACCCCAACTCATCCTATGGGTGTCGTAAAAGGCGACTACTGGAAGAAACTACTCAGAACAATAACAATTCAAAGAGAAGGAATACTTGAAACAAACCCTATACCGACCCGTCTGGTCAGGTATAGTTGGTATAGTTATAGTAGACCAAAGACCATTTTTTTAAGCAATTGCATAGCTTTTATCGCGGGCTGTGAGGCCTTTGAGCGCGGCGGCCGAATCAAGAAACTCCGTAACGTAACGAAAATAAAACCTGACACCCTAAGCTCGCACGGCTCGAGACGAGCTGCTCCGAACGACGAATCGGCCGAATCGAAGCCAGCCGCGCAGGCGTATTGAAATACGTCAAGGAAGATTCGTTGCCTTGGACACGAAGATTTGTTATGTCATATAATGTATAAAATTATTCATGGTAGCCATACACTTGTCAACAGCCGGCCGCGTAGGCGTATTGAAATACCTCAAGGAAGATTCGTATCCTTGGACACGAAGATTTGTTGTCATATAATGTATAAAATTATTCATGGTAGCCATACACTACTGCATAAATAAAAAATAAATATAATTGCATAAGTTGATAAAGAATGCTATGCAATAGCTTTACCGCGGCAGTACCTGTACGATTAATTACTTTCAAAATCAACTTGCCCTATCCCTGTCCCAATTAACAATTTTACCAATTATAAATACTTGGTATATCATTTACAGCAGTTACAGCACTTTAGCATAATATATTAGGTGTAGCAATAGGATAGCATAGTAATTAAGATAATAATGATAGGGATATCTTATAATACTATACAAGCCTATGCAGTCCCAAGTCTCCGCATTATTTCTAAAGAATCTAATAAGACACTAAATTATGATCGCTATGTCTTCATACAATTCTATCAGCAAAGTTCACGTTTATCCTTTTCACTGCAATTTCTACAAGTTAACAACTTCTTATCAAAACGTGTATAATAACAAGAATACATACAGTGGAACATAGAACTTCCTCCTTTTTTGAAATCGGTTAAAAATAGATATCATGATAACATCAGTCCTGTACGGTCTTACCCTCGTTTAGAGGATATACGGGAAAAGATATACATATCTGAATTAGATGTAAATACATTACAACAACCAAGATTATTCATTGAGAAAAACATCATCATACTTGATAAGAAGATTGTACCATATAGAAATTACAAACGATGTGGAAACAGCAATAAAATTAGATTACAGAAACCATCAGGTTAAGATCGTAATAATAGATTAAGTTAAATAATAAGATTAGGTGAAGTATTTCCGTATCTCCTGGTCAAGCTTAGAACCTCCAAATCGAACATGGCCATTAGATCATGGGCCCATGGGCCCTTCTTTGCTCTTTGTCCACTCTCATAGAAGTAGGGGATCATAATATATCTGTATGTCATCTAATTTTTTTATTTACAAATACAAAATTACTAATAAACAATTGACAAATAGGCCTGCAACCTTATCAACATCTTTAGCAAGAGAATCACTACGGGATTACATACATTAATATAGCGCAGTATATATTTTTAAGTTAACAAAGACAGCACCGGCATGTACAACAAGATTTAATACATATTATATATACACATATAATCATATATATTTCGGTTATTTAACGCTTTATAGGCAAATACTATGTGTCGTAGTACCGATTGACTGTACATATAAGGATATTGGACACGACGGCTTGTACAGTTAGAAAGACGCGCTTTCACATGTACGTATAATTGATTAGGTAACAAATAAGGAGATATAGGTATTAAAACTACAGGTAGTAGAGCCACGCTGACTTTAGCACGAACGGGTCGGCTAGACCGGGGCGGTACTACCCTCGCACAGAAGACCAACCTAAAATGACAGCATTCGTGCTGTCATATTTCGTTGGTGAGTGCGAGACCGGAGTCCTAATGATACAGTAGCATCTCGATAGGCCGACATAGTGTTGGTCACCATGCTTTATTGTTGCATTGTCTGCATTCGCAATGAGTATGGTGACCACTAGGTACTCTTAGATTCTGCTCATGCTTTCCATCAGGCAGTGTAGAGTCTCTTTGGCAGGTTTATGTACACATTTATATATATATATTTATGAAGCTTCATAGGCAAAACTAAGGGTCGTGGAATAGATTCACTATACATGTAAAGAGATTGGATATGACGTCTTGTAGAAGTAGATATGCTTCTAGATATATTACCAGAATAATTAGAATATTATCTTTATAGTAATCCAGTAAAAAGTTATCGTTAAGGCATTTTTTTTTATTTTTTTTTATGTTTGGCTCGCCAAAATGACTCTACTCTGCCTGATGGAAAACATAAGCAGAATCCAAGAGTGGTGGTCACCATACTCATTGTGAATGCAGACAATGCAGTATGGCGACCCACGCTATGGCGGCCTAGTGATGCTGCTGCACCTTTTAGTCTAGTCAACAAGTATGGAACTTGTTGACTAGACTAATTGGGCCTCCGGTCTCGCACTCACCAACGAAACACGACAGCACGAACGCTGTCATTTTACGTTGATTTTCTGTGCGAGGGTAGTACCGCCCCGGTCGAGCCGGCCCGTTCGTGCTGAAATCAGCGTGGCTCTACTACCTTCTAAATTGACATAAGGTAGGGAGATTAGTAGTAAATAATTACACACATATCTGTTTAATTTACGCAGTGGTTTCGAAGATCAAGAACCGTAACTGTTCTATATACTCGTATAGAAGTCACTTGTATTACGATATAAACTCAAAAAGTACTAATACAAAAAGCCTTGAATCAGATTCGAGACTGCAGGTTTGTTATAGCGGTGGAAATTGTAACTTACAGTTACTGCACATCAATAGAACTCTCGCACTAACTAACATTTACTTTGATGGGTTGACAGTAATTACAAACCGTATTTACACAAAACGCATTTAAATTTATGTCAATTTTATGTACCATTCAACATCGCAAACTTGAATGAGCATCAATATCTTGTACGAGTGCTTGTATTCACCCAACCTGACATTTAATTTGATCCAGAAATTAATATTTTACTAATTGGTCTGAACTGAAATACTTCTGATATTTCTCATACTTCTAAGAATATTAGGTCCTTTTAAATTGGTCCGTCTTTCAGAAATAATATTTATATACATTAAACATGGTACAAATAATAGGTCTTTACCTATGAAATTGCCGTTTTGTATGCAATAAGTGAAAGTAAAAGTTCAAGTTCAGTTCACGACAACGCGCGACCCCATACTGCGCAACAGACAGTCTCCAAGCTGCAAGAGCTGGGGTTGGAAGCTCTCCCTCATCCGCCATACTCACCAGACCTTGCACCTACCGACTATTACTTTTTCCAAAATTTAGACAACTTTTTAGTGGGTAAAAAATTCAATTCCCGAGAGGCAGTACAAAATGCTTTTGAGTTTGTTGCCTCCCGTCCAGCTGATTTTTACAAGAAGGGCATCAATAAACTGCCAGTGCGTTGGCAAAGATGCGTCGATTGCATGGGTGATTACTTCGAATAATACAAATAAAAAAGTTTGAAAAAATAAGTACTTTCACTTATTGCATACAAAACGGCAATTTCATAGGTAAAGACCTATTATATATATTTTCATCTTTTTATTTTTCTGATATAAAGTTTAATATTTAATATTTTCTAATATTTAATCAAAAGGAAACTGTGATGACTTTTATTATACTCTGTCCATTACTTTATTTTCTTTTTGACAGCTCACGCCTATAAATTACCATATTTTTTTTCGGAATTATGTACTACAGTAATGTCGTACTTTATTGACGGTGACGGTACTTTAGTGAAGTGGTCTGTGCATAACAAACAACCACAGACTATAAAACAGTACTTGAAATACGATAAATCGATCATGTGATAAAAATAATTTGACTTCATGTAAGTATTTTTTGTGTAAATTTAATAAAAAAAGGAAATAAAAATTGTATCTATGACTCCAAGATTGAATTTTTGCAAGGAATTAAGTCGAAATCTTGGAATTTAGGATCAAACCAAGAGTAAAGAACAATAACTCTGTTCATTCATCTAATTTACTGATTTATTATTTATATTTTTGTTTATTTCTTGCATAATATAAAAAACTAATGAAGGCATAATTAATATTTCAACAAAAAATATTTAATTAAAACGATTGAAAGTTCTTCGTAAATAAAATCGCTATTCGTTTCAAATCGAATCGGTTATGAGTGAGGGCGTCACTAATTTCAAAATTTCTTAAACTGTCAAAAAGAAAATAAAGTAATGGACAGAGTATAATAACAAACAATCAAAAATTTACATAAGTTAAAACAAATGGAAATGTTAAAATTATGAGCTCTAATAAAATAATCGTAACTTTTTAACAATAAATATGTGCCAGTATTAATTTTACATGCATAATTTTAGGTTTTTTTTTTTGAAAAAACAATCCTAGCTTCAGGTTTTCTCTAAACTCGTGTACGATCGAGACGAGGCGATCTAGTTGTTCGAGTTCAACCGATTTAGAGCTCCCACACACAACTGCGAATTCACATCGCATCGCAAATATCTGCGAGCTCGCACGAATACACCGCAAGAACTTCACGCCGCATCGCATTGCATCGCGGTTATGTGTAAACCGTGCGAACTTTGAGATTTCTTAACACTTAGGATACTCAGATTTTGGAAAACCATACATTTGGTCAACTACATCAGATGTTCAGGGTTTTACTAATAAACTTTGTGACTGGATATTAACTCACAAACGGTAGACTAAGCTGAGACGTTAAATCGATTCTTGCTAACTAATATTCTAGAGAGCTTCTAGAGCCGTAAGGTAGTTTCTAGACTTGTTGTCCGCGCGGTGGCCGATCGCGGATCGGTAAGTGAGCTCTGCCCGGCCCGCACGAACACTTATCTAGACTCTGACGTAGCAATGACGTTTCATCGCTTGCGTCTCGCTGTCAAATCAGATCCCGTACTATTGACGTTCCGACATATTTAATAATTGTCATGTAGCCAGTGTTAATGTAGTACTCCATGTTCAATTATTATTCGTAGCTGTGTATTAGTAAGTGAGTAGCAAAGTAGAAACCATTTAGGCTCGTTTACTACATGTAAGTGATTGTCAATTCGGTGTTATAATGTATTCGATGTGATAGGTGTTTTACTAAATGTATAATGCTGTAATAAATGTGATACTTGTTCTAATCTTTGTAATATGTATTTTACTTGTTCTACATTATTTTTGTACCCTGTGACGTTTACCCGTTATCATAATACATATCGTTTTAAGAGTTTCAACTAAAATGTTTTACTAGTAGCCTTACTGTTTATAATCATAACATATATATTTGCCTATTGAAATATTTTTGTACCCTGTGCAGTTTTACTTTCATTTTTCAGTATTAATATTCTTTTCGAATGTCATTTAAGAGTCAACCAAAAATAATTTCTTCCAGACAACTTCATTACTACAGCTACTATCTTTATATATATACATAGATACTTTTCAACATATTGTCATATATCGTGTTTAAGAATCACAACTAAATTATTTCTGCTAATTAACTTTAACACTACTATATATTATGGATTTTACCCATTTAACATATTTTTGTATCAAGGGCCCTTTTATGTAAAAGGGCCATAACATGTGTTAATTATAAGTATTAATTGTGTCATCGCATATCCTATATGAATTTCAACAAAAATGTTTGTACTACCTTTACTAAATTAAATGTGATCAGTATTTTACTTCATAGAACATTGTTTCATTTCATTGAACCATTCTGTTTGTTCTATACAACATGTTTCGCAGAATTAAATTGAAGTTGTAACTTCGGAGGTATATTTGTTTGCATACATCCATAGATTGAATATATTGATCAAAGCCGCTAGCCGTTCAATCGGAACCAATTAAGTTAAAACTTAATTCAAACAAAAAAAGAAGAGTTGATTTACCAACAAGCGGCAGTTCCGTATCTCCATAGTTACATAGCGGTCAATAATTATGGTCCGAGAGCTGGTACCATTTTTTGAGTAGCTATTTGAGGCAAGCTGAAAACTTGTCACAGGCCTCTCCTATTATACCCCAACACGGAACTGCAGACCTGGCTGGTGAGTAGCGGGGCTAAATCAACCCCCCCCCCCCCTCTGGCGAGGTCACGTGACTTACAATAGCCATGATATAACGATATACTTCGCCAGTTATAGCACTGCGACAAACAGTGCTCACGTGGGTGACACAAACCTACGTCATCATCACTATCGCTGGTTGTCAAAAATTTGCCCCGCTACTCACCAGCCAGGTCAAAATCGGTCCAGCCGTTCCAGAGATTAGCCGGAACAAACAGACAGAAAAATTTAAAATATTTTTTTTGATGTAAGTATCGTATATACTTTCATTTGCATTTACTGCAAAGCTGTTAATTTGAAGTTAGAAACAGACACTTCAATTTTCTTTATTTGTATAGATGTATATATAGTAACAATTAACCGTTAAATGAGGGTATCTCCTATTAAAATAAAAGGTTTCAGGTCAGCTGTGTATGAAACTCTATCATATTAATTAGGCAAAACATGGTATTTAGTGTAGTATACATGCAGTAGTCCACTAACTATGACGAGTACATCATTCATGTTCTCCAGGAATGTAATCAGGACTTTTTTATACAACTTACACTTATTTTTTTATATACAAGCCTGCCAAAGCGACTCTGTCTGCCTGATAGAATCAGCAGAGCAGAATCCAAGAGGGTCTCACTCATTGCGCATGCAGATAATGCAACAATGCAGAAAAGTTGGCGGAAAACTAACTATGGCGGCCTATTGAGTCTTAATTGGGTAATAGTATCTTTGGATATTTTTATTTTATTTTATTACTTAACACACCTATGGCTTGTCTACCGCAATACGGTCTTGACTATTTCTAAAATTAACGTAATTTAATTGCTTTTTTATATCCCCTTTACTCTCTAGTCAATATAGGTAGCTACATAAGCTATTATAGGTATGTGTCTTATTCATGAATAAAATAAATAAAAAAGTCTTATGGTATTGGTTATCAGATGGGTGTAAATCGATCACTGGGTCTTAGACCATTAGGGAGGCGAAGTTTTCAGAACTATAGAGGTGGTTCATGTTTGTTTAATCTTTACACAATTTTGACCGTCCTGTGGTGAGTTGTCCTGGTTAATAAGGTTTTAACCGTGTTGTCGGTTTGATTCCTTAAAAGGATTTGTAGTTGTGTGATGAGCACGCTTTGGGCATTTTTTCAATGTGCATTGTGCATAATCTATACTAATATATAAAGCTGAAGAGTTTGTTTGTTTGTTTGAACGCGTTAATCTCAGGAACTACTGGTCCAATTTGAAAAATTCTTTCAGGTTTAGATAGCCCATTTATCGAGAAAGGCTATAGGCTATATATCATCACGCTAAGACCAAAAGGAGCGGAGCACCAATGCAGAATGTTTAAAAAACGGGTGAAAAATATCATGCTACGGGCAATCGGAGACGCAAACGACGTTGCGCGGTTCAGCTAGTAAATAAATAATTTGTTTGTATCTGAGTTTTTTTTATATGTATTACGTATTTGTAAATACCTTGCACTGTTTATTACGTTTGTCAGTGAGGATAACATAGGCTCTACTTAGTTCAGGTTCTAGAAGCCAGTGTGTGAGATATGTCATTATTATTATACCTTTAGAACTACTAGCACCGCGCGTGATCCGTGACACAGATTGGAAATACCACAAATAATTCACATTAAACAATTCATGCTGCGACGTGCGACACGGCGAATGAGGCACGTACGAGTTGACTACAAACACAGTCGTTCATCATTCGCTATCTATTCTCATCTAAAGTTAGATGATCAGCTAATATAAAAAGATCAGACCATCTAGGTGATTAAGGTTTCTATGATAGAAATTCTACGGGTAGAAAGTGTCCAGTCTGGTGTACATTACGTTGAATGATGTCCTGTATCTATGTGCTGTCTAACACTGCTGTCCCTTTCCAGTCTATTTTTCCTTTGAATATACTCAAATCCCTTAAATAATCGGTTAACGGCCCTAGACTTGCTGCTTTATATATGTAAATTATAGTTACCTAAAAGTGGGTGTTTGCATGTAGGCATGGTTAAATTTTCTGTAGCAAAACGTATGGCAAAACTTCCCTTATGAAAACTGCAACCATGGCAAACTTGGGGGAGCAATGATCGTCTTTCTGCTGAAATGGTGATGATAATTTTACTAAGCGTCAAGGTATGCTTAGGTAATGTAAGTATGTTATAGCCTATTTGCTAATCAGTAGTCAAATAAAAATAACTAACGTTATCAGTTATCACAATACCAAATGACTTTTATTTACTTGTAAGGTTTTTTTCATGCCAAATGTAGCCATACTAATGTAGTTATTGATACAGTTCTCGATACACAAAACCTATTGATAGTTGGACTCTATATTAAAATTATACCGTGTAATGAGAGATGTGATTCTGCAACAATATTGTAGGCATAATTTCTATAGGGACTACGTCTGATTTACAAATTTATACTACGAGTATTCCAGCAATGTTTTAGGCATACTAGTTGTAGATGCTAACAGGCATAAAACATTTAAATTTAATGAACAATTTGTAAGACCGAGACATTCTCAATGAGTGAACCTGGGAGCACAATTACGAAATATAATAAATCACTTAAGAACTTGTTTTTCATTAAGGTTAAAATTCAGATGGTTAAGATGTTTGATGACATCATATTGATATCAGCAAGCAATGCTTTCAGAGCCATATGGCTTTTTAAGTTTTTACATCAGAACATCTTCGTGCAGAAGAATGTGTTAATAAATTCCACTAATATGCTCCCGCCTACGCAAGTGTACCCATAAAATATTAATGTTATCAATTTAAGTTTCCAAAGTGTGAGGTTTTTAGGGTGAGTGCAACTACAGCTTAAATACTAAATGAAAACAAATTAGACATTTATAGTGAATTCTCTTTATTGATGATTCATTATATACAATTTTTGTGTTATCTTATTCATTTTCTTAAGACATAATACCTGCAATATATCACAGTAACATAATGTTATTTTTGACCTTGCAACATTTTGTCAAAAGCATACGAATTATAACAATATCGTACATAGATATCAGTTCATCAAAAGCATGTCCCTATTAAATGTAATGTTTAAATTGTTTTGTGACATTGTATACTCACATACATGTGACATCTTGCTTATCTATTAAGCAATACAGAAATGTCAAACCAAACTTACATTTACATACTGACGCTTCAATACAATACTTGATAAAACAGTGTTAATTGCCTAACTGAAATATATACTTAGGCAATTCAGTGCAGTTGCGAATACTGCGAAATATAATTTCTTGCTATACAGTCTTTCATGTCAGTTATTCATGTTTGGACTCAATCAATTTAAGCGGGCGACAACCCAAATCAAATAGCTCTTTCGAGGAGCGTTTTTAGAACAAAACAGATATCGTACCTCACTTAGAATCGGATAATATTAAGAAAGAAAGCTATGAAAACGTTAAAACATATATCTTTTACATTTTAACTTTAAATGTTAGATTTGAAATATTGTAGCCACAAGGAGCAACTATGAAGGACAACATGATTGCAAGGAGAATTTGAAATTTGAAACGAGAGTAAAACCCCTAAGCTAACCCGCCTGAATAGCGAAGTACTCGTATAAGTCGTATAGTATAGTGGCTTTATATTTAACAACAGCTCCATATCTAGCAGTGGACTATAAAAGGCTATAGCTGTGATAGTTATCAAAAAGAGCATACCAATAGAAGTAAGAATAACTGGTTATTTGTAAAGAAACGTTAAACGCCATTAGCTAAAAAGGTATGCTTTTGAGAGGATGTTCGTTTCGTTGGCAAGGGACTTTCCGGTAAAAGCGGCATCTTGCAATTCTAAAGTCTAATGAAAAAAAAACTAGTCTTACAAACGTGTTTTACCTACGACACAGACTTATCTTTTCGCCATCGTTAGCATTGCAATCCAATCGATCATTAGATATACAAGGTTGAGAGACAAATGGGTTACATGCATTTTTAACTTCAAACCGCTACTTAAAGAGCTGGTTACCACAATAGAATACTTACCATTCTTTGAAAATTTACTATGAGTTGAAAATAGAAGTTCAACCGACTCTAACCTAATTTGAAAAAAAGACTCGCATGAAAGAAAACATATATTATATGAATAAGTATATTTCAAATGAGCAATAAAACAAAACCGACTTCAAGAACTGGACCAAATTGAAATGGGACCACACGGGAAGCACCAGCATTGAAATAAAAATTAATTATCAAAATTGGTTCACCCAGTCTTTTGAAGTTGGTTAAAAAGGAAACTAGTCGAAGTAATCAACTTTGTTTACCATCCGTTGGTCAGTCTACTAACTACTATCAATATTGAACACATAGTAGCAACATTAAATGCGTTTAAAATTGTGTTTAAAATATGGCAATTTTAAGTGGAAATGAATGCATTAGCACTTGCGAGTTTAACAAATCAATTTTAAAAACAAATACATATTAGTGAAGATTTTAGTTATATGTGGAATTTAAACTGAATTTCCATTTGGTTGTAGGTCTTCTTTTTTGTAAAATGATGAAAACTAGAAATTACCTCGTAGTCGAATGGCGGCCGCTTTCAATATCCTGGTTTATTGTGTATGACCAATATAACTTGGACTGTCATTATATCTATCTATATATAAATAAAAATGAATCGCCAAATGTGTTGCTAAGCGCAAAACTCTAGAACCTCTTGACCAATTCGGTAACTTTTTTAAAATATTTTCGTTAAGGCACAAGGAACGTTCTTATGGAGAGAAAAAAATAACAAAAAATTGCGTGGAAAATGGTGTAAACAATACTTTTTTTTTTCTACTGGACTGACTTAGAATGAACGAACTCTAGGGGACTATTTAGGTTCACTATAACCAGACATAGTATATTCATAATTAACAACCTATGGAGGTCCACTGCTAATCATAAGCCTCTCCAATTGTTATATTAATGACAGGTCAAAATTTGTACTTTGCAATTCTTCCGTAAAAAACCACCATATGTCTTACAATTATTTCATTTACTTACGCATTAATAATGAAAATATAGGGGTTGAATGTAGCAAACTCTTGAAAAGAATACTGCAGATATATATAACAAGCAAATTACAGCTTTTCAAAAGTTGTTTTGAAAGAAATAATAGGCAGATAGGTAAAAACATAATGACATAAAACGTAAGGTACAATATAAGTAACACTTTTAAATCACGTCAATCCCATCTATCACTTTTCATTATAACATCATTGTAAGCTAAACAAAATGACAACAAACAAGAAGCGCCAATGGAAATCAAATCATCAAGCTGCCAATACTAGTTGACACCCGCGTAGGAATAATCTATCCTCCTAAGGCTCGGGCTTTTTAAAATACTTCTCATAACGACTAAATTAGGGAAATAGAATGGCAAACGTGGATTTCATGATGGCCGAATTGTCTACAATTTTTTTATTTAGTTTTCTTTGATTTTATCTAAATCTAGAAGCCCGGTCTGACGTCTAAAAGTAGAACCAACTCTAGTAAATGAAACCTTAATTAGCAGACCGGCTCTTAGTACCTTTGACAAATGCGGTATGTCAGATCTTATTTTTGATTTAGTAAATGTAATTAAAATTGCATTTTATGCAGGAAAAATACTACGTAAAAAATATTCAAATAAGGAGAATGCTAAGAAAATAATATTTTACAAACAAGTATTTTTATTTAATCTCTGGAGTGTTACGAGTTGAATGAAATAATTTGAGTAAATATGAATATCCGAGTTCCTTTCGAAAGTGTAGTTTCTATAATTAGCCATAACTTCGATAAATGTAGTGGTATACTTCTTATTAGTGAAAGTGTCTTTTTTAAATTTTTAAATAAGACGCTTAGAAGTTTGCGACGCGCCATGATTGTCGTACTGACAAGTGATATAATTGTCAAAAACTGCTATTTATTTTACTATTACAGCAGGTTCATAACTATTGTTGAAAAAAAAAACATTTTGCTGTATTCTGCTTAGGTAATTGAAGTTTTTATTACCTACTAGCTGAGCCCCGCGGTGTTACCCGCGGTACAACAACAACCGCGGTTAACGCCACGGGACAAAGTAAAAAAAAAACTATGTTAAAAGTATCTATACCTATACGGCTATACCGACATCAAAAAAAAGCTATTAAATTGTACAGTCTAGCATATAATATTTACATTGATACTTGTTTAAGCTATGGCCTTATGGGACTGGCATAACCTAATAGGGTAAAAATCCCTTAAAAATAAATAAAGTATCCTATGTCCGTCTCCTGGTTCTAAGCTACCTCCCCACCAATTTTCAGCCAATTCGGTTCAGCCGTTCTTGAGTTATAAATAGTGTAACTAACACGACTTTCTTTTATATATATAGATGACAAATGCTTAGGAGGATAACTTTACACAGGTGTCAACATTTCAGGGGGTCTAATTCTGTCGTGAATTTATTAACGATTGATTGCTTCTCAAAATATAATTGGTCGTCTACTACTATGTATACATTTAATATAAGAAAGATAAAATGTAAACCAGTATAATACACATATTTTGAACAACGCCAAGCTGTAGGTCCTAGAATATAACAATGTCAGATATACCAGGAAATAACTATAAAAAATAACTTGATAGGTGTCAATGGACACCCGGACGGAACGAAGTTTATATATAGATATATATTTGATTTGCTACTACTAATAAAAATGCTCATAAAATACTCAAATTATTTTAGAAATAATCAGACTGTACAAAATATACTATAAAATAATATATTTTCTGTAAATAAATGCAAAAAGCCAACATCTCGTGGTATTCCCAGGCGTTCACCCATCCAAGTACTAACCACGCCCGGTGTTGCTTAACTTGCGTGATTGGACGAGAACCGGTATATTTAACATGGTATGGACGTTGGCAATCAGTTTGTTATATTTAACGTTGAGTATCCAGCACTATGACGTCAACTCAATGTTAAAAGTGTCGTTACAACGTTTGGTCTTCATTTCTTCCGTCTAGCCCCCTTTCGCAACGCGCGATAAGGAACTTCGTTCCAACATTTCGCTCCAAGAGCTATTACCGTAACGTGCCATCACCAGTTGACTGTTCAATATTTACTAACCTGTATCATCATCCGCTGGAAGTAGACCAACGGCGCCGAAAAATCTCTTGTCGAGCAGTTGGAGCAGTTGCAAAGCACTCTCGTGCACGGGAGCACGGGGACAACCCGTGCACATGAGCGTCACGTTGATGATGGCGGTGTAGTGGTCGCACGGATACTCCCTGTGGGACGAACATTAACGTTAGAGAACACTTGATATCCTAACATTATTGTTTGTTTGTTTGTTTGTTTGAACGCGCTAATCTCAGAAGCCACTGGTCCGATTTGAAAAATTATTTCAGTGTTGGATAGTAAATTTATCGAGGAAGACTATAGGCTATATATCATCATGCTACGACCAATAGGAGCGGAGTACCAATGAAAAATGTTTCAAAAACGGCGGAAAATTATCACGCTACGGGCAATAGGAGACGCAAACGAGGTTGCGTAGGTCGGCTAGCATTTCATACCAGATGACTTTAACTGTATTTCTCATAATATATGGCGCACGGTCGTGCCCCCGCCACGACGAGCCAAGCGAAGCGCAAGGGCACTACCTACCTTTTCTCGAAGTGTTTCGTCGTTTTTTTGAACCCTCATAACTTTGGTTCCCGATATACCAGATTGTTAAAATTCTCAGGATATGATGTTACCAATTGAAACATTGTATGTTTCATTAGTCTTAATGAAACATACAATGTTTCAATTGCATAGCTCTGATACTTTAGATTTTATTGATACCTAAAAAACACCGATTCCGTCACTGACACACTGATGATCATCAAAACTGTTAGGGTACTTCCTGAAGTGCTAGAAAGCTGAAATTTTGTATGTAAACTAAGTTTAGTATACAAACAACAAAAAAATTCATAAACTTTTTTTTTTTTTTTTATGTATGGCCCGCCATAGTGACTCTACTCTGCCTGATGGAAAGCATAAGCAGAATCCAAGAGTGGTGGTCACCATACTCACTGCGAATGCAGACAATGCAGTATGGCGACCCACACCATGGCGGCCTAGTGATGCTGCTGCATCTTTTAGTCTAGTCAACAAGTATGGAACTTGTTGACTAGACTATTTGGGCCTCCGGTCTCGCACTCACCAACGAAACACGACAGCACGAACGCTGTCATTTTACGTTGATTTTCTGTGCGAGGGTAGTACCGCCCCGGTCGAGCCGGCCCATTCGTGCTGAAATCAGCGTGGCTCTACTACCTACCTATACTTATTACTTTTGCCACCTTTTAAGCTTGGCTTACTATAACCTTTTTATATGGTAAACAAATTTGTTCACGCCGTTACACGCTCACACTACAAGCAGTAGAAGACGCAGACAAGGTTGCGTCGGTCAGCTGTAGAAAGATAAGTTTACAATATTAAGATGTTACTTTCAGCACAATGGATGCAGGCGTTGTCTATTAAACAGTATGTAAGCGAGTCTTTGATTTTAGTAATTATAATAATATGTAAAATAACTTCATGGTGAACTTTCTCATTGGTGACGTACCCCAAACATTGCGTGTCATGTCACTGATTCGCTACCCCATTTTTTATACCGCGTTGGAAAATCTTTTCAGATGTCCTCGGGAACTCAAAACTCAAAAGAGTATGTGAAGATTCTACTAAAAAACCACCCTGGCGGCCGACTTCAGGCCGGACTTCTTCCTTTGAGGTGGACCCAGACCTTGTTATTTCAGGTCCCTCCAAACTCAAAACAACAATCTGTGGATCACACAAATTACTGTCCCATGTGGGGTTTGAACATTACTCAACGCCCTAGAAAATAGCGTGGCAACCGTTTAAACCACAATGCACGCGCCGTGCAGTCATTAATAATGAAATTGATTATGATGATAATTATAATGCTAATTATCAGCCCATTGCAGTCCACTGTTGGACATAGGCCTCAATCAAATAACTTTATTAAGTGAATGAATTAAAATTAATTTGTGATCGACAATTCTAAGATAATTAATAATACTAGATATTACATGCATTTCAAGAACTACGGAACATTAACTTCTCTTTCTACACTATCATATTACCTATATAGATTAAAATCAAAACTCTATGACCTTTTTTACATAAGTTGACTGCTAGACATAGGCCTCTCCAATGATTTATTTTATGAAATAAATTGATACCCATTATAAATAAGTTCATTTTATATTAATTTACTTAAAACCGTATTTACCTTACTTTTAACATTCTAATTCTCATACACACATCAAAAGTGTCTAGGGATCAACATATGTGTCTAGGGATCAACATATATTTTTGCAATAACTTTTCTCCTGATTGATATTAATGAAAATTTTCTTTAAGGATTCATCAAATAAAGTGTTTTCGTTTGTCACAGTAACGATAAACCAAGTCACCTTTGCATTAATAAAGAAATTTGCCATTTTCCTAATAAAGGGAATTTTGACATTTGAACCACTAACATTAAAGTTCGAAAAAAAGACTGAAATAACAGTTTTATTTAAAATTTTATTAGGTAACTTAAACAATTAATAATCCGTGTTTCTACCGCGAACACTAACACAAGAACATCGGTTTGGCATACTCAAAATGAGTTCATCCAAATCACGCTGTGGAATGGCCGCCCATGTTCGTTGCAACAACAAAAAAAGGTCTTCTTGCGACTGGATACCCTCCATATTCGGCAGAGCTCTTCTCTGTAGCATATCCCATGCATGCTCAATCGGGTTCAAGTCTGGCGACTGAGCAGGTCAGGGCCAAAGCCACATCTCAATCTCAAGAAATCCGCATAAAAATGCTTGATCCCTAGACACTTTTGATGTGTGTATATATATATATATCATTTATTTCTTTTTTCTTGTTGTTCCATAACCGTATTAGGTGCCTTTTAATTTTATTTCATTTTTATTTGTTTAAGTTTTTTACTATTACATTTTTATTTCTGAAATCAACAATTTGGTTGTATAACTAAGCATGTTAAACAAACAACCAAGTTGTTGATCTGAGAAATAAATAAAATGTTGAAAAACGTTTGGATGAAAGTATTTATAAATTAATTTATCCTTCTCTTAATGCACGTATTGATGACCAGCAACAGTAAATAAATATAAAATTAGGAGCAGATATATAGCAGTGTCAGATTTACGTTAGTATAATTAGGATTGCCAGAACTTACTGTTCCACACATCCCTACTGACGTATCGCCACTGGCAAGTGTAATTGGATCTTTCCTATCGATCCGTGCCATTAACGGATATCAGGAAATTGTTTCTGCTTAAATGTACTGTTACGTTATATGCATATGGCGTGTGATTACCGCTACTTGTGAACCTGCAACGTGAGAATACCTAGAGCGTTGGGAGCTTTGTGTGAGGAGCGTCACGGTGGAAATGATATGAAATTAGTTACTGTGCAAGTACAGGAAGATACAGGTAGTGTAGAGGAATAAGTGTGCAGACATGTCACCTAATGGTAATTGACCACCCTTATGGATACCTGTAAATTGATGTTCCAAGGGTCCACCTTGAACACCCTCCTCCCCCCCCAACACAAATGACAAGAGTAACTTAGAAGGGGGAAATTATAACCATATAATTATTCCAAACCCATTTTTTTTTTTTTTTTTTTTTTTTTTTTTTCCATAGCACAATGACTGACAGTATCCTTCTCTGGGGTAAATGTGCAAATATTATACGAGCCATTTATAAATTAGACCCTTGAGTTTCTCTCCGTTGCAAATTTGAAGATATAAATATTACACATATGAAAATTTAATGTAGGTATGTCCAAAAAACATCTAGTTTACTAAAATGATTGATTATCACGTATATACTAGAAATAAACACAACCTTCATGCTCACGCCACTTGTCTCCACAAATTAGGCTACTCGTGCATGGGACAACGTTTATGCTTTTACAATAAACTCCCTGTTGATATTAGGAATTTACCATTGCGGAAATTTAAGAATACGATTAAATCGAAGTTATCTAAAAAAGGGTGTTATAGCATAGCAGAATATCTAAATGATAAAACCGCCAGGAATTGAGCTGCTCGTTTATTATAATCAACTAGTTGTTGCCCGCGGCTCAGCCCGCGTGTATGTCGGTTATCGCGGCAAATAGTAGCCTATGCCATGAAAGTGGTCAATTACCATTAGGTGACATGTCTGCACACTTATTCCTCTACACTACCTGTATCTACCTAGCCTTAATTATTCCCAAAATTATTTATAGTCGGGTACTAGTTCAGCCGAGTTTACTTGAATGTCAGTTTTTCCACGGAGCGACTGATCTAGGACCTTCGCAACCTTAAGGGCGAACTGAATTCGAAAGTTGTAACGAACGAAACGAACTATTCGTTTATACTATACAAAGCCATAAATACCATAACATTTAAAATGTGGTGCATCTATTTTAAGTGCACTACATTTTAAACTAGCTGAGCCCCGCGATGTTACCCGCGGTACAACAACAACCGCGGTTAACGCCACGGGACAAAGTAAATAAAAACTATGTAAAAGTATCTATACCTATACGGCTATACCGACATCAAAAAAAAGCTATTAAATTGTACAGTCTAGCATATAATATTTAAGTTGATACTTGTTTAAGCTAAGGCCTTATGGGACTGGCATACCCTAATAGGGTAAAAGTCCCCTAAAAGTAATTAAAGAGAAAAAATAAATAAGCATCCTATGTCCGTCTCCTGATTCTACGCTACCTCCCCACCAATTTTCAGCAAAATCGGTTCAGCCGTTCTTGAGTTATAAATAGTGTAACTAACACGACTTTCTTTTATATATATAGAAGACTAGCTGACCCACGCAACGTCGTTTACGTCTCCTATTGCCCATAGCGCAAATAAATGAAGAACCGGTGGACCGATTTTGAGCAAACTTCACATAAACCATCTACTAAATAGTCCGAACAAAGCCTAAACATTTGGTTTGGATAGGTGAGCACGCTCTTGAGTTATAAAATTACAACGAAAGATGGCATTGATTTTTATATATATTGATACGTTCGTTTCTGCAATAAATTCTATTAGGTATACTATTGGTATGAAAACTTATGATACACAATATCTAGTAAATTATGTATTCTAATATCACTCAAGTGCAATTATGCAACATGGTATCACGTAGCACATATGTATGCCTCTCCCTCGGCATAGTTTTACTTTTCAATTTTCAAATTTCAAAGGCAATTTTCTTTTGCTGTAGCGCACTTCCAATATTCGTTGCCTTGACTAGACTGCAAAATCAATTTCAGAAACACTATTACTTTACAAAGTCAAAGAAGCAACAGGATATCACTTTATATTTATAGAGCAATCTACTATCAAAGGAGCACAAAGAGTGTATTAAAATGCGATGTACTAAGAGACTCAGAGTTCTTTATTAATTTGAGATGAGTCGACAAAGTGAGTGACGTAAGAGATGTTGTCTTCTATATATATAAAAGCGAAATACCACTCACTTATTAATCACGAAATCTCAGAAACTATAACACCTACAAACTTGCAGGTAGGTTCCTTATAGGGTGTAGACATCCGCTAAGAACGGATTTTACGAAACTTCACCCCTAAGGGGGTAAAACGGGGGTTTGAAGTTTGTATGAAAGTCCTATGTTTTTGAAGTAAGAGACTTGAAATTTAAAATGTATGCTCTATAGATGGTGTGGAGGTGTACTGATAATGTATCTTAGAATACATTAGATAGACATACATAAAATAGAAATCAACCCCCTTTTGGGGTAAAAACGGGGATGGTAGTTTGGACGCAAACGAGGTTGCGTAGGTCAGCTAGTTTATAATAAAGGCGTGTCTCCTGCTCCTAAAAATAACAAAATAAACTAACGAAATGTTTTTGCAAACCATGTTAGCACACCATTGCCGTCTCCTGCGACTTTAAACAAACGTCACACACGAACATCAAACAAAACGGTGTCGATTAGAAAGTATCGATACTGTACTCATAAGTAGCATCGAATAAAAAGTATCGTAATCATAAAAGTATCGAAACGGAAGAATCGATATCTTAAAGAATTGAGTACTTTTCTTATCTAGAAAATTCCATAATTTATTTCTTACCATAATTGAATAGCTCATAATGCTGATGTTAGGTAACCTTTTAATATTATTTAAATTGTCCTTTATAGTATAAATATGAATAATATTAGTATTCGTGTAAGTTCAGTTCAGTTTCATTATACGAGAACCATAAAATGAAAATAAAATAAATGTATGAATAAGTATCAGCTACTTAATTATAACGAAAATGATCACTGGTTAGCAAGTCGATAACATCTGATTTGTATCTAAATCAAAACTATTAATCTTTACCTCCGCAACGACTAAAATGAAGAATGTTATGTAGTAAATGCACAACCCTATGTTCGAACAAATCGCTCCCCCCTTGCAGGCGAACACGGGGATGTTTTCCGTCCGCTTCGGATAACGCGTTTGCTTGTTAAAATTAACAAAACAGTTAGGCCACGCCCATATTTTGATAAATATTTGACGTTTGGTGTTTGAAAACATAAAACAGTGTCGCAGGAGACCCTTAGGAGGCTTAACAGTAATTTTTATGTTCAACTAGGTGACCCACGCAACCTCGTTTACGTCTACTGTAATAATTTTCCCCCATTTTTGTAACATTCTTCATTGGTGCTCCGCTCTTATTGGTCTCAGCGTGATGATATATAGTCTATAGCCTTCCTCAATAAATGGACTATCTATTACTAAAATATTTTTTTTAATCGGCCCAGTAGTTCCTGAGATTAGCGCGTTCAAACAAACAAACACACTCTTCCGCTTTATATATTAGTACATAGATATAAACTATTGCTTATTTTGCACAAAACAAAGTTTAAAAAGATGTAGACTAAATTTATGCTAATATTATAAATTCGAAAGTAACTCTATCTGTCCGTCTGTCACGCTACCATGGCTAAACCGCTGCACCGATATCAATAAAATTTGGCATAGAGATACTTTGATTGTTGAGAAACGACATAGGCTACTCTATACCGCGATAATAGACGTATACGAGAGCGGAATCGCGAGCAAAAGCTAGCGTGTTATAAATATAGTCGTGAAGGGACTTTTTACAATATTGATACGCATCAAAGTTATATCTGCAATCACAATACTAACAATGTAATCTGCATCGGTTACGGCCGCCATTAATTATATTATTGGCCGCAAGAGGTCTGGCCGTTGTCAATGGAATTGACTCTAAGAACATCAAACTAACTAACTACTAAGACCAGAAATACTTCAAAACATTCATCAGAGTGGTTTTAGGATTCGTTTGGTAATATTGATTCAATTTTGGAAGTGTAGGTACTATTTTTATCACCCCCGAGGGGATACGAATAAAAAGAAAAAGTTTAAATATTTTTTGATAAAATAATAAAGCCTAATCACCCAAGCCATTATTACAATTATATTGACACCTCATTCATTAAGGCGCTACGATGGCAAACACAAACATTCATAGACTGTCAAAAATATTACCCGTCCTTTTAGTTTTACCGTGGTAGGGTAAAAAATAATTATTATTTGAATCTGTAAAAGCCATCTAGCTAGTTTATCTTATTTCGCAGAAAATGTCAGAGTCAGGATGTTAGATGTTAATTCAGTGCTAAGAAATGCATCCAATTTGTTTACAGACATGGAAAGTAATACGTATTTTAATATTATATACTACGTAAAATTCAATAAACTTTTAAAACGCATTCAAATATAGTAGAATATAGTATATTATTATTCTACTTTCTTTAAGATTTTTGATAGACCATGTTCAATCAATTTAAAAAATCTGATGTATTATATCCCCCTTGTTGAATAGATTTAATTAATTGGAACTCTGCTTTCAATTGCAATTGCTTCAATTTTTGGTTTTTATTACCTCCATAAGGCTTCAGTAAACAAGAAACCAATTGAAACAAGCACTTTACCGATCCGTCTGGCCAGCGTGGTATAGTATAGGCTAATACCTCCCTGCTAAGGATAGGCCTAGCAGGTTCAGCAGAAGACTGTCTAACCGTAACGTACCGTTACCATAAGTTCGGTGTCAACAACGGGTTTCCCACAAGTTGAATGCATCGGTTTCATATTCCACGTTTTTTAGCTGGTCTACGTGTGAATGCTTAAAATACATCCAATATTAAAGTGCTTTTAAAAACCCTGACAAAATATCTAATACAAATCCTTAGATTCTTCACGTTCAAAACCTTTATGTGAAAACCCAGACACTCTTTGCTTGCATTTGATTGAGCGAGGGATTTCGAAGAAGGGGGAGGGGGTGGGGGTCGAGGGCAGCTGTCACTTGTGTCTCTCGAGTTGCTGGTATTCATGGTTGTTAATCACAACCTGCCCCGAATATTCGTTTGCTCCCTATACCATAAAAAGAGCATGACTTTGTCACGATGATTTAATTTGCGAAACAGACTGCCCGCTCTATTTATTCTCTCAAAATATTTATTTTTAACCGACTTCAAAAAAGGAGGAGGTTCTGAATTCGACCGTATATATGTTTATTTATGTGTGTTTGCGGATAACTTCGTCGTTTATGAACCGATTTTGATGATTCTTTTTTTCATGGAAAGTAGATATACCAACGATGGTACCATGATACGACACTAAGATCTGATGATGGCACCCAAGAGAAATCGAGTCGAACCTTGAATTCGGTTTTTGTTTTTGTTATTATAGCTATAATTTCTATAGAACTTAATTTCCATGGAGGTAAATCAGTTATCACCGAACGCGGATTGCGACGCGACCCCGCTTGTAATTTTGCGGTGCATAGTGGTTCCATTAATTAATTCAGGTTATTTGCACATTGCCCAAGGCAGACGTATTGCCGTTGGCATCTGTTATAATTCAGTTTTGTTGTAATGTATAGTAAATAATTGGTGGACATTTTCACTAATGTACTACGTTGAATCCACGTTATAATAATCGACCAAATTTTATATTCAGATCTTGTAACTAGCGATCGGCACAGATTGAAACCTATTGAACTTCAATAGAAGAAGTATATTAATTACATCGGAAGGTCGTACAGCTCTCATACACTTTCTTAGAAAAACGTGATAATGATTTTTACAAGCTTTTTATTAACTTGCAACGTATGTATGTATGCTTGTATATTCGGGTGGAATCTTGAAACTCAATTTTGAACCAGATATCTTCAACCGATTTTGCTGAAATTTTGCAAGCAAATGTATACAGCGTGATGATACAATATTATAATGACATGGAGCTGATCTGATGCTGGAGCTGGAAGGTGGCCATAGGAACTCTGTAAAGAAACGTCGCAACATCATCGAGTTTGGACTCGTTTGATTCGTATCGAGGCATTCCAGTAAAAGCTTGTTTTTAAAAAGCTTTTTAATTTAATTTATTTTCTAAAATGTTATAATACGTCAACGTCCAAAAGTTATGACATTTCAGTCAAGATAGGCGTGCTATTAACGTGTTCTACGAACACTTTGTCAGCCAACACAATATTGACAACTGATAGTTAAAATATTTTGACCACTTTCAATGCGTACAACAATTTGAGCGCCATGTATGCCAATATAAAATTAAATTAATGTTTTTCACATAATTTTGAGTACTTTGAAAGTACAAATGAATATGATGCTGACTGTACAACGGCGAACCTTATCTAAACTTGTGGAGTCATATGACGGTAGAAATTTAAAAGTTTAATGTTAATTTACTCTTTTTTTATGGTATTATTTCAGAAATCGGTATATGTATTTAAACCTGTTGTGTAATAACACGCTTATTCACGTAACTGTAATAATCTACAGCGCTCTTAATCTAGGAATACCTACTAAGGCCATTAACATAACGACTCTATTCTTGGAACTGGGTTTTTCGCTCTACTCTAAGAAGCTGTTATAAATAACACTTCTTAATAAAATGAACTACAAGTTAAAAATAATGTAATCTAATAAAAAATATACCATTTTATAGATATAGAACCTAAATATATATTTAACGGTCATTAACTTTCTTCGTCTACGTAATTTTTTTTTTTTTAGCATTTATGATGAACTGACGTTCATTCTCTACTGTTGCTCTCTGTTGTTATTGTTAACTGAAAAAATCTTAAAAGAAAATTATTCTTTTAAGATTTTTAATTCCCGTTTTACTTTTATATGTAGAAGATCAGAAACTTAAAAAAATTATACAGTATTTTTATATCATTTTTGACTAAGTAGCAACTCAGTCAAAAGTTACACACATCAAAAGTGTCTAGGGATCAACATATGTGTCTAGGGATCAACATATATTTTTGCAATAACTTATCTCCTGATTGATATTAATTAAAATTTTCTTTAAGGATTTATCAAATAAAGTGTTTTCGTTTGTCACAGTAACGATAAACCAAGTCACCTTTGCATTAATAAAGAAATTTGCCATTTTCCTAATAAAGGGATTTTTGACATTTGAACTACTAACATTAAAGTTCGAAAAAAAGACTGAAATAACAGTTTTCTTTAAAATGTTATTAGGTAACTTAAACAATTAATAATCCGTGTTTCTACCGCGAACACTAACAACACAAGAATCGGTTTGGCATACTCAAAATGAGTTCATCCAAATCACGCTGTGGAATGGCCGCCCATGTTCGTTGCAACAACAAAAAAAGGTCTTCTTGCGACTGGATACCCTCCATATTCGGCAGAGCTCTTCTCTGTAGCATATCCCATGCATGCTCAATCGGGTTCAAGTCTGGCGACTGAGCAGGCCAGGGCCAAAGCCACATCTCAATCTCAAGAAATCCGCATAAAAATGCTTGATCCCTAGACACTTTTGATGTGTGTATATAAAAACAGCATCACGGCTACGGCTACAGATATAGAGGACAAGCTACATTTACACCCGTTATGGGACACACGTTTAAACCACGACCGCTAAAGTTATACTGGTCGATAAATCAACGATCAAAACGGCAAAAGCCAGGTGATCTCAACTTGTAAAGCAAGTGTTGAGGATACGATTATTTATTTGTTGTGTTACAATAGCTAACAAGGTTCATTATATCACGCAATTCACAATTACTCTAAACATATATTATACAATTCTAAGAAAACATTGTCTACAAATTGTCGCATGTGCTAAAAAATTAGTTAAATAATATTTAATTCTGTTATATTGAGATAAATTTGTCTTGCCCAGTGGGTTGCATATTTACTGTTTTGGCATCTCCTTTACATATGACCTTCTGGTCGTTTTCATTTTATTAGTATTAATGGGTAGTTCGTTGCATATGAAGACAACATATTATCCCAATATTTTAGATACTTCGTAGTTTGATCGAACGAACTGAGTAGGTATTGGTTATCTGTAATAAAATTTTAGGTTTTCTTTTTTACTGAGCGAAGTACGTTCAAATTAAAAATAATGTCTGAAGTTTTTTTTTTTATTTATTGATCAAAACATTATCTACGGACATACAAAAACAGATTCTCTCGCTTAAACCACGGGTATAGGTTATTTAGCAATATCAAATTGAAACAGTTTAGCAAAAATAGACACAAAACACAAATTTAAACAATACAACTTAGGGCAGACAAGCGCATTTACAATGTCTAATAGACATCACAACAACACCCACATACGTATGCTAAGCTATGTTGTCCATTAGGAATTTCTTCATTACTTCTATATATCATGACTGCCTCGTTGGTCTCGCGGTTGGCGTGTGTGACTGCTGATCATGAGGTCTTGGATTCGAATCCCGGGTCGGACCAAATGTTTGTATTATCTACAGATATTTGTTTCGGAGTTTGGGTGTTTTTCTATGTGTATAATATGTATGTATTTACAAAAAAAAGTATATATGTATTTGTATCAGTTGTCTAGTACCCATAACACAAGCTCTGCTTAGCTTGGGACTAGATGGCGTTGTGTGTTAGATGTCCCAAATATTTATTTATTATTTATAAAATAATCTTTTGTTATATATTTTTGTACTATATGCTCTGGTATAGTATTTAATATATCAGGTAATCTTCGATTAATAATATGTCTAGATGGACTGTCAAAGCAGTAAAAACACACGAAAAAATAGGCTCTAACTGTTGTCGCCTAAATGTTTTTCGGCGTTTAGTACCAAATGCACTGTCAGTGGATACACACATGTTGCTGTCATTTTTTAACCGACTTCCAAAAAGGAGGAGGTTCTATGTTCCACTGTATGTTTTTTTTTTTTTTTTTTTATGTATGTTCACCGATTACTCCGTCAGTTGTGGACCGATTTTGAAATTTTTTTTTGTATTCGAAAGGGTATGCTTCCGAGGTGCTTGCCAGTATATCAGGATCTGATGATGGGATCCCAGGGAAATCGAGGGAAACCCTCATTTTTTATAGGCACATACTATGTTTTTCGTATATTTTCTGAAGGTACACCGGTATTTGCGTCTGGTAGTCATCATTTTATGATGATGAGCTGATGATGTAAGGTACAACTCCTTTACGGTTAGGAGTTGGAGGATAAATCTTTAAATGTCATATGTATATATGTTACCTTTAGTCGTATTCTTTCAAATTATTTAGGTAAGCTGATGATGGAAGGTGGAAGGTACAACTCCTCAACGGTTAAGAGTTGGAGGATAATTCTTTCAATGTTATACGTATCTAAAGACCTTCAGTCGTATACTTTCAAGTCATTTAGGTGAGCTGATGATAGAAGGTTAAACTCTTCAACAGTTAGGGATTAGAGGATGATTTTAATACGTACGTCTATACACGTACGTATAGACCTTAATTTGTTTTCTTGATGATGAAATTTGATGAAATAGTTCAACTTACTACTGACCTACGATTGATTGCACTAAAAACTGAAAAATAAAAACTTTTTGTAAAAAAAAAAACCGACTTCCAAAAAATGTTTATTTTAACGTGTTTTTTTGTGTTTTTTTTGGCAGAGTTTTCGTTGGATGTTTTTTTGGAAGTCGGTTTTTTTTTTTTTATAAAAAGTTTTTGTGTTGATAAAAATGGAGAATTGTGCGATATAAGTGTATAGAAATTACAGAGTACGATCTAAATTAACAAAGAAAGTTACCTATTATCGTTAAGTACCATTGATATGTATCTATTACAGCAAACAAAGCCATTAAATAATTTCTAAAATAAATAATTATTGTAGTCGCCATTTTGGGTGTTGCTAGTTTATGAAGTCAAAACTCCCTCATAAAATGTGACAGGCGGAGTTGTGTTGTATAAAATACTTCATGGTAGATAATAGATACGCTAAGAATTTCAAATCATTTTTGTAATTCAATATGGCCGCCGCGTCATTTTTGTAAAATGACACTATGTGTATCGTGTAAGAGGTTTTTAGGTATACCGAGTCTAGATTTCATATCATTTTTTGAATCCAATAATTATGGCCGCAGCACCATTTTTGTAAAATGTCACTACAGGTATGGGTATCGTGTAAGGGATTTTTAGGTATACTGAGTATTAATTTCATGTCATTTTTTGAATCAAATATGGCCGCCGCACCGTTTTTGTAAAATGTCACTATGGGTATGGGTATCGTGTAAGGGGTTTTTAGGTATACTGAGTATTAATTTCTTGTCATTTTTTTAATCCAATATGGCCGCCGCACCATTTTTGTAAAATGTCACTATGGGTATCGTGTAAGGTGTTTTTAGGTATGCTGAGTATTAATTTCATGTCATTTTTTTTATCAAATATGGCCGCCGCACCGTTTTTGTAAAATGTCACTATGGGCATCGTTTAAGGGTTTTTAGGTATACTTACTAGATATGAGCTCCTCTCTTTTTTAAAAAACAACTCCCGCATTACGAATATACATCACAAAAAAACACCCAGACTCAGAACTACAATTTGTGGATCACACAAAGTGTTGTCCTATTTAGGATTTGAACCCACAACACCTGGCTTAATAGAAAGCGGTGTGGCGACAACTTATACCACTAGACCAACTGTGCAGTCATGCATTTTTCAAGTCCAGTTTTTATGATTTCAAAACAAGTATATCTTCGAATGTTCTTATCAACAGATAAGAATTGAGAAAATTTAACTTGAAAAGTACTCGTCAGATCTCATTCAGATAAAAAAATAGATTGCAAATCTAATAAAACAAATTGAAAGCCCCATAATACACACATCAAAAGTGTCTAGGGATCAAGCATTTTTATGCGGATTTCTTGAGATTGAGATGTGGCTTTGGCCCTGGCCTGCTCAGTCGCCAGACTTGAACCCGATTGAGCATGCATGGGATATGCTACAGAGAAGAGCTCTGCCGAATATGGAGGGTATCCAGTCGCAAGAAGACCTTTTTTTGTTGTTGCAACGAACATGGGCGGCCATTCCACAGCGTGATTTGGATGAACTCATTTTGAGTATGCCAAACCGATGTTCTTGTGTTAGTGTTCGCGGTAGAAACACGGATTATTAATTGTTTAAGTTACCTAATAAAATTTTAAAGAAAACTGTTATTTCAGTCTTTTTTTCGAACTTTAATGTTAGTGGTTCAAATGTCAAAAATCCTTTTATTAGGAAAATGGCAAATTTCTTTATTAATGCAAAGGTGACTTGGTTTATCGTTACTGTGACAAACGAAAACACTTTATTTGATGAATCCTTAAAGAAAATTTTAATTAATATCAATCAGGAGATAAGTTATTGCAAAAATATATGTTGATCCCTAGACACATATGTTGATCCCTAGACACTTTTGATGTGTGTATTAATACTGAGCTATCTTGAAGATGTCCTAAATCTAACACAAAAAAAAAATTAAACCGGTCCATTAAAAAAGTAATGTAAACAATTTTTTTTCTTACCTTTCTTCTTTTTTAATGTTGGTCAAAAAGACAATTAGATGGGCTAATTGTCCATCTAGTATTATATATCTTAAAATCTTAAAAGAATTATATATCTTACATATTTTAAAAGGTTAAAAAATCGTTAAGTACTGCTTTTACAATACCAGACCAAAATTAATATCTAGTACGACATATTTTTAATCATCACCAACAGCCTTTAACAGTCCACTGCTAATGATAGTAAATAATAAAAAAAAAACGAGACATATTATTAGGTTGTATCACATTTTGTTTTCCTAGCATAGTTTTCTAGATAGAAAAGTTTTTCAACACTATTATAATTGTGTCCCCATTTTCACAAAAAAAACTCAACAACTGGTATCATTTACGCACTCACACTAGGAAATTTAGAATGACATGAGGCGAGTGTAAGACGTAGCTGTCACGCACACAAATATCGAAAAGTTGTGTCATTTAATTTTGTTCTTTTGTATCGCGATGCTCTATCTAGCTATTAATAATCAAAGCAGGTAATATGTAAAAGCATGGTCTGGTGCCATATAAATTATTACATTTTGGCAAGGTAGGTAGTTGTCTCAAATTAAACAACATGGTATTTTTTTTAATTAGGTAAGGTGTACATTGTACAAGTGTGTATATATATGTGTATATTAAGGATATGAGTAAATAATGGATGTTTGTCTCTTATCTCGTGCCTTGATTGTTCTTTTATCGAAATTAATTTTAAATTTGGAATTTATATGTCTTTTAACATAACCACTAAACTCGATTATTTGTAATAGACCTTTCAGTTATTATCTCTCAATCCTAGTAAAGTTTCATGGTTTTATTACTGACTATATTTTATTCGATTTGTATTTCTCGTGTGGTCCAATCATGTCTATTATCTGTCTATTATATCGTTGTGTGTTAGATGTCCGAAATATTTATTTATTATTTATTTTATTTATTTATTAATATAATCCGACGGCTAATGGTGCGTAATTTCTTTTACGACGCTACTGTGTTTATGTGTTAAAAAGAAATAAGCACCCTCCTGTGACAAAGTCTATAATATTACCTTGATTGATATTAATAACTTGCATCCATTTGACATGAGTCTTGGTATGGTGGTATTGAAGGTTATAAATTTCCACTTTCTTGTAGTTTCCAACCAGTACCCGTGCACTAGTTTATTTACTTGTACCTTATTTGTGAGAGCAGCTCATGTTTTATATAGTACCTGGATGACCGAGCGTCGCTCGGTTTTTTTTTTATAAATGGGTTTTTTGGCAACATTGGGACTTTCCAAACGCCACCTTTTTGTTATTTTTCTTCCAATAAAAAAATAAGTTAAGTGGCGCCCTCTCTTCGTACGCCCTGATACTGTTTATTCTGCACCTTATTCCAGTATAGTTTAATGGAGTTCGCTCGAGTTGCGATAGATGGCGCTAGATGTACATTGATTTTATATATTTGATTGTTAAAAACACGAATAAAACGATTTATCGCCCCCGAAACCCCCTTCATACAAAATTTTATGAAAATATTTGGAGCCATTTCCGTGATTCAGATTATATATATATATATATTTATACAAGAATTACTCGTTTAAAGGTATAAGATATATTAAACGACGAGTTATGGGCGTACATACATTTTTGTGAATCATTTTTATTAATATAAAATATAGATAGATTTTGTATATTAGGTCTTTACATATGAAATTGCCGTTCTTCAGTACTGGTCATTTCAAATAAAAAAAAGTTTGTAATGGCTCTGTATTCTAAATTCAAATTAATTTTGTTTTAAAACCATGACATTCTATTTACAAACTCAGTCTTTTGTTTTTTGATTAGCGTTGTATTTTCATTACATTTGAACATTTTTCGTCATAATGGATACTTTAAAAATTCGTGTAATTATGGAATATGAGTTCCGTCGTGGCACCAACGCGACACAAACGGCACGTAACATCAAAAACGTTTACGCAGAGAACTGTACAAACGAACGCACAAGCCGTTATTGGTGTTCTCGGTTCCGTTCTGGAAATTTTGACTTGAAAAATGAAGCTCATGGTCGTCCGGAAACTTTGGTTAACAATAATGAATTAAAGGCGATTGTGGAAGCTGACGAAACTCAATCTACAGCTGAGCTAGCAGCAGTTTTTAATGTAAGCATCAAAACAATATTGATCCATTTGCGACAAATTGGCAAGGTAAAAAAACTTGATAGATGGGTGCCCCACGACCTTAACGATCGCCAGCGCAGCGTACGCGTCGAGACCTACCTTGCGCTGCTCAACAGGCAAAGAAATGAAGGAATTTTGAAACGAATTGTTACGTGCGACGAAAAATGGATTCTGTTCGACAATCGAAAGCGCTCAGCAAGTTGGTAAGACCCTGGTTCAGCACCAAAGCAATGCCCTAAACCAAAAATGACCCCTAAAACGGTGATGGTCACTGTTTGGTGGTCTAGTGCGGGTGTGATTCACCACAGCTTTATACAAAACGGCATGAAAGGATTAATGCAGATGTGTACTGTGAAGAACTGGAGAGAATGATGGAGAAGCTTGCACATCTACAACCAGCTTTGGTCAATCGGTCGTCCCCACTGCTCCTTCACGACAACGCGCGACCCCATACTGCGCAACAGACAGTCTCCAAGCTGCAAGAGCTGGGGTTGGAAGCTTTCCCTCATCCCAAATACTCACCAGACCTTGCACCTACCGACTATTACTTTTTCCAAAATTTAGACAACTTTTTAGTGGGTAAAAAATTCAATTCCCTAGAGGCAGTACAAAATTGCTTTTGAAGAGTTTGTTGCCTCCCGTCCAGCTGATTTTTACAAGAATAATAAATAGTAATCAATAAACTGCCAATGCGTTGGAAAAGATGCGTCGATTGCATGGGTGATTACTTCGAATAACAGAAATAAAAACTTTGAAAAAATAAGTACTTTCACTTATTGCATACAAAACGGCAATTTCATAGGTAAAGACCTATTATATATATCAAGCCCCTTACTCTTTAGCGTGGTATTTTTTTAAATATCTTAATATTTATCTGACTTATCAAATATAAAAAAACTCCTATTCAACAGTCTTCAATAGTTCACTGCTGGACATAGGCCTCTCCTTCGGAAGGTTTAGGTCTGCTATACCACACTGACTAGACGGTTTCACTCTTGTTAAATAAAGTCACAATTTTATACGATAGAATTTGTGAATTGCTGTTTCTTTAGTATAATACACTCGTGTATATTATTGTTTTTTATATTTTCTTCGTCTACAATGCACTGGGATTTTGTTTGGTTGCTTTCAATAACTAAAGATTATTTCTGTCCTTTTCTGGCAGCAAAGTATTCTAACGGCGCAGCAAAAGCTAATTTGAAAGATGGTTTCTCCGAACCTCGACGGGCCTTTTGTGTTTTAAGTGCCTACCACAGGCGCAAGTATCACCACAGTTATAACTGCGTAGGTAAAACTGTCGTGATACAGTTGTCGGAGCGTGAGACAGTATTACCAACCGCACGCACGGTGCGGCACGCAAAACTGGTGATACTTGCGCGTGTGGTGGGCCCATTATTATGTCGTGTTTTTAAAGTCAATACGACGACAACCACTTGAGCCAATTTTTCGTTAGACAAACATCATTAAAATGTCAATTAAAACACGACGTAATTTATTTGATGTTTCAGCGAAATAAGTTCAAAAGACAGACATTAAAAAAACCAATTACTTTGTTTGAATTTCCTTCCAGTTGATAAGACTTTATTAATTAGTATGGTTCACGAAATACTTGAACGCTAGTCCGTTGCATTCCCTGTATCGTTAATATTAAGTTCATCAAAGGACAACAACAGTGTAAACTATACTGAACCCGAGAAACTTCATACACAGAGGAAACCACAGTTTGGTTGGCACAAACATCTGTTCCAGTAATTGCATAAATTGCATTGTGATATACCTAATGGTATTTCTGGCAGATGCTAAAGGTTAATATCATATTAAAAATAATTGTATTGCAAAAGAGGAGATGTAAACCATACATCAGTTTGGTCTCGTATTACCAAAAAATATAAAGGGAGAACAAGCAAGTCATCGGCTTTAATTCGCTCAATTTATAGGTAACCTATATATTAATACGTAAAGAAAAAACTTTTATCCCTCTTTACGAAAATTATGCGAACGGGGGAGTATGTTTGGCACAGTTAAAGTTTATATGGTTAGGTTTATAAGCTAAAAAAAACTCGTCGAATCTGGGCCATTGGGCCATAAGTCTAGTAAGATATTCCAACTAGTCAACATCGAAACTGCCTTTGAGTAAAAATGTATTTTATGTATGGTATTAAATTCCATTTAGTTTGAAACCGTTGATTAATGCTCAGTTTTATTACATTAAGGGTAAAACTTTAGTGATTTTGTTTCGTTTACGTTAAATACGGCACTGCACAAAGTACCAGGCTAAAATTAAAGTTAAAGAATTAGTGTCCGGCCTCAATTACACGACACAGAACAACTTTTAAAATCAATAATTTGATGGGTTACTGAGTATATACACACACACACACACACACACACGCACACTCACTCACACACACACATACACACTGTGAATCCTAAAAAGATTAATTGTATAATTTGTTTAGATATTAGTCCTAGGCATAAGACAATCGTATTGTTTGATAACCACGGCACAGGCTCTGCCTGTTACAGTAAATGAAACAACTTTGTATGATTTTCTTGATAATAAACTATTATTGTTTATACCCCATTTTTTATTATTATTATTAAATGTTTGATACCTATGCAATCTATGCATGTGTTGATTTTGCCAGTTGTTTAACTATATGAAGTTTTTTTCCAAACATTCAGCAGCACCACTTACAATTTATTTGGCGAAAGTCTGAAAAAATTTAAAATGCTGGAATTCTATTAATAGTGATGTCTAAGTATTTCTTTTTTTTGTATACCTATGTTTCAAGACTGGACGCCAAAAAAATATTTAATTTGTTCTGGATTTCGCCATTGTTCTTTACTTAACTAAGAAATTATCAATGACAGCAACAAAGATGACCAGCTACTTGCGAAATTTCCAGCAACGCAATCTGTTAATGTACAACCTTGATTTTGTTTGACAGAGTTACGAAAAAAAGCGTCGCGTCCGAGTCCCTTTTAGTGCCACCACTTGTGTCAAATGGAATTTTAATGAAATATAATTCTGGACACCCCAGTTTTCTACGTGATTGATCTAACGATGTAAAATGCTAAACTTATATCCATCACACATTTATTGACAGGGACAGTTACTGCGGCCGGTCGTGTAACTGCGACACGTAATTCTGTTAGAGTGATAAATATTCATCATGCATCACTACTGCGCACTATTCACTTGTCCGAATCTCTAATTAAGCCATGTTTATACCATATGCCATTGTTTATACCATAAAGCATAGTTCTCAATGTTTTATTTACTTTTTACATATAGAAATATTACGATAGCTCGCTGACAACATTGGCGTGATACGGGGCTAAGAAAAAGTCACGTTCCGATTGCTTGGAAACTTTGGAAAGATATTACTATATTGTACACCTACTAGCTGAGATGACATACTGGCTTGTCAATATTTATTTATGATTCTTACATTTGAAAACTAAAATCGATTTTAACCCAATCCTAAAAATGTTTCTTTGATTTTATAAGGTACTCGCGCGTGTAACTTTTACACGCGGCTTCGCTCACGCAGACTTTCATCCCCTGATTTACCCCCTTAGGGGTGGAATTTCAAAAATTCCTTTCTAAGTGCTCACTTTCGTTATATAAAGAACCTACATGCAAAATTTCAGGATTCTAGCTTCAGCGGTTTGGACTGTGCGTTGATCTCTGGATATGTCAGTCAGTCAGTCACCTTCCTCTTTTATATAAATAGATCTATGGCATTTTTTTGATATTCTTATATGGCTTTAGTAGAAGGATGAACAATATTATCACTGTTTTATAAATAAATCCTTAAATAAGTAAACGTAGATATTTGTATAGTTATTTGGAATATTTTTTCCAGTAACATAATTTCAACTCTCATTATCTTTATTGGTTCTTGATTGTCTGAAAGCAATATGTGTGCCAATTTAGTAACAAACAATGTACTGAAAACATGTTGCAGCCATTCATATCTACACACATAATATATTTATTCTACCGTGTATTATGAGAAAGGAAAAAAACTTTGAGCATCATCATACTACTGGGAACTATCCAGTAATTCCTATGAATTCAGTTGATTTATCCAATGAGATTACCTAAAGAACGTTTTCTAGATGCGATTTACTTACAGCGTGCCTACAGATTTTGTAGCAATATTTCATACAGCCTACGCTCATTCGCGACTGGTAGCTAACTCGTAACTTGATGTTAGGATTGAAGTTTTTAATAATAGGCTTTCTAAAGAAGAATAACAATACAATTGAATTTCAACATCGGCCCGGTGTTTGACTTTTCTGATTCAAAGGACGACTGAATTTATTAATCTGGAACTTTCACTTATTGATATACGAAGGCATTAATATTTCTATTAATATACTATATAATAGAATATGTATTAACCGAAACCTAACGAATTTTATACGATACAGCTGACCCGTGCTCACTTCGTTGGGCGGTAAACATTTTTTTCTCCGACTTACTTTGCAAATACGTCTACCATGAAAAAGTCTTTCCAGTTTTCGGGTTGTTATATATCGTCACTCACCAATAACGTAGCCTTCTATTGGTAACAGAATTTTCAAAATCGGTTCAGTAGATCCAGAGATTACCCCCTACAACGTCACAAACTTTACCTCTTATATATTAGTAAGTAGTAAGTATAGATTATATATTAGTATAGATTATAAATTTTACACGATATATACCACATATTGTGTATTAGGGCTTAGCCATGAAAATGCTCAATGCGAGTGGATAATGTAATGAAAATGATTGAAATGTACAAAATTATTTGGTACTAATGGACCGAACTAAAAGTAATCAAAACTCGTATTCTAATTCATTTATTTACATTCGTTACTATTATAGAATCAATAAGCAAAATAAAATAAAAAAGTTTTTGAAAACAATGCCTCGAGACGAATCAAACGAGTCCAAACTCGATGATGTTGCGACGTTTCTTTACAGAGTACCTGTGCCCACCTTCCAGCTCCAGCATCAGATCAGCGCCATGTCATAATATTGTATGGTCACGATGCATACATATGCTTGCAAAATTTCAGCAAAATTGGTTGAAGATATCTGCTTCAAAATTGAGTTGCAAGATTCCACCCGAACTATGCAAGTTCGGGTGGAATCATATACATACATTGCAAATTAATAAAAAACTTGTAAAGCCATGTACCATCATGGCTAAGAATAATAATTTAGTTGTATATTAAAAAAAAACATTAAATAATATCGATAACTGGATTTATAAAGACTGTAAAATCTGAACATTTGTGAAATTTCACTTTGCATCGTGCGGTCCTATTGGCGATACACATACAACTTACAACTGCCGGGGTGAAGAGATGGTACGTTAATAGCATTTTAGATTGTATGGCTTAAATTGACTTCAAACATGAAAATACAAATTAGGGTTATCAATATATTTGTGTATCGGTGTCGAATCAAGTAGGTAGGCGTATTGTAGGCGTAACTAATTTGCTTAGAAGTAATTTATTTTATATTATATGTTTTCATTTTTAACTCCTCCATTTTTCTTCTGATTAATTTTGTTGCGGGTTTCAAGACAGTTTACATGAAACGAATAAAAAAACTCCCAGAATCGGAATAATAACTCGTGGATCACACAAAGTGTTGTCCCATGTGGGATTTGAACAGACATCATTCAGCGCAGCAGATAACGGCATGGCAACCGCTAAAATCACTACGCCATTCGTGCATTCATTTATTTATACCTACTTCACTTATTCGTCATTCCTATTTTTAAGTAGAACTCTGTTTCATGGTTTCACTTGTAAATTTTAGATCAATCTTACAAGAATAAAAAAAGGTCAGCTTGGCTACGAAATACTTTCAAAGATTTTTTTTGAAGAGGTCTTCTTACAAAGCCTTGTATGTGAATATTAAAATACCAGGAACTTAATGTTAATTCACTCAATAGGTTCTTAATGATTAATTAATTAAAAAGACGCTTTGAAAAAATATTTCTCATAATTAATTATCTTATTTTTCAGAACTAAAGATTAGGTACTACTTGACCTGTTCAATATTTTCTTGGTATTTTTATTTTAGGACATTTGAATGAATAGAACCTACAAAAGAAAGTATTTGTATATTAATGTATATTAGCAATCATCTGGTAGAAAAGACGAATTTTCGAGAATTTTTTATGTATTTGGCCAATGCATACATATTTTATATAATATCATCATTCACCTATGTATGCATACCACGCAGTCCAGTGCAGGACATAGGCCTCTCCAATTGCCCGCCCCATATATCCGGCTCTTACTAGCCACTTTCATCACTCCACCTGGTCTGTGGTCGTCCTACAGTACGTTTGCGTACCTCCACTCAAGAAGCCGTTTACCCCAACGGTTATCGTAATACAACCAGCCCAGTGCTACTTCAGTTTGCTAATTCTGTGAGCTATTTCGTTAGAGTATATAGCGTACTAGCTTTTGCTCGACCCGCGTGTACAGAGTAGCCTATGTCCTTTTGCAGGCTCTAGACTATCTGTGTACCAAATTTCATTTATATCAGTTCAGTAGTTTTGGCGTGAAAGCGCGACAGACAGAGTTACTTTCGCATTTATAATATTAGTAAGGATAACCCAACTTTTAAATCAAACACGAACGTTTAATTTCGACTTCCATATGAAAAAGAATGCTACAAACTTACGCTTGTTGTCAGGAAGGTTAGAAAGATAGGAAATGCAATCTAAACTTTCAAACAAACAAATGAAGTTTTGATTATGTTAATTTGTTGCTTTTATGTACTATTTTGTACTCAGAATTAGTGATTGGATTATAATAATAATAAATGTCTTTATTGTACACCAGGTAAATTATAAAGGTCTTATTATAAGATAAGTAGGTACAATTGGCGGCCTTATCGCCCGGAGGCAATCTCTTACAGGCAACCTTAGGATGGAGACAAAACAAAATAGGGAAAGTAGAGGGTTTGGATTGTCTATTCTTATTTGTTTACTGTTAATTAGGTATATCACAGTGAATATATCATCAAAATCAGTCTAGCGTGTAATCATAATCTGTTCGGTAGCGTGGTTACCTAACCTTGATCTAATTGCAGAGAGCATTATGTAAACCAGGTATGGGCAACCTTTGACATGTTGAGGGCCTAACTTTAGCGTGCAAATACGTTTGCGGGCCGCGTTTAATAGTACTTAGTGCATTTTAAAGTAGTGATAATATTTTTTGCGATAGATATTAGACATTAAATAATACGACAATGTTATTATAGTACAATTTATTAAAATAACAAAATGAAATTAAAAAAAATGGTACATTATAATTAAATCGTTAAATTTGCAATTGTTACAAACTACTAAAGTTAAATACACCGAAATTAATGAGACACTTGAGCTTGAATTTGGGAAACTAATCCATCGATATTTGGATTAATTCCACTGATACAAAGACGTAAAGAATTTTCCAAATTATCGTCAGTCAGTCTTGTACGATGTGTTGATTTATTAACTTTCATCAATGAAAAGAACTGTTCGCATTTATAAGTACTGCCAAACACACAAATCAATCTTCTTGCGAATTTTCTAAGCTGCGGAAAATTGTCTTCTTCTAGGTATTTTTTGTAGAAATCGCACAACTCTACCTCTTCAAATTTGGATTTTAGGAGTGAGTTTTCTTGAATCTCGATCAACTCTATTTGTAAGTGTATTGGAGCATTTTGTATATTACATTTTGTAGGAGTAGCAAATACACTGAAACAGTCTTCCATGTTTTTGAAGTCGCTAAATCTGTTCGAAAATTGTTCCGACAGTAACTTGAGTTCTTCAGCATATTGAGCATAAGCAATATTTTCATGCGCAGAGAGCGTGTTGAAATGGTAACTGTTACCAGACAGCATCTGTGACTCCCACAAGCGTAGTTTGATCTGAAACGCTTTCAAATGGCTGTGCAAATCATTTACTAACTGTCCTTGTTTTTGAAGTTTCAAATTTAAATCATTCAAATAGCCTGTTAGATCGACCAGAAATGCTAAGTCACATATCCATTTTGGGTCACTTAATTCAGATAGTGGTTTATCTTTTATTTTCATAAAGTCTGCTATCTCATTTCTAAGCTCGTAAAACCGTTTCAACATTTTTCCTTTGCTCAGCCATCTGACTTCACAATAATATGTTACGTCGTTATATTCAGCTGATATTTCATCCAAAAACGCCTTGAACTGACGATGGTTAAGCCCTCGGGATCGAATAAAGTTTATGGTTTTTACTACCACATTCATAACATTCTGGAGTCGAATGGACTTAGAACACAAGTTCTGTTGGTGGATAATGCAATGAAGGACTATCAGATCATCTTTTTGCACATTTAATTCTGTTGCTTTTTCATTCAAAATTCCGATGAAACCTTTACGTAAGCCGACCATAGAAGGTGCACCATCAGTGCATACTCCAATTAATTTTGACCATGGCAAGCCAAAACTTGTGAATACCTTTTGAACTTCAATAAAAATATCCTCTCCTGTAGTGGTTCCTTTTAGCGACTGTAAAGCAAGCAATTCCTCGGTAACAGTGAACTCCTTATCAACACCTCGAATAAATATAGCCAGTTGAGCTGTGTCAGACAAATCGGTGCTCTCGTCTAATGCTATGGAAAATGATTCAAAACCAGCCATTCGGTCAGTCAATGTTGTTTTTATATCAGTAGCCATCATTTCTATACGTCGAACAACAGTTCGTCTTGACAAACTAATTTTTTCAAATTCATTTTTCTTTTCAGGACACAAAATACTGCAAACTTCTAACATACACTCCTTGATAAATTCTCCTTCGGAAAATGGTTTTAATGCCTTTGCTAATTTTGAGCTAACTATAAAACTAGCTTTCACAACATTATCAACTTGTGTTCTTTGTTTATGAAACATTTGTTGCTGTTTTTCCAAATTTGCGGTAAGCTTCTGGATTTTGTCTGTTCTTAACTGTCCTGTCAGTGAGTGCAGCGTAGCATGCTTAGTTGAGTAATGCCTCTTTATATTGAATTCTTTCATTACTGAAATTGATTCATTACACAGCAAACAAATAGGCTTACCATTGTGCAAGATAAAAAAGAATTGTTCAGTCCATTTTTCTTGAAACTGGCGACCCTCTGTATCTACTTTTCGTTTCTTTCCACCAGACATCATTTTTGTTTACTTTTCGTTCAATACACTTAATAACAAACTATAGTTAGTAACCACTCAAGATGCACACAAAGTCACAAAGCAAGTTCACGGCTCGAGCAGTTCGCTAGGATATCGCTTGTCCAAGTTATCACCTCGGTAGCTCAAATAGAAGTAAACTAACGTTCGAGCCATCCACCCGCTTATATAGGCAAAATGAAGGAATAATCTGGAATAAACTAGTTTAGAATAATTGAGAAGCAATAAATCTTTTGATGTGTCGCCCGTGAGGCAGCAAACCTCAAAGAATTTGATCGAGCAAGCTGAGTGGCGGCGATTAGCAAATAGTGAGGCGGCAAACATCAAAGGATTTGATGTTTGCCGCCTCACTCTTTGCTAATCGCCGCCGCCATTAGACGACAGCATTTGATGTTTGCCGCCTCACTGTCACTCCCGTGAGCATAAGTACCTAATGTAATATTTTTCTAATTGGGTTTTTTCAAAATGTCTCGCGGGCCGGATTATATTTTACAGCGGGCCGGATCCGGCCCGCGGGCCGGCTGTTGCCCATATATGATGTAAACTAAAATGACCTCACAAGACTAATCCGGTCGAAGAACTAGCATTAACGAGATTGACGGCACAATCGATACTGGTTATTTATTTATTCGAGCGATTATTATTGACAAAGTAAATGGTAAAACCAGAAGTTATATCTAAGTACTAATACATGAAGAAAATTCTTTATATACCTATAAAAACAATCGGTTTTGAAACATTTAATTTATACTTTGAAAAGTGCAGAACGTTATATTTTTTTTTTTTTAAAGCTATCGATCTATACAAATAAATAAAATTGAAGTGTCTGTTTGAAGTTTCAAATTAATGGTTTTATTGACACAACACATTTATTGAGGAAGGCTATACGCTATATATCATCACGCTATAACCAATAGGTGCGGAGTATCAATGAAAAAGTTCGACAAACGATGGAAAATTGTTCCTCCTTATAAGTTACAAGAATTCACGACCGCATATGTTTTGTCTTTTTGCTCTCTATACCTAACCTTTTTTATAATATCCAACTAATTTTATAAACGCGAAAGTTTGTAAGTATGGATGTTTGTTACTCTTTCACGCAAGAACTACTGAACGGATTTGGATGAAACTATACAGTAATATAGCTTATGCATCGGAATAACACAGAGGCTACTATTTGCGGTGATAACTGACATATACGCGGGCGGAGCCGCGGGCAACAACTAGTGTAAACGGCAAGACGGCGGCGGCGGTGGTGGGCAACTTGAAAACATCCAACGACATGATTATGTAGCCACAACGTTGTCTTGCCAGACCCCAACTCGCACTCAGCAAGCGTGGAGACGTATGGCCTTAACTCTCTCCTGAGAGGAGACCCGAGCCCAGCAGTGGGACATTATGGGTTGATGATGATATGTATAGAGGTTGTGGCGGATCAGTTAGTGTGCTACAAAGTTTAAAATCATGTAAGAAAGGCAACATAAAATGAAGACTTACTGAGGGACAAATCTAAATAATGACAGCTCAAGTAATAGTGGTCAATTTATTTAAAACCGTCGAAATTCGAGCCTCATACGATCTCTAGTGCTAATTAAATACGTGAATCATTCGTGAGACTTAATATACAAAATATCTATATACACACATCAAAAGTGTCTAAGGATCAAGCATTTTTATGCGGATTTCTTGAGATTGAGATGTGGCTTTGGCCCTGGCCTGCTCAGTCGCCAGACTTGAACCCGATTGAGCATGCATGGGATATGCTACAGAGAAGAGCTCTGCCGAATATGGAGGGTATCCAGTCGCAAGAAGACCTTTTTTTGTTGTTGCAACGAACATGGGCGGCCATTCCACAGCGTGATTTGGATGAACTCATTTTGGGTATGCCAAACCGATTCTTGTGTTGTTAGTGTTCGCGGTAGAAACACGGATTATTAATTGTTTAAGTTACCTAATAAAATTTTAAAGAAAACTGTTATTTCAGTCTTTTTTTCGAACTTTAATGTTAGTGGTTCAAATGTCAAAAATCCCTTTATTAGGAAAATGGCAAATTTCTTTATTAATGCAAAGGTGACTTGGTTTATCGTTACTGTGACAAACGAAAACACTTTATTTGATGAATCCTTAAAGAAAATTTTAATTAATATCAATCAGGAGAAAATTTATTGCAAAAATATATGTTGATCCCTAGACACATATGTTGATCCCTAGACACTTTTGATGTGTGTATATAAAAGAGTAAGGTGACTGACTGACTGACTGACTGACTGACTGACATACCCAGAGATCAACGCACAGCCCAAACCGCTGAAGCTACAATCCTGAAATTTTGCATGTAGGTTCTTTATATGACGTAAGTGAGCACTAAGAAAGGATTTTTTGAAATTCCACCCCTAAGGGGGTTAAATAGGGGTTGAAAGTTTGTATGGAAGTTCGTCATTTTTGAAATAAGAAACATGAAACTTTACTTTTGGGCTACTGATTAAAAAAGAGTAGATACGTATTTAAGCGTTTCTGGATATTCTACCCCTAAGGGGTTAAATAGGGGTTGTTATTTCGTATATAGGTCAGTCTGGAAGTCCGTCATCTTTTAAGTTAGAAACATGAAACTTTATTTTTAGGCTGCTGATTAAAAATGAATTGGTACGTGTTTCAGCGTTTCTGAATATACTACCCCTAAAGGGGTGAAATAGGGGTTGAAAGTTTATAAGGAAGTTCGTCATTTTTTAAGTAAGAAACAACAAACTTTATTTTTAAGGTACTGATTAAAAAAGAGCAGATACGTATTTAAGCGTTTCTGGATATTCTACCCATAAGGGGTTAAATAGGGGTTGTTATTTCCTATATAGGTCAGTCTGGAAGTCCGTCATTTTTGAAGTCAGAAACATGAAACTTTATTTTTAGGCTGCTGATTAAAAATGAATTGATAGGTGTTTCAGCGTTTCTGAATATTCTACCCCTAAGGGGGTGAAATAGGGGTTGAAAGTTTGTATGGAAGTTCGTCATTTTTTAAGTAAGAAACATGAAACTTTATTTTTGGGGTACCGATTTAAAATGAATAGATACGTATTAAAACGTTTCTTAATATTCTACCCCTAAGGGGGTTAAATAGGGGTTGAAAGTTTGTATGGAAGTTCGTCATTTTTTAAGTAAGAAACATGAAACTTTACTTTTTGGCTACTGATTAAAAAACAGTAGATACATGTAAGCGTTTCTGGATATTCTACCCTTAAGGGGGTGAAATAGGGGTTGAAAGTTTGTATGGAAGTCCGTAATTTTTTAAATAAGAAATATGATACTTTATTTTTGGGCTACTTAATAAAAATGATTAGATACGTATTTAGGAGTTCCTGGATATTATGCCCGTAAAGGGGTGAAATAAGGGTTGAAAGTTTGTAAGGAAGTCCGTCATTTTTTAAGTGAGAAACATGAAAATGTAGTTTTGGGCTACTGATTAAAAATGGGTAGATACGTATTGAAGCGTTTCTGGATATTCTACCCTTAAGGTGGTGAAATAGGGGTTGAAAGTTTGTATGGAAGTTCGTCATTTTGTAAGTAAGAAACGTGAAACTTTATTTTTGGGGTACTGATTTAAAATGAATAGATACGTATTGAAACGTTTCTTAATATTCTACCCCTAAGGGGGTGAAATCGGGGTTGAAAGTTTGTAAGGATGTTCGTCATTCTTTAGTTTTGGGCTACTGATTTAAAATGAATAGATACGTATTTAAACGTTTCTTAATATTCTACCCCTAAGGGGTGAAATCGGGGTTGAAAGTTTGTAAGGGAGTTCGTCATTCTTTACTTTTGGGCTACTCATTAAAAAATAGTAGATACGTGTTTAAGCGTTTCTGGATAATCTACCCCTAAAGGGGTGAAATCAGGGTTGAAAGTTTGTAAGGATGTTCGTCATTCTTTACTTTTGGGCTACTGATTTAAAATGAATAGATACGTATTTAAACGTTTCTTAATATTTTACCCCTAAGGGGGTGAAATCGGGGTTGAAAGTTTGTAAGGAAGTTCGTCATTTTGTAAGTAAGAAACGTGAAACTTTATTTTTGGGGTACTGATTTAAAATGAATAGATACGTATTGAAACGTTTCTTAATATTCTACCCCTAAGGGGGTGAAATCGGGGTTGAAAGTTTGTAAGGATGTTCGTCATTCTTTAGTTTTGGGCTACTGATTTAAAATGAATAGATACGTATTTAAACGTTTCTTAATATTCTACCCCTAAGGGGTGAAATCGGGGTTGAAAGTTTGTAAGGGAGTTCGTCATTCTTTACTTTTGGGCTACTCATTAAAAAATAGTAGATACGTGTTTAAGCGTTTCTGGATAATCTACCCCTAAGGGGGTGAAATCAGGGTTGAAAGTTTGTAAGGATGTTCGTCATTCTTTACTTTTGGGCTACTGATTTAAAATGAATAGATACGTATTTAAACGTTTCTTAATATTTTACCCCTAAGGGGGTGAAATCGGGGTTAAAAGTTTGTAAGGAAGTTCGTCGTTCTTTACTTTTGGGCTACTGATTAAAAAATAGTAGATACGTGTTTAAGCGTTTCTGGATAATCTACCCCTAAGAGGTTAAATAGGGGTTGATATTTCGTATATAGGTTATTCTGGAAGTCCGTCATTCTTGAAGTTAGAAACATGCAAACTTTATTTATGGCTACTGATTAAAAATGAGTAGATACGTATGTACGAACAAGTTCTACCGGAACCGGTTGTGGTTCACGGTGCCGTTCTTGAAGTTGTTCAAAAATATGTGTGGTACCTCGGGCAGACTTTGCAGTTAAGTAGAAACAACTTCGAGGACGAGATGAACAGGAGGATTCAGCCGGGTTGGGCAGCGTTTGGGAAACTTTGTCGGGTCTTTTCATCGTCAATCCCACAGTGCCTAAATACGAAACTCTTCAATCAATACGTCCTACCTGTCATGACATACTGTGCCGAAACGTGGACACGACACGGCTGGTCCACACGTTCAAAGTCGCTATGGAGAGGGCTATAATAATAATAATGATTAATTTTTCTCATCACAAAAGCTCAACGTTTCTCTAAGGGATCGCATCAAGAATGAGGTGATCCGATAGAGAACCAAGGTCATTGACATAGCCCACGGGATAAGCAAACTGAAGTGACAGTGGGCTGGCCATATTAGCCGTAGAACTGATAACCGTTGGGATAAACGGGTTCGTGAGTGGTGACCGTCTCGGCAAACGTAGCGTAGAACGTCCACAGGCCAGGTGGAAAAATGATCTGCCCAAGACGGCTGGCAGGAGCTGGATGAGAGAAGCTGAGGATCGAACCAAGTGGCGTGCAATTGGAGATGCCTATGTCCAGCAGTGGACTGTGATGATGATGAGGAGATACGTATTTAAGCGTTTCTGGATATTCTATCCCTAGGCTAGACTGGAAGTCCGTCATTTTTTAATTTAGTAGCCTGAAACGTTGTCTTCAGGCTTTTGATTACAAATAAATGAATACTTATATCAGCACTTATGGGAATTCTATTCCTAAAGGGATTAAAATAAGGGTCGAAAGTGTGTGTCAAAGTCAATTTTAATGGACTATTGATTATAAATAAATACGTTTAAAAACGTGAACACAGTATTCATAGATACTTACACAGTTTTAAATAAATACATACACTGTTTCCACGCGAGCAAAGCCGCGGGCAACAGCTAGTAAACTTATAATAGTGTAATGCTTGATGTACTGCATCTTACTATTAAATAAAAAAAGTAAAAACTAAAACCCAACTACGACAAAAACGACGCTGAAAAAGTATAAAATAAGTTTGAAAAGCCCTCGTCACCCGTTATTAAAGTGTTATGGTGTGTTTCTGTGTGCCGTTACTAATATATAATATACTAGCTGCCCAGTACGTGCTTCGCTACGTATAAAGTGAAATTAAAAAAAATGGTGATATAATTTCAGATTTAAACTATCCTATCTCTCAAGTTGGATCGAACTGCACATGGTGTGCAAATTTTATTATAATCGGTTAAGTGGTTTAGGAGTCCATTGAGGACAAACATTGTGACACGAGATTTATATATATTAAGATATATCCCACCAAAAACATTTTCATGTAAAATGTTGCCAAGACGACTGCATATGGCTTACCCTGTGAAAAAGATATCAGATCTCATGTAGAGCCAAGGTTCTGAATATACACGCCCTAACTCTACCAACACTAACTTCACAAACTCTACATCTTAGTAAAAATGTATGGCTTCGCAGTTTCGCTACCATACCGCCACGAAGGGGAAACGAACGCCTTTTGTGTTTGCAAATATCTAGTTTCTGAGTATGTGTTATACGAATATTTAGTTTTTGAAGTAACGAAACAGCAAAGCCATACATTTTTACTGAGATGTAGAGTTTATGAAGTTAGGGTTGATAGAGTTAGGGCGTGTAGATTCAGAACCTTGGCTCTACATGAGATCTGATATCTTTTCATAGGGTAAGCCATATGCAGTCGTCTTGGCAACATTTTACATGAAAATGCTTTTGGTGGGATTTCATTTATTTTTGTAAGTTGCTTATGGGAGTTTTTTTTCTTTTTTTGGGCTATATTTCTTGTACATCTTCTTTCTTCTTTCAAAAAAGTCCGTGTACCAAAAATAAAACTTCTAGCATAAACATTTGCAAAAGTCTCATACAAACTTCCACCCCCCAAATTTGCGGGTTGGGGGGCAAAAGTAATAGATTTATGAATTTTGTTGTTGTTTTTATACTAAACTTAGTACTTCAGGAAGTACCCTAACAGTTTTGATGATCATCAGAGTGTGTCAGTGACGAAATCGGTGTTTTTTAGGTATCAATAAAATCTAAAGTATCAGAGCTATGCAATTGAAACTTTGTTTGTTTCATTAGTCTATTAGTAACATCATATTCTGAGATTTTGAACGATTTGGTATATCGGGAACCAAAGTTATGAGGGTTCAAAAAAACGACGAAACACTTCGAGAAAAGGTAGGTAGTGCCCTTGCGCTTCGCTTGGCTCGTCTTGGCGGGGGCACGACCGTGCCCCCAGATATTTGAAATGTACAAGTAACGCCCTTTATATATATACCAAACACGGCATATTTATCTCAAATTTATTTTTAATACAGTACTTTATGTCGGCTAGAGGGCGCCACATTATATTCAGTGACACGTCACATAGCCTATAACCACCGGACAATCAAGACGCTTCTAACAATACATCATTCGTCCAGTTCTAGTAAGTAGTTAAGGAGCTATGAGGGAACAAATGAACATACATACATACATAGCCTGTCAAAATCATAACCCCCCTTTGGCTTTGCCGTAGGCGGGTAATTAAATTAGATGATTACATTATCTATCTATAGTCTACGTTTTTTCTTGCGTTATTATAGACTGTTTCTAATTTTTAAATTAAAGACAAAGTCAAAATATAAATATATCTGTTCTTTTCGAAATCGTTCTTTAAGTTGACTTTAAACTCAGATTTATAAAACCGCTAAGCAGACTCATACGACCGTTCATCCCTAAGGGTGACATTTTTCAAGGATGTTTACTAGCCGCTTACCTACATGAAATCCTGCCAATATTGATCGGCTGTGTGTTAATGAATCAGACAGTCAGTGCAAGAAGTTTTACATCTAATACCTTTAAATGAGCAATTTTTTTATATATATAATCTGAATCTCGGAAAGGGCTCACACAATTTTCATGAAATTTAGTATGCAGGTGCAGGGGGGTTTCATTTTTAGAAGATTTACCAAAAAACAAATACTACAAGCGAGCAAAGTTCGGTCATCCAGCTACTGTGTAGATAAATGTAAAAGCACGTAAGAACTTGACCTTGTCGACATTTATAGAAATATTACAAAAAGATCCCTCCATTGTTAGTCGATCGACATCAAAAACATATTGTTGGCAGATTTCCCTCCTGTTATCGAAGTAGCTGTTACACGTAGAGAATAGACATCAATAGGATTAACGTATTTCTGACAAAACTCCTTGAGTAATGAAAGTGTTTCTTTTTCATGTCACCTGTATACAAAACTACAGTTTTTATTTTTTTATTACAGTCTTCTACGCTACAACACACGTGATGTTCTGATAGATTAAGCTAGTTCTAAAAATCAATAGTATTTTATTTAAGGCTCGAGCATATTGTAAAATAACACCTAAGAAAGAAACAAGCCAATTTTCACGCAATCGATTTTTTTTTGTTTTAATATTAGTATTGAATACAAGTAAAAAAAAAACTGTCTAAAAATGTATAACACTAAAAATTTACAAACAGGCGATTTCCTTTTAACCCCCGACGCAAAAAGAGGGGTGTTATAAGTTTGACGTGTCTGTCTGTCTGTGGCACCGTAGCTCGCGAACGGATGAAGCGATTTCAATTTAGTTTTTTTTTTGTATGAAAGATGAGGTACGTGCGAGTGTGTGTTTCATGAAAATCGGTTGAGTCGTTTAAAAGTTATGGGGGTGAAAGTGGGGAAGAATAACCGAATGTCTGCAAAAATATCATCGAGTGGGGTCACAAATGAAAGCGCATAACGTGTTTTTTTACTTTTTAAAGGGAACTCAGGTTATTACGTAGGGGGTTTTTGTAATTTTGAGAATTTATAGTTATTAAAATAATTTTTACATGTGTTTTCTGTGAATCCTACTAATATCCTATTCCTACTAATATCCTACTCCTACTAATATTATAAATGTGAAAGCTTGTAAGGATGTGTGTTTGTTGCTCTTTGACGCAAAAACTACTGAACGGATTTTCATGAGATTTTGCAGTAATATAGCTTAGACATCGGAATAACATAATAATTAAAATTTATAGAGATGTTTAAAATTTAAATACCGACATAAACGCGGGCGGAGCCGCGGGCAAAAGCTAGTATTGTATATGTATTTACTAAAAAAAGTACCTATATAGGTATTATATCAGTCAATCTATTTATTTTATTTTTAAAACTTTCTACACACATGTACATCGGCGGGCTTAATGCCCAAGGCATTCTCTACCAGCCAACCTTTGGGTGATGTAGCAATTTTGTAAGGTCACCTACCTGGTTAAAGTCAGAGGTAATAATAATCTAGATGTCATAAGCTCTGCTTAAGTAGAAGGTAGTTGGCGTTGAGTGTCAGATGTAAGATAAAAAAAAACCGACTTCCAAAAAAACATCCAACGAAAACTCTCTGCCAAAAAGATACTTAAAAGCGTAAAATAAACTGGTTCTTCATAAATTGCCTATACCTAATTCAATCAAATTTCATCATCAAGAATACAAATTAAGGTCTATACGTACGTGTAATATTAAAATCATCCTCTAATCCCTAACTGTTGAAGAGTTTAACCTTCTATCATCAGCTCACCTAAATAACTTGAAAGTATACGACTGAAGGTCTTTAGATACGTATAAAATTGAAAGAATTATCCTCCAACTCCTAACCGTTGAGGAGTTGTACCTTCCACCTTCCATCATCAGCTTACCTAAATAATTTGAAAGAATACGACTAAAGGTAACAGATATACATATGATATTTAAAGATTTATTCTCCAACTCCTAACCGTTAAGGAGTTGTACCTTACATCATCAGCTCATCATCATAAAATGATGACTACCAGACGCAAATACCGGTGTAACTTCAGAAAATATACGAAAAACATAGTATGTGCCTATAAAAAATTTGGGTTTCCCTCGATTTCCCTGGGATCCCATCATCAGATCCTGATATGCTGGCAATGGGACCACCTCGGAAGCATACCCATTCGAATACAAAAAAAATATTCAAAATCGGTCCACAACTGACGGAGTAATCGGTGAACATACATAAAAAAAAATAAAAAAATACATACAGTGGAACATAGAACCTCCTCCTTTTTGGAAGTCGGTTAAAAAATAAATATGTGTACCCTTAAAAATTACGAATGAGAAACTATCCCAAACCAAATCCATTAGTCGTCTATACCGTACCGAAAAGAAACATTCCTTTTCTTCTGTTACAAGCGCAGTGAATAAATTCAAATTACAGAACATGTTAGGACAATTCACGCACTGTTGCATAGCTTTTGAAAATACCCATAGGTAACAGTTGTTAACGTACTACTAGAAGAGCTCGTACATAAACAGACTGCATTTAAATACTACCGCAAGTGAACGGCAATGGAACTGCATTAGTAAAATGAAGGAATATAAGGAGATAGCAATTCCATCAATCTTTAGAACTTGAAACTGCAAATTTGATATAAAGCGAATGGTAAAATTATTTTTAGCTAATGGTCGCCCAGTGCTCGAAATTCGACCATAAATCATTTCATAATATTTTTTTGTTAACTGTTGTAAGTTTTCTGCAGTCCTCCTTCACTGACAAAAAGATATCAGATCTCAGATCTGATATCTTTTTCATAGGGAAAGCCATATGCAGTCGTCTTGGCCACATTTTCCATGAAAATGATTTTGTTTGGATAATGTATTTCCAAAAACGAAATTTTGTCGGTACCCAATGTGTGATGCTGATGACGATATAGAGGAACGACATATATATTCAAAACACCGTTGCCTGTTTGTTAATCACATTTAGACTATCCATGTGTTCATAAATAATTTCATATATATATGGTAATCATAGCGAAAATATTGAGTATCTATAGACTTAACCACAGATAGAAATAATTTCCCTCCAGATTATTAACGCAAATAATTGTGTTCTAAGAAGCTGAACTTGTGTACAATGCATTTCAAATGAGAATAGGATTGGAAATCCGCCATCTTGCTCTGCACTTGTCAACAACTTCAGATAATTTTGTATGGTGTGCACAAAAAACGAGAATTAGTATTTGAATTTTTCAAATAAGAATAGGACTGGATTTTGTGACTGGAAACGACATATTTTCAAAACACCGTTGCCTGTTTGTTAATCATATTTAGACTATCCATGTGGTCATACACTATTTCACATATATGGTAATCATAGCGAGGATATTGAATATCTATAGATTTAACCACAGATAGAAATAATTTCCCCTCAGATTATTAACGCAGATAATTGTGTTCTAAGAAGTTGAACTTGTGTACAATGCATTTCAAATAAGAATAGGATTGGAAATCCGCCGTCTTGTCCTGCACTTGTCAACAACTTCAGATATTTTTGTATGGTGTGCAAAAAAACGAGAAATTGCATTTGAATTTTTCAAATAAAAATAAAACCGGATTTTGTGACTGGTAATTGTACTAGTTTTTAAGAAAAATGCGGATTTTCAATTCTATTCTTATTTGAAACTCATTATAACGGCCGTTTTCAATAACCTATCTATCCTTAGTTGTTACTACTAGAGATACAAAATATATCATTGTACGCTTCTTAACTTTTCAATAATCTACCGACAGATAGCATTACCTATCGAAGTTCTTTATCCACCTTGGGCAGGACGGATAGTCAACTATAGATATGCACCCAAATAATAACTGGATTAACGAGCATTTCGACATAAGTTTCAGGTTGCTCTCCAATAGAAGTCGGAACTCTAGTAACCACATTTGTTTATCTGTCAACATTGGCCTAACTGGCCAATGTTGACAGATAACAGGCGGACAGTTATTATTTCAAAAGTAATTATCTTCATGAGATCGTTTTTTGGAAAGACGGTCCCCATTTCATGTCATCCACATTTTTAGGGTTCCGTGCCAAAGGCAAAAAACGGAACCCTTATAGATTCGTAATGTCTGTCTGCCTGTCCGTCAAAGTGGCTGTGACATATGGTCACAGCCACTTTTTTCCGAAACTATAAGACATATAATATTGAAACTTGGTATGAAGATGTATTCTGTGAACCGCATTAAGATTTTCACACAAAAATAGAAAAAAAAACAAGAAATTTTGGGGGTCCCCATACTTAGAACTGAAACTCAAAAAATTTTTTTTCTTCAAAAATGATATTGAGGTTTCTAATTTCATTTTTTTCTAAACTGAATAGTTTGCGCGAGGGACACTTCCAAAGTGGTAAAATGAGTCCGACTCGCACTTGGCCGCTTTTTTAAATTTTTTATCATTAATTTCATAACGACGAAGACGAAGATATTGGCAGAAATAGCTGAACCGGCTGGATGCCATTTTATCAAAAAAAATTATCTTCATAATGAATATAAAATAATGTAATGGTTTAAGTTATGAAAGCAATATTTCCCATATTGCTATCATAACTTTTAAACCATTACATTACTTCAAATCAAATTATTAATATTATAGGCCTCTCCCATTGCACGCCACTATGATCTAATTTGATGCAATCGGACAGGCATATGTCTATGTCAATAATGATCATCTCAGATGATTCTCACTCTTATTATTATTTATTTTTTCATTCTGGCCTGTTGCCCTAGCGGTTAGTAATCCTGACTGCTAAGCGGACGCCACGCCGTTTTCTACTGCGCTGAGTGTTGTAGGTTCAAACCCCACTTGGGACAACATCTTATGTGATCCACAAATTGTTGGTTTGAGTCTGGGTGTTCTTAATGTCCGTTACATGTACTTTTAAGTCCTCTGCGACACAGGATATATATTCCTAATGCGGGAGTAAAGAAAAGAAGCTATCGTTGGTCACAGAGAGATAGCAGTTAGCCTCGATTGTGAAACGCAAGTTAATCTATACTTAATATCATAAAGCTGAATAGTTTGTTTGTTTGAACGCGCTAATCTCAGGAACCGCTGGTCCGATTTGAAAAATTCTTTCAGTGTTGGATAGTACATTTATCGAGGAAGGCTATAGGCTATATATCATCACGCTAAGATCAATAGGAGCGGAGCGTCAATGAAGAATGTTACAAAAACGGGGGAAAATTGTTACGCTACGGGCAATAGAAGACGCAAACGAGGTTGCGTGGATCAGCTAGTGATAGGTAAAATTACACTAAAAAGTAGAGATAGCTTATTGAAAACGGCCGTAAGTCATGATTAGCAAATAACATGATTAATAAATGTCATGATTAATAAATGTCATGATTAATAAATCAACGTGCATCTCAATTTTTCACTCAAGCTTAAATTTAAAACTCTCTATTTTTAGGGTTCCGTGCCAAAGGCAAAAAACGGAACCCTTATAGATTCGTCATGTCTGTCTGTCCGTCCGTATGTCACAGCCACTTTTTTCCGAAACTATTAGACCTATAATGTTGAAACTTGGTAAGTAGATGTATTCTGTGAACCGCTTTAAGATTTTTACACAAAAATAAAAAAAAAACAATAAATTTTGGGGGTCCCCATACCTAGAACTGAAACTCAAAAAAAATTTTTTCCTCAAACCAATACGTGTATCTATGGATAGGTCTTCGAAAATGATATTGAGGTTTCTAATGTCATTTTTTTCTAAACTGAATAGGTTGCGCGAGAGACACTTCCAAAGTGGTAAAATGAGTGTCCCCCCCCCCTTTAACTTCTAAAATAAGAGAATGACAAATCTAAAAAAAATATATGATGTACATTACCATGTAAACTTCCAACGAAAATTGGTTTGAACGAAATCCAGTAAGTAGTTTTTTTTTTAATACGTCATAAATCGTAAACTGCAATTTACCTTTCATTCAATCAACACATATATAAAAATAAAATAAAAATTATATTATGTTACTTGCTGCCGCGGAACCCGTCATGGGCGAGTCCGACTCGCACTTGGCCGCTTTTTTTCTCTAAAATGTTGGTTGATTTTATGTTAGTTACAATATCACATTAACTTAATGCTAGTCACAATTCGCGAAATATTATTTTAACTAAGTAAATAGATTGCAAAGTTTACTCATTGCAATCAATTTTCGCTTTGATTTGAATAAATATTGACGGCAATAATCCGCGAACAGTCTGCCGGTGTCCGTACACAGTACGATGAGAGCCTGTGTGTTCACTGCTGTGTGCGTTTGGTTAGCTGTCTGACGTGGGAATATATACCTATATATATGTACATATCTACATAAAACATTGCTGAGCCAATCTACGGTTGCAGGAAACTTTGGTGCGAAATGCGACGGTTTAAGGGGATTATGCAGGACAGGGAGGAGAGAGATTACAGATTAAGCAAAAGCAGTAGAATATTCTCGTTTTATATAAGAGGTAACATAAAATACATTGGATTACAATAGGTTATCTTTCAAAGGATTTGTTAGATTTTTGTCCGCTTTCGGGTTTTGTCCCAAAATGTAACACCAATAGTAATTCGTAGCGGTTTGCCCCATTTTTGGGTATTTTTACTTATTATTCGTGTTTTGCCCAATATACGTGGTTTTTCATTGTTGATAGCATAGCTGCACATATACCGTACATAACCGTTTAATGACCACCACTCTTGGATTGTGCTTATGCTTTTCATCAGGCAAAGTAGAATCATTTTGGCAGGGCCATATATAACAAAATAATAATTTAAAAAATTAGAAGACAAAGATGATAGGATTGTACTACGACATAATTACCATAATCTCTTAGGCATTTACGTCTACATAGCATTTAATAAACATAGCCTATAGAATAGTGTCAAAAAACATCAGTTGGTAGCAGTGTAAACGAAAAGATTAATGCGGCAACGATACCTCCTGTGTAAATGGCCTTAAAGTGCACACACGGCGTCAAAGCTAGCACGAGCCAGTAATTACGATCATCGTGGCTAGACAACACTGGACAGGCGACCGCACGCCACTCGTGTACCTTTTCGAGCGAGGGCCAGACCTCACACAGGCGCCGGTCGTAGTAAACAGAGAGGACCCTTTCAAACAATTTATGCGCCTCATCTAGTAACACGTAGTGCACTGTGTAAAGGTTGTGGTGAGTGAAATTCAGCTGCCATGACGTCGTTTAATCCTCTTATCTGTGCGAACATCAGATCGAGCATCATTGGTAAATTTGCGACTCTCTGCAATAATTCTGAGTTCTCTGTTCACTTTTCTACTATATTCATCACTCCATTTTTAATGGTCTCCCAACAGATGTCTTAAGTTCGAGAAGGTTCCATTCTGTGCACATTCTCGTGCCCATGTAAGTGACTCTGTTCACGAACCACAATCAAGCAAGGCAATAGCTATTTCTAGGGCCTTCTCGCGAGCTCAGGACCGGTGGAAAGCTAGTGCGGATAGGCTCTTAAAGACCTGACTGGATCGACAACGTAGTAAAGAAGGGAGGTAACGAGATTAATCAGTTATCAGGCAGACTATTCCCGCTATAAACTCAAGAACTACGGCTAACACGGCGTTTCGACTTCGAATATCTGGTCAATAACAAGGGGTAATGTAATTTTAACAGCTTCATAGCTATAAAGGTGGCTTTTTATAAATACCATAGATATAGTCCATCTTCCTAAATGACGGTTCTGATTATTTTATGATTTTCAAAAAAGAATATAAGTAACGAAAAGTAATTGTGAAGTTTAAAAGTTTATTGTAACCGAACGTTACATAAAAATCTAAGTGTGAGATAGAACTAACAGGACCGATACTTCCAATTAAAGTAACTTTTGATATTATAGGGCGAACCTGGCCATGTTAAATTTTTACTTCATTAAATAGTGGAACTAAAGTACAAATGAGTTCAATTTCAAGAATGTATTTTAACAAGTTATCGAGAGTATAAATTGTACAAAAAAAGTAGTATGCAATAGACTGCTGGCAAAAGAGTACCCACTCGTTTTATTCGTGTTTCATATTAATCGTTACATTTTGAATAGAAAAATAAATAAAATGACAATAGTGTAGATATTGTGATGTAACGATATAACAATTACCCAAACATAATAACATTTTACAGGCGAATATTGAAATTATAAAACTCTCGTCACAAAGTTGATTTACCCAGAAAGTTTGCACAAAATTACTTCATTTGCAAATAAATACAGTAAGTACTTGCACATAAGTTTCTGTAATGTTGTTTTCCGGATAACAACAATCCGGAAAAATAATTTCCAATTGGAAATTATTTTTAAATATTAATTATTAAATTGACCAAAAGCAAAACGATACGTCGAAGTTTTCGTGTTTTGTATAAAATAAGTAATAAATTGTTCTTTTTAAACTTTAATAATTTATTTACCAATTTAATAAAAAAAGATTAATCGACTTACGTAACAAAAATTTAAAATACAATGGTAAACCTTTTATTCTTTCGGGTCGGACCAAATGTTTGTATGATCTGCAAAATATTTGTTTCGGAGTTTGGGTGTTTTCTTTGTATGTATTTATAAAAAAAGTAATATATGTATTTATATCAGTTGTCTAGTACCCATAACACAAGCTCTGCTTAGCTTGGGACTAGAAGGCGTTGTGTGTTAGAATGTCCGAAATATCTATTTATTTTATTTATTCTTTGATGGCACTATTATATAAAAACAGATTTTATAACGCTAAACTCGAGAATCACAGAGGACTCGGTCATTTAAAAAAATGAAAATTACGTACCGACAAAACACAAACTCCTACCAACTCATAGTGATGTTCGTTGTGCCAATTTTTAGTTATCGATAGTCCCTGATGTCAATTTTCTACACTAAAACTTACACGAGAATATTGTTGTTCCGTTTTTTTTTATAGAATAGAGGGCAAAGGAGCAGGCGTATCGCCTGATGTTAAGCGATTACCATCACTCACGGACACCCGCAACATCAGAGGCGTGAACAAGTGCGTTGCCGGCTTTTGGGGTATGGGGAAGGTGATGGGGGAGGGAGAGGGGCATGGGCCTCCGGTGTCCTCACTTACTCTATGAAACACGGCGCAAGTGCTGTTTCATACCCGCATTCTGCGAGGCCGTAGTATCACTCCGGTCGAGCCGGCCCGTGCATGCCGAAACGTGGCTCTCCCACGGTAATGTATGTATTTCCGTGTCGTGTGGAAATAATTCTCTTTTCTTTAAAAAAACAACTCGCATTAGGAATATATAACCAGTGTCGTGGGGGAATTTACAAACAATATATAAAACGGACACAAATAACACCCAGACTCAGAACAACAATTTCTGGTTCACGCAGTGTTGTCCCATGTGGGATCTGAACCCACACCACTTGGTGCCGTAGAAAGCGGCGTGGCGACCGCTTAAACTGGCCATTCGTGCAGTAATATATATATATATATATATATTATTTATTATATTTTTCGAAAAGTAACATACAGTTGTAATACTTATCATATCATATTATATTTTGGTGATTGTAGCTCACAGAAAACAATTAATAATAACCACATTTTGGCAACACACCCCAAAAGTTGGCAGGTACAGAATGCCTAGGGCAATGTATGTAAGTTGTAAATAAATAAATGGTAATATATCTTTGAAGATTACGTTGCCACAACGTTGACTTGCCAGTCCCCAACCCGCACTCGGCCAGCCTGCCCTTTTCTGACCTGTCGACCTAGTCGTAAAACCTCATTCTGTCAATTTATCATCATCATCAGCCTATCGCAGTTTACTGCTGGACATAATCTCCAAAAAAAGCCGTTTTTTCTCACAGATTACAAAAAAAGTAAGATTATATGTGTCAAATAAACATGTTTAATTAAAGCCCAAAGTTTCTTGTGCAAGCTTAAGTTTAAAAATATTATATTACCACACAAATTACATGTATGTATATAGCACACACGATACACTATACAAATCCGTCTGCACTCTTCAAACGGCAAACAATGAAATGCGATCAGAAACTTCATCTGTCCCCTCCCCTTCATTACAATCAAAATTAATAAAGAGTTTTCCGTGCTGCTAGATTCCAAATGGCGCGTCCACGCCACGATGGGCTTTTAGCGCGTAATAAATTGTCCCCCCGTCCCTTCGAAATCAATATATATTTAAAAAAAAATTGTATCTGGTCGCTGTCTGTACATGGAAGATACATACTTAGTCTGGACATAAATATTGTTACAATTAAAAATAAACAAAATATTACTGTTGAATTGGGAATATGTAATTTTTATACGATTGTTCATTGTGTTTTCTAATTTTCGCACGAATATGTTGTAAAATATTTTGTGATATTAAAATGAAGCGTCGTAATAAGAGAAACTTATTACTGTGATTGCAAGACATAAATTAGGTATGGAGCCAAATACAATTTTTGAAATCCTCCATACGCTTGGTATTAGTCAAATGTTTGTGTACCGGGCTATTGAAAGGTACAATGAAACCTCCTCTATCTGTGACAGAAAAAGATCTGGCGTCCACGTAATGTTCGTACGAAAAAAGCGATCAAAGCAGCAAGGGAAAGAATTCGAAGAAAAGAAAGATAGCAACTAGAACCATGTCGCGTATTTTAAAAGATGACTTAGGACTTACAGCCTTTAAGAGACGCACTGGTCATTTGTTAACTGATAATTTAAAAAAGAATGGGGTGGTAAAATCAAAACAAGTACTTAAGCGATACGGGAAGGGAGGTTACAGAAAAATGTTGTTGAGAACTGATGAGAAAACTTTTACAATTAAGCAATATTTTAACAAATAAAATAACCGTATTTATGCTAAAAGCTCTAAAGAAGTTTCCCAATTAGTCAAAGTACAACGTGGCCATTATGATGACGACTTCCGCATTAGGAATAAAAATCCTGTGTCGCGGGGGACTTTACAAACATACAAGAAACGGACACAAAGAACACCCAGACTCGGGACAACAATTTGTGGATCACACAAAGCTTTGTACCGCGTGGGATTTGAACCCACGGCACTTGGCGCAGTAGCAAGAGGCGTGGCGACCGCTGAAACCACCAGGCCAACCGTGCAGTCAAACCGGTTTGGTGGTGTGTTAACTATGCTTGAGCCATATTTTTGTGAAAAAGGTATCTAAACTTCTGCACAAGAGTATCAAGATACCATTCTTGAGAATGTAGATAAGCCCCTTAACAACACCATGTTTAATAACCAAGAATGGTCATTTAGGCAAGATTCAGTGCCGGGTCATAAAGCTCGATCCACGTAATCTTGGTTAGAAACGAACGATCCAGACTTCATCAGAGCTGAAGACTTGCCGTCATCTAGTTCTGATCTTAATCCACTGGATTATAATTTATGATCAGTTTTAGGGAATAAGGCTTGCTCTAACCGTCATGATAATTTGGAGTCCCTAAAACAATCCATACGATTGGCAGTGAAGAACTTTCCCATAGCGTGCTGCTATTGATAACTGGCCTCACTCGACGATTAAAGGACTGTATTGCAGGCAATGGAGACCACTTCTAATGAGCTTTATATATCATTAATGGGTTTATAAACCCACTGTAATAGTAATTAATGTTACGTACAATAAAAAAATATTGTTTTTCTTTGTAACAACATTTATGGCAAGACTAAGTAATTTGAAAAACTATTATTGGGGGGTTTATAAACGAGGATAGTACCGCCCCGGTCAAGTCGGCCCGTTCGTGCTGAAATTAGCGTGGCTTTACTAGCTTGATTGTGGTTCTCACTATTGTGTTGTGGTTTGCTCCACTTAAAATTGTACCTAGGTTGTTTAAAATTGATAACCACACAATAAATACAATATCTTCTTTCATTAAACTATTCTGGATTGACGGCAAATTTCAACACATAGCTCTTTTGTGAAAATCAATAGCTAATTTTTCTCATTAAATTTTGATTATCTTTTCTAATTCTTTAAATTTACACTCATTGCATAGTGGCGTCACCTACTTAGTGAAGTTTTTAACATAGAGATTGTACTTGCAATAATGGACATGTCGCGGGAAGATTTTCTATGATTATAAACGAGGGTTAAACTTTAGACAATAGTTATATACAATAGAACAAAGTGTTTTCCATCGAACTTCTCAAGAAGGAGCGCGGGGAAGTGATCGCTACGCCATCCATGAAGTCATGGTCAATTCCCATAGAACCTTTAGCATGAAAGGGCGAGACCATATCCAAGATATAATATTTGAGTCTCTATTAATATTTTAGGTATTCAATTAACTAAAACTATTAGAAATTTTGTAGTTGACAGAGCTTCTAATATTAGTATTTCCACCTACTCGACCGTTCCTACTAATATTATAAACGCGAAAGTTTTTAAGTATGGATGGATGGATGGATGGATGTCTGTTACTCTTTCACGCAAAAACTACTAACGGATTTGGATGAAACTTTACAGTAATATAGCTTATACATCAGAATAACACATGGGCTACCATTTGTAGCGATAACCGACATACACGCGGGCGGAGCCGCGGGCAACAACTAGTTAATTATATCGATACCCAACTACGAAAACCTACGCTCATTCCTAGAGCCATAGAATTATTATAAATTCGAAAGTAACTCTGTCTGTCTATCCGTATGCTTTCACGGCAACACGTCTTTACTGATATCGATAAAGTTTGCGGTGGTTTTTATTGATATGAAATAAAAATCAAATTTAATGAGATGAAATGAAATGAAACCTAACCTAACTCATTGAATCAAATCAAAAATAAAAACTTCTATGATTTTTTAGTAAAAACTTCGTGGTTGTTTTTTTCTTTTTAATAGACATTATTTTGACAGTTGGGAAAGAGAACGCACGAGTTCGGAAAAGGTAAAAAAAGCTCGAGTCTGTAATAGCCCACATTCCGAACGCTATACGTCCCTGCAATACGCCACTTTTTGAGCAACTGTATTAAAAAACAGATTTTTTCGAAAAATGCTCCTAATATTTAAATAATTTAATCTTACTTTGATGCATATAACAAATTTACGTGGTTTTAAATTACTATTGGATAGATAACATTTTGAATCATGCTAAAATTTAACATAAAAGATGAATTCGACGCATAGAGTTATTTATTTTAGTGTTTTGTGATCGAGCGACTCTGAACTTGACCAAAAATCTCGCTATGTGCAGTGAAGATGCACATATCGGGGGCAAATGTTTGCATTCACCCGATTAAACTTATTTTAGCTATGTGAATTATAACACTTGGCGTCTTTAAATGGACCCTTCAATGTATAAATGTCACATAGCTATATAAGCTACATTCCATAACTCTTTCAATATTGCGTCTATCACATAGCTGTTTTTACAGTATGTGTGTATTGAAATAACGAATGAAAATGCATAAAAAAACCCAAAATGACTAAATAACACATAACGACTTTTGTACGCGCAACGACTATATAATGCATTTAGTATTTTTACCCGACCACGGCAAAGCCAAAGGCGGGTTATGATTTTGACAGGCTATGTATGTATGTTCATCTGTTCCTCATAGCTCCTCAACTACTTATCTATCAGTTCTACTGAACAAATGAGGTATCGTTAGAAGCATATTGATCGTCTGGTGGTTATAGGCTATACGACGTGTCACTGAATCTAATGTGGCGACATTTTAAATAAAAAAAAGTAAAAACTAAAACCCAAATACGACAAAAACGACACTGAAAAAGTATGATACAAGTTTTTTGTCGTAGTTGGGTTTTAGTTTTTACTTTTTTTATATATTCATTTGTCTAGATTTATAGATATTTTAGATCTATACTTATTATTTCGTTATTTTTTATGAAGTTTTCCGAGTAAGCTCAATTTACAAGTTAAGCCTCTTTAACTCCTGAATAAACAAAGTTATCTAAGCCATTAAAGTTTTCCTTCAAAGTTCATCACAAACGACTACCATCATGATTATTTTTAGATTGTTCGAGTCTTCCGTTTAGCTTGTAAACAAAAAAAAACGCTTTAAAGTTGATTACCTCGCAAACCGATACCTAAATAAAAAAATTGTCTTCGCAACCTCCCAATGCTTTTTAAATACTATCTAATGATACTCCATACTATGAGGTTGACGCGAGAAAATAACATATCATCATTAAGCCGAGTCTCCACAACACGTGCTGGTGACAAAAGTATCTGTAATTTCCTTGTGGGAACCGCGTTTCTGTTTTTGGCGGTAAACATCAAAAGAATACTCTTGTTGCAAATATTTATTGACTCTGTGGAGACGCTTAGTTGGAATGTTTTTCAAATTGTTGGCGACTCTATGTAGACACCACGGAAACAAAAGTTGGCGATTTTCTGTAGAGTTGCAAACAGTTGGTAACACTGAAATTGCTAACAATTTTGGTGTAGACGCGCCTTTACGCAGTCCACTGCACACATAAGCCTCACCTCGGCTATATATACATTAGACATGATGTAACATGTTTTCTACATATTTAATGTACCAGCAATTTGTTTTTTTAGTTCATTCATAAATTTTTCCTACATACTCTGCAGTGGACTATCTAACACTGAAAGATTTTTCAAATTTGCCCAGAATTTTCTGAGATTAGTGCGTTCAATCAAAAAGACTCTTCAGCTTTATAATATTAGTACAGATAGCATGCAAGTGTTCTTATAATTATTACAAAACCACTTGGAATTTGATTGGAATAGACATAAAATTCTAATATAATAAATAACCATGATACATAGAAGAAGTTGCAAAGACACTTCAGATTTCAAAATCAAAAAGGAAACAGAACTTAGATAATAAAAGGTTGTGAGTGACAAAGAAAAATATCTTCGTAAGTATCATTCAAATAAAGTATGGTAACGTGTGCTTGTTTGCCATCTTCGAGACAACAATATGAGAAAGACCGATTCACACAGGTACTGGTTGCGCCATCTAGTAAAAATTTGGCGAAATACTGTAACTTACGACACCGCCATCTCTCTGTAGAAATAAAACAACATTTGTATAACAAACACTTACCGAGCGCTGAATATTGTAGCGAGGGCCATGAAGCACCCATCAGCAACCCGAGGAGGGCCCGTAAAGCATTTATCTACTGTCCAGTCAAGTAGAGGTCCGATGTCGGGGTTACAGTCCAAGAGAAGGACTATCGTTTCTCGGGCCAGCTCATATACCTAGGATACGTAGATGGCTGTAGTCGGAATACCATTTGGTGTAAAGCTAAAAAATCTAAGTTAAATGCTAATAGAGGTGAAAACTCACTATAAACTGAATATACTTTTATGAATAAAATGCTGTATAGAATAACATAGTTAACTAACATTTAATTGCATCGTGTAGCATGGTATTTAGTAACTAATATTTATTTAAAAACTTTATTATTGCACCCAATTTTTGATTATATTTTGTAAACTTACAGATTTTAGTATTGACAAGGCACTTGAATAGATATTTATATATTGTAAAATCTTTTCAATTCTTATTTGATATCACAATATTACCTAAACGCTTAATTAAATAAATGTCTATAATCAAAGTCTCAAGTTCTCGTTTACAAGGCATTTGGTTACCTACCAACGTTTTGACGTGAATTCTTTTCACCAAAATTTAGCGAGATAATAGTCTACTTTGATAAGTTTCTAAGTAAATTTCACTTGTCACTTATAACCTCCAACAAAATCAGTATGTGAGGTCGTCTACGCCATCTAACAACAACATTCTTAACTAACACGTACCTTATCATTCGTGGACGACAGCATTTCGCTGAGCCATGGATAGAGGGAGCCATCTTCTGCCAATGCGGAGGGGGCAAAGCACGGTCCGCAGCATACGAGCGCACTCATCGCCTACGTAAAATAACACTTTATTGCGCACATTTTTGTTAAACACTTGGTATTTGATTGTACGTTATACATCGTGTGTACTTTGTACGTTTATTGAAGGATTAACGAAAGTAAACAATACACGGGAACTCAGTCCCGTATCACAATACAGAATGCGTTAGGGAGCGGTCTAACTAATGCGTATATTTGCCCAAGATGAGGGCAGTCAGTCCAAATTCGACCTTAGCACCTTGTGCGATATTTCTTCGTTACAATTTCTTATGTTACTTTTTCATTCATACATTGTATTGAAAATATAGTGAAGAAAACAATGTAACAATATTCCAAGGGGAAAACAACGTATATTTTTAACCGACTTCTGTTGAAAAGAGTTAAGTTTTATTGATTTTTGGAATTGTGTTGGCAACATTTCGGTTTGAGTTGAATTGGGTTCGAGTATAGAACGATTGAAAAAATTAAGAAATAATCGACATCCAACTTATGTCGATTAAAATATGTGTTTGATCATTCGAGTATTTGTAGTTTTCAAGCTTTAACGTTGATTAGACCCTGTTGGAATAATCACAGAAATATCTGAATTTATCTGTTTTCGTGAGGGGGAAAGAGAAACATCAACTTTAGTTAACTTTTAATTAAAAGAACTTATAATTTAACCAGATATCGCTATTTAGACTGTTTTGTTATCTGTTTAGTGAAACTGAAACTGTCATTGTATAGACTATAAAACAGATCCAGGTATAATACTAGACGATTAAAGCTTTATGAAGGTGTTTTCTGACTTCATGTACTACAGTATAGATCATCATCTGCATAGGCTTTATTATTCCCAAGATTAAATGGGGTCGGCTACTAGTTCAACCGGTTTTGCCTGAATATCAGTTTTTCCACGGAGCGACTGGCATCGGACCTCCGCAACCCTGAGGGTGAACTGAATTCGAAGGTTGAACTAGTTGTCAGTATATTTGAGGACTCCAATAACGATTGCCATAGATGTTCATGACGACCGGGACCGACTGCTTAACGTGCTCTCCGAGGCACGGGCGGGAAACACCGCCATCTTTCATACTCCGGGTTGCTATTAAGAATTTCTTGTAAGAAAAACCCAACAGCAGTCCGACCCGGGAATCGAACCCGGGACCTCTTGATTGGCAGTCGCTTGTGCTAACCGCTAGACCAACGAGGCAGTATAGATAAGAATACAAATAAAGATTATTTTGGCTGTCTTTACTTTGAGTGTGGTTTGTTTTCAGATGAAATAATTTCTTCACCACATTGGCCCTTTATTTAAACCAGTGTTCCGCAAAGGGTGTGCCGCGGCACACTGGTGTGCCGTGGTCATCTGTTGGTGTGCCTCGGAAAAATACGGTTATCCCACAAACCTAAATAGACGGCCTAAAAAAATATTTAGGTACACAAATGCTAATTACGCGAATGCACTAGGGAGGCGTTTTGTTGCGTTCATCTCTACTAAGTGTGGGTTGGTCAAGAGTGTTAGCGTTATTCTAGAAGTAGTCTACTGCCCTCTTGCTATTAACAACTTCTCCGAAGAACCGAGTTCAAAAACACTATTAGTTAGAATGATATCAATTGTCATTTCTCATCCACAACTACGCCGGATCTTCAAACTAAGTATCCCGCTATTGACTCATTTGAATTTTCTTTATTGTCTTTTGAGGACATCAAAAATATTGTCCTATCTATACGCTCTAATGCTGTGGAGCATGTTGGTAGTAGCGTAAGGCCTACGTCATCCCTTTTCCCAAAAAGAGTAGTCCATCACTTCCTGAACATTTTCGCCCTATTTCTATTCTTCTCTTCCTGAACATTTTCATCCTATTTCTATTTTACCCTTCCTGAATATTTTCGCTCCATTTCTATTCTTCTCTTCCTAAACATTTTCACCCTATTCCTATTCTTCCCTTCCTGAACATTTTCACCCTATTCCAATTCTTCCCTTCCTGAAACTTTTCGCCCTATTTCTATTCTACCCTTTCCTCAATATTTTCGCTTTATTTCTATTCTCCCCTTCCAGAACATTTTCGTCCTATTTCTATTCTTCCCTTCCTGAATATTTTCGCTCTATTTTTGTTCTTCCCTTCCTGAAAATATTCGCCCTATTTCTATTCTTCCCTTCCTATCCAAAGTGAGGCCAGTGCATATAAGCAGCTTTCAGAATTCACTTACAGACAAGACTGTTTTGATTTCTGAGGACTTTTTATTTTTTATTCTGTAATTTCTGAGGTCTTTTTATTTTGTCTGCCACTGCCTAACCATACAACTAGTTAAGAAATATTTAAAGTAACGGAAGAATATTTCGATGAATATAATTTGGAATGGAGCAATGACCTATTTATGTGATTAGGTGATATGAGGATTTTTAACTCTTACCACAATAAAAAACAAAAGGGAACGCCTCAAGACGATCGACGAAGAGATGAGACCGTCTATGCTCATTTAAACTGTATGATAAAATAAAAATATAGTTTTGTTGACTAATAAGAAACATTGTTTTTTATTACTTAAAAAATATTTTTAATTTATGGTGTACCTCCAAAAAAAGTTAACATCCTAGATGTATCTTGAACCCAAAAAGTTTGCGGCACACTGATTTAAACAATAGTTTATAATAGCCCGCGGCTCCATCCGCGTATATGTCGGTTATCGCGCCAAATAGTAGCCTATGTGTTATTCTGATGTATAAGCTATATTACATATAGATTCATCCAAATCCGTTGAGTAGTTTTTGCGTGAAAGAGTAACAAACATCCATCCATCCATACTTACAAACTTTCGCGTTTATAATATTAGTAAGATGAGGTTGATAGGTACCCTAAGCGCTGAGAGGTTGAGCCTGTCGTCGTTTTCAAGCTGCGCCGGCTGCGGTACCAGCGTGCCGAGGTACTTCGCCAGTGGACCGCACCACCCAGAGAAAAGAGAGAATAGACTTCGACAGAGTTCCTTCTTCATCAGCGAACCGTACATCTCCACTGTTGGACAAAACAAATCTTTTTAAACTTCATGTTCCATGGTAGTTATAGAAAGGTATCCATGTAAGTCAGTTATTGTAGCGAGACGTGAGGGAAGCTGATGACCAGAAGTGGAAGTTGCCGGGTGAGATGACGATGATAACCGTATTACGAAGAAAACTTCAAAGACACAGGTATAAGAACTGTACACGCATAACAGAAAAGAGCGCGTTACCGGCCTTTAATAAATAAATATTTCGGACATCTAACACACAACACCATCTAGTCCCAAGCTAAGCAGAGCTTGTGTTATAGGTACTAGACAACTGATACAAAAACATATATACTTTTTCATGTAAATATTAAGTCTTTACCTATGAAATTGCCTTTCTTCAGTACTGATCATTTCAAATAAAAAAAAGTTTGTAATGGCTCTGTATTCTAAATTCAAATTAATTTTGTTTTAAAACCATGACATTCTATTTACAAACTCGGTTTTTTGTTTTTTTGATTAGCGTTGTATTTTCATTACATTTGAACATGTTTCGTCATAATGGATACTTTAAAAATTCGTGTAATTATGGAATATGAGTTCCGCCGTGGCACCAACGCGACACAAACGGCACGTAACATCAAGAACGTTTACGGAGAGAACTGTACAAACGAACGCACAACCCGTTATTGGTTTTCCCGGTTCCGTTCTGGCAATTTTGACTTGAAAAATGAAGCTCGTGGTCGTCCTCAGACTTTGGTTAACAATAATGAATTAAAGGCGATTGTGGAAGCTGACGAAACTCAATCTACAGCTGAGCTAGCAGCAGCTTTTAATGTAAGCATCAAAACAATATTGATCCATTTGCGACAAATTGGCAAGGTAAAAAAGCTTGATAGATGGGTGCTCCACGAACTTAACGATCGCCAGCGCAACGTACGCGTCGAGACCTGCCTTGCGCTGCTCAACAGGCAAAGAAATGAAGGAATTTTGAAACGAATTGTTACGTGCGACGAAAAATGGATTCTGTTCGAGAATCGAAAGCGCTCAGCAAGTTGGTTAGACCCTGGTTCAGCACCAAAGCAATGCCCTAAACCAAAAATGACCCCTAAAAAGGTGATGGTCACTGTTTGTTGGTCTAGTGCGGGTGTGATTCACCACATATTTTTACAAAACGGCATGAGCATTAATGCAGATGTGTACTGTGAAGAACTGGAGAGAATGATGGAGAAGCTTGCACATCTGCAACCGGCTTTGGTCAATCGGTCGTCCCCACTGCTCCTTCACGACAACGCACGACCCCATACTGCGCAACAGACAGTCTCCAAGCTGCAAGAGCTGGGGTTGGAAGCTCTCCTTCATCCGCCATACTCACCAGACCTTGCACCTACCGACTATTACTTTTTCCAAAATTTAGACAACTTTTTAGTGGGTAAAAAATTCAATTCCCGAGAGGCAGTACAAAATGCCTTTGAAGAGTTTGTTGCCTCCCGTCCAGCTGATTTTTACAAGAAGGGCATCAATAAACTGCCAATGCGTTGGCAAAGATGCGTCGATTGCATGGGTGATTACTTCGAATAACAGAAATAAAAAAAGTTTGAAAAAATAAGTACTTTCACTTATTGCATACAAAACGGCAATTTCATAGGTAAAGACCTATTACATACATATTATACATAGAAAACACCCAAATTCCGAAACAAATATTTGCAAATCATACAAACATTTGTTCCGACCCGGGCATCGAACCCGAGACCTCATGCACAGCAGTCGCTTACGCTACCACCGCGCCACCGAGGTAGTCAAATGAAGAAGACTGGAACACGCTCTTTTCCTGAGTTGTGAAGGTACGACCTTCAAACCTTCCGGAAAAGAGCGTGTGGTACGAGCGTGTGGTACGAGCGTGCGGTTCGAAAATACTTGTGTGTGACACACGTCTGTGTGATTAGTTGTTTATACCGTTGATTGATCTGGCCATAATATACGAGTATCATGGTATAACCGGAAATTTCATTGAATGATTGTATTATACATAGATTTCATCATCATCTCAGCCGAAAGACACACAAGACCGAGAGGTCAGATGGAGTCTGTCAGTCTGTGTATGGAGATATGCTTCCTTACAGTACTTCACAAAAACCGGTTCTGTGCTGTCCGCATCCGGGTTAAACGGCCTCCCAAGACCTTCGCCAGATCTTAGGACCACCTTTGTAAGGGGGCCTTTCCATGCTCCTTCTTAAAAAATATTCATCGTATTTTTCTTTCTGCCGTATGTACAGATAATTACTATTACTAACGTGGAAAGCTCTTGATAAGCTCGGTGACGAAATCAGCAAAGTTGATGCGTTGCTCTCTAGCAGCCGGAGCGTCTTTTTCCGCTTCGACCTCCAGACATTGTCGAACACCGTCCAGGTATTCCGTTAGTGATGGATGCAAACTACCGCCTTCCAATGCAGACGGGCTGTACACATAGAGATAAAATTACTAAATGTTCTGAATAAAAAAAGCAATTAAACGAAAAAAACGTGTGGCACTCGGGGACTGCCGTGATAAAGCTATTGCATAGCATTTTTTATCAACTTATGCAATTATAATTATTTATTTATTTTTTATTTATGCAGTATTTTTTTTCTTTGCACATGTATACTTACGGGGCGCACATGCGGTTAGTGTGGCATTATAAAGATATGATAGATACCTATACATCTATATACTTTCTCACAAACAGCTGCTTACGTATTCGTCCGATTTCGGAGCAGCTTGTGTCAATCCGTGCGAGCTTCGGGTGTTAGATTTTATTTTCGTTACTAAATTTCTTAATTCGGTCGCCGCACTCAAAGCCCGCAGTAAAAGCTATGCAATAGCTTAAAAATAAATAACAAATAGAATGTCAATCAAGTACTTTAAATTTTATCGCTATATCAAAACGTTTAGCTACTACAAGACAAGACTTAGGCCCAGTTTACCAGTTCTTGAAAAAAAATCTGATTGTTATGTGCCGTGAAATTTTTAATATATAAAAGTTACTGATGTTTAAATGGTGATCTGATGATATTTGTCTTTGTACTACACTTGTGAAACCGAAATCTGTAGTTTTCTGGCAGATAATTTGAAAATAGCATATCAAGGATTGTTTTGATTGAAACTGGTCCTTATTTGACTAGATTGACACACCTTAATGACTTTATTTATTTTATTTAGTACCTGTTTGCGAACGTCTTCTTCTGTGCAATGAGCAGTAACATTTTATTGAGATGCAGTCGCAACGCGTCCCGGCGCCTTCTTCTGCGCATGTTCTCTTGTTTCCGATCTACAGCCTCACGCAACAGTGGCACCAATTCCTCCATTAGATCTCTGTACACAAGACAGTTTATTTTGAAGTTTGAAAGCATATTAGCGTCTTCTTTTATTTATTATTAGTCATTCAAAGTCGACCCCGTAATAATTATGAATTTCGCATAGTTTAGGTTATTAAGTTAGCCAGACACAGATACAGTTAATCGTTGATGGGAACCGAAACACACCAGTTTTCTTGGAAGTAAGAATAACTAACAACATAATCACAAATTTTAACGAAAATAACCCAACTTCAAGAACTGGACCAAATTGTAATGGGACCACACGGGAAGCACCAGCTTTCAACTAAAAAAAGATCATCAAAATCGGTTCACCCAGTCGAAAGTTATAAGAGGTAACAAACATAAAAAATACAGTCGAATTGATAACTTTCTCCTTTTTTGAAGTCGGTTAAAAACTAGCAGGTTAGTCACAATTTACCATAATTGCTCCCTAAAAATAATCTTATGAATACGGCATAGTTTAAGCGATATAACTAAAATGTTTTGAACAAAAGCTTACTTCAGAGCATCCGGGTTAATATTTCCACATGCAGCGACAGCCGCATCTCGTACTTCGGGTACTTCACACCGCGCGAGCGGTACGGCCAGCTTGTGCAGAGAGCCCGGCGATGCTTGCGTCCCTCGCGTCTCGCCACCACTGCGCTCGCTCAGCGAGTCCGGGGACGAGCTGTATAGTACACGCGATTTACTAACACCTCCAATAAAACTACCATACCCTTCCATCAATTTAACTTGACAAAGTAGAATAAAATCAAGTGTAGTGGAGACTTTATTTTGTAAATAATTACTGTATAAGTGCAATCAAAATATAAACTTATATAAGCAATATATTTCAATAGTTTGATAATATAATTATTTGTGACTAAAATCGATAGCTATAAGGAGGAAGCTATTATTGCTTATAAACTACTTCTAACACTAACGAAAGCGCCGACACTACACCAAACGACATATACTAAAGCAGTTAACACACAAATAACCACAAAATATCAACAAGCTGAGCGAATCCCAACATATAATGGTACACTATGTATATACGTTACATACAAATACAACTCGTTTTAATATACAAGTGTCTGTTAAATAAGTGAAGTGAATTCGCCCTCGGTGAAGCGTGAGTAAGATCATAGTTTACTGAGATTCAAGTGTGAGTATATTTCACATCAAGTCGCACTTAGCGTTCAGCGTTGTGATTGGTGTATATTTCATTACCAACCAATAAAAACGCCGAACGCGCTTGCTATCGAAATCAAATTGATGTGAAATAAACTCGCACTAGGCCCTTTGATGTGGTTATAGACATCTCTAAATGCATCTCTCTAGCAGAAGTGTCACTCGCAATGCTGACTAATTAACCTGCCTAAAAAACACGAATCTCTGCAAGGGCCTACTATTTAGATGTAGTATGGTAGCTAAGTGTGACTAGCAAGAGAATGTTCATCGAAATCACCCTCAATCACAGTCTCAGCATTGAAGTATTACTTCAAGAGGGAAGAGCTAGCGAATGTATTTTTCACAGACATCGTTATAATCTTAGAACGATTAAAAAAAGATTTATTTCACCACTTGCTAACTAGTGAGTTCAAACATAAAAACCTATTCAAACACATATTTAAAAAAAGTTATTAAGTGTTATTTTTACCACACTCATTGCTATTATAATCATTTACTACATTTCTTTGGAGTATTGATAATATAATCATTAAAATGAAAGGGAAGGGAATATAGAAAGATAAACGTAAAATATGAACCCTTGCCAGCCCGATGGACTCTTGTAATCTTAACCCTTTCGCAGAATGCGTTATTTTACACCACACAGTAGGTTCCCACATGCCTTAACAGAACCCATGCCATCAAACAAGATATAAACTGAATATTAAATGATCATGATAAACTTATATTCGACTATTGAATTATTAGATACAGTGTTTTGGCTATATATGAAGGTTCACACAAAATATGAGTTTTTAGTTCTACGCTTGCATTGTCTACCAATATTCATTTGCCCTCCTGGTTCGCTAATATCATAACACTGGTATATATATTTTCCTCTATGCGTATATCAGACATGTATCTAGCTAGTAGAATGAAAATACATTTGCGATGAAAGTGCAACTACTTCATCAGTTATGTGTATGGTGACAGATATACATCATTTTCAGCAAAGTATTGGTCGTATGATAATATTATATTACTCTGTAACTTAATCTACTACTATCGCCACTTCGTATGTCTAAATATATTTCTACTTCCTCGTTTTGAACCAGTAATGCCAGTATCAAGTATAGGAATCTTTTTTTCACATCATTTCATTACCTTGAAGCTAACGTGTTTTTTTTAATGGAATAGGTGGCAAACGAGCAGACGTATCACCTGATGGTAAGCGAATACCGTCGCCTATGGACACCAGCAACACCAGAGGCGTCACAAGTGCGTTGCCGGCTTATGGGGGATGGGGAGGGGGAGTGGTGTCGGGAGGAGTAATGGGTGGCGGATGGGGGATGGGCTAAGGTATGTGCCTCCGGTATCCTCACTCACTCGGTGAAACACAGCGCAAGCACACCGGTTTTCTGTGAGGCCGTGGTATCACTCCGGTCGAGCCGACCCATTCATGTCGAAGCGTGTCTCTCCCACGGGTATTAAATCTAAAACCTTTAAACGATCGATTCTTGTATCTATACTAATATTATAAAGCTGCAGAGTTTGTTTGTTTGTTTGAACGCGCTAATCTCAGGAACTACTGAACCGATTTGAAATTCAAATTTTGAATTCTTTCAGTGTTGGATAGTCCATTTATCGAGGAAGGCTATAGGCTATATTTTATTTTCAAAAAAATTAGGGATCCGTAAGAAAATTGCTGTTTTGTAACCCTAGGTGTGAAATCGAAAACCTATTTTTGCGTGCGCTGCAAAGACTATTGACAATAGAACAAAATAATGTATTACGGGTTTATAGGGCCCATAGTGATCTACAAAAAAGTCCGCGAGAGCATATATCTAACTATCATAGTTTAGTCACAATAACCGCTTTTGTGTTCAAAAAAAATATTAAATCGCCTGAAGAAAGAAACTACGTTAAATGTGCATCGCAATATTAATCCTTATCCAAATTAAGCATTATGTTATCAAGGGTAATTATGTAGAAGTAAAATACTTTTTGTTTCATCCCAATCAGAAATTTCGTTTAGAAGTTATCACGGAGTTGGTACCTAATAATGAGTTATTTGCCAAAGAGTAAATGTGTTGTTGATTATGAGTATTAGATCTTAGAAGAGTATAATAAATACAACTATACTTAATATATAAAGCTGAAGAGTTTGTTTGTTTGTTTGAACGCGCTAATCTCAGGAACTACTGGTCCAATTTGAAAAATTATTTCAGTGTTAGTTGTTAGATCGCCCATTTATCGAGGAAGGCTATAGGCTATATAACATCACGCTAAGACCAATAGGAGCGGAGCACCAATGAAGAATGTTTCAAAAACGGGGGAAAATTATCACGCGACGGGCAATAGGAGACGCAAACAACGTTGCGTGGGTCAGCTAGTATATTATAATCTGAATCTCCGAAACGGCCCCAACGATTCTCTTTCATGTTGTCTTAATAACCTCTACATGTGTTGTGTCACTGTTTACCACAAATGGTCATGCTTAGCATACAGAATATTATCAGACTTAGATGAACACATTACCCCCATAGCGTTTCAGGACACGCGGATAGAAAGAGTGCATTGTCGGACAAAATATAACATTAACTTCTTATATATACTCTTATACCCAGGGTTTTAAGATTTATGAACGTGATAGGTATAAATCAATGAATTGTATGTTCCACTTTCGGAAAATATTTCCATTATTTTATTGAGACTAGGGTCTTATAATAAATATTTAAAACAAATTATTAAAAATAGTAAGCTATGGTGAAACTTTATGAGCGATATTACTGACTAAAGTCAAACTGATGACAATAAATCATTCTTGTTGCGTATTCGAAATGCATTCATTGGGTTGATTTACTCGAGATAATAGTATTCGGAGGATATAAGGAATCGCCTTTAAAATAAAAACATACATAATACAAGGGGGTGTATCAGTTAGATAAAACTTATATTTCAAAACAGACTTACATCAATAAAGAATCCTATTGAATGGCATACTTTGTCGAAGTCCTTGTCGAAATCCACTACTGAAATGAAAACGGGACACAAAGAGTCTCTCCTTGGGACCACTTTACGCTCCCACTTGAGGGTAATTATTCCTGTTTTGTTTTTTAATGTAACTTACATACAGCATAATATTCCAAAAACAGCTTCTGCCCACTGCGTTCGTGTAAAGTTTATTGTCTATCCTTAACTATGTGTCCCAAGTAATATAAATACAGAATTTCATAACGTTCAAATGGACAATAAGTACTACAGCGCAGAAAATATCAAACACATAATTTTTTAGATATATCACACTTTCATGTAAGCAGTAAAGCACAAGACTATTAATGTAAGACTACAAATGTCACTTCAGATCCCAATAGATCGTAGACTGCGATAAGACGGACCATTGTACTACTGCTATTTAATATTGTATTTCTTGATTGCTTTGCCTGTTAGCCAATGACATGCTAAGTAGAAACTCCGAGCATAGTTTCCTATCTATCTATTGTCCTAAGTCTAAATCTATCTATAAGTAAAGTAAAATCTAGAGGTTAAAACATAAAAGTAGTATTTCTACATGTTATATACGTATGTACGGTGAAGTGTGACGTAGTGTTCGTCGCGTATGGTGAGCACGAGGTTACAAATACAGCCCTCAATGAGAACGGCCTTATCACGACATCTTGGTAGCACAGAGCTGGTTCAACATCGTATGGTATGCGCTAGCTGTGTATTGAACCTAGGTGTGAGAATGAGGGATGATAGCCATAGTGTCGACAAAGGCCACCGGGCTAAAATATATGAAGTAATTTGGGCTTGTGTCGATTCCATCGAAAAATATTGTGTCAAGCGCCAAAATTGACAATTCAAAATGAAAGTTAGTAACGATATCTAACAAGCGTCACAGTTTCTAGATTCTGAGATAATAGGTAAGCCTAGATAGAAAGAATACTAAGAATTAACATTCAGAAGTGGGTTAGTTGTACAGGATTTGTCATTAGTCGCTGTATTGTTAGAAGAAGCGAAACACTGTTAGCGCAACTGGTGACTAGCTATTAGGTATTGTTAGACAGAATGTACTACAGAGATATGTAACAGCAGCGGATTTACATAAGCGTGAGATGGAACCGACACAGTATATCACAAATGTAATGATCAAGATTGAATGCGACGTGCACATAGCGAGCGAGAATGGCCACCTCGTTCGTTTGTGGTGCCTGTGCGCACGCGCATAGCTCAAAGGCAGCGTGAAGAATCCGCCCGTCGTGTTGAGGCTCTCGCTCGACGAGCTGAGCGCGGCCTGGCCTCCGCCCCACCCCTCCGCCTCAGTGCTAATGAACAGATCGTTAAACCGGCAACCCTCTCAAGCGCACCACGCACATCCTACACTCAACATTCTGACGATCTCGTCAGAGTAAACTAGTTGCTTATATCAATCATAAAATGTCATATACAAATCAATATTTATTTAATTTTTCAAATTACAGACTTTTTAAAAGGGCCTTTCCTTTGGGCCAAAATTATTGACTATACACTGATGTCTTCAAAGTATCGAGTAGCCAATTATTGCTGTGTAATCAATCAGTATATCAACATTTTTTGAGCAAATAATTTATTTAGAATCTGCCCACTTCCTGTAATGCTTTTTTGTAATTGATTTTAAATTCAAATTTAATAAAGATTCAATAGATTTATCTACTGTATTTTCTCTATATCTGTTGAACTACCACTCACTACTGACTAAATAAACGCATTGCGTTTGCAGCATGCGATCGAACGAATTCATTTAATATCAACCCTCATTTCCCAACGATCACACTTGTACCAAACTTCACACCCTAACATTTTATATAATAAGTTCGTGCCCGCAATCCATTACTACGTATACGCATGTGTACGTATCTATTAGTTTCTGTGAGTACTCGGTACATATAATAAACTCGTTTGTAATATTGTTTGTTTCTGTATATTTAATATTCTAAGATTTATATGTACAAGGCACCTACATTATACCACTAGAAGAAAAAATTAATAAACCGTATATGTTAAAACAGGTGTCAAGTGTTAATTGTTTATAAATGCATGCTTGAGGAATTTTGATTAAAGAAGCGTCCGCGAGATGTGGCTCGCACGCAAGTATCTAATGTTAGGTATCATACTTTCACATCACATACGCCGTGGTACAAATGTCGTTCAGGTCATTGGCGTGAATTGCGATATTTTTATAGTGATATTACTGTCAAGGGAGTGTATTTTCTTAGTAGGGCGTACATATGCTTTGGGTAAATAAGAGGAATACGGATAAAGATTTCATTATAAAAACATTCGAACGGATTAGACATCATCATTGAATCAATTACATTCACATTAATTTGAATGACTGACGATTAGTTCCCACTCATTAATAGTCACCATCACATCTGATAAGACCTTCTCTATAAATATTTTGTGTTGAATAAATTTTCAATCAATATCTGTACAAAAAAGATTTCGTGCAAGTCAAAACCGACATCCTAAGGAAGCATGAAATTTCGAATCAATTAGAAAAAAAATGGAGTTCAAATGGCAGTTAGAATTTTAAAAGTTATTATCAAAAAAATGGACGATGCTAACTTTTATTAACAAAATAAATTATTAAATAGACAATAATTTGTCAAACAATTTATTTAAATACGCACCGTTTCCTTTGTTTCGTTACTGAAAGTTTCTTAACAATAATATTACTTTAAGAATTATTGCATGCCAATTTAATGTTTGAATATTTACACTATGTCTAATTTATTCGTTCGAAACCTTCGTGAAACATACTTTTTACAAAGTTGTAACATTTGATCGCTGCTATTGAATGAACTTGGGGAGCGGATTATTCTATAGCTACCTCTCAGATCAAATAAAGAAAGGTAGATAACGCACCGCCTTGTTCTTGTTGAAGCAGAAAAAAGGCGCGTATTTCCAAGTAAACACACGCGTTACGCACTAACTATGCTATAAACTACGCTACTTTTCGCCAGTATCGTACAAGTATCGACAACTTATACGATACTGACGAAAAGTAGCGTTTGATCTGAGGAGCTACTAAACCAAAAGCATGATCATCTCGACACACCATGTAAGCCACAAAACCAAACAACATTTGTACCAACTGAAATAATTTGGAAAATTAGCGAAATCAAATGCATTTTATACTTGCATAATATATTGTAAATTAATGTATAAATATATAAATTTAATGCCAAATATACCGAAAAAAATAAATATCAAGCCAATTTTGCTACGAATTAATTTTAAAAATGTATTATAACAACATCATTGGAAGCATTTTATATAACGTTGTGTATACGCCCTCAGAGCTGAAATTTTAAATTGTTTTTTAACTAGTGTTTGTATGTGTGTGATTGTATATGTGTGTTGGGTATTATCATGTACATACCTAAGGCTTAGATCAGGACTGGCGCAGCGAATGACTGGGCTGGGAACTGCGGGCACCACTAAGTATGCCATTGTCATATAGTACTTCCACACCTGAAATTTTAAAAAACAAAGAAATTAATTTGAAATAGCTTCCTTACTAACATTATAAATACAAAATTAACTCTGTCTGTCTGTCTGGCTTTCACGCAAAAACTACTGAACCGATTTAAATGAAGTTTAGTACACAGTCTAGAGCCTGAGAAAGGACATATGCTTCTATTTGCCGCGATAACTGATATAGGTACACGCGGGCGGAGTCGCGGGCAAAAGCTAGTTTAATAATAAACTCACTCAATTCAGACACGGCCGTCTAGTCCCAAACTTGGCAGATCCTGTACTATTATAACAAAACTGACGATAAATATTTTTAATATTTGTCAACACATATATCATAGATATGTTACACCAAGATACAGCACAAAATGATCGTATTCATCACACAAACATTGATCCTGGCAAGTATCAGTAACCACTAGCCTAACAGGGCAGTCAACGATATATTCCTTTATATATGTTATGTCTGTGATAACTGCGCGAGACCACGAGCGGTATAAAACGTTCAAAACGTCGGGAAATAGAAGATATCGTAACCTTTTAAATAATTTTACAACAAAAACTATGTGCATATTTTTGAAGTGTGTGTGAAGTGAAATCTTCTTTAGGCGCGTTGAGCACTTTTTGGGTGAACAAAAATCATTGAATTCGCGTCATAGTCACCGAACGTTTTCCATGACCTATATTTTTAACTCCTTTTTAGTACGCATTTTATTTCAAGAGCTAGATATTGGGAGAGAAGGTGAGCTTAAACAACTGTTTGTTTATAGTTTTGAGTTTTCTCTTCTGTCGGCAGTCCGCATGACTGCTTTGTGCGTTTGTTTTTTTTTTAATGCTTTTTTTATGGTCACCACTCAGTCATAATGTTTTTTTTTTCTAGACAACACCCGCATTATGAATAAACATCTTTGGTCGCGGGGGGCTTTACAAACATACATGAAACGGACACAAATTACACCCAGACTCAGAACAACAATTTGAGGATCACACAAAGTGCTGTCCCACGTGGGATTTGAACCCACAACACCTTCGCGCAGTGCTAAGCGGTGTGCGACCGCTTAAGGGTCCGATCACACAGACCGGCTCGGAGAGGAGAGCAGATTTTTATCACATTAGAAACAGAATTTTGAGTTATTGTAGTAAGGTTTATTTTTGCATGTGCACTTCTTGTGTCATTAAAAATGCTTGAACGCGCTTAGTGTGAAATAATAAGATAAGCCGACCGGCTCCGATTGCGTGCTTTTTCTCGCTCGTACTCACGCAGATCTCTTCCAGCTATGTGGCGGCTCCGCTTCGGCCAATTCCAAGCGTATACAATCCGGTCAGTGTGAAAAGAAAAATGCGATCCGATGCTCTCCAAGCCGGTCGGTGTGAACAGACCCAAACCCACTAGGCCAACCGTGCAGTTCAAAGAGGTTCCGGTGGGAAAAATGTTAGTAAAGCAATACTTACTTGCATGTATCCATCTCTTTCTTTCTCCGGCTTCCTGGGCAGAGCGGGTCCGCGAGACAACAACGAAGCTCGATTGTCATTAACAGGTCTGTAAACAATTAAAGTTAAAAACTTAACCAATTCGTTTAAGTTTGAGATAAATCTTAAAAGAATATGTAATCTAATTCATTAACAACTGATGCAAAATACATAGGTGTATGTTCAAAGTTCAATAGGTAGTAGAGCCACGCTGATTTCAGCACGAACGGGCCGGCTCGACCGGGGCGGTACTACCCTCGCACAGAAAATCAACGTAAAATGACAGCATGCTGTCGTGTTTCGTTGGTGAGTGCGAGACCGGAGGCCCAATTAGTCTAGTCAACAAGTTCCATACTTGTTGACTAGACTAAAAGATGCATTAGCATCACTAGGCCGCCATGGTGTGGGTCGCCATGCTGCATTGTCTGCATTCGCAGTGAGCATGGTGACCACCACTCTTGGATTCTGCTTATGCTTTCCATCAGGCAGAGTAGAGTCATTTTGGCGGGCCAAACATAAAAAAAAAAAAAAAAAAAAAAAAAAGTGAATGTCTGTGTTCCAACTTATTTTGAGTATATCTAAAAAGAATCGAAATGTAATTTGATTAAAAGCGTTGTTAAGAATTATTCTAGACTAGCCGTCCCACGCAACCTCGTTTGCGTTTCCGATTGCCCGTAGCGTGATAATTTTCCCCCGTTTTTGAAACATTTTTCCTTGGTGCTCCGGTCCTATTGGTCGTAGCGTGATGATATATAGCCTATAGCCTTCCTCGATAAATGTACTATCCAACACTGAAAGAATTTTTCAAATCGGACCAGCGGTTCCTGCGATTAGCGCGTACAAACAAACAAACAAATCTTCAGCTTTATATAATAGTATCGATTGTCTACAATTCTTTACAGATCTTTGTCTGTTAAGAATGAATATTTTTACTTATACTTATTCACTGTACTTGTTGTCAATTGTAGTTTAAAGTTCTTTTTTTTTTCAGGTAGTAGTAGGTACTTACGCAGGTTCAATGATTGTGAACAGTGCATGTATTCTGGCGTGAAGAATGGGCCATGCTTGCAGTATAGTCGATGGACAGCGGGCTGGAACACGGCTGCGTTCTAACAGCCCGAATAAGACAACCTGAAATACAAAATTGTCTAGATATAGCCTACAAAACTACTTCCCTCCACGACTCTAAATATAAAACTTAAGAATACTTTTTTATCTGTACAAAAAATGGGCATAGGCTTTAAAAAGGTTTTGACCTACCCTGGCCGGATGGGTATAGATAGATAGAAAACTCTTTAAGGCCGCTGCATACGTGACGGGTTTTTATACGGACGGGACGGGAAGTTTTGCAAACATCGTTTCATACAAAAGGTATATGAAAGTGCATATTTCACGGAGACACGGACGGGACGGGTACGTGGCACTCACGGGACGTGCCCCGTCCCGTCCGTGTTTCCGCTACGTATGCACAGTCACTCCGTTCGTTTCGGAGAGAGAATTAGTGACGTCTTGATGACGCAAGTATCGAAAATGGATGACGAAAAACTAATCGAGTGTGTACGGTCTCGGTGTGTATGCATTTACATCTCGTTCCCGTTTTGAATGAGGCAGTCACATCCCCATCCCGTTCACGTCCCGTCCGAGATAATATGTAGCTTGTTACGTATACAGCGACCTTTATTTGTACACCGTATTACAGATTTAAAATAAAGTGCAGGGTATGTTATATTATGTAATATTACTGTGGGAGAGCCACGCTTCGGTATGAATGGGCCGGCTCGACCGGAGTGATACCACGGCCTCACAGAAAACCAGTGTGAAACAGTGCTTGCGCTGTGTGAGTGGCCGACGAGTGAGTGAGGATACCGGAGGCCCATACCCTAACCCCTTCCCCTATCTCCCCCATCCCCCCCTATCTCCGAAAGGCCGGCAACGCACTTGTGACGCTTCTGGTGTTGCAGGTGTCCATGGGCGGCGGTAATCGCTTACCATCAGGCGATACGTCTGCTCGTTTGCCCGCCTTTACCATAAACAAAATTACAGGGTATGTTTAGGGTTCGGATCAGGTCTTCCTCCTCTTTACAGTACAGTAGTTATCTCCCGTAGTCGCCTCTTACGATACTCGGATCTATGTTATGGGAAAAGAAAATTAATAACTGTTCCATTACCTCCCATGGATCAGCGCCGTTTGAGGAGCTGCCACTCCAGCTGTTTTTGGATGATGTCTCGTCATGTTGAATGCCTAAAATCATAGTTTATTACTAGTAAACTTATATATATAAAATGAATCGGCGAAATGTATGTACGCGCATAACTTCCGATCGGCTGCACCTAATTAAATAATTATTTTTTTATGTGTTCATTATTGTTAGGACAAGGTTTGTGTAAAAGAAAAATTCAAAGATAACGGGAAAAGTTATTTTTGTCCGCGACGGAAAGCTGAGACAGATAATATGTAAATATGGCGGTACGAAGTTCGCCGGGTCAGATAGTTAGTTACTGACTAATCAAACTCCAAGCTTTCGTATGAAACGATGATTTCTTTGAACCGAATTTGTTATTGCGTCATTATTTTCTTAACGCGAATGAACGATCTTTATATTTCATTGACATTATTCTTTTGACGGTAAAGATAGTACATTTTTTCTTAGTTTGTCCACTAATTTTATTTTTGTTGAGTAACAATTTGTCAATTTTTAATCAAAGCACAATCATTGTCTTATTTTGGGATCGGACAGTCGTGTTCCAGATGTGTTAAATTGTTAATAATATGGATTCTCTCTCTATACTAATATTATAAAGCTGAAGAGTTTGTTTGTTTGTTTGAACGCGCTAATCTCAGGAACTACTGGTCCGATTTGAAAAATTATTTCAGTCTTGGATAGTACATTTATCCAGGAAGGCTATAGGCTATGTATCATCACGCTAATACCAATAGGAGCGGAGCACTAATGAAGAATGTTACAAAAACGGGGGGAAAATTTTACGCTACGGGCAATAGGAGACGTAGACGATGTTGCGTTGGTCAGCTAGTCTACAATATATACAAAGTTATATATTAATTCGAGTAATTAGATTTGTTAATAAACAAAGTGCCACTGAATTACGTTTTGTGGGGGTGACCAGTTACTTGGATCTGATAGATCAGATATTGCATTTTTTTAAGTATGAGCCTGCCAAAGTGACTGATGGAATGCATGCATTTAAGAGCATGCATGAGCAGAATTTAAGAGTGGTGGCCATCATACTCACTGAGAATGCAGACAATACAACAATATAGCATGGTGACTCTCACACTATGACGGCCTATTGAGATGCTTCTGCATCATTAGGTAATACTGATCATGTAATACTGTAAATGCGTCAATAATTTTGCACTGCCGACTGCACGTTTGGCCTTGTGGTTTAACGGTCACCACGCCGTTTCCTATTTTGCCAAGTGTCGTGGGTTCAAATCCCACGTAGGACAACACTTTGTGTGATTCATAAATTGTTGTTCTGAGTCTGGGTGTTATTTGTGTCCGTTTCATGTATGTTTGTAAAGTCCCCAGCGACAAAGGATTTATTATTTATATTTAGGAGATTAGCGCGTTCAAACAAACAAACTCTTCAGCTTTATAATCTATATATATATAAAAGCGAAATACCACTCACTTATTAATCACGAAATCTCAGAAACTATAATACCTACAGACTTGAAATTTGGCAGGTAGGTTCCTTATAGGGTGTAGGATTTTACGAAACTCCACCTCTAAGGGTGCAAAACGGGGGTTGGAAGTTTGTATGAAAGTCCTATGTTTTTGAAGTAAGAGACTTGAAATTTAAAATGTATGCTCTATAGATGGTGTGGAGATGTACTAATAATGTATCTAGCTTTTCCGAATATAATTAAAAATTATTTGCAAATAACTAGCTCCACGCGTACGAAGTCGTAGGCGGCCGCTAGTATTAGTATAGATAAAAGCGAGACATGTCGTAATGATTGTGTTGTATCGTACCGGCGGTCCACACAGCGTGGCTTCGTTCAGTGATCCACACAAGATCAGGCTGTGGGGCAGCCAGGATGGCTTGCTTCTCGGCCGGCGGGAGCAGCGGCAGACAACGTTCAGCGAAGTGCGCCACGTGCAGGTCCGCCGCGTCGATCAGCGCCGGCTCGTCCTGACTCAGCTGCAGTTTCTCTAGCAGACATTTCGCCTCCCTAAACCACAAATATATTCAATTTAAGTGTCTGTTTGTCAATTCAAATTAACTTTTCACTAAATGTATATGAAAGTATTAAACGGTAATTACATTAAAACAATTGGTTGTCTGTAAAGACGATTTACGGACGATAGTTTAACGTGATAACATCATAACAAAACATTGATGAAATGATGAAAGATAGATGCGGCGTAATGGGACAATGAGTCATCCTTTTTCGTGCGTGCAGCCGGCGTTCATCAATTTATTAGACGTTGTCACGTCAAAAAACTGTTTGTTTTTCTTCCGGCTAATATCTAGAACGAGTGGACAGATTTTGACGGGACTTCCTCTAGCAGATAGGTGATGATGTAAGGAATGACATAGGCTACTTTTATATACTAATTTCGCCCCGTGGCGTTGTTGTGGGTTACACCGTAGGGCTCAGCTAGTATATACAATAAAATTGTAAGAAGTCAATGTCTATACATTAAAGATATTGAAGAAAAACTAATAAATGGAGTCAGCGCTCTCGGCTATCTATAAATTTGGCCACTAGAAATGTACTCAAGTGTTCCTGAAAACATCTAGTTATTTAAAGAGGGCCTCACTTTTGTTTATATAAATGCACGAATTTGAAGTCGAGTATCCGTAGCTCGATTTGAAGAAAGTGGCTGGCGGCGGATGGGTGCGACTGCCCAAGACCTTCGTTCAGCAGTGGACGGCGATAGGTTGATATAACAATAATTCATAACTCCGTGACACAAAAGCAATCGCGTAACCACGAATATCTGGTCGCGGAATTAGATACCAGTCTTTGCTCGCATAAATGTCGAGTTTGCCAATAATATTTTGACGGTAAAAAGCTGTTCGATTTTTTTACAATTGTTTACCATATTATTCAGATCACGGTACTAACTAGGTTATTTCTAGCAGTTACTAATAATTCCACGAAATATCGATCACACATTCGACACATGCAATTAAGTTTGGTCTCTTTTTGTCTCTAATTTGGTCTCTTTAACTTTATTACAGTTTAAGCATATGGATGAAGTGATTAATCCAAATAATATTATTTCAACAACAGTCTTTTGCTTATGCTTAAAATTACACTATATGGTAAGTATATCTTTAATGTTAAAAGTATTAGACAAACCTGAGCACATGTACAGCGAGTCTCCTAGGATAAGCCTTGCACTGACACAGCATCACTAGTCCGAGAGCTTCAGCCCCGCGGATGACTGAAGCCAGAGGTTCCTGTTTGGTGGGAGCGTTGCTCGCTACAGGCTCTCCGTTCTTCCAACTTGTCAGCAGCTGAAGGAGCATTCGGAGCCCGTTCTCTACCAATTGTGGTGATGTATCCTGAATGAAAAGATACGAAAATTAAAGAAAATGGCCATTTTTTTACACAACCTGGTTTTGCCCGCCCACGCTGTAACTCCTGTACACCAGCATCAACAACAGTGACCCACGAACACCGAGTTATGACACTCGAGAAGTCCCAGGAAAAATTAAACTGTCTTGGAATCTTAACAAAAGTTGGTTGAATGTGGATAGAAAAGTACCTGTACTTCCTTAGCCAGAAACTGCGTAAATCCAGCGAGAACATCTTGTCGCCATTCCGGAAAGTCTACAATCAAAGTTTGAAGGCTTTGGAACGAGAGACCTCGTAGTTCTTCGTCCATGTGTACGGTCAGACGGCACAACAAGTCCACCAGCTCACTGGAGCCCATACCTTCAGGGATCAGTCTGTTGAATAAACACATTTAAGGTACATTTGAGAAAATAGACAACATTGTTACTGTATAGAGAGACAGATAACTGTTGATAAATACCTTGGTATAGCAGCCACACATGTCCTGAATAAATCGATTCTGGGCTTCCTTTCTCCAGTGTTGATCTCTTGCTCCTTAGTAACGTTCTGGGTATTGGTCAACATCAGGGGCCTACCGTAATGAGCGTCTAGAGCCCTCAGGATCTCGACAAGCACTCGCCTCACGAACGGAAAGTACGCGCTCATTCCTATAGAGCGCGCCGTCTCGTCAGTCAACATTTTGTTCAAGAAAGTCTTTTTCACTCTCAATGTATTCCCAGATGGCAGAGTTCCAGATGTTCTGGGCATCGGAGGTTCTCCTTCCTTCTGCTGTAAGCTATCAGCTACAACCAGAAAGGCTCTTAGGCCTATTGACATCCTCTCCGGAGTTAATATAATTTTGATCGGTCTCCCTACCATGAGAAGGTCGAACACGATCTCTCTCATCGCGAAATCGAGTCTTTCTTGTGCAATGAACTGTATTATCTTTACGAAAATATTAAGAGGCATATCTCTTGGTACCACGCCCTTAGAGCCCTTCGGGAAAAGCGAGTTGACGATGCTTTGCAAACGAGATTGTGTAGCGGAGTTGCTCTCACATTTGATTCTAATCATGTAGACCCAAAGGAGACGATACAGGGATTCTGCAATACAAATACGTCGTAATACTTCATAGAATAGAATAATACCACTAGCATACCTTACACCATATAAACATAAATATACTAAATCAATAAAGCAAGATACACGAGTTAGTTGGTGTGGTAATAGCTTTAGTGAAACAAGTGAATTACATAAAAAGTTTTTTAAACAAGCTTTTATTACTTGTTAATAAAAAAATAACTTTAAGCCCTTTCATTGATAACATGTTGGGTGGGTTGTTCAGAAATATGTACGCCGCCATTTTGTTACGGCGGACATTTTGGAATAATAATAATACCGATTATATATAATATTATCATCATCGGAAATCGAGAAGTGGATCAAATTTAACTAGCAAGATTTGATTACAGACAAACATCGGGACAGGTGAAACTAAATAAAAGCTTGTAAAAACAGTTCCGATATACAAACCTAAGGCCACCCTGCACATCTTGGGGTCTCTATTCTTCAAGTGTGACAGGCACATTGCTAGGAAGCAATGCCAGTTGGCCAAGAAGAACTGTTTCTGTGAAACGCACAGCAGGCAAGTGACGAGCGGGAACAATGCCAGGCGGTGTTTCGATTTGGTACTCGCGTCCAACGTATGGCTATACAGCATTTCTACAAAATTCTTTAGGCAGGGCACATTCACTTCGTTCTTGACCGTCTGTAAATTAAGAGGGGATGTTCAGTTTGAACTTTATTGATCCTTCCTAAAGAGTTTTAATTAGATTAAGTTTGCAAAATTGTTGCTATTTTACAATAACGAAGCCTTTTCTAGAAGTAAAGATAGCATATACATTAACTTTCAGAGTAACAGAATATTGCTATGTCCAAGGGTTTTGCCAAGGCAAACCGGAATTATTTAAAATATACTAGAATAGAAATTAAGATGTAAGTTTAAAAGGCCTTATATTCAAATAATCGAAATCGATTCTGAGGAAAAAACGTTGATTTATTGAAGGAGGTCGTTTACTTAAAATCCGTACTTTTTTAAAACACTTACCGCAGCGACAGGCACAAGTATTTCAACGAACAGCCCAGCAAGAGCATGTCTTATATCTTTGTCTTTGGCCTCTAGAAAGTACTGCGCACACTCCTGAAGAAACTGAAATGAAGCTTCGAATTCTTCTATGGGTACCATCTTGACGCGGAAGAACTTCATGCCCATCAACAAGGAGATTATGCTTTGTGTGTTGTGAGGAGAGGGCTCCCGGCTCTTCAACTCCTAGACAATTTAATATGGCATAATCAGAAATATGACAAGAAATGTATGAAGAATACATAATGTACTACAAAAATTGTTTCTAATATTTATTCTGCCTTACCGTTATTAGGAAAAAGCAGAATAAAAACTAGAACATATTTTAATACTACCTAGTTCATTTAAAGTTTCTTTGCATTTGACATTATACTTTTTCATCAGTTAAAGTCATGCTTAGCGGCTTACATATCATTATGGAGAATGGAGTGTAGAGATAAGGAGTAGGTACAATCTAGAAGTTAAAAAAGTGTCGGCCAAAATGCACTAATTAGGTGACGCCACTGTGCAAAGAGTGTAAATTTAAAGAATTAGAAAAGATAATCAAATGAACTATTATTTGTTTGTGTTTGTGGGACACTTACTACGCAAAGTTTTTAATTTTTAAACCACAATTTAATAATAAGAATTATAACGATATCATTCTCTCTTCTCACTCCAGCGCCTACGTGGTCGGTTCTCGAACTATTAGTCGAGTCATGTTTGATGGACAATTTTCCCCTTATAAGCCCATCAAAGATTGTACTCCTTACCTCTATACTCCATGCATATCATACTGCTTTATTAATAACCATAATTTGCCCAAAAATACATGTCACGCGAAAAGTCAGTCTTTTTAAAACAACCAAGAGAAATGTTTTTTTTATTATGGTATAGGGAGCAATCGAGCAGGCGTATCACCAGATGGTAAGCAATTACCGCCGCTCATGGACACCCGCAGCACCAGAGGCGTCACAAGTGCGTTGCCGGCCTTTGGGGATGGGGAAGGGGATGGAGGGTTGGGTATGGGGCTCCTGTATCCTTACTCGGTGAAACACAGCGCAAGCACTGTTTCACACCAGTTTTCTTTGAGGCCGTGGTATCACTCCGGTCGAGCCGGTCCATTTATGCCGAAGCGTGGCTCTCCCATTTTGCTAAGCCTTTATCATTGGGCGGTGGTAGTCACTTGGCATCGGGAGACCGTCTGCTCGTTTACATCCTTAACCCAAAAAAAAATTCTTTCTCTCATATTCTCAGTGCTATATTGAAATTTCAAAGGTCTATATTCAAACACTACCTTGAGATCAGCTGTGAAGCGCTTCTTGACCGATGCGAAACGTGACTGTGCCAATACGGCGATAACTTCAGCGTACAAGTCTGCGATCAGGTGGACGTTGGCCGCATTGGGGTTTGACTGTAGCCTGTCATTAAAATATCACTGTTATTTGCTAATTGTTGTATATGAGCTGTTGTATACAGACCTTTGTACAAGGTCAAGTGAAAAAATATATTAGAACTCTATTGTTGTTATTGTAGCGTCAGAACGTTTAAAAGGGAGGTCACTCTACTGTAGTTATCAAAGGAATTGTCACATATGCAAGATTTGAACCCATAACACTCAGAGCAGTAGAAAGTAGCAAGGTGACAGCTGAAATAACTAAGCAGTAAGTGCAGTCTAAATAAATATCGTTTTGATTTTCAAATCCCGAGAAAACAAAACTTTCGTAAAAGAAATTCTCTAAATGAAACAGTTATATAGTGCTAAACAACAGTGTTTGAGATTCTCACCCTTCCTTATAGTTGAAACGCTTGAAGGCCACATTCTCGATGTACTGGACCAAGTCTTCATGGCCAGGGTGGAATGGCAATTGCTTGAGCACCTCTATCAGAGCAAGACAGAACAGAAACTCTACGGCGAGGTCCCGTCGCTCTGCTTGAAGCTCTTCGCAACTACGTTCCACTGTCTCGGTCCCGGCACCGCTGCCAGATACTATATAGATGATGCTGAAAGATTTAAGAATAATTAAAGAGATTTGTACCTAAATTGTATTTATGTATAGGGTGTCCCAAAATTAACGCAAGATAGAACGCTGAAACATCTTATATAACCTAAAATACTCGCTTTTCTTTGGGCAATATTAGAGTAATGTTGCTCTATAAACACCCTATATAACATAAAATACTCGCTTTTCTTTGGGCAATATTAGAGTGTGTGCTCTATAATTAAGAACATATTTCATTCGTCTACCTTATTTGAAAGTAGAGAGGTAATTTTATTAATATAATTAGTTACTATACGGCCGACGTATCTTGGCGAGTCTGAACTTCGCGCAGATGGTTGCGCAATAACTTTTTTTAGCACCAAAATTGTGGCATGAGGCGACGTACGGGGGGCGTTGGTCTAGGCTAGAGATTGACCATAAGTGAACACAACCGACACTTTATTCAATCAAATATCATAATCGAGAAGTTTTATTTAGAAGTTATTGATTTTTGTTTATATAAGATATTAAACGAAATAGATTTACAAATATTAGTGAATTTTGTAGTTAATAAACGAGATTTCGACTTTAATAAAAAAAATATTTTCTCAGTTGAAAGACATGATTTACTGAAATATCAGTTATCAATTAACGTTTACTTGGGTAACGACTGTTTGAGAAAATTTAAAGCCACCTTATAAAATTGAAAATAAATATATATTTTTGACTTAATTTCAATCGATTTGAATAAATATAGATAAAACAACACCCTCAGGCACGCGTATTGGACATCTCTTTTTGGTTACTTCGTGCTTATTGGTTACTTCGAATGTACATGCGCTAAAGTTCGCAGAGCCTATGTTCACATTCGCCAAGATACGTCGGCCGTATAGTATTACTTCAAGTGTCGTGTAAAAATATAATTATGAACTTTTTTGGCGTTTTTACATATATTCTTTAAAGTATAGTATGTAGAAAATTTAGTATTTTATACTATTAGTACCATATGATATTTTTGGTGTGCCATAGGTTCAAAATGAGGTGCAAATAACTTTCTACACATATTAATATAAGGGCATAATAATATATATTAATATAAAGTAACATCATACGTCATGGCCAGTCATCCTTTTATTTGTTTCCTTTTGTTTGAATTGAAAACGGTTACTTATAGTACAGGAAAACCTAGTTTAAGTGATAGTGTTCATAAATTTGTTATTATTTGATTTAAGTCAATAAACGTTATTATTATTTATGTTTATAAAACATCACCATTTCAAAGCTTCTTAAAAGAGGTTTAGGAGTTTGAGTGTTTTCTATGTATAAATGTATTAACTAATACAAGCTAAGATATATTCACTGAATAAAGAACTACATAAATACAAACCTTTTGTTCCTAAGGTCTTGGTGGGGCTTCTTAGCTTGCTCACTCAACTGAGGTGAATCAGCCATTTGTCTCTCCAGCCAACCGAACAGCGCTCTCAGTAATGATGGTAGGCAGTGTTCCGCCACAGTGCCGAAGGCTTGGAGTATCTGATCCAGTTGAGGATCTTCGCCACGCTGTAATGTCTTCGCCAGAGGTTTTTCCTGTAACGATTTTGATAATGTATATTCCAAAATATAATGTAATGTTCTTCTACAAAGACCAGCCAACTACGCAGGAGATATTATAGTGCACAAGTGTGTGCCCAAACACAGGTGCACTCTCTGTTCCCTCTGTCTCATAATCCAATGGGACGGTTAACCGACCCATTGGATTATGAGAGAGGACGATCCAACGATCGGGGAGAGATCAGGCGCAGGACCGACAGCTTTAGATGCTCTCCGAGGCACGGGGATTCTGACCCCAACTTCCAAACTCCAAGCTGTTATTAAGTATTTCTATAATCAGAAAAACTCATTAACATATTTGGCCCGACCCGGGATTCAAACCCGAGACCTCTTGATCGGCAGTCGCATACGTCACCAGCAAGACCAACTAGGCAGACCATTCCAAAATATAGTAGTTATCCGTGTGGTGACATGTTAAAAATACGGGAATGTCACCACCAAGAGCCAGGACACTAATTTCACAGGACAACAGAACTGCAAAGTGAAGGAACACTTGAAATAACTTTTATACCAAAGTGTCTGCCCAGCATGGTATAGTAAGGACAAATCTCCTTTTAAGGGGAGCTCTCTGTCCAGCAGTAGACTGCTACAAATGCTAGTATTGAAATAGCACAGTGTCATCTTGCCAACAAAAACTAAACATAGCCTTTTAGTGTATATTTATCCATGCGCAATGTATTAACCAGTATAAATATATACCTAGGTTGTTCCAAAAATTGATAGCCACAGAATAAATACAATCTCTTCTTTCATAAAACTATTTACGATTGACGGCTAATTCTAACACAAACCTCATTTGTGAAAATCACTGGCCACCTATGTGTATTTTTTTTTTAAATATGTTTAATGATTATCTGTCACTCTTCTTTTGTTTGCAACAATGGACGTCTCGCGGGAAGGTTTTCATGCTATAATTTTCTATGATTGTAAACGAGGATTAAATTTCAAGGAATCTCAAGAAATTTTACAAGCTGCTTTCGAGGAGTCTGCTCCTGTGTTAGCACAACAACAATTACTTATTGGTTTCGTGAATTTAAACGTGGTCGAGAGAACTTAAACGATGATATCAGACACAGCCGACCACCAATTGCAGTAACTCATGAAAACGTCATCAGAGAGTGGCTATTGCGAGAGAATAGACGTATTACACATCGAGAGATACAGGATGTACTAAACATTGGATCACAGGCAGTGTCCACCATCCTGTATGAACACCTTAAAGTTAGGAAGCTTGCTTCGCAAATGATACCTCATTCTCTTACCGATGAGCAATAATGCCGGTCGTGTTGATTGGAGCAAATTTATATTAGAAAAGTTCGAAGGAGTAACTTTACAAAACGTATTCTACATTCTTACAACTGAAGAATCATGGATATATAGCTACGATCGTCTCACGAAGCAGCTATCCACGTAATGGATGTTTGAAGAGGATGATTTTCCCACAATAGTTGTTCACGGTCGGAGCGTTAATAAAATAGTGATAGCGGTTTTTTTTCGACGCTGTGGACCAGTAGCAGCAGTTCCGCTCGAAGACCGTAGATCAGTTACTAGTGAATGGTACTGCGAATTTTGTCTTCCTCGAGCTTTAGGGGAGTTGGATAGCGAGCGCCCAAGGAGCGGCGTCCGTGGCATACTTTTTTACCAAGATAACGCGCCCGCTCACGCAACTGCTAGAACTATGGACTATTTGACAACTTCGGGGGTACAAATGTTACCCCATCCTCCGTACAGCCCAGATTTAGCTCCATGCGATTTTTTTTATATTTCCCACGGTAAAAAATATGCCTATCGTGGAACATACATATATTGCCAGAACTATTAACCTTACTTTTGGTTTCGCCGCAATCTAATAAAAAAATCAATAATGGTTCATAAATTATGAAGTTCTGATTTAACAAAAAAATAAATAGATACAGTCGATATGAAAACCTCCTCCTTAATTGAAGTCGGATAAAATAATAAGAACTAGGGGTCGAACAAACAACTTAACCAAATTAACAACCACCACTTAAACAAACCACTTAACAAACAGCAATATCTAATATTAGAAAAGAATTCGGTAATGGATCCAACCAAATTAATTATTTCGATGTCGTTACCCTTACATACAAAATATCAAATAAAATAGCGTCTTATTTATCTTGTAGAACCCTCTCTTGTCTATGTAACCCCTTTGAGTATTTAAATATCTATTTCTCTATTTATTTATTTACTAGCTGTTGCCCGCAGCTCCGCCCGCGTGTATGTCGATTAGCGCGGCAAATAGTAGCCTATGTGTTATTCTGATGTATAAGCTATATCCCACCAAAAACATTTTCATGTAAAATGTTGCCAAGACGACTGCATACGGCTCACCCTGTGAAAAAGATCTCATGTAGAGCCAAGGTTCTGAATCTACACGCCCTAACTCTACCAACCCTAACTTCACAAACTCTACATCTCAGTAAAGATGTATGGCTTCGCCGTTTCGCTACCATACCGGCACGAAGGGGAAACGAATGCCTTTTGTGTTTACAAATATCTAGTTTCTGAAGTAACGAAACAGCCAAGCCATACATTTTCACTGAGATGTAGAGTTTATGAAGTTAAGGTTTGTAGAGTTAGGGCGTGTAGATTCAGAACCTTGGCTCTACAGGAGATCTGATATCCTTTTCACAGGGTGAGCCGTATGCAGTCGTCTTGGCAACATTTCACATGAAAATGTTTTTGGTGGGATTTTATTTCTTTTTGTAAGTTGCTTAAGACAGTTTTTCTTTTTTTGGGGTGTATTTCTCGTACATCTTCTTTCTTCTCTCAAAAAATCCGTGTACCAAAAATAAAACCTCTAGCATAAAAATTTGTGAATGTCTCATACAAACTTCCACCCCCCCAATTTTGGGGTTTGAGGGTAAAAGTAATAGGTTTAAGATTTTTTTTGTTGTTTGTATACTAAACTTAGTTTACGTACCAAATTTCAGCTTTCTAGCACTTCAAGAAGTACCCTAACAGTTTTGATGATCATCAGTGTGTCAGTGACGAAATCGGTGTTTTTTAGGTATCAATAAAATGTAAGGTATTAGAGCTATGCAATTGAAAAATTGTATGTGTGATTAGTCTATTGGTAACACCATATCCTGAGAATTTGAACGATCTGGTATATCGGGAACCAAAGTTATGAGGGTTCAAAAAAACGACGAAACACTTCGAGAAAAGGTACGTAGTGCCCTTGCGCTTCGCTTGGCTCGTCTTGGCGGGGGCACGACCGTGCCCCCAGATAACTGTAAAGTTTTATCCAAGTCCGTCCAGTAGTTTTTGCGTGAAGAAGTAACAAACATACACACTCACAAATTTTCGCCTTTATAATATTAGTGTGATTTATTTTGCTATCAAAACATTTTACGAGTTTTTTCTCATGACAAATAAAATGAAAATATAGAAAAACCCGGACCAAAATAAATTTGTTTGTAAAATCCTTACAATCGATGAATCCATTCTATTCGATTTTATTTTATTCGATTTAACCTCGATGTTTTTTTTTTATATTGGCAGTTGCAAAACTTATTCTAAAGTCCATGATATGCGATATAAACAAAATAGAAGCCCACTAACCTCAGCTGTTGTGTTATGAGAATGGAAGCTGAATCATCTCTGTGCTCACCGGCACGAAAACACGCCGAAGTTATTTCAAATGGATATTTATTCTAAATTTATTCGAGATACTTTTTATTTTGTGTTTTGACTGGGTTGTTGGTGTAGTAGTTAGAGATCCTGCCTGCTAAGCACGAAGATGTGGCTTCGATTCCCACAAACGAAAAAAATTTAGATAACGCGATTAATTTCATGTGTCTATGACGAATTATAAATAAAAATATATCCTACTAATATTATAAATGCGAAAATTTGTAAGTATGGATGGATGGATGGATGAATGGGTGGATGAATGGATGTTTGTTACTCTTTCACGCAAAAACTACCGAACGGATGTCGACGGAAACTTTACAGTATAGCTTATACATCAGAATAACACATAGGCTACTACTTGCCGCGATAACCGACATATACGCGAGCGGAGCAGCGGGCAACAACTAGTATTAGTATATTTATCAGCAGTGAGTTTCTGCCCAAGTTATTATATTTTTAAATTTAGAAACACACTGCAGTTTTTTTGTCCAGTGATGTTGTTAAAACCTTAACAATACCGTTGGACAAAAAGTCTGCAGTTTGTTAAACAAACAAAATATTTGTTTATTAAAATCTCCACGACATGACGTGTTAGTACGAGTACGACCCGGCCAGCGCACGGCAGTGCCATTTACTTGTAACTTTATGCCGCCAGTGCGGAGTGGACCCAGCCTGTCTGAACTAACAATAAACACTGCAAGTTAAATGCCAAAACATTTTAAAAACAACGCTGATATGACGTTTCAATTACCATACATTCGCTAAACTATGTCAAGCGAATTTAAATTTATCAATGGTTAACAATATTTGTTTTTCATATGCAACAAAGATTGTTCTCGACGTACACTGGATAGATAAAAATTAAATCACTACATTACGCGCGAGATACAAAAGAATTCATAATAAGTTTTTAAATGGTGCTAAATGTCAGTGGCCTGAGATTGTAGACAAGCTTTCAGGAGCATTTAATTATGTAGATCTAATCCCTAACACGAGCGCAGTTTGATTGCTCCCTTCTATATGTATATGGGGTAATATGGGGTGGGGTGTGGCTACGATAACTTCGGTGTAAAGTGTTACCACCAGTTTTTCTTAAGGTATTATTACTAATTCCTCTATGATTGTTAGACCAGTAAAGCAGGCCCATATGCGCCGAAGTACATTTATCCCACGATTATAATAAAAATAGACTCCACTACACTAACGTTATTTTAATATTTAAATACAATAAACACAGACGCTAACTACTCAAGGCCATGTGTTTCAATGCATAAACCGTATATTTTATATGTTCAATATCATATGGCGAAATATTTCCAACAGATCGTAACGAAAGGCATTTAAATCGAAATGCTTCGTATGACAAAAACAGCCGCGTAAAAATTATAACAATTGTATACAAAATTTCCTATCATATATAGAAAAGTGACGATTAATATTATTTATGTGTGAAAGTTACCATAGGTTCGGCCATCACAGATTCCATTTTCCTTTCAGCTTGTACTGTGAACTCTGTGAAGAGCAGTCGCATGACGAACTCGCCTGGACGTAGATCAGAATCCGGTGCAGTCATTACAGGTCCTTTGTGAGCACCCCATGGTAACATGGATCCTTTGCAAACAAATAAAAAGTTTATTATATTATTTGTTTTAAATAATATGTGGTGAAAAACTATTACAAGGTTCACTACAGTCGTGTTTCAGCTACTGTCTACGTACTAAGAAATTGGCTTAAACAGCCAATCAATTACATCAATCAAGGTATTTATTCTCGTTTATTTCCTGAAAAGAAACCTAAGACGGGACCTGACAGTAAATAACACTACAATTTTTTTACTTGCCAATTTTTTAAAACCTTTTTTCTTATCCTTATAAAAAAAACTTTGTTTTTTAATGGTTTTTGACGAAAATAAAGATAAAATAAGTATTTTTCTGCAGTTTTCCCAACAGGCCGGGTAGTAAATTTATTGAATAATAATACAGATATGCATGTATGGTGAGGGTGAACTGAATTCGAAGTTTGAATTAGTTGTCAATATATTTGAGGGCGCTGACTTCCCAATAACGATTGCCATAGATGTTCATAACAACCGGGACAGACGGCTTAACGTGCTCTCCAAGGCACGGGCGGGAGACACCGCTATCTTCCATACTCGAGGCTGCTATTTAAAATTTCTTGTAAGAAAAACCCAACAGCAGTCCGACCCGGGAATCGAACCCGAGACCTCTTGATCTGCAGGTTGCTTACGCTCACCACTATACCGACGAGGCAACTTATGTAGTACATATTTTTATTTATTAATTCAATACATGTTATGTTCTTGTATTGCATGTATATTATTAACATTTTTAACTGACTTCAAAAAAGGAAGCGGACCTCAATTCGACTGTATTTTTTGAAGGAAACTAATAGCTGTCCATTAGTCGGCCTATCCCACCTAACTTATATAACTTCCAGATATTAATATTTCCGTTTCAAATATTAATTACGAGATTGAGATTAAATTAAAAAAAGAATCACTAAAATCGGTTCATAAACGACGAAGTTATCCGCGAACACACATAAAAAAAACATATCGTCGAATGGAGAACCTCCTCCTTTTTTGAAGTCGGTTAAAAAGGGCATGTGGAGTTTGTCATACCTCTAGTTGAGACGAAAGTGGTGACACTAGTGCCGACAGTCCGCCAGTCGGTGGACACAGTGGTCAGTGGTCTTTCGTGCTGTATATGCGTTTGTTCAGTGGACGCATCGCTCTGAGCGGCAACTTGGTCAGTGTCGTGCCGAGCCTCCGACACGATGCTGCCCTCCGACTCGGCCTCACTAGAGACCATTGACGATGGAGCTTCTTCCATATTTGGAGCTGGAATTAATTAACAAGAATTTAATATTTTGCTTGCTTCGAATATTCTTTTTGTGATTATTTTATATCCTTAAAATAATTCTATAATATCCCTTTTTTTAATGGAATGGGGTAGTTGACACCTTATTAAGTTCCTTTTTATCACCTGTCAAAACGATAACTTTTTATGAAAAATGTACTAAATACAAACTTGTGACGTCACTGTTTTAGACTACTTAATTGAGCAATATATTTCAATGTATTTTTGATTAAAATTTATAATATAATAGAAAATATGTAATTATATTTTCTTCTCCTTTAGAGGAGGCCCGAGCCCAGCAATGGGACGTTATGGGTTGTTGATGATGATGATATTTGCCGAGATGTTTTATTATATTTGTTTTAAGGAAGGAGACATCGGTATTTATTTACGATACAATCAACTCCTCTATTAAAACGAAACTTAGAAACCCAACTTACATTAAAAAAAACATACTCAATGAATTTATGAATAGAATAGGTATATTTCTTATTTTCTTTTATAAACTTTGTTTTTTTAAATTATCACACTGATTTACCAGTATAGTTTAAAATCATACCAGTTCAGTAACCAGATTATCTAGTCAACAAGTTCCATACTTGTTGATTGGACTAAAAGATGCAGAAGCATCACAAGGCCGCCATGGTGTGGGTCGCCATGCTGCATTGTCTGCATTCGCAATGAGTATGGTGACCACCACTCTTGGATTCTGCTTATGCTTTCCATCATAATAGTCATTTTGGCAGGCCATACATAAAAAAAATCCATAAATACACTTTGATTCTGCTCATAATTGAATTATTTGTACTGGGTAGGATCCGAATTCACAACCCCTGGCTTAGCATTACAAATCTCGTTTGCTGAGTTAATACTGTTCAACATAATTATGAACTATTTATTTTCGCATGTTTTATACACTTTTTGGCAGGAGCTGGATGCGAGAAGCCGAGGCTGGAACCAAGTGGCGTGTAATTGGAGAGGCCCATGTCCAGCATTTGACTGCGATAGGCGATAGGGACAAGCTTAAACAACTTTAAACAGTTACAGCTGCTAAAAAGGTATTCACAATATCTCTGTCTTCAGAAGTGGAAGAGAAACTTAATTTACCTAGATCTTATTTGCTAAGGAATGATATACCAACACTACTATAAACAAAATATACCAACCTAAGATGTCTTCAGGGTGCCCATCGGATTGGACTGTACTAAGTGACTCTGCGTCTTCAGACATTGTATTGTATTGTTATATTTTCCTTTTAATGCTTCTATATTACTGTAAAACAACAATACCTCATTTTAATTCAATTAGATATCATTTCAATACATATCTAAACACTTTTCCTCACTTTCATTTAATTTATTTTCATAGTACCCACACCTTGTCTGGTAAGAACATAAGGACACCGTGGGAGACCCACGCTTCGGCATGAATGGGCTGGCTCGACCGGAGTGATACCACGGCCTCACAGAAAACCGGTGTGAAATAGTGCTTGCGCTGTATTTCACCGAGTGAGTGAGGATACCGGAGGCTCATCTCCGACCCCCCGCTCCCTCCCTCCCCCAAAGGTCGGCAACGGCTGCGATTTTCATATGATGACTTAGTATTTCAGCTGTACCACATTCGCAATATATTAAATCACACTAATATATAAAGGCGAAAGTTTGTTTGTGTGTATGTTTGTTACTTCTTCATGCAAAAACTAATGAACGGATTTGGATGTAACTTTACAATAATATAGCTTATACATCAGAATAACACATACGACTACTATTTGCCGCGATAACCGAAATACACGCGGGCGGAGCCGCGGGCAACAGCTAGTAATTAACAACTGTAGTAAATTAAACCATCTAGAATCGTTGTACAGGCAACTGTCACCCGCACCATGCTACAGCGCAAAGAGTATAATAAGCTGATATAGTACGGATTAAGAATAAAGAGTGTCAAAACATTCATTCAGTGAGTGTGGCAAGAAACTACTGAGGGAGAAAACTAAGCAAGACAACATCACTGAAAAGAGAAAGAAAACTTAAAACAAACCCTATACCAGTCTGGACAGCTTAGTACAGTAGACCAAAACCTCCCCTCTAAGGAGTGGCCTATGTCTAGCACTAGACTGTTGTATGCTGTTGATGATTGTTGGATACAGTCAGGATTCAGCAATTTAATGAAAAACGTTGTCAAGATACAGTTTTGTATTATTATTATATATACAAGGTGGATATGACAATACGATATTAAATGTAACCGTGGGCTATTTAAATGTGTTGGTTTACTTTGGGATTGTTTAATTTATCCGATACAAAATAAAATATTCAAACAAACTAAAATTTTAAAAATACAAACCAATAAGGACACCATTTGTAATTTAAGGTCACTAACCTGAGTGGCCACGGTACCGGCTGGCGGCTGTAAAATAGTTACCTAAACGACGCGCGATGTAGGTTTGCAAAGTAGATACCAACTTTATCGCCGTAAGCTAAATAGCAATAGTAATATTTATTATGTATTTACGTAAATTTGATCATCTCGTGTCGAGTTTACAACCGGAAGAGCATTATCTCTATTAGGAATAAAAGATTGATTTTTCTCGTATGTCCTGGATAGTATGTACAATAATCCGACTATTGGTAGGTGGATTAATGAACATTCTCCCTAAATTAATATCTTATCCGTAGTAAAATATTTACTAGCCGCATAAGTGTAACCGAGTCGAGGCATTGTCTAAACTCACACAAAATAACACAACGCTCCGTAATAACTAACAAACTTAACTAATGAACAGTACAACAACGCGACACAGGGCACCCGCGCCGATGTCGGCGGCTACTTCAAAGGTTCAAAGGTAGCGCAGCGCGTGCGACGACGCGACGCCCTCGGTCATTAACCCAACAACATCGTGTAGTAAATTTCAAAAATGAAAAATAGTGTCCTATGGCTAAACTACTGAACCAATTTTATTGAAATTTTGTTGGTAGAATTGAATCATGTGCAGGTGGGTCTAGTTCAAATTAATATCGTATTGTCATATCCACCCTGTATATTGTATATTATTACTTAAGCACACCTTTTCAATACAACCGTGGTTTCATCGAGTGAGTGAGGATACCGGAAGCCCATACCCCAACCCCTTCCCCTATCTCTACCGCCTCCATCCCCCCCCCATCCCCCAAAGGCCGGCAACGCACTTGTGACGCCTCTGGTGTTGCAGGTGTCCATGGGCGGCGGTAATCGCTTACCATCAGGAGATACGTCTGGTCGTTTGCCCGTCAATTAAATAAATAACAAGAAAAACAATAATTATTTACGATCTTTACTTAATTAATACACTTGTTACTCTGCTGAAAAGGAAGACCCGAATGCCCGTGGCACGGGCTCGGTTGCCCCTTGCTTCACAACCCCAAGTCCCGCCCTTTTTTGCCCTTTGATATTTTATGAGCATTACTCCAACAAATCATTCACATAATACTGCTTTATAGAACCTAACACCTTATGAGAACTATTCTGATGAATCATTTATACAGTATTAATACCAATAGTTTCCATAATAGTAGTACTAGCTTATACTAATAAGCTAACATGATGCAACAATATTCTTAGTGATCAGCACAATGTGACACATTGGCTAGTTATAGCTGGTTGGTTTATCTCCTTCCCCAATAAGAAAGGTAAATAATAACAAATAATAATAAATAAATATTTCGGACATTTAACACACAACGCAATCTAGTCCCAAGCTAAGCAGAGCTTGTGTTATTATACATAGAAAACACCCAAACTCCGATGCAAATATTTGTAGATTATACAAACACTTGGTCCAACCCGGGACTCAAATCTGAGACCTCAAACACAACAGTCGCATACGCTACCATTGCGATCCCTGATAGATGATGATGAAATCCCTGATAGAGAATGCAACAGTGTTATGCTGTCAGATAATAATGAAAAGTAATTACCTTCTCTTGTTTCACTGGTGATGTTTGCGATCATCATCTCTCATGTTTCCTAAAACAAAATACTGTGTCTTTGTCTTAGCTTGTTAACTTGATATGAGAGACTGTTCTCGGTCCAGTACTTCATTATAAAATGCAAGGAAAATGTATGAAAAAAAATGGTGCTAGGAACAACACACAAAACAGTTGGTATAGCGAGCATTGTGACATTTTAAAGCATATATTATTATACATATTCGCAAAATGGCTATGGCTAAGAATGAAAATTATAATACCACCAGCACACATGCTATGGCTTTTGTCAAAGTATCACAGAAATAAATAAATAAAAAAAGAAAAGTTTTGTTAGTAAATTTATTTAAGTAAATGGAATATGTTAATAATGTTACTATCAGCAATGAGACATTAGGTACAACTGCAAGGTAATAAAGGATTCTGTGCCCAGTATCACAGTTTTTACTTTAATGATACTAGGTTCCTAATTTGTTGTAAATGTTATTAACATTTTCAAATGTTTAAAAAACAAAAACAACTCCCGCTTTAAGAATATACATCCTGTGTCGCGGGGGACTTTACAAACATGCAAGAGACTGACACTAAGAACACCCAGACTCAGAACAACAGAACAATTTACGGATCACGCAAAGAGTTGTCCCGTGTGGGATTTGAACCCACAACATTTGGCGCAGTAGAAAGCGGCCTCGCGACCGCTTAAACCACTAGTCCTACCATGCAGTCAAAACATAATTTAAAAATGATCAATTTGATAAGTTTCAATTGATATAATTTTATTTCCCTATTATATTGTTTTAATTCCAATAAAAATTTTGAATTTTATAAAGATATAAATTAAACAAAGTCAAGTAATCGCCGCCGAGCTTCCCAGCTAATTTATAACAATAAATTGACTGACACACAAGCAAACATGGACTACATTTAGATAAGCTCTATCACAAAATTGCTGTATGCGAGGACTGGACAATGGACTCTTGAGATATAGTGATATATGTGCTTATTAAATGTGCTAGTCAAACAACAACAGATAACAGGAATTGTCCTATTACACTGTGCCGAGCATCTGGCCAGTGTGCTATAATAAGCCTAAACCTTCTTTCTTATGATCTTTTCCTATGACTAGCAGTGGACTGTTTAAGGCTATTGATATGATGTGACTCTGTTTGCCGTCAGCACGGTTGGGCCGGCTCGACGGGGGCGGTACTTCCCTCGCTCAGAAAATCAAAGTAAAATGACATCATTCGTGTTGTCGTGTGTCGTTGGTGAGTGCGAGACCGGAGGCCCAATGATGCAGAAGCATCACTAGGCCGCTATTGTGTGGGTCACCATGCTGCATTGTTGCATTCCCAATGAGTATGGTGACCACCACTCTAGGATTCTGCTTATGCTTTCCATCAGGCAGTGTAGAGTCATTTTGGCAGGCCCTTACATAAAAAAAAACAAACTCTATACCTACTATTATACCATAACCACAATACAGAAAATATCAAAGTAACAATTAAAACATAAAAGCGTGCTGTAAAGCTATTAGTTTTTTCATTATTATTTCTTACGCCAGCGTGGGATTGTAGAAAATAACCTATTCAAAGGGGAGGCTTATGTCCACTAGGGAAAGGACTATTAAGTGATAATTTTACAACACATAGTAATTAAAAGTAATTCATAGTGAATTTTGACTATTTTCATAGATTGACAGTAGTATATTAGGAGGCCCAATGATGCAGAAGTATCACTAGACCGCCATGGTGTGGGTCACTATGCTGCATTGTAGAATTTTCTGCATTTGCATGACCACCACTCTTGCATTCTGCTTATGCTTTCCATCAGGCAGAGTAGTCATTTTGGCAGGCATACATAAAAAAAAATGCTCCACTTTTACTTATACATTTAATAGTAGGTAGTGTAGAAATATTCAGGAGAGCTTTGAAAAGATTCATGAAACAAAAAATACACTATTAACAATAGTAGGGCACATTCTTAAAAAGTATTATACAATCTCTTAAATGAAATGCATCCTGTGTTTTTAAAACATCACCCAGCAAAAAACTAATAAGAACAAAAAAGTTCTAAACAGCTCAGCCAACAATTAAATTAAACAAGGAGAAAAAAGTTCAAATGCAAAATATCTAATAACAACTAAAAAAATATAAACAAAATTTTTTACTAGAAATGTTTAGTGTATGTTAGGGAAATGGAGGGATACTGCAGCCGCCTTGTGTCCCATCGAGGGAACATAGGACCTTAAGTAAGTATAGTGAAACATTAGATGTCATGTTTAGAGATCATTATTTATTTGTATAAATATCTACCACACACCACACATTATTAAAAGTGCAAATTTTGCAGATAGTTACAAATTATCTCATTGTAGGCACAAGTTGTCTTATTAGAACAAATAGCCAATATGTTAATATTTAAATTTCACAGTTATCAGTTGTGATATGATCAGCACAAGTATGACAAGATGACTAATATTATAAAGCTGAAGAGTTTGTTTGTCAAACAAACACGCACTAATCTCAGGAACCGCTGGTCCGATTTTAAAAATTATTTCAGTGTTGGATAGTACTTTTATCAGGGAATGCTATAGGCTATATATCATTACGCTAAGACCAATAGGAGTGGAGCACCAATGAAGAGTGTTACAAAAACTGGGGATTTTTTTTACACTACGGGCAATAGAGGACTTAAACATCATTGCGTGGGTCAGCTGTTAACTATATTATTATTGGTAGCAATGGCAATCTTAATCAGTTAGAAACTTTTTAAACAGTGCATAGCTCTCTATGCACTGTTTAAAAAGTTTTGTGAACTGAACTGTGAAAAGAAATTGTGAACATACCTGCATCGCTCACTTGATATGACTACAAAATTTAACAATATAAGAGGCCTTAGAAAAAAGCTAAATTCTCAAAAGAAGCTTAAAATAAATATTAGTAGGGTAGTTTAAACAAAATAAAAAATGGAAGCAAAATAATTTAGAACTTTAAAGGTCAACTCCTTTGAATAATTAGTGTTTTAGCTTCAGTTGTTTTATTTTTAAATTTATGATCATAATAATATGCAGATAGAACATAATTATACCAAACAGTGTTAGACAGATGCTCAAATGATTAAAGTGTATTTGAGCATAATATATATTCTACTATGAATAACACACTTTATGAATATCTATATTTGTAAAATATTTGTGGACTTGCACAAAGAAAGCCAGTTTAATATTATCAGTTTACACTGTACTCATAACTCATAACTGAGTTCTAATAAAATGTATATCCATTCTCTAATTCAATTATTGATGCTAGTACAATCATGTTACTGTCAAGTATAACATCTGATTTTAATAAATAACAGCAGTATCTAATCCAACACGTTTAATGTTTAAAACCACAGTTGATAGGCACTTCAATGTTTTATTTATGCTACCCACTCATCTTTCTACCTAAATTATTTTAAATAAAAACATTATATGATTACCTGAATACGTATGACGATATTCAATTTGATTCAGTAAATAGAAGAGTTGTCGAATAAGCTGAGTACCGACGCTACAATTAACAAATCAGTGCTTTAACAAAAAAATTGCAGTCTACAACAGTAAATCACAAACAAGGCAAAACTTAGCAATTAATTTTACCTTTAACCCGCATTCCTTCCAATATTATCAGTAATGATTCAAAAGTTAATGGTATCTTCAGGGATCTATTCACTTTTTAATAAATTATTTACGTAAACCACAACAGAAATCCAACAAATTTTCAATCAGAAGGCTTAGGGGAAATTAAGTTTTTGACATTTTGCATTAGTAATACAGGTATAATACCACCATGTAGGAAGTACTTCTTGGCTAAATCGTTTGTAGCAGTTTTGACGTCAACGTAAATTAATCAATTTATAGGTGTTTATAGCTATACCGTATTGGCTATGGCAATGAGCATTACGTTCCGTTTCTCACTGTGCTAAACATTTATGACATAAATGTTACTTTTTTTTAAAGAACCTAAAACTAACAATTTGAGTATTTATAAGAATATTGGTAAACTATTCAAAATAAAGTTACTAAACAAATGCTTGTTACTCCTGCAAAAGCAAAGCTCGGATTATTTTTAGTGTGGGGAAGAAACTAGGGAAAGTAAAATAATAATATCACAGAATAACGTTGTGTGTGTTGTTGTGTAATACTGAAATTCCTAAATAAAGTGTTGCATGTTTAGAATGCTTTTTCTAATAACCCTTTTGTTACCAACCAGGTGATACGCAACGCTTAACGCCGACATATACTTCAAAAGAGTCTTCTTCTTCGTCCAGTATCTGTAAGTTTCTTGGTACTCTAGGAATAGGTAAACGACAACATTCGGCATTTGATAGTAAAATTGGGTTTATCGTTGTTAGACTTACGTCTAACGGCCAGTGTAGGGCTAGTGACCCAGGCCGCCAGGGTGAGTTGCGGTGACTGCGGTGAGAACCTCATCTAACTACTGTACCTACTGTACTACTGTGTTATGGATAACCTTATTCGCGGGTTATAGGTTTCGTAAATATGTTGCGAATACATAAATCGTCAATATGGGATGGTAATTTATGTAGAAAGATAGGGGATACATACACGCGGGCGGAGCCGCGGGCAACAGCTAGTTAATAATAATAGGTCTTTACCTATGAAATTTCCGTTTTGTATGCAATAAGTGAAAGTACTTATTTTTTCAAACTTTTTTATTTCTGTTTTTCGAAGTAATGACCCATGCAATCGACGCATCTTTGCCAACGCATTGGCAGTTTATTGATGCCCTTCTTGTAAAAATCAGCTGGACGGGAGGCAACAAACTCTTCAAAGGCATTTTGTTCTGCCACTCGGGAATTGAATTTTTTACCCACTAAAAAGTTGTCTAAATTTTGGAAAAAGTAATAGTCGGTAGGTGCAAGGTCTGGTGAATATGGCGGATGAGGGAGTGCTTCCAACCATAGCTCTTTAAGGCGGTGACTTCCAAGGCCAACCTGTAGAGGAAGGGAGAAGGTGGGATCAATTGAAAGAGCTCTTTAGAGCACTCTCCATTCTAAAGGCGGTAGAGGACTGCGATAGAGGCGATATCTCTCCGCAACTGCAGAGGCTCAAGGGACTCGGTGGGATCGGAAGTGTTGATATTGCGGACTGCTCGCCACTGCAACTGATCGAAGGCATCATCAAGCTTCAGCCTGGACGACCAGCGCGTCATTGTGGCTCAACGAACTCACGTAGTCACTTGTGGTCATTAGACGCAACACTGCAACCCTCACAGAAATAGCAGTCGATGCGGATCGAGAGATCAAACAAGATGTGTGAGAGAGAGTAAGATATGGCGATTTGCAAATTTCCCCAGCTGGGTGGTTTAGGGTCCTAAAAGTCGAGGGACGGCTGAATCGGAGTGCATTACTACATATTATGGTGGTAAAAGACCCGTTCGGGAGGCCCGTCCTCCCTAGAGGAAACACAGCACCCTCTCGTACCAGCTAAATATGGAGATCACATCCGAGTATAACAGAACGGGTATAACAGAACAGAGCGAAAGAGAGAGCGGAGTGGGATTGGATGAGGTTTAGAACCATCTTAGTCAGCCAGGCCCGGCAATGGTCCAAGTTTTGCACTCGGTTTGAATATAACTGAACGGCCTCGAAGTCTAAATGCGCAACTGGGGGTAGTAGCAGAAACAGGTTAGGGTGACAGGGACAGGACCATGGTACCCTGATCACCACACACATACTGTTGTGGGAAAAAGATGTCAACCACTTCCTGCAAGAAGCTGGACATGAGAGGCTCAGAAAGAGGGAGGGATGGGATGCTCAAAGACGGGAGCTAAGGAGATATTGAAAAGGGATATGAAAAGATCAGGGAAATATTAAATTGTAGGTTAATAGGGGCGGCAAAAATTTAATAGCCTACTGGCGGCAAATCTGTAAATCCGCCACGGAGTTAGTCATAGAGTTATAAGAATGTTTTTATAAAACCTTGTGTTTGTTTACATTCTTGATAACTATAAATTCTCAAAATTTAAAAAACCCCCGACATAATAACCTGAGTTCGCTTTAAAAAGTGAAAAACACGTTATGCGCTTTCATTTGAGACCCCACTCGATGATATTTTTGCAGACATTCGGTTACTCTTCCCCACTTTCACCCCCATAACTTTTAAACGGCTTAACCGATTTTCATGAAATATGTCTAAGAACACTCGCATGTAACTCACCTTTCATACAAAGAAATACTAAATTGAAATCGCTTCATCTGTCCGGGAGCTACGGTGCCACAGACAGACAGACACACAGACAGATAGACACGTGAAACTTATAACACCCCTCTTTTTCGTCGGGGGTTAAAAATACCGCGACCGCTGCGAAGGCGGCTTTTAAGAAAGGAAAAGCCGATAGCATTTAACAATATATACTTAGACGAAGAAGTAATAAGAAGGTCTATTTAACTTAGTTATTAGTACGTTTGGCGGCGCGTTTACAAAGAATACCGAATCTTTTTTATTATTATGTATGTACCGATTGAATTTGCGGATAAAGGAATTTTTAGCCGCAAATAACGCGAATAAGGAGCTTTGACTGTACTTTTCTTGGTGGGAATCGAACCCACGACCTCCGTCTTGGCCTTCAAGGTCGCTAACCACCAGACCAACGTGCAACGGTATAGTCAAGTTAGACGGATGTAGATGGTTACCCAGTCAACGTGCACTCTGATTCAATTGATATACCTATATTTAGACCGAAGAGAAGTAACTGTAGTAAGACTACGGTTATTCTATGGCATTCTGCTGCCTAAAAGTTAGTTCTGTCCCATTTAGCCATTGAGATTAGTAATAAACCTATACTTTAATATTGTATATCTATCGTCTTGGTACATTTTAGAAATTTTTATCGCACTTGTAATGTTTGTGTTTGTTCAGCACTACGCTATTTTATTAACCGACTTCTAAAGACTGACTTAAAAAGGAGGAGGTTCTATGTTCCACTGTATGTACCTTTTTTTTTCATGCGACGTAGAGTTTGGATCAATAAATAAATTTAAAGCAAACAAAAGCAATATTCATTTATATAGTTATTAATTTATTTAAACATCATGCACATTTGCTGCATTGGCGGATTTGATGCCTACGGTATTTTCTACCAGTATTCCAAACCAATATTATATAACAGCTTTGCTCGGGCTTTTTCTTTTGGTAAAGGAGGAGTACAGGAAGCTGATGGCCAACCTTCGGGATTGAAGAGGCATTTGGAGAAGATAGAGAAAGGAGAATGGCAGATCCTGTACCGCTGGCAATATGTAATGGATGATTTTGAGATTTATACCGTTTATTAAGTGATTCACCCTAATTATTTTGATGTTCTTATCAGATTTTTAGAACAGTGCTAAAATAATTTCTTTTCTGCTCAAAAAGTTGTTACAACTGCATTAACAAAACGCATTCCTACCTTTTCTAAACATGTCATGTTTAAAGTTTACTTAGTTTGATAACTAGATGGCATTGCGTGTCACATTGAAAAAAAAAGAAAAGTAAACCAATTAAAAATATATATTACCGTTTAATAACTAATGAATGAGCTTACTTATGTATTTACTTAGGAGAGCTACGCTTCGGCATGAATGGGCCGGCTCGACCGGGGTTATACCACGGCCTCACAGAAAACCGGCGTGAAATAAGCGCTTGCGCCGTGTTTCACCGAGTGAGTGAGGATACCGGAGGCCCATTACCCAATCCCTTCCCACATCCCTCTCCCCATATCCCAAAGGCCGGCAACGCAGTTTATTGAGAGCAACATTTTATTGAGGGATCAAGACCAAATTTAAACACTGATCTCATTATCTATCTAAATTTTGTAGCTGAAACAGTTGCTTGATTTATATTTAGTAATAAAGATTCGCTCACAAACTCAGAAGTGCTAAGTCCGAAGTAACCCCGTTATTCCATCATCAAGAAGTTTAAATTAGCGCCTAGGAAAAAAAAAACCTTTGATTCAAATCATTTTTTTTAAGTTACTTTGATCGTAATGACCTCATTCGTGAGGTCTCTGCCTGTACGTTCCAGCATTAATAAATTGTACTTTTATCTTATCTATCTGTGGTATTATCTGTTTTGTATAATTATATATTATAAATTGTAGAGAGAAAAACGATTGCAATGATGCAAAAATAAATATGGAGATAATTTATTGGTACGTATCATAAGATGCACTGAAACGCACTTCATCCCTCTTTCCTTCAAATAAACGAAAGGAATTGAGTAGAAAATCAGCTTCATTTGCCTGCATTTTTATAAAATTATTATTCGTTCGCATTATAATTTAGGATTGTATGTAGTATGAATGTAGGATTGGTTTAACTTATAATCGTCACACTTCACGTTTACAAGCTATTTTATTTAGTAGTTTAGCACCTTAACTTAAGCCACACTTTGACTGTACTGTACCTACTTATAGCTTTAAACTGTTTAAACTTAAACCTAACTACTTTTGTTCAATACCTACTCCAAGTGACAAATTATTTAGGCTCTCGAAACCAGTTATTTACCGACATCAAAAAAGGAGGAGGTTCTCAATGCAATCGTATAATTTATATATTTTTTTTTTGTGTCTTCGCCGATAACTTCGTCGTTTATGAACCGACTTTGATGATTATTTTTTCAATGGAAAGGAGATATCCCAACGGTGGTATCATGATAAGGACACTAAGATCTGATGATGGCATCCAAGAGAAATGTAGTCGAACCATGAAGTCGGTTTTTGTTTTTGTTAAAATTTTACTTGTTGTTTATAATAGAAGAACTCAATGTAATTTTTTATGTAACCGTGTGTAAACGTGTATGTACCTACAAATAACCAAATACAAAAAAAATGCTGCGATTAATACAGTCTCTTTAAAAAATATATTACTAAGTATAAACGCAATCAATAAATTCTATTATATCACTTATCGTTGTCTGTCTCGTATCGTAAGGACAATACTTGAAGAACAAGCGGCTCTTGTAATAGTTGTAATACACATAAAGAGTGCATTCAATAAACATGCGTAATACGTGAAAAGAATATAAGCACTCTACCTACTACACCAAAGTTATCAATGCGAAGTCATTAATCCAATCTTTCTTCGAAGAAACAACTACGATATACTTTGACTTGTTAATATTATAATAATTGCTTCTAAATATAAAAACCAGTTTAAATTATGTAACGACCTTTACCGAAACTCATCAGTTGCTCTCAGATAAAATCTATAGCTATTTGACAAGTTACTTGAAGGCCTAGAAGCAGTTTCGTGAACTACCTCGCGACGAATAGCCGCGTCTTCTGACGTGACAACAAATAACGTGAGTAAGGGCCTGTTACACTTACTACTCTATTCATTGACTAGCTAAATAATTCAATTCTTAAGTCATTCGTTCTATAACTGTCACTCAATTGCACTATCAGTTACTAAGGTACTATTGTACCTGCCTAACTTTGATGTAAACTTTTTTGTATGACCGGTACTAATGTGTAATTTGAGGTATAAATAATTATCATGTGGGTGTACCGATTTCTTGTGAGAATTAAATTTGATGTTTTGTTTTAGAAAAATGTCAAAGACTAATTTAGAAGCGAACGAAGGAAGTGGACCTAGCAAGCTCACTGAGAGCACTCCCCTAATATCTAAAAAGGTCAGTATTCAAGTACTTATTAAAATGTAATGTATTTTTATATTGGAACATATTGCGTAACAATTTTGTGAGATATTTTTATAACATTATAATATCTATCTAACTATCTATATATAAAATAGGAAGGTGACTGATATCCAGGGATCAACGCGCAGCCCAAACCGCTTAGCTTAGAATCCTGAAATTTTGCATGTAGGTTCTTTATATAACTTAAGTGAGCACTAAGTAAGGATTTTTTTAAATTCCACCCCTAAGGGGGTAAATCAGGGGATGAATGTCTGCGTGAGCGAAGCCACGTGCAAAAGCTAGTTATTAATTTTCGAATGAGCTAAAAACGGAGTACATTAATTCTATGTAATATTACGTTATAAATTATAGAAAAACTTCGACACCAGTATCTTTTATACCAAATTATTTGAGTGTTTTTCCATACGAAGGCTTCCGTTAGTTAATCAATTCATTTTAAGTGGCACTTTTTTGGGTGTAATCACCCGCGGATCGTTACCTTATCGGGACTAAAGTAACAAAGAGTTCCTTTCTGGGGCTTCAGGTTTACTACAGAATGATTAACCTGTTGAGCATGCGACCCCACTGTCATGTACGGTTGGCCCCTACAATATTTAGAGGCGCCCACAGAACATGTCACGCCATCGTTTCAAGCTTGTTTCTGATGGAATATTTTAATTTTAAGTAGCACTTTGTATGCTTTATAATTTGCTTATATTATTCAGAATTAGTCTAATAATAATATGTTTCGAAATTCACATAAACAAGGTGCATAGCGACCGATAAATGAGTACAGGTTAAATATAATATTCTGTCCACAAAAGCAATGGTAAATTAATTATGCAATTTGTGTCTGATAAAGCAAATTATTATTTGTCACTATGCACATTTATTTATAACTAGTTCTAAAAATATAATAACCGGTTTTATATTATTACTCTCAAGTGATTTGAATAATCCCTGGAAAATGTTATGGTAAAAATAGGTTAATCCGTTAAAAACCGTCTATCCTACCGATGTCTGTTCGATTTTACTTAAATTCTTTGCAAGAAATTGTCAAAAAAACTAATGTTTCATATTGAGCTAGGCATTATCGTCATAATATCGAAATGGTCTGCCAAAAATAACACTGACCATGAGGCATTTTAATATATACATAGGTATATCTGATTCCAACAGGTTTATTAACATGTTCATCGACGTTATTTGTTTCTTATACCATGTAAAAACTATAAGCATGCGATATTTTGTATACTTACTTACTTAAATCATTTTATTCGTCACCCGAGTCTAACTCTGAATTATCTTTTATCTGATTTATCCCCGAAAATATATTTTGGTTGCTCTCCTGATGAAGGAAGAAAGAAGGAAGGTTAATGTTTGACTGCTTTAAGAGACGGCAGATAGGTAATCGATGTTCATTTCAACTTTTTACCTCCACGAGTTCTTTACAAAAAGGGTTTTGACCGACATTCAGGTACACGGACATGCCGCAAAATAATTACGTTTTCTCCTATGGTGACAGTAACGGTAACACACGGTGAAGTGATATTATTTACAAATTTTCACTTCAAGAACTAGACCAAATTGAAATGGGACTACATGGGAAGTACAGCTTTTAAATAAAAAAAAAGAATCATTAAAATCGGTTCACCCAGTCGAAAGTTTCGAGGTAACAAACATAAAATCGAATTGATAACCTCCTCCTATTTTGAAGTCGGTTGAAAATCGAACTAAATGAAACCACGCGGTGTTCCGCCCTATACCTATGAGTCTATTGCAGGGCCAGGGGTCTGTAACCCGAGGGTGTGCAATGAAATGATACGAAAATGTATCTTTTAAGGGGCTACTTTTGGCTTTTTGTGATCCACAAATTGTTGTTCTGAGTCTGGGTGTTCTTTGTGCCCGTTTCATGTATGTTTGTAAAGCCCCCGCGACACAGGATGTCACGGATCAACTCTTGATGGTTTGTGTGGTATATAATGGATAACTGTATGCATGTATTAACTCTATATTAGACAATAAATAAAATAAATAAATAAACAAACACAATATATCCTAATGCGGAAGTGGTCTTTAAAAAAAAAGGCAAAAAAAAACTTTAATAGGCCACTGCCGGGCGTAGGCCTCTCTTTAGAAAGGAGGTTTTGGGCTACTATAATCATAGAGCTATTATAGATAGAGGGCAGACCTCCAGCCGTACCTCGGTTAGAAAGAGAGAGACGATCGCGGTACCATCTGTCTCTCTTTACTCGTGCATGCGCAGTTAGCGCGGAAAGGCAGATAATTGTTGTGATTGGATTACCATTTTTAGTCATTTACTGCGCATGCGTCTGTAGTGAAAGATAGATGGGGTACCGCGATCTTCTCTCTCTTTTTAACCGTTGGACGTTTCCGCTTACAGCCGTATGTCTTCCCTACTCTATTATAATAGATCTACGACCAAGCCGGTCAGAAGTTATGGTACCTATAGGATTTTTCAAATTATAATGAAAATAGTTCAATTTAATATCGTCAGATTACCATTCCAAATATGTAGTTCATACTACGTTTACCTACCTACATGACCTTTTCCGTACGTTGTTAGCTACTTACCCAAAATCCGGTTTGGAACATCACGAGTTCAATGACATTGGGATACCAATTGACTGCATTTGGATATAACGGTGCTGTCACTACGCACTATTGCATCCATTTATATAATAGGCGAAGTATCAGAATCAAGAAGATTTACCTACTTATTTCATTTTGAAAAATTAGAATTAAATATAATCCTGATGGGCAGCGGTTCTTATTGTGTGTCGGCCAAGAACGCGGAATGTAGGGTTCTGTATTTTGTACTAATATTTTCGAACACCTAACACACCACACCATCTAGTTCCAAACTAAGTAGAGCTTGTACTAAATGAAAATAATGAAACTCAAACTCCGAAACAAATATTTATGATTCATACAAACATTCGGTCCCGATTTGAACCCGAGCCTTAAGTACAGCAGTCGCATACGCTACTGTACCCCCGAGTAAAAATCAGAGCCTAGAATTTTTCCAATAATCGTTTAACTTGTAAGCAATTTGGTACAATTAATAATTAGGCAATCAATCGACGATTTAATGAGGTTATTAGTTCAATCGTTAATGACCCTGTCTGCCGTGCCAGTCGGGGTTCGAATCCCACCTAGGACAAATAAATTGTGTCATAGGCAAGAACATTTGTTCCGTGTCTGGGTGTAATTTATCTATTATGTGTAATTTTTAAATACTAGGTCGTCAGTGGTCGAAATTTAACCATGATCCATTTTTTTTTATTGGCTTTGTGGGCTCCATCCACTTTGATCCCCTGCTTAGATCCCTGGGGGATCCATGTGGAATTTTCGTCCACACTGATCCCCCAGGGGATCTTTTTGGATTTCAATTCCTTTTTGATCCCCCAGGGAATTCATTTGGAAGATTTTCGTCCACTTGGATCTCCTGCCTAACCGATGGGGGATTTATTTCGATCTCTTGTCTGGGAATTCCCGGATGGAGCCGCTTTGTGCACTCCTTACTCCTTCTCCATATTATAAACTTTAACTATGCCAAATTTTATACAACTCCGTGCGCATTATTTTCCGTAAGACGCAATAGATTCCAAAACAATGATTTTTTGAATTTTTGTCTGTTTGTCTGTGCGTTTGTGCGCGCTAATCTCAGGATAGGCTTAACTGATTTGAATGCGGTTTTCACCAATCTGTTGTGATTTGCTTTACTTAACATTTAGTGTTTGTTTCATCTAAATCGGTTTATAAATAAAAAAAGTTCTGTCAGTTTGAAGAATCACCGCGATATCCGACCTTTACGCGGGCGGAGCCGTAGGCAAAAGTATATATATAAATATGCAAGTTTCTTTATCAGTTGTCAACGCACTTGTCTTGCACTTGGCCCAGTTAACGTAAATATTGGTAAAATGTAGGGGTTTCTACATCACTGTGTTTCTCTTCGGGGATGGAGACGTGATTTTATCCATGTATGTAAAATACACTGTCCTTGTATAGATTTTCGGAAAATGACAATGTCAACATATTATTAAATGAAGTCGCTTCTGCTTCCTGCTATCTGTTCGCTTAGATCTTATAAACAACTCAACGGATTATACTGCAGTTTTCAGTAAAAATAGAGTAGGTAATTCAAGTTAAATATTTATGATTGTGTAATACATGCATATTATATTAGAGGAAATCCGAGAATATCAAAGACTTCCGTGCGAAGCCGTGACGGGTCGCTTATAAATTAAACTTCAATTTCTAACTTTTTAACCCCCGACCAAAAAGAGGGGTGTTATAAGTTTCACGTGTCTGTCTGTCTGTGGCACCGTAGCTCCCGAACGGATGAAGCGATTTCAATTTAGTTTTTTTGTATGAAAGATGAGTTACGTGCGAGTGTTCTTAGATATGTTTCATGAAAATCGGTTGAGCCGTTTAAAAGTTATGGGGGTGAAAGTGGGGAATAGTAACCGAAGGTCTGCAAAAATATCATCGGGTGGGGTCTTAAATGAAAGCGCATAACGTGTTTTTTACTTTTTAAAGGGAACTCGGGTTATTATTTCGGGGGTTTTTTTAAATTTTGAGAATTTATAGTTATTATACAATCTCTTTCCTATATGTCAACTTTAGATATACCTTTTCCAAACACGTATTTATGTGTATATGTAACTTTGATTTTTACGACTACCATCTGATCTCCACAACTAAATAGGTGATATTGAAGTAAAGAAGCACTAGAAGTGAATAAAATATTAAAACAAATCAAAATCTTTATTGCTAACTAAGTGTAGAGTACATTTTATACTCTCCTCCTCTTACCCCACGTTACCTCAAATCACGGTTCACTTTCTTACACGACTCATCCCAAACTACTGAGGTCGTCAGAGAACCTAAAACTAAAAATGCCTTGTCATTCTACTAAATTTCTCGACCACTCCTTTTGTGTCCAAGCAGTTCGGTTGTGGAATGCCTTAACAGTCGCAATTAGACGAGCACGAACACTAACTGCATTCAAGAGACTTGTAAAGGAGCATTACCTGGGAGATGTCAATGTCCCTTAACCTGCTATTTTTAATTTATTTTTACTTTATTCACTCAATTGGCTCACACTGTACATTTAAGTATTTAATTAACTGTAGGTATATATTTATCTTATTCCCTGTTTGTTTGTATTTCATTCCACACTATGTATTACTGTAAAGGTTTATAACAATCTTTATTTACTTTATTTATTTTTTTGTCTGACTTAGTTTTACACCAGACACCACCCTACACTACCTCATTTCCACGTTTTTCTCTCCATCCAATGGTTGCCTGTAAGACATTGCCTCCGGGCGATAAGGCCGCCAATTGTACTTCTCTAATTTTAAGCTTACCTTGGAATAATCTGGTGTACAATAAAGATATATATTATATATATTATTATTTTGTGATCTTATATATAATATAGTTTGTCTCAACTTAGTAGCCTTTTACAGGTATTGCAAATTTGAGAGATGACGACGTTACACATTTGTTACAATGTTAGAATTACGAGTATATAAAGAGAAACAAGTTAATAACTAATAGGTCTTTACCAATGAAATTGCCCTTTTGTATGCAATAAGTGAAAGTACCTATTATTTCAAACTTTTTTATTTCTGTTATTCGAAGTAATCACCCGATGCAATCGACGCATCTTTGCCAACGCATTGGCAGTTTATTGATGCCCGTCTTGTAAAAATCAGCTGGACGGAAGGCAACCAACTCTTCAAAGGCATTTTGTACTGCCTCTCGGGAATTGAATTTTTTACCCACTAAAAAGTTGTCTAAATTTTGGAAAAAGTAATAGTCGGTAGGTGCAAGTTCTGGTGAGTATGGCGGATGAGGGAGAGCTTCCTACCCCAGCTCTTGCAGCTTGGAGACTGTCTGTTGCGCAGTATGGGGTCGCGCGTTGTCGTGAAGCAGCTGCAAGAGCTGCGTGCGGTATCTCCTATTACATTTTGGCTTGGCGCCGACTTCAAACAGATTTTAGCTACCTAGCACATATCAAATCAAATCAAATCAAAATCATTTATTCATCTAAGACACCAAGTGACACTTATGAACGTCAAATTGAAGCTATAGTTAAAAATCATAGATCGACACAAACAGAGGCCACAGCATGTGCTGTATTGTCGAGGTAAGTTAGGCGAAAACACCAAAATCTACTGCCTGCCTGTGTCGATCCATAACTATAAAAGATATAATAATACTACTATTTAAATGAATAAAGAATTAGGTATATACAACAATTGGCACATAGCAATTTATGAAGAGCCAGTTTATTTTACGCTTTTTAGTGTTTTTTGGCAAAGAGTTTTCGTTGGATGGTTTTTGGAAGTCGTTTTTTTTTTATAAAAAGTTTTTATTTTTCCAGTTTTAGTGCAAACAATCGTAGGTTATCAGTAAGTAGAACTATTTCATATAATTTCTGCTGATGCGAATAACTTTAGTGGTTTGAACACGTAATAAAACTAAGTATGCTCAGTTTCCAAAATTATGTTGAGATGCAAGATTTCAGTTACCGAGAACGTGGTCTACGGGGCAATAGGAATCGTGTCCAAGCTTAAATGTCGTGATGAAATAGAAGCAGGCGAGTTACTTAAAGCAAAATACATTAAGGGGTTAGTCATCATAGCGCCTGTGTCATCGGCTCACCCAAATAACTAAAAAGTATACAACTAAAGGTCTATAGATAAGTATGAAATTGAAAGAACTATCCTCCAACTCCTAAACGTTGAGGAGTTGTACCTTCCATCATTAGCTTACCTAAATAACTTGAAAGAATACGACTAAAGGTAACATACATACATATACGGTCGAATTGAGAAACCTTCTCCTTTTTTTTGAAGTCGGTTAAAAAGAGTTTCTTTGCAATGACGAGGATATCAACTGCGACATGGGGTCTGTCATTTCATACACTAAAGATCATATATGGAGCTACTTATTTAGGTTCTATTTGCTATGGTGCTCCTGTATGGCGACTGTAGGTACTGTCCGTCGCAAACTGTTACAAGGCCAACGACCTGCATTGATTTTCTTGTGCAAGACATATAGGACGGTTAGCACTGAGGCTTTACTGGTGTTGGCAGGTGTTCTTCCGGTCGATCTCGAGGTGCAAAGACGTGCAGCCATGTATTATTCCACACTACAAAACATGGAATACGATTTATTGGGCATACAAGACCGCGGTAAAATCATAAGATTGTTTGAACAGCAATCCAATGTCTATAACGACCTCTTGGATGAATGGCAGCAACGATGGGACGAATCATCTAAGGGGCGGCACCTCTACCAGTTCTTTCCATCTGTTCGCAAACGGTTGTCAAGGACATGGCTCGAGGTGGATCACTGTGTCGCTCAATTTCTTACAGGCCACGGCAACTTTAAGAGCAAACAATACTCATTTAAATTAGTCGATTCACCATTGCGTCAATGCTCAACACCTGATTTTAGCTGTGAACAGTCGGCTCATCATATCCTCTGGGAATGTAGTCTTTGGTACACTGAACGTAACATGATGCTAAATAGCTTACAAATTACGTCTGGGGTAGATCACTTAGGACCCATAATATTTTATCCGTGGCGCTTCCCGGTTTGAAAAAGGCGTCTGCCTATTTTGACTTCATTTTGTCTCCCGCTTTGCCAAGGAGGGAAGTGGACTTATTACATTTCCAACTCCTCCAGTTTTCTTCTGATTAATTTCGTTGCGGGTTCCAAGACAGTTTAATTTACAGTGGTGGGCGTGTGGGCGGGATTAGTCCCATATGCCATGTAGTAAGGGCTCTGGTTCAGCTTTTTAATTCTGGATTGTGGTAGGTATAGTCTGTCTCTGTGGCGTGTATTTAAATGATGGGTATCTTTTACTTTAGTGAAGTGATTTATGTTGCTATAAACAATAAAACAAATATCATATATATAATGATGCTAGTGTGAGGATTTTATATTTAGTAAAGTAAGGCCTACAGCTGTCACGGTTTCCAATTTGGGCGATAATTCTGATACATTTCTTTTGAAGTATAAATAAATCCTGAAAATATACACTATTCCCCCACAACATAATCCCATATCTTAACCAGGAGTATGCGTAAGCGTAGTAAGCGGATAGTGCGGTTTTTTCATTTGTGCTGCATTTAAGCTGGAATAGGGAATATGTGAATAATATTTCAGTATGTGAATCGAGATAATTTATTTTTAATAACATCAATGTGTGCTTTTCAGTTAATATGTGTGTCTATTGTTATGCCAAGTAATTTAAATGTGTCTACGTTTCTAGTTGTGTGTTATTGTATGTTGTGTCAATGTTTACAGGGGTGTTTTATATAATCTAAATTGAATAGTTTTTGTTTTGTTGTAGTTTATTTCCAAGTTATGGTCATTAAGCCATTGATTTACTGTATTAAGAGTTTTTCGAAGTATTGGTGTGGGATTTACGGACTTATCATACGCAATCAATATTGATATATCATCAGCGAATAAGACGAGCAATATTTGTTCCTTGTTTAGTACTTTTGGTAAGTCGTTGATGTATATCAGAAATAGCACACAACCCAACACGCTACCCTGTGGAATTGAACAGGTTATGCTTCTGCTTTCAAATCGCACCATTCTAACTTCATTTATCAGAGTCATAATGGTCGATCTGAACTATTTGTGAACTGTTCTCTAAATATGATTTAAACCATGTGGAGGCAGGGCCACGAATGCCAGAACCATGTAGTTTGTTTAAAAGAATGTCGTTCTGTACTTTATCATATGCTTTCGTCAAGCAATAGTCCCAGCACAAGTTTCTTGTCATCTATATGTTTAAGTGCGGTTTGGATATACTTATGCACTGCTAATGTAGTTGATCTTGTTTTTCTAAAGCCGTTTTGACTGTCGTCAAGGATTTTATATTTTTCTAAGAAATCGTATAATCGGTTACACATTGCTTTTTCAAACACTTTCGAAAATGTGGGCAATAAAGCTATAGGTCTATAATGACTAGCAGTGTAGGTGTCGCCCTTTTTATGGATCAATATATATAGAATTATAATAAAGGATGTAACTAATGTACTGCTAAGTCAGCGACATCAAGTCCGTGACCCTATTTAATCTAATCTATCTAATCTAATCTAATCTAATACCTTTAAACGAGCAATTCTTGTATATATATAATCTGAATCTCGGAAACGGCTCCAACGATTTTCATAAAATGTTGTATGCAGGGGTTTTCGGGGGCGATAAATCGATCTAACTAGGATTAATTTTTAGAAAATATCGTTTTATTCGTGTTTTTAACAATCAAATATATAAAATTAATGTACATCTAGCGCCATCTATCGCAACTCAAGCGAACTACACACATCAAAAGTGTCTAGGGATCAAGCATTTTTATGCGGATTTCTTGAGATTGAGATGTGGCTTTGGCCCTGGCCTGCTCAGTCGCCAGACTTGAACCCGATTGAGCATGCATGGGATATGCTACAGAGAAGAGCTCTGCCGAATATGGAGGGTATCCAGTCGCAAGAAGACCTTTTTTTGTTGTTGCAACGAACATGGGCGGCCATTCCACAGCGTGATTTGGATGAACTCATTTTGAGTATGCCAAACCGATTCTTGTGTTGTTAGTGTTCGCGGTGGAAACACGGATTATTAATTGTTTAAGTTACCTAATAAAATTTTAAAGAAAACTGTTATTTCAGTCTTTTTTTCGAACTTTAATGTTAGTGGTTCAAATGTCAAAACTCCCTTTATTAGGAAAATGGCAAATTTCTTTATTAATGCAAAGGTGACTTGGTTTATCGTTACTGTGACAAACGAAAACACTTTATTTGATGAATCCTTAAAGAAAATTTTAATTAATATCAATCAGGAGAAAAGTTATTGCAAAAATATATGTTGATCCCTAGACACATATGTTGATCCCTAGACACTTTTGATGTGTGTACATTAAACTATACTGGAATAAGGTGCAGAATAAACAGTATCAGGGCGTACCGAGAGGGCGCCACTAAACTTATTTTTTTTTATTGGAAGAAAAATAACAAATAGGTGGTGTTTGGGTAGCCTAATATTGCCAGTTAAACAGAAAAATATGACACCACAATGTCCGCCAATGTTACTAGTATTATGTACTGGAATGCGTGTATGCCATTTCATCACGCTAGATACGGAACTGGATTAGAACTTTTTTACGTAGATGCATTAGAGCACTGTTTTTATTAGGTATGGACGAAGGGCACTTAAGCAACAATTAAAAGCGGAAAACCAAAGCTACTTACGAATAAGTTACGTATAACATATCTATATCTATACTAATATTATAAACGCGAAAGTTTGAAATATGGTAGGATGGATGGATGGATGGATGTTTGTTACTCTTTCACGCAAAAACTATTGAACGGATTTGGATGAAACTTTACAGTTATATAGCTTATACATCAGAATAACACATAGGCTACTATTTACCGCGATAACCGACATATACGCGGGCAGAGCCGCGGGCAACCACTAGTACTTTTATATAGGGAAAAAGTGATATACGTTATTTAAATGCAGATGTGATACTAAAGCAATTTGATGTAGGTGAGTGATGATGATTTGTCAAAAAGATACCGTTTGTCATTTCACCCGATCAAACTTCGCCAAACTGTTCTACAGTTAGTTGACAAAACAAACTTGCAGTTACAATCTCAGTAGGTACATAATATAAACGACGTCGACCTTGGCTACGAGTTGTGATGTATGTGTTCCACGGCCATCTACCTACGGCTACTACCCATTACCTACCAAGCTTTTTTCTATTGGACTTTTAGAGGAATCGTTTTCCAACATTGAATTTATTGAAATTGTACATCTCAAAACAAAAGGCCTCTGACTCGTGATACGATACGATCGTTGATAAATTAATATCGATATTTCTAATACGTATTGATGTTTACTTAGAAAAATCAAGATTTTTTACTAAATTGTTTCGATCAATTTATAGATCTATAGATAACATACATAGTTAGATATTATAATGTAGATAAGTATCGCCGATTGATACTTTTAAACAAGTTTATATTGTAAATGTCTCAGATTACAGATTGCTTTCTTTTTAATCTGAGGTAAATGTTATCTCGTACCTAAATCAATTTAAACTACAAAGTCATATTTGGTGACTTTGTACTTTTCTATGGTTTCACGTCATTATGATTTTTCTATTTCCTTAGTTTATTCATTTGCCTATTATAGGTGAGATTATAGGTATAAATGAACAGTTACGGATCAAACCCCATGTTAACTAGTGCCATCCACCTATCTCAATAGGGAATATGCATAAAAATTTTATTTGTCTCAAACATTTTTTTCTAGATTCTTTATTGTCTTTACAATATACATAAATGGTATTTTTTTATTTAGTGATTATTTAAACCCAGAAAATATTAAATAAAAAGTGAAAATTAAGAGAGGGAAATTCAAACCTGCAAAACGCGTCCTATTGGTCGAAACGAAATGTGACGTCGATTGTTACATTATCGAAATTATCGGCGTCGAAATTCCTACTGTGTTATTAGTGTTTGTGAGAAAAAATAACTTCTTCCATGATTTTTATAGCAATCAAAACTGTAAATAGGTATAAAATAACTGAAACACTCAATAGTAAACAAACACTAAATCACAATGACGTCATATGTTATGTCAATAGCGCGCGAAAAATCGCGGCGTTTGAATAGCTCAAATTGAGTCGGTGTTTTAAATTTCACTTTGAAAATTAGTTTGACTATTTTGAATCCTATTTATATTTTTTTCTATGTTATGGAGACTTATATGATCAGATTAAGAAATAAAAAAAAGACGTGCATATTCCCTATTCAGACGGAAAGGTATGAGAATATACTACTAAGTGTTATTCCACTGTATGGTTGAAGAATATTGGTGTATCTTATCTACCACCTACCTATGCAATCAATTTAATGTTGGTATATTAATATTATTGCACAATATTGGCATACTACAGGACTACTACATAGGCAGACATTTTTTATACGTTACTACATAATAAACTTGATTGTTATTTAAAAACAGGGATTTCATATATTGCGCAATGTTATAAGCGGCCAATCAAAGGTCAAGACAGGTGGCGCTGTTCAGTGTTTTCTTATTAGCTGGCTGACTCGAGCAACTTGGTGTGCGTCCATAGGGCAAGACGGTAAGGAGTAGCCATTCGCAGGGGTTCCCAAATGTTAATTCATAAGCCCAAATAGGCCTACGCGTTACCACACGGAATGTATTTTATTTTTTATTTTTATGGAATAGGATGCAAACGAGCAGACGTATCGCCTGATGGTAAGCAATTACCGCCACCTATGCCGCGTTGCCGGCCTTTGTTGGATGGGAAGGGGGATGGGTGAGGGGTTGGGGTATGGGCCTCCGGTATCCTTACCCACTCGGTGAAACACAGCGCTCTTTCACACCGGTTTTCTGTGTTCTATGTGTGCATTCCTAAAAAGGAGTAAATTTTGCCCGCTTTTCTTCGATAAATTCGATGGATCGAACAATAAAAGAATTTTCTACCAATCAAACAAACAAACTCTTCTAGATGTTGAAGAACATGAGTACTGAATTTTTAAAATTGAAAAGACTATGTAAATAATATTTACTAAGTATAATTTAAATTATTTCTGAATGCTATTTTGTTAAATAATTAAAGATGGTGTCTCTAGATCTCATTCACAAATCAAGCTGATTGAGCTCTATTTGTTAACACCCGAGAACTCACAATTTCACTTAGATACGGTCATCTTGATCGCGCCGCGGCAGGGCGCCGTCCCACGTGCGGCAAGTAGCCTCGAAATTAAAGAGCCCGCCTGCGGCGTACACCCACAAGCAAGTATGAATTGTCCGTTTACGCCGTTGTATGAATTCATATATTCATATTTCACAATAATAACTACAATTGCGTGTGGGTGCACCGACACTTTCTAAACGAATGGACTACACTTGTGACCCGGCCATGCTTCCCACGGCAGTGTTTGAATTTCTCGGATTTCCTCTATGTGAAAATATTTTTACATATATAAACCTTCCTCCTGAATCACTACCTATTGGTAAAAATTGAATTAAAATCCATTGAGTTATTTAAGATATTAAAGCTAACAGACAGCGGAAGCGACTTCATTTTATACTACGTCAAGAAATATTTTAGTAATAAAGATACTTTAAAAATAGCAAATATATTATTATGTTAAAATAAGAAATAAAAATGAAACTTAGGACCAACATTAATTTCAGAACCTTTCTCTGCAAAACTATGTACCTACCTATCATTTTTTGTGAAATTGTATATATAACCGTGTGCCTAGAATACACAGGTCTATATTTCATGTACTATATAGGTACATGTACTTCTCAAATACTTATATTTTATATGTAATTTTACTCTTATCCAGGATGAAAATGTGGAGGGTGGTGGCAGCCCAGGGCTTTCTGTCAATCAGACCGCAATTCTCATCGCTGGTGAAATAGCAGGTAGCGGCGTGCTGGCTCTCCCGCGAGCTATGACTAAGACTGGTATGTATTCACTCCATAATAACAGCTATTTACAATGCTTAGCCTTTTCACCTATAAACTATATTTGCGAATTTATAATATCTTGTTATTTCATGTGTACAAATATTAATAAGACTACTGCATAGCTAATATATAAAGCAATTTTTAGGATTGAGAGTATCTCACTATAATTGTGTTATATTTTAATTGAAACCAAAGCCTGGGCGAATGTCAGCTAGTGTCATAATAATGCGAAGGGTTGAATATGGTGCAAATAACTGAACAATTGAAAATATAAATAATTTAATTAAAAACCCAGTTCAGTTATGATTACCAATTGATTGAACTAAATGATGACAGAAGTACAAAGTTTATGTAAAACATCGAAACTCTTTTGTAAAAATATATAATCAGATTAAAATTGTGTAAATGACTCTTTTCATAGGTATGTGACCTATAAATATTCATTCATTTACACACGGACACGCATCGCCACGTCGCATTAGATGTTACATACATACATATATACCTATTATACAGTTGATATTTTACATCAAATACATCTAAATCGTCAAGCCACAAGATGTTTGTGCAAAGCACATTAAAACAAATCACATATCTAAACAAGTTACGTAGATTCATAATAAAACGAAATTCAATTCCGGTTTTTCTTGTTACAACTCAAGCACTAGGACTAGGAATATATCCTACAATGCGGTGGATTTAAGAAACATATATGAAGATTTAGAATGACAATTTTTGGAACACACAAAGTGTTGTTCATTCGTAAACATGCTACTTATGGAACAAGATAGAAAGAACCTTCCTCCTACCTACTGTGGTGTTGTGTCAATCGACTAAATCTCTGTCCAACATTGTTAACAAGTGCGAGCCGGACACGCTCATGAAGGGTTCCAAAGCAGCAATTAACATAATATAAAATTTCTTGTAGTTCGTTGTAACTTTGATCGATAGTAGTGATATCGATAATAGTGTTTTTTGAAAAACATTATATTCGAAACCTCAATATCATTTTCGAAGACCTATCCATAGATACACACGTATGGGTTTGATGAAAAAAACATTTTTGGGTTTCAGTTCTAAGTATGGGGATCACCAAAATTTATTGTTTTTTTTTTGTATGTAAATCTTAATGCGGTTCACAGAATACATCTACTAACCAAATTTCAAGAGTAGGTATAGTTCTTATAGTTTCGGAAAAAGTTGCTTTGACATACGGATGGACAGACAGACAGACAGACATGACGAATCTATAAGGGTTCTGTTTTTTGCCTTTGGCACGGAACCCTAATAAAAAGGAACCAGTTTATACAAGGTATGCAGGTTCTCCAAATCAATGTCAGAAATAGACAAATAGAAACTGTTATTGAGTTGAATAACGTTTTTTTTAAAGAGATTCAGTTTTCGCAATACCGTTATGCTATTATTGAGAAATATTGTTTTTTTTCACTTAATTATTAGTAGTTCGTAGCAAAGCACGTTACTTTGTATCCCGATCGTTCTGCAGTACAAAAGTAAGAAAACCTCGGATAAAATTCACCCGTAGCTAGCGCGTATATAGAGGCGATAATACAATTATCGTGGAAAACCATGCTTTGGCACATTGGCCTCATCGTTGTAATACCGCTTATCTATCATCATCTCAGCTTGTATTACAAAAAATCCCAAGCTATGAATGATTAAATAACGTCTCCATCTATCGCCTTCCACTGCTGAACGAAGGTCTCCCCCAAGAAGCGTCAACCATCCCGGTCTTGGGCAGCCCGCATCCATCTTCTCGCAGCCACTTCTTTCAAATTGTCGGTCCACCATTAAATACCAACACGTTTTTCTTAAATATTATACAAGCAAAACATAACCGTTCCTTGGCCCTCGGGTAAAAATACGAAAAGCATATATTAATAATCCACCTTCCCACCACCCACCTTCTGTAATAATCCAGGAAAACCTGGAAAATATCTATTCATTAAAAATAAAAGTATTTTTCTTTAGTTTTAGGACAAACCCAACGATATCTTAATAATCGCGCAGATAAAGGATTTTCTCGTCAAAAAGACACACGTTTTTTAAATATTTAAAATATGATGATAAGATGACCTAAGATATATCTACTAAAAATTGCCACATCGGAATAGTTAATTGGTAACTCAAAGAAGTTTATCAGGTTCGAAGGCTGTTTAGGTGAACTGGTTTTTAGAAATTATAATGAGTGTTTTAGTCTACAACTGTCTAATTTGTTAATGAAGTTTGTATGTCGTTACAAATGATTTAATTAATAAATGTTACATATTGATAATGAAGCTTCCTTATGACAAAATAATGATCAAAATCAGTCATCAAAGAATTGCTAAGAATAGATAACAATTAAACCATAGAATAGTAGAAGAAAGAATATATATTATATTGCGCAATCTTATTGGGTAGAATGCATGGTAAAGTCATATTTACATATTTATAGAAAAAGTATTTTAAATTAAATTACCTATATTATTTGTATCATATACAATTATCGTGTCACGATGAACACCGAAACTATCTAACCGATATTAACTTTCATCTATAGTGTGTTTAGCTGGCTTGCCTATGAAATCCGTACATAATTTCAATCGAGTTAATATCACGCTTAGACAAATAGGAGCTGAGCAGGATTGAAAAGAGTTGCGTAGGTCAGCTAGAAAATATTCTAGCTGACCTACGCAACTTCGTTTACGTCTCCTATTGCCCGTAGCATAATCATTTTCCCCGTTTTTGTAACATTCTTCATTGGTGCTCCGCTCCTATTGATCTTAGCGTAATTATATATAGCATATAGCCTTCCTCGATAAAAATACTATCCAACACTGAAAGATTTTTTCAAATCAAACTAGCGGTTCCTGAGACTAGGGCGTTCAAACAAACAAACAAACTCTTCAGCTTTTAAGAATAGTTTAAAGTTTGCTGGCATAACTGTTTCATTTAATTGATTCAACAGTCTTGGATTGGCCTTGGATTAAAATTTAACCAAAATTATGACAAACTAATCATTGAATAACTATAAATTCTCAAAATTTAAAAAAATCCCTGACATAATAACCTGAGTTCCCTTTAAAAAGTAAAAAAGACGTTATGCGCTTTCATTTGAGACCCCACTCGATGATATTTTTGCAGACATTCTGTTATTCTTCCCCACTTTCACCCCCATAACTTTTAAACGGCTTAACCGATTTTCATGAAACATGTCTAAGAACACTCGCACGTAACTCATCTTTCATCCAAAAAGAAAACTAAATTGAAATTGCTTCATCCGTTCGCGAGCTACGGTGCCACAGACAGACAGACACCTCTTTGAATCGGGGGTTAAAAAGAAATAAAAATCAAACTACTTGAAAATCACTAAAATATTACGAACCGGTGATTTTAATTAGGGATCCGTAGACTTCTTAGCTGAAAAGTTAAGAACCTTATAGTTGAACGTTAACAGTACACAGTAATAAGGTGGTTAGTATCAAAAACTTGAAATTCCACTTGAAGATGCATACTAACCAAACCAAAATAAATTTAAATCTTAAAATTTATAAACTGTTTTTATGGTAACTACTGTTTTTAGCACCTTCTTGTAAAGGTCTTTTAAAAACAGTAAGGTTTCGTGAAGACAATATTTTGATTAAGGTATCCGTTTCTGAATTATTAACCCTATTAACACAAATTTGTGTCTCCGTAAAACGTTCTCCACTCCCTTTCCTAGCCTAACGGTAGTATTTGACGATTTGATATATTCATGGTGGTAGTACTTATGACATTTAATACGAAAACTATTGCGGATAAGTAAGCTGTATTAGTTAACGAGTAATAGTCACATTATAGGCCGCCGAAGTCCTTACTGCGGAACCCTACATTGACTGTGACTCGACACGTACTTACTTGACCGGCTTTTTTTAATTTACCCAGTGTCACACTCACAATTAAGATCAACTAGTTGTTGCCCGCGGCTCCGCCCGCGTATGTGTCGGTTATCGCGGCAAATAGTAGCATATGTGTTATTCTGATGTATAAGCTATATTACTGTAAAGTCTCATCCAAATCCGTTCAGTAGCTTTTGCGTGAAAGAGTAACAAACATCCATCCATCCATACTTACAAACTTTCGCGTTTATAATATTAGTAGGATAGTAGGATTCATCAATTCGCAGCTTTATTATCAGTATTACGTGATTTTTATAAAACAAACAAAAAAGTGAGGATCGAGACATTAGCATGGTTGAATACCCGAGGTATCAACACTATACTTACTTAATAATACATTTACTTAGGTACATACATCTTTATTGGAAACTAGTTGTTGCCCGCGGCTCTGCCCGCGTAGGTATATGTCGGTTATCGCAGCAAAAAGTAGTCTATGTGTTATTCTGATGTATAAGCTATTATTATTAGTATTATTACTGTAAAGTTTCATCTAAATCATTTTATATTCAATATTCATTTGATATTTAAGTTTGTGTGGCATATTGTATATTACACATGATAGTTAGTGCATTTAATTTAAAGTTTTTTAAGCATTATTATTAATATTAGCTTTCTGTACTCCTATATAAATATAAACTTTAACTGGGCAACATTTTATACTCCTCTATTCACATACTTTTACGTAAATAGGATACAAGGTTTTTGCTTAACGTATTAATATATAAATTCACGCAGAGGCAAATACAAATCATGATACTGCCATGCTTCGGCAAGTGCCGTCTCGACCGGAGTAGGAGAGATACCAAGTCCAAGGCCTCATAAATAACTTTTAGTTGCCTCGAACTCACGATCAGTGTTTCCACAATGAGGGGAAATTCCCCTTTTGAGGGGAAATTAGGGTCCAGAGGGGAAGAAAAAGGGGAAAGAGATGAAAAGGGGAAATCGAGGGAAATCATGGATAAAGCCTAGCCTAAAATATTGCGGAAAATTTCTTAACTAATTTTTGTATGGACTATACTAATGTTACCGAAAGAAACAGCAGCGAAATTGGCAGCCCACCACCAGTGCAGGTTTTATATATTATATTTCTGGTCAGGCTATAAGAATACGAATGTTGAAATTATACTTTATTCATGCTTAGCACTTATCACACATTTTACCACTTTGGAAGTGTCTCTCGCGCAAACTATTCAGTTTAGAAAAAAATGATAGTAGAAACCACAATATGATTTTTGAAGACCTATCCATAAAGAACCTCACACGCATGGTGTTCAATCCTCTCGCCAATGCAGCGTTCACCTTGGGAAGTTTGCTATGCCTATAGGGCCCAAAGCTAGTGCACTGGCGAGAGCAATAAACTTGACGGCGTTTCACCGTGTTCTTATTCTAAGCTAATGTAATATCAAGCACTTACTGGAGACGTGTGAATTCCCTGATATCGGCGTTCCAAGAGGCCTCTTGGTAGTTTCTCTGCGTCGTCACACTCGTCACACATTCATAAACTCCTCAGTTGCTGTGGTACAGGTTCCCTAGTATTATTCGAATTATAATACACCCGCTTTAACTGTCGCGGATCGCGCCTAATTGACGTGACTACTAAAACTCGCGAGTCCAAACCAGACCTATCATAACGGTAACCAACGAAACACCGAATTGGATGGACATCCAGCTAAATTCCAATTAAACGGCACTTTTCAACCACCCTGGCTGACCGTCTACAAAGCTTCTCATTAGTCCTATATTTTAACCTCAAACGTCAAACATGACAATCAAAAATGTTGCCATTATAATGACGTTCGAAATCTAACACATGGGTTTGATGAAAATAAAATTTTGAGTTTCAGTTCTAAGTATGGGAACCCCTAAAATGTATTGCTTTTTTTTCTAATTTTGTGTGAAAATTTTAATGCGGTTCACAGAATACATCTACTTACCAAGTTTTAACATTATAGTTCTTATAGTTTCGGAAAACAGTGACTGTGACATACGGACGGACAGACAGACGGACGGACGGACAGACAGACAGACGGACATGACGAATCTATAAGGGTTCCGTTTTTTGCCTTTGGCACGGAACCCTAAAAAGGCAGTGACTTAAAATAGAACTAAAGCAGAATAATTTTTGAGGGGGAAAAAGTCCTGAGAAGGGGAAATCTCAATTGAGGCGTGGGGAAAGGAAATCATTAAAGTGGAAACACTGCTCACGATCTTTCAGTCCATTGACTGCCTGAGGCGCAGTGGTAGCGCATGCGACTGCTGTGCTTGAGGTCTCGTCGAATCAAATGTTTGTATGAACTGCAATATTTGTTTCGGAGTTTGGGTGTTTTCTATCATCTATGTATAATATGTATGTTATTACAAAAAAGGTACAGTATATGTATTTATACCAGTTGTCTAGTACCCATAATACAAGCTCTGCTTAGGTTTGGGACTAGACGGCATTGTGTATTAGACACACACTGCCACGTCAACATCATATAAAAAAACCGTGAAGTTTCAAACAGTTATTGCGTTTTTTTCTCGAAGAATCTATAAATACATATCCTAATACAAAATAGAACAGAAATATGCATAAAATTCAATACTAAATGAAATTGACCTATGATTTTGAGTAAATGCGATTTTGGTGCTTAAATTAATGTTTTATTTGTTTGTTTTTTGTCCTGGTTGGGAATCGATTCCACAATAGCTTAGTAGCCTAACAATGAAACGGTTTGCTATATTTAGTCTGTGTTAAAGATTATTTTAAATATGTAATGAATATTATTACTTTGTATTGCAGGATGGCTGGGTGTGCCTCTCATCATCGTGATATGCTTGGTGGCAGCGTTCAGTGGGAAGCGTCTCGGTGACTGCTGGTCCATGCTGGAGGCTCGCAACCCTGAAATGAGAACCCGCAAGAGGAACCCATATGCAATTATCGCTGAACAAGCGTTAGGCAAGCCATGGAGGTACGGCCATCTTAACAATGGATTTATTGGTAGTTGTATTGCAACAATGTACATCTTCTACAAAAACGATTGAACTTTACTTGTAGGTAATCGTATATAACATACTCAACTCATTATGTTATCGGATGTATTATATACTATTACGGTTAAGCACTATTATAAGGTTGCTAATAAGGTTGCACATCTAATTAGCCTTCTTTTTAATTTGAAGTTGATTGAGGAGTGCAAGCTTATTATACAAGTGTGCAAAGTTGCTTTTTAACCGCGTGCTCAATTTTGACGACCGAGCAAGCGAAGAAGTCTAAAATTTAGAATCCTGAGCGTTTGCGAGGGCATCAAAAGAGCACGAGGTAAAAAAAATTGCACTCGAGTGCAACACGTAACTTTCATCCCACCTCAGCGAGGAAACCACTAAATGCAAAAAAACATTAACAATCACAAGATACTTTTATTTCAGTTTAGGTATTAATATTTATTAGGTACTACATTATGATAGGTAAGTATTACAGATTAATTTTTAAATTATTTCAAAAATACTTAGGTACTCGCTCAACCCCGCGGTGTTACCCGCGATTTTTGTCGTACCGCGAGATACACCGCGGGACAAAAAGTCTAAAAAAAGTCCGCTAGTCTAAAAAAGTAGCCTAAGTTACTCCTTAGATTATCAGCTATCTGCCAGTGAAAGTCTCGTCAAAATCAGTCCAGCCGTTCCAGAGATTACCCGGAACAAACAGACAGACAGACCGACTGACAGACAGACAGACAATGTAACAGAAATTGTAAAAAAAAATATTTTAGTATATGTACCGTGTATACATACATATCATTTCGTAAAAAGCGATTATTTTAATATTACAAATAGACATTTCAATTTTATTTATTTGTATGGATGTATAGATAAATTAAGAAAAATTGAAATTTACGTTGCTATAGTTACTTGGTGCGGCCAGAGCAAATAAAAAAACCTTTTTTTTTTATGGAATAGACCGGCAAACGAGCAGACGTATCGCCTGATGGTAAGCGATTACCGCCGCCCATGGACACCCGCAACACCAGTGGCGTCACAAGTGCGTTACCGGCCTTTGGGGGATGGGGGGGGAGATAGGGGGAGGGGTTGGGATATGGGCCTCCGGTATTCTCACTCGGTGAAACACAGCGCAAGCACTATTTCACACCGGTTTTCTGTGAGGCCGTGGTATCACTCCGGTCGAGCCGGCCCATACACCAAGAAGGTTCCGAGTATAAGTTTTTTACAAATTAAAAAATATTGTATGATAAATTCGGCACCATGGACGTGAAGTAAATAGGTTAAATGACGTTTTGAATTCACAAACTTAGTGCACCCGAGCGATGTTCTAAATTCAATTTACTTTATTCTCTAGAGGATAAAAACGGCTTTTACACTCAGATATCGAAGGGCAAAAATACTCTTTACGAGCTGGTGGGATGAAAAAAATATTGTATGATTGATTCGGCACCATGGAGGTAGAAGTAAATAGGTTTAATGATGTTTTGAATTCACAAACTTAGTGCACTCGAGCGATGTTCTAAATTCAATTTACTTTATTCCTCTAGAGGATAAAATCGGCTTTTGAGCTCAGTTAACGAAGGGCAAAAATACTCTTTACGAGCTGGTGGGATGAAAATAACTATTTTTATGTAAAATAGTAGAGTCGAGTGCCATAATAATTATTTTTAAAGTGTTTGCTTTTGTTTTTTTTTTAAAACCTGTTCAGCTTCCACTGCGTATATATATATATGTATGTAGGTTATCGCGGTAAAAAGTAGCCTCTGATAATGTTGCTTTCCATTGGTAAAAGCCCAGAACAATGTTTATTTCTCTGTTCCGTGCATCACTTTATTGGTTTAGGTGTTAAAGTGTAACAAAGAAAGAAACAAAGTCACATTTGCATTCGATCGAATTATCAGATTCCGATTTCTTTCCAGAATCAACAGTGGAGAGAACTGTTTGTGTTGCTTATAATTTGAAAGCGAAAGTTGAAGCTTAGCCCTCAAATATATGAATCCTTACTAATATTATAAATGTGAAAGTAATTATGTATGTCTCTGGCGCTTTCATGCCAAAACTACTGAGCCGATTTAAATTAAATTTGGTACACAGATAGTCTTGAGTCGGAGAAAGGACAAAGGCTACTTTTTAATGCGAAAAACGGGTTAGAAGAGGTTGAAACGAGGGGATGAAAGGTTGTTTAAATTCGACCCAAAGTCACTATTCCACGCGGACAAAGTATAAATATTATAATATATTTTCAGTGTGGTGGTATCAGTTTCAATGATCGCCACTCTGTTTGGCGTGTCGGTGGTTGTACTGCTGCTCGCTGCGCAGACCATCCAGTTCGTCCTGGTGTCACTTCTGCCAGCACTTACCATCTGTTCGTGGTACTTGGCTGTCGTCGGCGCTCTCATTCCTCTCGTCTTCCTGGGCACACCTAAGGACTTTCAGTGAGTAATCTGTTTCAAATAATACTAATACAAACTAACTTAAGAAACGTACAAATCACTTGTTATTATAAAAATCAAATTAGTCATAAATTAAAGTAAGTTTGGAACTTTAATGTACTGTTTTGACTGACTTCGAAGAAGGCTGTAAAAAGGAGGTAATACGTCTAGCTGGATTTTTCGTTTTTAGAAAAAATGTGTTATCATTACCCGGAATCCCTTTTTTTTCATATGTTTGCCTGTCAAGGTATCAGTTTCTGGTAAGGTCTTCAGCGAATTAAAACTAAGCTAATAAGCTTAACGGCAGATGTAGTTGATGCACTCTTCTACGAGTAGTAACATTTTTTTAAATCCTTTAATATTTCATAATTGGTTTGACATGGTTGCACAATTAGAGTATTGCACATAAATGTCCAGTAGTTGGTATAACAATATGTTTAGTTTATAAGTCTGTTACTTATTGCATGTTGGGCTTGGCACCACAAAGTACATAGATTTACCTTTAGGTATATTCTTACATTAAACATTTACGTGTATTATGACCGTTTGTGCTAAGTTTATCATCAATGATAGTTTCACAGAAACATCTTTAGAAGCTTTTTTGTACACATTTGTTTAAAATGTGCACAGCCCTCTGTGTGAACTTGTTTGCTTGAAAATGCTTACCTAATTTTACCACTTAAAGTTCATAAAATATGTAAAACTGCAGAAACTTTAACAAAGTAACTTTTAAATTAAATTTAACGAAAATCAACAATACAGGATTTTAAAACAATTTTTTTTAAGTGTTTAACAATGCGTTGTACCTACCCTAATTAATTTTCAGTCTCATCGGCTTAGTAGCGGTATGTGCGGCAGTCGTGGCATGCCTTCTATATTTCACTCAAATGATGAGCGAGGTCTCACCCTACACCTTCACGTTCCGATACGGACTTCACGGCTTCATGGACTTCTTCCTGGCGTTCGGCACCATCATGTTCACATTCGGAGGAGCATCTACTTTCCCCACCATACAGAATGACATGGCAGACAAGACCCAGTTCGGGAAAGCTTTGCAATATAGTTTTGGCGGTATGATTTTAATTTATGTCATAGTTTAGATTAAAAATGTCCATGTAGACGACTCAAGCATAAGAAGTATAACCACTCTTATTTGTGCCACTGGTGTCGTAAGAGCCGACTAATTGAACAACTTACGCGGTAAAGTAACACCTCAAAGAAAATAAAAACTTACTTACTTATGCAATATCAATTGTATTCAAATAATGTTTTAATAACTTGACGGGAACGGGGATACCTACTCTTATGACACCCATGGGATGAATAAGGGTGATAATCTTTGCAGGAAACACATTAAATAAACAATAACTTTACCTGCACGGATAGGAAGCGGCCAGGTGACCTGCCGCTTCCTACTACGCCGAGTGTTATGGGTTCGACCCCCATATGGGAAAACACTCAGTGTGATCTACAGGTTGTTCTGTGTTTAAGTGTACTTTTTGTACAAGTTTGTAAAGTAAATATATAAAATTGCTAGGGTACGCTTCGGCATGAATGGGCCAGCTCGACCGGAGTGGTACCACGGCCTCACAGAAAACCGGTGTGAAACAGCGCTTGCGCTGTGTTTCACCGAGGGAGTGAGGATACCGGATGCCTATACCTCAACCCCTCCCCATTTCCCAAAGGCCGGCAACGCACTTGTGACCCTCCGGTGTTGCGGGTGTCCATGGGCGGCGGTACTCGCTTACCATCAGGCGATACGTCTGCTCGTTTGCCCCTATTCCATAAAAAAAAGGTTGCTTTCTTTTTATTTTATTTTTATTCTCCAGCGATACTGGTCTTGTACTTACTGATGGCAATTGGTGGATATGCGGTGTACGGTGACCACGTGCTGCCCAATGTCGCTCTGATAATGGACATCACACCTCTATCTCTGGCTGCCAACATCCTCATGGCTATTCACTTGCTATCTGCATTTATCATCATCATAAATCCTGTATTTCAAGAGATGGAAGAGCTATACAATGTACCCAGAGGTGAGTTCGAATGTAACAAATATATTAGAGCTTTCTTTCCCGCGCTTAAACTTAAATATGATCGATTGAATAGGTATATTTATCGGTAACCATTATTAATTACTAGCTGTTGCCCGCGGCTCCGCCCGCGCGTATGTCGGTTATCGCTACAAATAGTAGCCTATGTGTTATTCTGATGTGTATGCTATATTACTGTAAAGTTTCATCCAAATCCACCAAAAGTTTTTGCGTGAAGAAGTAACAAACATACACACAAAGTTTCGCATTTATATATAAGTGTGATAACAGTATCATTTTTACAATATCTATGTATACTAATATTATAAAGCGGTAAAGTCTGTGAGTCGTATTAATAATAACCCGAATAATGAATGAATGAAAATGAAAGACTTTTTCCTTGTAATCGAATTTGCTTGAAAATGTTAATAGCCAACGAAGTCGGCGCGCGCGGGTCCGTTAGTAAGAGTGCAGTAGAGAAAGTAGCTTCAGCCAAGCTTCAAAAAAAGAATATAAATGAATACATAATATATGTTGTTTATACTGACTACAGATTCGGTCGGTTGGCGAATGGTCGTGCGTTTGTCTGTCATGGGCGCTCTGCTGTTCATCGGCGAGAGTATCCCGCGCTTCGACACTTTACTTGCCTTAGTCGGTGCCTCCACAGTTGCACTGCTCACTTACATCCTGCCTCCAGTGTGCTACTTACGGCTTATAAACCAACAATGTGCTGATGGCCAGACCCCCGTGTAAGTTTTATATGAGAATTATTTATTTAATGGAAAGATTGATAAACGTTAGGCTAATCATAAAAGAAAAACCTGAAACCATTTTGCAATAAAATGAAGGAGAGTGTGTAAGAGTATGTCGAGTAACAAAGTAGAATGAAAGTAGAAACTCAACAGAAACAAATTCATCAGAATAAATATATATTTATTTTCATTAAAGGACCCACTTTTGGCCGAAAGCTTTTCTAATTTAAGTCACCTAACAACTTCATTTTCCAATTGTATAATTTTGGCAACTTTTATAATTTAAAGGAAAATATATTAAAAATATTCACCAATTATAATGTATAACCTATTGTTTTCAGTCAGGAACCGGGTTGGAGAAAAATGGTGTGTTACGAGGTGATCGGGTTAGGTATCCTGGGAGCTATCGCGGCTACCATCAGCGCACTCAACGCTGTCTTCAGCACTTCGATGGCCATACCGTGCTACCTTTGATCACTTAGCACGCCACTTAGTAACGTTAAGCTGATAGTTACCTACAATAGACGACCGAATCGCTTGCCAGCAAAAATTTGTATTCGATTTTATATCGATTATTAGTCGATATAAAATTGGATCTAGTGAACGCCTACAGCGTCTGAAATACTACGGAAATTGTAATATCGATGAGGTTTAATAAAATAATTTTCTTTGCCATAAATTAACGATATGCTAAGATAAATATGTATATTTTTTTTTACATATGTGTTGCATGTAAGTATAGAATGTAAGACAGGTTTAATTATATGTTAAAGATTCTGTTAAAGATTCTAAAGAGAACATAATGTGCATATTTATCTATTATCTATATAGATATATGCTGCAACTCCAAATGGGTAACTAAACAGAGTAGGAACATGTTTTTGTAAGCATAGACCTAATTTCGTATATCAAAATGGCTCGTAACTACGTGATGCGACATTTGAACATTTTGATTAATGCATTTCATTTCATAAAACATTTAATTCTATGTTTTAAAGATATAACGCAATATCGTGCATATTACCCATTATTTCTAAGAAATAATAAACGTGTGCTTAACCTTTATATCGTGTTATTTATTTCCCCGCTGACGCCGATGGCGAACAATGATAATAAATTACGATGTAAAATACTAATTCAATGTTTATAAGTTTATTGATTCATAGCGTAAAATAAAGTGATAGATTCAGATCTAGTTTTAGTTTCCTTAAACGATTGCGACTGATTTAATGCGGCCTAGTGCCGAGCAAGTGAAAAATAAATTGACACTGGGCCCTCTGGTGTATTAAGACCTAGTAAAATCATATTAGAACAACGAATGAGTGTCCAATAAACGAAATAACTGTACAATAGCTATATATTACAATATTAAAGTTAATTTGTTAGTGGTACAGAATTATAGAGCCTCAGTTCGAATGGGAACATTACGGGACTTATTGTTCAAACAACAAAACAACTGTTATTCTATGTTTAATAAATATGTTTTCAAACAATCTTGTAATTTTCTATTATTCTTGTTTATTTATTCCTTTTTTTATTTATTACAATTTGACTATCACGATCTTCGATCAATAATAGTACATTATTGATCGAATATATACACACATCAAAAGTGTCTAGGGATCAAGCATTTTATGCGGATTTCTTGAGATTGAGATGTGGCTTTGGCCCTGGCCTGCTCAGTCGCCAGACTTGAACCCGATTGAGCATGCATGGGATATGCTACAGAGAAGAGCTCTGCCGAATATGGAGGGTATCCAGTCGCAAGAAGACCTTTTTTTGTTGTTGCAACGAACATGGGCGGCCATTCCACAGCGTGATTTGGATGAACTCATTTTGAGTATGCCAAACCGATGTTCTTGTGTTAGTGTTCGCGGTAGAAACACGGATTATTAATTGTTTAAGTTACCTAATAAAATTTGAAAGAAAACTGTTATTTCAGTCTTTTTTTCGAACTTTAATGTTAGTGGTTCAAATGTCAAAAATCCTTTAATTAGGAATATGGCAAATTTCTTTATTAATGCAAAGGTGACTTGGTTTATCGTTACTGTGACAAACGAAAACACTTTATTTGATGAATCCTTAAAGAAAATTTTAATTAATATCAATCAGGAGAAAAGTTATTGCAAAAATATATGTTGAACCCTAGACACATATGTTGATCCCTAGACACTTTTGATGTGTGTATATAATATATATTATAATAAATCACGATAGTAGGTGAGATGTCAAGTATTACTGCGAGGGACGTACGTTTTCTTCCAAGACATGTTTTGATCTTTTAATCGAAACGTAACAACTACTGTACCTATACTATATCATATATTGACTGCCTCTGTGGCGCAGTGGGGGCGTATGCGACTGCTGTGCTTGAGGTCTCGGGTTCGATTCTCGAGTCGGATCAAATGTTTGTATGATCTACATATATTTGTTTCGGAGTTTGGCTGTTTTCTATGTATAATATGTATGTATTAACAAAAAAAGGATGCAAGTACTTATATCAGTTGTCTAGTACCCATAACACAAGTTCTGCTTATATGGCGTTGTGTAAAAAAAATATGATTCGGAATAATTATAAAGTGCGGGGGACTATACAATAGGGTATTTTACTGTATACGAGAAAAAATCTAAAAATATATCACTAAGTGTGATAATAAGTTTTTACTGTTTCAAGTGCGTTGATCCGTTCTGTAGGTTGTATGTACAGAAACCTAAACTTAGAGATTTGTCGAGGACGTCTGTTTATGATCGTAGGGATCGTAGATACGTTATCGTGTATCTCGCTTATCTTACGACCAGCTGTTGCCCGCGGCTTCGCCCGCGTGTATGTCGGTTATCGCTGCAAATAGTAGCTAATGTGTTATTCTGATGTATAAGCTATATTACTGTAAAGTTTTATCCAAATCCGTTCAGTAGTTTTTGCGTGAAAAAGAAACAAACATCCATCCATCCATACTAACAAACTTTCGCGTTATTAATATAGGTAGGATTTTTATCGATATAAAATCATGATACAAAATGTATTGGTACCTGAATAGTTTTATTTTCTTTACCTCGCATAGAACTTTTATATATTTTTATAAATCAGTTTAAATAAAATAAAGGGGTTAAGACAATTTTGTGAAAACTAAAAATTTTGTATAGCGCCATCTGTAATGATTTATTTATTTCGTGAACGAAAAATGTAGTATAGCGCCATCTGTATTTTTGATATGGAACTCATTCCTATCTGATGTCCCACGACACCACCCGTTTTTTTTTACAACTAATACACACACGTTTTACTATTAAAAACTTATTTAAGTATTTATATATGTACATAAAATATAAAGTGTTTATATGAGCTTATTTCGACATTTGACATCGACCGGGTCTGGCACCGCTCGCTTCTCTCCAAGCTTTCGGCATTCGGTCCGCCTCCTAGACCCTGTCACTGGATTGACGCTTTTCTTCATCAGCGCCGCATTATGGGCCTTTGAAACGGCACGGCCTCTGATGTTCTGGATGTAAACGCTGGCGTACCTCAGGGTTCAGTCCTGTCACCCACACTATTTCTTCTGCATATCAATGACATGTTAGCTCTTGGCAACATACATTGCTATGCAGACGATAGCACAGTTCATGGGCGATATTTTTGACACCGTTCAGCCAAGCTGGCAGACGTTGAGGAAAATCGACAGAAGCTTGTCGCTGAGCTCGACCGGGTTTTGAACCGCATTTTACAATGGGGTGATAAGAGTCTGGTCGAGTACAACGCTACGAAAACACAGTTGTGCGCGTTCTCTACCAAAAAGTCTCCATTCCTTTCCCTCCCCACTTTTCAGAGCACTCAACTGCCACTACGGGGTGAGCTCGGTGTCCTGGGCATGGATATTTGCCGGGACCTCGAGTACTGTTCTCATCTTTGTGATGGATCCGCGCAGTATTTGCTTGATGCTTTCGATCGGTTGCAATGGCGAACAGTCCGCTTTACCAACAGTCCCGAAGCCACCGAGTTCCTTGAACCTCTGCAGCTGCGTAGAGATATCGCCTCTTTAGCATCATTACCATCTGTATCATTGGAAGTATTCTGAGGAGCTCTTCCAACTGGTCCCCCTTCTCCCTTCCTCTGCAGAATAACATGTTCACTCTCAAACCAAACGGTTTGGTTCATCCTTCCTGTGCCGAGCAGCTAAAAACTGAAACTCACTACCAGCGCACGTGTTTCTCTCCCACTATGATCCCGGGGCCTTTAAGTGGGGCGTGAAAAAGCATCTCACTAAGCCGTCATAGTGTGGGACGCAATACTGCATTGTCTGCTTTCCCAGTGAATATGGTTGCCCCCACTGTTGGATTCTGCTTGAGGTTTCCATCAGGCTGACCATAGTCACTTTGGCAGCTTCAAATAAAAAAAGTACAATTTTAATAACTACGTTTTTTCTTTTGCCATATTTTGCCAAAATATGGAGATTTTGTGGATTTGATATACGTGAGTATGCTGCCCATGAGAAAAAAAAACTGTATCTTTAAGCATCTGTCCTTGGGTTTTGATAATATTGTTATTGGAAATGCTGTTTTCAGCGGAAACTGCATTCTTTTAAATTAAAATGTCAAATAAGTTGGAATTATTGGAATACGGGGAATTAAAACATTATCTTCTTTTGCCATTCCATGCGTCATGATTGTAGCTTTTACAATGTTGTACCCCAGTTGTGTAATATTTAGCCATGTACTATTACATTGCTTTGGCGCTCAAGATACCACATCTAATAGTACTGGAACATTAACTTGCAGCCTCAACTTATGGGTAGGCACTCCTGATATAATATTTCTAAAGACTTTAAGTATTCGACAACATCTCCCTCCACGCCTGACATGATCCGTTCGTTTAATTGATAACTATCTCATTAGTCAGCTGATCAGGATGGATATTACATATTTACATTTTTATTCATATCTAACCAACAGCTAGCTTATAATGACGATACTTCTGTAGAGAATTTTGAAGTTAAGAAACGCTGTCATAATATCATTGAACGCTGTTAATTAATTATATTAATTTGGCTTATTAATTTCAATAATTTCTATTAATATAATGAACATACAAATCAGATTGACGAATATATACTTAAATTCTTAATATTTAATTTTTATATATATAATATCATTGCTATCATTGTTAAGTCTTCATTGAAAAAGTGAAATATTTTTTATCATTGTGACAACCTTGTTTATACGTTGTCAAGACGCCCGACGTAGGTAACGCGCAGGCGTGTGGCGAGTGAACTCCCAGAACAACCTTTCATCCCCCTTCTAAACCCCTTACAACCCCTTTTTCGCATTAAAAAGTAGCCTATGTCCTTTCTCAGGCTCTAGACTATCTGTGTACCAAATTTCATTCAAATCGGTGCAGCGGTTTGGCTGTGAAAGTAAGACAGACAGACAGACAGAGTTACTTTCGCATTTATAATAATCAAATTTTTCAAATTGGACCAGTAGTTCCTGAGATTAGCGCGTTCGAACAAACAAACAAACTCTTCAGCTTTATATATTAGTATAGCTGACCCACGCAACGTCGTTTGCGTCTCCTATTGCCCGTAGCGTGATAATTTTCCCCCGTTTTTGAAACATTCTTCATTTGTGCTCCGCTCCTATTGGTCTTAGCGTGATGATATATAACCCATAGCCTTCCTCGATAAATGGGTTATCTAACATTGAAAGAATTTTTCAAATTGGACCAGTAGTTCCTGAGATTAGCGCGATTAGCTGACTCACGCAACGTCGTTTGCGTCTCCTATTGCCCGTAGCGTGATAATTTCCCCCCATTTTTGAAACATTCTTCATTGGTACTCAGCTCCTATTGGTCATAGCGTGATGAAATATATATATATATTATCACACCTATAGCCTTCCTCGATAAACGGGCTATCTAACACTGAAAGAACTTTTTCAAATTGGACCAGTAGTTCCTGAGATTAGCGCGTTCAAACAAACAAAAACTCTTCAGCTTTATATATTAGTATAGATGTATTTATTATACTCTTCTAAGATCTAATACTCATAATCAACAACACATTTATTTGGATAAAGACTAATATTAGGTATTATGTTGATAAAAACTCTTTGACAAATAACTCAATAATAGGTACCAACTCCTAGCGTCTTATACTCGTGATAACTTCTAAACGAAATGTCCGAATGGGGTGAAACAAAAAGTATTTTACTTCTACATAAATACCCTTGATAACATAATGCTTTATTTGGATAAGGATTAATATTACGATACACATTTAACGTAGTTTCTTTCTTCAGACGATTTAATATTTTTTTTGAGCACAAAAGCGGTTATTGTGACTAAACCATGATAGTTAGATATATGCTCTCGCGGACTTTTTTGTAGATCTTAATGGGACCTACAAACCCGTAATACATGATTTTGTTCTATTGTCAATACTTTTTGCAGCGCACGCAAAAATAGGTTTTCGAGTTCACACCTTGGGTTACAAAATAGCAATTTTCTTACGGATCTCAAATTTTTTTAAAAATAAAATATAGCCTATAGCCTTCCTCGATAAATGGACTATCCAACACTGAAAGAATTTTTCAAATCGGACCAGTAGATCCTGAGATTAGCGCGTTCAAACAAACAAACAAACAAACAAACAAACAAACAAACTCTGCAGCTTTATAATATTAGTATAGATTTGTTGTTTAGTTTGAAATTATTATACATGGAGGAAAATAATAAGCGTATATAACTGTACTAAATTAATTATTATCAAACGCATTTAAGGCATTGCAAATGTTTGTCTGACATTAGATCCGCTTTTGCAAGAAAGTACTTATGTACATTCAATTCACATACTTTCTTAAGAAATGTCGTCACGTGATCATTTCTTTAGCACCATCTGACCGATCACTATTTCGTTTCTTATTCATTTGGGTTAGAACTACTTAAAACGGCTTGGTCACAAATGTCTTACTTTTAGACATCTAACAAATTGTAATTTCTGTCGAATTCTAGTTACGTCGCAACGGTAACCGCTTGCCATTAACAGTTGTATATACTTAAAAAAATAGATCAAGTGTGAGCACAGACAAAATGATATTCACAACACATATGTTCTTTGATCTTGAAAGTTTACATCATCGCGGATACGATCTATAGAATGATAGTTGACATTACGTTATCTTTCCAGGCGATAAGTACGACACAATATTTGCAGAGCGACCCCCAGCGAGGTGGCGTCAGCCGATAGCTTATCAGCTGGTACAAGTAAATTATCAACACAAGTACATACGAAGGTGCAGACTGTCAGGGATGTGCACATCTCACACACTTATAAAGTCACACAATCGAACAATAGTTATGTTATACAAGAGTGCAAAGTTGCTTTTTAACCGCGTGCTCGATTTGGACGACCGAGCAAGCGAAGAATTCTAAAATTGTGAGATTGAAAAATTGCACTCGAGTGCAACACGTAACTTTTCATCCCACCTCAGCGAGGAAATGACTAAATGAAGTGAAAAGAAAATGGCGCTGGCAAAGCAAATAAAAAAAAAAGTACACCAAGAAGGTTCCGAGTCTGAGTTTTTAACAAATAAAAAAAAAAGGTATGATAAATTCGGCACCATGGCGGTAGAAGTAAATAGGTTGAATGATGTTTTGACTTCACAAGCTTAGTGCACCCGATGTTCTAAATTCAATTTTACTTTATCCTCTAGCGCATAAAAACGGCTTTTGCACTCACATCTCGAAGGAGATGGGGGGATGAAAAAGATATTTTCATCCCACCATTTGCTTTGCCCGCGCCATTTTCTTTTTTGCATTTACTCATTTCCTCTCAGAGGTGGGATCAAAAGTTACGTGTTGCACTCGAGTGCAAAGATTGTTCACCTCGTGCTCTTTTGATTCCCTCGCTGACGCTCAGGATTCTAATTTTTGAATGAGAATCCTTCGCTTGCTCGGTCATCAAAATTGAGCACATGGTTAAAAAGCAACTTTGCACTCTTGTATAGCAAATCGGAACACACAGAGCATCGGAGCACAGTACGAAAGTCAAGTCATGTACAATTCTCTCATTAGGATTCATACGTTTATCAAAAGTAACATACACGGATATTTAGTTTAACAAGCATCTAGATCGCGAGCATGATACTGCATTTGATACAATACAATCTCTTTTTAAGTTAGGTAGTAAAAAGGTCAGAGTGCATCTGGTTTACCTACCTACATGTCCCACGATGTAGACCCAACACAACACGACCGCTTCGCATCACTTAGAATACAACTAACTGCTATCAAAATTTGGTATTTATTTAATGAGATTTGATGGTAATAGGCAATAATATAAGTAAATGTCTATGAACGCGTGGCTTCAGAGGGCAATAATACTAAGATAATGGTGATAAAGTTGGAGAGCATGGTTCACGCGAGCTGTCACGCCGCAATACGGGACTGAGCTTCGACTTGCGCGTACGACAAACGACGTGCTCCAGACGTGTCTTTTAGTAGGTAAGTGACTTCATATTTTGTATTTAAATTGCCTCTTATTCAGAAGAAGCACACATTCACATGATTTTTCTGTATCGATTGCTGGCTTTATGAAGATCAAATTTTAATACAGTTCTGTTAAAATATAATGGTATCTGTATAGGTATGTCACAATCTTATTATTTTTTATTTTTTTACCTAAAGTTAGACAATTTATTCATATTTTAATATTGATGTACATACCTACTTACACGTAATGCCTAAATGGATTGTGTACTTAGTCACAAACATGATTCGGCTACAAAAGAATTAAAAAATATGTGAAAGACACAATTAGTCCAATGAATAATTTCGATAACAATTTTTTTTTCTCATATTTTTCTCAGGAAACAGTATTCAGTATGGTGATGTGTACGATATTACAAGTATCATCGAGGCTGGCACGCGGTGGACTTAGCGTTCAGTGTTGCCAACGAGCTCTCTACAGCACACAAAATAAAGGTAAAAATATGTCATTCTACTTTCAATATTGCTGAGTAGCTTTGCTATATTACCTTTTAATTGTATATATGTACGTTATTATATCTGTTGTAGCAGCTGTAAACTAATCTATTGTATCTATGTTATTTAATATTTCACAGATGGCCGTCAATTGCTAAACTATACAGAGCTAGCCTTATATACAATATGTATTCATTAAACGTGCATATCACACAATTATTGATACCGTATGGAAATCGAATCCACTAAACCTCTGACTTGAGTCAGGATCTCGAATCACTAGACCAACATACCGTTGATGTTCGATTTGTACTAGTAATACGTCCTGGCTTGCAACAGAGATTTATTTTAATGTCACATACCTTTCACCTTTGCGCCAAAAGCTAGAGAATTATATGATCAATAAAACTGCCATTAAACATTAATACTGCTAATACTGCGAACATTTTCCATATTACAGTAACTTTAGTACAGAGTTGCATTAGTTAATTAGGTTGTACTCGTTTAAGTCATATTTACAAAAACCACACGGTAGTAAGTTACTGATAGCTCTATGCTGTAATGACCTTCATTAAGCAGTAATTTTGAGACCATCGACCTTATTTCAAATGATACGTATTAGTTTAATTGTCCAATTACCAGATTCGGTTATCAGCATCACTCGGTGTCGGGGTTACGCTTAGGATGTTATGCAATACTATATCTGCCCTACATCGTGTATCATTCATGTACTTGCCGATATATAGCGTCTTTGACGTCTTTTTATTGTTATCGAGTGAACTGTCACTGGCATCTTTTAGGCAGATATCTTACGCTTCTTTAAATGTATTTGAAGGTTTTCTGATTCCATTGTCATTACGGTTCGGCTCTGCCTTCGTGTGCCTAGCAGTTAAAATCTGGAACTAACTATCAGCACAGGTGTTTCCCTCTCTCTGTGATTCCGAGTCGTTCAAGCGGGTCGTGAAAGAGCATCACACCAGGCCGCCATTGAGTAGATCATCATGCTCATTGATCATTGTCCACATACACAATGAGGGTGGTGAACACTCTTGGATTCTACTCATCCTTTCTATCAGGCTGAGTAGGGTCATTTTGGCAGCTAATTAAAAAAAAAAACATTCTCTTAATTTTTAAATTTGACATGTTCATTATTAAGGAAATGTATGATTCAGTACTCCACGTAACATTCATATTTGTACCACATTTTTTGTAAATAAATCATTCGTATTGTTCTTCATCGAGATCTTCTTTCACGCATTCCTTCAATTCAAATTCAAATTTTATTCAAATACTTGTATAAAAAGTTACAGTAATTGCTAATGGCACCCAAACATAGCTATGCTTGTATCTTGGGCTGCCACAAAATACAAAAATATGCAATAGTGGAATTAGACGCGTACAGAATAATTTTTATAAGTTGATTTAAGTTAAAAACACAAAGTAAAATAAAAACAAAAGAAATTATAAAATTGAAATTATAAAATTAAAAAACAAAATATTGACATAACAATTATATCAGAACTATGTCACTATACCCAGCTAATAACCCCTCAGTATCGATGTAATCCAGGCTCAGTAGAAAGTGTGTCAGTTTAGCTTTAGCTGTGTAGATGGTGCAGTCTTTTAGGGTCACACAGGGCGACACAGTGTCGCCGCACACGGGCCACTTGTGTTCGGTCAGCCACTTGTGGCCGGTGGTCGACACATAAAATATATGAAAATTACAAGAAATATGCCGGTGGCGGCGTTTTGTGGCTGTGGCCGGTGGCCCGTGTGCGGCAACCCTTAGAGAGCATTTAGTTGATAAATTAGGTATTGTATGTGTGTGGGTGGCTGTATGATGGGAATCTTTTTGCAAATGAGGTTTTAATAGATGGTAGAGGAATCTTATAGGTGCGTTTAGATTTAATATCATCATATAGTGGAGAGTGGGTGATTGTTTTGTGTGTGATGATGGATGCATGGAAAATGAATAATTGCCTCACTCGCAGTACCTTTGCTTCGGCGTACAAATCGTTGGTTGCATAACAACTTCAGTTAATTGAAAAGTGCTTTGGAGGTTATGTTCATAATTACGCTACACTGCCTTGTGAATGCATATCACGTGATCAAGTCAACTTTGAAGCTAGAATTTACTATGACTAGTTTACTATGAAATAACACTCCCTGGAAAGATTTCAAAATCACGTCTTACATGTTACCTAAGTTTCTCAAATATACCACTTTGAAGCACTTCAGGCACTTTATTTGATCAACTTTGTTTGTTTTAGCACACTGAAGTGTCAGTAGCTGCTTCTCTACTAGTTCTTTACTCACAATTTTCTGGTCTGGCTGCCAATTGTGTGTCGACTACGGCCAATGATGAGTTCTGTAATAAGTAATAAGCCTAATATGCTTATTTAATATTGTAAGGCTCAATAACTCACAAAGGGATACGTTAATCAAAATATAGTCTTCACAAATATTTAAAAAAAACCAATGACACCTTACTCCATAGAGTTCATAAATGTAAATAAGTGATATCTTTAAATGCACACCAATGAACTTTTCATCATATTCATCAATCAAATGAAGTACTTAATTTCAATGCTACTACACCAATCTATACAAATAAATAAAATGAGTGTCTGTTTGTAATATTCAAATAACTACTTTTTAGTAAATGCATATGTATGTATGTATACACGGTACATATACCAAAATCATATTTTTTATGTCTGTCTGTCTGTTTGTTCCGGCTAATCTCTGGAAAGGTTGGACCAATTTTGACGGGACTTTCACTGGTAGATAGCTGATGGCATAAGGAGTAACTTAGGCTACTTTTTAAGACTAGCTTCGCCCCGCGGCGTTACCGCAGGTAGCACCGGCTCAGCTAGTTTGTGATAAAATTGGCACAGTACATTGAAATTTTTTTTTTTTTAATTATGGATGATACAAAATATAATCGCTTGTTGTAAGTTACTGTGCCAGTTTCGTAGCAAACTATTAAAGAGATCAAGCTGTATTTTATTTAAGGACTGTAAATGTATTACCTTTTTTTTTACGTGTGGAAATCCCCTCGGACCGTCACCCCAGTCACGGTGTGCCACTCTCTGCGCCTGTGAAGGGAGGAATCCGAGAACTGCAGTTATTAACACATCCCGACCCACAGTATCCCCTCCCAGCGCTTGCCCGCAGTGAAGCTGGCACCGTCTGCTGTTAGAACCCTCAATTGTTCTGAGTCTGGGTGTTCTTTGTGTCCGTTTCATGTATGTTTGTGAAGTCCCCCGCGACACAGGATTTATTCCTAGTGCGGGAGTTGTCTTTTTAAAGAAAAAAAAAATTAGGCGACGTACGGCCCACGCATACGTCGCCCCCTCGCGGGTAGCCAATATAGCGGATGGAGGGGCAAGCCCGTCCCGACCATCCGCGGCCACACTCAGGGCATGAGGTGCTGGTAGCCGCGCCTCCGCCGCCCGGTTCGCCGGCGGCGGATTATGTCCGAGTGGACATCGTCCTCCCGGGCCTTCTCCGCCACCTCCTTCTGCGAGATGACTTCCTGAAGGTTGCGACCGTAAAACTGCTGTCGCTACCGGCCATGGAGCGTATGACGGCCGGTAGCGAGAGATCTCCGATGACTGCAGTGAGGGCCCGAGGCTGCGGCGCCCAAGCGGGGCAAACCGCCAGCGTGTGCTGGGCCGAGTCCTCACTGCAGTCGCAGTGGTGGCAGGCGGGTCTCAATTCCCTCCTAGCTAGCTCCAAGCTCCCTAAATGTATTACCTAATACAAGCTCTTAGCGCAATGCGAATTTATTTGTTTCATATCATATACCTATGCGAAAGTCTCTATTAACATATTTTGCTTAAAATACTTTTGATGGTAATTAAATATTGATTGTAGTGGTTATTTCTTCTTTTATAGCAGGAATTTAAATTGTCCTTCTCATAAAAAAACCTTCTCCTAACAATAAAGAACACAACAAAAAAAGAATTATCCAATTTGGTGCAGTCGATCGGAAGTTACGAGCGTACATACATTTAGCTGACCCAGCCACGCGTTGCACTGTTGTGGATATGATTAGTCAAATATAAGCATGAAAATATATGTAAATTCTAGATATAGAAATACGGCGCCATCAACCGGATATCTGTGCAACTTAGATGCCAAACCGCCATCTATTACGATTTTATAGAACTAACCGATAAATGCACACTAAAGTCGTATAATAAACATTTAACTTGCAATAACAGATATTGAGATCAATAATTGATATAAAAACTACCCTATCTCCCATCTAGCTTGAATTATAGCATTTCTAAATCCCTCCTGAATCATAATGAAGTCAATCTGGCTTCTTACAATATGTGATGGTTTATCAGCAGGTGATCGCCAGGTATAGAGTCGTCTCGCAGGATGTTGAAACCATGTATTTGCGATAACCAGACTGTTCTCAGTACAGAATTCTACAAGTCTGTCCCCTCTTACGTTTCTATTCCCTAAACCAAATTTACCCGCTATTCTACCTTCCTCTCCATTTCCCACCTTTGCATTTAAATCCCCCATTATAATATTAATATCTTGTGAATTTACCGATTTTAACAGCTTATTTATTCCTTCATAAAACTCTTCCACTTCTTGGTCGTCACTATCACCCGTAGGCGCGTATACCTGTATTATAATGAGGTTGAATGGCTGACCGTTAATTTTAATCATCATAGATCTATTAGAAAAGTGAATGACATTGGTGACATACTTCCTAAGCTCCTTGCTCACCAAGATTCCAACTCCATGATGGTTTGATTTTAGGTGTGATGGGTTTCCCGTATAGAAAAGTGTGGCATCATCCCTATCAATACTACCATTGTCGGCTAATTTTGTCTCACTAAGTCCCATTATATTTACATTTAACCTTAACATTTCATTTATAACATTCTCAAGTTTACCTGGTTTATTCAAGCCCCTGACGTTCCATGTACTCACGTTTAGGCTATCTTCATGCTTTGTCTTCTTTTCTTCCTTTTTCCATTTTTTCTTCGTTATCTTCATATTGAGAGCATATGTATCTTCACCAGTCACAGATTTGACATCGTCGAGCCTGGCAACTCTTCGACGCCGAGCGCTAGTCGGTTCACATGGCATACTACACTTTTGTTTGGACATGACATATGATTTACTAAGGGCTGACATATTATGTAGTGGGGCCCCAGAATCCTTCTACATTAGACATTTTTGGAGTTATTTAGTCTCCAAGGCCGCTGTGGCCTCTTCCAGACGGTTGCCCGGCTTGGGGGAATGGATATACCGCCATTGACTCGGTCGCCAGTGCCCCGTTCGTTGTCTAGCAGGGAGCACCACGGTAACCAGTTGGTCACCGCCGCCATACGGCGCGTGCAGGTGGGGTTGACAGTTGGGCCGGATAAGATGTTATGTACCGTTCTCCCCTTACCCCCCCTTCTTATATACATAATCTGAATCGTGGAAACGGCTCCAACGATTTTCATGAAATTTAGTATGCATTGCATGCTATTCATTTAATACGAAAATTTCCAAAAAAACCCGTGCAAAGCTCGGTCATCCAGGTACTAGATTTTTTAAGTCGAGTTTGAACTTCCAACTTGAATTCTTTAGACGTCGTGGCATATCAACTTACTGAATCAGTTAGGTATTCACTAGATATTATTATTCGTTTTTTTAAATGACCATGCCAGTCAGTAATCAGCTATTAAATTACATCTCAAACTTAAATATCAGTAATTAGGTATTTATTTACTATGATCTGTGATGTTTATTGTATTTCACAATATTCTACGATAACAGAATATAATTTGACAGATGACATTGAGAATAATTAAATGTGTTGTAATATGACTGTTTCATTGCACTTGGAAACTACACACACATTCCTGTATATTACACACACGTTTAAGACAGTTAACTTTTACAGCTTTAATGTTACCTTAAAACTGACCATTATCACTATCACTACACATTATAAAACAAAGTCTTCCGCCGCGTTTGTCTGTCTGTCTGTTCGCGATACACTCAAAGCTACGGCACGGATTTTATTGTGGTTTTCACCAATAGATAGAGTGATCCTTGAGGAAGGTTTTCGTATATATTTTTTTTTTTTTAGTATATTGACTTTAATAGAACGATATTTATTGATGACGTCGGAAAAAATTAAGCCGCACATGTTCTCGGGGTAACATAGACTATATTACATTTTCCGTATACAGCCCGTGCGAAGCCGGGGTCGGTTGCTAGTTATAACTAAAATGGTGTCTTATAATCCGCTTACGACGAAGCACGGAAGTATCATATTTTTGCCAATATATGTCATGTATTTTTGTGTGTTCCACCGTAGCCCCATAACTACTAAAACGAATTAAGTGGATAGACTACATATTTTTTTTTGTAATAGGGTAATAGTTTTTTAAACTTTTTCATGTTGTTTATAATGTCTTAAAATTATGATAATATTGATGTTTATTGTCACGTGGTGCTTACCTGTAAGTAATTGTAACACTATGTCACTTCATACTAATTGTAAAATTAGCTGACCTACGCAACCTCGTTTGCGTCCAAACTACAATCCCCCGTTTTAACGGGGTTGATTTCTAAATATACATTATTAGTACACCTCCACACCATATAGAGCATTTTATTTATTATTTCATTTCATTTTAAATTTCAAGTCTCTTACTTCAAAAACATAGGACTTTCATACAAACTTCCAACCCCCGTTTTACCCCCTTAGGTGGAGTTTCGTAAAATCCGTTCTTAGCGGATGTCTACACCCTATAAGGAACCTACCTGCTAAATTTCAAGTTTGTAGGTGTTTTAGTTTCTGAGATTTCGTGATTAATAAGTGAGTGGTATTTCGCTTTTATATATATAGATATAGACATCTTTTAATTGTTAAACAGTGTATACAATTGTTGGTGAGGCAAGTAAATAAATAAATCATTGAATCTGACAAGCAAAGTTCTAAGATTTGAATAATATTGTAAGTTAAAATTTCCTGTCGAGTGTTTTTTTTAAATGTTATGGTTCACCTATTTCATTTACTAGTATGCCTAAGTTAAACTGTCGCGAATGTAGACACATAATTTTTAAGTTAACAATACAACGTTACAGCAAAATTACAGCCTTCACGCTGTCGTGTTTCGTTCGTGAGTGCGAGACCGGAGGCCCAATGATGCAGAAGCATAACTAGCCCGCCATGGTGTGGGTCAACATACTGCATTGTAGCATTGTCTGCATTGGCAGTGAGTATGGTGACCACCACTCTTGGATTCTGCTTATGCTTTCCGTCAGGCAGAGTAGAGTCATTTCGGCAGGGTCAAACATAAAAAAACGGCCAAAACGTCTAAATACAGGCCCACGTAGGAAGTATGATAGCGTAGTGGTTTAAGCGATCAGCTCGCCGCTTTCTGCTGTGCCGAGAGTTGTGGGTTCAAACAGCACATGGGACATCACTTTGTGTGATCCACAAATTGCTGTTTGGAGTCGGGGTGTTCTTTGCGTTCGTTTTATGTATATTTGTAATGTCCCCCGTGACACAGGATTCCTAATGCCGTGAGCATACAATTAAAATCAAATATACACACTGATGATGTTCTTTTTCCTTTATTTTCAGCACGATTTTACACAAAGAAGCACGAGTGGGTATCAGTGAGTGATAACATCGGCACCGTCGGGATATCGAACTATGCACAGGTTAGTGTAATTTTTTTTTTTTTAAAAGACAACTCCCGCACAAGGGGCCGTTCAAGTATTACGTAAGCAGATTTATTACAATTATTTACCCCCCACTCACTGCATTTTGCGTGCGTCACATTGTCTAAACGAAACAATAGATTAACGGTAAAAAATAGTTATATGAATAGCGCGCGGTAATTCCCCTATTCGGTTCTAAGCGAGTATGCATCATTTGTAGGAATCCCCAAAAATGTGTTTCGTTTTAAACTTTAACAATGTGTAGGTTGCCATATGTGTAAAAAAGTAAATAAATATTGCTGACGTAATCACCATCTAGAACCCCCCGCCCCCCCTGTCATCAAAAATAAGCAAAGCCAAGACCCCCCCGCCCCCCTATAGTGTTTACGTAATACTTGAACGGCCCACTAGGAATAAATCCTGTGTCGCGGGGACTTTACAAACATACATGAAACGGACACAAAGAACACCCAGACTCAGAGCAACAATTTGTGGATCACACAAAGTGTTGTCCTACGTGGAATTTGAACCCACGACACTTGGCGAAGTAGGAAACGGCGTGGTGACCGTTAAACCACTAGACCAAACGTGCAGTTGGTGGTGGTGCAATTCAGGTGTGAACCGCATGTGAAGTTTGTATGATAGGCCCTTTCTTAGGCCGAGAAACGTTGGAAATATTATATTGTTTCTTTAAAATACAGTTTATAAGATGTATTTAGAGAGCTGAGTTTGTGTGTGTACTTGTACTAAGAAATAATATACAATAAGTATTAAGTAGTAACCTAGACCTAGACCTCCGCCAACTCGTTGGAAATACAACTAAATAAATAATCACAAATTATAACAAAAAAAACTGACATCAAGAACTGGACTAAATTAAAATGGGACTACACGAGAAGCACCAGCTTTTTAAATAAAAAAAAGAATCATCAAAATCCGTTTACCCAGTCGAAAGTTAAGAGGTAACCTCAGATCAAATAAAAAAGGTAGATAACGCACCGCTTTGTTCTTGTTGATACGCACTAACTATGCTATAAACTACGCTACTTTTCGTCAGTATCGTATAAATAAACTACGCTACTTTTCGTTGGTATCGTATAAGACTTATACGAGTTAAACGATACTGACGAAAAGTAGCGTAGTTAGTGCGTATCGCGTGTGTTTACTTGGAATTACGCGCCTTTTTTCTGCTTCAACAAGAACAAGGAGGGGCCGCGGTGCGTTATCTACCTTTTACCTGAGGAGGTGACAAACATTTAAAAAAAAACACTAGAATTGATAACCTCCTCCTATTTTTGAAGTCGGTTAAAAATAAGGATATACAGCAAATTGTCACCATACATTGTCTGAAGGGCGAATTTTGTCACTTTTTATCAAATATAAACTGTTTATGTCCAACGCTGGACTGTTAAAGTCTGCTGACGAAACTGTTTTTGAATTGAACACTTGGCAACTTATTATGCATTGTTATCTTTTTTCAGGAAGCTTTAGGAGAAGTAGTATACGTCCAGCTACCCGAAGTGGGTCAGGAGATATCAGCAGGCGACGAATGCGGCGCTTTAGAGAGCGTTAAGGCGGCCGGCGAAGTTTACAGTCCTGTCTCTGGAACCGTAAGCACTTTGTTCTATATTACCTTTTAGGTCTGACTTCATGACGTAGGTAAATCTAGTCAGAGCTACCTACGTATATTAGGTTTTGAAATGGTACTTGAATCTTGAAAATTCATCTTAAGGCATTACGGGTTACAAGACAAATTCTATAGGAGAGCCAAAACGTACTCCTTGCCATATGTTTCTCAAGGTACTTATCACAACCTAGAATTTTAGTTTGATCAAATCAAACAAAAAAATTAGACACAAGGGATGGTGCTTCGTTTTCGTTTATACTGTCGAATGAAAATTATAATTCTGTATGTATTTTGTAGGACAAAACCTCCTTTGGCCTATGACCAGCAATAGACTGGTAAACGCTGTTTAAGGGTTCGTTCATACAGACCCGCTCGGAGAGGAGAGCAGATTTATATCACGTTGGAAACATTGTGCATACATTTGCATTTATCCTGTCATTCCTGAATGACAAAAGAAGTGCACATGCATGTTTTTTGAGTAATGGTTTTGTGACAAGTGTCTCGGGGAGGCTTTTGTCTTGCAAAGTCATTCGGATTAAATGATAATTTTGATATTCAGACATACTTACGTCAGTCCACTCACCAGAGTTTGTAAGTCACGGCTAAATCTTGGCACCGATTTCAATGAAATCTGGCATGGAGATACTTTGACTCTTGAAGAAAGACATAGGCTAGTATTTAACTCAATAACTGACATGCACCCGGACGGAGCCGCTTGCACAAACTATTCATATATGTATAAATACAGTCAAAATATTTGATAAGTAAAATACAGTTGAAAACAATACAAATGGTCAAATAATTGCCTTGGTTTGGTTCGAACTCACAGCCTCTGGCTTCGTAGTTAAGATCACCAGCTACCATACCAACAGATCGCGCAAAAGTCATTATTGTGTATGTGTATGGATATGTATGTTTCTATTTTTTGTGTGCTGTTTTATGTCTGACTGCCTCTGTGGCGCAGTGGTAAGCGTATGCGACTGCTGTACTTGAGGTCTCGGGTTCGATTCCCGGGTCGGGCCAAATGTTTGTATGATCTGCAAATATTTGTGCCAGACTTTGGATATTTTCTATGTATAATAAGTATGTATTTACAAAAAAAAGTATATGTGTATTTATATATCAGTTGTCTAATACCCATAATACAAGCTCTGCATAACTTGTGACTAGAAGCGTTGTGTGTTAAATGTCCGAAATATCTTTATTATTATTTATTAAAAAAATATGTTCAGTAGCACATTATTCTTTAAACCTCAATGAACTGACTCTCCCAAACATTTTCATTTAGCCTAAGGTTGCCTGGAAAGGGTTACTTTGGCAATAAAGCGCTATCTCTCAAGCAATATGTACTCTCTTGTATCTCTGTATTATGGACTATGGTGTACAAAATGAGTTTTCTATCAATCTATTATTGTTTTTTTTTTAAAGACAACTCCCGCACTAGGAACAAATCCTGTGTTGCGGGGGACTTTACAAACGTACATGAAACGGACACAAAGAACACCCAGACTCAGAACAACAATTTGTGGATCACACAAAGTGTTGTCCTACGTGGGATTTGAACCCACGACCCTTGGCGAAGTAGGAAACGGCGTGGTGACCGTTAAACCACTAGGCCAAATGTGCAGTCATCATATTATTTTGAGTGATTTGTTCTAATTTTGTCAGTATGAAATTCTATTGACAAGATTGTTCGCTTAATTACAGACCACAGAAAAAAATACAACACTAGAGTCAAAACCGGCGATGATCAACAAATCCTGCTATGAGGAAGGGTGGTTGTTCCGCGTCAAGCTGTCAAACATGGAGGAAGTGAAACAACTGATGGATCAGAAGGCGTACGACAAATACCTCGAGGAACACTGACACACATTTGCCTTAGAAGTTAGGAACGTATTAAAATTGTTAATTGTTTTATTATCTTTTATTATCTTGTAAGTTTTAACACCATTAATGTGGCAAATAGCAATATGACACGGGCGTGATTAGCATTGACTATAGCGTATCACTTGAAGTTCTAATGCCATCATTTAATTTATAATGTACGAGCTTTTGCCATGCTGCCATGATTGCTATGATGAATGTTGATGATGATGTAGCTATTTAGAAATATTTACCTAAGTATGACATTTTGATATCTAAGTATGTTTATCAGTCAGTGTAGTACACGCTATGACCACTTTGGGATCCAACAGCTCTGTGTGAGATGTGTGAGGTTCTTAAATTATTACTTTAGATATAGATATTATATGAACGTGGTAGATATTTTATGGTTGTCTAATATTGACCAGATTACGTAATTTCAGTCAAAGTACAGAATAATGTAAAAATATAATCCGACTAGACCTCGGAACTTCTACATTTATTGTATCTATATTCATCATTTGGGAAACCCGAATGAGTTACCCACATTTATTGTATACTAGTGGTTGCCCACGGCTCCGCCCGCGTATATGTCGGTTATCGCGGCAAATAGTAGCCTATGTGTTATTCTGATGTATAAGCTATATTACTGTAAAGTTTCATCCAAATCCGTTCAGTAGTTTTTGCGTGAAAGAGTAACTAAAATCCATCCAACCATCCGTCCATCCATCCATACCTACACAAACTTTCGCGTTTATAATATTAGTATAAATTCACCATTTGGGAAACCCGAATGAGTTGCCCGATCGATACAAGTCGGTTGAAACCGAACAAGTGCGGTAATTGTTTCGGAACTTTCGGATCGGCTATGTTGTTCGACAAATGATGTATGTAGCAATGTTATTTGAGTATCTATACAAATAAATATAACTGATTTCTTGACGAGACTATTATTGGCAGATAGCTGATATAGTATGGAGTTACTACGGCTACTTTTATTTTACTAAAAATACCAGTAAAATAGTGAACAGTATCCGATTCAAAAGAACCAATAACCCTGGGTATACCGTGAGGTACATCTAGTATAGTACCTATAAACTATACTTCTATTAATAAATAAAATAACATGGTGTTTATATATGTACTAGCGACCCGCCCCGGCTTCGCACGGGTGGATTTCAGATGCCCCCGCCGACGACACGATTCGTGCATTTTAAATCTGTAATATCTTCGAATATATTCATTTAAATTAGATACTGTAAAGGGCCATTTTGAACTATATTAAATGCACAATGTATTTAATTTACTTAATTGTGTAAGGATTCATTCTGTATTGCTTAAAATCACTTCGTAAATAAGACATTATTTCTCGTAAAAAAAAAGGAATAAAAATGGTTGTTGTGGGGTATCCCTAAGAGATAGACATATACCGTCGCGGACTTTTTTGTAGTATTTTTTAAGGTGTACACTACTCTAGTACATTATTTTGATCTATCTCATAGGGTGCAACCAGCGTTTGCAATGTAAGCGCAAAAAAATGTGTTTATTCGCACTTACGCATTTATCACATTAGAAACCTCGAAAATTAACAGTGTTTCCATACTATATTATGCATTTATTATACATAAAAACCTTCCTCTTGAATCACTCTATCTATTACAGATACCCGCATCAAAATCCGTTGCGTAGTTTTAAAGATTTAAGCAAACAAAGGGATATAGGGACAGAGAAAGCGACTTTGTTTTATACTATGTAGTGATTTTGTATGTATCCCATATAATTTTAACAAATGTTAAAATTACGTGAAATTTTTGTTAGTAGATCCCCATTACAGAGATTTTATAAGTTACATTATGTAGATACTTGGATACTTAGAGATTGGAGGAGGGATTAAGTTACAAGCAATACTTGTTGTTTTGTCTAGGGTTTGTTCCTTATGAAAACTCGACAGAAACCCTATACTATCGATTTATTAACTGCAGTACTAGTCGATCTCGAACTTTGACATCGTAAACAAACCACAACAGACTGATATTATGCAATTTTTGCGTTAGTTTTGTTTCTTATTAACTCAACCATACCATAAAGTGTGACAGCGAAGTGTATTAAGGTACATACTAGTAGTCTATCTATTTATACTTATAATAAAAATGTAACAGGTTCAATTCTGTACATTAAAGATAATTTGTTTTTTTTTTGTAGGGCTCTCTATAATCGATACTGAAGCCAAAACGGTTTTTTATTTATTTTTGTCTGTCCGTCTGTCTGTCTGTCTGTATCTTGGCCGCGCATCCCGTCGAAACTACTGAATGGATTCAAATGAAACTTGGCATGATTTGAGTTCATACTACGAGGTAGGACATAGGATACTTTTTATCCCGAAATTCAACACGGTTTCCTGGAGAGAGGGGATGCAAGTCAAAATATGTACTTAGTTGTAATTCAATAACACATAGTCCGATTTCATTAATTCTTTTTTTGCTAGAAAGAAAAAAAATAAAAGATATCTCCGCGACTGTACACTGCCTGTGGGAACCTGAGACAGATATGTAAATATGGCGCTAGTATAATATAGTATAGCTAGTATAATATATAATTGGACATCTGTATATTACATATTGTATTACAGAAATACAAGAACATAATATGAATATTATTTAATAGTAAATTGGACTAATACAAATATTGAAATATGTATATATAAGTTTTAAGACTCCAAAGTATAATTTAAAAAAAAATACGCTTTACTTAAGCGCTGCAGCCCCTGATATGATTTCAATAAGTTCTCTTGTGATGACAGCCTGTCTGGTTCGGTTAAATAGTAGCGTAAGTTTTCTGATCATTTCTCCAGCGTTCTTGGTCGCGTTGTCCATGGCGGCCATTCGCGCTGACTGCTCGGACGCAGCCCCTTCTTTGAGAGCGTAGTACAGGATGGCCGCTAGCGTAAACTCGACGTAACACTCGAGCTGGTCGCTTTCCAAGTCGTCGAAAGCTGAGATGTTCGGTGCTGACTGCGTAAATAATAGTGGATATTGGATAATTAAATACCATAGACGGTCGATGTTGGAGTATCTAATAGCAAAATTATGATATCTTTTATACGTCTAATATTTTAAAAATCTTCAATGATTCAGTTTCAAATAAAGTGTATTCTATATTTCGTGACTTGCTACCGTTTGAGTGGGAATATTGAAAATAAATGGGGCTAACTTTGAGCTACATATGTAATTAAATCCATATATACATATAATATACTCACAGGTATACCTTCTTATATATAAAAATCAATTGCTGTTTGTTTGTCTCGCTCAAACACGAGAACGGCCGAGCTGATTTGGTTTTGAAATTATGTTTGTCGTAGTCCAGGGAAGATTCAAACGGTAAAAAATGAAAAATTACTTGAAAATCCAAATGTAACGTGTAAGAAGTAGCGGGCACAGCTACTATAATATAAATAGGTATCATGTTGTTTCAGACGCAGATTTTTTTTATTCAAATGTGCTAAATATTATTTACTTGTTTTAATTCCCCTATGATCCCGGGTCCTTTAAGCGGGGCGTGAAAAAGCATCTCACTAGGCCGCCGTAGTGTGGGTCTCCATGCTGCATTGTTCACATTCGCATTGAGGATGGTGACCACCACTCTTTGATTCTATTCATGCTTTCCATCAGGTAGAGTTATCATTTTGGCAGCTTTTTATATAAAAATAAAGAAAAGCTTGTGACGTAAACATACCTCGATTTTTCCCATATTGAAGAATGGTATGACACTGAGTTCATACTTGACGGGTGAGATGTATTTGTTGTAGTACACTTCACCAATGTCAAAGGTGTACCCTGCTTCGGCTAGAGCAGCGGCCATTCCTCCCGCGTCCGTAAACCTAGCACTAATACGACCCACCTGGTGTTGATTGAAATAAAAAAAAATCAGTGGCACAGGGTACTCAATTTATTGTGTACTAGTTGTTGCCCGCGGCTCCGCCCGCGTGTATGTAGGTTATCGCGGCAAATAGTAGCCTATTTGTTATTCTGATGTTTAAGCTTTATTACTGTAAAGTTTCATCTAAATCCGTTTAGAAGTTTTTGCGTGAAAGAGTAACAAACATCCATCCATACTTACAAACCTTCGCGTTTATAATATTAGTAGGATGGATCGCTTCTGCACTTTACCACTCAATCAATCTACGCCATTCGAAATATTAAAAAACTAGCTGACCCACGCCACGCAACCTTGTTCACGTTCCCTATTGCCCGTAGCGTGATAATTTTTCCGTTTTTGTTACATTCTTCATTGGTGCTTCGCTCCTATTGGCCTTAGCGTGATGATATATAGCCTATAGCCTTCCTCGATAAATGTACTATCCAACACTGAAAGTTTTTTTTTTAAATTGGACCAGCGGTTCCCGAGATTAGCGTGTTCAAACAAACAAACTCTTCAGCTTTATATAATAGTATAGATATAAGTATAGATATCAAATTATGTCCACCATCTTTAAAATTTAATATTTATTCGTAAGAGACCCTTACTTCAAAACAAATGATGATGATAATTGAGTACCATCACTCATGGACATCTGTGTCGCAAGAGACTCAAAGAATTTGCTATCAATTGACTACTTCCAGAATCAGGAGTTTTTCGTTATCCTCATTCACTTGAGCAAAAAATTGCCTAATAGTACCGTGTTTCTGTAAATATGTATTATCACATCAGATAACTCTCCCTTGGTTAACTTACAAGCGAAAATAAGCCTTACGTCTTTGACACTGAGGAGCATATTTTGAGGGAAGTTGCGCCTGAGCATAGCGCGAGCTTTGTCGCCGACACACACGAGCTTGTTAATCTTGGGTTCGGTTACAATATCTTTGAGATCACGACGGATACGGCGAGACACACCGCTGTGAACTCCTCCGCATAGACCTGCAATAGTGTTTACGAACATGTAATGTTACTTTATAGGAGAATTATGCAAATGAGGTACCAATCCTATATTTCAACATTATCAACTGCTGGATACAGGTCTCTCCACAGAAAGGAGGCTTTGGTCTACAAGTTTTCCTACTCTTTGCAGTGATGTTGTCCAGTTTGCTCCCTAAGCCTGCCTCTTACGACACCCATGAGATGAATAAGGGTGGTGACACTCTGTGACACACACTATCTCATTCCGCTAGACTCTAGGCCCTAGGCGATGGTTGAGTGACAAAGAAATAGGTGAAAAACTTAAATGAGAGTTCTTTGTAAAAACGTCAATAGGTAGCTATAGTATGTTAGTATAATATGATATTGTTCTCCTAGCCGATTACAGCTGGGCTGTTCCAAAAATAGTTAGTGAAATGAAAAATATTTAGAATATAAAAAAGTTTATTTACGGATTTTCAAAATACCCCCCTCCAATCCCAATGAACTCATGCATTTTTTTTTTTTTTTTTTTTTTTTTATATATGGCCCGCCATAATGACTCTACTCTGCCTGATGGAAAGCATAAGCAGAATCCAAGAGTGGTGGTCACCATACTCACCGCGAATGCAGACAATGCAGTATGGCGACCCACACCATGGCGGCCTAGTGATGCTGCTGCATCTTTTAGTCTAGTCAACAAGTATGGAACTTGTTGACTAGACTATTTGGGCCTCCGGTCTCGCACTCACCAACGAAACACGACAGCACGATCGCTGTCATTTTACGTTGATTTTCTGTGCGAGGGTAGTACCGCCCCGGTCGAGCCGGCCCATTCGTGCTGAAATCAGCGTGGCTCTACTACCTACTAGATTTGGGTAAACCAGCTTTTAAAACATTTAAAAAACGTGTCTCGCGGGAGGACGAAAAATAACCGCCGAAATTCTTCAACGGCCTCGTCTTTAGTGCTATATTTTCGCCCATGAAGTATTTTTAAAACTGTGGAAAATAAAAAAATCGCATGTTGCTAAATCTGGGCTGTACGAAGGATGGGGTAACATTTGTTCCCCCGAAGTATTCAAATAGTCCATAGTTCTAGCAGCTTCCCTCCGCGGCTCGCTGCGGTTCACGTGTGACGTCGCGTTTTAATAATTTAAATATTGTTTTTGTGTATCCTTGCGACTGTTACCCGGTTTGTGGGCGGTATAAGGTTGTGTATAGTGTTTCTGACAAATAATCTGTAAGTTTTACGCCTTATAAATACAAATATTGTGTTAGTTTCTTTTACTACGGCTATCGGTAAGTCAATTTATTTTTATTCTTAAAGGTAGGTAGGAGTAATATTTTTGTTTGTATTAATTTTCTTTTCGTGTTTTTTGATTTTGAAGTTGTTTTCTATTGATATTTCTTTTGTCTGGTGTGTCTTTGTTTGGCCATGTCGGTTGTTGGCGAGTTGCCGGATCCCGGTGGTACAAATGAATTTCGAACACCAACCGGAAATAAATTGTTTGGTAGAATGTCGCCATCAAATTTATCGTCAAATGAAAGTAGAACTGGACGAATTAGGGCTTCGGACTTGGGCGAGAGTGTTTCGTCTCTTAGTGGTCGTGATAACTGTGGGGAGTATGATTATTTTGAGTTGGTGTCTCAGGCAACCGAATATTTGGCAAAAATTAACGAATTGGTAAACGATCAGGGGTCGCGAATGAATGTGGGGAATAGGACCGCCATTATGGACGTAACCCAGCGGATTACCGGTATCGTCTCATTGTTGGCAATTAAATCTGCTAGCAATGAAACGAAATTAGCGAATCTCGAGCACCAGGTGGGGGGTGTCACCGTTCAACAGCCGGGCTTGACGTACGCGGACAAGCTTAGGCTTCGCTTACCACCTGGTTCAGCCCCGTGTCCGGTGTCCGCTGAGGCACGCGTATCTAGGCCGTGTGTTATTGCGTATCCTACTACGGAACGTTCAGCGGACTATGCAACTTCGTCAGCTACAAAAGAAGCTCTCATGAAGGCTATTAAACCTAGCGACGAAGGTTTTCAAATTGTAGGCGTCAAAAAAACCGCAAAGGCAGGCGTCGTGTTGCGGGTCGCAAATGAACGGCAGCTTAAAAAACTAGAAGCAGTAAACGCCATTAAATCTGTAGGCTTACGCTTAGAAAAGCCGAAAGGCCGAAGGCCCCGTATAATTGTAAAAGACGTGCCCGGTTCTATGGAGGATCGTACCTTCCTAACAGCTTTATATCGTCAGAATATCAAGGACGAATTAAAATTAAGCGAAAGCGATTTTTTAAAAACAACCAAAATTGTCAGGCATCGTAAACTGGAAAACGGACGTCAATGGATAGGCTTAGAATTAGAGACAGAGGTTAGGAAACACTTGGCTAGCACAAAAGATAAATTATATATAGACTGGGCCACATGTAGGTTTATAGACGACTTAGAAGTAGTTCGTTGCTTAAACTGTCAACAATTCGGTCATGTTCAAAATGCCGAATTCAAAAACCGAAATGCGCACAATGCAGCCGGTACAAAAAACCATGTGACCATCGATGTGGATCACAAGACTGCTCCACATATAAACTTAAATTAGAGCAGCTAATCCTAAATACTAATTACTGAATAGCTTATACAGTAGTAGTTGTAGTTTTTAATAAAATGGATAATATCTCAATAGGCCAGTTAAATCTTCATAATGATAAAATAGCCACGTCAGAATTGGATCGCTTAGTTTTGGAACAAAAGTTAGACATTGTCCTTATACAAGAGCAATATCAAAGCGCTCAATTGCGGAATTATGTAGTACAGCTAGATGGCCGGTCGCGGGCTGGGATATATGTTGCAAGTTCTAATTTTACGGTAACATCTTTGCGTAACCTTATGACGTCACACTGCGCCGTTGCTGAGATCTCATCCTCTACCTGTAGGGTTTACGTAGTGAGCTGTTATTTTCAATTTTCACATCCTATTGATCCTCATCTACATCATTTACGTTTCGTTTTGCGGTCCCTCATAGGACACAAAATTATCATTGGCGCTGATGTCAATGCTTCTTCTACTTTATGGTATGGCAAATTGCGTGCAGCTGACATGGCTCGTCGCTGTGCGGTTGAAGATTTTATTGCGGAAATGAATCTTACTATCCACAATACCCCTGATGCACCACCAACTTTTTGCAGCCCAATGGGTGAGTCTTCTATTGACGTGACGCTTACGCGCGGCGACGTCTCGATATCTGGATGGCGTGTCCTACCGGACGCATCCTGTAGTGATCACCGCTTAATCGTGTACGAATTCATACCAATGGTTGCACAATATCCACAAAGAACTCCTTACAATTTTAGGTATAAAACTAAAGGGGCAAATTGGGCTTTATTTGGTTCACTCTTTGCAGTACATGCCAAAGACTTCAGTCGCAGTGGTCTATCAGCTGAGGAAAGCGCAAACATATTATCAGATACTTTCACATATTGTGCTGATGTTTGTATCGGCCGTGGATCTATCACTAACACTCGTAGATGTGATTGGTGGAATTATAAATTAGTCGAATTACGTAGAATCTATCGGAAAGCTCGTAAAAAACTAAATGACATTAAAAAGCGTAACGTAACAGGAGATATTTACAATAATGCTCTTATTGCTCTTAGAGTTGCCAGGTCTCATTATAGAGCTGCTGTGGAGAAATCAAAGGGAAATTTAATACGTAAACTTGTTGATAAACTCGATAGAGAGGGTCCCTGGTCACCTTTGTATCATGAATTTAAAGCAAATAGATCAATCGACCTTGCATACGTACAGAACATCAAAATTAATAATAGTTATACTACAGGAGTAGAACAAACCACAGAATATCTTTTAGAATCACTTGTGCCTGACGATCGGCCGGAGGATGACACGGATTATCACCGACAAATTAGGCAGTGGGCTATTGAACCACCATTGTCTCCAATGTCTGACTTACCATCTTCAGACGAATTCCTCAGTATTGTTAGGTCATTACCACTAAATAAGGCTTCGGGCGACGATAAAATATCAAACAAAATGATAAAAGAAGCTTGTAAACTTTCGGGTGATACGATTTTAACAGTTTTTAAACGTTGCATTGCGGAAGGAGTATTTCCTAGTGTTTGGCGGTGCGGTAATATTCGAATAATACCAAAAAGCGGCGATAAGCCGCCGGACGATCCTAAATCCTATCGACCCATAACACTGTTACCATCGCTGGGAAAGCTTTTAGAGCGTCTTGTAGTACCACGACTTCTACCGGGTGGAGTTAAATTTCATGATAGACAATTCGGCTTTACGTTGGGAAAATCGACAACTGATGCGGTTATATCTGTAAGGAAAACTGTCACCGAGACAAGTTTTCAATACGTTTTAGGCATCTTCTTAGATATATCTGGCGCCTTTGACAATGCGTGGTGGCCCATGCTATTGCTAAAATTAAAATTAAGAGGTTGCTTTAAAAATATTTATTCCCTTATCTCCTCGTACTTCTTACAAGGTACTACTAAATTGAGACTTGGGCATCATTCTGTGTCGAAGGCGCTTACGATGGGGTGTCCTCAAGGGTCAGTGCTAGGACCATACTTGTGGAACATAGGCTTCGACGATTTTTTGGCAATACCTGTGCCGTCCGTATGTACCCTGAATGCGTACGCGGACGACGGTTTGTTATTGATAGAGTCGGATACTAGAACGGGGCTTGAGAGGCTGGCCAGTGAATGTTTGGACTTAATATCTCGGTGGGGTGGGCGTAATCGGTTGACGTTTGCACCAAACAAAACCTTCCAGCTACTTCTGAAAGGTAACCTCAAATCACCGCCGTGTATTAAGTTTGAAAATGTTACTATTAAAAATAAAACCTCGGTTTGTTATTTGGGATTGGTTTTAGAAAGAAATTTTTCATTTATTGAACATATTAGAACAGTTAATGAAAAGTCTAAAAAGAGTTTCTTTGCACTGACGAGGATATCAACTGCGACATGGGGTCTGTCATATAATACACTAAAGATCATATATGGAGCTACTTATTTGGGTTGTATTTGCTATGGTGCTCCTGTATGGGCAGATAGGGCGACTGTAGGTGCTGTCCGTCGCAAACTGTTACAAGGCCAACGACCTGCATTGATTTTCTTGTGCAAGGCATATAGGACGGTCAGTACTGAGGCTTTACCGGTGTTGGCAGGTGTTCTTCCGGTCGATCTCGAGGTGCAAAGACGTGCAGCCATGTACTATTCCACACTACAAAACATGGAATGCGATTTTTTGGGCATACGAGACCGCGGTAAAATCATAAGATTGTTTCAACAACAATCGAATGTCTATAACGACCTCTTGGATGAATGGCAGCAACGATGGGACGAATCATCTAAGGGGCCGGGCGTCACCTCTACCAGTTCTTTCCATCTGTTCGCGAAAGGTTGTCAAGGACATGGCTCGAGGTAGATCACTGTGTCGCTCAATTTCTTACAGGCCACGGTAACTTTAAGAGCAAACTATACTCATTTAAATTAGTCGATTCACCATTGTGTCAATGCTCAACACCTGATTCTAGCTGTGAACAGTCGGCTCATCATATCCTCTGGGAATGTAGTCTTTGGTACAATGAACGTAACATGATGCTAAATAGCTTACAAATGACGTCTGGGGTGGTATATTATCTTGGGGATCTTGTGTCAACTGCGGTGAATTTCCGAGCGTTTAAGCGATTCTGCCATACATACTACAGAAATCAAATATAGCTCACTTAGGACCCATAATATTTTCATCCGTGGTGCTTCCCGGTTTGAAAAAGGCGTCTGCCTATTTTGACTCCATTTTGTCTCCCGCTTTGCTAAGGAGGGAAGTGGACTTATTATATTTCCAACTCCTCCAGTTTTCTTCTGATTAATTTCGTTGCGGGTTCCAAGACAGTTAAATTTTTCCTGGGACTTCCCGAGTGTCATAACTCGGTGTTTTCGTGGGTCACCGCTGTTCATCCTGGTGTACAGGAGTTACAGTGGTAGGCGTGTGGGCGGGATTAGTCCCATAAAAAAAAAGTTCTAGCAGCTGTGTGAGCGGGCGCGTTATCTTGGTGAAAAAGTATACCACGGACGCCGCTCCTCGGGCGCTCGCTACGGAACTACTGCTATTGGTCCACTGCGTCGAAAAAAAACTGCTATAATTTTTTTATTAACGCTCCGATCGTGAACAACTTTTGTAGCCAAATCGTCCCCTTCAAATACCCATTACGTGGATTGTTGCTTCGTGAGAGGATCGTAGCTATATATCCATGATTCGTCAATTGTAAGGTTTTGGATAAGTTTTGCGAAGTTCCTCCTTCGAACTTTTCTAACATAAATTTGCACCAATCAACACGACGGCATTTTTGCTCATCGGTGAGAGAATGAGGTATCCATCGCGAAGCAAGCATCCTAACTTTAAGGTGTACATGCAGGATAGTGGAAACTGCCTGTGATCCAATGTTTAGTTCTGCCTGTATCTCTCGATGTGTAATATGTCTATTCTCTCGCAATAGCCAATCTACCCTGATGACGTATTCATGATTTACTTCAGTTGGTGGTCGGCTGGGTCATCCTTTAAGTTCTCTCGACCACTTTCAAATTCACTGTGCCTATAAATTTTCGGAACAACCTAGATACAACGTTGCTAGACCACAATTTCTTACACAACAGAAAATGAATTTCAGTTTTTTCATCAACAAATTTAAAATTAAATTATGATAGAAAAAAAACACATATTTTAAATGTATTAAGTACCTACCTACTTTTATTCTTAGTTTGCTAAGTTATTTAGAAAGTAACAAAATTTCGTAACTTTCGTTAATCACAAGAGCAATCCATCGTTCCACGTTAAATTGCTAAGTTTTGTGATTTTTAAGACTCTTCTCCCCTTTCCTATTTAGGTATATTCAACTTTATCCAAAAAGAAGCTGCCCAATTATTATTTTTTATTAATTGTATAAGTTGCAATTGAAGTTTGGTTTTGATTGAATTTGTTTTGCTCATCTTTATACCAGAAGGTCTGGACAGAGTCGTGTTAGGTATACGCTCACACTTTGATGTGATGACTGCAAGTTTGTATGTCCTTACATAATAGAGGAACCCTTACATAAAATTTGGCTTCATTGGAAATTTAAAGATTCAATTTCTATGAGAGGCAAAGTCAAGATGAAGAAAAATTTTGTCATTAGTTTTTTCCGAATTGGACGAGTGGTTTTCAAGTACTATGAAAGTTATGTTGATTGAGAGAATACGTATTACTTTTATTTATAAAGAAATACATAATATATATTATATCTACATAGAAACACCCAAACTTCGTTTGAGTCCGACATAACCACCTGACTGAGAGAATAGCCAAACAGAAAGAAATAGAAGGAGTGAATCGAGTCAAACCTCTCGACATTTAACCCAGTTGTGGAAAAACTGAAAACTATTAGCAAAAGGAGAATGGCAGATCCTATATCGCTAGCAGTATGATCCATGTATTTTATGGTAGTCGAAAAACTAAAATAACTTTTTATTGGTGATATTAGCAGCCAATGGATATTGGGAGAGGAGGCCTACGTCCGAAGACGGACAAACTAGAGGCTGCGATGGTGATGATGATGATTAGCAGTCAAATAATACAAAAACAATCTCTACCATGAGATACACAAGGCAGTCCAATAGCCCCATACAAACCTGCCATTGTCCTTTCAGCCGATAGCTACGACGAGATAGTCATGATCGGCGATGATACGAAGGGACTGTGATTAATCTGGGGGCACAGTCGTGCCCACGCCAAGACGAGCCAAGCGAAGCCCAAGGGCACTAAGTACCTACCTTTTCTCGAAGCGTTTCGTCGTTTTTTTGAACCCTCATAACTTTGGTTCCCGATATACCAGATTGTTCAAATTCTCAGGATATGATGTTATCAATAGACTAATGAAATATGCAAAGTTTCAATTGCATATATGCAATTGAAACTTTGCAATCTATTTATAGATTAGTATCTAATCGTTAATGTGGGTTTTCACTATGCCCCTGCTTGTACAGGCATGAATGTGTGCTAGTATGCAATTACTTAACAATAGTACAATTAATAATTTAATCTAATAAAGAGGTACAGTTTGTGAGGTTGTTGGAGGTTATCTCTGGATACACAGAACCGATTGTATTAAATTATTTTACCCATAGAACTTTTCTAGTTTAGTAAAAAGATTATTTTAATATTACAAACAGACATTTCAATTTTATTTATTTGTAAAGATACATTTATATATCCAGACACAGTGACCTTAAATTACGATAGGGTCAATATATCCTTATAAAAAACATTAGCAGCTGACATTCTCATGCCACTGCGGTTAATATTTACTCATACGGGAAGGAAAAACCAAAAATGAAATGTATAGTTTATAAAGGTAATAAATGAAACATAAACAATAGGTACGTATATAATCATTTTTCTAAGTAATGACATGTCGTAGGGTTCGACAAGGTTACTGCGTGTAATGACAAGAACTAACAAACCATTGATGAAAATTCGAGCTGTATTGCGACAGACGCTGTGGTTGATAAACAACGCGCAATTCATTCAATAACAAATACATTTCAAATACTTGATTTCCTGTCACACGACATTCAACTACTTGAAAGTCTCGCCTGAGGCCAATGATTCAGTTAAATACCCGTTTATTTTAACTAAAATATGTGAACGGGTTTTCCTCGCCTATGTGTAATAATATAGGTAATAATAATAACTTTATATTTTTCATCACAGATGTATGCAGTACAGCGAAGATGCTTAATCTATATATACTTATAATAAAAATGTAACAGGTCCAATTCTGTACATTAAAGATATTTTGAAATTTTTTTTGGAGGGCTCTCCATTATCGATACTGAAGCCAAAACTTTATTTTTTTTCATTTTTGTCTGCCTGTCCGTGTGTCTATCTGTCTGTATCTTGGCAGCGCATCACGCCGAAACTACTGAATGGAATTAAATGAAACTTAGCTTGATTTGAGTTCATACTACAAGGTAGGACATAGGATACTTTTATCCTGAAATTCAGCACGGTTTCCAGGAGACAGGGGATGAAAGGCAAAATATGTACTTAGTTGTAATTCAATAACACATAGTCCGATTTCATTCGTTCTTTTTTTGCTAGAAAGCAAAAAAATAAAAGATAACGGGAAAAGTCTTTTTTTTGTCCGCGACTGTGCACTGCCTGTGGGAAGCTGAGACAGATATGTAAATATGGCGGTACGAAGTTTGCCGGGTCAGCTAGTCTAAAATAAAACAATAAACATTTGTGAGAGACTAGTGCCCGAGATAGATATTGGAATACCTGTGTTACGGGACACTAGGCCCCCAACGAAATTATAAAACAGGCTCATAATTATAAAATCAAGTGCAACACGAATGACACAATCATCGAATGATGAGATATAACATTAAAAAAAGCATAGGATATATCCTATTTGAATCATGTATTTGTGTGTATACAATTACACTGCTGTAGTTAATTCTACAAAGTATAAAGTACAACGGCAATAGTTCCAATCTATACTTTATTATTATTATAAAGCTGAAGAGTTTGTTTGTTTGTTTGAACGCGCTAATCTCAGATCTCGGGGGGCGGTTTTTTTTTAAAGTCGGGGGTTGGACGTATAAATCTCGATTTTCTAACTAATCCCGGTAAAGGATTCGCCGCCATCTTATTTTAAAGTTCAATTTTTTCGTTTTTCTGAAATAACTCGTTAATTTTCAACTTTAGAGGAAAAATGACAGCATCCAAAGTTGTTGGAAATTTAATTTCTCACAACTTTGGTCATTTTCATTTTTACGCTAGGATCAATATTTGCAGAGTTATACTATCAAGTTTTTAAAAAAATCGTAATGGGAGGAATTTTATTTTCTTCAACTTTGGTTTTCGCACTTTTTTACTCCTCGATCAATATTTTCGGATTTATACTCAAATTGGAGGTGAAATTGTTTTTATTTTTCATCTAAGTATTTACTTTTATTATTTTTCGAGGAAGGCTATGTAGGCTATATAAATATATCATTACGCTAAGACCAAAAGGAGCGAGCACCAATGAAGAATTAACAGTAAACGAGGTTGCGTGGGTCAGTTAATAATATAACAATCAATGACAATCAATATATGTATTTACTAGTTGTTGCCCGCGGCTCCGCCGGCGTGTATGTCGGTTATCATGGTAAATAGTAGCCTATGTATTATTCTGATGTATAGGCTATATTACTGTAAAGTGTCATCCAAATCCGTTCAGTAGTTTTTGCGTGAAAGAGTAACAAACATCCATCGATCCATCCATACTTACAAACTTTCGCGTTTATAATATTAGTAAGATGTACAGAAAGTAACGTGCTTATGATCGGTATTAAATACATAGTACTTTTTATTGCTTGACCAGGTTGCTATAACAAGTTAGCCTATGCCTACTCGTTTAGTATAGACATCCATACTTACAAACTTTCGCGTTTATAATATTAATATAGATTAGATTCTCCAAAGCGAAATCATTTTTTTGTTTTGAAATAACAATGTTTAAACATTATACGTGTGTTTAAAAACACGTACGTCACGAGGCCTTCATGTATATATTCTATACGTTTTTTACATCATCATCGGTGCTAAATCGGTGGTACCCTCGATGAGGCGATAACCTTCCATTATCACAGAACGAGTGTATCTTCACAGCCAAGAGCTCATCTCCTGTTCTCTTTTATTTATCAATTACATTGCATATTTTTATATGATCTCGTTTTAATGGCATTGACACTGTTTACAACAGAACATTCGAGTGCATATTTTCTTTATAGGTTGCAGTAGTATTGCGTATTGAGAGTAAAACAAGCTAAAATTCAAAATTTAAAAAACACCCTACTCAAGCACTCACTTTTACCCCCATAACTTTTAAACGACTTAACCGATTTTTATGAAACATGTCTAAGAACACTCGCACGTAACTCACCTTTCATACAAAAAAAACTAAATTGAAATCGCTTTATCCGTTCGTGAGCTACGGTGTCATAGACACCTGTCACAGACAGACAGACAGACACGTCAAACTTATAACACCCCTCTTTTTCCGTCGGGGGTTAAAAACATGGCAAGCTAAGTAAAACCTGAACCTAAAAAGTTCAATGATACATCTTTTTTATGTAGGTAATGACAATATAATATAGCTATTGCCCGCAGATTCGCTCGCGTGTTTATTTATTTGTATTTCAAACTTTAAAATGTCGAACTTTCATATTTTTTCCGGTTAATAGTCTTACTCGTATACCTAGCCCATGACATTCACGAATAACGTGGCTTTTATTGGTAAAATAATTTACAAAATCGGTTCAGAAGATCCAGAGATTACCCCCTATAACCTAATAAACTTTACCTCTTTATAAATTAGTTTAGATAGTTTTACAATAGTGACCGTAGATAGGCACTCTTACTTTTAATTGAATTAGCAGAATCAAGGTGTCAATTGTTCATCATTTAATTAACCTATTCTATTTAGGTAAATCTACGTAGACAGCGTGGTATTGTAAGCAAAAATTTTCTTTCTAAGGAGAGGCTATAAGGAGGTACTCTACTTCTACTAGAGGTAGTAGAGCCACGCTGATTTCAGCACGAATGGGCCGGCTCGACCGGGGCGGTACTACCCTCGCACAGAAAATCAACGTAAAATGACCACGTTCGTGCTGTCGTGTTTCGTTGGTGAGTGCGAGACCGGAGGCCCAAATAGTCTAGTCAACAAGTTCCATACTTGTTGACTAGACTAAAAGATGCAGCAGCATCACTAGGCCGCCATGGTGTGGGTCGCCATACTGCATTGTCTGCATTCGCAGTGAGTATGGCGACCAATACTCTTGGATTCTGCTTATGCTTTCCATCAGGCAGAGTAGAGTCATTTTGGCGGGCCATACATAAAAAAGAAAAAAAAAAAAAAAAAAGGTTAAGTATGTTTATCACCAGTCCGTTTTTAAGCTATTGCATAGCTTTTATCACGGGCTTTTTGCGTGGTGACCGAATCAAGAAATTCCGTAACGAAAATAAAACCTAACACCCGAAGCTCGCACGGATCGAGACGAGCTGCTCCGAAATCAGACGAATACGTAAGAAGTTGTTTGTAAGAAAGTATATAGGTGTATAGATAGGTATCTATCATTTCTTTATAATGCCACACTCACCGCATAGGCGGCATACATGTTCAAAGAAGAAAAAAACTGCATTAATAAAAATAAATAAATATTTATAATTGCATAAGTTGATAAAAAATGCCATGCAAAAGCTTTACCGCGGCAGTCCTCGAGTGCGACACTTTTTTTTATGTAATAGGAGGCAAACGAGCACGCCTATCACCTGATGGTAAGCGATTACCGCCAGCCATGGACACCCGCAACACCAGAGGCGTCACGAGTGCGTTGCCGGCCTTTGGGAGATTTGGAGGGGGACGGGGGAGGGGTTGGGGTATGGACCTCCGGTATCCTCACTCACTCGGTGAAACACAGCGCAAGCGCTGTTTCACACCGGTTTTCTGTGAGGCCATGGTATCAGTCCGGTCGAGCCAGCCCATCCATGCCGAAGCGTATCTCTCCCACGGCAACTACACACATCAAAAGTGTCTAGGGATCAAGCATTTTTATGCGGATTTCTTGAGATTGAGATGTGGCTTTGGCCCTGGCCTGCTCAGTCGCCAGACTTGAACCCGATTGAGCATGCATGGGATATGCTACAGAGAAGAGCTCTGCCGAATATGGAGGGTCGCAAGAAGACCTTTTTTTGTTGTTGCAACGAACATGGGCGGCCATTCCACAGCGTGATTTGGATGAACTCATTTTGAGTATGCCAAACCGATGTTCTTGTGTAAGTGTTCGCGGTAGAAACACGGATTATTAATTGTTTAAGTTACCTAATAAAATTTTAAAGAAAACTGTTATTTCAGTCTTTTTTTCGAACTTTAATGTTAGTGGTTCAAATGTCAAAAATCCTTTTCTTAGGAAAATGGCAAATTTCTTTATTAATGCAAAGGTGACTTGGTTTATCGTTACTGTGACAAACGAAAACACTTTATTTGATGAATCCTTAAAGAAAATTTTAATTAATATCAATCAGGAGAAAAGTTATTGCAAAAATATATGTTGATCCCTAGACACATATGTTGATCCCTAGACACTTTTGATGTGTGTATTATAGTATAGCTCTGCCTAGTTTGAAATCAGACAGGACATTAAGGCGCGTATCCACCGAAATTGTTGGCAATTGCAGTGTTTCCAACTGTTTGCAACTCTACAGAAAATCGCCAACTTTTGCTTCCATTGTGTCTACACCGAGTCGCCAACAATTTGAAAAACATTCCAACTAAGCGTCCTCCACAGAGCCGATAAATATTTGCAACAAGCGTATTCTTTTGATATTTACCGCCAAAAACAGAAACACGGTTCCCAACATTTGTTGACAATTTTTGTTGCCAACCCAAGGAAATCACAGAAACTTTTGTCACCAACACGTGTTGACAACAGAAAAGTTGTCAACTTTTGTTCGGTGGAGACTCGGCTTTTTATTAGATAGAGCGAAACATAACTTGCCTCTGTCAGAAGTCATAGCGATATACAACTTTCTCAGGTTCTTATTAGCCTCCTTCTCTTCGGGTGTCATCGGCGGAGGTGCTGATCCCGGCTCAGGTGCTTTATCTTTCTTGTCTTTAGCAGGTTCGTCCACCTTACCCTTAATTAACTGCGAAGACTCATAAAACTTGCGCGGGCCATAACCAAACGGACGCGCTGCTTCTAGTTCTCTTTCTGCTTTCGTAAACCTATATATAACAAAATTATTAAAGAAGACAACTCACGAATTAGAAATATATTCTGTACTAGCCGACCCGTGCCCACTTTTTTGGGCGTTAACCGCCCGCTTTTCTTCGACTTGATTTACAAATACTATTGTTTTTACCAAAATTGTTGTTCAATCATATCAAATATGTCCTATGTCACTCCTGAATAGTGTCGCTTTCTGTTAGTGAAAGGATTTTCAGGATCGGATCAGTCCGAAGATTAGGACAAGGCTTGTATACAAGAAAAATTAAAAGACGGGAACGGGAAAAGTCTTTTTTTTGTCTGCGTCTGTACACTGCCTGTGGGAAGCTGAGATAAATAAGTAAATGTGGCGGTACTAAGTTCGCCGGGTCAGCTAGCATTAGTATAGATTACGGAATTTTACATACATTCATTAAACAAACACGAAGAACACGCACTCTCAGAAAAACAATTTGAGGATCATTCTAAGTATTGTTCCATGTTGAGATGAAAACCACAACACAGCGCAGTGAGTAGTCAAGGTAACCGCTTAGACCACCACGCCTTCCGTGGCGTCAAAAATCTAGTACAGGGAGTGGATTGGGACTTCATAAGCCTATCCATCAACCACACACGAAAATACAAAAAGTCGTCTTTGTTTATATGGACATGTGATAAGAGGCACCAAGACCACGTAGTGGAGATCGCACCTGCCAGATTATAAAAGAAGTAGAGACCAGCAGATCAAGAGACCTCAAGCAAGCCCAATTGCCGGAAGTCAACATCCCAAGAGAGAAGGCTCTCTTGGGATGTTGACTTCCGGCAATTGGCACTTAGCGCAGGAAAATGAGGTAAGCCATTACTCAACTTCAACTAACACTCTTGAACATTAAACAACAATAATATGGGATCTGTATTTCTTTAGTACTAAAAGATGAGACTCTTCTGGGACGATGGAGGCTATCTATGAATTTGGTCAACAGCAGTAACTAATAGGTAACAGAAACTTTTAAAGGTAACTTTGTAAAACCTATGCCAAAATGAAGTTTAGAAATCGGAATAATCTATACTAATATTATAAACGCGAAAGTTTGTGAGTATTGATGGATGGAAAGATGGATGGATGGATGGATGTTTGTTACTCTTTCACGCAAAAACTACTGAACGGATTTGGATGAAACTTTACAGTAATGTAGCTTATATATCAGAATAACACATAGGCTACTATTTACCGCGATAACCGACATATACGCGGGTGGAGCCGCGGGCAACAACTAGTAAATACATATTATTTTTACTAAAGATATTTCTTCGGTCAAAGAAGAGCACACGTACGTTTCTTTTCTTTCTTATCTCTAAATAGGTTGTTTTATTTATCTTTGTCTACAAGACTCTGGGATGTACAGAATATTGGGTAAATTATGGTACACTCACAGCGGTAAGTAATTCGTTCGATACTTTTGATCGAATAAGTGTGGTTATCGGAGCACAACCCTTGCAATGGGGATGGGAACTCAAATGACGACACTTGCGACTCTCGAGTTACATTATCCGTGGGTGTTGGTAGCCACTTAACATCAGGTGTTTGACCTACTCGTGTACCGTGCTATGCCATAGAAAAACACATTATCACCTTATATTATACTACTCTTTATGGAGTCAATTTCACACAAGTGTCAATTTGAGCTAAAGACAACCAATGTAGTAAGTACAGACTAGAACAGCGGTGTTTAATTTTAGTCTTATAGTCTTATGAGTACACTAGCTGACCCACGCAACCTCGTTTCCGTCTCCTATTGCACGTAGCGTGATCATTTTTCCCCGTTTTTGAAACATTCTTCATTGGTGCTCCGCTCCTATTGGTCGTAACGTTATGATATATAGCCTATAGCCTTCCTCGATAAATGGGCTATCTAACACTGAAAGGTTTTTTTAACTCGTACCAGTAGTTCCGGAGATTAGCGCGTTCAAACAAACAAACAAACTCTTCAGTTTTATATAATAGTATAGATTTGCTTAAGTTCGAGCAGAGAAATAACTGGACCCACAGACCCCAAGAACCCACAACTGGATCAAGTTACTAATAACTCGTAAACCATGTATTTCACTGCATCATAAATCAAATTATAATATATTTGATTTAATATCTTTTGTAATACATATTAAGTTAGATAAATAGTTTTCATTATTCTCAATTAACTACTTTAAACACACTGCGTTAACTGGTGTTAACTCAGTCTCACTATTGCTGATTTGTAGAGAATGTTAGGACACTAAAGAAAGCCCTGTAGTCGTATATATAAGTCGTCCAAGTTATAGAAGAAATAAAAATACACCAACAGGGAATAAACAGCTATAAATCAGCCCTTCTTTCGTTCGATAATTTTTAAACAAAAACCATTGCATATTTGACGTACTTGCTGGCTGACACCATTTTCATGGTCTTAGTAATCTTCTGAATATTCTTGATCGACTTCAGTCGTATGGACACCTGTTTCAGTTGCACCATATCGAGATTTTAGTTATTAAAAAACACTATTCATCAATTTACTATATCAATGTCAAAATAGTAACGTCAATTTTATTGTCAAAATTGACAACAATACCTACACAGAGACGTATCCATAAAGAATCAAAGATTACCTACTAAAAACCTTTTCATAAGACACTTTTTCGAGTTTCTGAGTGACCTCACTTTAGAAACTTGAAACTTATGATGCTTTTTTGTCCACAAAAAGATAAGAACTTATTTCTTGATAATGTGATAGCAGCCAAAATTACTCTCCTCTGCCTGGTGGAAAACACGAATACAATCCAAGAGTGTTGGTCACCAGTCTCATTGCTAACGTGGACAATGCAATAAGATGAGCCACACTATGGCGACTGAGTGATAATGATGCTGTTTCTCGCCCCGCTTAAAGGACCCGGGTCTTCCAGATTTGGACTGCTCGGCACATGAAGGCAGTTAGTAAGGAGCATAATGGCTACCACACATAAATGGTGACTTCCAAGGTGAGCACGTATTGCCTGATAAAGTTTAAAGCCCTTATCTTGTAATAACTTTTAAAAAGTTTTACCAACTTATTATTCGTAACACAAAGCTCTTTGTGCTGGTATAGACGTAGAAAATATGGCTTTCGATAAGCAGCAGCATCATTAATTTTAAGAGATATTTTTAAATGCAGTACTAATTTTCTGCATAGTTTGCCTCGTTATACGGCTCTTACGGCCTTGTAGAATGTATAGTGGCACACTGATTCTTGATTGGTCAGCACACGGACAATACAACGATAATACTATGTCCTCCATTAATTATAACAAGTTACTAGAAAGGTATTGTTCGCAACCATATTCGGTGAATGTACAGATTGTACAGTCACAAGCATAAAGACATTTTAATGAAAGAAAAGACAGGAACGAGTTTAATAAAATCTATCTGCACAAACGGAGCACAAACATCTAGTCGTTCTTAGACATCATATTAAAGTAACAACTTGCCAAAGCAAAAATATGTGACGATGTTAGTTCCAAAATAATGTGATACCTCTGGAAGTGCAAAAATATGTGCCGTTTACTAATTCTGTGTTTTTGTTTGCAGGTTTGGAATAAATTATCTATCGTATTTGTAAACATGTTACTTTTTGGACAGATTTTGATACTATATTTATACAACTACAAATAAAAAATAAAAATTTAATTACTAAATATAATATAACATACGAAATATATTTATTATTTATGCTCATGCCTGTACTTGAGAAACGTGAAGCATTTCCTCGTCCTACTGAACACAGTTGGGAAAATCCGGACGTTTCGTATAAATATTATGCCCCTTATTATAATTGTTTTAGTTAGTTGTTGTGTGTTTGTGCTTGTGTATCTGTGGATTATTGACTGTTTCATTCTACACAGGAAGGTCATAAAAGGTTAGTATTATACTTATAGACACGTATTAAAATAAAGCTTTTGCTTGAAAACTTAGTTCATAAATGTTATTATTATTTTTACTGTAGTCGGGTTACCTGATGGGAGTAATAACCACCGCTCATGTGCATCTGCAATTCAAGAGCGAGTGTGAGTTGCCATCCTTTGAGGCCCTTAGTTCTGACAATAGGGAGTTTGACCTTGAGTTTGGTTTCCCAGCTTCTAGTACCCGAGACGGCGTGCGGGTTTTAGTCGGTTCGAATCCGACATAACCAGTCGGTTGTATACGAGGTGTTTGCCGCACAAAAAAAAAGAAAAAAAGGGAGTTTCGCCTGCAGTAACCTCACTCAGTAGGTGAAAAGCAACTAAAAACTGCTTAACACCGCTCTTTTTGGATTTGTTATTTTATTCTATACTATATATATATATAGCTAATTTAAATAATTAAATATAAGTACTTGATACGTTTCCGCAAATCGACGACTTAAACGCGCTTATTTTGCGTGAAATTCGGCTCTTATTTATAAAAGTAACTTTAAGCGACAGTTCTGTGTTATTTTCGACTTTAAGGCTGTAAGTTTAAAATTGAAATTAACACACCACCTTTGCTTAAAGTTAAATACGTTTAAGAATAAGGGGGTCAGTGATGAATACGAATGAAATAAAATGGCATAATCGCCTATTATTGAGGCTGTCGCATCAATAACTCCAGTAGTGCCAGCTCACATGTGCGAAAGCACCACGTTTGGTAAAATATATTTATTAATACTTAATTCTTATCATCGCTGTGAATGATCTGGTTTGAACCAGTTACCTCTGGTCATACACTTGTGAGCAATAACTTACAAACTTTCGGACATTTAACACACAACGTCATCTAGTCTAAAACTAAGCAGAGCTTGTACTACTGGTGTTACACAACTGATATAAATACATGTATACTTTGTAAATACATACCTATATATTATGCATAGAAAACACCCAAGCACCAAATGTTTGCAAATCATACAAAACAATTGTCCTATACGGGAATGGGACCCGAGACCTCAAACATAGCAGTGGCATACAATCTAAAGTAAAACATTATATTTTAGTAATTTTGTTTAGAAGCCAAGCGCGATGTACATAGGAATATATCTAAGCAATTTTTGAGTATCCTGGCTACAATCATATTCCCCCTTAATTACCTAATGCAAATTGTATGCAGATAAAACTTTCTTTTAAGTTTTTTCGGAAGCAATATTAAAACAAAAAGAACTTAATTAATACAAATATTTTTTTGTAATTTTTATGCGCTATACTCGGAAAAGGAAATGTGTTTAAGGAAATATAAATGGGTATATAAATAAGGACCATGGCTCACATTTTAACTCGTAACTTTGTACCTATTGTTTGTGAAAAGAATAAGTATCAAACCCACAAACAATTTAGTAACGTTATGGCAGAATAGGCCTCTGTTCAGCATTGGACTGCGATAGCATGATGAGGATGATGAACGAAAGTTCACAATTACAAAGCACAAACAATTACTGTAAGAGTTATAGGCAAAAATAATCGATTAAGTTTCTCAAAACCTCAAAAAGTATAAAGAGTATCAACCTTTTGCCGTCCACTGCTGAACGGAGGTCTCCCCAAGAAGCGCCAGCCTTCCCGGTCTTGTGCAGTCCGCATTCAGCCGCCGCCAGCCACTTTCTTCAAATCATCAGTCCATCGTACCGCAGAGCGCCCTACACTACGTTTGCCTAATCGCGGTCTCCACTCTAGCATATTTTGGCTCCAGCAACCATTAGTTTGTCTGGAGACTTGACCGGCTCACTTCCACTTAAGCGTACTGATTCTCCGTGCGATGTCGGTTACTTTAGGTTCCTGTCGAATAACCTCATAACGAATTTTATCGTACAGAGAGACACCCAGCATCACACTGAGCTACATTTAAATTCTGGACCAGTCCGATGGTGAGTGTTCACGTTTCGGCTTCGTATGTCATTACGGGCAGGACGCGCTGGTTAAAAGGGTCTAGTCCTATTTTCTAAATCATGGTAATAGATTTACATAAGTTGGAAATCAAAACATCTCAAAGTACAATTTAATATGCTTTGTATTAATACTTATATACCTACTAAGTAGATCAAATATTATAATTATATACAACCAATGAAAATAATTATAAGACAAATATTACAGGTCATTTAACCCATCCCTGAAATCCTCCGGTGGAAAGGTGCCCATTATACCTGCAGCATTACCGCGTTGAATGGCAATCAATGGACAACCTTTGCACCAGGAACGAGCCGGAACGGGAGTCATTCTTATTAGCCCACCCACCCACTATCGAATTATATAACACTATTAATAAACTAATTGTTTATTGCAATGTACGTGGTCACGATAAGTATTAATTAGATACACATTAGCCACCACAACTACTCGTAGTGCAATCTAGTCGAAACTGCAATTCAATGGTATCGTTTATTTATACATTACTTTACTTAAGTAATCAATTAAATGTTTACTTACAATACAATGTTTTTTTTAATAATTTAAAGAGTAATTGATATTATGTTTGGTTAATAGAATATATACTGTATGATAGGTTATCTATACTGAGGAATATTGATCCCGAAACTCCCCCTTTGCCCTCGGGGCGGTCGTAAATGAATTGATAACATTGCTCTTTATCTATGAACGTAGACCCGGTCGGTCTTCCACACAATACATGTCGTATATGTATATATTTCTTCTTCATTTTTTATTTTTTTAAAAAGACAACTCCCGCACTAGGAATGAATCCTGTGTCGCGGGGGACTTTACAAACATACATTAAACGGACACAAAGAACACCCAGACTCAGAACAACAATTTGTGGATCACACAAAGTGTTATCCTACTTGATATTTGAACCCACGACACTAGGCTAAGTAAGAAACGGCGTGGTGACCGTTAAACCACTATGCCAAACGTGCAGTCAGTTCATGTGGTGACGGACGAAGAATCACCAACCCTATTCATCCCATAAGTGTCTTAAGAGGCGACTAAGGAAGCTAACTACGCAGGACTTCACTGCAAAGAGAACGAAAACTTGAAAAAAACCCTATTTATACTAAGATTATAAAGCTGAAGAGTTTGTTTGTTTGTTTGAACGCGCTAATCTCAGGAACCGCTGGTCCGATTTGAAAAAATATTTCAGTGTTGGATAGTACATTTAAGGAGGAAGGCTATAGGCTATATATCATCACGCTAAGACCAGTAGGAGACGCAAACGAGGTTGCGTGGGTCGGCTAGTGTGTCAATAAGAGGAGGATCAATATCACACTACTTCAACAGTCTTTAACAATCCACTGCTACATATAGCCCTGTCCTGCCTGCGATTAACACTGCGGGGTTCAGCTAGTTTTTAATAAAATAGTGTTATCTAAACGAGTATTCGGGAACATTTCTAAACTAATCTCATCTCACACGTATAAAAATAGATATTTGTTGATAAATCTAAATATTTTCATAACATACTAGGCTTTTATTATTGCTAGATAAACTGTATTGCACCAGCCGCACACTCCTGATAATTTTAGCTTCAAAAACATTGTTGTTATCACGCGACATATCTGAAAGCAAGTACCGATTCACAGCTTTATCTTTGTGAAGTCTGAAAACGGAATATCTACCTTCAGAAGGACGTCATGTAGGGGAGGAGAGGAGACATAAAGGCGGCTACAAAACTAAACAATTACTATACTTTTAAACCTGTATTCAACCTCATTTCCGTCAATTCCAAAATGAACCTACATCGGTAGGTTAGCAGCTACTTGATTATTTTTGGGATGAATCCAAAAATAATTGTAACTTGTTGTTTAGGAAATATATATGAAATTGGGAAATAAGATTTTCCCCAAAAGGAACAATGTCTAATATCAGACATTGTTTTTGTTATCTGGCAGATTCGTTACGTAACTATACGGCTAATACACACGCAAACTGTTACGGTAATATTCAAAGCTAACACATTTTGGATTGCTAGCCAATTGACCTCTCTTGCTAGACGTTACACTTAATTTCTGTATCTACTAAAATTTATTATTAATAATTAATTAAAATATTTATATTTATTTATTTATGTATGTAGGGACAAATGAGCAAGCAGTTCAACTATACAAAGTGACACCTAAAACATAAGATTCCCATATGGATGACTCCCATTACGTTATGTTTTCCATTGATGTCCCAGAGATTGCAGCTGATAATATAAATATAAAAGTCCATCCCTGAAGACTGTTTATTGTTTTATATGTTATCTGATTCTACCCTCGCCTTCTAATATTATTTTAAGACCTGTAAATAGCATAAATGATTTTACATATAATTATCATGCCGAAGCAAATAACAAAAAAAAAACGCTTACGCTAATTGTATAAGTTTTTTTAATAAATTTATCTATTTAATCAAATTAGGCCGACATAGTATGGGTCACTATGCTGCATAGTTGCACAGTAATTTTGGCAGGGTCATACATAAAGTAATAATAATATATATTTAAAAAGTATATAAGTATGTTTACCCATGTCCTAGAATCGATAGAACAAGCTAGCCTTGTTACCGCTAGTAAGTCCGAGAAATTCAGCATAACCGTTAGGTATATTACGCGAGTAAATAATGTAAGTGAAGTCACGCAATTTATTGAGGGTTACATACAATATTTACAAAGGTAGGTAATATTCAATTAGTTTTTTCGTACATGTACAATCTTTATTCAGCAACTAACCTTGCACTAGTATTTTGACATTGACTGGATTTAGTGTTATGTAAATCTAAAATATATAATAATCTTTTCGTATCATTACACTACTGTTACAGCAGTTGTGATGTTTGTTCTCGATGGTTTATCACCCAGTCTCTTTGTAAAACAGTAAGTTATTAATATTTAATTACAAAACAAATAAACTGCTTTCATTTTCGGATTGTGAAACTATTAAGGCAATTTAATACAGTCGTAGATATCTGTGATAAATGACAGTAATTATTTGAGCGTTTACCTTAATAGCGATATAGAAACAAACGCAATTTTGCTCTAAGTAACGAACGTGTACGGAAATGCGGAATTTCCGCATGCAATACCGTTCAACGACCGCATTCAAGCATTCAACTGCCATTTTACAATGTCACTTGTAATTATTGGTAACAGTTCGACGTCATGATCACTAGGACACAGTTCTCTTGACAGATGGTTTCATATTGTGCTATCATATTTAAAGGGCTTTGTTTTATCTTAATTGTGTGTAATTAATTATTATCAATGTAATAAATGTGTTTGTTTGTGTCGTTCTTTCATTCACGTGTCAAGTTGAAAAGAAATCCTGCCCGTCTAGCAATAACAGCCAATGTATTTACAATTATTCATCCGAGAATTAATGTAATTAGTTAGGAATTAACATGGATCGGATACGATGACGAGATCACAACCCCGTGCAACTGCATAGTAATGTGCGGATGAATGCGGACTGCCCAAGACCGGGATAGTTGGCGCTCCTTGGAGGAGACCTTAATTCAGCAGTGGACGGTGATTGGTCAATAATAATTATATTACAACACTCAGAGAGAACCTGTGTTGGAAATCGTTCACGGTATAATCGCAATGAACGAAAATGAATGAAAACCTCACTTGTTCCTCATACGCGGTGAAAGATTTACTGAATAGTGAGTTTTTATTTTGGATTATTTTTGTTCAAGTCAACATACGATAATATTATGATTGTCTACATAAAGAGCGCATCTCTCTCCCATTTACGCATCCGTCAGCTCGGACTCACTGGAGACTTGCACCGCATATAATTCCGACTCACTGGGACCAATGGACCTCAGCTCCGAATTACTGGGACAAGTGAAACACAGTTACAATTCATTGGAACAATTCACTACTGCCATTGGCACGCTCCACATAAGGACATAGACAGCAGATTGGTCATATCGAACCCGAGACCTCAAGCACAGCGTCGCATACGCTACCAGTGCGCTATCGAGGCAGTTAATGTTGCATTCCGATATTAATACATTAAGATTACTTTTTAATTTTACTTTTACTACACAGTTCACCATTAAAACTACCCATAGGTTAATATATCAGTCTGTAATATGCAACCCTGGTGTGAGTGTCAACGGTGTGTGACGTCACACAAAAAGACCTCATAAAAGCTGCGCGCGCGCTGCTCGCGTATGTTTATACGATCACATCGCAAGCGAAGCCTCTTGTGCTCACGTTCCTCTTTACCAAGTATTTTTAACAGTATATCAAGATGATGAGCGTACATTCTGGGAACGAGGAAAAGCTCTCCTCATCTCCCCCAGACAAGGTTAGTGGTGAAAAACCAAATTTGAAATCATATTTATGTAACTCTTACTATATATTTGTTTGTTTTTTTTAATTACTTGAAGCTGGCGAATTTTTTTATTTTATTGTTATTCATTTTCCTAGTCTTAGTGTCGGTTTTGTTTATTTACATATACGAATTCGGTGTATATCTAAAGAATAAATAATATCCGTAACTTATTTAATTATAATAGCAGTTTGCATCAGCGAAATAATTTATGTTAATAACTAAGTTAGAAGTGAATTGCACTGGTATAATATGTAGGTAGGTACTCAAGGTATGTTAGACTCTAATTATTATATATTAAGCGCAAATTCAACACGATAACCGGGTCTTAATTATATATTAGGGTTCCGTACCCAAAGGGTAAAACGGGACCCTATTATTAAGACTTCGCTGTCCGTCTGTCTGTATGTCCGTCCGTCTGTCACCAGGCTGTATTTCATGAACCGTGATAGTTAGACAGATGAAATTTTCAGAGATTGTATATTTCTTTTGCCGCTATAACAACAAATACAAAAAAACATAATAAAATAAATATTTAAGGGGGCTCCTGTACAACAAACGTGATTTTTTTTGCTAGTTTTTGCTCAATATTGATAACGGCAACCGGTAGACGCTTGAAATGTATAGATAATATAATGGTACGGAACCCTTTCTGCGCGATTCCGACTCGCACTTGCCGATTTTTACTTCTACAATCCTATTCCTTATTAGTTGTGGTATAAATATACTTTGATAAAAAATAACCGGCTCGCATGGAGTGATACCAAGGCTTAAAAAACAGTTTTCAGAAATTCGTTTGTGCCTAGTCACCTTACGTAAGGTAACTGGGACTCTAAACTCCCCTCTGTGTCTCTTTCATTTGTAATTAATGAGTTTGGTCCTTAGTCATATGCTCAATATAATCTATGCCAGGTGGTATGAGTTCAATATGAAAGAAAAAGTCGAGTTCGACTGCACGGTTGGCCTAATGGTATAGGCGGTCGCCACGCACGCCGCATTCTACTGCGCCAACTGTTTTGGGTTCAAATCCCACATGGGACAACACTTTGTGTGATGCATAAATTGTTGTTCTCAGTCTGGGTGTTCTTTGTGTCCGTTTCATGTATGTGTGTAAATTCCCCCGCAACGTTTCGAAAGTGCCTGAAAGGACCTACTTGAAATAAAAGCTATTTGATTGAATGATAGATTGAAAGAGGATACAATTATGTTATTGACCAATAAATTGGTTTTGCAGAAATTGTTTTTAAAATAAGACTAAGTAAATGTACAGACAATTATATAGCATTAATGGATTTAGCTTTGTTTGATAACAATATAATTTTACCACTACATTTATTTTTATAAAAAAAGCGGTCAGGTTATTTCTAATAAGCAATGGATACCTTAAAATATTTCATTTAAATCCAAATGGCTTTAAACTCAAACTCGGCTTGTTTTATCAAGTATTTAGGCTTGTTACAGCACTTATGTAAGTAAGTACGTTGTCAAACGTCAGTATTTAGTGTAAGTTCTTAAACAAAAAAACTATGTACTTATTTTGTCTAACATTTATTTGGGTGTGACAAACTTAACATTCTTAATTTTTTTTGTTCAATAATTGAATTCAATCATAATCAATTCATAACATTAAACCAATTAACAACTTTTTAAGGTCATATAGTACGTAAAAATAATAGATCAGTGTTCTTTTATACGCGCATATTAAATGAGATATAATATTCGAATTTAATAATTCTAATTTAATATGTTAAGGTGCTCCCACACAGCAGTTATATAATGTTAGAGAATGTTGGATAACATTTGTTGGATAACAATTTTTAACAAAAGTTATAAATTGTTACTGATGTTATACAACATCATGTAACGAGCCTCAGCGGGACGTTAGAGGAAGGACGCGGAAAGGAGGTAACTCACGTGCAGTTGGGACGTATGTGAATTATGTCCACATAGGACACATTCCGCGTCATACCTATATAGGATCTTCCGCGACATCGTGATGTTCTGAATGTGTCCACCATAAACATTAGGGTTTTTTGAAATTCTGAATGTGAGTGACAAGTGGCCTAATTATTTCCTCGTAATGTCTATGACAGTCTGGTAGTGTTGATGGGCTTACCCAAATGTTTGACTGCGAAGGCGGACGTTTGGACCGTAAAACAAGTACCTACTGCAACAAGGCACTGCGTGTTCAAGGCAAAATATTTCTTGCATTTGTGACTAGAATATTTGGTTTTTCAATTTTTTCGCCACCAGCACTCCTAAGAACCAGCAGTCCCAGGTCAATCGAAGTACCTATCTCAAAATGCCAAGAGGGTTCTTTTCACCTGCGATACCCTATTTACGTCTTCTAGTGAAAACGGATGAAAACGGATTAGCGATAAGGTTCTTTACTCCATTTGGTACAATTGTCATTTCCAAACTAAAAGCGGAATTATTGTAGTTTGAAGATTCTCGGTCACTCAAATCCACTTCGGTATTCGAATTTAGTTCTGATACATATTTTCTGGAGTTCCGTCGCTCCATCCATCGATGATATTTGTGACAGATCTTCATCAGATGGCATAGCTTCATGGCCTTCATGAAGCCCTTCAAAACAACGTCGTTCATTTTCGTAAGACATTCTGAAACGATTTTTCGATTTTACACAGTATGAAAAGTATGCAAATTCATCTATGAATAATTTACTTACGTAATTGGTGACGTTAGTCTCACGGGCCGGGTTGAGGCCAAAAGTCTGGATTATGAGTCCGTGGCACTGTTGTGGGAAGAACTTACGGCGGGGGGCGTAAAATGAGGTAGCTATTTGAAATTGCAACACACTTCGACGGTAGGTCAAAAAGATATTCGATATTTTCGAATCAACCGGTCTCTCAGACATACACGTCACCAACGGCGGGTTAAAAAGTCGTAAATACTATCCTGTTAAATAAAATTTGTATAAAATCTTCCAATATGCCTGATCTAACTTCCAGAAAATATGTCTACTGTATTTTATAGGAACAAGCGTCTAAAAAACATCCGCATTGTCGGCCACTGGTAGCGTTCCCAGAAGAATAGCACCAATGCTACATTAAGTAAATGCCAATGCTAATTCTCTGTGTTAGAAAAGGCTGGCCTTCTGTTTACGAGAAGCATCGATTAGTTGCTTGGCTAGTTGTTTAAACAATACGAGCACACGGACCCTAAGACCCAAGAATGTTTAATTTTCACAAAAAAAATTAATTATATTGTTTTTTCTTAACTAGGTGACAACTGACAACTAGAACTTTTGAAATAAATACTTATTTATTGGCTTAACTTGTAAAAACATCGTATATAGTCGAAATATTAAATCAAGAGTAATTATTTCAAAAGACGCATATTACTGCTGCAATTATATAATATACAAAACGATTAACAAAGCGAAATGTTTTAAAATCACTCATGAAATTTGAAATTAAATGACGCTTGCATAAACATTTAACAGACTGTTAAATATTCACAAATTCTAAAAAAAAAAACGATTTCAAGAACTGGACTAAATTAAAATGAGACCACACGGTAAGCACCAGCTATCAAATAGAAAAATAATCATCAAAATCGATTCACCCAGTCGAAAGTTATGAGGTAACAAATATAAAAAAAAACTATCGCATTGATAACCACCTCCTTTTTTGAAGTCGTTTAAAAAGAAGATTAAAACTCACGATGTCCAGAATTTTGGCAGTATATCCATTTGATTGTAATAGATATGTTTCACCTCGAGTTACTGAGTAAATATGCAACCTTCTGAGTAACTAACAATAAATAAATAAATAATAAATAAATATTTTTTAGACATCTTACTCACAACGCCACCTAGTCCCAAGCTAAGCAGAGCTTGTGTTATGGGTACTAGACAACTGATATAAATACATATATACATTTTTTTTGTAAATACATACATATTATACATAGAAAATACCCAGAGTCCGAAATATTTGAAGATCATACAAACATTTAGTCCGACCCGGGAATCGAACCCGACACCAACAATGGGACATTTATTTGATTTGTCAGCTCACAAAAATAAAAGATAACTATTTCATTTGACTAACGTCCCGGTGATATTGCGTCAGATTTGTGCCTTGTAGTAGAATAAGATAAGCTAGTTAGCAGCTATTACTTATCAACAACATTTTTTTAAGTTACCTACCATGTCCAACTACTTATTGGAACTAAAGTTTTTTCTTTCATGTTGCTATACCTTTAATTATATACATAACACAGTGTTTAACTACTCTATTTGTGTAGATATCTATCGTATGTTTTCGTTACTCTTTCCTTCTGAACAGATTTTATATATTTGAAGCAAGTTCTTGCCGTGGGAGAGCCACGCTTCGGCATGCATGGGCCGGCTCGACCAGAGTGATACCACGGCCTCACAAAAAACCAGTGTGAAACAGCGCCTGCGCTGTGTTTCACCGAGTGAGCGAGGATACCGGAGGTACATATACGACACGACATAAACGCGGGCGGAGCCGCGGGCATCAACTAGTAATCCATATTTTTAAACGAGCATTTCTTGTATATATCATCTGAATCTTGGAAGCGGCTACAACGATTTTCAAAAACTGTTGGGTTTTGGGGGCGGTAATTCGGTCTAGCTAGGATTCATTTGTAGAAAATTACCAAAAAAAAAACCGTGCAAAGCGGTCATCTAGGTAGGTACTAAACTTTAACTGTGCCAAATTTCATACCCTCTACTTTCGTAAAAAAATCTATAATTTTCGTAAAAAGGTATGCAAACAAAGTGTTTTAAGCTATGACCTAAAAGCTATTGCATAGCTTTTATCGCGGGCTTTGAGGCCTTTGAACGCGGCGACCGAATCAAGGAATTCCGTAACGTAACGAAAATAAAACCTGACACCCGAAGCTCGCACGGATCGAGATGAGCTGCTTCGAACGACGAATCAACGAATCTGACAATGACATTCAGACAGATTCGTTGACGAGCTGCTCCGAAATCTGTCTGGGACCAAACAGTCTGGGTTTGCGCAATTATACTTGAACGTGTAAGTCCGGCTTAAGCAGCTGTTTGTGAGAATGTTTATAGATGTATAGGTATGTCTCATATCTTTATAATGCCACACTCACCGCATGTGCGCCCCAAGTATACATGTTCAAAGCAAAAAAAATACTGTGAATAAAACAACCCATTCAATGACGAAGACATTTATTAGGAATAGTTTAAACCTTTTATAGTATGCTGTGTAACGAAACCATATCGCTACTTACATAACGCCATCTAGTGACAACATCGTCACTGGGTACACAAGTACTAATTTAATAGTTTATTTTTCATTAACAATATTAAAGGTACATACTGCATAAATAAAAAAATAAATAATAAAATATAATTGCATAAGTTGATAAAAATGCTATGCAATAGCTTTACCGCGGCAGTCCCGAAATGCCACACGTATTTTTTGTGCTTCACGTATTAATATATAAATAAAGTGAAACATTGAATAAGTCTGCAGGAAGTATATCACAGTGAATTCATAATTTCTTAATAATACACAAGAGATTGCGTGTTTGGTTTCACTTTGATCAGCGTCTCATTCCCGATACAATGCAATGGCTGTATTATTAGTAATAATGATATTAGTTAAAAAAATAAAGTTCGCTAATTAACTCCACCATGGCGTCGCACGCATGGCACGCGCCTCCATTTTTATAATCTCGCGCACGTTGCCCATCCCACTGAGAACATAATTATAATATCGAGAAAGTCTTCTGTAAAGACTACATATAACTTAGTTCTGTTAAAATGTAAAAATAATTACATAAAACCTAGTTATGAACAATTCATTTATTATTTTTTAAACCAATGCCAGGAAACCTTATTGTATTAAATCCTGATCTCCACTCGATTTTCGCAGCACAAGCTCCATTTTTAGTTGTACCATTATTACAGTTTTTTAAGAGGTTAGTACCTGGACGAATTACACAAATCATAGAGAATGCAGTTAACATAGACGAGAATTTTCAAAGCTGGTTTTAGGTATATATTTTACATGAATACTTTATGATTTCTGTACAAGTTAACCGCTATTTATCAACCTACAGGCATAACGCAGTCTTATTATTTCAATTATGTTATACCTATGTATTGGTATTATTGAGATTGGTGACTGGTACGACGTTGAACGGAATCAATAATATTTATGTCAAGTGATAGCTGATGAGGTCACCGATATTGGCCGGAAAATTGCTAAACAAAAGTGGTAGTGGGCGGGGCACATTGCTCGCAAAATTAAGACCGATGGGCCATAAAGTTCTTGAGTGGCGACCAAAGACCAGACAACACAGCATTAGTAGGCCCCCACAAGGTGGTCCAACGTAGCGTCCAGGTAGCGAGAAGTCGTAGGATGCAGTCAGCACGGGCTGATGTGTAGAATCTTGGGTAAGAACTATATAGAGCAGTGAGCGTCTTTTGGCTGTTGATGATGAGGAAAGCCAATCTCATGAGCCATCTATTGAAAAAAAGAAACAATAAACCTTGCTGGTCGAAGAGTCACAAATCGGGGATTTGATGATAAACACAGAAATTAAAACAAATCTATTAACATGTCCATGTCCCCTTCCAAGAAGTAAAATGCGAGACATATTGCCCCGTCCGTTATCCAGCAAGGGTTATCACCTTCCGCTTTGGGAGGATCAAAATATCATACGCTAATAAAATGTTTTTATCATTCACAAATGTGATAACAAAATTGTTTATGTTATTAGTTAGGCACGTATGACATAGCCTTTAATTATTTTAAACATTTTAATCAATTTTACAATAACACAAATTAATAATACATTACGTAAACCACGGAAACTATTTGTAATCGCGACAGGTCGTTACATCTTTATATATATGTATGTATACATATATATATGGGCCTGCCAAAGTCATTCTACTCTGCCTGGTGGAAAGAATTCAAGAGTAGTGTTCACCATACTAAATGCGAATGCAGGCAATGCAAAAATAGAGGACGGTGAGATACAATATGGCGGTGACATATATTATATGCATCAAAAGCAGATAAACACACTTGATACTGACTTACTGACCCATGAATTGCAGGAATCCACGGGCAGAGCTAGGTAAGTACTACCACCGAAGGCTCTTTTGACCACCATAACATAAAAAATAATTAAAAACATACTTGATATGGAATACTTACTAGCAATACCCAATATGAGTCGCAATTCCTATAGGCAAAGCGTAAAGTATGAAGAAACAACAAAACATATTCAGATTTTTTTGTATAAAATCATGTTTGCAAAATCTTATCAAATTCAAATTAATGGGTTAACAAAGGAATAGAGAAAAACATTTTTTTTCATTAATAAGCATAATAAGACCTTCTTCGAACCTAAAGTACCATCTTTATATGTATAGGATATTTTATTAGGAAAAAAGAACACATACCTACAGTGGAACATAGAACCTACTCCTTTTTGAAATCGATTAAAAATAAAGTCGCTTCCGCTGTCTGTTCGCTTAGATCTTTTAAACTACTCAACGAATTTTAATGCAGATTTCAGTAATAGATAGAGTGATTCAAGATAAAGATTTACAAGTTTTGAGGAATTCCGAGAATTTCAAAAACTTTCGTGCGAAGTCGGGCCAGGTCTCTAGTTAACTATAAAACATACCTACTTCAGAATTCAAAGTACAGCGATACTCCTTCTTAAAAGGCCGGTAAATACTTGTGACGCCTCTGGTGTTGCGGGTGTCCATGGGCGGCGGTAATCGCTTACCATCAGGCGGTAGGTAAAAAAAGTCGGTACGGTGGTTTCCTGGATGCCTACGTAGCAAGTGATTTTAAATGTATATGATAATATGATGCAAAACATGTCATGTCAGAAAAATCCCATAATGTAACACGTCCTATATTGTAGACATGCCCTGTATAGAAGGAAGCGCATGACTATGGCTGGCGCAGTACCCCTAGGTTATCGCGCTAATTACTCATCCTGAATGTAAATACAAATGGAGCTCTTCTTATCAATATTACTATATGACGCAAGGTATGCAAGTTATGCAATGATTAAACTACAGTTAAATTATACAAAACATGTGCATATTTGCCCGGAGAGACGTTGACGATCAATCATTATGACCTAAATGGAACTCACCTGTAAATCGTAAAAGTCTCCTATTCTAATCAACAAAGGTAGTACAGAAAGGACTATTCGGCCAGGGAGAGTTGAAATGAACTCGCTCAGTTATAGGCGGTACACACTACAACGATTTATCGTAGCGATTTAACTGTGCAGTTCGTTTGTGCAGTTTTATCGATAGTGTGGACGGAAATTGGCTGAGATTTTTTGGTTGGTACAAACGATCGGAGGCATGAGCAAAAGTTATTCGATAAATCGTTGTCGATTTAACTGCACAGTTCGTCTGTGCAGTTATCGTAGCGTGTGGACGGAAGTCGGTCCAATCATACAAAATACCCAAACTCCGAAACAAATATTTGCAGGTCATACAAACATTTGGTCCAACCGGGGAATCGAAACCGAGACCCCAAGCACAGCAGTCGCATACGTTACCACTGCGCCACTGAGACAGTCAATTTAAGCCATGTTATCGCAAGCGCGTCATCGCCTTCCATCGCGGACGACATGTTTATAGTCTAGTTTTTTAAATAAAATTTTGCTGTTCATATAGTAACTGTAAATTTAAAAAAAACTTTTGTTCCAGCCTAAACTAATGGAAGGTGGAAATTACATTCGTGAGGGTCGCGATTCGAATAAATCGACGTGGCTACTGTTCTCTCCTGCAACTCCCGATGGGGCAGGCGCCTTAGCCAAGTTCTTGAGCGTCTTCAGTTCACACGGAGTTAACCTCATTCACATTGAATCCAGGTCGTCAGCCAGACGACCAGGCTACGAATTCATGGTTGAGTGCGAACATGGAGCGGGAGATTTTGGAGCTGCACTCGATGAGCTTAAAACTAATGTAGGGTATCTGAACATCATCTCTAGGAATTACAAAGATAACAGATGTAAGTACATTTTCTCAATCTATACTTCTATACTATTACTAGCTGACCCACGCAACGTCGTTTGCGTCTCCTATTGCCCGTATCTTGATATTTTTCCCCCGTTTTTTGAAACATTCTCCATTGGTGCTCCGCTCCTATTAGTCTTAGCGTGATGATATATAGCCTATAGCCTTTCTCGATAAATGGGCTATCTAACACTGAAAGCATTTTTCAAATTGGACCAGTGGTTCCTGAGATTAGCGCGTTCAAACAAACAAACTCTTCAGCTTTATATCTAGTATAATATAATAATAAATACCTACTAATATTATAAATTTGGTAATAACTCTGTCTGTTAAGCTTTCACGGCTAAACCGCTGCACCGATTTCAATGATATTTGGCGTGGAGATACTTTGATTCTTGGCTATCGCGATAACCGACATACACCAGGACGAGTCGCGGGCAAAATCTGGTTTATAAACAGTCCTTACTCAATAGTTTTTACAACGCAATTTAATGGGGAATGTCGCCTATTTGCTGTATTCATGTCAACGAATATTTAACGTATGTGTGTAGACATAATTAAATGAAATTGGTCTTTTCAATCGAGTTCCATATTGTATTATATCTGAGGAATAAATTAGAATGAGAAGTAATACTGTCAGCATTAAGGTTCATTTGAAGGTATAAAGAAATATTTCGATAGTAACGCATTTTAATTGCTTGGCAAGATCAGAATATTTGAATAACAGTCACACAGATATTACATTAAATACTTTTGTTTTAAAGAGACTCGTTATATTTCAACGTTTACACACAACTTGTGTTCTTCACCACAGACGCTGTACCATGGTTCCCTCGCCGTATCAGAGACTTGGACAGATTTGCCAACCAGATCCTGTCGTATGGCGCCGAATTAGACTCGGATCATCCTGGCTTTACTGACCCCACTTACCGCGCGCGCCGAAAATACTTTGCTGACATCGCATACAACTATAAGCATGGCCAACCTCTCCCACACGTAGAATATACCAAAGAAGAGATCGCCACTTGGGGAATGGTGTTCAATAAACTCGTGGAACTGTATCCCACTCACGCTTGCAAGGAACACAATCACGTCTTCCCGCTCCTCATTGAGAACTGTGGCTACAGAGCGGACAACATTCCTCAACTTGAAGATGTATCGAACTTCCTTAAAGGTAATATAATAATTTTATATGATTTTAAATAGGTGCTTAATAGGCATTATCCATAAATTTGTAACAACATATCTACCCTTGGCTTATGAAAAACTGTTTGAGCACCAATGCCACATTATGCGCAAACAATGAATGAAGGTTTTTATTCATTAATGAAGATTTCAGGCCCCGTAATTCACAAGGTTTATTTTTTCACATAAAAAATCCTATACCATTGCGGTAACACTACGCTATGTATGTTACGTAATAAATAAAATTTATGCATTCCGTCATGAGTTTGAGTCATTAATTTATGTGCACTGAATTAAGTTAATTTGTTTATTAACAGCAGAGGTAAAGAGTGTTACTTCATATACAATAACACGGGGGTAAATGACTCGTTCCCAGATTGTACGGGCTTCACACTCCGACCAGTAGCTGGCCTGCTGTCATCTCGTGATTTCTTGGCTGGACTCGCATTTAGAGTATTTCATAGCACCCAGTACATACGCCACCATTCCAAGCCACTGTATACACCAGAACCCGACGTGTGCCATGAGCTGCTCGGCCACGCACCGCTGTTTGCAGATCCTGCCTTTGCACAGTTCTCTCAAGAAATTGGACTTGCTTCTCTAGGAGCTCCCGATGACTACATTGAAAAACTGGCAACTGTGAGTTATCTTCTGTGTATAAGAAAGACGTATTCTACAGTGCTTTTCTGATTCAAACGAGGATAGCATTTCAGCTTGTATCTCTCAGGTTAAATTAATTACCTACTCCAAGAGTTACATAATAAATTCACTTCCCAATACACTTTGACACTGATTGTCAAATAACATTTTAGCACAAGCAACGACGCTTGGAAAAGCATACGGAAATGCGGTCTATTCTCAGTAGTTCCATGAAATAAATTCCACATGGAACTGCTGTTTTGATTACTATGCACGTATTTACCCTTGCGATGCGAATAAATATTTATTATTTCTCATTCCAGTGTTTCTGGTTTACCGTGGAATTCGGTCTTTGCCGTCAGCAAGGCAAAATCAAGGCATTCGGAGCCGGCCTCTTATCATCGTTTGGTGAACTGCAGTACTGTTTATCGGATGAGCCGGAACTACGCGAGTTTGAACCAGAGGTGACCGGGGCCACACAGTACCCCATCACCGAGTATCAGCCCGTCTACTTTGTAGCCAACAGTTTTGAAGATGCTAAAAATAAAATGATGTAAGTAATTCAGATTTTCTGGGATTCTTCAGATCCATATTTATCTCATCCTCCAACGGAAAATACCAGAGGCGTCCTTCCAATTTAAAACCTGAACACTATCACTCATAGTGGTCCTGTTCCTCTAGTTTGTGACTCTGACTGCTAAGCCTAGAGGTCGTTGGTTCGATTCCCAACTAAGACAAATAATTGTGTGATGAGCATATGAGCATGACCGTTTATATTGTATCTGGGTTTAATTTACTTTTAAAATTAATGTTTTGTGTGTTTATCAGAAGTCTGATAACCATAGTACAGACTCTTCCTATTTTGAGAGATCAAAAGGATTGTTTGATATGACCAATGCATGCTAGGGCCATCTCTAACCACGGGCAACCATTAATCGTATGTTTTTTAGTCTACGAAATACACTACACGTACAAAAATCAACGTATAATATTTTTATATTAATGTTTTTTTTTTCTGTTCAGTAAATTTGCCCAAACGATACCCCGTGACTTCGGCGTCCGGTACAACCCGTACACCCAGACTGTTGATATCCTCGACTCAGAACGACAGATGAAAGACCTTCTTCGTGAAGTGCACCAGGAGATGAATCTACTCCTCAACGCTATGGAGAAGCTGTAGAATTAGGACTTTATTATTACAGTAAAAGAATTTACTATCGCTTGGCTGGACCAAGAACATCACATTCCTTGACATATTCGTTATTGAGTACCTGAACGAACGAACTGCAATTGAGGATTTTTGAACCTTGCATTTTTTTAGGAAGGAGCAACTGAATACCTAAGCAATAAATTTACCCAGACGAATGTTTAGGTTATCAGGTTGTCAGAGTCGAGATACGAAATATACCTACATTTTTTTTTTCTATGTAGGAAGGTATACAGGCTACTTCCTCGTGTAGACAATAAGATTCACTTTAAATAATTTTCCCAAAAGTTGACATTTCTAGCGCAATAGTGAAATGAATAAATAATAGTAATAGTACTAATTTCTTTATTGTACACCAGGTAAGAACTTAATACAGTAATTATAAAAGGAATACTTACTCGTATGTCAGAGTCTCAGACCAAAAAAATTGGTCTGAGGTCTGAGTACATTCGTGTGTGGAACACCCAAGCCCAAACGCTTAAATTTATTTAAGCTTAGTACCTAAGGTACTTAGAAAAAACAAAATGTTACAAAAAAAAATTGTTTGATGTGGTTAATTGTTAAATTAGGTACCTAAGTAGTTTAGACTTCACTCTTATTGTACATACATACCTGAGTAAAACAATGTAATGAGAACAAATATTATAATTATTTTCAAATTGAAATAAATGTACCTAGGTACCTTCTTAAATATCTAAAACTTCTTCAATGAAAAAATCCGTTAAGTGTTAAATGTTTCTGTAATACCTAACTATTCTTCGATTATAGTGGGTACTCAGTAATTTAAGTTTATGATGTAATATAATTTAGGTTTAAATTAGAGATATCTATGATAAATAAAAAAATAGAGCATTTAAGTCCAACTAAATATTCGTGTTTTTTAACCTTACAAATCTTTGCAATTTTTGTGCACCTAAGTGGGTTAAGGTTTTCCATCGCCTAAATAAGTAGCTTGTGGTTAAGTGTATGTGTTAACTCATTACAAAGATAAGTAATCCTAGCCAGGTCAGTTTGAGGATGGGTGACCATTCTTATCAGATTGATACCCTTCGGTGCCTCGGAGATAATGTTAAGCCGTGCGACAACAGCCTTTCTACAGAACTTCGATATTGCCTAGTAAGTAGGTACCTACTTGGTTTCGCTACATTTCCACAATACGAATAAAAACAGGGTACAAAACATTATTATTGATATTAACTCAGAAGTTTTTCAAGTTTTTAAAAGACTGCTAACGCCATCTAGTAGTAGTTTATTTCAAGATAATGTCAATCGTGCTTCTTTTTTATTACTTTTTAACCGCTATCTGGAACCGGCACACCAAGATTGTTTATTTACAATTATGATAATTCGTGCACCTATATTATAAAGTATAAACTGGTTAACTGTGCGTAAATGTTTAAAGCTACTGACACTAAATTGTCACCAAAGAGCGAGTTTTTTTTTTAAATGAGCCTCTGCTTAAGCTATGATTATGAAGCACATATCCGTCATAAGTTATATCTTAAAAAATCCTTGTTTAAAATATCAGTATCACCAGCCGAAAGACGTCCACTGTTGAAGATAAGCCTTCCCCAGGGTACGCTACCTACAACAACCGGTCCTTTGCCTCCTGCATCCAACGTCTTCTCGCTTCAGCAGGTTGTCGGACCGGACCACCTTACCAACGTCTACTACTAACGGAGCCAACAAAAAATCTGAATAAAAATGTCTAATCTTTTCTTGTGAAACTATTCATCAGTATCAAACTCAACTACTTAAGTCCGTTTACAAAAGTAATAAATAAATTATGTACAACAGTAGGTACATATAATTTAAACTATTTATTTATTATTATAATAAACATTTAATAATATTAAATAAATAGTTTATCTAATTTTTGTATAATGCTACTGCTCCACCTGCGTTAGCGTTAACGTTAATGGCAATGGTGAATTACGCGTTAATTAACGCGTTAAAAATGCGTGGCTACAAAAGTCAAAAAGATTTTATTCAAATAGGCACTTATTTTACAGGCACTTATGAATAGTCAATATTTAATATTAAAAAATCGAGTGATTCTATTCGCCAGTTCCAAGTGCAGCCTACCCTTCATGGAGAAGAATCTGGCAAGGAACTCCATTGTTGCTCCTTTTAAAAAAAATTGGTTGTACAATTATTTTTTACTATAAGACTTGAATGGGAACGAAGTCGACCAAAGAAAACAAAACAAAAAAATTGAAGTCATTGCTGCACAGCCAATGCTGCATAACCAATCATGCGCCGTTATACTCAAAACTGCAAGATTTTTATATTGTGAGAAATTGTCCACTTATGGAAAATAAAATCCAAATAGCACTTTCACTCACAGTCAAATTTAAAAAGATGTAATATGTCCAAATATAAAATACTCAATAAAATGTCACAAATGTAAAATAAAGTAAGACGCATGCATCAGCCATTACTCAGGCCGCACAGCAAATCATCAGGTCAATATCAAAGAAAGTAATAATAATTATAGTCCACAAGGTGCTCACACAATAACAAGTGCGTATTTAATAAATGGGGAATACAAACATATTGTTATATAAATACCAAAGTACCATCATGTAAGTTGTAATTAAAACAATCAAAAATTTGATGTCAAAGCCAAAGAAAATTAACAATTTGTAAAAAGAGGAATTAGATGTTATCTTTGGTTATCTATTATTATAAAGCTGCAGAGTTTGTTTGTTTGTTTGAACGCACTAATCTCAAGAACTACTGGTCTGATTTGAAAAATTCTTTCAGTTTTGGATAGTCCATTTATCGAGGAAGGCTATATTTTATTTTCAAAAAAATTAGGGATCCGTAAGAAAATTGCTATATACGATATAGCAATTTTCTTACCCAAGGTGTGAAATCGAAAACCTATTCTTGCGTGCACTGCTAAAACTATTGACAATAGAACAAAATAATGTATTACGGGTTTGTAGGTCCTATTAAGATCTACAAAAAAGTCCGCAAGAGCATATATCTAACTATCATGGTTTAGTCACAATAACCGCTTTTGTGTTCAGAAAAATTATTAAATCGTCTGAAGAAAGAAACTACGTTAAATTAAATGTGTATCGTAATATGAATCCTTATCAGAATTAAGCATTATGTTATCAAGGGTATTTATGTAGAAGTAAAATACTTTTTGTTTCATCCTGTAGTGTATGTGTCTATGGTCAGTCACTTCACTAGTAACGCATTCATTCATTGAATGAATGAGAAGGAAGCATTAGGTCATCTCAAGGCATGTGCGGTCGCACACAGTTCAGTCAACTGTGAGCCACGGAGGTGAGTGGGCACGTGTACCTCTGAGCCGACAATATAGTATATGGATATACTACATTTTGGCGACGAGGAGAAAATACTACTGTGAATAATTATTAAAAAAAAAATGTGAGGGTGTTTTGTACAAATTACTAAAACTAGAAAATACTACTGTGAGTAATCATTATTGAAAAAAAATATAGAAATATTAAGATGTGCGAAATAAACATTCTATTCGTGTGATTATACATGATTTAATTGTAGGAGGGTGTCGTGCGATTTACGAATAGATTTTAGTTTTTACATGTATATTGTGAACTAATAAAGAAATAAACACAATGTACACGGGTAAAATACACGAATTAAGAAAAAATCAGTGAGTGCCTCACATTTGCAACCTGGTGTCTGTGTTACGAGTAGAAAAGTAAACGAGTAACAGTGCAGTGGATGAACCATAATGGGTGAGTAAAGTACCACTAATTAAATCTTAAAGATGAAAAAGTGTCATTACAGTATTTTAGTAGGTGGGCTCTTTTCTTATAATCACTGAAAAGAGAAAGCAACATTTGAAGGACATGAAATATGTCGTGGATTGTAGTTGGATAACAGATACTTAACTATCTTAAAATGGATACTTTTGTGTAGGGGGCTTGAGTAATAATTAATGTATTCACCTGCCTACCTGCCAACTTTCTAAAGACCTGTTAGTGTTACAAAACGCTAGCTTTGATATTTATATTACAATAAAGTCGCCAGTTTGTACCTACCCGCCTTAAAAAAAAAAAATAGTAGTGCTAGTAGTACCTAGTACGGTGATATGGATGTTCAAAAATTTTTATAAATATCAAAGTAAGTAAGGTTCCTGGTTTCAGAGGCAGGGTTGTATCAAATTTGTATAGATAGTAGACAAAATAATGTCGTCCTGTGTCTGCCTCTATACCAAGTTTTGATGTAGGTATATTGATATTGCCTACCTTAAGAGCATTAGTTCTGTAATTATTCATGAATAAACTATAACTTTAGTATTAAAGAAAATTATGGTTGTTGTTATAATGATTACTTAGTGAAAATTGTGGTGTTACCTTGCTTCGTTTTCGAAGTATAGAATTTGTGTTTAGTGTTGAATGCGTGTGTCGATGGAGAAAAAAAAACGTATCGACGGTAAAATATCATAATCCGTTACGTGTTTTCGAAGTACCTGCCACCTTACACAAAATTATTATTTTCGTATATATGCTGTATAGAATAAATAATATGGCAGGACGTTATAATTGTCATTGTAAAATAATATTCTACTTTTACCAGATACCTACCTCAGGGCTATTCCATTGCTCTCAGATACCGCAAGATAAGAAAAGTAGAGGGTTGTGTCTGATGTATTAAATAGTATATACGAGGAAGAAATTAAAGCAGTATACATGATATATAAGGTGAAAGTTAATCAAAAGTGGATTATTAAATAAATACTTTTATGAGTTTGAGTGCAATCCTATAAAATATCATTTACTTATTTAAATGATTTATAGTGACCCAATGACTAAGCGATATAAGTAGGTTATGGGACCTAGATGTCTGCCAGATTACAGATATATACAAAATGCGTACAGACTGTTGAGTAGCTTAATTGACTTCATATCTAGAAGTAGACTAGACCTCCGAATATTACATTGTTTATGATTGTATTAACTCGACCAACTTGAAGAAGAACATAAACAACAATGGTTCCGGTGAAGAGAAAGTCAGAAGACGCATAGGGATGGCTAAATATGCGTTATAAACTGCATGGAACATGACAGATTGTCGAGAAAATCACCAAAAAAAAAAAAAAAACAATGTAATTAGTGATGACCTTGGTATTCCGCATATTCAGCAACGGAGTCGAGACATAAAGAAAACTGACCGTGACCGCATCGATGTTTTGAGATGTCGTGTTGGAGTGAAATGCTTCAGATTCCATGGAGACGGTCTTCTACTAAATGAAAATACCCGATTCTGGCCTACCTGCCTGCGAAGAGTGTCCTTTGATTACATCGCCACAAAAGAGGAGAACAACCTCAAGCGAGTTTTAGTCACCGGAAAGATTGACAGCAAAGGTCCAAGATGACGTACTCTAATAAGTGAACTGACCAGATCCAAACGGCCTTGGACGCCTCTAACATTGCTTTGCATTCGGCCAAGGAGAGGGATAAGTGGCAAGGAAGTGTCTGAAAGAAGATCGCCTCACAACTAAGGAATGTACCTCACAACGAAAGTCGGTAATAAGAATAACGAGGAAGATTGTGTCAAGTAATAATGCTCGTACAAAAGAGAACATGCGTCTCTTACAATACGAATGTAATCATAGGTGTGTTAAGGCCAAATAAAAGATGCTAACTACTTATAGTGGATTGTATTTTATAATAACTAGTTCAATAGTGCTCGGTGCAAAACAATGTGAATGTGACGACGGGATCGCCTGTGACGCGTGCCGCGTTCCCCGGAGCAGTGAATGACGCCTAGTTCTATGCGAAGCGGACGGCAAACATGGTGCTGGCGATGCGTCCTCCCCATTGGCTGGCGAAGGCATGCTAGTGATGTGGTGATTGTGTGTCATAGACAGGTGACGCCTGTTACTTCTAATGGAATACCAGAAGATGCCTAGTAGTGCGGAAACAGGTGACGCCTGTAGCAATAAGTTATGATGTAGTACTAGATGATGCCTGATCATCCAGAAACAGGTGTGAGGCCTGTGAGGACTTCGTTGACGCCTGTTACATGAGTTCTATATAATGGTGAACAAAATCTAAACTGAGGTTACTAGATGATGTCTTCTAGTCCGTAAACAGATGACGCTTGTATGGACTTAATATAGTTCAGTACAGGTGATGCCTGTAAGTACGTGATGCGTTACGACGTAGTTATGTCGGAGTGTGACTATATAGAAGTTTTACGCGGGTGGCGCTCGCAATAAGATGTTTTGTATACGGAGTGCAAAGATAATAAAATTATTATAATAGTGTTGGAATCGATATGTTGATATGTCAGTCCAGCAACATGTGATCGTATTGCCTGGCTCAGAGATGATACCGAGGGCATTGGTGAGTTTCTTTAGAATCTGTATTAAGGCGTATTTTGGTTGTTGACTTTGGTGTGTTTTAGCATATGTGATGCCAGGAATGAGTGTCCCAATAGGTGTTCCACAATTGTTAATTGAACCATCTTTTGGACGTCTGACGCACGGTGTTGTGGCCATGCTCTGAAAAATGATGAAAATGGGTGGAATGATTGGCTTTATAGGTAGTGCGGATCTCGTGACCATCTATTGTAATAAAATAAATTAATTTATTTGCTGAATAAATACTTTGGTTACATTTTGTCAATGGTGCAAATCTTCACATTATTAGATTGTCATTTTTTATTGTTTGTATAAGTAAGAATTATAACTAAGGCTGTATGAAACTGATATATGGTTATTCTAAAGATGCAAGAGTCAATAGAGAAAAGTGAAATCAAAATATTACACCATTCTTTTGAGATTGACCTGAGCTACGTGTAAATACCTGTGTTTCAGGAAGTCGCTGACTGTTAGATACAGGAATAAATAAATAAATAAATGTTTGTAGACATCTAATACACAACGTCATCTTGTACCAAGCTAAGCAGAGCTTGTGTTATTAAATAGGAGATTAAATATGAGAATTTTAAGGTTTAAATTTATTAAAATGATTTAACTTAATACGCAATTATATACGCAAAATATTGGTGCAAGATCTGCCATTCTCCTATGACGTGGAGATGGTTTGATCCTTGGGTAAGGATCATGAGCTGCGTTGCGCCGCGGTGATCAGCGTGCGTGTGGGTGGATTAATCTGGTTTTGATACTAGCGTCGAGGGCTGCTTCTGGTTCAGCCTTAAATTTCGGTGTTTCTGCTGTCACCTTTAATTCGTCATTATCTTCCAAGGTTTTCAGACGGTCGTGTGTTTCATTTCAAGTTGAAGTTTGAGAAGTGGAGGCAGGCAAACCAATACCGGGTGGTGCGTTCGTTTGTAGTGTTGGCTCAGTACACGTTGCGATATTGTGTGCCACTTGTGCCGCGGTGCTGCTGTTCCTGCTGCTGTACGACGGGACTCGTATTGCATTTTTGTTCGAATTTTGACGGTTCCATGATGGCGGGGACTACTCGAAGGCAATGGGTATTATGGGTTGGTCCTTAGATAGATGGCTGATTTTGAGGAAATAACTCTGTTCTTAGTTTTGATTAAATGCACTTTCTGGCCGTTGCATCGCATTTCAGCCATTTGAAAGTTCGGGATGTATCCCAGATCTCTATTTACAGTCTCTGCCGTTCTCTGATGGAGCTAGGCATAAACTCTAGTAGAGTGTCATAACGAGAGCGCTTTGCACCTGCATTCTGAAATGAAAACATTTGTCCTCTTTGGGTTAAGCGGTTGAACATCGGAATTCTTTTGGTACTTGGTGAGCAGTTGATGGAGGTCCATTTTTTCCCGTCGTAGTGCTACCACTAGACTGGAAGGTTGCTTACACAACTGGAAGGTGTTTGTCATTAAGTTAGGAAGATGGGGGATGCTGCACTTCGCTGCACAATTAAGAACAATTAGATTAGAAACAATTAAGAAAAGAAAAGCAGCGTATTTTGGGCATATATATAGAAGTAATAGTATGACTTCATGAGACTGATAATTGAAGGAAAAATTTAAGGTAAGCGCAAAAGAGGTAGAAGGCGAACATCATGGACGAAAAATATAAGAGACTGGTTAGATGTGGAAAGCACAGATGCACTAATTCGCATGACTGAAGACAGGGAGACGTACAGACATATGGTCGCCGACCTCCAGTGGTGGAGATGGTACTTAAAGAAGCGCTTCATTTCAACATTTGGTGTTTGAATTAACTGGTCAACATGTATTGTATTCCGATTAGTCTTGTTGAATGATTCGATCACACTATTGACCAGAAGATTTCACGCTGGGACGAATTAAAAAAAACCACTAGACGAATATTTTCTATTAAAACGGAGCAGGGTTTGCGACTAAACCGGGAAAGTGACGAAACAAGACGGACACTATGTCAGAGATGCAATTTCAAAACAAAAAAGAAAAAAAAGAAGACGAGTGTGGAAGGCTGTAAATGATGGGATGCACAAATAGATGATTTAAGTGTAAATAGTTTTCTATAATCGATTTCTGTTTTGTTGATTGATGTAAAAATGTTCATTCCGGCTACCTGAGTTTACATAATGTTAATTTACTGTCCATGGGTGTCATGTCCCTCCAACGCAGGGACAGGATTCTCCGACCAGGCGATGTGATCCGCAGCCCGACAGCTAATGTTGGGAAATTGCATATATGCCAGTCGGCGCGAGGGCTTCTGTATAGCGATTCAGAATGGGTAGCTTCTTCGAATAGTACGTTATTCCGTAATTCGGTGCACATCCGATGATGGCGCTGTAGTGTGATTTCTTTGTTGAATTATATGTGAAAGTCACCACAAAGCATTGAAAAAAATAAAAATGAGGAAGGGATGTAGTGTATGTGTCTATGGTCAGTCACTTCACTAGTAACGCATTCATTCATTGAATGAATGAGAAGGAAGCATTAGGTCATCTCAAGGCGTGTGCGGTCGCACACAGTTCAGTCAACTGTGAGCGACGGAGATGAGTGGGCACGTGTACCTCTGAGCCGACAATATAGTATATGGATATACTACACATCCCAATCAGACATTTCGTTTAAAAGTTATCACGAGTTAAGACGCTAAGAGTTGGTACCTAATAATTAGTTAGTTGCCAAAGAGTTGTTAGCAACATAAAATACTAGTATTAATCTTTATCCTAATAATTGTGTTGTTGATTATGAGTATTAGATGTTAGAAGAGTATAATAAATACATCTATACTAATATATAAAGCGAAAGAGTATTTTTATTTGTTTGAACGCGCTAATCTCAGGAACTACTGGTCCAATTTGAAAAATTCTTTCAGTGTTAGATAGCCCATTTATCGAGGAAGGCTATAGGCTATATATCATCACGCTAAGAGCAATAGGAGCAGAGCGAAGGATTTAAAAACGGGGGAAAATTATCACGCTACGGGCAATAGGAGACGCAAACGAGGTTGCATGGGTCAGCTATCTATGTATATAAAAATGAATCGCCGAAATGTATGTACGCGCATAACTTCCGATCGGCTGCACCAAATTTAATCATTCATTTTTTATGTTTTTGTTAGGACAAGGTTTATGTGCAAGAAAAGTTAAAAGATAACGGGCAAAGTATTTTTTTTTGTCTGCGACGGGAAGAAGAGACAGATATTTAAATATGGCGATACGAAGTTCGCCGGGTCAGCTAGTTATAGTAGCTATATAAATAATTCATACCGGAGTACCAACATGTCAAATTTTAATACATGATTCAAAATAAAAATAAATTTAGCTCAATTTCAAGACAAAGAAGTTAGTGTGTAGGTATAATAATAACACCTTAAGCCCATGACTGTTTGTCGTTTAGATAATCCCCGATCGTATAGTAGGCTTTTCTAATAAGTTGATTTTTTACAGTACGCTTGAATTTATATAAAGGAAGGTCAATTACATCTGTAGGAAATCTATACTAATATTATAAAGCTGCAGAGTTTGTTTGTTTGTTTGTTTGTTTGTTTGTTTGAACGCGCTAATCTCAGGAACTACTGGTCCGATTTGAAAAATTCTTTCAGTGTTGGATAGTCCATTTATCGAGGAAGGCTATAGGCTATATTTTATTTTCAAAAAAATTAGGGATTCGTAAGAAAATTGCTATTTCGTAACCCAAGGTGTGAAATCGAAAACCTATTTTTGCGTGCGCTGCAAATACTATTGACAATAGAACAAAATAATGTATTACGGGTTTGTAGGTCTCATTAAGATCTACAAAAAAGTCCGCGAGAGCATATATCTAACTATCATGGTTTAGTTACAATAACCGCTATTGTGTTAAAAAAAATTATTAAATCGTCTGAAGAAAGAAACTACGTTAAATGTGTATCGTAATATTATTCCTTATCCAAATTAAGCATTATGTTATCAAGGGTATTTATGTAGAAGTAAAATACTTTTTGTTTCATCCCAATCGTTCATTTCGTTCAGAAGTTATCACGAGTATAAGACGCTAAGAGTTGGTACCTATTAATGAGTTATTTGCCAAAGAGTTTTTTCAACATAATACCTAATATTAATCTTTATCCAAATAAATGTGTTGTTGATTATGAGTATTAGATCTTAGAAGAGCATAATAAATACATCTATACTAATATATAAACCTGAAGAGTTTGTTTGTTTGTTTGAACGCGCTAATCTCAGGAACTACTGGTCCAATTTGAAAAATTCTTTCAGTGTTAGATAGCCCATTTATCGAGGAAGGCTATAGGTTATATATCATCACGCTAAGACCAAAAGGAGCGGAGCACCAATGAAGAATGTTTCAAAAACGGGGGAAAATTATCACGCTACGGGCAATAGGAGACGCAAACGACGTTGCGTGGGTCAGCTATACTAATATATAAAGCTGAAGAGTTTGTATGTTTGTTTGAACGCGCTAATCTCAGGAACTACTGGTCCAATTTGAAAAATTCTTCCAGTCTTAGATAGCCCATTTATCGAGGAAGGCTATTGGCTATATATCATCACGCTTAGACCAATAGGAGCGGAGCACCAATGAAGAATGGGGGAAAATTATTACGCTACGGGCAACAGAAGACGTAAATGACATTGCGTGGGTCAGCTATCCATACTTATATTATAAATGCGAAATTAACTCTGTCTGTCTGTCTTGCTTTCACGGTCAAACCGCTGCACCGATTTGAATGAAATTAATTTACTTACACAGATAGTCTAGAGCCTAAGAAAGGACATAGGCTACTTTTTAATGCAAAAAAGGGGTTGTAAGGGGTTTAAAAGGGGGATGAAAGGTTGTTCTGGAGGTTCACTCGCCACACGCCTGCGCGGTACCTACGTCGGGCGTCTTGACAACGAATAAACAAGGCTGTCACAATCATAAAAAATATTTCACTTTTTCAATGAAGACCTAAATATTAAGATATTAAGTATGTATTCGTCAATCTGATTTGAATGTTCATTATATTAATAGAAATACATAAGCCAAATTAATATAATTAATACACAGCGTTTCTTAACTTCAAAATTCTCTGCAGAAGTATCGTCATTATACGCTAGCTGTTGGTTAGGTAAGAATGAAAATGTCATTTAAAGTTTGTAAAAATTTTACCCTCAAGGGGGTAAAATAGCAACAGGGGATGGCAGTTTATATAGAAATATGTTAGGTTTGAGAGTTAGTTTGCGACAAGAGACAAAATATGTATTAGAGCTATTCTGATATGACATTTACGGAGTTATCACGGAGAAGATAGTATGCCAACTGACAGTAACGACATGATTACACTGAGACGTGGGTTTTGGTTTAAGATAGCACAGATGATTTAAAAATAATTTCGATCCTGATCTGCTGACTAATGAGATAGTTATCAATTAAACGAACGGATCATGTCAGGCGTGGAGGGAGATGTTGTCGAATACTTAGTCTTTAGAAATATCAGGAGTGCCTTCCCATAAGTTGAAGCTGCAAGTTAATGTTCCAGTACTATTAAATGAGGTATCTTGAGCGCCAAAGCAATGTAATAGTACATGGCTAAATATTACACAACTGGGGTACAACATTGTAAAAGCTACAATCATGACGCATGGAATGGCAAAAGAAGATAATGTTTTAATTCCCCGTATTCCAATAATTCCAACTTATTTGACATTTTAATTTAAAAGGATGCAGTTTCCGCTGAATGCATGAAAACAGCATTTCCAATAACAATATTAACAAAACCCAAGGACAGATGCTTAAAGATACAGTATTTTTTTTTTCTCATGGGCAGCATACTCACGTATATCAAATCAGCAAAATCTTCATATTTTGGCAAAATATGGCAAAAGAAAAAACGTAGTTATTAAAATTGTACTTTTTTTTTTGAAGCTGCCAAAGTGACTATGGTCAGCCTGATGGAAAACTCAAGCAGAATCCAACATTGGGGGCAACCATACTCACTGGGAAAGCAGACAATGTAGAATTGCGTCCCACACTATGACGGCTTAGTGAGATGCTTTTTCACGCCCCACTTAATTTGCGCCCCACTTAAAGGGTCCGGGATCACAGTGGGAGAGAAACACGTGCGCTGTAAGTGAGTTCCAGTTTTTAGCTGCTCGGCACAGGAAGGATGAACCAAACCGTTTGGTTCGAGAGTGAACATGTTATTCTGCAGAGGAAGGGAGAAGGGGGACCAGTTGGAAGAGCTCCTCAGAATACTTCCAATGATACAGATGGTAGTGGACTGCTATAGAGGCGATATCTCTACGCAGCTGCAGAGGTTCAAGGAACTCGGTGGCTTCGGGACTGTTGGTAAAGCGGACTGCTCGCCACTGCAACCGATCGAAAGCATCAAGCAAATACTGCGCGGATCCATAACAAAGATGAGAACAGTACTCGAGGTCCCGGCAAATATCCATGCCCAGGACACCGAGCTTGCCCCGTAGTGGCAGTTGAGTGCTCTGAAAAGTGGGGAGGGAAAGAAATGGAGACTTTTTGGTAGAGAACGTGCATAACTGTGTTTTCGTAGCGTTGAACTCGACCAGATTCTTATCACCCCATTGTAAAATGCGGTTCAAAACCCGGTCGAGCTCAGCGACAAGCTTCTGTCGACTTTCCTCAACATCTGCCAGCTTGGCTGAACGGTGTCAAAAATATCGCCCATGAACTGAGCTATCGTCTGCATAGCAATGTATGTTGCCAAGAGCTAACATGTCATTGATATGCAGAAGAAATAGTGTGGGCGACAGGACTGAACCCTGAGGTACGCCAGCGTTTACATCCAGAACATCAGAGGCCGTGCCGTTGCAAAGGCCCATAATGCGGCGTTGATGAAGAAAAGCGTCAATCCAGTGACATAGTCTAGGAGGCAGACCGAATGCCAAGAGCTTGGAGAGAAGCGAGCGGTGCCAGACCCGGTCGAAGGCCTTGGCCATGTCAAATGTCGAAATAAGCTCATATAAACACTTTATAATTTATGTACATTTATTTTATTTTATTTTATAAATTGCAGTGATAACCGACATACACGCGGGCGAAGCCGCGGGCAACAGCTAGTTTATTATAAAGACGTATTACATACCAAGACCTTCGAACGAGTTGTGTACTTTATGTAAACGATGATAGGTACCAACGAGTTTAGACTTGTTTCTTGTGAACATCACTGTTTTTCTTATAGTCATTAATGTTGGGTTCCGCAACAGCAAGTAACATAATATAATTTTTATTTTATTTTTATGTTTGTGTCGATTAAATAAAAGGTAAATTGCAGTTTACCATTTATGACGTATTAAAAAAAAACTACTTACTAGATTTCGTTCAAACCAATTTTCGTTGGAAGTTTGCATGGTAATGTACATCATATATTTTTTTTAGATTTATCATTCTCTTATTTTAGAAGTTACAGGGGGGGGACACACATTTTACCACTTTGGAAGTGTCTCTCGCGCAAACTATTCAGTTTAGAAAAAAATGGTATTAGAAACCTCAATATCATTTTTAAAGACCTATCCATAGATACGTATGGGTTTGATGAAATATTTTTTTTTGAGTTTCAGTTCTATGTATGGGGATCCCCAAAATGTATTGTTCTTTTTCAATTTTTGTGTGAAAATCTTAATGCGGTTCACAGAATACATCTACTTACCAAGTTTCAACATTATAGGTCTTATACTTTCGGAAAAAAGTGGTTGTGACATACGGACGGACAGACAGACAGACAGACAGACAGACATGACGAATCTATAAGGGTTCCGTTTTTTGCCTTTGGCACGGAACTCTAAAAAGTGTTTGCATAGATTTTTCACTCTTTACTACCGAGATAAGCCTTTTTAAACTATTGATTTATTACCTTATCTCTCTAAATTATACCATGGAGTATAGAGGTAAGGAGTACAATCTCTGATGGGCTCATAAGGGGAAATTGTCCATCAACCACATTGACCTACAGTACATGGACTACGCATACCTACAAAATTATCGTGCCTACCTACCACAAGAAGTTGGCGCATAAAATGGCTGCCATAGGGTTGTACCTATGTACAGTGACTCGAAATGTCGATATCGATATTTAACTGAAATATTTAATAAATTGCAAAAATAACGATTTCATTAAATAATTATAGTTAAATCCGATTGTTTTTTTATTATTTATAATGGATATAATGGATGGAGTAAATTTTGAATGATGGACTTAAGACTAAAATCCAAAAATGAAAGCTGGCCATCACGGGACACCCGGCTAGATATGATATGAGCGAAATATTACTTAAACGATTCTTGGGCTTCTACCCAAGAAACCGTAGGCCATTAGGAGTGCTACAGCGTTTGGTGAGTCCATTGTGGGATAGGAGAGTGCTAGTCCTCTCCCTTTTCCCACCTTTTAGGCGTACATCACCTCCTCCCAAAATGAGGCCGTGGATTCCTCTTGGAATCCCTAAAATCCTGGTCTTTCTGTAGTCTGGGAATAGATGATCGTAGGTGAGGTTTCTCAAATTATTATTTTAAAACCATTTGTTATCGGCTATGAAAACAGCCCTATCCGTTCTATCAGCAACAAGACTAAAGAAAGAACAGAATACCTCCGCATTCAAACCAACGAGAATGTATATCGTTGTTTACCTATTTTTTCATAGCTCTGACGGTTCTAGGATACCGATATCAACATAAAAAGTACTTATATTAAGTTGACATTGAGCGAAATAACAAATTGAGTAAATAAAACACGTTTTAAACATTTGTAATATTTATTCACACATTCAGGTTAGGGCACTGCGCAGTCACGTAATCGCGTCACGTCGAGAGTTCTGTTGTAGTATGTTTCATGGAAGTGCATCGAGCAGACATACCACATTTTATGTTGAGGGTTTTTATTTTCCAAACCAATGATTTCAATCCATTTCTTTCTTAAAATTTCATTTACAGGAAATCTGATGAAGAAAACACCATATTTTATATAATAATATAAGTATCGACACTTTAACTCTACCATCACTATCCTTAATCGTATGTAAACAAATCAAAGTGAAACAAAGCAAATAATACCATTGAGAACCTCAAAAAACTAACAAACGTCTTCGGAAATTATAAAAAGAATGTTTAATACAATACAATAAACAAAATCGTAAAATACTGAACAATTTCAATGCATTTTTGTACTAACCTGTAAAGAGTCAATGTACAATGATTCTAGTTTTTTCTTGCACCAGATTGTTTAATGGAGCACGAAGGCATGATTTTCATGTCTAGGGCAAAGCCTTGGATACAATAAAAACCAATTTATAGCCGTAATTGGCACGAAAACAAAATTTCCAACAACAACCGCTTGACAGCAGATCTACCTCAGAACTTGGTGCTTAGAATGGCGTCGCCGGTCACGAATTGACAAGTGCATGACGTCACTCAAAAGTGTTGCCAATATTAACGCTCACTAAACTATGTTTATCTCTCTTTTCACACCAAGGTAAACATAAGTTAAAAAGAGACAAAATGCTTTTTTGTATATATGTGTCGATCTTATATATATTTGTATAATGAATTGTTCGTATAGTAGAATAGGGCATCTCCTTATATTTTCTTTCCTCATTGATCAAACATGACTAAATAATAGTTCGAGAACCGACCACAGAGGCGCTAGAGTGAGACGAGAGTGTGATTTCGTTTAAATTAATTGTGGTTTAATAATTAAAAACTTTGCGTAGTAAGTGTCCGACAAACATAATCATCTATTAAACTGTGGTTTAAATATTAAAAACTTTGCGTAGTATCCTGTCCGACAAACCTAAACAAATAATAGTTAATTTGATTATCTTTTCTAATTCTATAAAATTTACACTCGTTGCACAGTGGCGTCACCCAATTAGTGCATTTTGGCGGACACTTTTGTAACATAGAGATTGTCTCTACACTCCACTATTCTGTATCTGTGCCGTAACTCATACAGACCTGTCGGTCCTGTCACTTGTTCTTGACACTTGTTTGGTGCAGTTAAGACTGGACGACATTCCGAGATACATAGATCACGAGATGACGTCATCATCACTATCGCTGGTTCTCAAACTTTGTATTTTTGGGGAGATTTTACAACCTACTTAATTTAGTCAAAATTAAGATTTAGTAAATAATTTGAATACATGAGTTTTGATACTGATTGTGAGGGACAAACTATATAGACTGAGAGTCAGCCCAGAATTACGTCATTTTAGGAAAGATGAAATTTTAAGGGTCGGTAGTCTAACACAGTGTTTCGCAAACCTTTTGGGTTTAAGGTACATCTAGGAAGATAAAAAAAATTGAGGTACACCATAAATTAAAAAAAAAATAACAAAAACCGACTTCAAGGTTCGACTCTATTTCTCTTGGATGCCATCTTCAGATCTTAGTGATTTATCATGGTACCACCGTTGGGATATCTCCTTTCCATTAAAAAAAGAGTCATCAAAATCGGTTAATAAACGACGAAGTTATCCGCGACCAACCATAAAAAGAAACATATACGGGCGACTTAAGAACCTCCTCCTTTTTTTGAAGTCGATTAAAAATATTTTTTAAGTAATAAAAAACAATGTTTCTTATTAGTCAACAAAACTATATTTTTATTTTACAGTTTAATTGAGCATAACGGAGCATGACGGACTCATGTCTTCGTCAATCGTCTTGAGCCATTGCATGCGAGCGCTTGTAGTTTGTCAGTAGTAGCGCCTGCCAAGTCCTCGCACGCATGTAAACGTAACACGAGCGTTTGTGAAGGATTGTAGCTTGTGAGCGCCTGCCAAGTCCTCACACGCATGTAAACGTAGCATAATGTAATCACTAATCAGAACTGTGTGTGACTATGTGTGTGGTGTTGTTGTTGTCGGTAGACGTACAACAGTTATTTTGATTTGGTCAATTAAATCTTTTAGAACGTTTTCATTAATATAATTTGAGGTATATAAATAGGTAGGTAGGCATAAAAATGAGTAGATTCGAGAAATTTCAAATGGTGGATACGATTCCTGACATTGTTTTAGAAACTGTATTTTCGTATCTTAGACTCAAAGATCTTAGTAATTGTGCATTGGTTTGTAAAAGGTGGTACAAAGTTCTCAGTGACGAAAATAATGATGTGTGGCGGCACAATTGTATTAAAGAAGTATCGGAAGATATAAGGAAGTCAGATTTGCTGTCTAGTATTACCACTTATAAATCGAAGTTACGAGCTTTTCATCATGCTTGGAACCCAAATGATTGTTCACGAAATGTTTACATTAAACCAAATGGTTTTACAATACACAGGTGATTTTAAAATACAAAGTAATCTCTAATAGAAACAATCAGATATTTTAGGCACTTATGTTTATGGTTTGCAGAAATCCTGTGGCACAAAGCACTGATGGGTGTAGGGGCAAAATTGGATTTTACTATGGGAGACATGCATGGGAAATTATATGGGAGGGACCTTTAGGTACTGTTGCTGTAGTTGGTATATCAACTAAAGACGCTCCTTTGCATTGTCAAGGCTATGTTGGTTTGCTAGGGTCAGATTCCGCGGGCTGGGGCTGGAATTTAGTAGACAATAACCTGTTGCATAATGGTGTTTTACATGGGCAATATCCTATGCTTAACAATTGCCCAAAATATCAGGTAAGATTTCTTTTAGTAGCTGTACATATTGATATATTTTATTAGTAAGTACTAGTCACAGCTTATTTTTTCATGTGTGTTAGGTACACGATGTATGATAATATTTTTATATTTTTTTGAAATTTATAAAAATAAAATATAATTTCTGGTCTGGTTGTTCTTGTGAGCTATAGATGGTATAACAAACCATCTTGTGTTATGGTACTAGTGACCCACCCGGCCTTGCACATAAATCATTGAAATCCTTGAATTGCTCTACTATAAAATGCATTTATTACACATATATATACCTTCCTCTTGAATATGAAAACTGCATTAAAATCTGTTGAGTAGTTCAAAAGATCTTAGTGAACAGACTCAGGAAGCGACTTCATTTGATACTATGGAAAGAAGGTTTTCAATTCTAATGTTTATTTAAGGACTAGCTGACCCACGCAACGTCCTTTGCGTCTCCTATTGGCCGTAGCGTAATAGTTTCCCCCCGTTTTTGAAACATTCTTCATTGGTACTCCGCTCCTATTGGTTATAGCGTGATGATATAGATAAACTCGATAAAGCTCCTCGATAAACGGGCTATCTAACACTGAAAGAACTTTTTCAAATCGGACCAGTAGTTCCTGAGATTAGCGCATTCAAACAAACATAAACTCTTCAGCTTTATATATTAGTATAGATGACCCACGCAACGTCGTTTGCGTCTCCTATTGCCCGTAGCGTAATAATTTCCCCCCGTTTTTGAAACATTATTCATTGGTACTCCGCTCCTATTGGTCATAGCGTGATGATTTAGATAAACTCGATAAACTTCCTCGATAAACGGGCTATCTAACACTGAAAGAACTTTTTCAAATTAGGCCAGTAGTTCCTGAGATTAGCGCGTTCAAACAACTTTATATATTAGTATAGATGTATTTATTATACTCTTCTAAGATCTAATACTCATAATCAACAACACATTTATTTGGATAAAGACTAATATTAGGTATTATGTTGATAAAAACTCTTTGGCAAATAACTCAATAATAGGTACCAACTCTTAGCGTCTTATACTCGTGATAACTTCTAAACGAAATGTCCGAATGGGATGAAACAAAAAGTATTTTACTTCTACATAAATACCCTTGATAACATAATGCTTTATTTAGATAAGGATTAATATTACGATACACATTTAACGTAGTTTCTTTCTTCAGACGATTTAATAATTTTTTGGAACACAAAAGCGGTTATTGTGACTAAACCATGATAGTTAGATATATGCTTTCGCGGACTTTTTTGTAGATCTTAATGGGACCTACAAACCCGTAATACGTTATTTTGTTCTATTGTCAATACTTTTTGCAGCGCACGCAAAAATAGGTTTTCGATATCACACCTTGGGTTACAAAATAGCAATTAACTTACGGATCTCTATTTTTTATGAAAATAAAATATAGCCTATACCCTTCCTCGATAGATGGACTATCCAACACTGAAAGAATTTTTCAAATCGGACCAGAAGTTCCTGAGATTAGCGCGTTCAAACAAACAAACAAACTCTGCAGCTTTATAATATTAGTATAGATTTCTGATATCAATTTCTAGTACATATATTGCTAAGAAGGTCAATACTTTTTACATCTTTTAAATGTATAAGATTTTCATTTGTCACTTAAATGGGGTTCTTTTTTGATCTTAAAAATAAAAATAACATGTGGGAGACGAATAGTCATCTCTATTTGATTAGTGTGTTCTTTATCTATGTGGTGGCATCATAAGAATATGTTGTGTCACCACCCCTAATCAACATTTGGGTGTTGTCACAGCCATCTAAGAGAACTAGACAGGACATCAGCTTTGCAAAGAGAAATCTGTATACATGATTTAATTTGTGGAGATAAATAAATGTTTTATTATTATTATTTATTATTATTACTTTTCTACCAACCATTTGTGTGACTTAGTTCTAAAATGCTCGAGTCTTCGAGTATCTATTTTGTGTCTAGGAGTCACATGTAAGTAAAATTTAACACTTAATATTTCAGGTTGGTGAGCGGATAAGGGCTATACTAGATTGTGAAGATAACACTCTGTCCTTTGAAAGAAATTATGAATTTTTAGGAGTTGCATTCAGAGGTAATTACAGCTTTATAACTACATAGATAGATACACATGTACACACATACACAAGAACCTATTGTACAATCTATACACATAGTGTGTTTTTAATTGCATATTAACAGCTTTTTATTAAATGCATATAATAGAATAATATGTACTTCCATTATAACAGCATTATTGAAAAATTTTGTCGTTTGTTCCATCAAGTCTGGAATGGCTGGACCGATTTTGAGACAACTTTTACTGACAAGTAGCTGATAGTATAAAGAATACCTTAGGCTATTTTTAGACAAGCGACGCCCCGCGGTGTTACCTGTGGTGGTTTTTGTTGTACTGCAGGGCTCGGCTAGTAAAAATATTTATGAAACAGTAATAAGGACAGTAAACAGTATTATCGCAGTCTACTATACTGAAGTTATAGTAATAATAATAGTCTTAATATTTGCACAAAATGTTTTTTATAAGTACCATATATAATTTTTGTTAGGTGATCTTAGAGGTATAACAACTACAAAATGATAAGTGAGACAATCTTCGATCAAATATATTACAGATGCACAGTTCCATACAAAAGTAAACAAAATACTGTCCACGCTTCTATACGTACTTATAGAGCAAGAGCCCACGACGGCCAGACCTTCGTTATTTTATAAAAGCTGAAAGTTTTTCTGTGCATGACCCCTATGTAGGTAAGAACGACCAGCGAATATAGAGTTTGGGTTGTGGTTACTTTGGCAGATAACAGGTAGTAAAGGTGTATAAAATAGTACCTAATTTTCGTTAAAGTATAAAGCTCAATTTTTTCATATTTTCTTCGGGATAACTTTAGAAATCTCGTCATCCATTGCCGGACACTTATGACAGTTGCTACCCCCTGCCAGACACCCCTAAACTTTAATAAATTATAGTTATACTTTCGCTATAGTATAAAAACTAAATTTTTAACCGACTTCCAAAAAGGAGGAGGGTCTATGTTCCACAATTTTATTGTTCCACTGTATTTACTTTTTATTTATTTTATGTATGTTCACCGATTACTCCGTCAATTATGGACCGATTTTGAATTTTTTTTTAGAATTCGAAAGGGTATACTCCCAATGTGGTTTCATTGCCACCATTACTAGATCTGATGATGGGATCCGAGGGAAATCGAGTGAAACCTTAATTTTTTTCAGGCACGTACTATGTTTTTCGTATATTTTCTGAAGTTACTCCAGTATTTGCATCTGGTAGTCATCATTCCATGATGATGACCTGATGATGTAAGATACAACTCCTTAACGGTTAGGAGTTGGAGGATAAATCTTCAAATGTCATATGTAGTTATGTTACCTTTAGTCGTATTCTTTCAAGTTATTTAGGTAAGCTAATGATGGAAGGTACAACTCCTCAACGGTTAGGAGTTGGAGGATAATTCTTTCACTTTCATACGTATCTATGCTTTTAGTTGTTCCTGTCCCGGAAGAAAATAAAAAAAAATTGAGCTTTATACTTTAACGAAAATTAGGTACTATTTTATACACCTTTACTACCTGTTATCTGCCAAAGTAACCACAACCCAAACTCTATATTCGCTGGTCGTTCTTACCTATATAGGGGTCATGCACAGAAAAACTTTCAGCCTTTATAAAATAATGAAGGTCTGGCTGTCGTGGGCTCTTGGTCTATTAGGTAGATGTATACCACTTGAGATATAGCGAAAAAGGCCTGAACTGGCATACAGCTTAACCTAATTTTAACTTTATGCAATTGACGTACGGACAGAAATAAATCCATATTAAGTTCACTACATATTACCTTTTAGTTTGATGACAGGATAGTAGGGCAATAAAATTTTATGACTCTCACAAAAATCAGCCCAAAAACAAGTGTATTGAAAAATTAAACCTAATGTATTACAATAAAGCACATAATAGTACAAAGAATAACGAGAGTTACATTCCACTGACATTAAATAGTGTGTTCGCGTCTTATCGCTTCTACTTTGAACATGGAAAAGAATGGAGTGGCTTAGGGTACTTTTCGATTTAAAAAATACGGTAGTTGGATGGACCAACAAATAATTAATTCTTCACACAATTTTTATTTCTTCTTTTGATTCTGATAGCTAAAAGTTTTTTTTTTTTTTTATTTTTTTTATTTATTGTATATGCAATCAGTGCATTCACTTTTAGCAGATCTGCTGCATGATTCTCTCGTTTAGAGTGTGTCCTCCAGCGAGAACATCTACTCATAATTAATTTACCATCCTATAGAATATCTCTTCTTTTCAGGCGTTTAACATAGCTCGTTATTGTGAGCTGTCGTGCAAGGGTATTGGGGTGGGCTTCTAGCCGTTTCCTGTATGTAGTCTTCATATTAGTAATTTCATCTCTCACTGTGGGCATTTCCAGGTGTTCGTGGATCTCAGCATTAGTCACATACCACGGGACATTACTGATTGTTCGGAGTATTACGTTCTGAATTCTTTGTATTCGCATGATTGAGGAGTTACTGGCACTGCCCCACAGCTGAAGGCCGTACATCCATATAGGTTTCAGGATCGACTTGTACACTAGTAATTTGTTGTCGATTGACAGTTTGCTGTTTCGGCCTAACAGCCACAGGAAGCTTTTGTATTTCATGTTTAGCTCTTCGCGTTTCTTCTTGATGTGCTCATTCCATGTCATACGCCTATCAAGATGGAGACCAAGGTATCTGACAGAGTTCTTGTGTGGAAGGTTGGCGTTTTCTAGTTTCACTGAGGGGCAATTGCCTTTACGCAAGGCAAAAGTAACCTGCACTGATTTTGAGGTACTTGCTTTAATCCTCCAATTTCGTAGCCATTTACACACATCAAAAGTGTCTAGGGATCAAGCATTTTTATGCGGATTTCTTGAGATTGAGATGTGGCTTTGGCCCTGGCCTGCTCAGTCGCCAGACTTGAACCCGATTGAGCATGCATGGGATATGCTACAGAGAAGAGCTCTGCCGAATATGGAGGGTATCCAGTCGCAAGAAGACCTTTTTTTGTTGTTGCAACGAACATGGGCGGCCATTCCACAGCGTGATTTGGATGAACTCATTTTGAGTATGCCAAACCGATGTTCTTGTGTTAGTGTTCGCGGTAGAAACACGGATTATTAATTGTTTAAATTACCTAATAAAATTTTAAAGAAAACTGTTATTTCAGTCTTTTTTTCGAACTTTAATGTTAGTGGTTCAAATGTCAAAAATCCTTTTATTAGGAAAATGGCAAATTTCTTTATTAATGCAAAGGTGACTTGGTTTATCGTTACTGTGACAAACGAAAACACTTTATTTGATGAATCCTTAAAGAAAATTTTAATTAATATCAATCAGGAGAAAAGTTATTGCAAAAATATATGTTGATCCCTAGACACATATGTTGATCCCTAGACACTTTTGATGTGTGTAGTTGTCTCGTCTAGGCCTTTCTGTAGGATTATAGAGGCTATTAGTGGGTCCTTGTGACTCGCCAGGATTGCGGTATCATCGGCGAATGTAGCTGTAGTTATGGTATTCGAGCAAGGGAGGTCGGCCGTAAAGATAGTGTAGAGTACAGGGCCCAACACTGATCCCTGAGGAACACCAGCTTTTATATCAAACAATATTGAAGTGGTTTCACCTTCTTTGACCTGGAACAATCTTCCTGAGAGGTAAAAACTGAATATTAAAAAATAGCTGTGTGGAAGGCAACTTTTAATTTTACATAGTAGGCCTTTGTGTTATGACTCTATCGAAAGCCTGTTGTATATCCAAGAAGACTGCAGAACCGTATTCTTTTTCTTCCAGTGTCTTTCTTATCTTGTCACAAACTCTATGAACCTGTTCCACAGTGGAGTGTTGCTGTCTAAAACCAAATTGATGGCCGGGTATGATGCGATTTTCTATCAGAATAGGAAGAATTCGCCGGAGAAAGAGCTTTTCGAATATTTTCGATAAAACCGGGAGCAAACTTATAGGTCTATATGATGGGATGTCATTTGGTGGTTTTCCATTTTTATGAATCATAGTAATTTGGGATACTTTCGATATTGCAGGAAAATGTTGGACTCTTAATATCCCATTACATAATGTAGTGATGTAAGTTATAGCTTTTCGAGGCAGTTGGCTAACAATTTCTTTGGTTATCAGGTCAAAGCCCGGTGCTTTTTTATTCTTTAGCTCATTGATGACTCTCCACACTTCCCGAACTGACACAGGCCTTGGCGGTAGATCCATTTGGAAGACTTGGTTTAGAGTTGTATCCACTTGGTCATCAAATTCCGCATCCATCGAATCATTTGGGCGGAACACTTTTGCTAGATGTTCAGCAAATAGGTCTGCTTTTTTCTGTGGTTTTCTCACCCATCCTTCAGCGCACTTTAAGGGTGGTTTAGCGGCTTGCGGTCTGTTGAAACCCTTGGTTATTTTCCAGAGTGAATAGTTTGTAGACTCTGTAGCGGTTACCTTTTCTAGCCTGTCCTGGAATGAGTTATTATGCCAGTTTTGCAGTAGTGACCTGAGATCTTGTACAGCTCTGTTAAAATTAGTTTTATCTTCAGTATTCCTACTTAAGTGCCAGACTCTTCGAAGTCTTCTCTTTTCTAGAACAGCTTTTTTTATTTCTAGAGGATAGTTGTTTACTTCGATACTGTTGCGAGTCTGGATATCAGGAGTACTTATCCAGCATGATTCCTATATGAGCGTCGTTATATATTGAGCTGCTTCATCTATATCTTCAGGCGTCTTAAGGGCCATTTTCATGTTCATTGATTCCTCAATGTGCTCACGAAATATGTTCCAGTCTGTAAGTTTATTACATAGCCCTATTGATCTTGACACCTCTATAAGGTTGGTAATAACTGTCAAGAGCACCGGAATGTGGTTTGACGAACTGTCATAACAGGACTCAGGTTTCATATACAAATTCGTTAGCCCTTTGGCGATGAAGAAGTCTATTAGATCTGGCACCTTCTTGGTATCAGTTGGCCAATGAGTAGGTTTTCCTGTGGATATGGTGCATAACTTGTTTCTATCTACGCTCAATTTCAGTTGTTTACATCTGGTATTAGTTAATCTCGAGCCCCAAGACGTATGTTTGGCATTCCAATCTCCGCCTACAATATAGCGATGCCCCAGAGTGTCAAAGAAATCGGTGTACAATGACTCAGTCGTGGAAAGCTTAGGTGGGCAGTACACGGCTGATACGTTAACGTCTCCTGTATTGTCATGGACAGTAATCGTGGTAGCTTGGATGTGCTCAGTTTCATAGTTAGACATTTGATGATGTTTAATAGTTTTTTTATAATGATGGCTGATCCTGCATGACTTGTACCGTCTGGGTGGTTTGTAATATAGCAGTGGTAGTCTGGAAACCTTACTATGGAATTAGGTTTACAGTGGGCCTCAGAGACAAGAAGAATGTCTAGTCTATGTTGAGACATCAAAAGTTTAACTTCATGGTTATTAGCGGCAAGACCATTGATGTTCCAGGCTGCAATACGTAGTGAGGTCATTTGGTCAGTTTATCGACTAGTTTGGCTATGAGACTCATAAGAGTGCTCATTTGTTGGAGTATGAAGGTCTGGCTGTCGTGGGCTCTTGGTCTATTAGGTAGATGTATACCACTTGAGATATAGCGAAAAAAGGCCTGAACTGGCATACAGCTTAACCTAATTTTAACTTTATGCAATTGACGTACGGACAGACACTACATATTACCTTTTAGTTTGATGACAGGATAGTAGGGCAATACAATTTTATGACTCTCACAAAAATCAGCCCAAAAACAAGTGTATTGAAAAATTAAACCTAATGTATTACAATAAAGCACATAATAGTACAAAGAATAACGAGAGTTACATTCCACTGACATTAAATAGTGTGTTCGCGTCTTATCGCTTCTACTTTGAACATGGAAAAGAATGGAGTGTCTTAGGGTACTTTTCGATTTAAAAAAATACGGTAGTTGGATGGACCAACAAATAATTAATTCTTCACACAATTTTTATTTCTTCTTTTGATTCTGATAGCTAAAAGTTTGAATAGATTTTTTTTATAAATTATGATATGTATTAATTTTATATTAAATATTCCACCCAGATATTATATCTTCTATATCTACGTGCCTGTACTTTATATACATATATTGCACTGTTCCATCAGTTAAACTATACCTAAACTGTAATCATCAAAGATATTTTATATTCCAACTTAAAGGCTTTTCAGATATTTACGAACAGACATACATATAACTTTTAAATTTTGGTAATCACTTTTAGAATCTGGTATAGACCAACATTTATAAACGGTGTGCAATTTTGACAAAAATACATACATGCAGATCGAATTAATAACCTCCTTTTTTAAAGTCGGTTAAATATTCTTAGTAGATAATAATACCTACCTGTAAAGTTGGTAAGGCTGTCTATGTTATTCTCCTGAATTCTTTTTCTTATGTGTACACAATTATCATCTTCACAAAAATGGTTGGAACATACCACACCAGATGCATTTGGTTTTTAAAAATTTCGGAAAACAAAAACAAATCTTCAATTAACCTAAAAAAAATATTGTAAAGGCAACTCCATCATTTTCATCCATCATCATTCCTACTGACTTTGTTCGGCTAGCACTAGGCTTGTCTTGTTTTCTCTTATGAGCATCGCCCGAAATTAGCCTTAAAGCTTAACGAAAATACACCAAAATGTTAGATTAAAGATACTTACTGAAAATATGATACTCCATCCTTCTTTTGCACTTCGAGTGTAATTTTTTAATTTTTTTACTACGCACTTCGGCATTGCTAATTGTGTAAACACGAGCGCGGCCAAGCGAATAAGAGCGTAACAAGGCATATTGTTGTTTTATGCCTTGTTTTGCCGGGGCCACTTTTTATGCGGCAACAGTGCATCTATGATATATTTGATCGAAGGAGACAATACATTTTCTCAGTAGCTAAATAATAGACACATACACATTTATTGTATAATAGCAATAGCCTGTTTCGCGGAATACGGATATTATTTTTATTATTACCCACATAATATGTGGGTACATACTACATCCATAATATCCGTAATCCTACTAATATTATAAACGCGAAAGTTTGTAAGTATGGATGGAGGTTTGTTACTCTTTCACGCAAAAACTACTGAACGGATTTGGATGAAACTTAACAGTAATATAGCTTATACATCAGAATAATACATAGGCTACTATTTGCTGCGATAACCGACATACACGCGGGTGGAGCCGCGGGCAACAGCTAGTAATATTATACATAAACTCTGTCTGTCTGTTACGCTGTCACAGATAAAACGCTGCCCCGATTTTAATCTATACATATATTATTTTTAAAAAAATGGTGTGTCTGTTTGAAATTGCAAATAAACAGCTTTTCACTAAATGCATACGAAAGTATAATATACGGTAGGTACTTATATCAATGTTTTTGTCTGTTTGTACATACAAACATATATGTATATAGTATTAGCTTTTGCCTGCAGCTCCGCTCATGTGTATGTCGTCGGTAACTGACTTGTCGGTTGTCGCGGTAAAGAGTAGCCTATAATTAAAGGTAAATTTGTATCAAATTATAAATTATCGTTACATCAAGTTGGTTAATTCTCAATACATACTGTACCTACCTTATCAATATGAATTGATATAAATCAATAATGATCTAATTGCTTTTATTTTTTCTTTCCAGGCCTACCACCTAAAAAGCTTTATCCAACAGTGTCTTCGGTGTATGGCAACACTGAAGTCTCGATCATATATCTGGGTTTACCGGTGGATGGCTAAAATCTAATGCGACTTAATTTTTTTTGTAAAATTACCAAATTCTAGTCAAGTGGAAATATTGTGATGTTTAGGTACTCACTGGCGGTTTTTAACGTTCAATAACATGTATACATTTTAGCATCTAACTTTAGCTTCTCAGCATACATAGATTCATAAACATTAGTACTTCTGATATGACTGATATGAATCACTTCTGATATCTCTTCCTTCCTAGCTCTTATTATTCCCATGATTATTTGGCTACTAGTTCAACCGGTTTTACCTGAATATCAGTTTTTCGACGTAGCGACTGGCATCAAACCTGAATTGAACTGAATTCGAAGATCGAACTACTTGTCAGTATATTTGAGGGCACTGACTTCCCAATAACGATTGCCATATATGTTCATGACAACCGGGACCGACCCTGGTATAACGTGCTTAAGTTTTGATGTATGTACCATATAATCGGCATGCACTTTGAAAACAAAATGTGTAAATTTGAGCATGTTCAAGTTAGGAGGACTAATCCAGGGCAGAGTCTTTCCTCCTTCGACTTATGTTTTTTTTTAATTATATTTCAGTCAACTTTTGAACCCCTTTAACGTCTTGCCAAATGCTACGTATGCTCACGACTTTACTGTATACATATCAAGTAATCTTTATCGATTACCTAACATTTAAGAACTTCTTGGGATCTTAGAGAAGTAATAAGATATTCGATCTCTTTTATAAGTGCCCATACTCTACCTCCGTATATACATAACTATAATTTAATAATTATTATTCCTATAGAATTTCTGAAGTATGTATGTACAGATTAAACGCAAATATTTGCAGTATGACAGTATTCAAGATGACGATATATGATACAGTTGACAATACAACGCCCGTAAGCAGTATATCACAGTTGACAATATATCGATAGTTTGCAATCTCGCTAGGTAGATTATAATCTAAAGTGCCCACCACACGCGCAAGTATCACCACAGTTATAACTGCGCAAGTAAAACTCGTGATACAGTTGGTTGGCGCGTGATACAGTTTTACTAACCACACGCACGGTGCATCCGTGTACAAGCCGGCCTGCGCAGGCAAAACTGTGGTGATATTTGCGCGTGTGGTAGGCCCATAACGGTTTTTACAATCCTAAGGTGACATATAAACAAAGTGTTGTTGTGTCAACGTTGTCGATCAGTGACGTTTGGTGTTGCCAAAGCACATTTCATCAACGTACGAACATTAGATAAGTACATGACTCTTTTTATCCGACTACGGCAAAGCCAAAGGAGGGTTATGATTTTGACAGGCTATGTACGTATATATTATGTTCATTTGTCCCCTCATAGCTCCTTAACTACTTATTAGAACTGGACAAATGAGATATCGTTAGAAGCGTCTTCATCATCCGCTGGTTATAGGCTATATGACGTGTCACTGAATCTAAGGTGGCGCCCTCTAGCCGACATAAAGTACTGTATAAAAAAAATTGAGATAAATATGCCGTGTTTGGAAAATCATTGGAAAGGGCGTTGCTTGTACATTTCAAATATATATATATATATTAATAACGGCACCAAAACATTTTAAATAAAAAAAAAGTAAAAACTAAAACCCAACTACGACAAAAAACGACTCTGAAAAAGCATAAAACAAGTTTGAAAAGCCGTAGTCACACGTTACATAGAAACGCACCATAACACTTTAACAACGTGTGACTACGGCTTTTCAACTTGTTTGATACTTTTTCAGCGTCGTTTTTTGTCGTAGTTGGGTTTTAGGTTTTAGTTTTTTTACTATAATATTTGTACAATATTGATCAACGAATTTTGTAAGTCAGTTACTGCTGCAAGTAATTGAACTACTAATCAAAATTTTTCACTTTTTATAGCAAACGATGTACTAAGACATAATAAATAATACGATTAAATGTCCTATAAATACGTTAGTGTTTTATTAATGTTGTTTAGTTTCCTCGAAGAAAATAGAGTTGCCAGTAACGAATGAAATTACAAGGTACGGAGGGCCTCCAGTACTCGCGCTTTGATTTGATCATACACATACACTTGCATGGTGGATGAATGAATAAGTTTTGGGTTTAGTAGATGAGCAATTGTCTATCAATAACTAATCCTATGGATGAGAAACACTTTACATTTCAGAGTAACGTTTTTAAAATAATAAATAAATATTTCGGACATCTAACACACAACGCCATCTAGTCCCAAACTAAGCAGGGCTTGTATTATGGGTACTAGACAACTGATATCAATACGTTTTTTTTTTGTAAATACATATTATACACAGAAAATACCCAAACTCCGAAACAAATATTTGCACAACATACAAACATTTGGTCAGACCCGGGTATCGATCCCGCGAGAGGCAGTCAAAGTATATAGGCCAAACAGGGTATTGTAGGGTTTGAGTCAAGATTTATTTCTCTATGCAATGATGATGTCCTGTAAACACCCAAAGTATGGGTAGGCATCGAAAATAAACCTACTTTTTTGTTCTCACTAGTGGACCTAAAGTCTCCAAAACATGATATGCTCTACGGTGGGTCAAATTTCTTTGTTAAAGAGGATACGTAATTATATTCTGCTTTGTAATATACAATTTTAAAAAAAATTGCTCACGGTCGGACATCCAATCGGACCGTGTCGAGACTGCTGGACTCCAAGGTCAACTGAACACTTCAGGGTGGACACGACCTTCAACAATAAAGTATAGGTATGATAAAAGATTGACCGTGGTCATCCTGCGATGTACTTCAATTTGCAGGGAGGACTCCAGAAGCCGCTGATGCATTCCTGGAGTTTCTCCCAACTGCTGAGGTAGGCCGCCGCGGGTTTTAGTGGTTTTACTGATTTACCGGCCCACACACGCCTTTCGTCTTCCCAACGGAAAAAGCGAAAAGCATTCCCCACGTAAAAATAAAACAGAAAAAAAGGTATATGCTTAAAGATGACTAAAGTATTTTCTTATATTTAAAAAGGAAGTTAAAGTTAGTGTTGATGCTCATCGTCGTTTAGTTATAGTTCTATGCTGACGCTTTAAGAATACAGAATGTCACCACACCACCCTTAGGACAGCAACAGCTCCGTAAAAAGAAGGAAAACGACACAAACTCTATAAGTACCTAGGTACCTATGTATCCGTCTGGCCAGCATGGTTTCAAAAAGGCCAAAACTTCCTTTCTTAGGAGAAGCCCACCATTATTTTAAATCTTATCAATTTCTGACATTATTAATTACTACTATTGTAAATAAATGAATGAATGTAATTTTTCAAGTGTTTGGAATTGCCTCATTTTTATCGCCAAAATCTTTAAAGTTACTGAGTACAGTTCCATTTTAAGTTTATGATAGCCTAGCTGTTGCCCGCGGCTTTGCTCGCGTGGAAGTTGATTATATTAAAAAGGACTTTCATACAAACTTTCGAACCTTTTTTTAACCTCTTCAGGAATAGAACTCCCATAAATGCTGATATAAGTAGCCTAAGGACAAAGTTTCAGGCTACTGAATAAAAAAATGACGGACTTCCAAACTAACATGTATACGAAATGTCAACGCCTATTTCACCCCTTAGGGGTAGAATATCCAGAAACGCCTTTAAAAATTACGGACTTTTATACATTCTTTCTATCCCTATTCCGCCCCCCTATGTTTATGACTTAAAAATGACGAACTTCCATACAAACTTACAACCCCTATTGCACCCCTTTAGGGGTAGAATATTCAAAAACGTTTAAATACGTAGGTATCTACTCGTTTTTAATTAGGCCTAGTACCTAGACCAAAGATAATGTTTTATGCTTCTCACTTAAAAAATTACGGACTTCCATACAATCTTTCTACCCCTATTTCACCGCCCTATGTTTCTAACTTAAAAAATGAAGAACTTCCATACAAACTTTTAATTTCTATTTTACCCTTTTAGGGGTAGAGTATTCAGAAACGCTTAAATACGTATCAACTAATTTTTAATCAGGAGCCCAATAATAAAATTTTAAGTTTCTAACTTCAAAAATGACGGACTTCCGTACAAACTTTCAACCCCTATTTCACCCTTTAAGGGCTAGAATATCCAGAAACGCTTAAATACGTATCTATTCATTTTTAATCAGTAGCCCAAAAATAAAGTTTCATGTTTCTAACTTCAAAAATTACGGATTTCCAGACTAACCTAAATGCGAAATGTCAGCACCTGTTTCACCCCTTAGGTGTAGAATACCCAGAAATGTTTAAATACGTATCTACTCACTTTTAATCAGTAGGTACCCAAAAAATAAAGTTTCGTGTTTCTCATTTAAAAAAACATGGACTTCCGTACTAACTTTCAACCCCTATTTCATCCCCTTAGGGGTAGAATATCCAGAAACGCTTAAATACGTATCTACTCATTTTTAATCAGTAGCTCAAAAATAAAGTTTCATGTTTCTAACTTAAAAAATGACGGACTTCCGTACAAACTTTCAACCCCCTATTTTACCCTTTAAAGGGTAGAATATGCAGAAACGCTTAAATACGTATCTACTCATTTTTAATCAGTATCTCAAAAATAAAGTTTCATGTTTCTAACTTCAAAAATGACGGACTTCCATACAAACTTTCAACACCTATTTCATCCCCTTAGGGGTAGAATATCCAGAAACGGTTAAACACGTATTAACTCATTTTTAACCAGTAGCCCAAAAATAAAGTTTTGTATTTCTAACTTAAAAAAATTATGGACTTCCGTACAAACTTTCAACCCCTATTTCACCCCCTTAGGGAATATTCAAAAACGTCAGTCAAGACATGTCATTTTATACTTAGAATAATTTAAAATTATTAGAATAAATTTAATACGGAAATTTTATTAGGTACAAGGTACCCGACTACGTTTGTGTGCGAGTGAGATAAAAGATTCCTTTACAAACCCTAAGTGTGAAAGGAGAGACTAAATCGGACTGTGAAACCTAAGTCAGCCAAGATAGGATCTCATTTTGTTTTTAACTTTTTATTGCAATATATACTGTATATTCCAATAAATAAATGTTGTAAATATAAAAATATTGTACCCGTGAATATGATCTTTTTGATATAAGAATTAACCAGGAATAAAACATCTATCGATACGTATTTTGAAAGCTGAAGCTGAAAATGAAGCTCAGGCAGTTCAGCTCTATGAGCTCGAATCTAGACCTTAGAGTTACTATTACTACCAACTAATAATAATAACTCTAAGATCTAGACTCGATATAGATTACATATCACAGATTCTGAAGTGTAGGATGTCGAGATTAGTAGGTAATTGAGATTTATGTAAATATGTGTGATATACCATATACCAGTGAATAAATATAACCCTGTGTGAATATTTTTTATGAGCTAGCTGGAATAACTTTTGAAAGAACATACCAAAGTGCATGAATATTGCAGTGGTAACATATTTTCTAGGGTCTGTGGTATTTTTTTTATTATTGATTAGGTACTACCTGTCACTAGAAAGCACAAACTACAAAGACCTTCTAGAAAGTTTGATGTGTCAAGGTGTTGAAGTTAGGTGTTCTGTTGGCGCATTTATCATTAAGTTTTTGCATAAAATATTAAGTGGCATGCAAGAGATCTAAAAGGTAAGTAGTTAGTCTAAGTTGTATCGTCACCGTCACAAAGGCCATTCACCTGGAACTAGTGGAAAACTTAAGTTCTACAGCTTTTATAGCCGCCTTTAAGCGATTTACTGCACGGCGCGGCCACTGTAGCGATATGTATAGTGACTGCGGTACTAATTTCCAAGGAGCTTCTAAAGAACTCGCGATTCACTTTAAAAATGCACAATCCGAACTGGTCCAAGAGATAGCTGCTCTACTCGCGAATGATTTCACCACTTGGCATTTCAATCCCCCCGCCGCCCCACATTTCGGTGGATTATGGGAGGCTGGCGTCAAGACTGTTAAGGGTCACTTAAAACGTGTCATCGGTCAGAGCTGCCTGACTTTTAATGAGTTTTACACGTTGTTAACCCAAGTTGAAGCTTGTGTAAACTCACGTCCACTTACCTCGGCTCTCGACGGTCCTACATTAACTCCAGGACACTTCCTATTAGGAGAAAACCCAATTGTCGTTCCGGAAGAGAACGTAGAGAATAAACCCACTCGATATGTCGATCGGTGGCAGAGAGTCCAACTCATGTTACGTAATTTTTGGCGATGTTGGCAACGAGAGTACCTCACAACCCTCCAGCACCGTTACAAATGGACCAAGTCCCGCCCCGATATAGATATCGGCACAGTGGTCCTTGTAAAGGATAACCACTTACCTCCCGGTAAATGGCTCTTGAGTCGTGTTATTGAGAAGCATCCTGGCGCAGACGGGATTACTAGAGTGGTTACTTTACAGTTTAAGAATCACACCTTTAAAAGACCAGTCACTAAATTATGCCCTCTGCCCTTGGATCCTACTTCCACTAATTATTCTTAGATTAAGTTTTGTTTTAACCTGTTTTTATGTTTTTTTTTGTTACTTATATTCATGTTGATGCTCACTTTCCTATCTATTGTTGTTTAACTTCGCACATTTTCTTTGTAATCCCTACATCACTATTAGAAGGACATAAATAGTCCTTGGCCCGCGGGATGTTGTGACTAAACACCGATAGATGGCGCTTAGTCCCTATTGTAACTTGCGTTTGCGCCTAAAGGGTTTTAATGTAGTTTGTTTAATTTACCGATAGATGTCACTAGAGCAAAATTGAAATGTCGATGTTAAGAGTCTCAACCTAGATTATAAATTGCTTTGTTTTTTTTGTAATATTAAGTAATCGTCGGCACTTTCACAGTAAAGTATTTAATACTAAAGTGAGTGTTTCATTTAACAGTAGCTCAATATTTGTTAAATATATTGGATATTATATTAAAGAAATCTAAAAACAGTTTTTTTATCAATGTAAAGAATGAGTATTGAAATAATTAACCATTAACATTTAATTAAATATTAAGCATAACAAGTTAGTGACTATTGTTGCAATAGGGAATACCTATGCATAAAAAAAAAATTGTCACTTCATCTTTTTATTCGAAATTCCTACTGTGTTAGAAGTGTTTGTGAGAAAAAATAACTTCTTCCATCATTTTTATAGCAATTAAAACTGTAAATAAGTATAAAAAGTAACTGAAACACTGAATAGTAAACAAACACGAAATGACAATGACGTCATTGGCCGTGTTCAAAAGCGCGCGCAAAATGGTGGCGTTTGAATAGCTCAAATTTAGTCAGTGTTTCAAATTTCACTTTGAAAATTAGTTTCACTATTTTCAAGCCTATTTATATTTTTTCTATGTTATAGAGACATACACATGATCAGATTAAGAATAAAAAATAAAATAAAAAACTGTTCTGTGATTATTATATTAAATAATAAAACAATTTATGAATCAGTTTTCCATGCTAAATTAACAGTATAAAATGTTAACAAAGTTATTAGTCCATTGAAATGTTACATTTTTTACGCCTAACCTTGCCTATCCTTTTTAGAGGACGCAATTTTATTTTTTTGATGTGTAGGGGGGGGGGGGGGTCAGTGTAAAGCTAAAACCAAGTTTGTGGGGTCGCCACCCTTGCTGAACATTTTCACTCATAACTTTTTTATTTATAGTTCTACAACAAAAAGTTACTGAACCAAAGTTGTAGAGAATTTAATTTGCAACAAAAAATGTTGAGAAATTTTTGTTATCAAATATAAATAGTTAAAGAGATATATCGTAAAAAACATTTCAACCCTTATTTTCAAGATGGCGGCCGTGGGACAAGGGCGGCGACCCCACAAACTTGGTTTTAGCTTTACACTGACCCCCCCTACACATCAAAAAAATAAAATTGCGTCCTCTAAAAAACGCAACCCCAAATGTAACTTTTCAATGGACTATATCGTTACAAAATAAATCCTTATTATGTTTAAAAAAAATTGGTCACTGTAGGTACCTACATCTTCCGCGTCTGCGCACTTCGTTAGCAATAATATCTTTACTTTCTTCATCTGCAACCGGTTATGTAATTCTGCAGGTAGGTATAATTTTTTCATCGCACGTGCTTTTTTTTTTGCTGTAAGTAAGTTGCTGTGTAAGTAGCTTTTTGTGGTAAGCTTTGCCAGAACATACATATTTTAATTGAATTTATTTAAAGTTTACAAATCAGTTTTAGGTCAGTCGGCACCTTTAGAAGTGCGAATAACGGTAAATCCCAAGAGGTCCTTTGTCGCCTAGTCGCACACACTAATGAAGTCTATGCTAATTCGTCCAAAGAATTTAATAAATATAAAACTTAAACGCCACTTAGGTAAGCCACGATGTTATCAAATAAAACCAGCAGGAAATGCAGTCCGTTGTGGTCTCTCGCAATTAGAATGTAGTTAGTACCCATGCGCAATGCATGATTGTTTTTATAGATGAGAAGATCATAACGGTTCAAGTACTATCGCTTTAAGAGATGTACAGTGCCGTCTATAATGAGCGATTGCGCTCAAAGTTCTGGAGTGCTTGCCACGCCCCCATTGCGTTTCTACCTTCGGTCTCTGTTCTGGGGATTATTGTAATTACTTTAATACTACTATTACTTGTATAATATAGTACTAGCCGACCCGTGCCCACTTCGTTGGTCGTTAACCGCCCGCTTATCTTCGATTTTACTTATAAATACTACCTATTAGCATCAATCAATTTAAAAAAAAACATCGTTTAAAGAAACCGACTTTAAAAACTAAAAAGTCTAAAATAACTTATTTGCATGTGCTACCTATTCATAGGTTTGAAGTCGGTGCCAAGCCAAATGTAATAGTAGGTACCACACTCGCTATATCTCGAGACGAATGTCAACGACGTCACCCACGCTTGGGTTGTTTTGTTCTACGCGAATAACGCGAAGAGCAGCTATCCCGCTCAAGGTCACGTGCGGCGAGTGCGGTACTATTACATTTTGGCTTGGCACCGACTTCAAACCGATAAAAAGGTAGCACATACAAATAAGTTATTTTATACTTTTTAGATTTGAAGTCGGTTATTTAAACGAAGTTTTTTTTTTCGCTTTTTAGTCTTTCTCAAGTCTCATCATCATTTCACCTAAATAAATTGAAAGAATACGACTAAAGGTAACTTGCATACACATGACATTTAAATATTTATCTTCCAACTCCTAACCGTTAAGGAGTTTATCTTCCATCATCAGCTCATCATCATGAACTGATGACTACCAAATGTAAATACTGTATTCTGTAATAGCTTTAGAAAATATATGAAAAACATAGTACGTGCCTAACAAATTTGAGGGTTTCCTTTGATTTCCTCTGGATCCCATCATCAGATCCTGATATGGTGGCAATGGGACCACATGGGCAGCATTCCCTTTCGAATACAAAAATAATTTTCAAAATTGGTCTACAATTGACGGAGTAATCGTACACTGATTACTCCGTCAATTGTGGCCATGAATACATAAAAACAACCAAAAAAAAAACCGATGAAATTAATTTTATAACTCAAAAACGGGCTCACCTATCCAAACCAAATGTTTAGGCTTTGTTCGGACTATTTAGTAGATGGTTTATGTGAAGTTTGCACAAAATCGGTCTAGCGGTTCTTCATTTATCACATTTTTTGTAATAACCGACAACACGCGGGCGGAGCCGCGGGCAACAGTTTTTTTTGTTATTCATTATATTCATAATAAAATATGGCATATGTCACTCAGGAATAGAGTCTCTTTCTGTTAGTGAAAGAATTTTCAGCATCGGATTAGTACTTCCACCCTAAAACCATACAAATTTATAAACTTTACCTCTTTATAATATTAATATAGATAATAGTATTTTTGATACGCAATTGATCTATTCGCCATCAAAGTTTTTTCTTAAATGTTTCAGGACTTTATCCCTTTGTTAATTTTAGCGGGCAACAGTTAGCTAAAGCTAACTGTCATGAGTGTGAAAATAAATTGTATTAATTTCTTAGCCAATGACGGCGTAGCAAGAAAAGGAAGATTGTGTTGTCCTGAATATTTTTATTTAATAATGTATGTATATCTATCCGTATCTAGATTCCTTTGTGACTACTGGACAGCTGAAGCTATATAAATAAATAAATATTTCGGACATCTAACACACAACGCCATCTAGTCCCAAGCTAAGCAGAGCTTGTTTTATGGGTACTAGACAACTGATATAACTACATTATATACTTTTTTTTTGTAAATACATACATATGCAATATTTGCAGATCATACAAACATTTATTCCGACCCGGGAATCGAACCCGAGACCTCAAGCACAGCAGTCGCATACGCTACCACTACGCCACCGAGGCAGTCATATTGATGAATCTTATACGTCGGTACGTACCTAACATGAGTAAAGTATATTAAAAAAGTGGCAAAATGGTGGCCTCATATTTTTTTAACTGCCTTCAAAAAAGGTACTCAATTCGACTGTATTTTTCAAAATGTTTGTTAGGTACCTCAGAACTTTCGACTGGGTGAACCGATTTTGATGATTCTTTTTTTTGAAAACTGGTGCTGCCCGTATATCCCATTTCAATTTGGTCCAGTTCTTGAAGTCGGTTTTTTGCTAAAATTTTGTTTTTTTTTATTTATTGACTTTTCTAGCATATGGTAAACTAGCAGGATGGACATCTGCAATTAAGGAGTAACAAATGTGTTGCCGCCTTTTGAGTTCCCTGTTCCCAGAACCAGGAGGGGGAAGGGTTTGGTCTCCATTTTCTTAGTTAAGGAACATTAAGTACCTATTTCAAAAGATAATAACAAAATCGATTTTTTTTTCTTAGTAGACTTTTATTGCACGTCACAGGACTAATAATATAATCATTTTAATCACTCCATAGTACGATTTGTTTTTCGTTAAAATTAAACGCAGGTTATAGCTTTAAAAAACTTGAATTTAGATCACCGACAGACTCTTTAAATTTATTTATATAAAGGTATTGATTCCAGATGTACGGTCGTCGAAATCCATCATAAGTGGGTCACACTTTCTATTTTATAATTGATAGATTTTTGCGCTTAAATTATACAGATACTAGCAAGTTTTCTATTCGATAAATTTTAATAATGCCTTGTAAATACAATTTTGTTGTTGACGCTAACATTCAACGCCATCTGTCGCAGTTACATACAAACTGTAACTAATTTATAGAGATGTGCCGACTAGTCGACGACTAGTCGGTAAAGCCGACTATCCGGCAACAATCGTAGTCGACGATTAGTCGGCGAATAGTCGGCAAAAAGCGCCGACTATTCGGCTTATTACTTTGTGTGTATTTCTCAATAATATATTTGTCAATTTTTATTTTATAATCAGTTTTAGACATTTCGAAATGTAAAACAAAGCAATCTTTCTTTTGGTAACCAGATTCTAAAATTATTTGCTGATAAAAAACATATCTGACATTTATTTAAAAAAATGTTTGCTTGTAGTGTTTGCACTTTTTTCCTTTCCACAATGAGAAATAATCATTGACATTGATTACACATAACAGCATTAGGGTCCAATGCGACGGCGTGGCCTCTGATTTTCTAGAGGTAAACGCTGGCGTACTTCAGGGCTCCGTCCTGTCGCCCACACTGTTTCTTCTTTAGCCGTTTAGTTAAGCAGACAACAGCACAGTCCATGGGCGATATTTTAGACAACTTGCAGTCAAGCTGGCAGAAGTTGAGGAAAAACGACAGGAGCTTGTCTCTGAGCTCGACCATGTTCTGGGCGGCATTTCTCAATGGGGCTATCAGAATCTGGTCGAGTTCAATGCCAAGATTAACAGGTGTTCGCGTTATCTGCCAAAAAGTCTCCATTCCTTCTACTTCCACTTTTTAGAACACTCAAATGCAATTACAAGGTAAGCTCGATATCTTTGGCATGGATTTCTGCAAAGATCTTAACCCGCACGAATACGTTGAGAGTGTCACCAAAGCAGCCTCGCGGAAGCTAGGTGTTTTAACCAAGTGACACAGTTCTTCTCGCCCGAGCATCCGTGTCTTTTTTACAAGACCCAGGTTCACTCGTGTGTGTCGAAGCTTCGAAGCTTAGATAGGGAGGACCGACTGTGTCACCTACCGATTCACTCAGATACTCACCGGGCACGGTTGCTTCGGAGAGTATCTGAACAGAATCGCACGTGAGGCTACGGCACAATGCCATCACTGCGGGTCCGACCGGAACTCTGCCCAGCACACGCTGGAGGACTGCCCTGCGTGGGAGTCCCGAGTGTCGACTCCTGGTCGGACAGATCGGACGAAACCTGTCACCACCAGCATTGATCGCGGCAATGCTGGCGAGTAGTGAGGGATGGGAGGCCGTGGTCTCCTTCTGTTCAGACGTAATGCCTCAGAAGTAGTCCGCAGAGCGGGATTGGGAAAGGGCCGTCCCCGCTCGCAGGAGGCGACGAAGGGACTGTGGTAGAGGCCGCATCTTAACCCGCACGAATACGTTGAGAGTGTCACCAAAGCAGCCTCGCGGAAGCTAGGTGTTTTAACCAAGTGACACAGTTCTTCTCGCCCGAGCATCCGTGTCTTTTTTACAAGACCCAGGTTCACTCGTGTGTGTCGAAGCTTCGAAGCTTAGATAGGGAGGACCGACTGTGTCACCTACCAATTCACTCAGATACTCACCGGGCACGGTTGTTTCGGAGAGTATCTGAACAGAATCGCACGTGAGGCTACGGCACAATGCCATCACTGCGGGTCCGACCGGAACTCTGCCCAGCACACGCTGGAGGACTGCCCTGCGTGGGAGTCCCGAGTGTCGACTCCTGGTCGGACAGATCGGACGAAACCTGTCACCACCAGCATTGATCGCGGCAATGCTGGCGAGTAGTGAGGGATGGGAGGCCGTGGTCTCCTTCTGTTCAGACGTAATGCCTCAGAAGTAGTCCGCAGAGCGGGATTGGGAAAGGGCCGTCCCCGCTCGCAGGAGGCGACGAAGGGACTGTGGTAGAGGCCGCTACCTCCCCAATCGACGCTAAAGGGTCGTTGTGGCCACATCTAGGGGATATAGCACCCATGGCAGTCCTCTATCGCCATTATCATGGAGAGTGTTCTGAAGAGCTCTTCCAACGGGTCCTCTCCTCTACAGGACAATACGGGCCGGTCTCGGAAGTCACCGCTTCAGAGTGGTAGACATACGTTCTCGCACTCATCGCTTCGGTTCTTCCTTCCTGTGCTGAGCGGTCAAAACCTGGAACTCAGTACCAGCGCACGTGTTTCCTTCCCACTATGATACCGGGTCCTTTCAGCGGTTCTTGAGAGAGCATCTCACCAGACCGCCATAGTGTGGGTCACCATGCTGCATTGTCCTTATTACCTACCTACTACCTACGTTGAGGATGGTGACCACCACTCTTGGATTCTGCTCATGATTTCCATCAGGCAGGGCAGAGTAATTTTGGCAGCAAATACATAAAAGAAATTGAGAGCATCACTAATGGATCCACGCAGATTTTGCTTGATGCTCTTGATCGGTTGCAGCGGCCAGCAGTCCGCATTATCAACAGTCCCGATGCCACCGAGTCCCTTGAATCTTTGCACTTGCGGGGAGATATCGCCTCTGTGACAGTCCTATAGCGTATTTACCATGGACAGTGTTCTGAAGAGCTCTTCCAACTAATCCCACTTTCTCCCATCTTCTACAGGACAGCACGTACTGGCATTGGAAGTCACCGCTTCAGAGTCGTAAAAATACGCTCTGGAACTAAACGGTTCCGTTCTGCCAGCGCACGTGTTTCCCTTCCACTATGATCCCGGGTCCTCTAGGCGGCGTGTGAAAATGCATCTCACTAGGCCTCTCTCATCACGCTATACTGCATTGTCTGTGTTCGCAGTGAGTATGGTGTTGGATTGTTGGATTCTACTCAAGCTTTCATCAGGCTCAGCAGAATCACTTTGGCAGGCTATCAAATAAAAAAAAATCATGTTTAAAAAAACATCGGCACAAGTAATTTTCTTTTTCATTTTACTCTTCATTTCAATCAACAATAATAATAATATCTTTACACAAAAATATTTTTTATACTAAAACACCGCTCCGACTCCGACCATTACAGAAGCATAAATGAAGAAACAAGCAACAACAACAATGACGAATCAGCTGTAAACGAAGAGTTACGGAAATGTCAGAGACCACGATCGGTTTGGCCGATTAGTCGGCCGACTAGTCGGCCTTTTTAAGACCGACTAATCGGTTAGTCGGCTAGTCGGCCAAAGTACTGATCGGCCCATCTCTACTAATTTATTTTACTGATTTTTCTCTTATTACCTGGGAACTTTGTTACTTACGAACTCTGAACATTTTTCTGATTTCAAAGATTTTTTATGTTGATTTTTTTTTAAACAATGTGACTACTCTGCCTGATGGAAAGCATGAGCAGAATCCAAGAGTGGGGGTCACCATACTTATTGCGAATGCAGACAATGTACCATGGCGACCCACACTATGGCGGCCTAGTGAGATGCTTTATTATACTACTGCCTCATTGGTCTAGTGGTTAGCGTAAGCGACTGCAGATCAAGAGGTCTCGGGTTCGATGCCCGGGTCGGACTGCTGTTGGGTTTTTCTTACAAGAAATTCTTAATAGCAGCCCGGAGTATGGAAGATGGTGGTTTTTCCCGCCCGTGCCTCGAAGCGCACGGTCGGTCCCGGTTGTCATGAACATCTATAGCAATCGTTATTAGGAAGTCAGTGCCCTCAAATATACTAACAACTAGTTCAACCTTCGAATTCAGTTCACCCTCAGGGATGCGGAGGTCCGATGCCAGTCGCTCCGTGTAAAAACTGATATCCAGGTAAAACCGGTTGAACTAGTAGCCGACTCCAAATCTTGGGAATAATAAAGACTAGAAGGATGATGATATTTAAATTAAATAAAAGAATTTGGCTTTGGTATCATGCAAACAAGTAACAACCATTTCAACGAAGAAAAAATCTGTACTTTAAAAGCTCGTTCTTCAATTTTATTGTAAAGATTCCTATGGCTTAGACAACATATTTCTTTAATTATTATCTGTTTTCTAATATTAACATTACACAGATCGGTAATGAAAAAATTGGCTTCTAAACGTCTACGCATCAGAATTTCAATTGCGCTGTGCAAACTATCAATCAACGCCTTTAAGTATGAACAGAAACAAGGCTGTTTAATAATGAAGGTTGCTTGACAGCTTGAACCCAACAAAACAGGTAAATTATACTGGTGCTGATAGTAGTCATCTTATCAAATTTTACGACGCGGTACCCACTTCATCACTTCCCTTTCTCCGTCTACTTGAAACCACAGGTAACACAGGCAATTTGGAGTGCGAGCTTCGTAGATTGTAGCATAGTGTACGTCCAGCTTGCGTAGATACATAGTTTAAAACAGATCCGCTACTGAAAGACAAATGTACCCATTCTATTGTAAATCAAAGTAATGGAATAGTTGCTTTTATTTTCTTTGAAATGTTTAGCTTCTTAGCTTCTCGCCCTTGTTCTTTTAAAACGTGTGCACTTTATATTTTTACTGCCAGGTCGAAGATCAGGACAATTTTGTATTGGGTCACTTATATTAACTGCTAGTGCCAGGTAGCCACGACCAGTTTGCGGGCGAAAAATCTTCGAATAATTTGATATATTTTTCAATTTAAGTAAACTTACAAATATTATGACAGGATTATGTAAGCTACGTTATTGCATTGGGGTTTTAGACCTGTAATACCTAATAGTTGTAAGAATTTAATGAGAGGCCGTCCACAGGCGAGAGAATCGCGGCGATATTATCGTCTTGCCACACACTATAAACTCGGCGATTCCGTAAGAGCGTTTTCACATTATCCGATCCGATATCGGTGTCGGACGCGAGCCGATACGATATCGGAGGAAGTTAAATGTATGAAATATGTATCTATCTGTCTTTCATACTGTCCGGCCCGATATCGGATATCGGGGCCGACACATACATACCTACGTTAACTTCCTCCGACATCATATCGGCGTCCGACACTGATATCGGATCGGATAATGTGAAAGCGTTCTTACGAGTCGCAACTTACGCTGAAGATATATTGATCGTTCATGGAAATTACCCGACGATAGAAGCGTAGATCCGTTGCGATTCTATCGCCCGTGGAGACGGCCCCTAAGTAAGTTAATATTTGTAATACAATATGGATAGTCTCTCTCTTAAGACTCTATAGTTTAAAAAGTAACTTAATGCATGTTTACGGGTACTAATGATTTTGATACATATCTACTACTTATATCTACGTACGGGTGGAAAGCTTGCGATCTAATCACTTTTTGGATGAAGGCATTCTAAAATATTATGTCTCCATGAATGCAATAGTATGTCGGGAACGAGTTGATTTGTTCTCGTACGTAGTCTGCAACTTCCTCTGGATTCAGATTGGACGTATAAAGTTCCTGAATAGCCAAACGAAATTCATTACTGGTGTATCAGTTTCATACATATTACTATTAATATTTCATTTATCTAGAATTATGTGTTTTGTTTTATACCGTACTTGATGATTTGTTACGAATAATGACTTCTTGCAACTGACGACATTTTCGATTTGGGCCATAGTTTAACTATAATATTTTCATATAATATGATTTCAGATCAAAATCATGAATATAAAAATGAATGAACCCGAGGACTTTGCTAATTGGGACGCAATTCCTGATCTCGCTTTAGAAAAAATCTTTACCTTCCTGAACTTGAAAGATCTCCGAAATTGTTCATTGGTCTGTAAAAGGTGGTACGAATCCCTCAGTGGGGAAAATAGTGTGATATGGCGATCACTTTGTATTCGCAAATTGTCTGCAGCAGTTAGGAAGTGCAACCTACTGTGCACAGTACCAACCTACAAATCGAAACTGAGGGCTCATTTCCACGCTTGGAATCCACGCGACTCCTCACACAATATATTTGTGACGCTGGACGATTTTGTATTTCACAGGTAATTTTAAAATATATAATTTAGTTTTTAGTTTAAATATTCCTTCAGTATCTTTATCTATGTATGTATTATTTAAAGGTACCCAGTGGGGCAAAGCAGTGATGCGTGCAGGGCTAAAATAGGATTTAACCATGGTAAACATGTATGGGAAATAATATGGCGTGGCCCATTAGGCTCCATATCTGTGGTTGGTGTATCCACCGAGGAAGCCCCACTTCAGTGCTCAGGTTACATTGGATTGCTAGGCTCAGACACTAGGGGCTGGGGCTGGAATATAGTCAACAATCAACTGTTCCATAACGGCGCTTCAGTAGGACGCTATCCTTTTCTGACCGGATTCCCGAGAAATCAGGTAAGAGTTCTTTCGTTCGTGTTGTTCATATTTATATCATATCATAAGTATTTTAGTAAAATACCTAGTTATACACATTAATAATAGTGTTCATACTTTATTCAGATTTTATAGTTTTCTAAATAAGTAGGTTATTGAAAACAAACTGAATTACCTACCTTAAAAAGATTATTTGTACATTTTTTTAAAATTCTGCGTTTCAATGAAAGTATTTAATCAATTATATTAAAAATCTAGCTGAGCCACGCGGTACAACAACAAAACAAAGTACAAAGTAAAAAAAAACTATGTAAAAAGTATCTATATCTATACGGCTATACCGACATCAAAAAAGCTATTAAATTGTACAGTCTAGCATATAATATTTAAATTGATACTTGTTTAAGCCAAGGCCTTATGGGACTGGCATACCTTAATAGGGTAAAAGTTCCTTAAAAAAAATATCCTATGTCCGTCTCCTGGTTCTAAGCTACCTCCCCACCAATTTTCAGCCAAATCGGTTCAGCCGTTCTTGAGTTATAAATAGTGTAACTAACACGACTTTCTTTTATATATATAGCTATATAGATTAATAGACCATCTCCAGTTTAAACTTTACTAGAGATAGGTTATTGAACACGGTAGTTATCATGTTTTGTATCCAGTGATCACGTATAATGGTCTAAGATCCGACCCTAGATCGACCTTCACCGAACTGATAATAGAATAAAACTTAGTTTATAATACATTTAGTATATTCGAAAACATATTAAAAATGCGTTGTCTAAAAAAATCCTGAACAGAATATTTTTAATAAAAAAAAATCAATAAAAATTATAAATAGTTAATTTATTATAAACTATTTATATATTTTTTTTTTTACTATTTTATATATAATTTAACTATTAAATATTAATAATAAAATATTAAACAACATAACCTAAATTAAACAAGTATTTTTTTTTTTAAATAGACAACTCCCGCACTAGGAATAAATCCTGTGTCGCGGGGGACTTTACAAACATACATGAAACGGACACAAAGAACACCCAGACTCAGAACAACAATTTGTGGATCACACAGAGTGTTGTCCTACGTGGGATTTGAACCCACGACACTTGGCGAAGTAGGAAACGGCGTGGTGACCGTTAAACCACTAGGCCAAACCTGCAGTCAAATATATATTAATATATATAAATATGCCTTTGGGCGATAAGGCCGCCGATTGTACTTCCTATTTTTGTGTTACCTATGTAATTAATCTGGTGTACAATAAAGTGATTTATTATTATTATTACACATACATTTACACATATACATTTGTTTAATTTATGTTATTTTATTATAAACAAAAAAAAATTTTTAAACAAAAATTATTCCGTCCGGGATTTTTTAGACCACCCATTTTTAATAATTGTCTAAAATACGAAATATAATATTATAAAATAAGTTTTATTCTATTATCAGCTCGGTGAAGGTCGATCTAGGGTCGGATCTTCTACTACGAGTGTAAGTAATATTTTATTTATTTTTAATGTTCCAGTATGGCGAGCTCATAAAGGTGATTCTGGATTGTGAAGAACGTAGCTTGGCCTTTGAAAGGAATGGCCAATATTTAGGAGTTGCCTTCAGAGGTAATTACTTTTATAATTTTCGAAGTAGCTACTTATTCGTTACTAGCTTTTACCTGCGGCTCCACCCACGTAAATGTCTGTTTTCGCGATGATTCTTTACACTTGATATAACTTTTTATTTGTCCACCTCTCAAAATGAAACAAACACTAAATGTTAAGTAAAGATTAACAAAATATATAAAAGAAAACTACATCTAAATCGGTTAATCCACTTCTAAACAAACAGACAAAAATTCTAATAACTTTTGTTTTGGGTTCTGTTACTATAATAAAAACCCCCCCTCCAGAGGCGGATTAAGTATCAAGAGCGCCCTAGGCAACCATCCCATCGCCCCCCCCCCCCCCCATGTTTCTAGCATTCATATAATTTAACTATCCACTAACTGACCCACGCAACCTCGTTTGCGTCTCCTATTACTCGTAGCGTAATTTTCCTCCGTTTTTGAAACATTCTTCATTGTTACTCCGCTCCTATTGGTCGTAGCGTGATGATATATTGCCTATAGCCTTCCTCGATAAATGAAATATGAGCATATCGGTGAGCGCCACTGATATCAAATCAAAACGTCGGACGTGTATACAATATTTTGTATCTTCTTTATTGTGGCATATCATTATTTAATCTTATATATAAAATTCTCGTGTCACAATGTTAGTTACCATACTCCTCTGATACGGCTGGACCGATTTTTATGGAATTTGGTGTTCATATCGGGTAGGTCTGAGAATCGACCAACATCTATTTTTTATTCCCCAATTTTTTATGGCAAAACAACGTTTGCGGGATCAGCTAGTAGTAATATAAAATGAACAAATAACTATTTGGTCATTTGTGAACACATGCAAAATAGCGGAATTTGTTAGAGAAAAAAAAAACCGCTGCAACTTAGGGTTCGGACGCGCCACCGAGGTCAATATTTTAGTAAGTTTTTTTTTTACCTAATTCTACTTAATTTATCTAAAAAAGGACATAGGCCCCCCCCCCCATTATTTTCAAATTTACTATTATACGTAAAAAAATTGAAATAGTAAGTAATCAATTCAAAGAGATTTCGATCTGGACACGTTTTTTCAAGCGTTCGGAGAATGACCCCTATACTGCCGCTCTGTCCACACCTAATCAGGTGTTTATCGTCGGAGTAGCCGCCCACTCCAGTGTCCCATATGCAATTGACAAATCTGGTCTTCCTAAAACTTATAGAATAATCTCAACTACAGCTGCAGTTGTATCTACCACATTTTTGTATGGAAACAGTACTAGTCGAACTAGAAGTTGTGTTAATTTTTCTTTAATATGTGAGGCATATATTTTTGCTATGTTAAAAAATTTGGCGCGCGCGCCCCTTAGCAACCTGGCGCCCCTAGGCACGTGCTGTTTGGCTCCCACCCATAACTGCGAATTCGCAACGCATCGCAAATATCTACGAGCACGCACGAATGCACCGCAAGAGGGAGCCCTTAAACCATGTGTGATCTACAAAAAATAAAAACAAAATGCATGTACCTAAACAATGTTGAACCATTGAGATCCATATGGGTTATTTCACCAAGTAGTGGATTGTGGAAAACGGAAAATACAAAACTGACTTACATAAAAACAGCAGATGTCATGGAGGCTCCCAATTTATATTAATTACAAATGAGTATATTTTTTTCTTTCCAGGCCTTCCAAGGGAAGTAAAATTGTACCCGACAATATCAACCGCATTTGGTGGAAGTGCAATAGCACTGGTCTACCTCGGTCCACCTCGTGACGGCTAAACAAGTGGCACATAAACTCACCGGTGCGGACTCTTGGCCTCACTCATAACATACATTTTTTTTGGAAAAACGGAAAAAATGTTAACGTTGAACCTAAGGGGGTAATTAAAGTTGAAGTGGATTTTGGTTTGTGTTTTGAATTGACTTCAATTTATAAGTTCAAATGACACAAAATGGAGTTATCACAAATTTTATAATTTGCCAAGTTTCCGAGCCGGTAAGTCATTACTAATTCAGGGCTATTTTTCTTTCCATTGCATCATGGCCGCACAATCCATAGATTAATAAGACGGTTTATTCACTGTCGTTTCAACTCAATGACATGCTTTGTAGAATATAGCTTTAGCTTTTTAGCAGGCGTTTATCCATAAACATTTATAGTTATGATGTCTATATCACAATATATGTACCTACCAAGTTTTCATCGTGTTTATGTCGACTAATATCAAACTAATTCTGTAATTTCAATCGTACGTATCGTAAGCTATTAAGAGTCTGTTATATAATATTCTATTTACTTACTATATAAGTATACATGGTGTAGGTCTGTAAGCCCAATTATCGCAACCTTCCCTCGTGATGAGAGTCGAAACAAACCTGTGTCTGAAATTGAGACCTCTTTGGCAAAGATCTCAGATTAGGGTAGACTCAATTTAGTCCATTTTACCCCTACAAAGACACAAATTTGCGCGTTCACCGCTAAAAAACTGCCATGGGTCGTATGTCCTCAGTTTGAAGACACTACCCTATCTGCCTCAGCCAACTTTGGAATACTTGGTGTCGACATATCGAGTGAAGTCCAGTTCCGTAGCCATTTGGAGGATAAGACCAAATTGGCCTCGAAGAAGCTTGGCGTGCTCAACAAATCGAGACAGTATTTCACTCCGGCCCACTGCCGCCTTCTGTTTTATAAATCGGTTTTATAAAGTTCGGGCTCATGTGGAATACTGTCCTCATCTTTGGGCGGGGGCACCCCAGTACTCCCTCTGGACCGCATTCAACGGAGAGCGACTCCAATCGTCGACCGCCAAGAAGTTTCAATTCGTCTGGAGTCTTTGGCGCTGCGTAGAGATGTGGCTTCGCTAAGCATCTTTTACCGCATTTACTATGGGGAGTGCTCCGAGTACTTGTTCGGACTGATTCCTGCCGCCTCTTTCCGCCAGCAGTTCATCCCCATCACTTAAATGGCTGGCAATCCACATGTGTGGTTTTCTAGGTACTTTCTGCCTCGCACAACAAAACTATGGAATGAATTGTCGCCTGCGGTATTCCCGGACTAATATGACTTTCAAACCTTCAAGAAAAGAGTGTACTTCTTCTTAAAAGGCCGGAAACGCCATTGTGACGCCTCTGGTGTCCATGGGCGACGGTAATCGCTTACCATCAGGCGTCGCCCAGGGACACCCGCAACACCAGAGGCGTCACAAGTGCGTTGTCTCCCTTTCGGGGATTGGAGGGGAATGGGGGGAGGGGTTGGGGTATGGACTTCCTATGTCCTCATTCACTCGGTGAAACACAGTGCAAGCGCTGTTTAACACCGGTTTTCTGTGAGGCCGTGGTGACACTCCGGTCGAGCCGGCCCATTCATGCCGAAGCGTGGCTCTACCACGGTATACCTACTTGTATTGTATACTTTACTGAACAGTATGTCGATCTTTTTTATTGCAGTACTGACGGGGCTGCCACCACGTACCTAACCCTTGCTTATTGCTTTACCCTTTTCCAGAGGTCCACTAAATATTGTTATTTTTTTTTGTTAAATGTCTAAGATTTTAATAAAACAATGTTATTAACCAACATAATATATTTCAAAATTTGTACAGAATAAACTTACGTAGCTAATACTTGCAGCAACTACACACATCAAAAGTGTCTAGGGATCAACATATGTGTCTAGGGATCAACATATATTTTTGCAATAACTTTTCTCCTGATTGATATTAATTAAAATTTTATTTAAGGATTCATCAAATAAAGTGTTTTCGTTTGTCACAGTAACGATAAACCAAGTCACCTTTGCATTAATAAAGAAATTTGCCATTTTCCTAATAAAAGGATTTTTGACATTTGAACCACTAACATTAAAGTTCGAAAAAAAGACTGAAATAACAGTTTTCTTTAAAATTTTATTAGGTAACTTAAACAATTAATAATCCGTGTTTCTACCGCGAACACTAACACAAGAACATCGGTTTGGCATACTCAAAATGAGTTCATCCAAATCACGCTGTGGAATGGCCGCCCATGTTCGTTGCAACAACAAAAAAAGGTCTTCTTGCGACTGGATACCCTCCATATTCGGCAGAGCTCTTCTCTGTAGCATATCCCATGCATGCTCAATCGGGTTCAAGTCTGGCGACTGAGCAGGCCAGGGCCAAAGCCACATCTCAATCTCAAGAAATCCGCATAAAAATGCTTGATCCCTAGACACTTTTGATGTGTGTAATTAATTACAACAAAAATACAAGATGGCGCACTAAATGTCACTTCTACCATTAAAAATTAGTAACTCGTACTTAGTGTAAATCGACTCATAGTTACGTTATGGTAGTAGTAGTACAGTAGCTTCAGCGCTGCCGACATCTAGTGTTGTCAGAGCACATTTTCACCGCTTATTTACAGTAGTCAAGTACATCGTATCTTTACTATATACAATATTGAACAAACACTATTTTGTTTTGTCGTAATTACTGCAGCAAATAATTGACATACAATAATCAAATCGCTTAACTTAAACTTCTACTTTTTACAGTTACGAAAAGAAAGTTAATAAGATAGAAAATATTAAATGTCCCATATATACATAGTGTCTTTTATTATTAAGTTTTTATTAGTTAGTCCCCTCAAGCAAAACAGATTTGACAATAACAAACGATATATGGGCAGTATAGAGTGCCTTCAGCACGCAGATTGATTCGATCTTATTCACGCTCGATGAGTTTTAGTTTTAGTATCATAATAGTTAGAAATCATAGTCTTTTAATTTTAAGACATTAAAAACCATTTTTTATGGAATAGGTGAGCAAACGAGCAGACGTATCGCCTGATGATAAGCGATTACGCCCATGGACACCCGCAACACCAGAGGCGTCACAAGTGCGTTGCCGGCCTTTGGGAGATGGGGAGGGGTTGAGGTATAGGCATCCGGTATCCTCACTCACTCGGTGAAACACAGCGCAAGCACTGTTTTACACCGGTTTTCTGTGAGGCCGTGGTATCACTCCGGTCGAGCCGGCCCATTCATGCCGAAGCGTGGCTCTCCCATGGTACTCGTACACAGAGAATTACCTATTGGCATTGCAGTATCCAAAACATCATTTGTTCTGAGCTATAGTTACTTCCAAAGAGCATGGAGTCAAAATATGATTATTACTGTTTTATCTAATATATTATCTAGGTACTGCAGTGATGATAAAGCTAATAAAAATTACATAGATCGCCGACCAGTATTGACGTAGCTTGCTTAATATTTAAAACGTCCTAAGTGTGATATGCACTGAAAAAGAGGGTAATCTTTGTTGTTTTGGCGGTTTCAAATGATTTATCGGCAAAGTGGGTCATGAGTCATGATTCAAGTTTGTGGCTAAAAATTGTCAGACAATCAAATTTTAATGTTTTATTTCAAGGACCAGTTTAACTTGAACTGCCATTAAATAGATATTTATGACATAAGAGGTCGAAATTTCACCTACATATCATTCAAATATTCACCACATTGTTTAAAAATTTTAGCTTTCTGCATTTCTACACAAACATTGATCATAATTGTTTCAAAAGGATACGAATAGTTTTCTCAACGTTTAAAATAGGGAGGGGTGATTCATAAATAAAAGTTTTGAGAAATAGTAACAAGCTGGTGGAACCGTTCGTATTGTTACCATTGAGATGGTCATGCTCCAAGGGTCTACTTGAGCCAACGACAAGACAACTGTTGGATGAGCGGCGAGGCGTATAGAAAAGCTAACTTGTGGGAATCTTACTAGTAAATGTACGAAGTCTCATCACTCTGTTAATGATAATGAAAAAGAAATGTGAAAAGACCTAGATCTAGCTGCATAGTAATATACTGTCTAGGCACTTACAGACTAGGAATATATGAATATATATAAATATTCGTTATTGCTTCTGTTGCAGAATATTGTAGTGGCAAGCAAGATCTGTTTGTTCAAACTGTCTTACTTAAAAGCATAGAATACCTTACAGTCTTCAGAAGAAAGCGTGCTTCACATTCCAGTGGCTCCGCTCTGAATATTGCTTCGCTTACAAATAAGTAGTTCAATATCTGATAGTAATAATAAATATGATCTTAGTGTCTAAAGATAAATTAAATTGTTTTCGTTGTAAAATACATTTTAACTCTATGTAGTTACGCTATTTATTTCTTTATTTCACTGCACTTTGTAACAATTATGACATACTTGCCTGTGTCCGCGACTTTGTTCGCGGTAATGCCGATTTCATCAATCAATTTTTCTGTGATAAAAAGTAGCTATGTGCTATTCTATAATCTATCTGTGTGCCAAATTTTCAAAATTCAGCTTCGCTTAGCTGTTGTGGTGTTTTTGTACATCGACCAAAACTTTCAAGTTTTTTCACTTACAATTAATAAACTTTTTCGTCAAATGAGTCAATTCGTCCTATAATTTACACAGTTTTATAAGCAGTAGTGTTATTATATAACCCTAAATATTTGTTTTAATAAATATTCAGTAAAAAATCTATTTCATAATCGACTCACTTACGGCCATTAAATAATTACGTAAGGACAAGGTATCTCCTTATGTACCTAAAATGTTATATAATTGTCTTCAATAGTTTATGTTATTAGGTAATGTTCAGTTTGTATATTATTTTATTTTATTTAATACAGTTCATTATTATATTATTGAAGTTTTTGTATTTCATCTTACTGTGCATAAGGCTCTGCTTTAGGAACTCTCTCGACTGCACGGTTGGCCTAGTAGTTTAGGCGGTCGCAACGCCGCTTGCCAATTCGCCAAGTGTTGTGGGTTTAAATCCTACACGGGACAACACTTTGTGTGATCCACAAATTGTTGTTCTGAGTTTGGGTGTTAATTGTGTCCGTTTCATGTATGTCTGTAAAGTCCCCCGCCGCGACACAGGATGTTTATTCCTAATGTGGGAGTTGTCTTTTTAAAGAAAAAAAAAACTATCACCCGCCATTAGAAGAGGAACATTTTGACTTGTCATATGTTACCTAAGAAAGCCTTGTATCCCCTTTTCCGACGAGAGGAGGGATGTGGACATGTTTTTAACAGCCGCATAATCCTTACGTAGTTATTGAATGGCCCCTTTACAAAATGTGCAACAAAGCATATATTCTTTGCACTAATGAAAAAAACAGTACATAATCAAGAATTGACTGCTTTAAACAGCAGTACTTTATGCCGAGACATTTTTTTGTATTAATCTGGAGTAAAACCTATAATTAACCTAAATATGACTATACTGTACCTAAGTATAACATCTTTTACCTTAAAGGTAAAAAAATAATAAACATCGTACTTCTAATATGTCGTCTGATCCTAGCCCGTTATTTTGAAACTTACAGGTTACAAACAATGGCAAACTTAAAAGACAATGTCAGGTTTGTATAGAACTTTTAAACCGCTTTGCGTATCTCATGGTAGGGATTGTTATTATATTTATTTAGCTGCTAATATCACCAACAATAACATATTAAATTCCCAGATTTTTAGAACTTTGCGTTAAAAAGTTATTTCAGTTGTTAGGTCACAATGAAATAAATATCACAAATGAGTTGGTATTGGTGTCAACAAGATTGTCATTTTTGAAATCAAAATCATTCAAATACGATTTTCGTGATCTGTCAATAAAATGTTGCTCTTACACAAAATAAATCAGCAAGCTCATTCATAAATATCGATTTAAAATATTTTATAGTTTTTTTTGTAATGTATATTTTAAAATAAAATGTTTTCAGCAATCTGACACACAATGCCATCTAGTTTTCAAACTAAGTAGAATTTAAGTATTTCATGTTTAGTTATCGCATTTTGTTAATGCTGTTGTAACAACATTTTGAGAAGTTTTACAATTCTTTTAGCACGGTTCTAAAAATATGATAAATATATAAAAATAATTGGGATGATACATTTAATAAACGGTATAAATCTCATAACTATCCATATAGCCAATTGTACAAGATCTGCCATTCTCCTTTTCGGACTCTATGACTGGTAAGGTTCCTAAGGCCCATACTTAGTAGGAACACCGTTCCCGTAGGTTACAGAACGTTACAGAACACGCCTAAGGTTTGGCACTATGGTGTATTATAGTTATAGTCTAGAAGTGTGTTAAATTATTGCTAGACGAACGTACATGAATTGCTAGGACCGAGTGCAGCAGCGACAGAGAACGTATCACAGTGTCTAAAATAAATAAATAATTATAACTTTATACAATAAATAATTTCAACATAATCAAATTATACACGTCTAGTACATTATAAACTTAATTTCTAAAACGTATTCTTATTAATAACGTATTTTGTTAGACAGGCAGTAGATATACAAAGTTGATTCGAAAAACTTTTTAAAATATTGGCGGTAAATATAGTTTACAAAGAGCGTTTTTTTTAAATATTTACAATCAAGTATAAATTTGACAGTTTCGTTACACCAGGAAGACCCGTCTTACACACTTGTGCAAGGAAATACCTACTCTTCCTGTTACGTTTAGCATTCAGTCAATAGCTTTTCCATCTCTTGTTGTGTTAAGAGCGGTCAGGTTTTAAAAGAGAAATATATCAAATACGACATTAGTAAATACCGAAGAGAAGTTCATAAGGATAGTTATTGCGTAAGTATAATATGTACATAAGCACTTTGAAACCGCATACATTCAGACTTCGCTCTGCATGCAATGTATAGAAGAGTCCTCAGACAGCTCATCCATTGAAGAATCCGTGAAAGACGTTCCATCTGAAAATAAAAATAGTTCACATCGTGAGGATGTATACAGGCATTATTTTCGTTGAAGGTTAAGTAATAATCTCTATTAGTAAAGACGAATTACTGCTATTAGAACAAGAAGAAAATAAAAGGTAAATAATCTAAATTTTGTCATAAGCGAGCGTCAGGCGCTCTCCTGTGATCAGTTTTCTTCAATACAGAAGGTAAGATGAAAATAAATAAGGATAGGTTTGAGCCCGAGTGTTACAAAGTGTTACCATTGTGAGGTACATAAGTTATAACTTTACAGCACACATTTATTAAAAAATACTTTTTCTACATACAAACATAATAATATATGTATTCCAAACATTATGCAGGGCTTCGGTGCGCCTTATTTGTTAACCGACTTCCAAAAAGGAGGAGGTTCTATGTTCCACTGTGATTTTTTTATTTTTTTATGTATGTTACCCGGGTTCACCGATTACTCCGTCAATTGTGGACCGATTTTGTTTTTTTTTTGTATGCTAAAGGGTATGCTCCCGAGGTGGTCCCATTGCCACCATATCAGGATCTGATAATGGGATTCTAGGGAAATCGAGAGAATCCCTCAATTTTTATAGGCACATACTATGTTTGTCGTATATTTTCTGAAGTTACACCGGTATTTGCGTCTGGTAGTCATCATTTTATGATGATGAGCTGATGATGTAAGGCACAACTCCTTAACGGTTAGGAGTTGGAGGATAAATCTTTAAATATCATATGTATATATGTTACCTTTAGTCGTATTCTTTCAAATTATTTAGGTAAGCTGATGATGGAAGGTGGAAGGTACAACTCCTCAACGGTTAGGAGTTGGAGGATAATTCTTTCAATTTCATACGTATCTAAAGACCTTCAGTCGTATACTTTCAAGTTATTTAGGTGAGCCGATGATAGAAGGTTAAACTCTTCAACCGTTAGGGATTAGAGGATGATTTTAATATTACACGTACGTATAGACCTTAATTTGTATTATTGATGATGAAATTTGATGAAATAGTTCAACCTACTACTTACCTACGATTGTTTGCACTAAAAACTGAAAAATGAAAACTTTTTATAAAAAAAAACCGACTTCCAAAAAACATCCAACGAAAACTCTCTGCCAAAAAAACACTTAAAAGCGTAAAATAAACTGGTTCTTCATAAATTGCCTATACCTAATTGTTTATTCATTTAAATAGTAGTATTATAATGTGTGCTAGGTACCTAAAATCTGTTTGAAATCGGTGCTAAGCCAAAAAGAATACAAACGAACTATTACAAAAGTCTAAGCGATAGTCACTTGGCACCGACTCCAAACAGATTCCAGGTACCTACCACACATTATAATACTACTATTTAAATGAATAAAGAATTAGGTATAGGCAATTTATGAAGAACCAGTTTATTTTACGTTTTTAAGTGTTTTTTTGGCAGAGAGTTTTCGTTGGATGTTTTTTGGAAGTCAGTTTTTTTAATAAAAAGTTTTAAAAAAAGGGGGTGCAAAGAATTTCATTTACGTGCATATGAACTTAAAGTTTTTTTTATAAATAGCTGCCATGAGACTACTCTGCCTGCTGGAAAGCATGAGTCAAATTCAAGAGTGCGCCCACTCCCATTGCAAATGTGGACATTGCATGGTGACCAACACTATGGTGGCCTAGTGAGATGCTTTTTCATTCACGCAATGCTTAAAGGGCCCGAGATCATAGTGGAACGGAAACACGTCCGCTGGTAGTGAGTTCCAGGTATTACCTAACTGCTCGATATAGGAAGGAAGAGCTGTTTAGTTCAAGAGCGTTTCCATCTTTGATAGTCCAGCTACAGAACAAAAGCATGGGTATGTGTAAAAGTCCCGAAAGTCTAAAAACAATTAGCTCTAATAGTTTCTCGTTCACATCCCAACACAGTTAATAACATTTTTCTTATGTAATTTATACTCTCGATTGTCGGCACTTGATGGAACTTGTTGCAATACATTCTACAATACATTTTTCCTTCATTGAATAGCTGTCATGCTTACCTATTGGTACAAAAGGAGGTTTGTTCTGGAACGAATACGTGAGGTGGAGGTTGATAGGGCGTCCAAACCCCGCCGGATCCGAGTCACGAGACACCACTGCACAACATATTTGTTACATTTATACATGTTATATTTATAAGTATATATATGTTAATAGAAAATCGCGTGGCAAACCCTCGCTAAGCTAATCTTCACACATTTTCGCTACAGCTGTATTACACTGCGGGTATTGAGAAGAGTTCTAAATTCTTTTTCACATAAAATTTGGATACCAACTGAGCTATATATAAGGGTACGTTGTCCATTTTTAATATGTGGTATACTAACATTGGTTTTGCTTTCCCTTGCCAGTATGTTGGTGTTTCTTCTGCCTGGCGCGACTGTTCTGGAACCAAACCTGGGTGACTCTCTTGCTCAGCCCAGTGACCTGTGCGATGCGCTCCAAATCCTGTCCGTCAGGGTTGGAGTCTAACTGGAAGTTAGCTTGGAGCACCTGGAGCTGTTCTTCTGTGAATGTGGTGCGAACTCGTTTCGCTTTGCTCTTGTGGTAGCCCTCTGAGTCACAGCCATCTGGAATGCGACAGATGTATATTTACTTTTTTGAACTGAGACACTGAGTCAATATTTTAATCTATATATATAAAAGAGTAAGGTGACTGACTGACTGACTGACATACCCAGAGATCAACGCACAGCCCAAACCGCTGAAGCTAGAATCCTGAAATTTTGCATGTAGGTTCTTTATGTAACGTAAGTGAGCACTGAGAAAGGAATTTTTGAAATTCCAACCCTAAGGGGGTGAAATAGGGGTTGAAAGTTTGTAGTTTGGGTGGGAAGTTCGTCATTTTTTAAGTAAGAAACATGAAACTTTACTTTTGGGCTACTGATTAAAAAGAGTAGATACGTATTTAAGTGTTTCTGAATATTCTACCCCTAAGGGGGTGAAATAGGGGTTGAAAGTTTGTATGGAAGTTCGTCATTTTTTAAGTGAGAAACATGAAACTTTATTTTTGGGGTACTGATTTAAAATGAATAGAAGGGGGTGAAATAGAGGTTGATTTTTTTTATGGAAGTTCGTCATTTTTTAAGTTAGAATCATGAATCTTTATTTTTTGGGCTACTAAATAAAAATGATTAGATACGTATTTAGGAGTTTTTGGATATTATGCCCCTAAAAGGGTGAAATAGGGGTTGAAAGTTTGTAAGGAAGTCCGTCATTTTTTAAGTGAGAAACATGAAAATTTAATTTTGGGCTACAGATTAAAAATGAGTAGATACGTATTGAAGCGTTTCTGGATATTCTACCCCTAAGGGGTGAAGTAGGGGTTGAAAGTTTGTAAAGAAATCCGTCATTTTTTAAGTGAGAAACATGAAAATTTGTGTTTTGGCTGATTAAAAATGAGTAGATACATATTTAAGCGTTTCTGAATATTCCACCCCTGAGGGGGTGAAATAGGGGTTGAAATTTCGTACATAGGTTATTCTGGAAGTCCGTTATTCTGGAAGTCCGTTATTCTTGAAGTTAGAAACGTGCAACTTTATTGGCTACTGATTAAAAATGAGTAGATACGTATGTACGAACATGTTCTACCGGAACCGGTTGTGGTTCACGGTGCCGTTCTCGAAGTTGTACAAAAATATGTGTGGTACCTCGGCAGACTTTGCAGTTAAGTAGAAACAACTTCGAGGACGAGGTGAACAGGAGAATTCAGCCGGGTTGGGAACCGTTTGGGAAACTTCGTCGGGTCTTTTCATCGTCAATCCCACAGTGCCTCTAAATACGAAAGTCTTCAATCAATACGTCCTACCTGTCATGACATACGGTGCCGAAACGTGGACACTTACCACACGGCTGGTCCACAAGTTCAAAGTCGCTCAGCGTGCTATGGAGAGGGCTATAATAATAATAATGATGTATTTTTCTCATCACACAAGCTCAACGGTTCTCTAAGGGATCGCATTAAGAATGAGGTGATCCGGTAGAGAACCAAGGTCATTGACATAGCCCACAGGATAAGCAAGCTGAAGTGTCGGTGGGCTGGCCATATTAGCCGCAGAACTGATAACCGTTGGGGTTTGTGAGTGGTGACCGCGTCTCGGCAAACGTAGCGTAGAACGTCCACAGGCCAGGTGGAATAATGATCTGCCCAAGACGGCTGGCAGGAGCTGGATGAGAGAAGCTGAGGATCGAACCAAGTGGCGTGCAATTGGAGATGCCTATGTCCAGCAGTGGACTACGATGATGATGATGAGATACGTATTTAAGCATTTCTGGATATTCTATCCCTAGGCTAGACTGGAAGTCCGTCATTTTTTAATTTAGTAGCCTGAAACTTTGTCTTCAGGCTTTTGATTATAAATAAATGAATACTTATATCAGCATTTATGGGAATTCTATTCCTAAAGGGGTTAAAATAAGGGTCGAAAGTGTGTATGAAAGTCAATTTTAATGGACTATTGATTATAAATAAATACGTTTAAAAACATGAACACAGTATTAATAGATACTTACACAGTTTTAATTAAATACATATAATCAACTCCCACGCGAGCAAAGCCGCGGGCAACAGCTAATACCTATATATTCTTTTAGTCTTTCTGCTTTCTGCGGCATTTAGGATTTTCAAAACCTCTGAGTAATTGTACTAAAATCGTGTGATAAACTATTCTTAGATGATATTAATAACTTTTCTTGCTGATAGTAATTACCGAAGAATATAAATATTTTCTGCAAGACACATAATTATAATTGTACTATTTGATGGAGAATATAGAAATGTATGTAATTAAAAGTTTTCAAAATAGACTTAGACTCTTTTATTTACAATTATTATATTATTACTTGTTATTACCTGCGATTTATTTTCTTACTCATGGTCAAACTTGTTTTGCTGTAGGTACCTACGACTACGTGTTTCTTAATATACTACGTTATTGGAAACTTTATGCTAGACAAATTAATATAGCTAAATATCCAGATTAGGCAACTATCGAGTTTTAAACACCAAACCAAAACCCAATTGAAAATCATGTCATATTTTGACAAAAAGGATTTTTCTCAGAAGTACCTATCAACCGACACGCTTAGTATTTGTTGCTAACAAGTCCTATGTGTATACTGACCATCAGAAGAGATAGAGCCGCCGTCGAGCGTTTCAAGGTAGTGTGGCTTGCAGAGCACCCGGTCTTCGTGTAAAGCGAACTGCTCCCCCGTAGACAGCTGTCGTCCGCAGGCGTCGCACGCGAAGCACGCCAGGTGGTACACTTGCTCCCTCGCCTTCCGCACCCAGTCTGATGATGATATGCCCCGGCAGCATTTCGAGCACTTCGCGCCGAAACTCCTGCGGACAACGTCAGACGTCATGCCCAGTCTGCCACAAGCATGAGCAGACACGCTAGCGGTAACTGACTATGATTTAGATTTAGGGTTCTCAAGGGGTGCATAAAATATATCTTAGATACACTAGATAGATTGTCAAGGTAACGAAAACGTGGAGAAAGTAATGCCCAGTTGTTGTGCACTAAATTTCTTTCCAATGTAGTTGACGTGTGTCAGCTTTAGTAGATTATCGCCAATAAAAGTTTGACTCACACTGACCGCTTACCGCCTAAGCATCGTAGCTTCTTCCTACCTTCTTCAATCGGTTTTACCTGAATATCAGTTTTTCACGAAGCAACTAGCATCTGACCTTCACAACCCTGAGGGTGAACTGAATTCGAAGGTCGAACTAGTTGTCAGTATGTTTGAGGGCACTGACTTTTAAAGCATCTGAGAATCGTAGCGTTACGTTATTAGTCGTTATTATACCTAGATAACACTACATTCAAAACAAAAATAAATATTTAAAAACTGACCGATAGTTTTAGAGATTATTACCTACATGTATAACAAAGAATATACAGTTACACCTTAGTGTTTAACCGACTTCGAAAAAGGAGGAGGTTCTCAATTCGACCGTATATATATTTTATTTTATGTGTGTTAGCGGATAACTTCGTCGTTTATGAACCGATTATGATGATTATTTTTTTAATAGAAAGGAGATATCCCAACGGTGCTACCATGATAAGGACATTAAGATCTGATGATGGCATCCAAAAGAAATCGAGTCGAACCTTGAAGTCGGTTTTTATTTTGTTATTTTTTTTTATTATACCTATTTGAAGTAATATGGTGTTTTTTATTACTGACGCTGGGACGGTTAAAGAACTAATCAACATTCGTAATTTTATATCTCACTTTACATCATATTGCTGTAAACGGCTCCAATACGGTTCTCAGTTTCAAAATCTACTAACCTCTAAGGTGCTGTCACTGCCATTGTCAAGTTGGTACTTATGTTTTGTTAGGTATATAACTGTGCCAGTTGTTACAGTAATCAAGACAGAATTCACGCGGTAAAGATGAAAGGATTTAACAGCTATTATACTGGAATAATTATAACATTAGAAAATTGCACACTATTTATTATTCGTTTAAAACTAAACACAAAAATAATTGCTAAAATGTTTTTGTAACCTATCAAGATTTATTTAATATAGCCAATTAAAATAGTGGACCAGTATCGTGGATGAAGAAAAATGTATTGATTTACTGAGTTTTGGTTAGGTGAAAGCATCGAAGGTTTTTAACTTGTGAATTATCTACAATTGAAGTGGCGACTGGTGAACTCGCCACTCTGTATATGGATTAAAGTATATCGTGATATTTAGATCAAAGTTTTTTTGTGCTTTTTTATTCTTAAACGTGCGAAATCCAAGCTTGGTTTTAATGAACCTGTAATTGTGTGTAGATTTGGTGAGCATATGTCGACATAAGAGGAACTTTGTCGATGTCATTGAAGTGCAGGTAAGCAACTAAGTGCAGTGTTTTCGCCAAGCAACAAAAAGTTTTCGCGAAGCAAATGTGATTCTCGCTGAGCCCATGTGTTTGTTTAGTATACTAAAATTAAAGTTGTGACAAAAAAGAAAGTCGTTTTTTTGTTGGTATATTGGGTATATAAATGAATTAAAGTGTAACAAGACGTAGAATTTTACATTATTGAAGGTTTTTCATAGAGTGGATTACCACAATTTATTAGCATATAGTGTAAACTACACTGTGTGCTAATAAATTGTGGTAATCCAGGTGGTCAGTCTGATTCTGACAAACAACTTCTGGTATTGTACTAATCCCACCAAAAACATTTTCATGTAAAATGTTGCCGAGACGACTGCATATGGCTTACCCTGTGAAAAAGATATCAGATCTCATGTAGAGCCAAGCTTCTGAATATATACGCCCTAACTCTACCAACCCTAACTTCACAAACTCTAGATCTCAGTAAAAATGTATGGCTTCGCCGTTTCGCTACCGTCTCGAGGGCGAACTCTATCTAGTTTCGTAAATAATGTGTTATGCGAATATTTAGTTACTGAAGTAATGAAACAGCGTAGCCATACGTTTATACTGAGATAAAGAGTTCGTGATGTTAGGGTTGGTAGAGTTAGGGCGAGTTAGGAAGTGTCAGAGCTATGCAATTGAAACTTCGTATGTTTAATTTGTCTATTATTGACAAACATATCCTGAGAATTCGAACTATCTGGTACATCGGAAACCAAAGTTATGAGGGTTCATAAAAACGACGAAGCACTTCGAGAAAAGGCAGGAAGTGCCCTTGCGCTTCGCTTAGCTCGTCTTGGCGGGGGCGCGACCCTGCTCCCAGATTAAATACCCTCTCTTTGGCCTCTGTGTTACTACCATGGCAGTGGGTGTGTGTTAAGGCCCGTATTCACTTTGATTAGTGCGAGTAAAGGCCCTAAGGCATTCAGTCTCATTGATTAGTAGATAGTGTAGTGACGGTTTAACTAATATTACGGAATGTCAGCTCTGCAATTCATCCCGTATGTCGTATGTCGTAAGAAGTGACTTAGAGATCAAACTACGCAGCAGGACAATATCTTTGCAAAGACAAGGAAAACTTAAAACAAACACTTTATCAACCCGTCTGGCCAGTAGACCAAAACCTGCTTGCTAAGAAGAGATCTATGTACAGCACTGCACTCTGAAGACTGTTTTAAGATGTATTTACATAATCAGGAAGTAGGTATTCAGTTGTAGGTATATTTTGAATCAGATATGAAAAGTACTCAATGCCCTTAGATATTCCTAAATTAGGCAGTATCCTTAGATATACTTTCTGATATTAAGTGACATTCCAGGCAAAGGTAGTGCTAATGGTATCAAAGTACTCAAAAATATGGAGATGTTGTTAAATTAAATATTTATCCATGCCTGAGGGACGAACTTTTTCTCTCAGGATCAACTCAACTGGAGCTGTTCCACTGCCTTACTTAAAACCTCTATTCGTTTCACCAAGTAAGTGAAGTTACCAGAGATTCAGCCCTCCACCCCTAATCTCTGAGAAAGGGGAGTCCTCAAAAGATGGCAAGGCATTTATGTCTCTTGGACGTTCCAGATGTCTATCTAATGACCACTTGTCATCAGGCGCTTGTTTCACCCAGCTACTCACAAGACCGGAAAAAAATTAACTACTTACCTAAACAAATAGCTTAGTCGAACATACAATAATTCTCGGAGATAATCACATGTGATCAGGTAATAATATGTTCAGAGAAGGCCCTGCCTCCATTTAATTATACACTTTTAACTAACCTTGTGATTATTGAATGAGAGATATGAGTGAGGCTGAAGTTCGGGTCGCACCTCCGTATTACGCATATCAAGGAAAACATAAAAAAACACCTCGGGTTACATTGCTTTCTTTCTTCACGCTTTTTTTTTATTACCATTAAGATAGCAAACAATGTAAGGACTAAAAATATATATTATTGTAAGTCAATTCTTTACTAATGGGTGTTAGACAACTCTCATACTTAGCTCTTTAGAACATTGCATAGCTTTTTGTCTATATATGGATCTATCTCTGTGTAATTACCTAACTATAATGTAACTTTTATAAAATTAGATGACCAGTATTAGATGACCCGGTAAAGGTCGATTCGAAACCCTTAATTAAATAAATTACTTTATTTTAGGAGATCCTACATAGATTAAGACAATGATTGCTTTTACTATTTTCTTTGCATTTTTTCCGTATTTCTCATAATTACATTTTTCACAAACATTTCAAGACCATATTAAGTCCAATCGATTTGGCCCATACCGAGTTAGAGTTAGTCCTAATAAAATAAGGACTTGCCTAATTCATTTTTAAAGAAGAAGATTACTTACTGCATTGTGAATAAACTGTGTGCTTCATTTATGTAAGAAGTGAAAGTAACCACCGAAATATAAAAACAATTTATTAAATCGGTCAAGGACATCCTTTTTTGGGATTTGTTGTAAATTTAAGTACCTATATCAAAGCGTGATATGCTTAAAGGTGCAGTTTAATACAAGCTATACTTAAAACTGCTCGAAAAAGCGTTGTATATTGTCTCAAATTGTAATTAAGTAACTGTAATTATTAAGTATTATAAATGTTTAAGTTTTAAGAGTGGAATTGCTGTTTGTGGTGAATTTTTGATTGAAAAATATATTTAATTACTAATGTACCATGTAGTAACCGAAATGAATTGCAAAATAAGTTTAAGTACCTAGTGTAGTAAAGGTAGATATTTCTTATTTCTTGTTCCTTAACTTTTTTTGTTTTTTTTTTAATTTTTTTTTCTCAGAATATTTATCTTATAAGTACTAACGCATGCTCGTCGGAATGTTTTGTAGATAACAACATTGTTATCTATACATATACATATATACATATATTCTCATTTAACTGAATGTATAATTTCTTATGAGAATAAAGATTTCGGAAACCCAAGTACGTTAGTTTAACAACCACCTGTTATCTGCTAAGGCCCAACGTCCGCTAGCTCCCGGCACCCCATTACGCGTTGCGAACCCTTCATATATAATTAATTAAATAAACGCATTCAACAACTCATTAATATGCTATCATGTCACTTAACGCGGACATTAAATTGTCCTCTTTTTTATGCATTTGGAATAAGCCGCTTTCAAGACCAAAATCCTGCTGGACCACTTGGAGGACAATTTCATTACCGCTAACCGTGAAGATGTTGAATATTAAATGAAATGTTATTGTTTTTTTTCATTTTATCGTAAGTTTAAATTTACACAATCTTCATCAATATACCTATATATCTAGCTAAAGATAACCTAGAGGTCGCATGTGTTCGACATTTTGGTAAGGTTTGGTAAGTTACATCGAACCATCGAAGGTAGGAAAGTTAATGTTTCCTTTAAATTCCTTTCTTATTTCATAAGCTAACTGACCCGGCGAACTTCGTACCGCCATATTTACATATCTGTTTCAGCTTCCCACTGGCAGTGTACAGTCGCGGACAAAAAAAAACACTTTTCCTGTTATCTTTTATTTTTTTCGTTCTAGCAAGAAAAGAATGAATGAAATCGGACTGTGTTATTGAATTACAACTAAGTACATATTTTGACTTTCATCCCCTCTCTCCAGGAAAAAGTGCTAAATTTCGGGATAAAAATTATCCTATGTCCTACCTCGTAGTATGAACTCAAATCATGCCAAGTTTCATTTGAATCCGTTCAGTAGTTTCGGCGTGATGCGCGGCCAAGATACAGGCAGACAGACAAAAATGAAAAAAAATACAGTTTTGGCTTCAGTATCGATTATAGAGCCCTCCAAAAAAAATTTTTCTAAATATCTTTAATGTACAGAATTGGACCTGTTACATTTTTACTATCCGACTTCAAAAAAAGGAGGAGGTTCTCAATTTGACTGTATTTTTTATATTTTTTTTATGTTTGTTACCTCATAACTTTCGACTGGGTGAACCGATTTTGATGATTCTTTTTTTATTTGAAAGCTGGTGCTTCCCATGTCGTCCCATTTTAATTTGGTCCAGTTCTGACATGTTATCCATGAGAAAATCATCTAAATCTTCAATTTGCATTATGTTTGTGCGCGACAAATTGACGAATAACTCAATTCAATTTGGTGGTTCTTGAAGTCGGTTTTTGTTTTGTTAAAATTTTGTATTATTTTATGTATAGATTTAAATATTGTAAATATTATCATTGTTTTTTTTTATTTTCTAGTAATTTCATTTAATTTCTAAAGTAACTAAAGTTCCTTATACACATGATGTATATCTAAGGGTTTCTTCTTTGTTATTTGGTTTTTTTACGGACTTCAAAAAAGGAGGAGGTTCTCAATTCGACCGTATACAGGGTGTCCCAAAATTCAACCATAAGCGGGCGCCTAAAGGTAGCCCTGCTAATGAGTACATAAGGAAAAATAATAAAAAAAATATACCTAGTTTTTTTTTTTAGTTACAAGAAAAATTTAGAATTTCTTTGAAAATTTATACCTTTCATGATATTGCTACTATTCACCACAACTCTTAAAAACACCAAATTGCCCGCAGTTTTTACACAAAAAACGTTTAAAATATTTTTTTTCCCTACCATTTTGAAATATTTTTACTCTTAGTGTACTTTGACTCATGGTCTTGTAAAAAAAAAGTATGGACACCACTACGTAATAAATAAATAAATAAAAAATGAAGGGTGTAAATTTTCAAAGAAATTATAAATTTTTCTTGTAACTAAAAAAAACTAGGTTTATTTTTCCTTATGTACTCATGAGCAGGTCTACCTTTTGGCGCCCGCTTATCGTTGAATTTTGGGACACATGGTATATATTTTTTTTATGTGTGTTACCGGATAACTTCGTCGTTTATGAACCGATTTTGATATTTTATAAGGAGATATGCCAACGGTGGTACCATGATAAGGACACTAAGATCTGATGATGGCATCCAAGAGAAATCGATCGATTTGGTCGTTCTTTTTTTTTGATAAAATTGTACTTGTTAAGAACCGTTTTTGTCTCTTGTACTAATTGACACTACTCAAGTAGATAAATAAAATACGATTAATATCGGTTATCTAAAATATATATTTATGGTTGTGATCGTAAATAAAGAAAATAAACAAACCACAGAACAGTTATAAATTAAAAAATCGCGTCCACTCTCCAGATTTAAAATTCTATTGCAAGTTTCAAATTAGAAATTAACGCATACTACCTAACAGACTAGTTCAACTTTGCCTTCAAATATATTTAATTAAATTTCAAATTGTACAATTTTACTTTATAAAGGGAGATATCAAATCACCATAAACGCATAAAATATATTAAGTTCGATTAAAGGAGTGTTAGGAGCCGGCGCGGGCGCACACAGCCTCATGCGCCGCTCTAACGATAACACCTTTGTCCACAAAGTGCAAAATCGCGTGTTACATGTATATTAATTCAGTGAGGGCATTCCCTTATCGCGGCTATCCACACCAATATTCGAAAAGCACGATTTGCATTTCAAAACGTTGCGTCTGAGTACAGAGGCACCGTTTCACCACCGCCACCGCTATCACAGCATATTAACATTTTGTCGTCCGCTGAATCAATTAAATGCGCTCCTGGCATAATAATTAACTAAGTGACAGATTAACAAGTTTTAACACTTGGCTATAATGAAGATGTCGCGTACCGGGCGCAGATAAACGCGTTCACTATTCATGTGTATCGGGAGGTCCCTATCTCAACATTATCTGATTTAGAGTGTAAACAGTTCACTGTTTCTGTTTAATAAAGGATGACCAAGTCTGTGAGTCCTGCGGCCGATTGACAAAATCAGATGTGTTGTGCGCGGGCGCACCTCGACTTGCCCGCGGCACTTGCCATAAATCGTCCCTCGTTGATTACTTTCCGCGGTGTTGGTGCCCGCCCGCCCTGCCATCCTCACATTTTAATATCCATTGAGACTGAGCCTCATCTCGCCAAGCGCATGCTTTAACTTATTTGTTTTGGATACAACACCAAGTTGAGATACATGGCCGCATTATACAGCTTAGTTTGTTTTAACAATTTCGAGTCTGTCATTGCCGCGGGCGACACGCAGACGGATGGCCCCGCGCCCGGCACAATGCCCAACTAATAATGTAACGTTTATGACTATCGACCGCTCATTTCTCACTATAATCATTTTAATTACTTTGCTTTTATAAAAGTTAATATTATATATAGACCCTAAATGCATCGCCTGTTTTTAGTGTGTAGGAGGAATGACAATACCTACGACTGTAATGTTTTTAGATGCATTTCTAAAATACACATTAGCCGAAAGAATTAATACTATTTTTCCATTAAATCAAACGAATGAAATCGTTTTTGTTTCATTGTAAATGTTATTGCCTTTAGGTAAAGTACATTTTCCATCACAGTGGAATCGACATGTAACATTTTGTACACATTCATTCATGGCCGGTGTGGCACTGGCAGCTTTATGATTTATTTTTATCCTAACTTTATTTCTACTTATTAACTTTATAGAAATAACGATGTTTTATGTACACAACAAGGTTCATTTAGCAAGAGAAATAACTTTAAAAAGTAAGAAGGTCCGTACACTAATAGTTCCATTGTTTTACGAGAGTATTTTAGACAAAGAAAACCCTGGTCCCCGACCTAGGTTGGATATATACTGTGTCTCGGGGGCTTTACAAAACTTCTTGTGATGTACACAAAGAACACCCAGACTCAGATCAACAATTTCTGGCCCACACAAAGTGTTGTTCCATGTTGGGATCGAACCCGTAATAATTAAGGCAGTAGGCAGGGACTAGATGGCCGCTTATTAAAGCACTGCCTTCTAAATGTCGTTCGTTCACGATAGACTACGTTAAGATCGACCTTGTAGTTCCCACGCATATAAGTTATAAATATTTAACTTTAAAAAGTATTGTCGACTTCAAAAAGCATATAATATATTATGATGAGTTGTAAGAAACTGTATTCTTTAATTTGCTCTACGACTGGTATTTCTCCTTCAAACCTGAATGGGATCAAACGAGAGACGAGAGGTATACCTAAGTATCAAGTACTAGCTAACTACCGCGTCTGCATTTTGTTTTTGGGTAATCCTATTCTTTTAAAATAAAATAGCCTAAGTTACTCTTTACAACATCAGCTATTTGCCAGTCAAAGTCCCTTCAAAATCGGTCCAACAGTTTCAGATATTGGCCGGAACAAAAAAGCAGATCAACAAAAAAAAAGTATTGTTTTTTAATGTAGGTATGCCTTCTCATTCATTATGCATTTATTGAAAAGCTGTATTGATAATACAAACATAAGTTTCAAAATTCTCATAACTGACGAAGTTCCGAGGTAAAGAATTTAGTTTTCATATTTTTTCCCACGACTCCATCATTCTTTCCATTTTAAATTAGTTCGTCTATCAATCCTCTTCGAATCCTAAAACGGCTACACAGATTATGGATACATTTCTAAAGCATTATGAAATCGATAAGCCAAATCGAGATACGACTTCCAATTGTTTATTGTGAACGGATCGATCTAAGGCAAGGCTTATTTATGCTGCTAGAGATTAATTAAAGGCAAAAGTGGACAAGATGCATTTACATAAGACACGGCGCGCGCATTTGCGCCGGGTGATGCGTGGGCGGGACATTGCGTGCGCCTGCGCAGACCCGCGCTCCCCCCAACCTTCACTCCTGCGCTGATATGTGACTTGCGGATATGAAATTGAGATAATTATGCGTGCCGAATATCGACTTAACACTTATTAACTGCCTCTGATAAAATCCACGTCTCAGATGTTGTAGAGTTGCGTTTAAAGAGGCCTATAGATCAAGATAAGACACATCGATAAGTCAGTTTTCCAATGGCTACGATCTAAGACGAATTTAAAACATCATTTCTTGATTTTTGAAGGACAAACGCGTTGAGCATTTTTTAGTGAACAAAAATATTTAATAGAACTCGCGTCATCGAAACCGAACGCTTTCCATGAACTAGGTATATTTTTTTACAACTTATTATCGCGCATTTTATTTAAAGAGGAACGAGGTTTGGTTTAAAGTTTTGAGCTTTTTCTTCTGTCAGCAGTCCTTATGACTGCTTTGTGTTTTTTTTATATAAAAGACAAAGTGAGCAGATAGATCACCGGGTTGTAACTGGACTTGTTAAAGAGCCACGAGTGCGTTGCCTGTTCGGAAGCGGGAGTACCTCCGTCCTTGAAGACTTGTAGGTCATCTCAGAAACAGAAACCGCAGGCGACAATTTGTTCAACAGAGGGCAAATCCACGTACCTTCTTTATCTAGTAATTATTTTAAAACTTTTATATCATAGAAACCATATGTTATTCATAGCATTTTTGACGTAATAATCAGTAAATACCAATAGACCAATGCTGATATTCATACATTAAAAAACTAAGCAGCTTTGCAGTATATGGGTAACACTTGAAATAATGTAAATTTAACAGGATACTGTAGGACCGCGCGGATTTTTCCAGTTACAAACATCCGTTGCTTCTGCTTAGTGGAAAAGTGTTACACATCATCAACAGCTTTTAAAGTTTTAATAGTCGACTGCTGTACATATGATTCTCCTGCGATAGGAGGTAAAGAAAAATTATAGAGCTTTATAAGTAGGCTTGTGTTCTTCATAAGTGTTTATAGTTAAATACTAACATACCTACCTTTATGTAAATTTGCGGTGATTCGATAATAACACCTACGTTCAGACAAGTTAATCAAAACAAATCTGGTCGTAAGTCTGACACTACCGTCGTAACAACAACAGTACATTCAAAATATAAGGGGAATATTAAAACTACAAATTACAGGAATGCTATGCTTTATAGTGAATATGTTACAAACCTAGATAGACTAAAAAGAGTGAAAAAACAAAGTTGAGTGAGACTTTACGAGCTAGCTACTGCGTTAAACAGACTTGCTAAATAAACAATGGCCAAGATGATCCATCAACGAAAGCAATTACCTCGGTTGCCAGCGGCTCTCTTCGATTTACATCGCACAACACGGCCTCGTTATACCCACAACACAAATATTATTTAAGCTGTGACATTCTACCACTCTCTGTTAACGAGCAACCGAACTTGATTTTTTCACATTGGCAACATTTCGTTCGAATGCGCGCGCTAATGGATGACTTATACTGATTGGTGATTCTTCGTATTACATTATTGTGGAAGAAACTGGTAAGTAAAACATTTTTATTCATCTCTGCTAATAGTCAGCATTATAATATTATACATTATGTGATAAATCCTGTAACCCAAAGGGGAATGTAATGAAATATCATGCTAATATTTAATGGAATATCATAAATATTCTGTAAGAGTTCATATTGTGATAACATCTAGAGATTAATTCGAAACGCTTTTACAACAATAGCTCGATTTCTTAAATTTATATCTAAAAAAAATATAAATGTGTCTCAAAAATACGTCTTATGGTTAGTCTGTTATGTTATAATAATAATAAGCCTTTATTATCCATGACATTAACAAAAAATATAAAACTATGTTTAGCAATTAAGTAATTCAGGTTGAAATATATAAGTCATGGCCCCTTTCGGGTATAGGCCTCCTCCAGTTGTCTTCATTTCAGCAAAGCGTAGCTTTCGCAAACAGACTCTTTCAGATATGTCTATGTAGGTAGTTTTATATGTTATTTTTGTATTTTTTCCCTTAATTAGTTTCTTCTGACATCAACTAGGCCAATGTTGTCGTATTTGATTTTTTTGATTTTTTCCAGGGAGTATATTAATAGTAGGTGTCATTCTTTGCGGTGATAATAGTTATATGAATTTCACATTGTATGTGCAGATGTAGAGTTTTTGACACTCTGGAGGGTTGTAGTCTAGACCTCCCGCGGTGTTGGGTGTCCCTCAAGCCGTGTTGGGAGTCTGTTATGTTAAACATTAAAATTTCATAACAATCTCTTCGTTATATTCGAAATAGATTTGATTATCCGAGGATTGCTGATTTGTGAGAGCAGGCAGACAGGAAGGGAGAAGGGGGGACTAGTTGGAAGAGCTCCCCATGATAAAGGCGATAGAGGACTGCCATAGAGGCGATATCTCTACGCATCTGCGCGGAGTGCTCGCCGCTGCAACTGGTCGAGAGCGTCAAACAGATACTGCACGGCACCAAATATTGTTGTTTTTTTTTATTATTATTTCCTTGTATTTTAAATTAATTTTAGATAATATATTATACTTTTAAACTAATATTAAAATAAGTAATATAATTCAATAAAAGTTTTTAATTATCCAATTTGGTGCAGTCGATCGAAAGTTATGCGCGTATTTACATTTCCGCTACTCATTTTTATTAAGATAGATTTATCATCAAATATAAAATTATATCATCAAAAATATTTTAAATACTTTTTGGTTAATTCAAATACCCTACACCAGAACACCGGATAGAATAGGGTAGAATATCGGATGTCTAACTTCTCTGTAGATCTGAGTCACAGTGTCTGGCAATCAGAGCTCGACCTAAACACAGTATGCATTTCAGTCTCAGGCCTACTTCAGCAAGTGTTCCGGTCAGCAGGACTCGTTACCCCCCGGCCAAAGCTTAGGTACACTTCGACAGCAATCAATATTGATGACATTTTAATTACCATTCAAATTTACTGCTGTCATTAAAAGAAATTAGTTCCATTTGTTTTCCGCTACATGTCGAGGTTTTTCATTATCCTTGTTAGGCTATTATTACACATGAATTCAAAAAGCGTAAAATTTATTGAAATTATGCATATTAGACCTTCGATTTAATACATTATTTAAGCGTAACAAATTAAACAAAGATTATTGTCATCAAGTTTTTGTATGACAAATGTTTAAAATGTGTAATACTAATAATTTTATCGTTTTTCTAAAGGCAAAGCAAAGAATAAATATTTCTATCTACGTATGAATAATACCAAATATCATAAAAAGTTTAGTAGGTATATGGCCATACTACACACGACTAGCGCCTAACGCCATCCTAGACGCCGATAGCAGAACTAAATGATCCTGCATCGCGTTAGTGAAATTACACGGCTGATTGCGGGGTGATTGCTAATCGGCGCCGCAACATTGAGAAAGTAGCTCCATCAAACAAAAAATCTTAATTAATGTAATTTTATGTTGGGTTCTAACAGTGGGAAGAATTTTTAGATCTGTGTAAGAAGACTATTCTTTACCATCTGCCTGTTCATGGGAATTTATTTTAACCGACTGCAAATAGGAGGGGATCTGAATTTGACTGTTTTTATTAGGTCTTTACCTATGAAATTGCCGTTTTGTATGCAATAAGTGACAGTACTTATTTTTTAAAACTTTTTAATTTCTGTTATTCGAAGTAATCACCCATGCAATCGACGCATCTTTGCCAACGTATTGGCAGTTTATTGATGCCCTTCTTGTAAAATTCAGCTGGACGGGAGGCAACAAACTCTTCAAAGGCATTTTGTTCTGCCTTTCGGGAATTGAGTTTTTTACCCACTAAAAAGTTGTCTAAATTTTGGAAAAAGTAATAGTCGGTAGGTGCAAGGTCTGGTGAGTATGGCGGATGAGGGAGAGCTTCCAACCCCAGCTCTTGCAGCTTGGAGACTGTCTGTTGCGCAGTATGGAGTGACGCGTTGTCGTGAAGCAGCTGCAAGAGCTGGGGTTGGAAGCTCTCCCTCATCCGCCATACTCACCAGACCTTGCACCTACCGTCTATAGCAATATATTTCTATGTTTATTTTATTAATTTTGTAATATAAATGAAAAGCTGTAATAATTATATTTTCCGAGATGTTTTGTTATATTCGTTTTAATGAAAGGAGACATCGGTATTTATTTACGAAACAGTCAACTACCCTATTTTTAAGTTTGAAACAAAATATAATGTAAGCGAAAAGGATGAACTTTTACTCAACCCACTAAGGAGTAAATTGTTTTAAAATTAACCCCACTAAGGTGTTAATTTTTTATTTTTTTTCAATTCTGTCTCAGAGTGTGCTTACAACATAAAAACACTCAGATGCCAAAATTTTAAGTTTGTGTTGTCCCAACAGCCTAGGCTCTGCATTAATGAATCAGTCAGTCAAGACAAATAATTTCTATGCATAGATTTTGCAAAAATTTGAGGAACCGCAATTAAATAGTTCACATCGAATATTTCACGCTAGTCGTCGATACACGTGTACATATCAAAATTATTTTTTCCAGCGTAGGCTTATTATTACCCAGTACATCGGGGTCGGCTTCTCTGACCTAACGAGAGAATACCAGTTTCTTCTATACCAGTTTCTCACTTTAATGAGTATAAAAACTGTTTATTATATACCTTTTACTTGTACACATGTGCAACAACAATTAGTAAGACAAAAATAACTATATGTTGGCACGCAGCGATTGTTTGTTGAATGTTCGCAACAACATGTCGGCCATCAATTCTGTACTTGTTTAGCATGAAAACAACTATCAATCAAATACTACAAAGAGTCCAATTATACTATTACTACAGCCTACTGTGGTAATTACACAATGTCATTTGAGCTATGACGTCACTGCGTGGTACCTAATGCCAAGGCAAAGCGCTCTCCGTGCGTCGCAAGCGTAGATCCTACAATCGACAGTGACGTGTGACCTTATGTCACTTTATTGACATATTTTGCCGCGAGCGACGCTGTTATATAGGTACATATGACTTTGTGGTGGAGTACATCTCAAGAGCAAGTTTTATATAATTATGTAGCTGCAAGGTGTTGTTTTTATTTTTCAATGGGCTAAATAGTAGGGATCTCCTGCTGTTAAAGGCAGGTTTAAAGGGACTCTAACTAGCGGAGTGCAGTTAGTCAATTAATGTCAATGGGATCTGACAATACCAGTGATAGTACCTTCCTACGGAACTCCTTCCTGGACATCGAATTCAAGGGCAAACGATGACACCTAACTCTACATTCATGAAAGCAGAGAAAGCCTATCATAGGTTAATTTAAACATTAGAACTGGCGACTGCTGTGCTTCGGCAGTTTAAATTGTTATTTTCCTGTTTTTGTTGCAAGTACCTCCGATTTATAAATAGAATATATAGATACGTCTATTAAGTTGGTATAACATACTAAGTAGGTGTTTATAGGTATCATAATAATGATAAAACCTATATTTGATAGTAAAAGATGACCAAGGCAGCACCACCTAAGCACCATACCGAGACGTCTCGATTAAAATATATGGTTCCACGTCGCACCCAGTTATCACAATCAAAATAAATGACAAATGAAAACCACAGTGTTGCAAGTCACGACCTACCCGGTGTATTTTTTCATCGCTGGCAACATTCCCCGTCGCCGCTTTGTTGTTCCACACTCGATTGACGGATTTTCAATAATACCACTCTTAGGGACATTGGCTTCTTTTTTCTATTTGGAGCCGCGGTACCGAGTTCTCACGCACCTGTTGCCCTTATTCCCTTTCACTATTATGATTATATTAGTTCAGATTTTTTCATTTGACTGACAGAATTATCTTGTACATTCATAAATCTGTCACATTAAATATGCACGCCTGAGTGATTCTTTCTTTCAGTAGTTTGTATAGTGACTTTTAGTTAAACGCGTTAGACTTTGTTTGTGTTCGGGTACAACAATAGGATAAAACAAATGAACCGTGAGCAGATATCAATATCACATGTCGATGTTATCGCTCGCATTATGCAAGTTGGGGTATCGACATGATGCGGACGAGGCAGGCGGCAGGGACGTCGACGCTTGCGTCGAGTGTGCGATAGTGCGTCATCACGGCCGCCACACAGCGCGCGGGCAGACGAGCAGGTCACAGGTCGCCTGCACAGCAGACCGCCTACCCCGCGCGCATTCCTTTATGCGTGCCAACCATTAACCGACCACATCGAGATGGCCAGTCGCAACACACCTGCGCCACTTACCCTGAATCCACTACACTCGGTTACATATTCCCCTTCACGAATGACTCGGATAATGATGACTCTGTATATTTCTAATGCGTCGAAGGTTAATTGGACGTAGGCAGCGTATTGTAAAAGAATTAACTCGAGACTACACTAAACGATTCTATATGTACTTGTAATTTTATATCTCTTCGATAAACAATTTAGTGGAAAACATTTTATCAATTTTCATTTCATGGCGAAATCAATTCCGCATTGTACAAAAAATGTTCAACGGCTCAATTAAGTTTATGAGAGTTTTGTTGACTTTGTAGTGATGGCGAGTGGTCATTTCGCTACAATATAATGGTATATGAACGACAGAACTAATTGATATGTCCGCGTCAAATATTTACGATCATGAGAAAGTAATAATTTATTGTTTACGTAGTCGATAATAGCCGTAATCAACATTGATCAGCTAGTTCTTAAGCCTATCTATCGGTTGCTCTATCGAAGAAGAGAGTGCACGATGTGAAAGTATCAACTGCGCTCGCACTTCACTAGATCTTAAAGCAATTAATAACTTAAATATTTTATTTAAATATATTTAAAAATACCGCCGGCGTTCCAGCTGTACGCGAACCAAATGGTCTGGTACGGGACGATGGCAAGAGACCAGATGGTAAGTCGTTACTGCCATGGAAGATGGGTAAGCCTTTGGTGTGGGCCGCAACTTGCGTTGACACCCTCGCGCCATCTCATCTTCCAAGTACAGCTGTTTATGCCGGCGCTGCTGCTGCTTCTGCGGAAAGCCTCAAACGGTGTAAGTACCAAAATTTAATAGGTAATTACATTTTTGAACTGTTTGGGGTAGAGACGCTAGGTTCATGGGGTGCGAGTGCTCGCGCTGTGTTTAAACAACTAGCCAAGCAACTGATTGACGCTTCTCGCGATCAGAAGGCCGGCCATTTTCTAGCATAGAGAATCAGCATTGCCATTCAACGTGGTAATGCTGTCAGTCTTTTGGGAACGCTACCAGTAGGCGAAGATGTGGAGTTTTTTGACGCTTGTATGTAAATATTGTTATTTTTTTTATAAATTATGGTTATGTACATAGGTTTCTATATTATGTAATAAATGTATTTTTTTTAATTACTACTTTACTTAAATTTAACGTCATTCCAAATATTACAGTTTCTGTATGCTAAGTTTAGAAATCAAATGTAAAATGTAAGCACAAAACGGACCTTATTTCTGCTCTGCGCAAATATTTGTATGTATGAATTTGCACTATTCTATTCTGTATACTGATTTGACTGATCTGACTGTTTCATAATATTTAATCTTTAAACGTATAAAGTGTCGATAAGCCGTTTCTCCACACACAGATTAACCGTAAAATTTTTATATTTTCTATAATTGAAGTTAAATTAAATTTTATAAAAAGCTAAACGGGTTAATTAAACCAATATCATTAACATGTATAGCGCTCTGAGTCCCGGTGCTATAAATGTCGGCTCTTCGGAACGTTTATTGAAATTAGATGCAGTTCCAATGTACGGTCGCGTTCTTACCCTTACAGACCACACATCATGTATACACGACTTTAGTAGGTACTATCGTTTTTAAAAGACTGGCTTTTTTATGATATTACACTATTTACACCTAGAACCCAAAGTCACAAATAATTTGTCCTCTTTATAGTACTCTCTCCCTAGAATCAGGGAAGTGAGAGAATTAAGGCTCCGGTAACCTTTCTCATTTGGTGCAAATCACCGAAAGAACTTCTTTGGATCAGTTTTTTGTGAGATCTTCTATGTTATCACTTCGGTGAAACTTTACCAAAACGTGCTGGAGCATCGGTTTCCCATGATACTAATCGTAATTTATACCATCCAGTACTTATTCATACTGTATGTGTATATTTAAAATTCTCTAATTCCCGCTATCATACTGACTAATGCATGCAGATTATTAAAAAGTTTTTGTCTGTCATTTTTTCTGTATGTATTTCTGTATTCACCTACTACATTAATACTAAAAAAGTTTCACCCATGGTCTCACCAATAGATAAATTGATTTTTGGAATGGATTTAGGTGCATTATTCGGGAATAGAAGAGAATGGAACAGGCCTATGTCTTGCTATGGGCTGCGCTAAGCTGATGATGATGAATGACGACTGCGAACTATAATTATGACACGCGTTGCGTAAACCAATTTATCTAATACTTATAGACGAGCAATTATTTTATATAGGTACACACGGCCTCACAGAAAACAGGTGGGAAGCAGCGCTTGCGCTGTGTTTACCGAGTGAGTGAGGATACCGGAGGCCCATAACCCCTCCCCCCACCCTTCCCCCATCTCCTTCCCCATCCCCCAAAGGCCGGGTGTTGCGGGTGTCCATGGGCGGCGGTAATCGCTTACCATCTGGCGTTACGGCTACTCGTTTGCCTTTTCCATAAAAAAATAAAATACCTATAGGTATACTTAGGTATATTAAATCTGAATCTGGGAAACGGCTCCAACAATTTACATGAAATTTAGTATGCAGGGGTTTTCGGGGGCGATAAATCAATCTAGTAAGGATTATTTTTTAGGAAATTTTACCGCGGCAGTCCCCGAGTGGCACACGACTTGTTTTGATTTATACGTGTGTCTTGGCAGCATGCCTGATTTAGGATAGGTAACATTACGCTTAGACAAAAAGGAACCTATAGCATATAGGAGAGAGATTGAAGAGTCAACTAGTATCCTATAAAACTTTCAAGCTCATAATAATATATGACTTGTCAGCCGCGTAACCTGGTCGAATCTTAAGCTTAAGCTTTTAATTTTGGATGGAGAAGTGACTTTGGAGTCAAAGAAGAATAATAATTAACAATTAATATTATAACTTTATTTCTTAAAGAACACCTTTTCTAAAAGCAGAGTTGGCGTTTTGGATTACGCGGTGAACTAGCCGTTGCGGGACCGAACTACACATGGGAAAATACTAATTATATTATTATTGTGAGTCTGGATGTTCGTTGCATCCGTTTCATCACTGTGTGTTCGCGACATAGAACCTTCTTGGAGTGGGTGAGCGATGTCTTCTTGAAATAAATACTAGAAAAATTGCTAATACTCAAAGAAATAGGTAATAGCTTTGCTGCAAACATTTTTGAGTGTTTGAAGCGTACACAAACCCATTTAAAATGTATAACTATACGTGCATACTAATATTTAAAACTAGCTGAACCCCGCGGACTTACCCGCGGTCATTGTCGTACCGCGGGTAACGCCGCGGGATGAAGCTAGTCTAAAAAAAGTAACCTAAGTTACTCCTTATATCTACCAGCTCCAGCTACATATCAGTAAATATCCCGTCAAAATCGGTCCAGAGATTAGCCGGAACAAACAGACAGACAGACCGACAGACAGACAAATATTGTAAAAAAAAATTGGTATATGTACCGTGTATTACATTACATACGTACCTATGCATTAAGTAAAAAGCGGTTACTTTAATATTACAAACAGACACTCCAATTTTATTTGTTTGTATAGATTCTTAAGTAATTCTTTGTGTCTCTCTGTTACGCCATCATGGTTATACTGCTGCACCGATTTCACTGAAATGTGGTACTTTGATTCTTGAAGAAGAATGTAGACTACTCTTTACCGACATACGGGCGAAGCCACGGTAAAAAACAAGTACTTATATAGATTAAAACGATCGTATGTTTCATAATATAATCAAGCATTTATAATAGTAGGTACCTATATTATATTGGTCCGGTGTAACAGTCTAAAAGGAAATCGGTAATAGCATTTCAATATGCTTCATCTTTATTGATGTTCTCAAAATAATTAAGTATTCAAAACTATATTAATATTTAATTAAAGCAAATCTCATATCGTTATAAGGGCCATCATAAATTTATACTTTAATGGTATTTATGCGTTCCCGCCTACAAACACCATGCGATAGAAGTATTGGTCTACTACGGCTTATTGTAGTATGTTTTTTCCCAAGCGATACAAATATATGACAATGTCTACGAAGCTTGTCAAAAATAGTAATGATTAAATCTGTGTATTAAATATGCTTATCCCTTTCTAAACAGCTTCTTACTAAACGCTTAAAGAAGCAATGTTTTTGAATAATATGTCCGCGTAATTTTTTTGTTAAATCATCGTCTCCGTCCACTGCTGGACATAGGCCTCCCCTAAAGTCCTCATTGTCCCCCAACATTCACTAGTTTGTCGGACTACCTTGCGGGGGGCCTGCCAACGCTTTTTAATGGTTATTATATATAATATATATATATGGGAGGTCAAGTAGGTAATAGTAGTATATATTTTGCAGTCATGAAACAAATATCCATAGGTACACCGACTATTGAACTTGAAGGTACTCGTACTACCAAAGGAGCCAAGCTACTGGCGAGTAGAAGAAAATATATTCAAGATTATAGTTTTTAAAGTATTTTAGCTAGGTAATCCAAAGGAGAAATAAGAGCTTAAAAAGCAATCAAATAAGGTTTGGTTTCGTTAAACCCTGGAACTAATTTGAACACCTACATTTTATGAGTCGGTCGTCTTAAGATAGCCGTTAACTTGAGTTCATATTCGATGCCTTCTTACTGAGCTGTGATACTTTTCCTTGTAACATTTTGCACAGTTATACCACCTTTATAATAGTAGGCGGTTTAACAGCCTTTAGCAATTTCGAGCCTAATATACCACCCTGCTCAAATTGAATGCAAGGGCGGATCCAGCTTTGGCCCCAGGGGGGGTCATATAGTCGTGGTCAAGTCACAAGAAGTTATAAAATTGATTTTGATAATAAATAGATACAGATATAAAGTTGGTATTTTAATAATGTATGTAAGTGTAATAAGTAATGTACTTAGTTTCCCGGGCTGTTTCCGCACTTGAGCGTGGACGCCCAGGCTGCCCTTCGTATTCTAGAGGGGAGAGGGGGGGGCTCAATTATGCCCTGGGTAAGAGCAGAATTAACATGGCACCCCCTACCACCTAGTCGTGGACCTTTGCAACATCATGCTGTCCATCACCACCTTGAGACAACTTAGCCAGCCTTGCTCTTCTTGACCGAGACGCAGATATCGTCTCCAACGGACACTACTACCTCACTCTCTCTGGGTACGGACTAGAATACTCCTTCATGACTATGCCCGGAGTGTGCGAGTACGTTTGAAACGATATCAGTTTTCGTCGCCTCAGCAATCTTGAAGGTAGGGACTTCTCAATGTTACGGCTCTGTGTAGGCGACTTTGTCAGCGACGACCACCCCGCGTCTATGCATGCTTCAATAGATCCCATACCGGTGATGCCAAAACTGACCGACTTATTGAGCTCATCCAGATGGCTACAGACTTCGTGCAGCAGCAGATACCGGCCGCAGAGATCGTTTTACTTGGTGATTCTAACGCCCACCACGCCGACTGGCTTAGTAATAAAACAGATGATGCGGGGAGATCTGTTCTGTGATAGCCTGACATAACTGTTTACCACGCCACGCGAGTCTCAAATGTGGATGAATTCTTCGTTGTTAGACCTTCTGCTGACTTTCATACGGACGGTTACCACGTATCCGTAGACGCTGCACTTAACTCCTGAGACCATTGCCCTCTCCGGAGTATAGTGCCTCTCACATGCTCGCTGCGATCGCGAGTTGCACGCAGCCGCCGCGTGTAGCACTACAAGTCAGCAGATTGTGTTGCACTACAGTCCCACCCTTGGCGACAGGTATGCTTCTCGCCGGATGATCCCAACACCGCTGCTGATTCTATTGCTGATGTGGTGGTGCAGGGTATGTAGCTTTCCATTCCATCCTGTGTGGTTCCCATTGTGGCAAATTGCGGCCCTGGTTTGGTCCATCTTCCAAAAAGGCTTCTAGTAGGAAGCAGACTTAGAAAAAGTACAACTTTGCCTTCAGGTCCTTCAAGAGAGACATTGCAAGGGCGAAGTTGGAGGAGAACATTGCTAGGATTGGCGAGAGGCTTGAGCGTCTTCCTACGGGAACTCGGGCGTTCTGGTCTCTTGCCAAGGCTATCGAAGAGAATTTCTGTAAGCCATCCTTACCACCTCTACACATAGGAAATAATTCGTTGGCCTATGCCCAAGGAGAAATCCGATCTTCTGGCCAAACTCTTTGCGTCTAACTCGACCTTGGATGACGAGGAACAGGATCCACCTACCATACTGCGGTGCTTTATGCGGGATATCCAGTTCTGCCAATATTGGAAAACTTGGTGTCAACATATCGAGAGAAGTCCAGTTTCGTGGCCATTTGGAGGGAACTGCCTTATTTTGCCTTGAAGAAGCTTGGCGTGCTCAATAGATCTAAACTGTATATCACTCTGGCACACTGCTTTGTGTTTTATAAGGCGCAGGTTTTCTCTCAGCTGTTCTCGTGGTACCAGCTCCTCCCTCTGGACCGCATCCAACGGAGAGCGACTCGAATTGTCGACTGCCAAGATATTCCAAATCGGCTGGCTGTAGCCGTAGTCGCTGTAGTAAATCGGCGTAGAGGTGTGGACTCGCTATGCATCTTCTATCGCATTTACTATGGGGAATGCTCCGAGGAAGTGTGCGAACAGATCCCTGCTGCCTCTTTCCGCCATCGTCCTACCCGATAGCCGCGATAATTCACAACTGTGCGCTTTTCTAGAAACTTTCTGCCTCGCACAACAAAACTGGAATGAACTGTCGCCTGCGGTATTCCCGGACCAATAAGACCTTCAAACTTTCAAGAAACCGAACATAGGTACTCCTTTTTAAAAGGCCGGCGACGCACCTGTGACGCCTCTGGATTTGCGGGTGTCCATGAGTGGCGGTAATCGCTTACCATCAGGCGATCCGTCTGCTCGTTCATCACATGAAAAAAAACTTAGCCTCTTGATTGGGCCATTATACATGGGTTTAGAAGTACTATACTTAAAAAACCTATACTTAAATAAGAAAATCAATTTTTCTTTTACGTTTTCTCCCAAAACACGTTATCACTTCTATTGCTACATCAATGGGTACGTTTTTATGGATGTTGAGAAGTGTCAGTCCGGTTAGACGTTCTTCGACCATTGAAGCTCTTAGCCACGATTAAATTTTATATTGTGTACGATTAAAATCTATATTGTGACAAAAAATATAAAGAACATTATGTTTAACAATTTAATTTAGGTCATGACAACAGCCCAGGGGGGGTCATGACCCCCATGACCCCCCCCCCCTGGATCCGCCCTTGATTGAATGGATTAGGGTTTTTTTTTATGTAAGGTAAGAGCACCAGTAGATGACCTATTAAGGTCACAAAGGTTTCTTTTTTCATGTTTTACCTGAATTTTATTCCGATTTCAATTAATTCATCTTTGTACCTAAATTCTGATATAGTATTTTATCTAAGCATAGGCAATGTTTTCTTGCACAGTTATAAATTAAATATTATAAATAGAAAACAACAAAATAAATTATCAATTTCAGTTAGTAGTTAAAAATAGTAGATGACCCTATTTAGCATCAGTAGATGACCCTCCAGATGACCATATTTTAAATACCTTGCTATTAAGGAATCCTAAATGATGAAATGAGAATATTAAAATTTTCACCATAAACAAGGTTAATGGGTTCCTATTATTTTTTACATTTAAATAGTGTACCTAACTGTTATGAAAATTGCTAAAAATCTTCAAAGAATATGTTTACGCTGCGTCACTCAACATAAAAATTACTGCAGTGTGTAATATTGCAAAAAGGCAAATGTGAAATTGGCGCGTTTTGATACACAGATTGCAATCTAATATTATAATTTAAATATGGAATCAGTTTAAAAATATGCCGCGAATTCTTATTTAATTGGTTTATACGTGTAAGTGGTCAACTATAGGTACATGGTCAACTAATAGTACTCTTACTCTATGGCCCGCCAAAATGACTCTACTCTGCCTAATGGAAAGCATAAGCAGAATCCAAGAGTGGTGGTCCCAATACTCATTGCGAATGCAGACAATGCAACAATGCAGCATGGCAACGACCCACACCATGGCGGCCTAGTGATGCTTCTGCATCTTTTAGTCTAGTCAACAAGTATAGAACTTGTTGCCTAGACTATTTGGGCCTCCGGTCTCGCACTCACCAACGAAACACGACAGCACGAACGCTGTCATTTTACGTTGATTTTCTGTGCGAGGGTAGTATCGCCCCGGTCGAGCCGGCCCGTTCGTGCTGAAATCAGCGTGGCTCTACTGCCTTCGCGTTATTTATTACAAGTTTTCCTTCTCTTTTTTTAAGTGATGTTGTCTTGCATAGTTTGCTCCCTTAGTCGGTCTTTACGTCACCCACTAGATGAATATGATTGGTGGCACTCTGTATGCTTAATCTGTCACCTCGTGAAGGAGGAAATGTATACCACCTACTGCCGTGATTTGCCCAAAATCCAAGTCCTACCATTTAACTGCTGTAAGGTGGGAGGGCAGTCAACTTCAATAACAGTAAGTCAGTACTTGAAACCTTACATATTTTTCAGTAGGAACTATATTAGGTATATGTATTTTTTAGCTCTCCTGATTTCAAAATATCATATTATTAAGCTATTGCTTTTATCGCGGGCTTTGAGCGCGGCTACCGAATCAAGAAATTTCGCAACGAAAATAAAAACTAACACCCGAAGCTCGCACGGATCGAGACGAGCTGCTCCGAAATCGGACGAATACGTAAGCAGCTGTTGTAAGAAAGTATATAGGTGTATAGGTATCTATCATATCTTTATAATGACACACTCACCGCATGTGCCCCGTAAGTATAAATGTTCAAAAACAACTGCATAAATAAAATAAAACTATAATTGCATACGTTGATAAAAATGCTATGCAATAGCTTTACCGCGGCAGTCTCCGAGTGCCACACGTTTTTTATTTTTAAACAAACTATCTTACACAAAATTTAACGTCAAGAAGCTCTGTAGGTTCAAGAAGGCATATGTTTTTCTTATAGGTATACAATTTATTAGGAAAGAGGTATAGGGGCCCTTAATCATAAAAGTATATTATGTGAATACAATGAGTAGAGTAATAAATAGATAGAGGGAAAAGTTTTTGATCAACCATATCGCAAGCTTATTAATAGTTAGAATATTATCAAATGACACTCACTTGGCATAATCCTGTTTGCAGTACACCTGTCGGTCTCTAAGGAAGCACGAGGGGTGTCGGTCCAGTTGCACGGCGCAGACGCAGCAGCGCAGGCAGCCAGTATGCCACGCACCGCCCCCCACTTCAAGCAGAAAGCGGTCTGCAATAGGCTCGCCGCACGCGCAGCATATGCGGTGCTCCGTCTGAAACGTGCAGAATACCTCTTTTGGAAAGTTTATCACAGAATGCAATTATAAACTACACTTTAAGACGTGTGAGGAATTAGGAATATCGAGTGTCCTTAGCCCCATTTATAATAAATATTTTGGACTTCTAACACACAACGCCATCTAGTTCCAAACTAAGCAGAGCTTGTATTATGGTTACTAGGCAACTGATACCTATCAATACATATAAACTATTTTTTTGTTAATACATACATATTATACATAGAAAACAACCAAACTCCGAAACAAACATTTGCAGATCATACAAACATTTAGTCCGACCCGGGAATCGGACCCGAGACCTAATGCACAGCAGTCGCATACGCTACCACTGCGCTAGCGAGGCAGTCAAATGGCCGATTTATCCCATACCACGGGTAGCTAAGGCAAGACAACATCAAGAGAAAGGAAAACTTGAACAAGCCCTTTACCATCCCGTTTGGTCGATGTGGTTAAAACCTTATTTCTAAGGAGAAACATAAGTTTTTCAAAAAATGGAAGTTGACAGTCTTAGAAAGAAGGGACAGCTAAACATAGATGTAGCAGCAGACTGCCAAAGGTAATCGAAGATAATCTTCTACTATATAAAAATAAGTCGGGTTTTCCTTCCTGACGCTATAACTCCAGAACACACGAACCGATTTCCACGGTTTTGCATTCGTTGGAAAGGTCTCGGGCTCCGTGAGGTTTATAGCAAAGAAAATTCAGGAAAATTTTCAACAGAAAAGCGAGAAAGTGTTACATAAAACGAAGCCATCTGGTGGCGAAACGGAGTTCGCCGGGTTTGCTAGTACTCTATAAACAACATCTTTCAATGGCAAACCGACTGATGGCTATTCCCCTATGGCCTCTAATCCTCTAATGGACGTGTCAGAACGAGTAATTCGTAAGATCACCGCCACGAGGAGTCACGGCAGGGTTCGACTTTTCATCTCCTCACTTCGTAATTAGACCAGCTCCAAAATCTTAAACTAATCGATTAGTATTGTCGTATTGTTTTGTTTTATACCTTCACAAGGCAAAATGTCAAATAATAGGTAATTAAATATTGTAAGAGATTGAAATAAAGATTGTGCTCATCACATAATTATTTCTTTTGACTGCCTTGTTGGACGAGCGGTTAGCGTATGCGACTGCCGATCAAGAAGTTTCGGGTTTGATTTCAGGTTCGGTGCAAAAGTTTTATTGTGCGTTTCTGATAGCATGATAGCTGTTAGATAAAGCATTTATATGTATGCTTAATAACAGTCTGGTGTCTGTAATTAGGGATCTTAACCCTCGTGCTTCGGAGAGTAGGTTCGTAAAGTCGCCGCTCCTGCGCTTGATTATCCCTTGTCGTGTTGGATAGCCGTATCCTTTTGCGCAGCAAATTTCAAATCAAAATCTTTGAAAAGTGAATCCTATGGAGGTTCTAGCTGAAGTTAAAATAAATCCTGAAGAATTTTAACCAAACGGGTCTGTATTTGCGCATGATACATACTCACATCATGACATTGTTTAAGTGTAACAATGTCATGATGTGAGTATGTATCATGTTTATTATGTCTCTTACTCAAATGTTTTCACTTCTCATTATAAATCAACGTGGTTACAGTTACTTCAAGCTCTGGATTATCTAGACATGGGAGAGGCTGGTAATCTGTCATACAGGTTCTACTAGTGCAGATACCAGTCTCTCACACAGATTCACCCACTCTTTTTTATACAACACTGAACTTGTGAACTGATTTTTGTTAACTATTCTGTGTGAGAGAGAATTAATAAACGATTTATTATTATTTATTTATTTGTTTGTGCTCAAAACACTTTGTAGATTCCACACAGTAAAACAATCGGGAACGAACAAAACATCCGAATAATTATATAACCATATTAGATCTTTTATTGCCCTCTCGGTACAAGGGCTGTTGCGTGACAGTAATAACAATGTAACACTTAGGGCCATCGCCGCCCTCGCCACAGAACTTACAATAATTGCATACTTAATAATTGAATTACTTCACAAAATGCAACATGCGGAGGACCGCGAGTATACGCAATAATTACAGTACAGTTGGTGGGGCGTTTCTTGTAATTCAATAAAATACCAACATAAACATAACCTCTATAACTAACCATTGACGTGATTTGAATAATCACAAGATTATTCTGACGGGCCTGTCTGTCTAGCCGTTTGTGGTCCTGGCGAATAAGCTAGATGACGTGGCTTCGAATCCCACCATAGACTGACCTACGTATAACATGTAAACATTTACAAATATGGATGATAGTATTTTTATATTGTACCTATACGTGATTCAGGCCAGCAGTACAACACAGAGAAGCTAAACTTGAAAAAACCTATATCAAACTGTCTGGAACGCGTGGTATGGTAGGCAAAAACATTTTTAACACGCTTTTATTAGCTTGACCTGTATGTAACGGAATCTTTTAACTTTATTTTCACCTAATTCTAGAAGTCTGATTAACTTCAAAATTTTCAGGGGTCAAAGGCCCAATGACAATACAATAATTTAAAAAAAACAGAAAAAGAAATTGTTTTAACAAACTAAACAAAAACGTTTTTTTAATAAAATAAACCAAAAGGTTGAAAAAAAAAAGTAAAAAAGCGTGGGGTGCTTTCTGAAAATATTTCAATAATGGCGCCCCACGCTTTTTTACATTAGAATTATTTTCTACTTTTTAGTATGGTTTATTTATAAAAGCGTGTTTGTTTAGTTTTTTAACCGACTTTGTATGTATTTTTTTTATGTATTTTCACCGACTATTACGTCAATTGTGGACCGATTTTGAAAATTCATTTTGTTAAAACTATTTCTTTTCTAAGGAGATGCATATTTATAGTTGTGGACTACTAAAACTGTGCTGAAATATCTTTATTAGCAGTCTAATGCAGTCTCTGCTTAGCTTGGGATCAGGTGGCGTCTGTGTGATGTCTGAGGTTATTATTGTTACACGCTTTTTATTAGCTACATTATTTGTTGACTGCCTCGTTGGCGCAGTAGTAGCATCAGCGACTGATGTGCATGAGGTCTCAGGTTCGATTCCCGGGTCGGATGTCTTTATGATCTGGAAATATTTGGTTTCGGAGTTTGGTTGTTTTCTATGTCTAAAAAGTATGCATTAACAAAAAAAAAGCATAAATGTATTTATATCATTTGTCTAGTTCCCATAATACAAGCTCTGCTAAGTTTTGGACTAGATGGCGTTGTGTGTTAAATGTCCGAAAATATTTATTTATTTTATTTTATTATGACGCGCATAGGAAACTGTACGTAGTATCTATATTACCATGTGGTACCATGATAAGGACACTAAGATCAGATGATGGCATCCAAGAGAAACCGAGTTGAACCTTGAAGTCGGTTTTATTTTTGTTAAAATTTTTGAGATTCAAGTTGAGTTAAGTAGGAATACTTTGTAGGTAGTAGAGCCACGCTGAATTCAGCACGAACGGGCCGACTCGACCGGGGCGGTACTACCCTCGCACAGAAAATCAACGTAAAATGACAGCGATCGTGCTGTCGTGTTTCGTTGGTGAGTGCGAGACCGGAGGCCCAAATTGTCTAGGCAACAACAACAACTTGTCGACTAGACTAAAAGATGCAGAAGCATCACTAGGCCGCCATGGTGTGGGTCGCCATGCTGCATTGTCTGCATTCGCAATGAGTATGGTGACCACCACTCTTGGATTCTGCTTATGATTTCTATCAGGCAGAGTAGAGTCATTTCGCCAGGGCCATAAAAAAACACGTCTAAAAAGTACTACTTTCTTTACTGTAGGTACATTATTTAAAATATATGATAACATATGAAGGAACAAGGGTTTGGAGACTTGAATAGTGACGCTATTGTAGCTAACTGGTAACCACTCAAGTGTTGGGCGTTTGGTTCAAAGAAAGAAAGTGAGTCCAAGTGTCGAGCATTTGACGAGTCGTAAAATGTTTTGGCGTCGGTCGTAAATAGGTAGTCACCGCAAAAAGATATTTCTTATTAGAATTTAATTTTTCCACGTAATATGCACATCATTGTTATCGTCATGTAATGTAAGTCAAAGTCAAGATTTCACAGGTGTGAAAGCACGCATGTACTTACTTACACCAAAAAGATGTGTAGGTACCTAGTTGATAAGATTCCCTCACCTGTAATTTTACTTACAGTTTTAAAAAAAAGAAGCTTGAATCGTTGTGGTTAAATAGATAAAAGTAGCTTAACTCAATGTATAATGCCCCATCTGTGTGATTTTAATGTTACTGGCTGGTAACTAAAATAATATTTTAAATAACAAAGCTAGGTATCTCCATAAAAAGACAAACTATTAAATCTCGTAACATAAATCTGTGGCCGTGTTAATGGCACTCCACTTCACCAAATTCTCGTATATTTACACCCCTGTCGATAAACTTGAATAGGTATGTCGAGGCAAGAGTGGCGGGAACGCAGCCGGCCATCATGTAATAACAAACAATGAGCCCAGAACATCGGCGTTTAGCGCCATTCCCGCACCCCACATTGCAATAAACACGCACGTAGTACAACAACCGCACATATGTAACTTATCCCCGCAGCGTGACAATGTTCGTCCAGCCAACAATAGCTTCTACCACCTCACAAAAATCCTTCGTAACAAATTTCTTAAGGGAGCCACTGACGACCGTCGTATAATAGATCCCCGGTGGCCGTATTGTCATCTTGACTTGACTGATACGCTTTTTATGACAGTTTTTTGAAACGAGCAAACTACTCGTGTATAATGACGATGTTTCATTGCGTTTAACGCGTCATTTATGAGGGTTTGTTTGTTCTGGTCTTTTGCTTAAAATTATGTAAATGAGACGTTCCACTTTGTAACGCGAAGAGGCTCGGCGTTGAATTAAGCGCTCGGATGAATTATTGTTTCAGTGTTAAGCGTGTATAAAATTGTAACTGACGCGATACTCTGATAATATACGCGGGGTCGACAACTGTCTGTGGCAAACAATGCCGTTTACGCGAAGTTCGTGAATTGAATGCGGCTTGACATGATGAGAAGCGTCGCAAACGCATATTGTGCGGTAACTTGGAGGGCGTTACAGTTTGACACAGAATTTATTATTGACATCCTAGCGTAAACTTTACTTCTATATGTTATTAAGTTGTTGAATGAAATGAAGGGAATGAACTTTGTTACAAGATATTGGTTTGATATTGAAACTTTTAGCCGTTGAAGAGTATCATGATTGATAGTTATTATTAATATTATTATGTATATTTGAATACAAATTTATGACAGTTAACTGTAGATCTACGTTTAAAAAATTAATCACTGACTAGTATTTTTTATATTTGGGTAGGTATGTAAACACAAATGAACTTAAATAATTAATTTGCTATTTGAAATAAAACTTTGGTTTCTAATTTAAGGGAACACAATAGTACACTTGCCTTTTTTGTTTAGGTATTGTCTATGTCACGTTTGAATGGTAGGTAATGAAAAATTGCAGGTTCAAAAAAAGAACAATTATATTTATAATATGAGATTAAATCTGGCCGCGGCATTTTGTTAAACATAGAAGCAACGAATAAAAAACAAATTATGTAATAAGTATGAACAATGGCGGCGCTTCATCTTTTTCTTGAGCGGTTTCCATAAATCTAGGTTAAATACTATACCTAAAACATTACCACAGAAACATAAATACATATAAGAAGTACCCCTACCTATACGTTATATTAAAAACATAACTTTGACAAAATGATGAGGTGTTATCCATATTAAGTGTTATAGTGTAAATAGAATACTCGAAGTATCATTTTCAGTGTACGCCAAATCGGACACGTTTTTTGCAACAACCAAACATACTCAATAAACGCAAAATAGAATATAATGGCTTCCCACAATAGTAAGTTTATAATCCACAAAATAAAAGAGCAGGGCCGGGTGACAGGGTGACAGGCGTGATTGCGGACAGTCATATTGTCCCGACGAGTCCAAACTGTCCCGCCATTGTCCCGCTTCCGTCTATTATCCAGGAATGAGAGGCCTAAAGGTGGCTTCACGGCGCGGCGCCTGCCTACGCTATTGTTACAAGATTACGTTTGCAAATCCGATTTATATTTGAATATAATTGACTTTCGGTCTCATATCAGGTACGAGAGCGTGTATCATTGTGTTCGGCTGATCTCAATGGCATTTTTATCGGCTGAACATGATTAATGTATTTGGAAGATTAAGTGTTGTGGGTGGGTGAGCGCGTTGCGGCTCTTGGGCGCGTTCAAGTATTCAAACATTTCAAGCCTCGACGTGGTTCAAATTTGTGACAGCGCTCCTTCCAATCTTAATCTTTTGTGCGCCAATTTGATATGATACTGAATGGTTTTTAATCGTTCCGATCTAAGTTATAGGTATCATAGCAGGGCAACAGGTTAATTTTTGTTTAGAATAAGGTTCTTGCATAGGTACTTACATCCTAAACTATATGTAGGTAGATACTACCTTTTTTGCTTGACCTTGTGGCATGCCATACCACATTATTACGTAGGTATGAACCTATACGGATTTGACATAGGTTACCTACATGCATAGCCATACTAAGGTTATTTTATCAATATCATCTGGAGTTATCTAGGTAAATGAAGATGTACCCAGGTAGGTAGGTAGTAGGTTTGTCGAATCAGATTCTTTGTGTCCCTTTTAATTTGTTAGTATGAGAAATATGTACAATTATCTGTTGAATAAACGATATTATTATTACTTATGGTATAGGTACTATAACACTCTTTTAAATTTGTTTGAACATGTAAGTAGAGAGACACACAATTCTACTACAAGCCTCAGTGTTTTCTTTGACCTAATGTTATCTGTTTTTTAAAGAAATATTATTTTTTTCATACCATAATATTATGGTATGAAAAAAATAAGATAGGAGAAATATAATTACATATGTAATTATATTTCTCCTATTTCTTTTTCCATTCTGGACGTTACAACTATGAAAAAAACTGTAAAATAACAAATAAAATTATATAAAGCTGAAGAGTTTGTTTGTTTGTTTGAACGCACTAATCTCAGGAACCGCTGGTCCAATTTGAAAAAATATTTCAGTGTTAGATAGCCTATTTATCGAGGAAGGCTATAGGCTATATATCATCACGCTAAGACCAATAGGAGCGGAGCACCAATGAAGAATGTTTCAAAAAACGGGGGAAAATTATTACGCTACGGGTAATAGGAGACGCAAAAGAAGTTGCGTGGGTCAGCTAGTAACAAATAAAATAAAAGTTTTTGTTACTATGTATTTCTATGATAAGTTTGAGGAAAATGCATGCAGAACCCAGACAATAAGATACCAACGTTTTTCCATAACAGTGGGCATTCAAAGTCACAACATTTTTTGAATAAAAATGTTTCGGGGCCCGTTTCTTATGCAAAGAAGAAACAATTTTCTCCGTCGTGCGGCGCAAATCACGCGGAAATTGAAGACGATTTGTACAAAATATTTATGCCAACAACTCTTTTTGATGTGAACTCGTGAATGTTAACAAACCGTCTCGGGTTTACAGCGATACTTTACTTATTTGTTTTCGTTCGACGAGGGTTCCTTATTTCCTACTTTTTCATCGATCATCGAAAGTCAAAGCTCAAAAGTGTGTTCAAAAACCAACTGGCTAACAAAAAAACATTGGAAATAAATTATGTGTGCACGTCAGCGATCCGCGCTGTATCTCGGAGATATCTGGTGGGCGCACAAAGCGGCGGCAAGAATGGCCCAGCGGGGGCCTCCGCGCTATAATGGAGAGAGTTTCACACCATTCATGTATCGCCCTCGAGTTTTTTCACTGTGACGGGGGTCACATGTACCATCCGTCATTTGGACCAGACACCCACCAAGAACTATAGGTATGCAAATGTATCCTTATCGAGCAGACCATCTCTCGAGATGGTTCATTCCGCGAAACTGTAGCTCCTATACAAACGGACGAGTAGGTAGGTCCTTGTCGTGTCCCGGGACACATTTTTAATCGTTCTTGTTGTCAGAAAACTACACTGTAGCAATACTAATGTTTGTTCAGAGTTTAGTAGTTGCTTGCTACTCGTTCGTGGACTCTAAACCATTGTTTTAAGGTATGAATTAGAGACGAGATGGCGGAACGACGCGTCGCGAACGGCAGTGCCCGCCGACAGCAGGGCGGGGCTGGGCGTGGCGAGCGCTCGCGTTACTCGTCTCTGACGTCATGTTTGCCAACAAACTTTCATCTATGTGTGCAGTTTAGTGTGTGCACTTTGTGACGTCGCCATATCAACGTGGTAAATATTGTAAACAATCGAGTAGGTACGTCCTCCACTACTCCTCGCACTGTGTTTACTACTATGCTTTGATCTAGTGGTTAGTGATCGCGACTGTTAAGCCAGGGATTGTGGGTTCGGTTCCCACCCAGAACAATTTTTATTTAAATTAATTTCTTCTGTCTAGTTAAAATTTATAGAAGTAAAATTTATCGTAACTTCGTTTTAATCACTATTTTATCGAACTCGATAGGTACATATACGTACCTTAGTAGGTGTGTATTGAGTTTACTTGTATTGAGACCTTACTAACATAGTTTATGTTTGCTAGTAGACGACACGTGTAGCGAGATACGTGTCCCAATAGTTACGTCACCGTTAATGACTCGTGGAATGAGCATAAAACGTAGGCACGTATGGGCGCCAACCCGAGGCGGGCACTGGCAACATAGTACGTGCCCACCAGCTAGTAACATAAAACATTCCCACATGCCTCAATCAGCGTTACCAATGGCGGCCGCTATCACAACATATTAAGTAATAAACAGTGTTTAAAGGCATGCCGCGGCGCACTCTCGCGGCGGTAATCACAAACAATTAGACGCCATGTTGCCGGCCCCCGCCGCGGCGGCGCGCGCGCACCTCGTTATTACCCTATTTATTGCATATTGGAAACAAAAAACATCATCACCCGAATAGCCATTATAGTTTTTGACTTAATTTCTCGAGCCTCGTTTCAACTCAGCGAGTTCAAGTGTGCGCCCGCGACGGTCAGCTTTGTTCCGTCAAAGTTCCATTTTATTATGATCTCATCAAATTTTATTTATGCTCCGATGTAATCGAATCGATTCGTCTTTTCTTTCGGCTGTATTAATTAGTTTTGTGTTGTTATGAAAATGTCCATCGACGGGGCCCGTTTACGCTACTTTGATGGCCAGGGACTGCTTTAATGTCTATTGGATGGATGGTCTATTGGAAATAATTTTTTTATCGACTACAAATTTATGGGCCTTATAATAATAATATATACTAGTATAATATATAATCAGTTCAAATAAACTTGTCTGATTAAATATGGACTTGTTCGCAGATGTCGTGGATTTGGTTAGATATATGTAGGTACTTACCTACCTAAGAACGTTATAATTGATATTCCCTAACACAGATCGCTCCTTATACAATTCCGTCTATGTGGCTGTTCACTCACCTATACCTACATACATACCTATTTATGTTTTTTTCAGCAATCGTTAGGTATTTGTGACTACCCTATTGGTCTAGTGGCTAGCGAGCGACCTGCCTTATTTGGGCCAGTTCCAGTCCAGGGCCTAATTCTTACCGTGGGAGAGCTACGCTTCGGCATGATTGGGCTGGTTCGACCAGAGTGATACCACTGCCTCTCAGAAAACCGGTGTGAAATAGCGCTTGCGCTGTGTTTCACCGAGTGAGTGACGATACTCGTACCGGAGGCCCATACCCCAACCACAACGGGGGGAGGCCCCCGTCCCCCTCCCCCAAAGGCCGGCAACGCACTTGTGACGCTTCTGGTGTTGCGGGTGTCCATGGGCGACGGTAATCGCTTGCCATCAGGTGATACGTCTGCTCGTTTGCCCCCTATTCCATAAATAAAAGACTGCCTTGAAACACAAAAAACAAAAAAAACTGCATTTTTTTTTTTTTGTAACTTGCATTGATACAGATATGTATCCAGTGTAACTCTCACAGTTAAGACGAATCTCACGACGCTCACAAGTCAAAATCCACCAAGTCCTATCGGCTACAGAGCGTGCTACAGAAATATAGTTAAGTAGGTAAGTACATACCTTCATTCGAAAAACGTAAACCTCCTTCTCTCGCAGCCGTCTAAATAGTAAAGTTAAGGCAACGTGTGAATGATGTCTAATACAAAATTTTAACAAAAAAAACCGACTGCAAGAACTGGACCAAATTGAAATGGGTCCACGTGGGAAGCACCAGCTTTCAAATAAAAAAGAATCATCGAAATCAGTTGGCGTGATGTTGAGTTATTTGTTTATTCTATTTTTCGCGCACTTAGGTACTTAATGCAAATTGAAGACTTATATGGTTTTCTCATGGATGAAATTGTCGGAACTGGACCAATGGGACCACACGAGACGCACCAGCTTATAAATAAAAAAAAGATTCATCAAAATCGTTTCATCCAGTCGAAAGTTATGAGGTATGAAACATAAATAAAATATTTGAATTGATAACCTCCTCCGTTTTGAAGTCGGTTAAAATACCTACTATCACTAGCTAAACTATGAAGATATCTGTAAGGAGAGCCCTGGACTGATAATGGCTGTTAATGATGTCAGTTATTATAAATTTGGTTAAATAGAATTAATTAAGGAATGGAGAGTGTAGTTTATTATATTTCATCACGAATTATGCGATATGCCTTTCTCAAGAGTTGATTATTTATGACGGGTCCAATTATCATTAGACCCAAAATAAATGTGTTGAAGTCAGCTAAGAGTGCTAACAAGACAATCAAGGTGCGTTGCACGCAACGATATGCGAATATTTCACATTAAAATAACGTCACACCATTTTGAAGAGATTTTCCACATTTGGAGCATGTCCGACTATTATCAGAATTACGAAATGGTGCCTACCGGATTCGGTAAAGTGGCGCATCAGTTTTTTGTGCACATTCTAACGATCATGAATGGTCTGAAAATAGAATGAATAAGCTGTTTCTAAATTAGCATACAGCAGTTGGTGTACTGCAAAAATATAGTCAACTTCGTATATGGTACCTACTTATTTAGATAAAATTAGTATGGACGTATTTTGAGGTTAGGTTTTCGGGATAAATTGTCTCGAATCTAAGAATACTAAACAAATAAATGAATGCACCCAATGGGATTATATGGGATATTCCGTGTCGTGACAGGTTAGGAATACGTAGCGTCACCACCTCTACGTCTAGCGTCTTCACCTAAAAGGTATCTGGAAGAAAATACTTACAGCATTTGACCCACCTTATGCAATAAGTTTGCAGGCGGTGGAAAATAAAAGAGACATCAATCTGAAACACTCTACATCTCAGTAAAAACGTATGGCTTGGCTGTTTCGTTACTTCAGAAACTAAATATTCGCATAACACATTACTGCAGAAACTAGATATTTGCAAACACAAAAAGCGTTCGTTTCCCCTTCATGACGGTAGCAAAACGGCGAAGCCATACGTTTTTATTGAGATGTAGAGTTTGTAAAGTGAGCGTTGGTAGAGTTAGGGCGTGTAGATTCAAAAGCTTGGCTCTACATGAGATCTGATATCTTTTTCACAGGGTAAGCCATATGCAGTCATCTTGGCAACATTGAACATGAAAATGTCTTTGTTGGGATTTACATTTTTACTATTATCAGGAGTCAGAGATCAGTCAGTAAGCCGTGACACTAGCTGCCTGTTCCAACGTTTGTATAGATCCTGTAGAAGAAAACCACAAAAAACTCCTTCTATCCTTATTCGGCTGATTCCTGGGATGAATGACATAAAATATGGACAAGAGTCTCGCATACGTATGCATCTAAGTATGTGTTATGTGATTGTAATGAGGAAGTCAAAAATTAAATGTGTCAATAATAACAATACAACTTAGCTATGTTTTCCCGACAGGATATGTAGAAATATGAGTATGACCACTAACAACATTTAATCCTTCTATATGCCTAAATTCAATGGCCGCGTCGAATCTAAGGGAAACCTACACGTATGTAGGTTACACTAGATCACATTATGTTAATGTGTACAATACTATATAATATTTAGTGTGAGTAACGTGGAGACGCGAGTAGGAAGTGGACGCGGTCCCTCGAAGCACGGCAGTCGGCAAAGGGGCAGCGGCTCACGGGCTCACGGCTCGGTGCCGGCACATTATAACTGTCATATAACTCACGCGTTAATAGGAGCGGCTCTCCTTGTGCCAACTATTAAATACTATTCACATTTTACGATAATGCCCAATGCCCAACAAACTCTTATTGACGTATAAATTCCGAGTTTTTTTTCCCTCCTCCGAACGAACGAAGGCGCCAGTTGTTTCTTGATATTAATAATGCTATGCTAGTTCAGTTTTTCGGGTTTAATTACGTCCAGGCGATACCGGCTCCGATGGCTGGAAAGTAGTAAATTAAACGGTCGGCGAGCCCCTTTTAATATTCATAGCGTTATCAAACAAAATTTTAAACTAATTAAAAGTTGTTTAATAATTCCGTGGTTATGAATAAGAGCGCCTGAAGCGACTCGTTCGATTTGTTTGCATTCTGTTGCGCGACAGGAAATTGCTTACGCGCCTACCTACCGACATAGGTCCGTGTATGGACGCCGCCGCAACATAATCACTCTGCTATGGATGTCTTTACTTGTTAACACAAATGTGGGGTCGGTGACCTTTAGTTTTTAGAATCGACATTATATCTTTACGTGTTTTGTAGCGGCGCGAACGGAATTGGCCGGCGACGATTAAATCGCACTACTGATTATTTTTAGCCTTAAAATATACGAAAGATACCGTTGACTTATTTACAAGTGAATCGTTTTTGTGTTGATCCAGAACGTTTGATGTTATTATTTATTACAATAGCCACTGTTATTGTGGTGGGAGGTGAGTACCGATAAGTGGTAATCAGCAGGTGTCATAATAACAATCCCTCTGCTACTAGGTAGCGCTATCTTGATATAAAGGTGAAGATGCGTGCACTCGCGCCGATGCGCTCGCGTCTTGATCCCGACACTGATAAACATGTACCTACTGTGTGTAAGGATGTAACTAACCCGGATCGATCTTTTCGAAAATCGAAATGTTGGGTACACGATTCAGTTAATTTCCAGATCGAATAGAATCTAAGGGATCCGAACTGCGATTCGTGATCGAAGAATTCCATCAAACTAAAGATGACAGGGACGACGTTTATTAGTTCTAACAAATAATATGGGTAGTTTGCCGTTAGCGAAATGACAAGTATCTTTTTGTAAATATTTTAATTATTCCGTTGAGTTGCTAATCGATCTATTTTCCTATTAATAGCTCTCTCTATACCTAATCAAGTGTCTGTTAGATTTTGGACCTCTTTCTGTCTTTATTCCAAAATGTAGCGCCCTAAGTAATTCTTAGTGCACAATTGAATGTAGAAGAGGCATGTTTGATCTAGGTTTATTACAAAAGAAAGCTACGGAAGAATAATATTTTATTTTCATGCATTTTTTTGGATGCGCTGCGACCCACACAAACGCGGATCTAGCCAAAAAAGCACATCCCTGATATCTGCTCGTATATTAAATGCGATAAAAGACTACAAGTAAAACGTTCACAAATTATGCAAATTTTCGTCTAGAACATTGTTTGAGCTCTCTTGAATAAGTATTTTTACACCTGCGAGCACACATACATGCATATTTATTTGATACGTCCAATATAGCTATGTGTATGTATGTTTATCTCTGTTTGCTTTATCTAGTAGGTAGTTGAGTTATTCTGATGCGGTGTTATTCAAGTTTTTTGCACTTTAATTGCTTTTGAACTACTTATAGTTAATGTATACTATCAAAATGTGTATCTTAGATAAGAACAAACATAAATTAGAACAGTAACGAGACTGTTAGTAGATAGCTATATAGTTTTACTAGTTGTTGCCCGCCCGCGTTTATGTCGGTTATCGTGGCAAATAGTAGCCTATGCCTATGTGTTGTTCATCTCAAGGGTTACCCTTGAGATGAATGACATACATGACACACTATAAATATCTTCGCCTGTTTCAATTCGGCTTAAATGAATTTTGTGAAAATGAACCTTGTTAATCGATTTAATTTTTTTCTAAGAATAATACAATTGCTAGTACGAGTATACCGCCTTCTCTTAGTAATATAAAAGGTCCGTTTAATTCTCAGTGAATCATTTCTAATATATTTTAATTAATGACCATTTTGTTTATCAATGTAAATTTTATTTGGCAAAATTACAAAGGCACCGTATCGAAATGGTCGATGTGTGCGTCTTGTCAGTTCGGCGCGTCCAGCTCTGCGGGACGCCGTGGAGCCGCTCTTGTGAGCACGCGCACCTAACAGCTGTCGAACACTCGAACCCACCCGCGCTCTACACATTATTTGTTACAACTGGTGAAGACATCTGACTTGCAATTAAGATAACCTTATCATAAACTTCATAGATAAACGTTTGCTCTCGCTGCGTCTCCGTTCCGTTAAACTTATTGTTATAGCCTTCGGGAACGGTCAATATTTTTTTCTGAATAAAAATGTCTTATGTGGTTTTGATACTCTTAATAATGTGTATGAAAATTAAAATAGGAATCTACGGGATTGCTACCACCATGTACCTTTTTGTTTGTGAGTATCCGATATCTCGGCGCTGTTGCAAGCGCCATGATCACGGAGTAACTGACAGCGCCGAAATATCGGATACTCACAAACAAAAAGGTACATGGTAGCAATCCCGTAGATGCCTATTTTAATGTTAATGACCATGAAAGTTTAAAACAATATAGTGTATGAAAATGTTTCAAAGTGGTCGGATTTGTATTTGATACTTGAAAGCCTGGCAAAACACAATTGCAAGTATAGTTTTATTGGTTCAAAGCTTTGATTTGATAGATGAGAGCTAGTTATATGGATAATTTAAATAGCGACATTTAAATAGGTTGAGACACAAATAATCCACTCATTAATAATTGTGTCGTGGAGGGCTACGAACTAATATTAATATTTAATGTCTAATATGTATCAGTTGTAATAGAATAAAAAGTCTTTATTGCTGTCTTCAATTTTAAGTGTAAGAAACTTAAAAATGTTTGCCTAAACTTAATTAACTATTTAAGTAAATAACTATCGGCATACGGACAGAGCTTGTCCTTCAATATTTCCATTCTGTCTTTGCTGTACGAGTCCATGTCATCCTCTCATATTTTAGTCTGCCTACCTCGGTTTCTTTTGTCGTCTCTTAGGTGCCTCTGTTATTATTCTTGTATATTTCTTTGTAAGTATTCTCTGTCACCATATGTCCTGTCCATCTCCACTTTACTTATTTAAACAATTTGATCTAATAGATATTTATTGCAGTCACTTATTCCTTTAAATATTGATATAATTAAAATCTGCACAAAAAAAAACAAATTAATAAAGTTGCTGAACTGTTTTGTCTATTTATGTCTAAATTCCCGACATACAAAACTGTATAATCTTAATACCTGAAATATTTTTGTATTCTTTATTTATTAATAAGTGAGACAGCAATCAGGCGAAGCTATTGTTCTGGTAGTTATCTGAGCAACCGTTTTATTACACCTACGCGGCTCGCGGCGCCATCACTTCGATCTCATGTAGTCTTTATTGCCTATTCACACGCTTTTCCATGTTGGTGATTGTCTATATACCTAATGATTACTGTTGGTCTCGACACTCGTCACGAAAGCGTTTATTTTTTTTCTGTTAAGTTTGCTAATTGCAACCTCTTTGGTGGTTAGAACTTGCACTGGCATGTAAAAGTCGAAAATCTTGAAACATTCGAGGTTTAACTTACATAAGCTTATTGGAGGGTTGGTTTTTGTTTTATTAGTTAGTTTTTTTTTTAAATTTCTTCATTCAAGTAAATGTGATGATATTATTTCAAGATCAGAGATACCTTTAGCGCTGTCCTTTATTCTTTGCGAAGTTTATATAAAAATCATGACGGCGGGATGAACATACGAACAGATATTTCATAAAGGAGATATGAATAATAATGTTTTGTTATAGATCTATTTAGTAGTGGACATTTTTACTAAGCAAAGAAATTTTTTGTACCACTAAGTTTCGCTCAAAGTAGCGATGACAACACAATAATACGTGAAAACCAATGGTTTTATTCTCGTTCAGTCTTATGAAGCCCTAAAGATCAAAAGATACACAATTGATAATACCTACATATCTTTCAAAGGGTTTATTACTCATACTCAAGCAGTTATCTCGACTATGACCAAGAAGTAGAAGAAGAAGCTCTTGGAATTTAGTTGTAAAATTTAAACTGTTCAAATTATTATGGGTTAGAAATCCAATGACAATGATTTTAATTTATTCAATGAATACTTCAATAAATTCAATGACACTTTCAATCTTACTTGTGTTGTATTCCTTATTCTTCAAACGCCTTAAAATACAACTGGTGTTTGTAAATCTATTGCTCATTGTCTGTCAGCATTATCAAATCTCATTGATATAAAAAGGACAGTAGAAGAAGAAATGGGTCAAAGTTATCATTATCATCATCATCAGCTGCTGCTGTTCACTGCTATACCTACATAGGCCTCTCCCAAAGCACACCACGGAGCCCGGTCTGTTGCTTTTCGCATCTAGTCGCCAGCCGGATGCAGGGACGACTTGCCTCGAAGTTATAAGTACTTTACCTAATTTCAGACGGACAACAGCTCAACTATGAGGGCTGTTAACGATTAGAGAACTAAATTGCTGCGAAATTAAATTTGACTTAATGTTTAAAACTTAATTTAGCAGAGATAGATAATACTCTATCTATATGTACCTACAATAATGTGCACTTTATCTCGTAAGTCGAGCGAAGTTGCCGGGTCTAATAAGTCAATAGAATAATATAAAGTTAAATTCAAAACTTTTTATAAAAAAAAAAAAAACCGACTTCCAAAAACATCCAACGAAAACTCTCTGTCAAAAAACACTTAAAAGCGTAAAATAAACTGGTTCTTCATAAATTGCCTATACCTAATTCTTTATTCATTTAAATAGTAGTATTATAATGGGTGCTAGGTACCTAAAATCTGTTTGAAGTCGGTGCCAAGTGACTATCGCTTAGACTTTTGTAATTGTTCGTTTGTATTCTTTTTGGCTTAGCACCGACTTCAAACAGATTTTAGGTACCTAGCACCCATTATAATACTACTATTTAAATGAATAAAGAATTAGGTATAGGCAATTTATGAAGAACCAGTTTATTTTACGCTTTTAAGTGTTTTTTGACAGAGAGTTTTCGTTGGATGTTTTTGGAAGTCGGTTTTTTTTTTTATAAAAAGTTTTTATTTTACAGTTTTTAGTGCAAACAATCGTAGGTAAGTAGTAAGTTGAATTATTTCATCAAATTTCATCATCAAAAATAATACAAATTAAGGTACGTGTAATATTAAAATCATCCTCTAATCCCTAACTGTTGAAGAGTTTAATCTTCTATCATCAGCTCACCTAAATAGCTTGAAAGTATACGACTGAAGGTCTTTAGATACGTATGAAATTGAAAGAATTATTCTCCAACTCCTAACCGTTGAGGAGTTGTACCTTCCACCTTCCATCATCAGCTTACCTAAATAATTTGTAAGAATACGACTAAAGGTAACTTATATACATATGATATTTAAAGATTTATCCTCCAACTCCTAACCGTTAAGGAGTGGTACCTTACATCATCAGCTCATCATCATAAAATGATGACTACCAGACGCAAATACCGGTGTAACTTCAGAAAATATACGAAAAACATAGTATGTGCCTATAAAAATGAGGGTTTCCCTCGATTTCCCTGGGATCCCATCATCAGATCCTGATATGCTGGCAATGGGACCACCACGGAAGCATACCCTGTCGAATACAAAAAAAAAATTCAAAATCGGTCCACAACTGACGGAGTAATCAGGTCACATACATAAAAAAAAAAAAAAAAAAAAAAATACATACAGTGGAACATAGAACCTCCTCCTTTTTGGAAGTCGGTTAAAAATCGGTCCACAATTGACGGAGTAATCGATGTACATACATAAAAAAAAACCGATGAAATTGAGAACCTCCTCCTTTTGGAATTCGGTTAAAAAGTTTTATTTCATATCATGAGGAATCCTGCAAGTACTCACATGTGGCGTGTTACTTCATTACATACTCGACCAATAAACTGCACGTCGTAAAAATAAAGAATTCGTAAGAAATTATCCAGTAGTTATCCAATTATGTAAAACTGAATAACACTTGAACACGAAACGGCAACAAAATTTAAGAAAATATGACATGAAATTGGCGAAAAATAGTTGAGAATTGTACATCATTTATTTTATGATGGAGTGATAGTTTCTACGTGGTAGTTGTGTTTTTCTTTTACTTTTACAGAATCAGGATGCACTATTCGCTAAAACATGATTAGTGATTACTTATCTATATGAATTTGTCGCGGATTCGCCAGAGCTCTGGTAAGCCTTTGGCCTCACTCGGTGAACAGCAATCAACGAATTGCGTAACTTCTGACCAATAGTCCAGCCGAGCCGCCCCATACCCGTGTGGACGAAAGCTCGGCTTACCACGACACACCTTTCGACCCGTCACTTATTAATTGTGTAAGTTCCCATAATTAAGTCATCATGCCAGCCGACCGCCGTCTTTTTCTTTATTAACTATATAAACTCTCATTCTCTACAAATTCGAATCGAATAAATTGGTGAAGCTATTCCTTTTTTAATTGCTCTTACGGGACTTTTATTTAGTGTATACCTTCAATAAAATCGACTGTTTATTGTACGCGATCAAGTTTATTTAGCAGGCGCTTTCGATACACATATTACGAAATGCGTTTGAAATAAATAATCATTTCACAATACAAGTTGTAATCATTCGTATTAGAAATAAATATTAGTAGGAAAGTTGAATACGTAACGATAGTCTCCATCGATCCCACATCTGCGAAAATTAGCGTGTATCGACTATCGTTTTTAGTAGTTATAATTGGTACCTATGTATAATCTATATATCTATATATATAAAAGCGAAATACCACTCACTTATTAATCACGAAATCTCAGAAACTATAACACCTAAAAAGTTGAAATTTAGCAGTTAGGTTCCTTATAGGGTGTAGACATCCGCTAAGAACAGGTTTTACGAAACTCCACCCCTAAGGGGGTAAAACGGGGGTTAGACGTTTGTATGAAAGTCCTATGTTTTTGAAGTAAGAGACTTGAAATTTAAAATGTATCCTTTATAGACGGTGTGGAGGTGTACTAATAATGTATCTTTAGAAATCAACCCCCTTTTGGGGTTAAAACGGGGGATGGTAGTTTGGACGCAAACGAGGTTGCTTGGGTCAGCTAGTATAATAAAAAATAATCGCCGAAATGTACCAATGTACGCGCATAACTTCCAATCGGCTGCAAGTTTTATTTTTATGTGTTCGTTAGGTATTGTTAGGACAAGGTTTGTGTACAAGAAAAATTAAAAGATTACGGGAAAAGCCATTCTTTTTGTCCGCGACGCGAATCTGAGACAGATAAGTAAATATGGAGGTACGAAGTTCGCCGGGTCAGCTAGTAGTATATATAAGTTACTAGCTGACCCGGCGACCTTAGTACCGCTTATTTAATTTGGTGCAGCCGATCAGAAGTTATGCGCATACATTTCGGCGATTCATTTTTATATTTATAGATTGAACATTTAAGTAGTTAAATTTGTTTTACTGAAGAGTTTCAATTAAACACGTCTGTAAGTAAAAGAATATCTTTTTTATGTGTTACACGAGAGATTAATTCACAACTAATTTACCTTACGCGTCTTATTTTATTTACACAAAAGGAGAAAAAATAGAAAACCGGTAAACTGCGTAAAGTGACTTTTCTGAGAAAAAATAAAATTATAGAAAATAATCAATAACTTTTCAGAAAAAAATACGTAACTACAATTATTTTCAAAAAACCTTATCCCGGGTTTGGGATATTTTTGTGTCGCATAAACATATATGAAGAACCAGACTCACAATAATTTATGGATCACAAAGTGTTGCCCCATGTGTGGTTTGAACGCACAACACTCAACGCAGTAGAAAGTCGCGTGGCGACCGCTTAAGCCACTACGACATCCGTGCAGTCAAATAACAGAATTAACTTAGTTCATTAGCCATTTGAAAGATACAGATGTTAATAAAAGCCACCTGGTTGATTTATGAAACTGTTCAAAGAAATTCATAATCCGTTTTGATGGAAATGCTCTAAGTGGGATTTTTTCTTAGTAACTACCGCCGCCTATGAACGGTAGGTAATCTACAACTCATGGGTTGTGACTCCTACGGTCTTGGAGGTAGGAATGTGTAAAGCTGGCATTCCTCATTCTACGACCTTCAAATCCTCAAGGAAAGAGTGTCCGTTTCTCGAAAGTCGTATCTATATGAACGGAAATATCGAAGGCAAAATTCCCATCACAGATCACAAAATTTGTTACACATCAGTTGTTATTCATCATCAACCTATCGCAGTCCATTCACAACAGCAATAATGCTTTTTCATAAATTTTTATTCATCTTTTCTGCATCCAAAGTACCGCTAAAGAAGTGCAAATTTCCGAAACCCTTTCTTGAGAAGCATCCCCAAACATGCACCTTTAAAGGGTGTTTCACGGTTCGTACCATTAGTATATTGTCAGCCGTAGTCCAAGCTCGAGTCGAGTAACCGGTTGCCCAAAATGAAGCTTCATCAGAAAAAAAATCTTGTCCCAATCACGGTCTTTTTTTTCGCACGCCCACCCAATGCTGCCTTTTTTTAATATGCGTTTCAGAAAGGAGAGGTTTCTTCACAGCGCTTCGATATTTCACGCCATTTACAACTAAACGCCTTTTGATGGTGTCAAATGATATGATTAAACTCTTTTTCTTCAACTTTTCTTCTTGCCCAAAGCGAAGTCATAATAAAGGATTCCTGGCAAACAGCTCCACAATCCGTTTATCCTCTGCAACAGACGTCTTTTTCGATTTGCCACGATCTGGTACGTCATCGACGGTTTTTGTTTGTGAATATCTCTTCACCCACTTGCTCACGAAGGCCTTTGACTTTTTCATATAATGGGCGGCCTGGTCGCGGGACATTTTGAGTCCTTTCGAATGAGTACAAAGAAATACAGCTTCAAATCGGGAAGCGTACGTGGCACTCATTGTAAAAAATAATATTTTTAACAAGGAAAACTGGAGGGAAAAGTTATGTTTTTTACAATGCATTTTAGGAAAAGGATTGTTCTATTCAGCCTAATATTTATTTTTATTAATTGCATTCCAAAATTTAAAAATATGCCGGTCACGTTCTTATCGCACACACTGTGTAGCAAAATCTTGTATATTTGTTTGGTTAGTTTGGTATATTTACAAAAGCGTGTTTGTTTAGTTTTTTTAACACGTTCAGTGCGAAACGAGGCTTGAAACACCTCGTCCGTGTCTCGTCGTTATAGCGGTAAGGAAAAACTTAAACTTCTCTGTCGTGCGAGAGGCGTTACTTACGTCTGGTTCAGTTTAGGAAAGAGATAACTATATATCTGAGATGTGCTATTGATGCCGAGGTTTTTGGTATACCTACCTTAATACCGGATTTTTTACACCTCGTACCGCACTGAATAAATAAAAGTTTAATACAGTGCGTTACAAGGTTGCGAACACTTCGTACCCCCGCACTAGCTTCACGCGGTTAGTGTTGTGCAAAACGTTGAACGCTGCGCCCGCGACTATATAATAGGATGTCGAAACGTTGCCGAAGAAAGTTAATTAATAATATTATTGATGATGAAGAGGAATTGGGTGGTAAATCTAGTTCAAAATTACCGATATTTGAAAAACAGGTAAGGTTTCCAATAATTTTTTACAAATTATACTCAGGCTAAGTGAAATAATTATGTAGAAATATAATAAATGAATTCCAGCTATGTATATTTAAAATATGGTGTATAAATACAATATATAATAAAATAAATTATACACTGTAATGTATTGTATGTATGTATAGTAAGAGATTAAAAAATAAAATAACGCTTTCTATCCTTGTTCCTTGTGTTAAGTATTTTGATATTATTTCATTATTTATACTGCTGTGCCTGAGGTCCCGGGTTCGATTCCCGGGTCGGCCAAAGTGTCATTGGGTTTTTCTGTAAGGAAAATCCTAGTAGCAGCACGGAGACTGGTTAATACGTGCCCAGTAAACGGCAATAGGCTCGCCACCTATTATGTGGGACTTAAAAATAGTTGGCGAAATGAGGGTGTATCTATAATACACCTCTGCCTACCCCTTCGGGGATACAGGCGTGAGACTATTTTATGTTATGTAACATAATTGATATGTTTATAAGGTAACTGTCACTAGGCTAGACGAGTACGTGTTTGTCAATCGGAATTAAAGAAGAGGAGATGTATAGGATGCTACGAAAAACTTCGCACCTTCTTATCAAGTCGTGAGGCTGACAAAAAAGTAAAGAAAATTATGACAGAATGTATCGGTTGCAAAAAATATTATTGTTTGACCTGTTTTAATAAAAAGCATCCAATAAGTAACTACAATTAAATAAAAACGATATTTTTATTTCCCATCACTAAACAATATGAAAAACTGCCCTTTTTCAGTGCGGTATGGGGTACATAAGACCCCACATTTTATTTTACCTATAGAATCTAAACTAAATAATCTGCCCACAGGCGGCGGCATATTTAGGTTAATCAACTCATTGATAATAATAATCGCGACAAAAATCGTAAAATTCGCCTTACTTGGCGCCAAAAAAAGGATTTTTGTCTCCTGTGGGCGGTGGGGTTTATTAAGCCTCATGCCGCTACAACGTCTGGTTCAGAACGAGGTTTCAAAGGCCTCGTAACGCACTAATGGAAAATAAAGATAAATCAGTGCCGCTGCGAACGTGTTAAAAGTTTTTTTTTAATTACTTTAAAATTTTATTTTTAAAAGTTTTTTTCAATGACACGATATTGAACACCATAATATCAATCGGAATCACAAAAGATATAAAATTACCCTTTATAATGGTATTCGCACAGAACATTTCGAACATTTTGAACATTCTCGTTCTGTGATCATCATCCATATCAGTAGATTAGCTGACCCACGGGCCACGCAACGTCGTTTACGTCTCCTATTGCCCGTAGCGTTAAATTTTTCCCCCGTTTTTGTCACATTCTTCATTTGTCCTCCGCTCCTATTGGTCTTAGCGGATGATATATAGCCTATAGCCTTCCTCGATAAATGTACTATCCAACACTGAAATAATTTTTCAAATCGGACCAGCGGTTACTGAGATTAGCGCATTCAAACAAACAAACAAACTCTTCAGCTTTATAATATTATATATAGTATAGATTTTTATAGTCCACAGCTAGACATTATAAGCCTCTCGTTCGAAAGGAGGTTTCTTCCTATGCAGTAACGTTGTCATGCATAGTTTGTTCCATTAGTTGGCTCTACGAGTTCTACGACACTCATGAGGTGATCAGGGGTGTTGACACTCTGTTTCCCTAAATCGTTACCACACGGATATGAGTTCGAGTTACGTTCTATGGTACGTATATAATTAATACTAATGAAAAGCAATTAACACGGCCGGTGCAACCTGCTCGAAACGTCAGGCGATTCAGAGACATATAATACCAATTTATAGAGTTAATCCCCGTTGATTACGAATAATGATATATCTTCTAACCTACCATTGAGTGCTAACAACATTTTTAAGTAGGTAAGTAATTAATTATTGAAGAAAATACAAAGCTCGATTGCGTGAAAATGTCCAACGAAACCTCCAACGCCAAAATCTATCAAAGGTTACGGAGAGTGTCAGAAAATGTTGATACATAAATCATACTCGAAAAACGTTCCATGCCTTTCATCATTTGGTATCTATCCAAATATATATCTAACCAGACTATATAAAAATTTATAATATTTTTATAGCCTATATATCACCCGGGTCTTTATTACGAATCTATTGACACCTTTACTGTTGGTTACTTCTAAAATAGACCTAACCGCAAGAACACGTTAAAAAGCAGGAAGTGCACAAACAATGGATCTGAATAACTTGTATTAATTATTAGCACACCTCACACGCAAACGATATTAACGTAATGTATTTGTTCAGAAAATCTTTAAGTTTAACTTTTGTTCTAAAAAAACTTTCTTCAAGAAGCCTTCTTGCTTATTATTACATAAAAAGTGCGGCCAAGTGCGAGTCGGACTCGCGCAGAAAGGGTTCCGTACTATTATCTATACATTTCAAGCGTCTACCTGTTGCCGTTATCAATATCGAGCAAACACGAGCAAAAATATCACGTTTGTTATAGGAGAGCCTTCTTAAATATTTATTTTATTATGTTTTTAGTATTTGCTGTTATAGCGGCAACAGAAATAGATCATATGTGAAAACTTCAACTGTCTAACTATCACGGTTCATGAGATACAGTCTGGTGATAGACGGACGCATAGACAGACAGGCGTACAGTGAAGTCTTAGTAATAGGGTTCCGTTTTATCCTTTGGGTACGGAACCCTACAAAACTATGCGGTGATTTATTTCGTAATCAACCCTATGCCTTTCTTTATAGAAGTTTGATTTCTCTACTTTAAAGTGGAAATCTACCCACTACCTGAACAAGGACGGTTTTTGCAATACGTATCTCTAAGTGTGAAGATCGGTTACCGGCGGATTAGACAGCTTTTACCCGTTTGTTTGTCGTAAATGCCTCTGTGACATCAAATCCATTCTTGTAGCTGCAATCGTTCGACGAAAACATTTATTCACCTGTGTAAATTTCAATCATTCCACAGAAAATACTAAATACAATCTATAATTTAAAAAGCATATAATATATTATAGGAACATAATATTAGTATATAGTAGGTACTACCTATAGCGGCACAATATGTGTGGACTATTTAAACTTTAAAGGTCGACCTCGTCTCGCCCGCCCTCTCAATACTCAAAGACAAAACAATGTCAAATAAATACATTTTTTGAACAAAATCTGTTGTGGCCAACACAAACTTGATTGCGTAATCAATATACCTCTTTAGTAAAAGACGAGTTGAACAATATGTGACGTCACAAATAGAGAAATAATGCGAATTTAACGACGAACATGCTATTTGCATAGAGATGTTTGATCGCCCGCCATTGTGATCGCTTCAGTCGCACTGAAAGTAATTTACACAAGTGACTCTTGCGCACAACAAACAAAGGGCCGCGTAATTTGATTTGAACCTCAAGATCTTAAACATAGAGTCCTATATTGATGTACGTGAGGGTTTGTCGTAATATAGATGTCAGCTGGACGATACGCCTGTTCAGGTTAAGTTTGTGTTTCACACGCGTGTGACGACTACACAATGACGACCTACATTCCTTCACTATAATTATCATATTTATTTTAAAGTGAATTGTGCTACGCGTCTTTCAATTCTAGTATGTTCGATGAAACCATAGAAATCTTTTATTGCTTGTTTAGTTTAAGACAGTGGACTTGTGGACAAGCAAACAAAGTTAACAGCTGCGAATAGCTCCACACATTCATACTTCGTCAAATGCAAAGTCAAGAAAAGGCTGTTACTGCAAAAATCGTATCAGGCAACCCTATATTTGTAGGATGGATTATTTTCCCCTCTAAATAGGGGGCTTTAAAATGCCTTCAAAGGAACCACAGGGTTGCCATATAAGAAAACACTGAATTCTTGTTATAGGTTGTCAAAGTTCTCGCAATACTGTGTTCGTACTTCGATACTGTGCTTGTTCGTTAATAAAGTCTTATAGTAAAGCCTTTTAATTGAAAATGCTTAGAAATACTTTTTAAATAGACAAATACCCTACATTTCAACAGAAATAAAATAAAATATATTTTATGAGATGCCACAATCAAATTTCTCGTAAATAAAAAAAATGTAAAAAAGTTGACACGTCGAGATGTCATCGGATGATATTAATGATAATGGCCTCAATTCGTGTTTAATAGAAAAAAAAGCCATCAAGTGGAATAGTGATGTCTAAATCTAAACTCATTTGGATATCAAATTCTAAACTCATTATTATAATACCTAAGTCTAATGTCGAATATTCGCTGAATAAATTAGTAGATACATAATATTTATTATATTTTGTGTTGTGATATTTTAAAGTGACTAAACTCGATTAATATATCTACAAATACATAAAGATCTGTTTGTAATTTTAAATAAGATATTTTCATATTTTTTTTTATGGGTATTTATTATTTTAGAACAAAATTAATACAATACTCTATTCTTTATAAACAATATTCTATTCTTTATAAAACGCAAACAGTAGGCGCGTCAGTTCGGTACTCCTTTTATGTTGGCAGGTTTAACTATAGAAACCTTCTCAATAGAATTAAGCATATATGTTCAATGAAAATTGAGATCAAGTTAAACCCCGAAAGTATTGCGAAATTAAGCAGATCTTTTTGACTTGACGCATCCAACGCAGTTCGCTTCTGCATAAGACAGAGCCGATACTATGGTGCTGATAAACATTTAATACTTAAGCTCAAACACAATTATTTGGGTAGGCGTGCAAATAGGTCAGTAGCAGAATAAATACATCTACGGCAAAAATCGAAAATATTATTTCTCGAAAACTAGCCGAAATATAGAAAGTATGTTTGTAGAGTCCCCCGCGACACAGGATTTATTCCTAGTGCGGAAGTGGTCTTAATAATAAAAAAGAAATAGAATTTATTAGAAAAAACCGTCTATTCCAAATGTTGATTTCCAATGTATTAATTAACGTAAAACCAGTCAGAAACATACACCATATATTTCTGTATCAAATTGCAGAATGTACCAGAATATAATAAACTCCCCCTCATGGTGGTTTAACCGTGAGGGGAAAAAAAAAAAAAAGTATTTGTCTAGTCTTATTATGTGCAAAAAGTTAAAAGTATGAATTTTTTTTTTATTTAAGGGATGTGGTTCAATGATGATGATGTGGATAAGTAGGTAGGTATTGCATATTGCGTATCCTCGAAAACTTTCAAAACTCGGTAAAGAACCCATCTATTATTCTTTTTTCTAGAAATTTAAGGGCGTAACTTACGGTGCAAATGGTATAGTAAAGATATTAATATTTCGTAGGGTTATAGAGAGCTTACCTTATTGACTATTAGTTGTTGCCCGCGGCTTCGCCCGCGTATATGTCGGTTATCGCGGCAAATAGTAGCCTATGTGTTATTCTGATGTATAAGCTATATGACTGTAAGTTTTATCCAAATCCGTTCTTTAGTTTTTGCGTGAAAAAGTAACAAACATCCATCCATACTTACAAACTTTCACGTTTATAATATTAGTATAGATAGATCGCGTAAAAGGGCGTTACACATGGCGAAGATACTCTATATCTCAACTTAAAAATCAAGTAGGAATCACAATTGAAAATTAGTGTTGTGTGTATGATAAGTCAAGTCTAAAATGTATCTTAATTTCGTTGTGTGATTTTTCATTGAATTAACTAAAAAATATCATAATAATATACATTATACTTAAAATTTTGCCGTAGGTATCCACATCGCTTTAGAATGAGAGCGGTATACAAGGTATAACGTTTGCGCCAATATCGGAATGCAGTGTCCTGTATTAATACCGGTACTTCGGTGAGAAGTGCGGCGCCTACTGAAATATATTGTCACTGTACGTACACTGTGTACACCTATTAGGTATGTTATTTATGCGCAAGGTGCATTCGTTACAATTCTACCAACGACTGTTTTAATGAATTACACACAGATCAACCGCTCTTCTGTGTAGGTATAAGACTACTTATTTAAGAGGTAAATACCTAAAAAATTAGAAGTTAAGTTACTTATTTTTGGTATGCGCATTTTATCATAAGCATGTTATACTTACATAATTTGCCTGTAACGGCCAGTACTACTAAAACATATGGGTACCTACAGCTTTAGAAATAAATAGCTATGATAACGTAAGTATGACGCACGTTGGAATGGAGCCAGACTTATGTTCAGCAATGGATAGCACTAGGTGGATTGATTTATGTTAATATAAGTAATGATAACTAATATAAATCAGTAATCTCTCTCTTCAGTCAGTTTCGACCCTTCCAAAGCAAACATTAATTAAAAATGTTAATAAACTTATTTATAACGATACTTTAGTACAAGTAAATGCAAAATGATATAAATGTACACACGTATGTGGTGGTCGGCAGAGGTGTGCAAGTGGGACGGGACACAAATTGATAAATTACACGTAGTTGAACATGGTTAATCCGAACGAAATGAGCACTTACGGTGGGATTACACCTCGGCGCGGTCCCCCGATGACATTAACCGGAGCGGCGCGGGCGCACCGAACCCCGCGTCGAGTGATGCATGGCTCGCATTGTACTCCGCGCCACAGAGCATTTGTAACCACACCGATGATATACAACGCTTTTATGTAGCACCCATAATAAGTTTATAATGAAAAATGTAATTCTGTAACCGTTAAAGCCGCCGTTGTAACTCCTCTATTGATAATACTCTTGATAAAGTAACGTGAGTGTTCGTGCCTCGACTCCGGATAATCTTTGTAAGTACACCTCAGCTAGAATATAAAGTACTAACTTTTATACGTTCACGTTAGTGTTTATTTTGTTATGAATTTTCCTAGGTAAAAAGAAGCTCTTGTATGATTCCAGACTAATGACAAAAAACTTGAGAGGTGTCAAGGGACACCCGGATGGAACGAAGTATATATATATATTTTTGATATGCTACTACTAATAAAAATGCGCATAAAATACTCAAATTATTTTAGAAATAATCAGACTGTAGAAAATATACTAGAAAACAATATATTTTCTGTAAATAAATGCAAAAAGCCAACATCACGTGGTATTCCCAGGCGGTCACCCATCCAAGTACTAATAACCACGCCCGATGTTGCTTAACTTCGGTGATCGGACGAGAACCGGTGTATTCAACATGCTATGGACGTTGGCAATTAGTTTGTTATATTTAACGTTGAGCATCCAGCACTATGACGTCAACTCAATGTTAAAAGTGTCGTTACAACTTTTGGCGCGAAAAGTGTCGAAAGTGTCGTTACAACTTTTGATCTTAATCTGTCTAGCCCCCTTTCGCAATGCGCCATAAGGAACTTCGTTCCAAAACTATGCGATATTTATTTTTATAAGTTTACTGATATTTTTACAAATCAGACAGCAGGCAGACATTTCCTAAGGTTCACTCTGGTATTTATCCCAGTTCTAAATTTCTTCAAGCAGACATTCTGGAGTGATTAAGTACAAAACGTCTATCTAATATTCACATTCAAAACCGTAGGCAATATGAGATGACATACAAGTCATACTTTGTGTACTTACAAGTACCTATATTAGAAAGCATTGAATAAGTAGAAATTATTGGAAGAAAATGTAAGCTAGAAAGCTTAAATTTCCTTGTGTGTGTTTCAACTAGATCTCAGATACAAGATAAACAAAAAGTTTCATTTTATATTGTGTTCTTAAAAATACATACATATTACATAGAAAGTTATGGTTCCGGGAGAGTTGGTGCTGGAGTTCGGGAAGGCTTATGTTAAACAGTTGACGGCAATAGGTTTACGTTGACACATTTTCCGAACACTTGAAATGAGGTAAATAAGGCAATGTAAATACAGATAATATTAGTACAAAAAGTTTTTCTTAAGGTCTCTGCATATTACATTACAAATTGAATATAGTCCTGACTATTTACGGACTGAATTGGGTATTTTAACATAAATAAATATATTAAAACGAAAACAACAAAAATCGCGGGATACAGCTAGTTTTTAACCGACTTCAAAAAAGGAGGAGGTTCTCAACTCGACCGTACCTATGTTTTTTTTATGTGTGTTCGCGGATAACTTCGTCGGTTATGAACTGATTTTAATAATTATTTTTTAATGGAAAGGAAATATCCCAATGATGGTACCATGATAAGGACATGGCATCCAAGAGAAATCGAGTCGAACCTTGAAGTCGGTTTTTATTTTGTTAAAATTTTACTTGTTAATAATATTAAGGCTCTGTTTCATCGATTACAGACAAGTTTCGGATAGCTTATCTGAGTGATAATTTGACTTATCTTCCATATAAATTGTGTCAAACCATCTGTCAAATAAGCTATCCAGTACATATCTGTAACCGGTGAAACGGGCCTATATGTTTTATGTTTTATTTGTTTAATAAAATAAATTAAGTCATTGAATTTAACTGAAAAATATTTAAGTAGCTGGTTAGAACTAACATAATGCCTGTAATTTCGAGAACATTAACAAAATAGGTACATAATGAATATATTGCAAGCCTTGTTCGCAGGCAGCGGGTCGCGTGAGTACTGTCGCGTGACGGCTCCTGAATACCGACAACTACTTATCTTGGTAAAATAACTAGTTATTACAATAACGATAACTTATTTTAGGTTATCAGCCGTCCCTAGTACTGCCACTAGCAGAATGATTATTAAATTATTCCATTTTGTTTTTTTATATCAAACGATCAAAACATTTTAAATGTTAACAACAAAAGCAATTTATTTTGATAACAACACTGCAATCTAGTTTCAAAACATGTAGGTACTACATTATAAATTAAATGATTCGATGTTTAAACTGCTTAAATGAAAAAGCAATCTGTTAATCACTTCGAGTTTAATTATAAGTTACATAGTAAAGAAAAAACAGTTTGGTGAGCGCGTGCGGTTTGTTCAAGAGGATATCTGCGTCAGAACGAAGAAGTGGGTGTTAAATCATCCGCACAAAAAAGCCTCGTGTTTATTGTATTGTAAATACCGGGAATATCCGAGAATGTAGTGCAAAGAGAACACGCTTGGTTTTGATGTATTCAATAATAAAACAACTTTTAATACTTTACTAGTGGGTTGATCGTGTAAGGGAAATTAAGAACATATCTACTGCAAGATATGTTGCCCGTTCTAAACTTGGAAGGTATTTTTTAAATATTATCTATTGAAGCGATTTGACTAGGTAAATAGTATATTTTTAATGCAATCTCTAACTGGTTAGTCCAACTCTAAAGACTGTCCTTTTATGACACTACTAGCTGACCCACGCAACCTCGTTTGCGTCTTCTATTGCCCGTAGCGTAAGAATTTTCCCCCGTTTCTGAAACATTATTCATTGGTGCTCCACTCCTATTGGTCTTAGCGTGATGATATATAGCCTATAGCCTTCCTCGATAAATGTACTATCCAACACGGGAGGAATTTTTCAAATCGGACTAGCGGTTCCTGAGATTAGCGCGTTCAAATAAACAAAAAAACTCTTCAGCTTTATAATCTTATATTTAAAATTCTCGTGTCACAATGTTAGTTACCATACTCCTCTGAAGCGGCTGGACCGATTTTTATGAAATATGGTGTGCATATCGGGTAGGTCGGAGAGTCGACCAACATCTATTTTTATACCCCATTTTTTAATGGCAAAACAACGTTTGCCGGATCAGCTAGTATTAGTATAGATTTATAAATAAACATGTTGTATAAATAATACATCTTATTACTAGAGTTTAGCGTCTAAACAAAGTTGAGTAGAAACATTTATTAAAGTGCTTTTGAAATTTAGAGATTTTGTTATTGGGTTCAACTTTTTAAATTTAATCTGTTATAAGTTAACTAAAGCAGATTATTTGACATAAGTATCCTAAAAATAGTTTTAAAATCTTTAAGCCGACTATATAAAAACTTTGATGAAAATAAATTACATTAAAAAGCTTTTTAAAAACAAGCTTTTACTGGAATGCCTCGATACGAATCAAACGAGTCCAAACTCGATGATGTTGCGACGTTTCTTTACAGAGTTCCTATGGCCACCTTCCAGCTCCAGCATCAGATCAGCTCCATGTCATTATAATATTGTATAAATAATAATCGGTTGAAGATATCTGGTTCAAAATTGAGTTTCAAGATTCCACCCGAATATACAAGCATACATACATACGTTGCAAGTTAATAAAAAGCTTGTAATATAGTCTATGTCACCCGGGCCGCGGGCCATTATTACGAATCTATTGACACCTCATTCATTAAAATTGGCTCAGCAGTTTAGAGGCGCTACGGTGGAACATACAAACATATATGTAAATATACTAGTAATACTACTTACCCTTTCCTTTGGCTTCGAAATAATCGGTAGGAAACTTTAAAGACTGTCAAAAAAATATCGGCAATACAAAAATGACACATACCATTAGATACATCACATTTGAACGATAAAAAGCAAAAGCTGTCTAGCTGTAGTATCACCACTTAATATTATTTAACAATCTATTAAATCATAAAAGTATATTTCTTAAATAGAAAAAGGGCGGTGAGGACGCAGGTGAAATATTTGATGTTTTCACACTCGTGGATGTTACAATCAAAACATTTTTTGTTGATCGCCGTTCCGGCTTTCGATACCGATACCGTAGACTATTAACACAACAAGAGACATCATCTTGATATTTGATGAAATATTAATATGGTTGAATTCCTGAGCCGCATCATAAGGCACCAAAGCGCAGGTATTAATCATCCCACCTCATATTGTTGTGTTCACAGGCCTGGTCCACGTGCAGCCAATGAGTAATGCAATAGATTTATTATAACTAGATGAAAAATCGGTCAGATGTGTGTGATCGCTCACTAAATGGGACTAAGGAATAGTGAAGTGTTTCTGTAAGTCAGTTAGCTCAGAACTTGTTAGCAAAATTCGATACTAAAATCATTTTTCAGTCAGAATCCTGGTTCTAGTAAATGTTATTTTCTGTCCATTTGTTAATTTTCTCTTTCACAGTTGCTTCGAAACGTTAAACGTAGTTAGTAAATAATAATAAATAAATAATAAATATTTCGGACATCTAACACACAACGCTATCAAGTCCCAAGCTAAGCAGAGCTTGTGTTATGGGTACTAGACAACTGATACAAATACATATATACTTTTTTTTTTGTAAATACATACATATTATACATAGAAAACACCCAAACTCCGAAACAAATATTTGCAGATCATACAAACATTTGGTCCGAACCGGGAATCGAATCCGAAACCTTATGATCAGCAGTCGCACACGTCAACCGCGAGACCAACGAGGCAGTTTGTCTCGCGACGAGGCAGAATTGCTATTAATAAATTACTTTTATTTGGTTATTAAAAATCATTATATTTCCCATACTGCATATGTCGACAAATGCTTAAAAAAAAAGTAAAAAGAAATGTAGGAGGACGGTGGTCTTCGACGGGCCGCTATTTTTGTAATAAAACACTTGCAGAAGCCTTCTCTCTTATCAAGGCTAAGAAGGAAGGGCCTTCTTAGTCGTTCACTCTTAACAGAGTAGTCGTGGTTGACGATGCTGCATTGTCGTTGGCCAATGAGGCTCTCGCGATGTCTCCACTTGTACCGGTCCTTGACCTCTTGGGAAGTCAATTCAAGGTTTCTACCCAATATCTAATTGTAGTATTGTCTATAGATGTAAGTATATATCGTCGTATGTCTCCAATAAGACTTTAAAAACTAAATGAATACATACGAGTATGTACATTAACGGTGCGGTATTAACCATTCGTAACGTCTGAAAAAAGAAGGTATTGTAACCTCTTAAATTATTTTATCGCGAATAAGTCGCGCTGTACAACAAAAACTATGTGTAATTGTAAAAGTCGCGTAGTCTGAAAACAGTTAATTCCTTTTCTATTGTTAATTACAACTATGTTAACGTTTCAAGCGTTATCTCCGGACGTGTCAAATGTTTACAGGGCTAGAGGTGCCATCAGCTGCCACTGTCCAAACAAACATCTCAACTCCGAACTCTTTTGTTTGTGAACACGATCGATGTTTTTATTACTATAATCAAGTCCGCTAAAGCGTTCTGATACAAATGCGGTATTATTGGTGAAGAAAAATTATTTTACTGTAGAATTATATAATTCTACAGTAAAATAATTTTTCTTCACCAATATGGCCATATGGCCAATTCAGTTTAATTTGTTACCCGTACAATCAAACTTGTAATGTAATATTATGAAGCTTAAGAGTTTGTGTGTTTAATTAAACGCTCTAATCTCAGGATGTACTGGTCCGATTTGAAAATTATTTCAGTGTTAGCATACTTATCGAGGAAAGCTATAGGCTATAAGTACATATACATATGATCATGGATTGACAAATAGAAGCGGGTAATAATGAGAAATGTTGCAAAAAAGAGGGATTTTCTTTTTCTTTTGAGAGCTTCCATTGCGTGCGTTAACGGAAAAAGTTTAGTAAAAAGTGTTGTATTTAGTTCACTTTAACCTTTTTATTTTTTACAATATTATTCACGAAATGAAATGAAATTGTTTATTCTGCAATTAGGTTACATGAACACTTTTGCAAGTTATACTTTTTTTGAGCAGATGAGTTCGGCCTTTCCTAACTGGACTAGCCCTGAGAAGAAAGGACGAAACAAACTCAGGGATCATCGTCTCTTTTAAAGTCCAGACAATATTCTCAAATGCAAAAGACATTATTTTAATAAAAAAAACAATAATTACAATTTAAGTCACAATTATAATAATCAGTAAGATAATAATTTAAAAAAATCAGTAATAGCAATATTTTAAGATGAATTTGTTTCAAACTATAAATTATCGTCACATCAAAATTTTAAACATTTAAAATAAACAGCATGTGCAGAACGGGCAGCTCAATCCCAGACGGTTTTATCATCAAGATATTGCGGATAACTTAGATTTAATGGTATTCTTAAATTTCCTTAATGGCAAATTCCTAATATCAATAGGGAGTTTATTGTAAAAGCGTATACATTTACTTTTTTACATTGTCCCATAAACGAGTTGCCTACTCTGTGGAGACGAGTGACGTGAACACTAAGATTATGTTTGTTTCTGGTATTTACCTAATGAACATCACTGATTTTAGGCAACTTTAATATATTTCTTTGAACATAAATTAAATTTTCGTATATATAATGTGTAGAAACGGGGAAGGATAGCTCGAGTAAAACAAACAAAATACGGCAACTCGTGGTTCATTTCTTTCTTCTTAATTTTTATTATAATATAATCTTATCACACAAACGTCTTATATTTCGTCCTTCCGCCATTCGTCTTCTGTCTCCCTCTCTCACAGTCCTTTCATTTACTACCTTTCATTTCCTTCACTCCTTATGTATTCCTTTCTATGCAATATTTATATTCGGCCATCCTGCATTCATATCTGCCCTCAGATACCTGTCTTTCAACAACAATCATCTTCACAACCAATTATCAACAATCATCACATAACAAATCTTTCATACGATATTCATATATTCATTACATCTTAACATTTACAAAATATTTACAGTAATAACATAACATAATAATACAGCAAAAGCCGCTGAGCTTAGCCTACTGGATAGTTTTGCTATTTGGGAACCCCATTGTAAGTTAGCGTCAATAGTAATACCTAAAAATACGGTAGATTCTACAGGATCCAACTCTAGTCCATTCAAACGAACATTGGTTGTAACATGCCTAACGTTTGGTGTAGAGAATTTAATGAATTTAGTTTTCTTCTCATTAAGGAGAAGGTTATTTGTATTATACCAATGTACCACTTTCGAGAGTGCACTGTTGACTTCATTAAAACTGTCAAGTTAGCGCCTAACTTTAAAAATTAAGGATGTGTCATCCACGAACAATACAATCTCATGATTTTCACTTACATAATAAGCTAGATCATTTATATATATAAGAAACTAGAAATGGCCCTAGAATAGAACCCTGTGGGACGCCCGTTGTTACCGCGGATCCCGAAGATGTTTTGCCATGAATATCAACTTTTTGAACACTTTTATTCAAATACTTTGATTTGAATTTATTCCTTGTTCCATAGTGTTGTAACTTCCTGATGAGTGTAGGATGATGGACTCAATCGAAGGCCTTAGAAAAGTCACAGAAAATACCAAACGCATCCTCTGAATCCTCCCAGGCGCCATATATAATGTGTTTAAGCAATTCCACGCCCGCGTCCGTAGTTGAACGACCTCTAGTAAAACCAAATTGCTTTTGATGAAGCAAGTTGTGCTTAATAAAATGTTGTAACATTTGGATTAAAAGAAATTTTTCAAAAAAATTACTCAATGTTGGAAGTATTGAGATAGGTCGGAAGTTAGATGGATCGGAACTGCTACCAGATTTGACGTTGTATAACATCACGCTACGGGCATTAAAATATGCAGATGAAAATGCGCTGGTGGCAATAAAAGACGCAAACGAAGTTGGGCTGGTCAGCTAGTAAAATGTATTTAAAGGAACATACCTTTCATGGTAAGGTTCAAACATATTCCTGCTCGAAAGTGACTAACGTTGCTCATGGATTTATGCAACTCAAGCGACAGAAAAGCGTTATTAACGGCGATATTATCTATACTATATATACAAATTGTAATACATCAAAATATAATTAATTAGCCGCCCCTAACCTGAACAGCAATATCAATTAGATTAATCCATCGTCGGTATCCGAGGTACTTTCAGACGTACATATATTATTATAGACTAGCTCCACTCCTCCCGCCTATAAGTATTATTACGGTTATCACGGTGTTTCTTTAAACTGATAAAAGTTTTTTATTTGAAAACTGATTGAAATAAAACAAACACTAAAGGTAGTAGAGACACGCTGATTTCGGCAAGAATGGGCTGGGTCGACCGGGGCGGTACTACCCTCGCACAGAAGATCAACCGAAAATGACAGCATTCGTGCTGTCGTGTTTTGTTGATGAGTGCGAGACCAATGATTCATAAGCTAGACCGCCATGGTGTGGGTCACCATACTGCATTGTTGCATTGCCTGTATTCGCAATGAGTACGGTGACCACCACTTTGGTATTACACTCCACACCCTAAAAGAAAAACCAACAAGCTAATCTGTTGCTAGAAATGTAAACGATAACAAAAATAGAAGTAGTTTCGATGTCGTCTGTGTGTTTATGATGTGAGCAGTACGGATCTGAGGACATTACATTCCATACATACATATATATATATATATATATATATATATATATATATATATATATATATATATATATATATATATATATATATATATATATATATATATATATATATATATATATATATATATATATATATATATATATATGCATATATATAATATATATGTATATACGCTGTAGTGCCTTTTAGAGCTTTTCACAATCATTACGGATACTTGAAGCTCTGAAAAGACCGGCATCAATATCCCTACAGAACTTCAATATAGCCTAGTACTTAGGTAGTGGAGGTATAATGGCAGAAAAAGTGTAGATCACTTCATACCTATTATAACACTAAGTCCTATGCCGCGTCTGTCTGTTCGCAATAAACACAAACTCAACGGATTTTTATGCAGTTTTTAGATAGAGTGATTCTTGCGGAAGATTTTCGTATATAATTGTTTTTTTTTTAGTATATTGACTAAAATAAAATGATTTTTGTTGAAGACGTCGGAAAAAATTAAGCTGCATATCTTCTCAGAGTAACATAGCCTATATTATATTTTCCGTAAAGAACCCGTGCGAAACCGGGGCTTATTGCTAGTATATACATATACCTATGTATATAGGTACCTATCTTGAAACACATGTTGACGATGCGTGACCGATTTTTTTTTATTGCTTTATTCTTTTCTCACGGGCTCTATCCATGCGAAATTGATGGTAAATGCAAATTAAGGTGTTGATGAGCGTCTTTTATGACCTGTGTTCTTGAGTGAATTTAAATTGAACCCATACGTTTCAACTGCCATGGATCGTTTCAGTAATAATATGAATAGTTTTATATTTATGTAGTGATTTCATAATGCGTTCGACTATTTTCATAAAATCTTTGATCATTATTTAGACATGATTTGTTCGAATCAATGAATAATAATCGGAGTTTGACATCAAAACGCAAAACTTTTCATCGTCCTCATCATCAGTCCGTTGCAGTAATGCAGTCCACTGCTGGACATAGGCCTCTCCCAAGTAACACCACAGAGCCCGGTCTGTTGCTTTCTGCATCCAGTCGCTGCCAGCCCTCTTACGTAAGTCGTCCCCATCTGTCCAGAGGGCGTCCCACACTTCGTTTGCCAAGACGCGGTATCCACTATAAAACACGCTTACTTCAGCGGTTGTCTGTTCTGCGAAATATGTGACCAGCCCATTGCCACTTCATCTACCAACTTTCAGAGCTATGTCGGTCACTTTGGTTCTCTGACGGATTACTTCGTTACGAATTTTGTCCTTCAGAGAGACTCCAAGCATAGCTCTTTCCATGGCACGCTGAGTGACTTTGAGCTTCTGGATTAATCCTAGGGTCAATGTCCACGTCTCGGCACCGTATGTCATTACAGGGAGGACGCACTGGTTGAAGACTTTCGTCTTCAGGCTCTGTGGTATATCTGACGAAAATATGTGGTTTAACTTCCTGAACGCTGCCCATCCCAACTGGATCCTTCTATCGGCTACCTTCTCGAATCATTCATTTCATCGACATCAACAGTTTTTAACAGTTAGACATAGGTATCTCCTTAAAAATAGGTAGGTATAGGCTTCGATCAAATTATATTTGATTGAAGGGTTCAGACCTGCCGACCTGCTGTCCTGCACGGATATGTGTGTTGGCCAGTAAAGATAACGGATGAGAGACGACTGCATGTAGCTGAAATGCGTATGTTGAGATGCATGTGTCTAGTGACTAGAATGGATAAGGTGAGGAATGACTACATTAGAGGGAGCCTGAAAGTAGCACCAGTGAATGAAAGTTGAGAAGCAACAGGTTAACCTGGTATGGACATGTGATGCGTAGAGATGAGCAAAATGTAGTTAAGAAAGTGTTAAGTATGGAGGTCGATGGATATAAGAGTAGAGGACGACCAAAGTAAAAATGGGTGGACTGCGTAAAAGAGGATATGGTCAGGAAGGGAGTAAGCAGTGTACTGACGAGTGATTACACCGACCCTAAATAAAGTTGGGAAAAGGGTAGGGAGATGATGATGATGATGGTATAGGCCTATTATATTAAGGTGGCCAAACGGGTTAGTACAGGGTTTTATCAAGTTTTCCTCTTCCTTTTACAATGCTGCTGTCCTACGTAGATTACTTTTTTGCACCACACGGATAAACCCTAACATTAATTGTGAATTGACGTTTCGATGAAATAATTAAACGTTGAAGTTAAACCATAGTCAAATGTCAGTTTTACGTAGAAACATCATGAAATATAAAAAAGGAATTACAAACCGATCCACAGAGATCGCTTTTTGTTTTTTCGGAAGATGGTCCCCATAATTTCATCTCATCCACATTTTTTATTATTAATTTCATCACGACGTAGACTTAATATATATAATTATGTTTTATAATTAAAACGTAGGTATATTTTCTTTAGAAATACTTATTTGTACTTCCAACCTAGATTTTTGAAAGACCATCTGCTGCGTGCGACAAATTGTCTGTATGAAGAATGATAATAACCAATAAAATCATGAGCCATCCAAACTTCGGGACTCAGATACATCAGCTTTACACTGCTTAAAATATTTACGGCTAACCAATTTTATAACCATTTTTAAATGAAATGTAATAAACGTGGAAGTGTTGGCGCCAGTTGGCTATCAACGTGAAGTCGTGATGGACGACTGGAGAAAATGGATAATTGGTGTTAAACCCATTCCAAGTTGGAAATTTAAAATGCTAGTTACGATTTTAACGAAAACAATAGATTGATTGAGCGAGCTGTCGTAAATATGAAAGTTTGTTTACCAGACAAACACGCAGTCTTCGATATGATAGCTGGGATTATTGTTATACACTTATAAAATAGTTTGATGCAGCCGGTAGAGAACACAAGCTCTCAGAGCATACAATTTAAATAGTCATGGATAAAAGGAACAACACCAATCATAGACGATCTGCTTTCTTAATTACCTTTTTTTTAAATCCACTTTAGGTACAAATCACGACAATGTGTTTTTGTTTTAACTAAGTAAAGATACAATCTTTTTCCGTGGATCCGCTCGCGATATTTTCTATTGTGTCGATTCTTTACTATTTCAGACTATAGGTCTTTTCTTAACTGTTTAGAACAGAGATAGATTATCTCTGTCTTAAATTTCATCCACGTCAATTCCGCTTTATTGGTGTTGTTAATAACAAATATTGTTGTCTAGTAAACAAACTGCCTCGTTGGTCTCGCGGTTGGCGTGTGCGACTGTTGATCATGAGGCCTCGGGTTCGATTCCCGGGTTGGACCAAATGTTTGTTTGATCAACAAATATTTGTTTCGGAGTTTGGGTGTTTTCTATGTATAATATATATGTATTTAAAAAAAAGTATATATGTATTTGTATCAGTTGTCTAGGACCTATAACACAAGCTCTGCTTAGCTTGGGACTAGATGGCGTTGTGTGTTAGATGGTCGAAATAGTTATTTTATTATTTATTTATTTTAATTCGTAGCTACATTTCTTTTCGCAATGATAGAAGTTATGTGATTACTTACCCTGGGCGCAGTTCAAATTGGATGGCCTATTTTCATTGCCATAATTTGTGAACAGAAATGCAATCATGTAAAATATAACATTGACTTGTCCTTTGAGATTCGATGCACGTAAATTGTAAATAAATAAATAATGTACATATTTAGAAATATGAAATCATTTTACAGTTATAGTAAAAAAACTAATTTTTTTGCTGTTTCCATACTTCTCAATAATTATGTCTAATAAATAATAGTGCCGCATGAATATTAAACGAAATTAAACCAATATTTTCGTTTGTCTATTAGGTTTATGTTCGTCTCATAAATAAATGACTGTTATTTTTTTCGATCAATGTCCGATGTTTGAAGCCGAGTCATTCGGCCGCGGAGCAGAGTTAGCCGAATCATCTGTGATTGTTATCTTGTAAACGTCATTCATGTGAAAACAATTAGATAACGTATGCATGATTTGTTATTGTGATATTTAAAAACATAACTTTCGTACAAGGCGATTGGTTATAAGACAACTACTAAGGGCTATACAGTACCTACCTAGCTTGTAATTTGTCAATTTGTGTAGATTTTTACCCCTCCATGACGAAGCCAAAAGAAAGGGTATGTAATAATTTTGGCAGTAGGTATATGTACGTATGTTTCTACGTTCCTTACGCCCTAACTACTAATCCAATTTAAATGAGTGAGGTGTTAATAGTTTCGTGATAATGGCCCGAGTGACAGGCTATATATTATTTTATAGGTTAGGTAGGTAGTAGGTAGGCTATCGGCTATACATCATCACGCTACGATCAATAAAAAATGCTGCAAAAACGGGGTAAATATATTTATTTTAAGAGCTTCCATTGCGTGCGCTGTGTAAACCGTTAGTTTCACAAAAAAACAATGTATGAAAGAATTGTTCTGCAAAAAAGTCCGTGACAGCATATTATTGTGTCTATCTTTAAGGTTTTTTTTTAATTTAAAGAAGATAACTCCTGCATTAGGAATAAACATCCTGTGTCGCGGGGGACTTCACAAACATACATGAAACGGACACAAAGTACACCCAGACTTGATGATGTCAGACATGACAGAGCAAATCGGAACAGCGGTTCCTGAGATTAGCGCGTTCAAAGAAACAAACTCTTCAGCTTTATATAATGGTATAGATGGTTTAAGCGGTCGCCACGCCGCTTTCTACAGCGCTGAATGTTGTGGGTTGAAACCCTACGTGGGACAACACTTTGTGTGATCCACAAATTGTTTTCCTTAGTCTGGGTGTTCTTTGCGTTTGTTACCTGTTTGTTTGTAAAGTCCCCTGCGACACAGGGGTAATTTATAAACAAACATGAATTCCTAATGCTTAAGTGTCTCTTATAAAAAAAAACTATCGAATTAAGCAGAATACAGATTTTTTGAGCGATATCAATGGCATCTCAATAGTGTGTTTATGGAAAGACAGTGGCCTACGTCCAAAACGTACGACGACGGTTAAAACCTAATCGAAAAAGGATCAAATAATCTTAGACTTAGGTATATTCATGTTTCATAGCACATTATGTAGATTTTCATAGCACTTCCTTTCGTAGGTACCTGTTTGGTTCTCGAAGATATAGATGTGTTCAGCATAAATTTAACTACCAGTGAACTTAATAAATAAACCTAAGATTATCCGCCATTGCCACCTATCTAACAACAGGGACTAGTTACATCGAATCCATTACTGAAAAAAAAAACACATCAAAATCAAAATAGTAATTTTGGAGATAAATTGCAAAATTGGTTTGCACAAACATCCTCTCACCCCAAACGCCTATATATATTTGTATATATCTACCTTCTTTGTTCCGTCACGGGTAAATCACGGTCAGATCAGTGGAAAAATATTTCTGAACCTATTATTTTTAGAACGGAAGTTCCTAATCCTACTAATATTATAAACGCGAAAGTTTATAAGTATGGATGGATGGATGTTTGTTACTCTTTCACGCAAAAAGTACTGAACGGATTTGGATGACACTTTACAGTAATATACACACATCAAAAGTGTCTAGGGATCAAGCATTTTTATGCGGATTTCTTGAGATTGAGATGTGGCTTTGGCCCTGGCCTGCTCAGTCGCCAGACTTCAACCCGATTGAGCATGCATGGGATATGCTACAGAGAAGAGCTCTGCCGAATATGGAGGGTATCCAGTCGCAAGAAGACCTTTTTTTGTTGTTGCAACGAACATGGGCGGCCATTCCACAGCGTGATTTGGATGAACTCATTTTTAGTATGCCAAACCGATTCTTGTGTTGTTAGTGTTCGCGGTAGAAACACGGATTATTAATTGTTTAAGTTACCTAATAAAATTTTAAAGAAAACTGTTATTTCAGTCTTTTTTTCGAACTTTAATGTTAGTGGTTCAAATGTCAAAAATCCCTTTATTAGGAAAATGGCAAATTTCTTTATTAATGCAACGGTGACTTGGTTTATCGTTACTGTGACAAACGAAAACACTTTATTTGATGAATCCTTAAAGAAAATTTTAATTAATATCAATCAGGAGAAAAGTTATTGCAAAAATATATGTTGATACCTAGACACATATGTTGATCCCTAGACACTTTTGATGTGTGTAGCTTATACATCAGAATATCACATAGGCAGTAGCCTACTATTTGCCGCGATAACCGACATACACGCGGACGGCGCCGCGGGCAACAACTAGTATATTATATGTATGTATGATACGTACCTACCTACCTATTTATATTTCGTAATGGGTGTTCGGAACGCAGCAAAGGGCACAGAACAGACGGCAGGTGGCACCGAGCCCGTTACTGAGACACTCCGTTGCAAATGAATTTAATTAATTTATTGACGGCCAGCTTACAAATTAACGTAAAGCTACAATACTCGTATTCAATCGAAGAATCACAACACGTTCAAAGATAAAGAAAGAAAAAGATAAAGACAAAGATAAAGCTACGTTTATTTGTCAAAACATGTGACAATCTACATATCATCACACTAATCACACTATCACATCACATCACAGTAGTATATAAAGGCGAAAGTTTGTGTGTATGTTTGTTACTTCTTCACGTAAAAACTACTGAACGGATTTGGATGAAACTTCACAATAATATAGCTTACATCAGAATAACATATAGGCTACTATTTGCTGCGATACCCGACATACACGCGGGCGGTGCCGCGAGCAACAGCTATTAATAATATATTTTGTCGTCAATAACTGGTAATAATACTTATAATAATATTTAGTTTATCAAAAATGACGTACCTGCAAAAGGGTAAAATAAGTTTTGTTTTAAATAAACAAATAATTTAGAAAATATTTGTATTTTGTAATGTAGGTACTTATTTAAACTTAATAGTTGTTTTTTTGCTAATTAGTTTCCGATATTTTGGCAGATTCGGAACCCATGAAACCAGTTCACCCGTGATCATTTCGCTTGCAACTGTGACAAAACATTCAAAACGAGTTTTCTAAAATAAACATGCTAAATATACCGCTTACAATAAATTTTCAAGTTAAAATAAGCACCTACATCAGTACAAATATTTTTTTAATCAGTGCCGTTTCTTGCTTTTCTTATGAAGTTCTGATAAAGCGAGCTTTACGTGGCCTCTGAGAGGACAATTGACGAGTGAGGTGTGAGGTGCTCAACGTAATAACGCGTCAAGAGCCTCAACTCCGCTTATTAAAATATATGAGCGCTCCAGTTAACAAGGGTTCCGTACACTCTTTTTTTTACTAGGACTTGTTGTCTTGTTGACCTAGTTCTTGTATGGCTGTAACTCGTATACCATCTGTACGGACAGTCCGACTCAAAACTGTGTTCCTTTTTTCAAAAAGCCAACCCAGACCCTGTACTGTACTCGCATATTTTACATTTAATCAATGTTCACGGACTTAAAAAAAGACACCCAGAGTGAGTCTTAGGAAATGCCAGCGCTATGTATGTACGTGCATAACTCTCAATCGATTGCAACAAATTAGATAAAAACAAGGTTTGTATAAAAGAAAAAAAAACTGAAGTGTAGACTATACATCCGTGGGAAGCTGAAGCGGACATAAATACTAAAATAAGTATTTCGGTAATTTAGAAAATATTCACAAAAATGGCGGTTACGAAGTTCGCCGGGTCAGATAGTAAAAAATAAATATAATTTATCATATAAAAGCAATATGTAACTAACCCCTACACTTGCAACTAATAGTTATATTGCTGCCCTTTCAGTCCCTCCCCCGAAATAGAGGAAAGGGTTTTGACTACGGTAATACCAGTGAAGTCGTTGGATCCGGGCAGAACAGCATTGTCCAGCATTCGAAGTTGTGGAGGAACGGGTGACATGTCCCTCCAACACAAAGGGAGGATCCTCCGACCAGGCCAGGTGATCATGCCTGGCGGGCCAACTGCCCAACGGTTGATGTTGGGATGTTGTATAATGTTATTTGGCGCAAGAACCTTTATTGCGCGATTCAGGATTGGTAGTTTCTTCGTTTCCTTCGTTATTCCTTAGTTCGACGTATCTTCAGTAGCTGGCACTGTAGTAAGTTATATTGTCGTTGCGCTGTATGTGGAAGTCGCCACATCACTCCCCTCCAAGACCGGAGCTCGATACATTGTTGAGTCAGCTGTCTGTGCTCTGTTGTGGAGCTTGCCAGTGCCAGGAGTGAGAAGTTCCAGTGAGTCGGAACTGAGTGCCGCAAGTTCCAGTGAGTACAAACTGAATACCGCTAGTGCCAGTGACTCGGGGCTGAAGTCCGCTGATCCCAGTGAGTCGGGATGGCAGGCAGTGCGCGGTGCTGCGGTGAGGTCCCCAGTGAGTCGGGGCGGTTGCTGCGTAGTGGCTGGCTGCTGCGTAGATGGGAGAGATATGCTCTGCTTACATGGACCGTAGGTGTAGTGTGCTGTGCCTAGACGCTGATGAGGCCGTAGGGGTAACCAGCCTGGAGCGGTCGCTTCCTGCGTGTGGTGTATCCCTGTTGAGGCCGAGGTTGCTGGCTGTGAGACTTGCTGTGGGAGTGAACATGATGGTGGCGTGCTGATGCTGCTTCGAAGGCTGCTTCCAATCACGTCGGGGTCACCACTGTGGGGGATCAGGTGTCATGTCCCTCCAACACAAAGGAAGGATCCTCCGACCAGGTGAGGTGATCATGCCTGGCGGGCCAACTGGTCAACGGTTGATGTTAGGATGTTGTATATATGTTATTTGGCGCAAGAACTTTCATTGCGCGATTCAGGATTGGTAGTTTCTTAGTTTCCTTCGTTACTCCGTAGTTCGACGTATCTTCAGTAGATGGCGCTGTAGTAAGTTATATTGTCGTTGCGCTGTATGTGGAAGTCGCCACAACGTCTTTTGGCTGAGGTGATGATGATAATAAATACCAGTGAAAAACGACGAAAGAAATGCCTAACATTTATTTAATCAAGATATAAGTCAACGTAATTAGTTTATTAAGTTATTTTAATAACTTGTAGCAAACGGTTTCAATAATTTAAACCTATATGGACACATATGGACCATCAGGGATAGGACTTACATCTAGAAACTGGTCTGTGACATAAGTATATCGCTCATCGATATACTTATGTCACAGACCAGTTTTCAGACCACCAAAGGAGTGATTTTAAAATAACAAAGGTAAGATTGTTTTATAGTTTCTTGTGAAAGTTACTAATGTTATGTTTTGATAACTCATTTTCATTCCAAAATGAACTATCTACAATCAAGTTTCTGCGGAACCCACAGTATGCGAGTCAGACTTGCAATTTACTGTTTTATTTTATTATGGTATTATTAAAGAATGCATATTAGCTTTATGGACATCGCTAATTTTCCTTTATTGGTAAGGTTTTAGGGTTTTTGCGCCTTCTCAAATGAACTCCTCACAATTTCTTAACGTGACATGATGTAAAACTAACTACTAACGCTTGTCGCATTAAACTCGACAAACTCGTAATCTGATTTACGCCTCGTCTAAGGTAGGGGTCGAGGATTCGATTCCCATCGGACCCATGTACTTTTAAAGAAAAGTGTACTTACGTAATGTTTGCCGTAGGTAGAGTCATCAAAGGGAGAGGATTATATCCCTAATGAACCTAAGATAACATCAGTTGAAATAGCGTGTAGCGATACACTCGTACGAGACTATACACTTTTCAAAGATATTTGCCAGAGAACAGTGAAGTGGTATTTTAAAAGTACTCCGACAACACTATAATAATGTACATGTATTTATCTCTCTCTATGGGAACAAATAGTATGTCCACAGACGGAAGGTAGGTAAGTAAATTACAAAAGACAGTGCAAGTCCTTGTTGACTTACTTTAAAGCGAGCCGAACTTGAAGTGACACAGTTGGTGCGAGCCTGCAAGACGAGGGTTTCCTCTCCAGGCCGCGGGCCCCGTCGCCGCAATCATCCACGTCATGCTGGCACAAAGCGAGCGACGGGACGCGGCCCCCAACTCGCACTGTTTATTCAATAAACAGCCCCGCCTCGCCTCCCTCGCCCAGCACACCACACCTTACCCGTCACTTATGTCTAGCCTTCCCTTTATCACGATAATACGCTTCACGGTAGCACATCCTCGCGAGATACGATCTGCCTTAGGTACTCCGCTTATTGTCTGTATCACGGACGTCGAAATATGTATCTCTTTTTACTCTTATTCAAAGTGACTCTCTTCTCATAGCTTGCATGTGTTGTAGAAGAAAAAATACTAAACGTAATTTGAGAAATATAATTTTGTTTTCATTACAGAGTCGCGTATAAGTTTTGACAGAAACGCATTATTTCTCTGAACAGTGAGCGCATGAACGTCAAACATCGCGAGAAAGACATTCGCAGGAGAGAGGCGCTGATACATTCGGGCTATTAATATCCGCATTCAGCCGGTGGCAGCACCGCGGGGCTCCGTGCTCGCGTTAAATAACATATTAGTCTCCAAAGCGGCCGCCTCCATATTTCTCTGTATAACGTATAAGTTTTTCGGTAAATCGGAACGTAACGAATCGGTGCCGACGTCAGTGGACGGCGAGGAGGATTTATCGGTGCACCCGATGCTACAGTAATCGGATTTGGTGGCATACCGCGGTGTTGGACAGTGTCGGCGGATTACCGGCCGCGGGTGTGTCCTGAGCTCGCGCATGATGCATTACCACGATCGCCTAACACCGCACATAAGTTTGAACTGTATCAAAGACACCAATGACATATTTATGTCCGTATCTGTGTTGTTCTTCTTTCGCAACTTGCAATCCTTACTAATATTATAAATGCTAAAGCGCGACAGACAGACAGATCTGTTTGTCTGACTATTGCGCTTTCACGCCAAATCTACTAAACCGATTTAAATGAAATTTGGTACACAGATAGTATAGAACCTGAGAAAGGACATGGGCTGCTATTTAATGCGAAAAAAGGGTTGTAAGAGGTTGAAATTGGGGGATGAAAGGTTGTATAAATGTTACCCAAAGTCACTAATCCACGCGGACGAAGTAGTAATGAGTAGTATAAATCAAGAACCATGGAGATAGAGAATTTCAATGGAAGCACTGGAGTTGAACCCATGTGACATAGGAATCCCCCAAATGATTGTGTCTTCGCCTACATGTAATGGAGCTAAAATAATCTATTACGTGACTAACCTCGCATGACTCTTCTATGATCTATAAGTGTCAATGATAATTAGATGTAAGTTAAAATGGTTATAAATGTTACATTGGGGTTGTCATATCCGAAAGGATGAAAACCCCTAATCATTAACTATATAAAAAAAGAAAACGAAGTAAGTATAAATCGTAGTATGACATGTGACTATAAAGGACCTACAGAGAATTAAGCATAATTTGATATACCTAACCATTACTAGATTTTGCCCGTGGCTATTCCTAGACATTGCTTATCGCGAAAAAACTAGACTATCTTACTAAATTCTTCAAGAATCAAAGTACCTGAAAATTATAGATTTTATTAAATTTTATTTCATTGGACCCAAATCAAAACCAGCGTCAGGCTTTCGTCTGACACAAAGCAGAATTTGGTTCATTTTTGGCATTGCGAAATTGTTCTATGTTACCTACCTTTTTAATACTTTTTTCTGTTGCCAAAATAAATAGTTTTTCTTTGTTTGGGTCAGCGGTTAGGCAGTGATAGCGTTACAGGCACACGAAGTAACTAGTGTATTTTTAGGATTACTGTATAGTAGGGAATTTATTTTTTTCTTAAAAAGTCAACGCCCCACGTCAAGTCCCCCGCGACACAGGATTTATTCATGCATTATGAATAAATCCTGTGACTTTACAAACATACATGAAATGGACACAAACAACATCCAGACTCAGAACAACAATTTGTGAATCACACAGACATACACACAAGTTGTCACAAAGTTGCCCTATATAGGATGTGAACCCACAACACTAAGCGCAGTAGAAAACGGCGTGGCGACCTCTTACACCACTACGCTATCCGTGCAGTCAAGTCAGTTTTACTTTTAATACCTGGTTGGTACAGTTATAAAAAGAACAAAATCAAAGTGATTATAACATTACGTACGTCTAGGTGCATTTTTTTTTAAATTCATAATCCGAATGGTTGCACTGTTATCGAAGTAAGGAAATAACTAATAGATACTTCTAGTAACTCCATTTTGACCCTTTGGAAGAACATTGCACGCAAAAAAATACACAGACCTTCGTATTTCACGCTCTCTTGCTGCGGGATGGAGAAGATTAACTATCATCTAACACGAACCTGACATACAGATTGCTACAATTATATTTCTGATTTCAGGTTATTTAAACTAGGTCTAGCTTCACTATAGATAAAACAACCTATACGTTTTACCCACAACAAAAAAGGTTACAAGTAAAAAATATGGCATGTTATTGCTTGATGCAGAATTATGACAGATAGTGTAGTTCAGCTCGACCGGCGCACACGCCGATCTAGTGTTATTTATTGTTTGTAATTAGCTACAACACGGGCAGATGGGGCTTAAAGAACTCGTTACTTATTGATATGTCTTGTACGTCAAACGTAACAAGGCGTTTAACTTTTGTTTTTGCTTAAAATGAATGCACTGTTGTTACAAACACGCATTTCTTTTTTTTTTTGTATAGGTTTGGTATGGCTTAGTCAACAGCCCTTAACGGTTTAATGCTGAAATAGGCCTTTTCATAAAAAGGAGCCTTTGAGCCGATTGCCACAGTAGTGATAACCGGCGGTATTGCACCAAACGTAGCGTGTATAGTCATTACTGGATAAGAGAGAGAGAGAGCGAGAGAGAGAGAGTGGGAGAGAGTAGTTTGTAAAAGTTGTTATTACAAACATAATCAACAAATTTCACAATAAATTAGTCAATCAGTTCATGCAGAAATATCAAATACGTAAACAAACTAACAATTGCACTCTTAACATTAGTTTATCTTGGAAGATTTTGAAATAACGAACAAAATATAAGTAGATACCTACCTACCTACAGCTTTTATAGTTATTTTTTGTGGCTACACTATCTGCTCAGTATATTCGCGTGCACTGCAATATCAATGATAGGTGCAAAAACTGTGGTAATCTTTCAAAGTAATTTGCATTGATTTTCCACAGCGTTGGTTTTCAGGCATCGCTACTGTTCGTAACAGTAGTTTACTAGTAGCCGCATAAATATATTCTAATACATAATATAATATATAAAATGTAGATTTGGTTTTTGATCGTTCTAATAAACTTAATTTTTTTTTAACGTTTAAGCAGAGTTTGAGACATGATATACAACCATATTCAAAGACTGTTTTGGTCTACAACGCATCCACAATGTGCCATAGAACAGCAAGGTTTGCCAGGGTGCAGCGCTGGTAACTATAGTAATCAAACATATATATAAACATTTTTAAGCTCCTTCGGGAATAGGACCTACCCTTTTTTCTGGATTGACGTACACTATGTTTGTAATTTTATCCCTGGCAATGTAGGTAGGTACTTGCAAAAGTTTTATGATGATCAGATACGGTACGACAGTAGGTAGGTACATAAAATGTGTTTTAGGATGCCGTCCTTCAAAAGAAAAACAAAATATTCATAAAATAATAAAAATATCAGTTAGTTGACCGTGTACGCTTTTCAATTGTAATGCGATATGCATGAGGCTATCTAAATACCTACTTAATTATGTAGACACATTAAGTTTTCACAATCAATTTTCTGTATCAAAATCTTTGGCTTTTCATTTCTTTAGAACTTACAAGTTCAGTTTGTAATAACAAAAACATTCGAGTATAACTTAATGAAATATTAACTCTATATTTAAGGCTTTATAAGGAACCCTCGGTAGGTATGCGAACCATGCTTCCGCTTGCCTAGCTTTTGTATTTATTAAATAACTAGCTGCCCCACGCAACTCGTTTAAGTCTCCTATTGCCCGTAGCGTAATAATTTTCCTCCGTTTTTGTAACATTCTTCATTGGTGCTCCACTCCTATTAGTACTAGCGTGATGATACATAGCCTTCCTCGATAAATGGGCTATCTAACACTGGAAGAATTTATCCAATCGGACCAGTAGTTCCTGAGATTAGTGCTTTCAAACAAACAAACTTTTCAGCTTTATATATTAGTATAGATACATCGAAAAAGTGGATGTCTTTCGGCTAAGATGATGAAGATACCTACATCACAGTGAAGTGCGAGTTATTTCAGCTAAAGGTTTCTAATAAAAAATCTTTAACCGCATTAAAAAAAACGCATTTTTACACAAGACTTTGTTTTATTGCTCCTTTATTGATCCTTTTTAATCTGATAATCCTGGAGCGTAACAGTGGAAGGCAGTGTACAAAATCCGTATAGAAACCCTCGAAAGCTTAACATGATAGCTTGAAACATGAATCTATAATAATTATTTCGCAACAATAGAAAGCTCACCCAGACTGAAAACAATTACATTAAAACTAAATGTTTATTATCTTACATTCCGAACAAATCGAAAACACAAGTCCATGGTATTTGGTGAGATAACCGCAGCAAGTATTTAACACATGTCCGTGTGGTGACGGACTCAGAATGTGGAATATCACCACCCCTATTCATCCCATGGGTCCTCGTGGATCTTCTCGTAGACCCCCTAGGGTCTCGGGGTAACCTTTCGTTAAAAACCTGTCCAAGTGGTTTTCAGCGCCGCCTGCAACTACAGGTGGGTCACTGGGGTGGGCCCAATGGACCTGTTGGTAATCCCGGGGTGTACCCCCGAGATAAGCTCTGTTGGCCTAACTTACTATACCTACCCTTTTTTACTTAAAATAGGTGTCCCTGCCACACTGGATTAACACATAGGCTTCTTTATATATACATACTAGCTAATTCCGAAAATGTTGTTTTGCCATAAAAAAATATGGGTATAAAAAATAGATGTTGGTCGATTCTCAGACCTACCCGATATGCACACCAAATTTCATAAAAATCGGTTCAGCCGTTTCAAAGGAGTATGGTAACTAACATTGTGACACGAGAATTTTATATATAAGATTTACTACATATTTTTTTCTTTTTGTTCACGAAAAACTACTAAACGGATTTGGAAGAAACTTTACAGTAATATAGCTTATAGGTACACGAGAATAACACATTGACTATTATTTGCCGCGAAAACCGATATAGACGTGGGCGGAGCCGCGGGCAACAGCTAGTAACAAATAAAACCAATCTTTGATTAAGGTTGGAGGTTGTATATCTAATAAAAAAATAATGAATATAAAAATGAATTCCTGTTTTACTTGGCCACGCCATCACGAGTGAACTGTTTTATCAGTTTCGCTTTAAACTCTTTTAGTACTTATTAGATAACCCATTTATCGAGGACGGTTATAGGCTATAAAACATCACGCTATGACCAATAGGAGCCGAGCATCAAAGAAAAATATTGCATAAACGGAAAACGTGAAAAAAGCCTGAGCCGACGGCACCGAACATCCCGCTCACCACGTACTTTATGACAACACTTCAAAGTACCTATATGACCGTTATTTTAACAGTTGTTATAAATTATAACTCTGGAATAACATTACATATCTCTTCTTTTCCTTTGCCCCCTCCCCACGTTAGGTGGGGTCGGCTCTCCTTATCTTTCGGCGCCAGGATAGTCGGTCATGGGTTGTCGGGTCAGGTAATTATGTCTTCTTTATGAGATTGGCCATACTAGTCCACCAGGTCAAGGGCGGCCGTGCTCTTCCTTTCTTGCCTTCCGAAGTGCCAGTGCCGTCAGAACGACATGCTCGCTGTCTCTACTAGTGACGTGCCTGTACCACCTTAGGTAAGTTTCGGTGAGCTTTTTCAAGTCACTTTGAAGCTACCTCAGACATATTCGTTTCGAATTTTAAGTCCGACCATCTAAGTATCTTAATTTTGGCCACATGCAGCTTCTGAGCATGTGTTTCCTTCACTGTCCAGCATTCAGCCCCGTAGAATAACATTACATAATATATTACCTACTAGTTGTTGCCCGCGTCTCCGCCCGCGTGTATATATCGCGGCAAATAGTAGGCACATAGGCACATATACAGGGTGTCAGCTTCCTTCATACCAAATGTTATCAAAATTGGTCCAGTCGTTTGCGCGTGAAGAAGTAACTTAACACACTCACAAACTTTCGCCTTGATAATATTAGTGTGATATATTTCTTATATTATAAGTATGTCATAGAATGAAGTTTGAAAAGATTTTTTTTTATGATTTTATTTAAAACTGAAAGAGCAATAAGTGGCAATAACCGTAACGCAATTGTTTTAAATCTATGTTATATTTTATCCCTAAAAGATATTAAAAGGTTAAAAATTCATACAGACACAAAAAAAAACTATTGAATAGATAGATTTATAAAGCCTGTCTGACTGGTTGCCTAATACACGATAATTCAAACAGTTGATTATACTAGGTATAGGTATTTGTTTAACAGATCCGAGCTTACCGCACCGACTCACGACGGCATCGAATGTTTGACATGAAGAAAGATTTTATATGGGAAAATAAAATACCAAACACAATTTTCCTTACATTTTGTCCGTATTTTCTCACCATTTAAAGTTTCTTTGGATTTTCACATAATTATTACGATCAAAATTAGGCAAATCGATCCAGCTATCGCCGAGATTTATTGAGGCTAACTAACAACCAGTAATTCATTTTTAACCGACTTCCAAAAGGAGGAGGTTCTCAAGTTGATTGTTTTTTTTTATGTATGTACACTGATTACTTCGTCAATTGTGGCACGATTTTGAAAATTCTTTTTACATGTAAAATTGCAAACTGCTTCCGTGCGCCAGGCACAAAACTTCATATTTTCGCACGTAATGTGTAGTAAATTACCTAAGAGAAAAATATTCTGGACAGATCATGGAGAACCGGTTCACATTGGGCATTATATTGATAAGAAAACAATATTGATATTTTAATATCTCTATAGGTCTCTGTAACATACCTTTCCAAATGTTGTTTACACAAACATAAATTTCCAAGCAGAACCTCACGGCATTCAGAACCTCATTTTACTTCACTTGACACAGCGGTTCATTTGGTCCCAACTCCGAATCTCAATTCATAGATATACAAATTTATTATCTTGTCTTTGATTTAGTACAACGAAAGGACGCCGGCCATAGCTTCCGGGCTAATCGTAAAAGAAACCAATTTCAAAGTTATAAATTTTATTAAACTTGTAAGTATAGGTACAATAATATAATAAGTATTAAACTATAAACTGAGTTAATTATGATACTTGTATTTTATTGTAAGTAAATAATTTATATTTAATTGCAAATAAAGAATGCCGCTTTATGCCTGTGGACATTGACCGACTACACTTAGTACTTCTACGATGCTTTTACCGTTACCGCCTAGTATCGGTAACTTTTCAGGAGACCGAATTTAATCGGCAGATTTTTGTTGACTAATATTGCACATTGAATAACATTTGTCACTAAAATATACCTATTACATTAGTATCATCACTCTTTACTCTTTGCCAGCAATTTAAATTAGTAAAACACCTTGTTTTTCTTAAAATTTTAATAGGTAGATAATTTTAGGCATGAACTTTGAAAAATGAGTATTTTAAAATACATGACATGCACTCACAATAAATAGGAAATGCCTATTTAGTGTTTACTTATGGAATAAGCATTGTAGCCACAAAATTGTATATCATCATTGTCAACAGCCTTTAACTATCCACTGCAGGACATCAGCATATGGCTTTTCCATCTTTTCAAATGATTTAAACGCAGCGCCTCTGTGGCAATTTTTGGTGTGGCAGTAGACCACAATACGAGAGCGGTACTAACGTCCACACGATTTACACTTGAGTAGGGGATCGTTTTGTGTTCGATCAGTTGAGATCATGACGATTTATTTTTTATCATAAAGATTAATATTTTGGTGGTAGTAATGTTGTAATAATGCCAATACCTAACATGAGGTAAAGATTAGTTTAGGCAGATATAGTACTTTTATGAAATGACGATCGCCAATATAAAAAGCCTCCGAGTACTTACTAAAAATACTCGGTACTTTTCGAAGTACAAGTATATACTTAATAATCTCTATCGGTAATGAAAGTGTCAAATTCATCTTAAAAATACTGTTTCCCATACATTATACAAACGCTGATAATTTATTAGTGTTATTTATGTCATGAACTTTCGTGCGCGGCGCTTATACTTACTTAAGGGCTCATTGGCTCACGTGTGTACATACGGCAAAAGAAATACCTGGTCAGAAGTACGAAGTAAATGTGTTTTTAATGAGTTATTAGTAGAATAGAATAAACTTTATTGTACACCAATTAATACAGTTTACGTTTAGGAGTACCTATATAAATTTAACAACCATGTACAAATGGCGGCTTTATCGCTAATAAGCAATTTCTTACAGGCAACCTTTGGATGGACAAATAGAATGTAGCAAGACAAATTCATGGGTAGCTTTGGTGTTCAAAATAAAGTTTTTAAAAAAAGTGTTTAAGTGTTTTTAAAAAAAAAAAAAAAAATAAAGAAAGGAATTAACTTCATTCAAATGAAAGTAAATAAAACAAATTATAATTAAAAAAAAAAATTGAAACACAAATTCAAACAAATGAAAACATATGAAGTAATGCATAATATGAATAAAATCATAAAATATTTTTAAGCACTTTATATATTAAGAATATAAGTAGTGTTCTTTGACCATTTTCTTAAATATAGGCAGGGATTTGGCACGATTTGGCCAACGGCAAAGCATTCCATAGTCGTACAGCTTGTACAGTAAACGACTTATCGTAGAACCTGGTGCAATGAGTTGGTACTGCTAGTAGTTATTATTATAGGAATTGAGCTGATGTTGCAAAATATTTTCGCTTCTTCACTTATACATTATTAATTTATTGTTGTTTTAAAATCATTCTGCGTTTAGGTCTATAGTTTAAATACCGAGAACATTTTTTTGGTAAATTTTCTAAAAATGAATCCCTAGCTAGATCGATGTGTCGCCCCGAAACCCTCTGCATACTAAATTTCATGAAAATCGTTGGAGCCGTTTCTGAGGTTAAGTTTATCTATATGTATATACCTATAGGTACAAGAATTTCTCGTTTATAGGTATTATATTAATATCTCAATTAGGTAGGTAGGTTTATTAAAATCCTAGGTACTTTGTATTATAGTACCTACTGTCATTTATCAACTTTACTTTGGTGTTCCGTGTATCAAAATCTAATTGTATTCCCATTAATTTAAGGTTTGATTTTGATTAATAAATATTTTTAATTAAAGTTTATTATGAGAACCATAGGTAGTTATGAATATGTAGTTAAATATATAGATATCTAAACTGTAATATATATACTTAATCAACAAGTATTGGCAGTTTTATTATTTCCGCCTCAACTGAGCCGGATCAGGATATGTTAGGCTCACATGCTTACATACAAAACAATATTTTATCTAGGTAGTAATCTAGGTCAAAAGGTAGTAGAGTCACGCTGATTCCAGCACGGTAGGGCCTCGGTAGGGCCGGCTCGACCGGGGCGGTACTACCCTTGCACAGATCAACGTAAAATAACAGCATGCGTGCTGTCGTGTTTCGTTGGTGAGTGCGAGACCGGGGGCCCAATGATGCAGAAGCATCTCAATAGGCCGCCGCGCCATGGTGTAAGTCATTATGCTGCACTGTTGCATTCGTAGTAAGTATGCTAACCACCACTTTTGGATTCTGCTTATGCTTTCCATCAGGCAGAGTAGAGTTACTTTGGCAGGCCCATAGATAAAAAAAGGTAGGTACGCGGTATAAATAGCGTAGCATCCGAATTTCAAATTATACTTAACAGTGTTATGTTTTATTCTTCTGTTGTTTCTATTATAATTATGAACGCGAAAGATTGCATGTTCTTTTTTACGTCTGAATGGATCTCCATGAAATTTAACACAGAGGTAAGGCCTACTCCGTGAAATGACGCTAATGCTATTTTATATCTAAGGAGGGCAAATTAATAAATAAATAGACATTACGGAAAGCGAAGCTTTACGTTTATATTATTAACTAGCTGGACCCTACGGTGTTACTCGCGGTTATTAACGTACCGCGGGTAACGCTGCGGGGCGAAGCTAGTCTAAAAAAGTAATCTTTATATTATCAGCTACCTATCAGTAAAAGTCCCGTCATAATCGGTCCAGCCGTTCCAGAGATTAGCCGGAACAAACAGACAGACAGACCGAGAGACAACAAAAATTGTAAAAAATGTTATTTTGGTATATGTATCGTGTATACATAGGTACATATGCATTTAGTAAAATGCGGTTATTTTAATATTACAAACAGACACTCCAATTTTATTTATTTGTATAGATAAGTACCTACTTATGTACCTACGTTACCAATGGTGCCAACTGGTGCCATTGGTGAAGATTTGTAGGCTAGGCTAGTAATAATTCAACACCCGTCGCGTCGTCGAGATACCAAAAGGTTTGAGCTTTAAACATTTGTAGATATACCCAGCTGACGTTGTCCAAAATTCAAATATTTTTGTAAAAGGTATTATTAAAAACCCCTAATGGTTTTTCCCTTATTTTGATCGTTTAAAGCACAAGCTAATACCGGGCAACTTCATTCAACTGTAGGTACAGGTATTGGAGTAGGTACTAATAACAACTTACCTATAGGTAAACAAAACAAAATCAATTTATTGATACAGAATAGATACCTATAATTTATACAAGTTTTTATGTTACAAAATGCATTGAAATTACAATTTAATTAGTGATAAACAAGAAAACGTTTAAAAATTGTAACCCGACTAACATAAAAACTATCATATCACCCGGGCCATCCCTGTAACTAAATCTATTGACACATCATTCATTAAAATCGGTTCAGTAGTTTAGGCGCCACTGTTGAACATACAAATACCTATACATAGACTGCCAAATATTACCTACCCTTTCTTTTGCCTTAAAAAAGAATCTTAATAGGTATATCTAACCGTATAAATGTGTAACCGACTTCTTGATCCAGCTAGGCTTTAAGATAACCAGAGCCCAACCGTCTCTATTTTGTGTAGGGTGAAGGGAGGGGGTCCTATACAACGATCCTCGAGTTGTAGCCCTCTTTGCCAGGAAAAAATGCTTAGTGAATGGATAGGTAATTAATTATTTAACTGGTTGTGAAAACCGAATCAAAATCTTAGTTTCGTTTCTTGGTTTAGGTAGAGTGGCCGGATAGGTGCACAAAGAGATGCGTGAAGTGAATTTGTTTAGGTATTACTATGTAAAGATAACAATGGGTAGTCCTTATCAAGTCATTCATTTATAAACATTAAACTCATTTTTATAATTGTTCATTATTAAAACAATCTATCAGTGAAAAACCATTAAATCGGCTAAGTATTTGTTGTAGCTCAAACAATAGGTAGGTGCCGTAAAGTTAGGTTTTGCAAGTACTTACATTTTAATATTCCAATACTTTACCTTGTTGAAAAGTTTTAGGCGGACTAATACTTGCTATAAAGTTAAGTTTGAAAGTACCTACTGACAGTTTAATATAGTAGGTACCTAATAGTTTGCCTCGTTGAAAACTTTTAAGCGAACTTAAAGGTTATCACAAATAGATAAACACTATAACATGTAGATCTCGTCAACTCAGACTTATTTTATTTCTTGTAAATACTTGTTTTTGGTCTTACTGCTGAGCACCTAGTACCAAATAGGTAGGTACGTACGTACCTACGTAAGTATAGATAAAAATAGTTCAGATTATAGAAATCAGCATGTCGGCACCTAATGATTGATTCCGCCGATTCCGGTCAATAAAGCTTTGCGCGAAGTTCGCGACAGGACACTTAATAACTTTGTTGCAGCGCCCGATGCGGCGAGCTATACAATACGAGGGCTTAGAGGAGGTGAGGCACCTTACCTTCATCTCCAGCTTTACACCCAACACTTTGGCAGCTATCGCGTGATCTTGTTCACAAAACAAAACATAAGCATGTGCGATGTTCATACACTGTCAGCACATGTCACGCGCGACGCGCTTTGGCGGCAGGACACTGGCTCCGTGACGTGGCAGGGTGCGCGGGCGCCCGCACTGCGCGAATGTGGCGACGAGACTGAGCGGAGGCGCACGACGAGGCGGCGCCGAGCTCGTCGTGCTTCGCCCCGGCACTCTCATTGGCTGCGCGAGCCCACCGACACGCCTGCCGCCCTCCTTGCACCGCGCCCTCTTTATGTAAGCCTGCCGACCCTGCCGCTGTGCGCCCTCCGAATTATCCCCGCAAAATTATTACCCGTACGTATAATAAAATATCGCGAACCGGCTTTCTGCGTGACGTGTCGGATTTCAATTACCTACGAATTCCTGATTGAACACTTCGATTTTTTATTACTTTTTAAGTGAACTTAATACAGAGGAATATTGCAAATTGAAGTTAATCGTTCATATACCTAGGTACGATCCTCGAGCGAGAATTCGTTTGATTCAAGACAAAGCTATTAAAAATTATGGGCGTTTTATGGCGGCGCGCCAGAAAGAACACTCTACCTGACTATACAAACTTTAATTATAATTGTATTATATGATTTATATTTTATTGAAATAAATGTGTAGAATATGAACACGTACAATATTTTGGCAGATGGTTAGACGTATCAAATTTTAAATAAAAAAAATATGAGCTGATCACACCATAAAAAGTCGGCAAGTTTTACAGTTATCATTTTTATGTAGCTTAAAATCTTCGAAATCCGTTACAAGACGTTACCTACATCCTATCAAGGTTTAAATATCACAGAACGCAAAGTAAACAATTTTAGCAAAACTGTTTAGGTAGGTACTACCTACTTATCGACTGTTGGGTAGGTGCCTAAAAGGTAAGAAGGTAGGTACCTAACTTCCTTTTGCTGCTTGGTTACGCAGACCTTCCTATCTCCACGAGCGATGAAAACGTGGGGACGTTTGCTGTTCCACTCAGATCCTAGGAATTGCTTTTGGTCTCTCTCCACCTGGAAATCATTTCGTGTGCCTTTAGAGTTATGTTAGTCGGTAAGTTACTAAAGTAAACTTCATAATCATAGACCACCATATGTACAATAAATGCAGATTCAGTGGAAGAAACATCAAGATGCTCTTAACTTAAATCTTGTTTTATTGAAAAGGAGTTTTACTTTGCGATAGGGAGATAAGTAGGTACTTACCAAGCTCCGGTGCCGAAAATGGTTGTCTTTGAGTTTCCTAATTTGAACGGACCTGTATTAATACATTTTAGGTACTAAGTACTAAGGTACGTATGTAGGTTCTTAGGTATGGGTTGGCCAAAACAATAACTTTAACATTTTAAATAAGCCGTGCCTAAATTTTATCTTAAGAGTTAAGACGTGCACCTAAACAGCCACCATCCAAGGTTTCTGTAACCAAGGAAAGAAGTCCCTACGGATAAATTAATACTCAATTATTTTTAACTTCACAAATGGCCCAGTGGTTTAAGCGATCATAAAAAAAATACTGAGCACCACCTTTTTTTTCATCATTCATACACTCATAGGTATGTCGTCTCAAATAAAATAACAAAAGCCGTTACAGTAGGTATTATTAACAATCATCTTCACACTTTTATTTTTCTTTTGAATCTTCACAGACTCAAACATTTTGACAACCCTCGCACCTGGTGCCGAGTGTTCCACTTAATCTAAAGCCGATGATGGTCATCACCTTCCTCACCGAAAAGTTAAACTCATAATGAATACGACAATCTTTTTGAAATTGGTTTTATTACAGTAAAATATAAAAGTCATTAGGGTTTACACTTTTTTAAATATACCTATTTAAAGAAAGCCCGTTAAAAGACATTAAAGATTGATTAGATATCCATAAAATATGTCCAAACATTTAAAACAGAAACTAACTCATTAACCGAACGAAACAAACGAACAAAGTCGTCTGATGTTAATTTATGTTGTCGATGGCAACTTAAGTATTCAAGGTGTGCTTGTTATGACCTAGCTGGTGGCTGTAACCTTCTCAAGAATATAAGTTATGGAATCAGGCGCTACTTTGCGGAAATCCATGACATTAAATGCTATGAAATATATTTAGCTTTAATTCCGCGAGACAAATATCCAAAGACATTGTATTGATCGTGATTATAGCGTCATCAAAACGGTATATAAAGGGCCGACAGCGGTGCGCTAGCTCATTCGAGCTCAAACGCTCGCCGAGTCAACATCTCCTGAGGATGCCCCGTGGAGGGGTGAAACACGTGTCGAGTATAGGTTTGGTTGCATGGCATGCTAATTATTTCTCACTTGTTTTGTATGTGTACATATGCATGACATATGATATGTGCATGTGAGTATGCATGACGGTGGGATCTGTGCCCTGCTTTCAGACCTGGATATTTGTCTCGCGGAATTAAAGCTAAATATATTTCATAGCATTTAATTCTCAAGAATAGATTTATGGCATATCGTGACAAACGAGCAGACAAGGCGGGGAATGGCACGTAAATACTTCCGCCCATCGCATCAACAGCCTTTAACATTGCTGGACAAAGGCCTTAGTAAGGAGGTTTAGGACTACTATCTATAGGTTTTCTCATTGCATTGATGGTGACCTACATAGTTTGCCCCTTAGTCCTCGCTTACGACCCCCATGGGATGAAATGCGGAGGTGACAGTTCGTATCCCTTATTCGTCACCTTACTCGGTTAATCATTCATGCACTCGCTCACTCATTCATACTGACGAACAGTCTCTTACGCACCACCTGAGTAATTCGTGCGAGACCAGTTGGCGAGAGTAGGTAGACGTGTTGGCCAGTTTGCGTATTAGGTAGTATTGTGTACATACCCAAAGGGAGAATACTACAACACGGCAAATGAACCACCCACAACTCAAGAGGCTCAAGTTTGACTGCCTCGGTGGCGTAGTGGTAGCGTGTGCGACTGTTGTGCTTGAGGTCTCGAGTCTCGGGTTCAATTCCCGGGTCGGACCAAATGTTTGTATGATCTGCAAATATGTATTTGTTTCGGAGTTTGGGTGTTTTCTATGTATAATACTCGTATGTGTGTATTTACAAAAAAAAGTATATATGTATTTATATCAGTTGTTCTAGTACCCATAACACAAGCTCTGCTTAGCTTGTGACTAGACGGCGCACGGTGGATCCTGTACTAAGAAGCGCTTGGCCAAAAACACTTTTTTTTTAATTTAAGAAGTTTTTTTTCTTTTTGATTTAACAAATTGAAGGTTATATTACATTAAACTATGGTGAACTTAGTAGAATCAGTCGTCTAGTATTATTTATATGACACGTCAAACATTACCTTTTTTCGGTTTTCCTTGTTGTTCATTGTTAATGACAAAGTTTAGTTCAGAGTTTACACAAATATTTCTGTAAAAGTAAGAACGTATAGTTTATAAAAAAAATCATGAGTGGTGGTGAAGGTATGCAGTATTTAAAACATAAAAGTAAACTATTTTGATAATTAGTTGCTTTGTAAAAAAATAAATATATATGTCACTTGGTTTCTAAAATGCAATAAGGTTTATATTATTTTTTTTCAATTGGGGGATTTTGCCCGAACTATTCAAGTCATATTTGTATACTACATTAGTCACCAGAAATCAATAATTGTAATATTGTTATTATTTATCCTGTCCTGTGAATCCTCCTTTCAAAATAATTGGAAGAAAGGATTTGGGGTCCGATAACCTTACTCATTCTTATCACCAACTTTTCAACACGAACGTATTGACGACGTAGTATGAGTCCAGTCTACTGTCGTCTCGGTATTAGGAATTAGGTAGATAGGTAATTTCAAAGAGGTGATGAGTGATGATAACAAAGGGATTTTACTTAAACCTAGGAATAAATTAAAATAAATCCGTTTAAGTATTTCTTGCTGTAATAATATAGTTATAATTACGTTATTATTTACGATTTTTGAAGATAATGAGGATCCATAGAAGCTTCAAACCGTCAAGAAAATAGCGTAACCTCAAAGCCTATCTGGAGTTGGTGGTAGGTATCTACTCCATGGAAGTCGGTAGTCGGGTATCCTTAGGTATACATAAAAAATGGATGGGTATTATCAATGAAGTCTTATTTAATCTTTTAAAACATTAAAAAACATATTCTCTCTCATCTGCTCTCCTTGCAAAGAATCATTGTACACTGCAACAAATTATTCTCCTAAACTTATCTGAGCTTAAAAAGGGTAGTTTTACAATGCGGGGTTTGATAAAATGATATTATAACCGCTTACGGTCGTTAATAACCATCGTTAGTTTTAACTAGTGTTAGATAGGTTATAGGAGACGGTCTGAATTTACGTCAAATAACGTTTTTTTTCTGTGTTTGAGAACTAATATTCAGGTCAAAAAAAAAGTTTTTTGCATATCAAACAATTACAAAAAAAATATCATATTGAAAAGCAATTGGATGGATAGATGGAATACTGTGTGGTTTTGAGAGTAATCTGGGCATGTAACAAATTAAAATGCTGTTGTATTAGAAAATCTATACTTAATTTGGCATTATTAAATATTATTATTGGATATAGTATTATTTTAATGGATTCGATGCGGACATATTACCTACTTACCGAGATTCTGGTGAGGTGATAAATTATGGCGGAATTATGTCAATGTTCATAACAAGGGAAGAGTAGGTATATTTGCTTTTGACGCAAATAAAGATAGATTAACGTGGGAGTCGTATGCTTCTACAAATCTACACATATCGACCGCAGAGACATCATGCCTCACAAAAGAACGGTATTATATTAAGTAAGTATTTAGAAAAAAGTCTATAGATATGTATTTGTATCACTTGTGTAGAAATCCATAATACAAGCTGTGCTTCGTTTGGGACTAGATAACATTGTGGGTTAGATATTTATTTATTTATTAAAAAGGTTGGGCCCCGTTTTGAATTTGATAACCCAATTCTTCACGAAAGAAATATCATCCACTGATCCTATCTATTCTACCTATATAATACAAATAATAATAAAAGTTTATAAAACCAAGAAATAACAAAAGACATAACAAAATATGGTTGATAATGGCTTATATCCCTCTGCGGATGAAAGAAGACTTCTTCTAAAATATATAGCAACTATTCCAGTCATGGACAGACAGGTACGTAGATATCATAGAATACTTACATTAAAGTTCGTAAATTCTACAGTTGATGTAGGTACGTATTTACAGACTGCTAAACTTGTAATCAAGCGACTTTTTGCAGAAGCGATTAAGCAATTCATACCGACCTGAAAGGTAATTAATATAAAACAATTATCCCCATCTTCTAATTAGCAACACACTTTTAATTTAAGAGAAATCGCACAGCATTTATGTATAATTAACATTCTGATCCAATTAACATCAATTTTGGATCAAGCACTAATTGCGCCAAGGAAAACGTTAGTTTATACCTCCTGAAGTTGCGAGATCATACATATTTATAATAAAATATGGTAAACAAGTAACAAAAACAAAGTTGATTGGAAAAGGTAGCCATCCTTCCCTATCAACTACTGGCTCAACGTCAAAAGACTTGAAACCGCAAAGAAATAAAGGTTCAATAAAACAAAAAAGACAATCGACAGCAAACCAATAAAATGATAGTCGAAAATATTAAAATGGCTAAGCCTTAATCCTAGTATTAAACCGATTGTTATAGCAAAACTTGAGGGAGATGTCTGTCCAGTAAAGGCCGTTTTTCAGCTGAGGAGAAAATAACCTTTATATTACGCAATACTCGACGATTTGCAACTTAAAAATAATTTAACCCTTTTTCTTATTGAGTAGGGGGAAAACGAGCAGACGTATTGCCTGATGATAAGCGATTATCGCTGCCCATGGACACCCGCAACGCCAGAGGCGTCACAAGTGCGTTGCCGGCTTTTTAAGAAGGAGTATAATACGCTCTTTTCTTGAAGGTTTGAAGGTCTTATTGGTCTGGGAATACCGCAGACGACAGTTCATTCCACAGTTTTGTTGTGCGAGGCAGAAAGTTCTTAAAAAACCGCACAGTTGTGAACTGCTATACATCTAACTGATGGGGATGAAACTGCTGTCGCGTAGGACGATGGCGGAAAGAGGCGGCAGGATTCAGTCCGAACAATTCCTCGTAGCACTCCATTTTTCAATTGCCCAATTCAGTTACTAATACAGTAGAGTAGTAGAGAGTTTGGTTTGAATTTTGTTGTATGTAATTATTTTTATTGTAAACGACCGAACGTGTGACATGATCTTGAATGACTATTGTCGTCCATGGACACCGTGGAATAGAATTCCTTAACATCCATGAGATAATGATATCACTCCAGTAGAATACTGTCCAAAAGTAGAAACGATAGAGATGTGGTGTGGTATCTATTTAGGGTAGAAACATAACAAATATCTTCCAACCTAAAATGTCATCATTCGCGATGTCGTGTTTCTTTGGAGAGTGCGAGACCGGAGACCCAATGATGCAGAAGCATGTAAATAGGCCGAAAGAGTCACCATGCTGCATTTTTGCATTGTCTGCATTCACAATGAGTGTGGTGAACTGGTGACCACTACTCATGGATTCATAATACATCCTTACTAATATCCTATCCATTATTATTATTATATTAATAAAGATAGATATTAATAAAAAGTAACAAATAAAACTAGTCTTTTTATAATTATTAAGTAAAACATTAATGTATAGGAAGAAAGGCTTAAATAAATAAATATTATAAATGTGAAAGTAACTCTGTCTGTTTCGCTTTCACGCCAAAACTACTGAACCGATTTAAATGAAATTTGGTACACAGATAGTCTAGAGCCTGAGAAAGGACATATGCTACTTTTTAATGCGAAAAAGGGTTGTAAGGGCTTGAAAAGGTGAACAATTTTATAACCTATGCTACCCAAGGCACTATTCTACGCGGACGAAGTCGCGGGCACACCTAGTAAAATATAAAAACCAACACACTCTTATTCAAAATAGTAGGTATTGAGATTACCTAGTATTTCCACTCTGTGTATGCCCTCAACCTTACAGTTCTGTTCTAAGTAGGTAATGTGTGGGATTAATGCAAGCCGGGCGGTCCTCGCAATCACATCCTTTGTCACTTTGCCACTTGACAGCGAAGCGCAATTTGTGTCAGTCTGCCATTCGACTGGCTCGTACACCCGTCATTACGGCTCGTACAAGAGCCGTCGATTGCTGTGGCCTTAATAACATACTTAATACGACAATTACACATCTTTATATTTTAGTGATCCACCATAAGTGGGTTATCAGCCACTTGAGAGGGTGTTAGGATCATTTCGGCATTAAAAAATATAATAAATGTCACTCGCGATTTTATATGCCAGAGGGTAGCTTTTGTGTATTCTATTTTGATCCCTTTTCCTTATACCTACTGGTATACGAATTTCTTAGTTGAAACCTATACTACAAAAAATTTACCTACTAAACAAAAATTAATTCAATTAAATGTATTTTGACGATCTTAGGTTTATTATTGACTGGTATTTCGGCTGCTCATATTTCATCTGCGTGAGAGAAAAGTACTTACGATGGATATTCACCGTGGGAGAGCCACGCTTCGGCATGTAAGGGCTGGCTCGACCGGAGTGATACCACGGCCTCACAGAAAACCGGTGTGAAATAGTGCTTGCGCTGTGTTTCACCGAGTGAGTGAGAATACCGGAGGCCCATACCCCAACCCCCAAAGGCCGGTAACGCACTTGTGACGCCTCTGGTGTTGCGGGTGTCCATGGGCGGCGGTAATCTTGATCTATTCCATAAAAAAAAAGAAAATTTAGGTTTTTCTCTACTCAAAATTCGTAAGGACTACAGAACTAACTATGTAACAGACTATAGTAACTGAGAATCAGTATATAAGTACACTGAAGTTTAAGTGGGCTTGTCGCGTCTAAAGACGGGCTGAAGGTCGCTGTAGTCAAAAGTGGATGGATATGAACTGTTCAAGACTGTAATAGTTGGCGCTCCCTTTGTTTAGCAATGGACTACGGTAGAATAATGAGAGGAAAAGTATTTTTAACAATTATAAAATTAATATAGGGAGATACATAACATATATGATTAAAACAGTAGTTTGAATATATGTATCATAATAACGCTGTTCCTGTGGTGACTTGGTGACAGACTGAGATTAGGAAGTATCACCCCTATACATCCCGTATTGTAAAAATGAACTTTAAGCAAAGTACGGAGGACAACTTAACAGCATTGCAAAGAGAGGTAAAATTTGATACAAATGGATGTATATCTTTGTATCAAATTTTACTTGCGTGTCCAATATTGTAAGTAAGCTTAAACCTCTTTTCAAAGGAAAGGTATATAAGTATATCCAGCATTAAAGACTGTAGATGTAGATGTGATATGATCACGTCAGAGTCCCGCGGTGTTACCCGCGGTTATTGTTGTACATTTAAAACCACGGGTAACGTCGCGGGGCAAAGCTAAACTAAAAAAAGTAGCCTAAGTAACTCCTTATATCATCAGTTATCTGTCAGTGAAGGTCCATCCGTTTCGGAGATTAGCCGGAACAAACAGACAGAAATGATAAAAAATGTTATTTTGGTATAGGTATGTAGGTATATGCATTTAGTAAAAAGCGGTTATTTTAAATTACCAAAAGACACTCCAATTTTATTTATTTGTAGTTATATAGATTACAACCAAGATGTACCTAATAATACGTACACATATAGTAAAACAGTTAACTCCACAATAGTACACTTGGTATATTTGCAACATTAATCGTTTTCATGTTAGACATATCAAATCAGGGGCCCTAGCCAAGTTGCAAGCATTTCCAATCGCTTATCTTTCTGCAATCGCTGACGCTTTGTCTTGAGTAATTTTAGAAAGCGATAAGTTGGTAGCCATGTTGACACAAATGATTCAATCGCTCGTTCTACAATCTAGGTGGAAAAAACCTAAAATATAGTCTATGGTCTATCCATCGAAACGCTATAGTAGTCATGGTAACGTTGACATTGTTAATCAACAATTTTTATTGTTAAAACTTAATTTTAGTTGGCTGAATTTTAAAAAGTAATTAAAATAAGGCATAAGTTCTATTTGTAAATGGTTTATTATAATATCACAGTGTGAAATGTTGTTTTAACATTTTTGTGACTTGGAAACATAAAGATCCTGCCTGAGGATAAACTTACAATAAATGACGTGATACCTCTTACAGAATGGAATCTAGAGCCAGACAGAACAAACCCAGGGCAATTCCTCGTTTTATTGGAATTCATGGAAAGGTATGTATATTATTAGTTATTCTTTGTTGTATGAAAGTATCGCACTCTATCGCTTGATTATCACATTTAGTTTTCTACAACACAAAGCATATATTATACAACAGCTTACTTCGTAGACAAAAACAAGCACTATAAAAATTAATCAATAAGTCATCTATAACTTTTGTTGTACCCATGTAATATATATAATGGTGATAAAATTCATTTAAAAATTGACATGATGAGTCATATATTTTCATTGACTCATCTTCCACAGCTTTTAATAGTCCACTGTTGGACATAAGCCTCTCCTGTAATGGGAGACATTATTCTAGCAATGAATGTTTAATACATAGATATGTTTTAATATGTGTGGTCAGACTAAAACCAAAAAGAGAGCCCTAGCAAAAAGCGGTGAAGCTTTCAGGACTGGTGGTGGTCCTAGCAGCAGGCAAACACTTACTGCTTTAGAAGAGAGGCTGTTGGGTTTGATTGCTGAAGTAGTACTGTACAACAACATTGTCCATTCTCTGCCCCAGATTATGGTATCTTATAGTCTGTTTGTTGTGACTAATCTACAGAATGAGTGGACTGATTTTCACATAACCGTTAATAGCAGGAAGGTACTTCTAATTTAATTAATTAATAATGTATTTTCAGCAACATCGGGGGCTGCTTGTTAACTGTCCCCTCCCTCTGGAGAAGTTTGATGGCATATCAGTCAGCAGCAGTCAGCAACACGTAGCCTAGTGTGTCCATAGCAATGACATTGAGTGAGTTCGTGGCCATAGAAAATAACCGGCTGCAACCAAAGGCAGACCGGCAAAAAACTTGGATGTGAGGAAACTGGAAAGGAGGCAATTAGCATCCCGAAGAATTGAAGTGAAAGATAGATCCAATTTTAAATGCACTGTATAACAGAATTTTAAATAAACAGAATATAATTTTTAATTGTTTTGCTGATATTTCAGAAAAAATAATAGAAACTTTACCACAGTTGAGACCATCATCATTATTATGATAATGATAGTGGTCTTAATTGTGGGTTACTAATCTATTCCTTCAGCTACATTAAAAATTATTGATAATAGAAATACTTTATGTCAATAACTACATAATATTTTGTAATGTTTCTACTGGGTAAATAAACATACACTGTAATAATAAAGCCATTTAATAATTGTTTTAACATCTGAGTAACAAATAGACATAGAAAATATAAAAAGTATAATTTATAATCAGGAAATTTGAAATAAAATACTTAAAATCTATTTTTGTGTCTTCTTTCTATCCATCACAAAAGTAATATTCCTATGTTACTGGAGAATTTCCACCCTGACAAGGACAGAAAATAATAGCAAAGTTTCAAATAACCTTAATATATACTATTCAATAAAGAATTCAGCATAGCTCTTCGATTACTTCACTTTGGTTACCCACAATCATAGCGGGTGTGGGACCTTACAAATTTATATCACCTTCATTGTAATGCTAAATTGTGTAATATACAACATGCCGCTATATTATTGCCAGCTTCATGGAGATGATAGTAAAGAACCCTGTCTCTGAGGAAACATCACTGTACTTTGAGAAATCCAAAACAGCGCTCAATGTAGTTACGGGCTCGCACATGCTTTTGAGTATAAAGTTCTTCCTTAGAACCTTGATCTGCATTGACAGTAGGTGTTATTAGCCAAGGACGTTGTGGATATCCAGAGTCACCTGAAAAAATAGTTTAAAAATATGTTACTCACAGGAAAACTATAGAACTTTTACTAAAGGTAATAGAGCCACACTGATTTCATTATGAATGGGCTGGTTCAAAAATGATGCTTCCATGGTGTGAGTCACCATGCTGCAATGTCAGCATTCGCAATGAGTATAATGACCACCGCTCTTTGATTGTGCTTATGCTTTCCAATAGGCAGAGTAGAGTCACTTTATAAGGTAAATATAAATATTTTTATTGTTACAAATGCCAACCTAACAGCCACACTTGGTCATTATGTTGATTAAGTTCACACATATATGATTCAGCTCTACTAGAAGACCAAATATGTGAAACATGTGAGCTCCACCAAACTTTGCATTCACATAAAAAATTCACATACAATTACAAATCTGAAAATCAAATCAATATAATGAAGTGACTTATCAGTCTCTTACATGCTATACCCTATAAATAAAAATAATCTACCATTTGAACGTTCAGTGAATGATACTCTTTTCTGTTGAAATATACATGCTCTTCAGTAATGGGTTTTACCAAAGCTACATGTGTAGTACAATCTATGCATCCAATTACACCAGGCAAACCAAATCTTCTTTGGAACCTAGTGAAATAAAATTACCTAAGTATATGTTTTTACATGGTACACATTCATTTAAATATAGTTAGCTTGTTAAGTAGGTACTCACTCTTGTTTTATAGCCGTTCTCTCTTGTTGTGTTATTGGAAACCTAATCCATTTTGCCATGATAGCAGGGTGGTTCAAAGCATCAACAACTTGTCTGATGCACCGACTAGCTGTCCGTTGAGCATGATGCTGAGTGACACCAACAATTCACTGATAGGATCCTGTGGCTAGGAAACAAAGAGCGCGTAATACCTATAAAAACACAAACATTAAGAAAAAGAATGATAAAAATGCACCTGACAAAAGTAGTCAATACTGCAAAACAATCAGATTATTAACTTACCTACCTTAACTTTTAGAGGAATCTCGTTGGTTCCCTTTAGTGATTACTTGTTTTGGCGTTCTTGACAAAGGGCTTCGAAAGCTTGACTTGTCTATAATAGCCGGAATTGCTCCACAAATAAAGTGTCCGGCATTTCGCGGAATGTATCGTTGCACTGACGATTAATGTCTTTTTCTACGTCTAAGCCATACTTCCTCATCACGAGCGCACCACAACATATTTACAGTATGCATTTTAAAAGTTCTAATTATCTTAAGCAAAGAAAATACTTCTCGGTGGTCATATTATACTGTTTAGCTGTCAAATGGACGCCATTTAAATAGCGATAACTATAGATATTTGAAATCGCTTAGTGATCGTTCAAACGCATGGATATCGTTTCGTTTGCGTTTGTCAAAAGTGGAACTTGGCTAGCGTTTGTATGGGATTTGGCGTCGAATTTGTAGGAACGAATGGAAACGATCACATTCCATTCCATCACTACGAACAAACGTCAACTTGGCTACGACTTTTTTAATGGAACTAAGTCACGTGATCAAAACAAAATATTAGCCAATGACACACGAGAATCTTATGCGTTAACGATTGCAGAAAAACGAACGCTTGCAACTTGGCTAGGGGGGCAGGTATCAACTAGGGCAAGTATGTTACACTTTTATTTATTGTAGTTATATTACTTTTTTCACAGTTTGGGTTATTTCCTTTTTAAAGTAGATAGGTACAAGTAGGTATACCTGAAACCTTAACGAGCTACGTGATTGAAAACCATAAAAAACAAAAATGTCCCTTAAAAAATGCCACGTAGCAACATTCGTAGATAACCCTCTAAACGACAAATAGAAGGTGGTCCATAAAATATTCAGCAAAGTCGGCCGTACAGCCGACAGGGGCGGAGGCTCCAATTATCTGCCTTTCATCGAGATATCCGAGGGCCGTTTCCGGAAGCCGGCGCAGTTTTTAATTCGACACTTGCCATTTCCATTCAACCACGTCACAGCCGGAAAGATCAGATTCTGATGTTATTGAAAAGATCTTTTAAAAATTAAGATGGTCCATTTCATGGGGGTGTCGTATCGTATGTTATGGATTATTGACTGTTTTTTTTTTATAGAATAGAGGGCAAACGAGCAGACGTATCGCCTGATGTTAAGCGATTACCACCGCTCATGGACACCCGCAACACCAGGGGCGTCACAAGTGCGTTGCCGACCTTTTAAGAAGGAGTACGCTCTTTTCTTGAAGATTTGAAGGTCGTATTGGTCCGGCAATACCGCAGGCGAAGGTTCGTTCCACAGTTTTGTTGTGCGTGGCAGAAAGTTTCTGGAAAAGCGCACAGTTGTGGACTGACGACCATCTAGATGATGGGGATGAAACTAATTATGATGACTGAATCTAATTTATTTTCTTATTTCTTTTATGAAAAGGATACTTAGGGTAAGCAAGCAATGCTGTCTAATATCGTCTGTCATAAATGCATCAAACTTTACAGTAACTACAGTCCTATTAATATGGCTAGTTTGACTTCTGTGGCAGATTGCTTGGTTAAGTAAAGTATACTGACGAAGTAACTTTGAACGAGAAATTTTATTTGTATATATTATAATTATGTTTATTCTTTATGAGTAATTTTTAAATAAAAATTACTCATAAAGAATTATAAATATAAAAATTCACACCTGTAATATAAGTAAGTAAAGTTGTAAGGGTGGTGGTCACCATACTCACTACTAATGCAGACAAAGCAGCATGGTGACCCACGCTATGGTGGCCTAGTGATGTAGCTTAGTACATTTTAACCTAAAAGTTTATCTTGAGAACCGCGATAGACTTTGTCAATGTTTGTCACCCGTCATCATGTTGAAGTCATTGACGTTTTTCCAACTTTTAAACAGAAAGTAGACATCTCCTTTACTAAATATACCTAGCGGTATTCAAGATGTAACAAGTGTCACAAATATCAAGCTACCTATAGGTATTAAAATAGAAATCTACGGGATTGCTACCATGTACCTTTTTGTTTGTGAGTATCCGATATTTCGGCGCTGTTGCAAGCGCCATGATCACGGAGTAACTGAAGATCTTGCGGGTGGGATGTTATTGGCAGACATATCGGTCTATCCTCTTTCGCAGTCTTTTACTACGATCGCCCCCGGTACCACTGTTCACTAACTCACTATAGCTATACCTATAGGTATTTTAAGGACTGTAGCAACTTCATGCCCGAACTTAGAATCAATGAATAATCAACGTAGTCTAATTTATACACTCGATTGTCGGCACTTGATGGAACTTGTTGCAATACATTCTAGAATCAAACTCACTTGTACCTACTTGTTCCACTATTTTTATTTTTTCTTTACACCGGACCGGTCAACCTTTAAGGTTTAACTTTAAGGTTAGGCTCAAAGGTTAACCTTTGAGAATGCCATAAGGCGAAACCGGTCAGGTGTAAAGATAAAATAAAAATAGTGGAACAAGTACAAGTGAGTTTGATTCTAGAACGTAGTCTAAGGCTTTTGCTTTTCTCTGATTGAACGTTCGCGTCGACGACGATTCGGGGGAAACATATTATCACCTTCTTAGAGATCCCTCCAGAGGTCACTATGTACCCCTGCATCCTCAAGAAGCCGGAGATCTGAAGATATTTTCTAACTCATCAAAAAAGCCTTCTAAAGTCGAGTACCGAAAGTTTAAGCAACTGAGATAAAAAGAGAAAATTGACAATAGTTATTGGTTATACAAGAGTGCAAAGTTGCTTTTTAACCGCGTGCCCAGTTTTGATGACCGAGCAAGCGAAGGATCCTAAAATTGAATCACGAGCGCAGCGAGTGATTTAAAAATAAGAACCCTGAGCGTTAGCGAGGGAATCAAAAGAGCACGTGGTAAAAAATCTTTGCACTCGAGTGCAACACGTAACTTTTCATCCCACCTCAGCGAGGAAGAGACTAAATGCAAAAAAGAAAATGGCGCGGGCAAAGCAAATAAAAAAGTACACCAAGAAGGTTCCGAGTCTTATTTTTTAAGAATATAAAAAAAGGTTGTATGATAAATTCGGCACCATAGAGGTAGAAGTAAATAGGTTTAATGATGTTTACCAACTTAGTGCACACGATGTTCTAAATTAAATTTACTTTGTCCTCTTCTAGCGAATAAAAACGGCTTTTGCACTCAGATATCCAAGGGCAAAAATACTCTTTCCGAAGGGGGATGAAAAAGTATATTGTACTCACTTTGAATTAATGTAAACACAAAGATATTTTTATTAAAAACTAGCTAAACCCCGCGGTGTTACCCGCGGTAACAGTAAAAAGTAGCCTAAGTTACTCCTTATATCATCAGCTACCTATCAGTGAAAGTCCCGTCAAAATCGGTCCAGTTGTTCCAGAGATTAGGCGGAACAAACAGACTGATAGATAAAAATGTAAAAAATATATTTTGGTAGATATATGTACCGTGTATACATACATATGAATTAAGTAAAAAGCGGTTATTTTAATATTATAAACAGACACTTCAATTTTATTTATTTGTATAGATTTGTGTAGATGTACCATATATTTTCTATAGTTAACCATACCTACTATTGAATTAGGTACCCACAGACACAAAAAAAAAACATACCAAAGATTTTTATGATTTTCTCATAGTAATAAAATCAATTTTACAGTGGGGTGATAATCAAGGTCCCTGTTGCATTCTGTACTGTGTTGGAGACTATAAGAAGTTATGGTCGTTACGGCTCACATGGAAATATTGCGTTATAGTCGCGACTACACGCCATAAGCCTAATTACCATGGCAAGCGGCGTCAAGGTTCTCTAAGCAGTTGGCATACAACAAACTTAGATTACTTCGTTGTGGGCTGAACAAGATCATCTATCACGAATCAGGCATTAACGTTTAGAATAAAAAACAAAGTCGAATCTAACAGGTTTTGGATCATTGCATTTTGAACCTAATGTTGATACTGATTAGATACTAGGGTTTTGATAGATATTTGATTTGATACAAAAATCTTTAGCTTATATGTCTAGTTCATTACATAATATAGTACCTGTCTCCTTATTATATTTGATTCTCCTTCTACCATCATCATCAGCCTATCGCAGACTACTGCTGGACATAGGCCTCTACAAATGCACGCCACTTGCAGAAGCATCAACACCTCTATTATCTTGTATTATTGGCAAGTTTAGTTTTTATAACAGTTTCATCATAATCATCAACACCCCATAATGTCCTACTGCTGGGCTCGGGTCTCCTCTCAGGAGAGGGTTAAGGCCATACGTCCCCACGCTGGCCAAGTGCGGGTTGGGGACTAGCAAGACAACGTTGTGGCTACGTAATCTTGCCGTTGGATGTTTTTAAGCCGCCCAAACGCCTCCAACTAAGCTTCACGACTGTTATCCTATGATAAAAACCGGAACCGACTGCTTAACGTGACCTCCGAATCACGAAGACTCTCATGGTAACATGCCACAAGCGGTCACCCATCCAGGTACTAGGTAACTGGACTATGAGCGCCTAGTTTTCTATAAAAGTTTTCGTTTGTAGAATCTAAATTGACAGGTAGGGGACAGGACAGACAGGGGCTTCTATTTGAAAGCATAGAAGCCAAATGTATTGTTTTCTATACTCCCAATGACAAAACTTTTTTTACCCGACTGCGAAAGGAGGGTTATGTTTTTCGAGTGTATGTATGTATATTTCTTTGGCACGCCCTAGAGCCTAAACGGCTTGTCGTATTTTTATGTGAGTGGTGTCAATAGATTCGTCTTAGTCGTGAGAGTGACACTGGGTACATCAAAATTAACGAGTGTATATATGTATGTATATTTCTTTGGCACGCCCAAGAGCCTAAACGGCTTGTCGTATTTTTATGTGAGTGGTGTCAATAGATTCGTCTTAGTCGTGAGAGTGACACTGGGTACATCAAAATTAACGAGGGTATATATGTATGTATATTTCTTTGGCACGCCCTAGAGCCTAAACGGCTTGTCGTATTTTTATGTGAGTGGTGTCAATAGATTCGTCTTAGTCGTGAGAGTGACACTGGGTACATCAAAATTAACGAGTGTATATATGTATGTATATTTCTTTGGCACGCCCTAGAGCCTAAACGGCTTGTCGTATTTTTATGTGAGTGGTGTCAATAGATTCGTCTTAGTCGTGAGAGTGACACTGGGTACATCAAAATTAACGAGTGTATATATGTATGTATGTATATTTCTTTGGCACGCCCTAGAGCCTAAACGGCTTGTCGTATTTTTATGTGAGTGGTGTCAATAGATTCGTCTTAGTCGTGAGAGTGACACTGGGTACATCCAAATTAACGAGTGTATATATATATGTATATTTCTTTGGCACGCCCTAGAGCCTAAACGGCTTGTCGTATTTTTATGCGAGTGGTGTCACACTGGGTACATCAAAAATGAACAATAAATAAAATAAGGATTTCTGGCGCCAAAAAGTAATATAAAAAATATGTTTTCAAAATACATCAAGTGTGGTATCAAAATAGAGAATTTTTTACGGTGATTAGGAATATATATGCCTAAAACTTATATGTTTTTATTGTTAAATATTGACGCAGTCAGGTTTTTTATTTTTAATAATTTGTACTTGTTTGACAACTAACGCACATCGCTATCTAGTCTCAAACTAATCCGAACTTGTACTATGGGTATTAGATGAATTACTTTATACCCTTTTTATTGTAAATACACACATCAAAAGGGATCAACATATGTGTCTAGGGATCAACATATATTTTTGCAATAACTTTTCTCCTGATTGATATTAATTAAAATTTTCTTTAAGGATTCATCAAATAAAGTGTTTTCGTTTGTCACAGTAACTATAAACCAAGTCACCTTTGCATTAATAAAGAAATTTGCCATTTTCCTAATAAAGAGATTTTTGACATTTGAACCACTGACATTAAAGTTCGAAAAAAAGACTGAAATAACAGTTTTCTTTAAAATTTTATTAGGTAACTTAAACAATTAATAATCCGTGTTTCTACCGCGAACACTAACAACACAAGAACATCGGTTTGGCATACTCAAAATGAGTTCATCCAAACACGCTGTGGAATGGCCGCCCATGTTCGTTGCAACAACAAAAAAAGGTCTTCTTGCGACTGGATACCCTCCATATTCGGCAGAGCTCTTCTCTGTAGCATATCCCATGCATGCTCAATCGGGTTCAAGTCTGGCGACTGAGCAGGCCAGGGCCAAAGCCACATCTCAATCTCAAGAAATCCGCATAAAAATGCTTGATCCCTAGACACTTTTGATGTGTGTACATACATATTATAATAGAAAATACCTAAAGTCCGAAATACATATTCGCAAATCGTACAAAAATTTTCTTCGACCCAGGAATCAAACTCGAACCGAGATCTTAAGCAATATTGTCGAATAAGCTACCACTGCACCACAGTAGTACTCAAAAAGAAAGCTACCTTAAACCTATTTGTTTGTTTATATTATGAAATGCAAAAGCTAATAGTTACTATTATGTGAAATACCACAAACAACTTAATCAGATGTAGGTACACCAGATAAAAATCTACCCTCGCGAATTCTCTCGTAAAAATAATAATAATTGAACTAATAGATAGTACACAATACTCTAAAACAGGTGCACCTAATTATTTCTACACTGTACCGCGTATAAATAATTATAATTATTAAATATATGCTGACTGAGTTTAGGAAAGGGTTGGATGTCAGTTTAATGTTTTATGATTTCAAAGACTTTACAAAATTAAATAAAGAGTTCCAAGAAGTTGATATATATGGCATAGTAGTTGTTGTATATTTCGGTTATTGCAGCAAATAGTAGCCTATGTGTTAGGGTCAGCTCCCTGCATTCCAAATTTTATCAAAATTGGTCCAGTCGTTTGCGCGTGAAGAAGTAATAAACATACATATCTACTCACAAACTTTCACATTTAGAATATTAGTGTGATAGTGTGATAAATGATATTTGAATTTAAAAGATCAACACTATTCTGTTATTGACTGCATCGGTGGCGCAGTGGTAATGTAGGCGACTGCTGTGCTTGAGGTCTCGAGTTCGATTCCCGGGTCGGACCAAATGTTTGTATGATCTGCAAATATTTGTTTCGGAGTTTGGGTGTTTTCTATGTGTCATATGTATGTAGGTATTTACAAAAAAATACATATGTACTTCAATCAGTTGACTAGTACCCATAATACAAGCTCTGCTTAGGTACTAGATGCCGATGTATATATGTATGTTTGAAATATTTATTTCTTTATTTATTCTATTCGTGTGTCAGACGAAAAAGAAATTTGGGCTGGCTATATCAGCCATAGAACCGACAACTGTTGGCGTAAAAGAGTTCTAGAGTGAAAACCGCGTCTCGGCAAACGTTACCTTATAAATCTTAACACATGTTTACTTCAATACAGACTGTGTTTTTCCTACCCAAATATACCTACCTTAATTAAGTTCATCAAAAACTCAAGTTACATACATTTATTTTCTTTCTTTTTAACCGACTTCAAAAAAGGAGGTGGTTCTCAATTCGACCGTATATGTATTTTTTATGTGTGTTCGCAGATAACTTCGTCATTTATGAACCGATTTTAATTATTCTTTTTTTAATGGAAAGGAGATATCCCAACGGTGGTACCATGATTAGGTCACTAATTTCTGATGATGGCATCCAAGAGAAATCGAGTCGAACCTTGAAGTCGGTTCATATTTTTGTAAATGTTTTTAATTCTATCTCCCTCAATCATTCTACATCGCAAATGGTTCTAAGTTTAACTGCACATTTTATCTATACAGCATCAAAACGTTACTTTTATTCATAGCAGGCAAGAACCTTATACAATACATTATATATATCAATATCAACAACCCATAATGTCCCACTGCTGGGCTCGGGTGTCCTCTCAGGCGAGGGTTAAGGCCATTCGTCCCCACGCTGGCCGAGTGCGGGTTGGGGACTGGCAAGACAACGTTGTGACCACGTCATCTTGTCTTTGGATGTTTTTAAGCAGCCCAAAGGCCTCCAACTAACTTATCGACGACTGTTATCCTATGATAACAAACGGGACCGACTGCTTAACAATAACATACAATACCTTAAACTACTCTAATTAGATTTCCCGCTGCAGTTATTATGACATTTGTAATATTTAAAAGAAAGGGATGTAAACAATCAAACAAGTGTGGCAGTCGGCGGCGGACAGTACAACAGTTTGTCGCCGAGATTACTCCCCCAGCGGAACAAACAATGTTCCTGCGACATTTACATCAAAATAAAGCTGCATTCAATTATAACGTGGGTTGTATCAATATTTGTAGTAGAAAAGTGCAGAGGGAGCTCTGATACGGGCCTCCAGGGAGTTACTTAACAATCAATATGTTTTGACTGTTACCTACTAAATAAAACACCGATTACATCAATAATATTCACATAAAAGATAGTGTTTTAATTGTTTTAATGAATTTAGTAGTTTTTAGAGAGTTACAGCTATGTGATTCCTTTTCGATCTTTGTATGACCTACTGTAACTCTCAACAACTACAACTTGTACAGTACAAAATCACAACGTATCAGATGGCACGAGTCTTAAGTACGTACCTACCTGGAATCTAAAAAATGTACTAGAACCTAGGTCTTCAAGCACCAGTAAAATGTCAAGTGTGATTGCACAAATGGCATAGTTGTTTAAGCAGTTTTCTACTGCGCCGAGTGTTGTGGGTTCAAATCCCGCATGGGACAACTCTTTGTGTAATCCACAAATTGTTATTCTGAGTGAGTATGTTTATACAGTCCCCCGTGTCACAGTACCTACCTGTGACACGGGGGACTAGTACATAGCTCTAGTGCAGTGGTAGTCTTTTTAACCAACTTCAATATTCAAATTTTAACAAAAAAAACCGACTTCAATCTGGACCAAATTTAAAAGGGACCATACGGGAATATTGAGTTATTCGTTAATTTGTCGCGTACATACATAATGCAAATTGAAGACTTATATGGTTTTCTCATGGATGACATGTCAGAACTGGACCAAATTAATGGGACCATTCGGGAAGCACCAGCTTTCAAATAAAAAAAGAATCATCAAAATCGGTTCACCCATTCCAAAGTTACGAGGTAACAAACATAAAAAATAAATTAAAAAAATACAGTCGAATTGAGAACCTCCTCCTTTTTTGAAGTCGGTTGAAAAAAGGAGGAGGTTCTCAATTATTATCTCTCAATAATAATTCTGTATTTTTTATTTTTTTATGTTTGTTGCCTCATAACTTTCGACTAGGTGAACCGATTTCGATGATTCTTTTTTTAATTAAAAGCTGGTGTTTCCCGTATGGGCCCATTTCAATTGGGTTGTTCTTGAAGTCGGTTTTTTTTGTTAAAATTTTGTAATTAAAGAAGGACAATCGTAATTTATCCACTTGTCTCCTTCAAAAGTATATTACTACAATATGAAACCTGTTCAAAGGAAGAAGTAGTATAATGTTTTTCGAGTGTATGTATTTATACCGTGTAGGTATATTTCTTTGGCGTACGCCGAAGGTATATTAAATAGTCTGATGAATTTTTGCTTGGAAGACGTTGCTAGATTGGTCTTAATTGTGACAATGTTACTAGGTACGTAGGTAAGTATATGAAAATTATAAAAAATGAAATCGCAGGCAAATAAATTTTAAGTAGCGTAGTAAACATTTTAGTGGTGAGTTTTTATTTTTTAAATAATTAGTTTGTATAAACAACGGTTTTTTTTATTGATAAACCTAGTTCACGACTAACCGAGTGTGCACGAACCCTCACTGCCCAAATCAGACTGTTACTTGTTCAATTTTATAATGCAATGCATTTCAAATCGGTGATCCCGTCTCCTAGACTAGTAGGTAGCAATTTGTTCACTAGATTTAAGTTAGGTTTCAGGTTTTTAGGCGATGTCGCTCCCCACTCGGCCGCGAAGGCCAGGTCCGCCTCCAAGACGGTTCTCATCGATGTTAGACATAATCTTTAACTGCATCTACCACACGTAATTGGTTATGTAACCAAACAACACTTTGAAATAATAACTTTGACTAAATTACTGAATTTATGCAATATAATAAAAGTCGACTTCTCACGTTCGCGTGTAATATATAACAGGCAATCAGTGGCTCCAGGATCTAATATCTTGATCATACCATCCACAGAATGTGAGGATTAGTTTAAAAGGAAACGGGAGTTCAATCCCCAGTTGCGTATTTGTCGGGTATTAAACTCGACTATACTTCAGCCAATGAGTGCCAAATATTTAACAAAAGTGTTAATTTAATTTTTTTGGAACTAAGTTCCTTCATTATTAACATACTCGTATAAACAAACAAAACACAGCTCAATCGAGTAACCAATTGCCACTCACAGAATAACTTATAGTAGTTGACAATTTGACATAGTTCAATACAGATACTAAAACATTTTATAAAAAAAAAGGTTAAGAAAAGGACCTTACGTCGGCGAAAACAAATGAATCAAAGGAGTGTATGTGTGTACTGTGACACGATTGCGGTGCATCATAGAACTGCGGCAGCGACATTTGGCGCGTCAAATTGCACCGTTTGATCAGCCCTTTGTACGCCTTAAGACTATTAGCACAACGAGATTACACGGGAGGCGCGCGCGCACCCGACCAGAGAAATGCGATTAGAATGAGCCACCGTCGACCCCTCTCTCCCCCACCCTCTCACACCCCGCTGCACGTCGCGATCCCTTTTCAGCCTCGAGTCACTGCAACCCCTATTTTTTGATCTCTAACTGGATTTACTCGCCCAAAGTCCGACTGTGGGGCCCTAAAATGTATCGAATTCAGTTCAAATTTACGAACATTGATTTGTGTCGTATTTAATAGTTATTTTCAATCGTATGCTTATTTGTTACTGCAGTGCTGTAAAAAATACGTAAATTATTAAATACGTATTAAGACACAGGATTAGTAACATAAAAGTAATCTATATATATAAAAACGAAATATCACTCACTTATTAATCACTATATCTCAGAAACTATAACACCTACAAACTTGAAATTTGGCAGGTACGTTCCTTATAGGGTGTAGACATCCGCTAGGAACGCATTTTACTATACTCCACCCGAAGGGGGTAAATCAGGGGATGAAAATCTGCGTGAGCGAAGCTGCGTGCAAGAGCTAGTTGTTTATATTTCCATCCCTCTCTATCAATATTTGTTTAGCTTATGCTTCAATAGAGATCTCTCAGATTAAGCTAGAATACAAAAACCTATAACAGATATTAGAAATCGCATTACGGATTCATAAGTATTCTTTTAAAAATAAGCAACATTTTAGTCACTCACACTCTGTTTCATTTATCACCGAAGTTACATGATGGATATTCTTTAATTACTAAGACATAAGATCCATTTTCGCAATCCACATGTGAGTATATTTGTTTAAGGGTTTTATAGATATTCCCTCAGGACTTGTTAGCGTGTTACTAGCAGTTTGCTACAATCGCTCGTGTTATTGTTTCTAATATGACATCCGTTGGGACTTGTTCTCTTGGGGTGTCATAAGAATACGTGGAGTATGCTTATGACGCCCGAATTCAATGCGAAACTTTCGTAACTTAAACACTTTCGTAACTTAAACACTTAAAACTTCCTAGTATTGAACACACTTTAACCATAAAACACATATGGAACGGACTACACCAGAATGATGATAGGACTTCACAGAAAACTACTAGGTACTAAGCAATCCTTTACTTGCTTCAGCATTGGCTGAGAGAACCCTGATCCCTTAATACGGGGACGCATTCAGCCTTGCATCGCACTTGTACTCTTGAGATGCAGATGATCAAGTTCATTGGTTAATATAAAACTACCTGAAACAAGGACTATGCAGCCCCCTTAGCCAAATTGCAAGTGTTTTGCGACGATTCTCGTTCTACAGTCGCTAATGTATTCTCATGTATTATTATTGGCTAATTTTTTGTTTTGACCACGTGACTTGACGCGTTGAGAGACGTCATTCCCATAAATTTGTTAGTTTTCTATTAACGTTTACTTGGCTATAGACACCCATAGTCAAGTACCGGTAGCATTCTATAGAAAGTCTATCTCTAGAAGATTGTGGAGATAGGCTTATAGAACCTTTAGCTATACTATCTATACTATATACGAGTATACTATATCTATACTAATATTATGTTATTATGTGTTGTAGCTGCAGAGTTTGTTTGTTTTTTGTTTGAACGCGCTAATCTCAGGAACTGCTGGTCCGATTTAAAAAACCTTTCAGTGTTGGATAGTCCATTTATCGAGGAAGGCTAATAGGCTATATTTTATTTTCAAAAAAATTAGGGGTCCGTAAGAAAATTGCTATTTCGTAACCCAAGGTGTGAAATTGAAAACCTCTTTTTGCGTGCGCTGCAAAAACTATTGACAATAGAACATAGAAATAGAAAAATATATGTAGCTGAAGAGTTTGTTTGTTTGTTTGAACGCGCTAATCTCAGGAACCACTGGTCTGATTTGAAAAATTATTTCAGTGTTAGATAGCCCATTTATCAAGGAAGGCTATAGGCTATATATCATCACGCTAAGACCAATGGGAGCGGAGCACCAATGAAGAATGTTTCAAAAACGGGGAAAAATTATCACGCTACGGGCAATAGGAGACGCAAACGACGTTGCGTGGGTCAGCTAGTATTAGTATAGATATAGATGGACTAAATTTATTCAATATACGACAACTAGCGACCCGCCCCAGCTTCGCCCGGGTGGATTTCAGATGCCTCCGTCGACGACACGATTCGTGCATTTTAAATCTGTAATATCTTCATTTAAATTAGATACTGTTATAATAAGGGCCATTTTGATCTATATTAAATGCACAATGTATTTATTTTACTTAATTGTATAAAGATTCATTCTGTATTGCTTAAAATCACTTCGTAAATAAGCCATTATTTCTCGTAAAAAGAAAGGAATAAAAAATGGTTGTTGTGGGTTATCCCTAAGAGATAGACATATACCGTCGCGGACTTTTTTATAGTACTTTTAAGGTGTACAATACTGTAGTACATTAATTTGATCTATCTCGTAGGGTGCAACCAGCGTTTGCAATGTAAGCGCAAAAAAATGTGTTTATTTGCTAAATCACATTAGAAACCTCGAAAATTAACAGTGTTCCCATACTATATTATGCATTTATTATACAGAAAAACCTTCCTCTTGAATCACTCTATCTATTAAAGAAACCAGCATCAAAATCCGTTGCGTAGTTTTAAAGATTTAAGCAAACAAAGGGATATAGGGACAGAAAAAGCGACTTTGTTTTATACTATGTAGTGATTACACACAATACATATTTCAGAAGAACCAATCTTAACACCGACGGAAATAGAAGTGGGAACTTCTTTTACATGATAATCACTAGTGACTTTCTACAACATACTAATTACACTTAGTAAATTGTGGTGTGACATACTAACAGTATTAACAGAAAGTTAGCTAAAGGGCCAAGTACAAGTTTATTTCATACTAGCTGACCCGCGAACTTTGTACCGCCATATTTACATATCTGTCTCAGCTTCCCACAGGCAGTGTACAGTCGCGGACAAAAAAAAACACTTTTCCCGTAATCTTTTTTTTTCTTTCTAGCAAAAAAAGAATGAATGAAATCGGACTATGTGTTATTGAATTACAACTAAGTACATATTTTGACTTTCATCCCCTCTCTCCAGGAAACCGTGCTAAATTTTGGGATAAAAAGTATCCTATGTCCTACCTCGTAGTATGAACTCAAATCATGCCAAGTTTCGGCGTGATGCGTGGCCAAGATACTGACAGACAGACAGACGGACAGACAAAATTAAAAAAATATTACAGTTTTGCCTTCAGTACTGATAACAAGAGCCCTACAAAAAAAAAATATCTTTAATGCACAGAATTGGATCTGTTACATTTTTATTATAAGTAAAAAAATCTATTCGATCGTCACGGTGAGCACAACGTACGAACAGCGCCGAACTAAAATCTTAACCAAATCACGACACCAAATGCGCTCCCTATCTGAGTCAACGAAACAAACTTACAGGCCCTCCGTTCTGATTGTTTTGTTATTTGTACGACACATATAGACATAATATTAATGATCTAAGGGTCTATGCTACCTACCGAGTCACCTAAATCCTAATAAATAAGTCATTGAGCCTGAAAAGTGACTTGCCAATAGAAACACATTCAGACATCAAAGACCAATAGGTACTTACATTTCCTTTCCAACTCACAAATGAAAAACGCTCGCTCTATAGTCTAAAGTCGCCCCACAATTTGCTTACGTCACAAAGCCTGGCTTGCGTTTGCGGCTGCACCGCGTGAGAGACTCGGGCGCACGCGACACCTTCTCGCTCCACTGAATCAGAATGCACTCACACTATACTCAAATCTACTTGTTATTTTGTTATAATTTTGTACAATAAGTTGCGAATTAGGCGTTTAAATAGTGTACCGTGAGAAAATCACTGAGTTAAGTATTCAATTGATCAAAGAACATTGATTTATCATCGTTCGTTTGTTAGTATAATTAATGAGATTTTTTAAATTTCCTCGTCCAGTTTTACTCTACGAATAAGTGTTCGTTTATAAAACAAGCTGAGGCTATAAACCTAACTTGAAGAAAGTAAGTCATATAGCTAAGTAAATATCTGTACTAATATTATAAAGCTGAAGAGTTTGTTTGTTTGTTTGGTTGAACACCCTAATCTCAGAACTTCTGTTCCAAATCGAAAAAGTCTATAGATAACCTAGTTTTTTTTTAAATGGGACTAATCCCGCCCACACGCCCACCACTGTAACTCCTGTACACCAGGATCAACAGCGGTGACCCACGAAAACACCGAGTTATGACACTCGGGAAGTCCCAGGAAAATTTTAACTGTCTTGGAACCCGCAACGAAATTAATCAGAAGAAAACTGGAGGAGTTGGAAATATAATAAGTCCACTTCCCTCCTTAGCAAAGCGGGAGACAAAATGGAGTCAAAATAGGCAGACGCCTTTTTCAAACCGGGAAGCACCACGGATAAAAATATTATGGGTCCTAAGTGAGCTATATTTGATTTCTATAGTATGTATGGCAGAATCGCTTAAACGCACGGAAATTCACCGCAGTTGACACAAGATCCCCATAATATACTACCCCAGACGTCATTTGTAAGCTATTTAGCATCATGTTACGTTCATTGTACCAAAGACTACATTCCCAGAGGATATGATGAGCCGACTGTTCACAGCTAGAATCAGGTGTTGAGCATTGACACAATGGTGAATCGACTAATTTAAATGAGTATAGTTTGCTCTTAAAGTTACCGTGGCCTGTAAGAAATTGGGCGACACAGTGATCTACCTCGAGCCATGTCCTTGACAACCTTTCGCGAACAGATGGAAAGAACTGGTAAAGGTGGCGCCCCTTAGATGATTCGTCCCATCGTTTCTGCCATTCATCCAAGAGGTCGTTATAGACATTGGTTTTTTGTTGAAACAATCTTATGATTTTACCGCGGTCTCGTATGCCCAAAAAATCGCATTCCATGTTTTGTAGTGTGGAATAGTACATGGCTGCACGTCTTTGCACCTCGAGATCGACCGGAAGAACACCTGCCAACACCGGTAAAGCCTCAGTGCTAACCGTCCTATATGCCTTGCACAAGAAAATCAATGCAGGTCGTTGGCCTTGTAACAGTTTGCGACGGACAGCACCTACAGTCGCCCTATCTGCCCATACAGGAGCACCATAGCAAATACAACCCAAATAAGTAGCTCCATATATGATCTTTAGTGTATTATATGACAGACCCCATGTCGCAGTTGATATCCTCGTCAGTGCAAAGAAACTCTTTTTAGACTTTTCATTAACTGTTCTAATATGTTCAATAAATGAAAAATTTCTTTCTAAAACCAATCCTAAATAACAAACCGAGGTTTTATTTTTAATAGTAATATTTTCAAATTTAATACAAGGCGGTGATTTGAGGTTACCTTTCAGAAGTAGCTGGAAGGTTTTGTTTGGTGCAAACGTCAATCGATTACGCCCACCCCACCGAGATATTAAGTCCAAACATTCACTGGCCAGCCTCTCAAGCCCCGTTCTAGTATCCGACTCTATCAATAACAAACCGTCGTCCGCGTACGCATTCAGGGTACATCCGGACGGCACAGGCATTGCCAGAAAATCGTCGAAGCCTATGTTCCACAAGTATGGTCCTAGCACTGACCCTTGAGGACACCCCATCGTAAGCGCCTTCGACACAGAATGATGCCCAAGTCTCAATTTAGTAGTACCTTGTAAGAAGTACGAGGAGATAAGGGAATAAATATTTTTAAAGCAACCTCTTAATTTTAATTTTAGCAATAGCATGGGCCACCACGCATTGTCAAAGGCGCCAGATATATCTAAGAAGATGCCTAAAACGTATTGAAAACTTGACTCGGTGACAGTTTTCCTTACAGATATAACCGCATCAGTTGTCGATTTTCCCAACGTAAAGCCGAATTGTCTATCATGAAATTTAACTCCACCCGGTAGAAGTCGTGGTACTACAAGACGCTCTAAAAGCTTTCCCAGCGATGGTAACAGTGTTATGGGTCGATAGGATTTAGGATCGTCCGGCGGCTTATCGCCGCTTTTTGGTATTATTCGAATATTACCGCACCGCTAAACACTAGGAAATACTCCTTCCGCAATGCAACGTTTAAAAACTGTTAAAACCGTATCACCCGAAAGTTTACAAGCTTCTTTTATCATTTTGTTTGATATTTTATCGTCGCCCGAAGCCTTATTTAGTGGCAATGACCTAACAATACTGAGGAATTCGTCTGAAGATGGTAAGTCAGACATTGGAGACAATGGTGGTTCAATAGCCCACTGCCTAATTTGTCGGTGATAATCCGTGTCATCCTCCGGCCGATCGTCAGGCACAAGTGATTCTAAAAGATATTCTGTGGTTTGTTCTACTCCTGTAGTATAACTATTATTAATTTTGATGTTCTGTACGTATGCAAGGTCGATTGATCTATTTGCTTTAAATTCATGATACAAAGGTGACCAGAGACCCTCTCTATCGAGTTTATCAACAAGTTTACGTATTAAATTTCCCTTTGATTTCTCCACAGCAGCTCTATAATGAGACCTGGCAACTCTAAGAGCAATAAGAGCATTATTGTAAATATCTCCTGTTACGTTACGCTTTTTAATGTCATTTAGTTTTTTACGAGCTTTTCGATAGATTCTACGTAATTCGACTAATTTATAATTCCACCAATCACATCTACGAGTGTTAGTGATAGATCCACGGCCGATACAAACATCAGCACAATATGTGAAAGTATCTGATAATATGTTTGCGCTTTCCTCAGCTGATAGACCACTGCGACTGAAGTCTTTGGCATGTACTGCAAAGAGTGAACCAAATAAAGCCCAATTTGCCCCTTTAGTTTTATACCTAAAATTGTAAGGAGTTCTTTGTGGATATTGTGCAACCATTGGTATGAATTCGTACACGATTAAGCGGTGATCACTACAGGATGCGTCCGGTAGGACACGCCATCCAGATATCGAGACGTCGCCGCGCGTAAGCGTCACGTCAATAGAAGACTCACCCATTGGGCTGCAAAAAGTTGGTGGTGCATCAGGGGTATTGTGGATAGTAAGATTCATTTCCGCAATAAAATCTTCAACCGCACAGCGACGAGCCATGTCAGCTGCACGCAATTTGCCATACCATAAAGTAGAAGAAGCATTGACATCAGCGCCAATGATAATTTTGTGTCCTATGAGGGACCGCAAAACGAAACGTAAATGATGTAGATGAGGATCAATAGGATGTGAAAATTGAAAATAACAGCTCACTATGTAAACCCTACAGGTAGAGGATGAGATCTCAGCAACGGCGCAGTGTGACGTCATAAGGTTACGCAAAGATGTTACCGTAAAATTAGAACTTGCAACATATATCCCAGCCCGCGACCGGCCATCTAGTTGTACTACATAATTCCGCAATTGAGCGCTTTGATATTGCTCTTGTATAAGGACAATGTCTAACTTTTGTTCCAAAACTAAGCGATCTAATTCTGACGTGGCTATTTTATCATTATGAAGATTTAACTGGCCTATTGAGATATTATCCATTTTATTAAAAAGGTACTACAGCTACTACTGTATAAGCTATTCAGTAATTAGTATTTAGGATTAGCTGCTCTAATTTAAGTTTATATGTGGAGCAGTCTTGTGATCCACATCGATGGTCACATGGTTTTTTGTACCGGCTGCATTGTGCGCATTTCGGTTTAAAATCTGGTGTGTCCTTATCCGGGCAAGCCCTTGTATCGTGGCTGGCCGCGCAATTAGCACACGTAGGAGTTTTAATAGTGCAAAATTTTTGAACATGACCGAATTGTTGACAGTTTAAGCAACGAACTACTTCTAAGTCGCCTATAAACCTACATGTGGCCCAGTCTATATATAATTTATCTTTTGTGCTAGCCAAGTGTTTCCTAACCTCTGTCTCTAATTCTAAGCCTATCCATTGACGTCCGTTTTCCAGTTTACGATGCCTGACAATTTTGGTCGTTTTTAAAAAATCGCTTTCGCTTAATTTTAATTCGTCCTTGATATTCTGACGATATAAAGCTGTTAGGAAGGTATGATCCTCCATAGAACCGGGCACGTCTTTTACAATTATACGGGGCCTTCGGCCTTTCGGCTTTTCTAAGCGTAAGCCTACAGATTTAATGGCGTTTACTGCTTCTAGTTTTTTAAGCTGCCGTTCATTTGCGACCCGCAACACGACGCCTGCCTTTGCGGTTTTTTTGACGCCTACAATTTGAAAAACCTTCGTCGCTAGGTTTAATAGCCTTCATGAGAGCTTCTTTTGTAGCTGACGAAGTTGCATAGTCCGCTGAACGTTCCGTAGTAGGATACGCAATAACACACGGCCTAGATACGCGCGCCTCAGCGGACACCGGACACGGGGCTGATCCAGGTGGTAAGCGAAGCCTAAGCTTGTCCGCGTACGTCAAGCCCGGCTGTTGAACGGCGACACCCCCCACCCGGCGCTCGAGATTCGCTAATTTCGTTTCATTGCTAGCAGATTTAATTGCCAACAATGAGACGATACCGGTAATCCGCTGGGTTACGTCCATAATGGCGGTCCTATTCCCCACATTCATTCGCGACCCCTGATCGTTTACCAATTCGTTAATTTTTGCCAAATATTCGGTTGCCTGAGACACCAACTCAAAATAATCATACTCCCCACAGTTATCACGACCACTAAGAGACGAAACACTCTCGCCCAAGTCCGAAGCCCTAATTCGTTCAGTTCTACTTTCATTTGACGATAAATTTGATGGCGACATTCTACCAAACAATTTATTTCCGGTTGGTGTTCGAAATTCATTTGTACCACCGGGATCCGGCAACTCGCCAACAACCGACAAGGCCAAACAAAGACACACCAGACAAAAGAAATATCAATAAAAACAACTTCAAAATCAAAAAACACGAAAAGAAAATTAATACAAACAAAATATTACTCCTACCTACCTTTATGAATAAAATAAATTGACTTACCGATAGCCGTAGTAAAAGAAACTAACACAATATTTGTATTTATAAGGCGTAAAACTTACAGATTATTTGTCAAAAACACTATATACAACCTTATACCGCCCACAAACCGGGTAACAGTCGCAAGGATACACAAAAACAATATTTAAATTATTAAAACGCGACGTCACACGTGAACCGTACAGACCCGCGGAGGGAAGTGTGAGTGAGTGTGATAGATAGTAGTAGTAGATAACCTAGTTATCGTTGAAGGTTATATCATTACTTCTATCAGCCTAATGCCGTCCACTGCTGAACGAAGGCCTCCCCCAAAGAGCGCCAACCATCCCGGTCTATGGCAGTCCGCATCCATCCGCCGCCAGCCACTTTCCTCAAGTCGTCGGTCCATCGTGCCGCAGGGCGCCCTACACTGCGTTTGCCCAATCGTGGTCTCCACTCTAGCACTTGTCGGCTCCAGCGATAATCAGTCCGCCTGGAGACATGACCGGCCCACTTCCACTTCAGCGTGCTGATCCTGCGTGCGATATCGGTTACTCCAGTTCTCTTTCGAATTGTCTCATTACGAATTTTATCGACAAGAGAAACACCCAGCATCGCACGCTCCATCGCACGCTGAGCTACTTTGAACTTGTGGACCAGTCCGACGGTGAGTGTCCACGTCTCGGCTCCATATGTCATTACGGGCAGGACGCACTGATTGAAAACCTTGGTTTTCAGTGATTGCGGGATCGACGACTCGAAGATATGACCAAGCTTCCCATATGCCGCCCAGCCCAGACGGATTCTTCTATTGGCCTCCCGATCGAAGTTGTGTCGGCCGAGTTGAATAGTTTGGCCAAGATAAACATATTCCCGCACAACCTCGATAATAACGCCATTAACGGCTACGGGACTCGGAGGTACATGCATATTGTGCATTATTTTGGTCTTGTCAATATTCATCCGGAGTCCCACTCGTCTCGAAGAATCGTCCAAACTGTTCAGCAATACTTCGATATCATGCAGAGACTCCGCCAGAATCACAATGTCGTCTGCAAATCGCAAGTGTGAGACGTATTGACCGTTGACATTGATTCCCCGTCCATTCCAATCGAGTGTTTTGAAGACATCTTCCAATGCATTGGTAAACAGTTTCGGAGAAATTATATCTCCTTGTCTAACCCCACGATGCAATGGAATTGGTCTTGTACTCTGTTCTTGTACTTGGACGGTCATCGTTGCGGCTTCGTACAAACATCTCAGCACTTGGATATATCGGCAGTCGACTAGGCACCTTTGCATAGATTCCAGGACAGCCCAGGTCTCGATGGGGTCGAAGGCTTTTTCGTAGTCCACATACGCTAGGCAGAGAGGCTGGTTGTATTCCTCTGTCTTTTGAATAATTTGCCTTAATGTGTGTATGTGGTCCACAGTGCTGAAGCCCCTTCGAAACCCAGCCTGCTCCACGGGCTGGAAGTCATCAAATTTTTGAGCAAGACGATTTGTAATGACCCTCGAAAACAACTTGTACACATGACTCAGTAGTGATATTGGGCGGTAGTTCTTCAGTAGGCTTTTATCTCCTTTTTTGAAGAATAATACTACCACACTCCTGCTCCATGCCCCCGGAGTAGTGCCAGTGTGAATGACGGAGTTAAATAACTTTGAGAGCTCTACTAATATGGGAGTTCCTCCGGCTTTTAGGAGCTCGATTGTAACTCCGTCTTCACCCGGAGCTTTGTTGTTGCTAAGTTGTTCGAGCGCCATTACAATCTCGTCCAGATCGATATCAGGAAGCTCGTGGCGTGTTAATCTGGCACGCGGGTCATCCGCGCTGTGGATTTCGGGTGGGCGGGTTCGTGAGGTGTATAGGTGTTCATAAAATCTCTCGACTTCAGCGAGAATCTCTGTTTTAGAGGTGACGGTGGTGCCTTGTGCTGTTTGGAGCTTGGACAGGTGACAACAGGAAGCCTTAGGCTTGGCAAAGACTTTTGAGCCTCTATTTCGAACAATCGCGTCCTCGATCGTTCGCGTATTCGCTTGGCGAATATCTCGTCTTACCAACCTCTTTATTTGCCTATTTAGTACCTGTCGCTCAGATGGTGTGGCGTTTACTGTTTCTCGTCTTTTCCTCATCAGATTCAGAGTCTCGCTGGTGAGCTTCGACTTGCGTCCAGGGCTCTTCGGTCGAAAGTGATTGTAACCCACCTCGCGGATAACGCGCACCAGGCTATTGGTGGCGTCGTCTACGTCCTGCACGGTTTCCAACATAGCGAATCGATTTCGGAGTTCCAATTGGAAGTTTTCACATCCAGCCTCGATCTGGGGCAGAGATGGCCTAAGAGACGACTTCATAAGGCGCGCCCGTTCTGTTTTAATCGATCGGTGATCGCTACCGGTATTAAACCTGTTGATCACAGAGACATCCCTGAAAATATGACGCTTGTTTGTGATGATGAAGTCGATCTCGTTCTTTGTCACATTATCGGGGCTTCGCCATGTTCACTTCCTTTGGGGCTTCTTCTGGAAAAAAGTATTCTTCAAAAAGAGCTCCTGTGCCTCGAGGAAGTTCACCAGCATTTGCCCCCGGTGGTTTCTAACTCCGTAGCCAAACGGTCCTAATCTGGATTCGCCATACTCTTGTACTCCCGTTTTCGCATTGAAGTCGCCCATAACAACCGTGTGGGAAGTGTTGGTATGAGACAGAGCCTTGACTGTGTCCTCGTACATGGCTTCGACCTCGTCGTCTGGATGTGACGTCGTGGGAGCGTACACTTGTACAACTGTCAAGGAGTACCTTTTGGATAATTTTAAGACAAGGTACGCTACCCTTGACGAAACACTGCCAACTTCCTCCACGTTGCTCCTGAGCGACTTATGGATCATAAAACCGACGACACCTTGGGATGGTTGGTCTCCTTCTCGGAAGTAGAGAAGGTGGCCGGAATCTAGGGCTATTGTATCCTCCCCCTGTCTTCGGACTTCTGATAGCCCCAGAATATGCCAATTTAAACAGCTCACCTCCGCTTCCAATTCTGCTAGGCGATCGTCCAGCTACGATCAGCGACGATTACGCTAAGACTAAAAGGAGCGGAGCATCAATAAAATATGTAGCAAAAACGGGGGGAAAATTTCTTTACAAAGCTGCCATTGCTTGCGCTGCGTAAACGTTTAAAGTTTAAAACAACGAATAAAATTGTTTCCCTTTAAAATTTCTAACAGCATTATGTATATTGTTTAAGGTGGGCTCACTATTACAATTTTTATGGCAAACTAATTTGTTCACGCTGTATAACATCATGCTATGGTCAAGAGGTAGTAGAGCCACGCTGATTTCAGCACGAACGGGCCGGCTCGACCGGGGCGGTACTACCCTCGCACAGAAAATCAACGTAAAATGACAGCGTTCGTGCTGTCGTGTTTCGTTGGTGAGTGCGAGACCGGGGGCCCAATTAGTCTAGTCAACAAGTTTCATACTTGTTGACTGGACTAAAAGATGCAGTAGCATCACTAGGCCGCCATAGTGTGGGTCGCCATACTGCACTGTCTGCATTCGCAATGAGTATGGTGACCACCACTCTTGGATTCTGCTTATGTTTTCCATCAGGCAGAGCAGAGTCATTTTGGAGGGGCCAAACATAAAAAAAAAAAAAAAAAAAAAATAGGAGCTGCAAATGAGGTTGCGTGGGACAGTCAGCTGGTGTATAGTATACTATATAATGATGAGAAATGTTTTAGACATTAGGTATGCCTGCTAACAACAATCTCCTCGACCCCCTGTACTTGCACTTATGCCGGTTATTGTGTTAAAAAGTAGCCTACGTTTCTCCACGTATCTCAGTATCGCTCTTTTCTGAAGTGTCTTCCAATACACCAACGTAAACAAACCTTCTCCAATGTCCCACTCACCGCTCTGGCAAGTACTCTGGGTCATATCTTCTCTGCCGTTCACTGTTGATCGAAGGCCTCCCCCAATAAGCGCCAACCATCCCGGTCTTATACAGTCCGCATTCACCCGTTGCTTGCCATATTCTTTAAATCGTCGGTCCATCGTGGCGCAGGGCGTCCTACACTTCATCAACAACCCATAACGTCCCACTGCTGGGCTCGGGTCTCCTCTCAGGAGACTGTTAAGGCCATACATCCCCACGCTGGCCAAGTGCGGGTTGGGGACTGGCAAGACAACGTTGTGGCTACGTTTTCTTGCCGTTGGATGTTTCTAAGCCGCCCAAAGGCCTCCAACTAAGCTTCACGACTGTTATCATATGATAACAACCGGGACAGACTACTTAACATGACCTTCGAATCACGGAGACACTCATGATAACATGCCACTAACGGTCACCCATCCAGGTACTTGCCCTCCTACACTACTATTTAGTCCTACACTATTTATTCAGAAAATCCCTAATAGCATTAAGTCCTTTTTCCACGTTTGTTTCTACATACATTACATAATTATATATTTACGCACCTACCATGTACATTGTACACATAAATACACAAAACGATACTGTAATAAACACAATTTATGCAATATCAACTTCACGATATCGCAATTGAATGGATAGAATTCAAACCAAAGCATTGCGCGCATAATTTATCTCACGTATCGATCACTGCTCGTCATTCGAGTCACGTTTTGTCCGTCTGTGATACTGACATAAACATTGGGAAAATCGCTACAGTTTTAGTAGCGTGGTAGAAAGAGATGAGGCATTTTGGAAAGGGAGTAGGGGAAAGGAGATAGGAGAGTATCGAAGGGAGGTTCGAGATTAGATTACCTGCCCCCGTGGGCTGCAAACACTTCGTTACCGGCACAGTAACGAACTCGACTCGGAGCAACTTACCCACCCGTCCGCTATTTACTGCGAGGACTTGGTACTGGTTTGGTATTGTCTGAAATGGTTCGATATGATTTCCAGAACTTTCGAGAACTTAAGTGTTACAAGTAGAAAATTAAATAAATTTAAGTTGGTATTGGTTGGTTTAAGAACCGATAACCGTTGGGGTAAACGGGTTTTTGAGTGGAGACCGCGTCTCGGCACACGTAGTGTAGGACGTCCACAGGCCAGGTGGAGTGATGATTTGCGCAAGACGGCTGGCAGGAGCTGGATGCGAGAGGCCGAGGATCGAACAAAGTGGCGTGCAATTCGAGAGGCCTATGTCCAGCAGTGGACTGCGATAGGCTGATGATGATGGTATTGGGAAAATATGGAATAGGTATTTAAATACAGTTAAAATCTTCCCGTCTGGCCAGTTCGCCCCACACGGCATTGTCCGTTGCTCTTCCCAGTTTATCTACAACCAATCCAAGTATAGTGGACTAGAAAGCAAGTCAAGCTACTTACTTAGTTATAATGAATCTTTGACTCTGCTTATAACTTTACAGTAGAATAGGGAAAAACGGACTGCCTCCGCCCTTAGTCCTGTATAACTCGTGTCGCAAGTGCGTTGCCGATCTTGGCACTCCACTCCACTGGAGTCCACTGCTTGACATAGGCCTGTCCCATTGTCCCTTTGAACTCGCCTTATCATTGAAGTGTGTTTGTAGTTATATATTTTAAACTATGTTTATTTCCTTACTCTTGGAGGGTATATAATCGTATATTAGATGTTTTCGTAATCGTTTGGAAAATCTAGTTATTATACAAATACGTGGCAAACGTATTATTGCTCCTGTGCTTGGCAAGATTAATCCTACTAATATTATAAACGCGAAAGTTTGTAAGTATGAATGGAAGGATGTATGTTTGTTACTCTTTTACGTCAAAACTACTGAACGGATTTGGATGAAACTTTACAGTAATATAGCTTATACATCAGGATAACACACGATAACCGGCTCACGGATTCGATGACGCAGGGCGTGCGCCGCTGAACCAGTCAGCCTGTGACCACGGCCGGTGAAACCTGGTCGAAACGTCAGGCAAATCAGCAGACTAATTAAAGTTTATATAACTTAGTTTGTAGACCTCTAATTATAATTCACGTACTTCGACTGCACATGGGACTTATTTACCGCTAAATCGAGACTTAACATGTTCCAAAAGTACATCATTCATAAGAAGTCATAACTCCCATGTTGTCCGGCCCTTTGAGGGGTAGTTTAAAATATTACCTTATAAATAAAGACTACGTTCTCTGGAGGCTGGAGAGCCAATTGACTATGTAGATAGTCTGATTGTACATGTTCAAAAGTGGTTGTAATAAAATATAAGTAGTTTATCAACAAGATATGTAGTTAGTTATTATAAGTTATATCTTCTACTGAATATTAAATACCCAATTTTTGTCATATACTCAGATCAAATTAAAAAGGTAGATAATACACGGCCGTGTTCTTGTTGAAGCAAAAAAAGTAGCTTAGTTCCAAGTAAACAACCGTAGTACAGGTATCGACAACTGTTGTCGATACTTGTACGATACTTACGAAAAGTTGCGTAGTTTATAGCATAGTTAGTGTGTTTACTTGTAACGACGCTACTTTTTTTGCTTCAACAAGAACAAGGCCGTGCGTTATTTACCTTTTTTTATTTGATCTGAGGTCTTTTATGGTGATATTTTATGTTTTATGCGGCTGTAGTGATCTAAAATGACTTTCATTGATATAATGATAAGTGCTTTAAGTGCTTATGCGACCTCAGATACTCACAACTCCACAGTCCACACTACAGCACTGGTAACTTACAGAGTACACTGTTCAAGACCAGGTTAATTCAGTTATATCGGATCAGTAGTTTAGGCGCTGCGGTGGAACAAACAAACATCCATACAACGACTACCAAAACTATTACCCTTCCTTTTAGCTTCGCCATAGTCGGGTAAAAAACATTGATTTATGTAGATTCTTCGTATCTTCAAATGTAGTACCCTAGTAGATTGACAATGAAACGCCCATATGAAATATTTATGTATTAGCTTTACAATAAAAAATGTAGATAACTTATCTTGTTCTTCAAAGTCTTACACTTTTAGTCATCGAGAACTGTTAAGCCATAATTGAAACAGTTTGATTTCAACTAATTAGTTATAAACGTAGATAGCAGTAGAACTGGAATACAAATCGAATGGGAAAGTTTATGGACATTGGTGTATAAATGTTTGTTACACAATCACGGCCGAACAGCTGAACGTATCTAAATGAAATTTGGCACAGAGATAGATAGATAGAACGGAACACTATTAGAGAACATTTTATTGACGAAAATCATCATAAACGCGACCGAAACAGCGGGCGCAAACTAGTAAAACATAAATATACTTTTGCATAGATCTGCGGTCATAGATTCGTAATGATTGGCTGCGCGGCTTTTGAATACCAAAAGGAATTATTCAAAAGGATTACAAAATTGGCTCACGGCTGAATGAATGCCAATTGTTTAGTTAGGTCCGGGGTTCGATTCTCGCTCATCAGCGGCGCGGGTGCTTCGGTGGCGCCTCATTACAGCCTGGGTTATTCAAATTTATTCAGTTTAGCCGTACGCCGAGCTCGGGGGTACTGGCTTTAATAATATACATGTATTTATATTTTAAGTTTATGTATACGTTGGACTCAATCGTTTAAAGACCAGCCGATAGGACAATATAAAAATAAAGTAATAACATTATTTTAATGTTTTTTTAGAGATGGAATTTGTTATTCAAATTCAAAATCAAATTTTATTCAATTAAGACACTAAATGACATTTATGAACGTTAAATTGAAGCTACAGTTAAAAATCATCGATCGACACAAACAGATGCCACAGCATTTACCTTTTTTTATATAGAATAGGGGGCAAACGAGCAAACGTATCACCTGATGATAAGCGATTACCGCCGCCCATGGACACCCGCAACACCAGTGGCGTTACCTACTGGATTATCAAGGTAAATTTGGTGAAAACACCAAAATCGACTGCCTGCGTGTGTAGATTTATAACTTTCAGTTTCCAAAATGCGTAGAGCCTTATGAGAAGAATACTGGTAAAGAAACTCATGGTCACTCTTTTTAAAACTTAGATCTTCAGGTACAATAGTATTAGTAAGTATTACATGAAAGGTTAACAGTATACATGCTGTTGCCACCTGAATTACATTTTATTGAAATGCTCCAAAAGCTAACGTAAAAACAAAAAAAACACTCAGTGATACCAATGAAGGTTTGAACCTATTACCTAGACATAGAAATCATTCAAGGTGCACGTGAACATCATTGGTTAAAAATGTTATCTACTAATAATCTCCACTATAATATTAATAGGTAGGCGGTTCGCATAGGACCAGTTATTATGGAGAACCTTGGGGAAGACCTATATCCAGCAGTGTGCGTCTTTGAGGACCGATGATGGATGTGGACTGCCCAAGCTTCGTGGTGGCTACTCAATGTCATCAGTGTGATCGCTGACACTTACAACAACTCACTTCACTCCTTAAAAGGGTCCCGAACCGAAGCTCCTTTTATTTCAGATTTGGCATTTGTATTTCCGCCATCATAGTTCCGAAATAGTTTTTCTGATTTGAATAGATATGCATTAACAGTCCACTGCTCGACAAAGGCCTCTCCTTAGACAAGCTAAAATTCAAAATTTAAAAAACCCCCTTCTCAAGCACTTAATCGAGTAGTCATACGCCAATGATATTTTTGCAGACATTCTGTTATTCTTCCCCACTTTCGCCCCCATAACTTTTAAACGACTAAACCGATTTTCATGAAACATGTCTAAGAACACTCGCACGTAACTCACCTTTCATACAAAAAAAACTAAATTGAAATCGCTTCTTCCGTTCGCGAGCTACGGTGCTAGACGGTGCAGACAGACAGACAAACAGACAGACAGACAAACATACAGACAGACAGACACGTCAAACTTATAACACCCCTCTTTCCGTCGGGGGTTAAAAAGAGGTTTTGGTTCTACTATATTGTTCTGGCTAGGTGGATTGATATGGGTATGCGGTACGTTTTCTTTCCCTTTGCAGATGTTCTGCTTAGTTTGCTGCCTTAGTCGACTCATATGGGATAGATATGTGTGGTCACACTCTGTAGGTATTCTTGATCCGTCGTCACACGGCTAACAATAACACAGGCTTTGCCTATCGGCGTGGCGGCGTTAACCACTAGGACAACCGTGTAGTTAAACCATATTTTTTCTATTATTATTAAAGAAATTAGCTGTTTCCAAAAAAAGCCTTCTGTGTTCGTAAGTTCACTTGAAGTAAATACCTATATGTATGTATGTAACTATGTTTAACGTATAAATAGATATACGCAGAGAAATTTCAAAACAACCTTTTCTATTAAAATCCTGGATTTACATTATACAAACCCGGATTTATATTCAGATAATGACGAGACATAAGTAAGTAGGTAGGTATAAACGTGTTTACACTGCTTGCGATTTATTCGCGTAGTGCCATAAATAACGCGGCCTCAGCGCCGACAGATATATGGAGCTTCATATTTATTGGTATTTGTTCACGCACAGTACCGACAGCAAAACAGAAAACGTACACACATCAGTCACAGAACCTTAATTTAATAAAATAATTGTTTTTTAATTTTCTTACCTACCTATTATTAGTATGGTTACATCAGGCAGAGTAGAGTCATTTTGGTAGGCTCATATATAAAAAAGCGGCCAAGTGCGAGTCGGACTCGCCCATGAAGGGTTCCGCAGCAGCAAGTAACATAATATATTTTTTATTTTATTTTTATATTTGTGTTGATTGAATGAAAGGTAAATTGCAGTTTACGACTTAATAACGTATTAAAAAAAGCTACTTACTAGATTTCGTTCAAACCAATTTTCGTTGGCAGTTTGCATGGTAATGTACATCATATTTTTTTTATAGATTTATCATTCTCTTATTTTAGAAGTTACAGGGGGGGGGGGGGATACATATTTTACCACTTTGGAAGTGTCTCTTGCGCAAACTATTTAGTTTAGAAATTCCCATGGTGATGAGGTGAGCATATCGTTTTTGGTGGATGCTACATCGGCTTGGTTGGCCCTCAGCCCGGGTGAAGCATGCCCCGGAGCGGCGCACATGCAGCGGGCGTGGGATGATGTGGGGGTGAAGCGGATCCAGGGCGCCTTATTGGAGGGCTCTTCGGGAGTGGATGTGGCTAGGCTGAGGGCTGTTTCGCGGACTGAGGCGGGTGCCTGGTTGCACGCGCTGCCTTCGCCTCATTTGGGGACTTTGCTGGATGACAGTTCTTTGCGCATCGCTGTAGCGCTTCGCCTGGGCTGCAAGGTTTGCGAGCGCCATGTGTGTACCTGCGGTTCTGTAGTGGAGGCCGATGGCCACCACGCGTTAAGTTGTCGTCGATGCTCGGGCAGGTTTCCGCGTCACCATGCCCTCAACGACGTGGTCCGCAGGGCCCTCATTTCGGCAAACGTCCCGTGTTTGCTTGAGCCTCCGGGTCTGAGCAGATCGGACGGTAAAAGGCCGGACGGGCTGACTCTGGTGCCCTGGAAGAACGGCAGGTGCTTGATCTGGGACGCTACTTGTGTCAGCACTGTTGCCGCCAGCCATCTAAGTCGCACCATCCGCTCCCCGTCGGCCGCCGCGGAGGATGCTTGTTACAAGAAGAGGCAGAAATATGCGGCCTTGGAGCAGCTGTATTATTTCGTTCCGGTGGCAGTGGAGACAATGGGCAGCTGGGCCGCGGATACTCTGAGGTTTGTGGGGGAACTGGGCCGTAGACTTGCGGAGCTTAAGGGTGACTCCCGTTCCGGCTCGTTCCTGGTGCAAAGGTTGGCCATTGCCATTCAACGCGGCAATGCCGCAAGTCTAATGGGCACCTTTCCACCGGAAGCGATCGGGAATGGGTTAAGTGACCCATAAATATTTGTGCTAGTTTTTTTTGTTTTCTTTGATTTTGTATAGACTTGACATGTATTTTTAATTTGTAATTGTGTATTTAAATGAATAAAGAATTAGGGTTTAGAAAAAAATGATATTAGAAACCTCAATATCATTTTTGAAGACCTATCCATAGATACCCCAGACGTAGAGGTTTGATGAAAAATTTTTTTTTGAGTTTCAGTTCTATGAACAACCACCCAAATTTGGGGGGACACCCAAAATTTATTGCTTTTTTTTCTATTTTTGTGTGAAAATCTTAATACGGTTCACAGAATACATCTACTTACCAGGTTTCAACAGTATAGTTCTTATAGTTTCGGAATAAAGTGGCTGTGACATACGGACGGACAGACAGACGGACGGACAGACAGACAGACATGACGAATCTATAAAGGTTCCGTTTTTTTCCTTTGGCACGGAACCCTAAAAAGCAACAGTAGATATTTTCTACGGCATAGGGGGACATGCGAATGTGAATAGCGAACATAATTACCGCCGCCAAGGTATACATTTTTGTTATCCAAGTCACAAGTGCATCGCCGCCCATTGAGGTCCTTCTCCTAGAATAAGGAACTAAGGGGCTTCGGTAACCTCACTCTCGCGGGAAGTAGGTATTGAAAGATCTGCTTGACTGACCGGTTTTCTGTGAGACTTTTGTACCACTTCGATGGAAACTACATATACAGCAAGTCTCTCAGAATTAAAAAAAACAAGTCTACAAAAATCAGTCCCTAACAAACAAACAAACATACGTACGTGTGGAGCTAATTAAAGCTAATAAATCGTGTTAAAAACAATCAGTACAACAGAATTCTAACTAATGATGTTAGCTGATAGAAATTTAAGTGAAATAATGTAAAACAGTTTTTTAATAAACTAAGTATGTCGAACAAAAAATATTATGCTGAAGACGAAAAGCTGTATATTCTTAAAAGCAATTTTTGCTTTTGAAGTTGTACTTAAAATTACCATTTAACGCTTCGATCAAATATAATCGAAGATTTAACGTATTGTATTCAGTACATACATTTTCATGTGAATGCTTCTCATAAATATTTTAGTTCTTTTACACTATTTATTTTACATTTATTTTTTCTTAAAATCATTTCATATAAATTCTCCGAAATAATACTAGATTGATTGAATAAAAACTTTAAAAAAATGACATCCGTCCCGGCTAAATAATTGAGAAAATTATATAAGTGTAAAACATGACTGCACAAGACCTTTACCCATTCTTATGTTTCGCTACAGACAAAATTTATCAGCCTGTTTGTCTGTCCGTACATCGCAGCCTACACACATCGTTGGTGAATGAGAAGTTTTTTCGCGCGGCAGCCTCGACCGGTCGCATTAAACCACTTCATTGTAATACTTAGATATTTAGCAGTTTGTGCAGCGAATAAATTACCCATATAATGAAAGCAAGTTTTTTCAACAACATCCGACAACATTTTAAGGTGTTATCACTCGGTCGGACCTTGAGTTATGGTCGAGAGCCGGAGCGGACCAGCCATCGTCGTACTTTTTGTAACATTCTCATAATCAAATTTTGATTTACTGCCAACCGTTTTAATAAAATCCTTTTAGTTCTGCATCTCGAGTTCGAGAATCTAAATCGGTGTCACAATGTAAGGTACCTAATTGAAAAACAGACTGGGATATGCAAAGCTATCTGTGATTCAAATCTTGGTGGGCTTGCATTCCTAAAATCTTTATAGGTTGTGTGCGGTGGAGTGGAACGGAGTGCCAGGTCCCAGGCTTGACATATGGCGATCAGCTAAGGGGCCTACCACACGCGCAAGTATGACCACAGTTTTGCCTGCGCAGGCCCGGCTTGTACACGGAACACCGTGCGTGTGGTTGGTAAAACTGTATCACGCGCCAAAGAAATGTATAACGACAGTTTTACCTGCACGTTATAACTGTGGTGATACTTGCGCGTGTGGTAGGCCTATAAAGTTCACGTGTGTTTTGTCTGTCTGTTTCTGTCACGCACGTCGTGCGCACGCGTGACAGGACAGACACAAACAGACAGATTTGCGCAAGTATACTTGAACGTGTATGCCCGCCTTAAGTCATGCTTCATGGTAACAAAGCGTAGCAGACGCGTGCGCAGACCTATTCCGGATGCCGGCGACACTACCGACACTATTAGTTTTTTTTTTTTTTAAATACAACTCCCGCATTAGGAATAAACATCCTGTGTCGTGGGGGACTTTACAGACATACATATACATAGACATTCAACGTGGGAGAGCCACGCTTCGGCACGAATGGGCCGGCTCGACCGGAGTGATACCACGGCCTCACAGAAAACCGGTGTGAAATAGTGCTTGCGCTGTGTTTCACCGTGTGAGTGAGGATACCGGAGGCCCATACCAAAACCCCCCTCCCTATCTCCCCCCCATCCCCCCAAAGGCCGGCAACGCACTTGTGTCACCTCTGGTGTTGCAGGTGTCCATGGGCGGCGGTAATCGCTTACCATCAGGCGATACGTCTGCTCGTTTGCCTGCCTATTCCATAAAAAAAAAAAAACAAAATACATGAAACGGACACAAATAACACCCAAACTCAGAACAACAATTTGTGGATCACACAAAGTGATGTCCCGTGTAGGATTTGAACCCACAACACTTGGCGAATTGGCAAGCGGCGTGGCGACCGCCTAAACCACTAGGCCAACCGTGCAGTGGTGCTCTGTGCTACTGGAGGATGTTAAATATTGTGCATTTCTCATAACATCTTTTCGTTTGGTAGTATGTATTTTGAACGTTGTATTGTGTGTTGTAATTCCGTTTTCGTTGATGTGGAAGTCCACTTGGACGATGCGTCACCGGTGCTGGTTTTGTCTAACTTCCTAATGTCTGCCTGTCTTAATTTCGTCCAGAGTTTTCTCAGATATTCTTACTAGTTTACACCTGGTTCTCAGACTACTGCATACTTAATATTTTTAAATATTTTCTACTGATTGAGTACATATGTAGGTACAGTGTATAAAGGCCCGTATTCACTTTGATTAGTGCGAGTGCAGGTGCGAAGTGCAGGTGATCAATGATTGGTAGAAAACAAGTGTGGACCACGAATTCGCTGTCCACACTTAGCACATAAACTAACAGCAACATGATCGAATTATACAAAATACTTGTTTACAATTCTAACTAAGGTTATAAATGTGAATATGAGTTTGTTTGTTATTCTTCCACGACTATAACACTAAACGGATTTTGAAAAATACAAATGCAAAGTTAGGGTCTTTTCTCAGCTAAACCGACATATGCGTGGGCGGAGACATATATGACATAGCTGCGGATGATGCTAGTGTATAATAATATACAAAGTAGTTGAAAAACATCACACGAATCTTATAAAAAGTAATATGTTAATAATTTATGAAACAAGTTCCCGCAGTTGTCGTTTATATTATAACAATGTGGTAGCAAACTATTTGTGCTAAGTGACAGTAATAACATATTTTCTTCTCCATCCGATAGTCCAAGTCTTGGAATCTACAAAGGTGAGCCAACCCGGACAATACCCCATCAGACTTCATAGTACCGTGATAATAATAAATATGAATGATATCAGCAACTTAAGATTTCGTTTTAACTAACCAAGTTTACATTCTGCAAACATAAACATTATTAAACAAATGCATAGCAATGACGTCATCTCAACGCTAAATCACGTGGTCAAAACAAAATGAAAATATTCGTCGATAATACAAGAGAAAGGAGGCGTTAGAAAGATAATTGAAGGGAAACACTTGCACCTTGACTACGGGGACTGATTTCAATTATTGTGTTTGGATCACTATGCATGCTGCATTGTTGCATTGTCTGCATTCGCAATGAGTAGTAACTACTTACTACTCCTCAATTTTGCTCATACTTTCCATCGGGCCGTAGAGTCACTTTGGCAGACTCGTATATAATAAGAAATTTCTTTAGAGGCTACCTTTAAAGATTTTTCTAAACTCAACAATATTATTTGCTGGATACACTTTTTTATTTATATATTAACTTCATTCCCCCCTTAAATCGAAGGGCGCTCAAAGGGCAGAAAGCATTTACTGACTTTAGCAGAAGTATAGTTTTGAAATAAATCAAAGCAAATAAAGTTCATTCATTTGTCAAACAAATTTGAAGGTAGTCGTAATATTGACCTTCCGTTGAAAACAGCGCATCTGAAAACAAACGTCGCAATCAAATAATAAATTGCGTTAGAAGTTGCCGTCCGGGGGCCGAGGCCGAGAGTTGGCGACGAAAGCCGGGGGGGGACCAAGGAGGCCTATTTATCGAATTACGACTGTGTAATCACCGCTCATACTACGCAGCAATTGTGAAAAATTGCTCAAACGATGTGTCTTGATACTTTTCTTAGTGAAAAAAAAGAGTTATGTAATTAGGAATATTGGTCACTTTTAACATATTTTGTAATTAATTAATTGCACTTGGTCTTTATAGACCTTAATAGCATATTTGTAGTATATAAGAACTACCAGTTTTTAAATCTTATTTGTAAGTAGGTATGTCTATTTATGTAAAAACTATTTTTTTTTTCAAAAAATATGCTGATTGTAAGGAATTGAAAAACTCTATAAGCAAAACTTATCACACTTAAACAGCACAATTATAAGAAGATTGAAAATGTTCATATTTTAAAATGAAAGATATCAAATATGCAACTTACTGACTTAAAGAGGATTGAGGTTGTCAAAAAAATTATTTAAAAAATACATTGTTTATATAAAAAGAAATTGCTTTACCAAACCCAAAGCAGAAATGAAAATCATTAGGTATTTTCTTTCTTGCCAGTATTACAAAAACAGAACGCATATTGATAGAAAAAGGAATCAAAAACAAACATTATCTACTCATTTTCATTATCTGCAGTTCCTACTAGGTGACACATGAAAAGTTGCAAGTATCAAAACTACGTCCACCCCCGCTGCCTACGACATAGGGTGAGTTTATTAGAGTGAAGTGACGCGTGCTACATGTAATAACACGTGAATGTACCAGGAAGAGCAGCAGCCCCGAATTATTGCTGTAATGATCCCCCGCCGAGGACACCACTGTCATTACTGTTTCATAGAAAAAGTTCATCTTTCACTAGGGTTTGTTCACCCGGTAGAAGTAGCTCTTTTCTTACTCTTTTCTGGAAATCTACTGGGTCACTTCAATACTACGAAACTAACTTGAATTTAAGCAAGCCCAAACATATTTTATTCTTGATACATATTGGTTGAGCAAAAACTTCCTAGCGGTCATATTTGGGTCGCGGAACAAGCAAAGTTAGTAAGTTCTAATAACATTAGTGTTAAATTGAAATACCTAAGTGAGGTATTAAAAAGACAACACGAAAACATTTTTTTAATACGAAATTAAACAGCGATAATCAGTTAAGGAACTGTTTCGGGCCGTTTTCAAAAAAATAAATTGGCTACAGCAAATGTGTCGGGACTGGCATTTTACGGGTATTACGGCAAGACATTTCGGTATCCATGCAAATACTCAATTACCTAATGCTATCTTAAAATACGGTGCGAATAGGTACTTAGTAGTTATAGACCGATAATATCTATGTTATAGATACTTGCCTGTTTCCTACCTACCGCGGCGCTGACAATAGGCGGATAATTTGCTGCGGAGGGCGTCTCCCCCACAGACCTAACAGTATTTTGTAACTGCAAACATCGACATGCGGGTAGACCGAGGGTGCATGCCTCCACAGACAGACATAAAAATACAAATCCGTTATCACCCTGAAGTCCCGTTGCGTTGCTTTGAACTTGAAAATAACAACATATTTTATGGTAATTCCGAATTTACCGCCGGAAAAGTTTACATATTACATACCGTGTGCGATTTATATTCTATTGCTGAGCACTTAAATATGAAATAGGAGAAGAGATACGAACGTTTCAGGATGGTTATTATTATCAACATTCACAATCTTGAAAAAGAACCTATATTCTTTCATTCATCCTCCTATGCTTTAATCGTGAAAGAGCAGTGCTTAGACACAAACGGCAGGCTCAACCGAAGTGTTACCAATGCCTCATAGATAACATGTGTTAAGCAATTCTTCCGTTGCTCGTCACCGATGTTTAATTACTTATTTATCTTAATTATTTACACAAAGGAAAACAGTTCAAAAGATGAGTTACAAAGTATGTAAGTATAGGTAGAACCGCCTATTGTTATAGGTAACAATAGGCGGTCTTATTGCTCATGGCGATTTCTTCCAGAGAACCATAACACGGACATTAGGTTGTTTAAAAATTTAGGGTAGTTTACATACAGGTAACGATATTTCGAGTCCAAACCTTCATTTACCCTTGAACATAGGGTGGGAGACGCCAAGTGTGGAAACCTACTTTTAACCCTTGAGTTGCAGGTGTCCATTGTTGCCGAGAGTCATCTTTAATTAGGTAACACATATCTTTAAAAAATAACAATTTATTGTTCTTTTTCTTTTTATCGACAGGTACAAAATTAACTATACTATAAACACTGTGTTTGGTTTATACCTCGCGATAACTATACAACACTAAACATTACTTTACGCATAGAAATTGAAGAATGAAAGCTTATTCCTATCAAAAGTCAATCAAAAGCAGAACACTTTATACCAGGGTTGATAAAAATCATGTATTTTTTTAAATCATAACAATCGGATTTGATTTAAATCGGCTTTTTTTTATTTGAATCTTTTTTCTTTTTAGTCTCTTGTCTTTTTATTGCTGTAAGGTCAGTTATTTATTTCATGAAAACAATGTATTTTTTTAAATTTAATTATTCATACAAATAAAAGATAATATAATAAGTTCTACTAAAATCAACAATTTAAAAAACAGTTGTATTGAAAAATAACAAGGAAAGTAAAAAGGAAAGTTTTAGATGAAAACACTATCTGAAATCGAATACTTGTCGCTTTGCATTGAATTTGAATAGCATGTGCGAAATAATTTCTGAAATATTTGATAACTTTTAGAACATGTCGGTAATCTCTCGCTCGCACGGCATTGTGCACGGTTGCCCTCCGTAGTCTATGTCGGGGGAAGTACCTAGACAATTTTTGGCCGATTTGGTTGCAGTAAAAATCTAATGATTTAAATCATTGATTTTTATTATAAAAAAATCATTTCATTAAAATCACGATTTAAATCATATCAACCCTGCTTTATACTACACCTTTGATGATCTGAATATTCACACTGCAATAAACACAATCCCATTTATAAAAGCCCCAATGAATCCATCAAAATTGTCACAACATTTATCTACAAAAGGCGTAATATATAATAACTGGGCGTAGCAATAATTCAGTTAAAAATGTAGGCGTTGGTCGCAGGAAGCGAACGGTCGACCGTCCACCGCTTTGATCGTGCTTGAGCACGACACGTGCCGCCCATTGTCTCGAGAGAGCGTGTGCCGTCTAGACACGTGTCCTAATTGATAACTAATCAGCTTATGTTACAACCGCCGTTTTGTCACTCAAATTATTAAGGGTGTGATTTTAAAAGACAGTAAATAGAGTAGACGTTTTTGAGTAGATGTGAATATACTACTGTTTGCTTTAACACATTCGCTGCGGCAGCAATCGATCTAAATCGTCTACTAGTGCGGTACGAGATAAATACTGTCTGTATCTATATTGCCTGCTTTGCGTTACGGCAACTTTTTTGCCGTATATTATTAGTGCACAATATTATTATATTAAAAGCAAAATTATTAAAAGATCACTATCTCTTTTCTAAACGTACGAAAACATAGTTAGATCACCCCCGCACCGCGCGCAAAACAAGGACAACGACTTGCCGCACTGGCTGACTGTCAAATACGGCAAAATACTTGCCGTAACGCAGCCAATGTGTTAAAGTATTTTTTGTCCACAAAATAGTCAGATTTTGTACTATAGTGACCATACCAATGTTAAAGACACTTATATTTTTAACTGACTCCAAAAAAGGAGGAGGTTCTTAATTCGACAGTTTTTTTTTAATGTTTGTTACCTCATAACTTTTGTCTGGGTGAACCGATTTTGATAATTATTTTTTTTATTTGAAAGCTGGTGCTTCCCGAATGGTCCCATTTAAATTTGGTCCAGATTGAAGTCGGTTTTTCTTTTGTTAAATTTTTTTACTTAATATGTACAAGTAAAATTTAAATTAAAGTAAAACTTTAATTTAGAGTCCGAGAGACCGGAGGCCCCATGATGCAGAAGCATCTCAATAGGCCGCGATGGTGTGGATTGTTGCATTGTCTGTATTGGCAATGAGTATAGTGACCACTGGAGGCACGTCTGTCATCATACTCACAGGCGTAACTGCGTAATCAGCTGTGATGCGTGTGATGATCTCGAATTGTGCCAGATGTCACACTGCACGATAGGCCTAGTGTTTTAAGCGGTCGTCATGCCGCTTTCTACTGCGCCAAGTGTTGTGGGTTCAAATCCTACATGGAACAACACTTTGTGTGATCCACAAATTCTTGTTCTGAGTCTGGGTGTTCTTAGTGCCCGTTTAAAGTCTGTAAAGTGTAAGTTTGCTCCTTTAGTCTGTTATTACGACACCCACGTAATGTATAAGAGTGATAACACTTCATAATCTTAATTCGTCAACACGGACGAATATAATTTGCTTATTGTACTGGTGATGGCAGTGGTGATAAAACTGTAACAGGTCGATGTCTGTACATTAAAGATATAGCTTTATTAAAGTAACAGAATTCAAAACAACAGATTAGATTTTTGGCTGTTTGTCTGTGTTTGTACGCACTGTTAGAGGTGGATTAAGCTTATTGGGTGCGGTTTTTTGTTATGTATTGTATTAAACTTCTAAAATATAATAAAAAAGTTATATCACTTTAAAATATTCGACATATAGATACGTGGGCGGAGTCGCCTGGCAAAAGCTACATTAAGAATATGTATGTAACTAAGTACATTTATTATTATTAATTGCAGTGTATAATATATTATCATGGAATGCTAGACCTTAAAATAGTATAGTATAGTAATAAAAAATAGTAGTAGTATGATATTATTTTTATTTCGTAACCCACATTCGGTTACCTCCTACCCTACCCTGCCATTTTGCCTCAACTAACTGCCACTATTTAGTACGAATACGAGCACACAAGCACGCACGCGCATACACACATATTTTTCTTTAAATTAATTTCTTACTTGTTTTTCCGTGTTACAAGCAGAATGTCTTTTTTTCCAACTTTTATACTTTTGGAATTTGTGTGTATCTTCGGAGAGGGCGTTGACACCTCTCACTGTAGATATCATCGGTCACAAATGATCTATGTAAATCTGTTACTAATCCTACTAATATTATAAACGCGAAAGTTTGTAAGTATGGATGGATGGATGTTTGTTACTCTTTCACGCAAAAACTACTGAACGGATTTGGATGAAACCTTACAGTAATATAGCTTATACATCAGAATAACACATAGGCTACTAAAACCGACATAAACGCGGGCGGAGCCGCGGGCAACAGTACGAAATAAAATATTATTATTTAATTATCTGAATCTTCGGTTATTGGATATCTATGACACGTTCACACCAAACTTACAAGCAATAACTGAACAGTACCCTTAGTCTGTTGTAGGTAAAGAACTGAGTTTTCCTAACTTGCGTTGTGTCTCGCTGCGAGCTATGATATGACCTATGGCCCGCACAGCGCAAAGCGGCGACTGACACATGATGACCGCTACTTCGATACCGTTTGGAGAAGGCATCTCAATACACATACTGATCTTGTGAGAATGCTCCGAAACCCAGTCATAAGTGTGTAGAGTGTAGATATAGGAAACAAAGTAAAATAGATGATATCTACCTTCCCTGTTTCTTTTCTTCGAGTATCTACATAAATATATCACGTTTAAAATACTTGGTGCTGCTTTATTAATTTTAATTAGGTACCTGACATAAATCTGATCCATGCATTTTATAGATAAACCAGCTGACCCCCGCAACCTCGTTTACCGGTACCCATATTGCCCGTAGCGTAATAATTCCTCCCCGTTTTTGTAACATTCTTCATTGGTGCTCCGCTCCTATTGCTCATATCGTAATGATATATAACCTGTAGCCTTCCTCGATAAATGAGCTATCTAACACTGAACGATTTTTTCGAATTCTTCTAAATTTCAAGTAGTTCCTGAGATTAGCGCATTCAAGCAAACAAACAAACTCTTCAGCTTTATATATAACATAAAACTAATTATTAGTACCTATACATTTTTTTAAATTGAATACCAGGTGCAAACGAGCAGACGTATCGCCTGATGGTAAGCGATTACCGCCTTCCATGGACACCCACAACACCAGAGGCGTCACAAGTGCGTTGCCGGCCTTTTAAGAAGGAGTACGCTCTTTTCTTGAAGGTTTGAAGGTCGTATTGGTCCGGGAATACCGCAGGCGACAGTTCATTTCACAGTTTTGTTGTGCGAGGCAGAAAGTTCCTTTAGGTTACTGCAAGACATTTAATAAATGATCTCGTACATTACCCATTACTAGCTCTGTGTGGGAACTGAACCCCACGACTGCTAAACCACAGGGTTTAGCAGTCAATCAGTTATTCTTAAACAAAAGACAAACACCAAGTGCTATTCATCAAATATTTTTTCCAAAGCACAGAAATGAAGTATGAAGGACCCGGTCCGATTACAAAGCAGTTTGCCTTATCCAAATAAAACATTGGTTTGTTGTTTCGCCGTGGCTGTCGAGTGCTGTCCACTCGACCTAGTAACAGATATTGACGGGCATCAAAACGGCATCAAAGCGGCACGTCATAAACTCTCCATATATCATTCTCAGTTGCGGTGATACGAGCCTTTTCATGTCGCCAGAGACTACGATGAGGACCCAGAGTAAGCGCTGATAGAGCCACCGATTCAATCGCAATACCATTATTAATACGAGTGTGGATGGATGTTTGTTGCTTAGTAATAACCAAATCGCTGAAAAGATCTAGATGAAATCTAACACAGATAGCTAACCTAGGTAGATAGTAGTAGTACCTAGGTAGGTAAATTGAAATTACACTTAGCAAAAATTGATTAAAATTCTTCATTAAAGCAAGTGCTTATGAAATAAAAATGTACGAATACTGAATAATTTAATTTTTATTTTTGAATATGAATTTAAATAGCAACCTGTCGAACCAGGAATTGATTACCTTTTAAAATAATAATAGTATTAATTTTAAAGCAAAATAAATCCTTTACTTCAATTCAAATTCAACTCAATTCAAATTTTTCAATTCTTTCCAAAATTCAATTTATACGCATCATTATTTAAATTAATAAATGCTGAACAGTATAATATTTAAATTTCATTTTACTCGCAAACTCGTCCTCGCAAACTCGTCGTCGTTTTATTTGACATTGTCCTCGCAATTTGCAGAGGTGGCATCATCCGTTTTCTTTTCATACAAACAGCTCTTAAACTTTATTTTTATAAAGTAAACTTTTGTATTAAAAAAACCTTGAACAGATTTATTTAAATAAATATGTTTAAAAAATAATCTCATATTTGCATTCTCTAAATCTTACACTAACCTGTACGATTGTTCGGAGTTAGTGGTCGGCAATTGTTGCGAGGACCACCGCGCCTCTGCAAGTCATTCCACCTTGATCCACCACTATCAATCAAAAACAACATTTATCGTTATCTCAATAGTGTCTAAATTAGTGTGTAGTGAACATCAAGATTGTGTACTACGTAGGTTTCAACAAAACAACAAGTCAGTATCGAATAGTATCGATATCTGTCGATTTTGATTTCGGTAATCGAGCGACGCAGAGGTGAGCAATGTTGGCATGCCTCATGTTTTGTACTTATTGTGTGTACTTATAAATAAGAACTTGAAGCTGGAGAACTCATATTAATTGATTTTGAATTTAATGAATTGACGTCATTTTAATAATTTACGTGAATTTTGAGAAATGTATGTTGTTGTGGTAATGGCGCTATATCGGAAAATATCAGTCATTTAAAAATCTTTAACGTTATGTAGGTAGTTCTACGGAAAAATGCGAACTGTCTAAGACCGGAATAGTTAGTACTCCTTAGATCGCAGGTATCCCACCTGCGATCAGCAGTGAATGGTGATATTCTGAAGTATTTAGTGTAGGTATATTTACTTAGGTTTTAAACTGATTAGATACCTCAGATATCTCTTATTGTTAACGATTATTATAAGTTAATATATATCTATACTTATAATAAAAATGTAACAGGTCCAATTCTGTACATTAAAGATATTTTGAAATTTCTTTTTGGAGGGCTCTCTATAATCGATACTGAACCCAAAACTGTAATTTTTTTCATTTTTGTCTGTCTGTCTGTCTGTCCGTCTGTCTGTCTGTCTGTCTGTCTGTCTGTCTGTCTGTCTGTCTGTCTGTCTGTCTGTCTGTCTGTCTGTCTGTCTGTCTGTCTGTCTGTCTGTCTGTCTGTCTGTCTGTCTGTCTGTCTGTCTGTCTGTCTGTCTGTCTGTCTGTCTGTCTGTCTGTCTGTCTGTCTGTCTGTCTGTCTGTCTGTCTGTCTGTCCGTCTGTCTGTCTGTCTGTCTGTCTGTCTGTCTGTCTGTCTGTATCTTGGCCGCGCATCACGTCGAAACTCCTGAACGGATTGAAATGAAACTTGGCATGATTTGAGTTCATACTACGAGGTAGGACATAGGATACTTTTTATCCCGAAATTCAGCACGGTATCCTGGAGAGAGGGGATGAAAGTCAAAATATGTACTTGGTTGTAATTCAATAACACAGTCCGATTTCATTCATTCTTTTTTTGCTAGAAAGAAAAAAAATAAAAGATACTTAACGTGAAAAGTGTTTTTTTTTTGTTCGCGACGGTACACTGCCTGTGGGAAGCTGAGACAGATATGTAAATATGGCGGTACGAAGTTCGCCGGGTCAGCTAGTATATAATAAGTTAATTAAAATTATGTCTTTCAATGAAGTTTCTATGAATGGCCATGATCACCGCTATTTCTAATGACTGCTGAATTAGATATCTATATAGGTCCTACATAATTCATAAGAAATTTTCTTTTTGAAACATGTGTTACACACGTAACTTGCCTATTTAGTCATTATTGTTTAATAATTGTCCAATATCTAAACTCATCTTAATTTACATGTACAAATTACGGTAGTGTTAAAATGGAAGCTTTCGGATAGCATTTCTATTTAAAAAATCGTGCAATTAGGTACTCTTAATAATTAGATAAATTCCATCGTAATACATTTTAGAATGTTATAATGAAAAAGGCCACAAAATGTCAGCCTGAATTCCGAGATAACATATATGTAGGATTGAATGGATTATAAATCATCATGTCGCATATCGGTATTGAAACGGTTGTTATCCCTCTAACACAAATAAGGACCTCGGACTTCCATCTATAGGGCAGTATAGGGATGTAACCTCCTTTCATTCGCAAACCATAGACTTTAAATACAATATATACCATAGATACAAAAAGAACAAGTTTCATTCATAATGAATTTGATATAGCCTATGTCTCCCGGGCCAATATTAGATACCTACGAATGTTTACCTACATTAAAATCATTAAAATCGTTTCAGCGGTTCAGACGCAAGGTTGAACATACAGACATAGATAAACTGCCAATTATTATAAATATTACCCTTCTTTTTAAATAGTAATAAAAGGAATCTGGGTAATAAAAGGAAAACAAATTTGACCAACCTCTTTGGTAAAATGCGATGCCTATTGAAACGATTTATTAATGTGAAATTTATGACTATTTATAAACCTGCGAATTAATCAAAAATAAAATAAACAGTTGTTCGTAACTTTATTTACGATTTATTATGATTTACAGCTTCGATATGATTAATTACGTTTCAAACTCGTATTAAAGTTTTAAGTGGTTACTTATTTATGAGGAGTTTCATTAACATCTAAACATATTTATTACCTATATACATAGCGGAATTTTAATATACTCGTAGTTAATTATGAAGGTATTAGGTAATTTATTTTTTTACACTTATAGGTAGAAATGTGACTATAATAACCTATTTAAAAAGGCGCGTAAAGACTAAGACGTTACGAGGAAAGTGTTATTTCGCCGGGATAGGGCCTGATAGGCATGACTTCGATTTGGGGAGGACCTAAGGGCTCCCACACATAACTGCGAATTCACAACGCATCGCAAATATCTGCGAGCTCACACGAATGCATCGCAAGAACATCACGCCGCATCGCATCGCGGAGCCCTAAAACCCCCCGGTCCGCCCAGAGCGCCAGACACAGGCCGTCGGGGTTATTTTGACTCGGGAAGTGGGCTTATTATATTAATTTCATAGCAGGTTCGAAGACATTTTAATTTTTCCTTCGACGTCCTGAGTGTCGGAACTCGTTGTGTTCGTGGGTCACTGCTGTTGAGCCTGGTGTATAGAAGTTACAGTTTGTGGGCGTATGGTCGGGATTAGTCCCATTAAAATACTCTTGCCTCCTGTAGCTCTAAGGAGCAGGAGATCCGAAAGGGTTTATATTTAGCAATCCCGTTAGCATAAAAAGAAGCATGACTGATTCCTGCCGCTTCTTTCCGCCATCGTCCTACGCGTCAGCAGTTCCATCCCCATAAGTTAGATAGCTGGGTTAGGGAGCTAGGAATTTTATGCCTCGCACAACAAAACTGTGGAATGAACTGTCACCTACGGTATTCCCAGACCAATACGACCTTCAAACCTACAAGAAACGAGCGTACTCCTTCATAAAAGCTGCTCGTTTGCTCCCCATTAAAGAATAAAACAAAATTTAAAAAAAAGCATAGTTATATTCCTTTTATGAATATAACGTCAGATTTTTTTTGTACAAAAGGGTGATTGATTACACTAATTACACACACTCATACTCATATCTGTATTCCAAAGGGATATGCAAAATGCAAAGGCATTTTAAACTCCTACACGTTATATACTTACTGAGAGCGTTTTGCTCTAGACGTCATCAACACTTGGGAGACGGAAGATGATAAAATTGGGAAAAACCATGCAAAAAGGGGAAGCAAATGATAATATTCGAACTAGGTTTTATTTTGGACTAGTGGTTGCCCGCGGCTCCACCCCCCTATATGTCGCTTATCGCGGCAAATAGTAATAATAAATAATAATAATAAAATCTTTATTTCTTCTTTCACAATGGTAAACATAACATTATTTAACAATAATTGTGGAGATCAAGCTAACATTGTGAGAGACTGGTGCCTGTTGTAGGTATATGCTAGAGCACAACCTGTATTACGGGTCACCAGGCCCCACCCGCAGGAACTCTGATCCACATAGGCCGTCGTTAGTTTACAATTTATACAATTGTGGAAAATTCAGGTATACGAAATCTTAAAATAGATCCAACCAACTAAAGTTTACGGTTTCAGAAGCTTTGAGAGCGAAAGTGTGAATAATAAGTGCTGTGGTAATGTAAAGTAATGGGTGTAAAGTGGAAACATTTGTAATGTAATGTAAATTAAGAAAGTGCGTGTGTTTGAATTATGTAAGTATTGTAGGATGCGAGCTTTAAAAGTTTCAAGTCAAGACAGGTTGTTATGTGAGCCATCAAGTTTAGGTTGTTATTCCGGTTCCGACCCACTGAGCAGGAGCTAGTTTTTCAGCACCTAATCCCATTCCACCACTAAACGGGTGAAGTCAGTAGTTGTTCAGTTGCCTCATAGTCAAGATTTTTGAGAAATAAAGTTACTACAGCTTTGCATTTCAATCTGGTAAGAGGATAAATATTTAATATTTTGTTTAGCTTATTATAAAGAAATGGACCAGCCGAACAAAAGAATTTTCTCGAGGTCATTGTGCGCGAGGACCGTCCCACACATACATTGCCTTTGCGGCGTTTATCCTTTAGCAGGGCTGGAACGTATTTGAGCGTCGCATGTTGCTTCAAGACTACGTGCAATATAAAGGTCTTTCGGATTGTGAGAACGTCCCATCTTCTGTACAGATCAACACTGGGATAACGGAAAGGCAGACCGCAGCCCACCTTCAGAATCGCACGTTGTGCCCGCTCAGCCACCAAGAGAATAGTCTTGGCAGCACCACCCCATGATATAATGCAGTAGTCGATCAACGACTGGCACAATGCATAGTAAACCATTTTAATTGTATGTTGGTTGGCTGTATCTCGCAGGTTTTTAAAAATATAGATTAGTTTACGCAACCTTGATACAAAGATCTCCATGTGTGGTCTGAAGGTGAGAGTCTGATCGATTGTGACACCTAAGTACTTAATGGCGTCAGATCTCTGCAAGACAGGGCAAGTGCAAGAAGTCTGTTCAGTCTCGCATTGATGAGACGAGACGGAAAGTAACACTGAGGGAAGTAGGTTTTTCCTGTATGCGAATGTTAAGTATTTCGTTTTCGATACATTTATTGTTAGCACATTACTTTTAAGCCAGGAGGCGACCCTGTTGTACCCGAGCTGAGCATTATGGAAAACTTCCTCCCAGCTATCACCACTGAAAAGTAGGGCAGTGTCGTCAGCAAAGGTGATAATCTTGCCTTTGTACAGCTGAAGATTACAAAGATTATTGATATATACAAGAAATAATGTCGGGCCGAGGATACTGCCTTGAGGAACTCCGAACTCTACAGGAAGTTCATCACTCAGTGTTTGGTCTATCTTAACTCTCTGCCGTCGTCCAGTCAAGTAATCCTCCAGCAGCCTCAACGGCACACCCCTGACGCCAACCGTCTCCAGACTTAACAACAAGTGTGGGACCGAGACCGCGTCGAAAGCTTTGGCCAAATCCAGAAACACCGCCAAAGACTTCCTCTTACGCTCCAGATCGGTCACGATTGAATGAAGAAGTTCATGGACTGCATCGTTTGTTGACTTACCACGCCTAAATCCAAACTGAGCTGGAGAAAGAAGATCATGGCCCTCCAAATAATTAGTGAGACGGTTGTTTATTAGCCGTTCTAGGATTTTAGATAGAGTTGGCAGGATAGATATAGGTCGGTAGTTATCGACCCGGCCCCTATCGCCACTCTTGTGTATTGGCTTGACCAACGCTATTTTAAACGCCCTCGGAAAGGTACCGCTAGATAGAACCAAATTACAAATGTGAGTAATGGGTGAAACCAGTACATTTATATGTTTCTTTAAGATTTTTCCTGAAATATTGTCAATACCAACAGCACAATTATCCCTTAGATTCAGAATAAGCTGATGTACTTCAGCTTCATCTGTCGGAAATAGCACGAAAGAATTCAAAGGGATACTTACAGGGTGTTCGTACAGCGTGTGATGCTGAGAGGCACCAACTTGATCAGCTAGCTTTTTACCAATGTTGGCAAAGTAGCCTATGTGTTATTCTGATCTATAAGCTATATTACTGTAAAGTTTCATCCAAATCCGTTCAGTAGTTTTTGCGTGAAAGAGTAACAAACATCCATCTATCCATACTTACAAACTTTCGCGTTTATAATATTAGTAGGACTAGTGGTTGCCCGCGGCTCCGCCCCCGTATATGTCGGTTATCGCGGCAAATAGTAGCCTATGTGATATGCTGAGCTATAAGCTATATTACTGTAAAGTTTCATCCAAATCCGTCCAGTAGTTTTTTCGTGAAAGAGTAACAAACATCCATCCATCCATCCATACTTAGAAACTTTCGCATTTATAATATTAGTATAGATAATTGTAAATACTTGTTCTTTATTCTCCCAAATTCCCAATACCCTATGTCCTTCTCCAAGAATCAAAGTATCTCGATGCCAAATTTCATTCATATCGGTGCTGCGGTTTAGTCGTGAAGTTTATCCGACAGACAGAGTTACTTTCGGATTTATATTAGTAATTAGCTTTTGCACGCGGCTTCGCTTACGCAGACTTTCATCCCCTGATTTACACCCTTAGGGGTGGAATTACAAAAAATCCTTTCTTAGTGCTCACTTAAGTTATATAAAGAACCTACATGCAAAATTTCAGGATTCTAAGTTCAGCGGTTTGAGCTGTGCGTTGATCTCTGGGGTATGTCAGACACGTTCCTCTTTTATATATATAGATAGATTTAGATTTGGACAGATTTAGTTAACGACTATCTTCGATTTGCGATTAAATGTCACGTCTTCATTTTCACTCTTCGCTTTAATCATTGTAATTAGTATCAGTGTAAATAATGCATGGTCAGTAATAAGTGAAGAGATGAAGTGATAACTACATATATATCAATTTTTGTGTAATGTTCTAATAAGTGTTCATGTAACCTAATTGCAGAATAAATGATTTCACTTCAGATTATTTCATCCTGGAAGACGCAATAATTTTAAAACTATAAGCATTTTTGATTTCTAAGAAAAATATAGTTTAATTGGCTGACCCACACAACTTATTCTGCGTCTCTTTTCAGTCATGCTCGGCTCTTATTGGTCCAAGCGTGATGCTATCTATCCTATCTTAGGCACGCCAGCAAAACACACATAAAAAAAAATAGGTTAGATAGTTTCGGAGCTCGTCGTGGGCATGATATTGCCTATGTACCTACTTACCTACCTACAATAGATTAGTATCTGTTAAATAAATTAAAAAAGGTTTTTACACTTGATGATAATAATGATAGAAATCAAGTTCGGAATAGTAGCAATAGAAGTGAGATCCTGTAGGTACTGTAATATTGTAACAGTAATAATTGAGGGGCGTGGAGGGTGATCAGATTGTGAAGCTCCCCGCCCCCGCGATATTTGCATAGTTAACGAGCACCCGCAGAACCACCCCGCACCTCAACGCTCCCTAGCCTCAGGGAGACTAACCACGTACATTTTCTATTAAGTATAAAATACTAACCCATCTATTGCACGGTATACTGTGTACCTCTACATCATACAAAGGTAATATTTATTTTATACCCTTTATTTGCTCATATGAGTCGCATAGAATGTACGATGCATAAATGTACCTATGAGTAACATTATATCATGTACCTAGGTACTAAAAACTCTTCAGTTTTCGAGGCCATTACCTAACATCACTCATCATCATTGAAAATGGCAGATAGATAGCTAATGTTGAACGGTAAGGAAAGGTACTCGAATAGTTACAAATTATATAGCAGTAAGTGGCTGATGACAATGGCTGATAGTGTATGGATAAGACTGCCTAAGCCTCTAAGATCAGGAAGATTGGCGCTTTATAGGCTGAAGTAATGAGTATTGGTAGCAGGACTGTAACCTCCGCAATTAGTCTCTTAAACGACCCTTCATGAGATTAATAAGGTTGGTTAGGTGAACCATGAACATCCATGACAATCGTTATTAGGAAATCAGTGCCTTCATTCAGATAAGTATACTGACAACTAGTTCAATCTTCGAATTCATTTCGCCCTCAGAGTTGCGGAAGTGCGATGAGAGTGGCTCCGTGGAAAAACTGACATTCCAGTGGAACCGTTTGAAGCAGCAGCAGCAGGTTAGCTCTTTGCGGACAGAAGAATATTTTGTTTTGAACACGTGACTGAGCGTTGAGACACGTCATTACCATAGGTACATTTGTTATTTTTTTTTCTATTAAATTAGTAGAGCCACGCGCCACGCTGATTTCAGTACGAATGGGTCGGCTCGACTGGGGTGTTACTACCGTCGCAAAGAAGACTACCGTAAAATGACAGCGTTCGTGCTGTCGTGTTTCTTTGGTGAGTGAAGCAGAAGCATCAATAGTCCGCCAAGGTATGGGTCACCATACTGCATTGTTGCATTGTCTGCAATTGCCGTGAGTATGGTGACCACCACTCTTGGAATCTACATAAGCTTTCAATCAGGCAGCGTAGAGTCATTTTGGCAGGGCCATACATAAAAAAAAAGTTTACGTTTGTCGAATACCAACTTGGCTAGGGGCCAGTTTTGCAATCGCTCGTTGTGCTAATTAGATCGAGACAGTATTTCACCCCAACCCACCGCTTTCAAAGTTATAAGTTATGCGACTCAAGTTCGGACACATATAAAAACTGGTCCCATTTTTTTATAGGAGCATTTCAGCACTGGTATTGTCTCTGGATGGTATCCAATGGAGAGCAACCCGAATCGTCGATTAATAGAAGAATTTCGATCGGTTTGACATCCTGTCTTTGCGTACAGATGTAGGTATACTCGGCATTCTCTATCGCTTGTATCATGGGGAGTGTTCCGAGCATTCCACCATCGTTCACATTTAAAATATTGATACTCCATAGCTGTTCCTTTCACAAGAATTCGTGTTTCTTTGGTGAGTGCGAGACTGAAAGCCCAATCCGTCCAATGATGCAGAAGCATCTCAATAGGCCGCCATAATGTGGGCCACCATGCTGCATTTTTGCATAGTCTACATTCGCAATAAATATGGTGACTACTATTTTTGGATTCTGCTCATGTCTTCTATCTAGCAGAGTAGAATCACGTTGGGAGGCCCATACCTACATAAAAAAAATAGTAGCTTCCGGCTATCCTAAGAACCAGATCATTTGTAGCAGTGTAGTGTGATCGTAGCTTAACACAGCTCACGAAAGTTAACTGCTTAAGTTAAACTTAAGTGATTAATTCTAGATAATCTTCTAGGATTAGAAATAATAAAACGTAATAAAAAAAGGAGGCAGCAGGTAAATAAGTATTATTAGATTAATATGGTAAGAGAATCATTAGGTAGGTACACACTTTTTCAAGAAATCTTTCCCAAAGTGAAATTTTCAAAACTTAGTTCTAATGGAATAATACAAATGTGAGAACTTTATTTACATAATTATTGTAACAGACCCCTTAGATCTTTTTTCATAATATATCTTGCTTTGAGAATGCAATTTTCAAACCAACACAGCGCCATCTCTTTCTTTAATTATGAAAGTTCAGTTTCAACTACAGACTATAGATGGCATGTTATTTCGAATTCCTTCTAGTACCCAATTTTGCTTAGCCGTTTCTAAAAATGTATTATTTATTTATATAAAATAATATAATTTAAATGTTAAAAATTTCACACACCTGTCCATACAATAAACAAACTGCTAATTAATTTTTATTACCTATACCACCAACATGAACAATTCAGTGCAATCTATAAATAGAAATAAGTAAAACTTCGTCTGTTTGTGACAACAGCTTTTTAAAATTTCTGTGATTTTGTTCCGGTTAGTATAATGGAATGGCTGGACCAATTTTGATGGGACTTACACTGGCTGATGATGTTATAAGGAGTTACTTGGGTTGCTTTCATAATCAGCTAAAGGATTACGCGAAAACAAAAATAAAACCAATGAAATAGTGAACAATATCCGATTCGAAAGCATCAAAACTCGAAGGCAATACCGTGGGACGCAGCTAGTTGATTATAATTTTAATAATAGCAACTAAATCTTAAATTGAAGTCCATTCCTAGTTATGTTTAGAAAGAAACGATCAAAGGAATTATTCCAACAAATACTTTTCAGGTTAGTCAGCCAGGATAAGTAAACAACTAGAACTACAGAACAGTGAATTTAAACTAAACATCCTTTGGGCGCAAAAGTAAAGTAAGCAGTAATTACTAATGACAAAGCGACAATGAATGTAAATTGTAATGTTGTGGGCTATTGTCTACATTGTACTACACAAGGTCTTTAGTCTAATAAAAATTGATATCTTCAGATTTTATGTATTTTATTTTAATACTGTTTAAATCTTAATTTAACAATAAAGGTACTAGTTGAAAATTTTTTCCTGACTGACAACACTGACCACACTACTAAACTGACCTTTCCTTAAAAAATGGGTAAAGAATTTGACAGTTTTTAAGAAATAAATTAGGCATGGTTGTAATTTTATAACTATTTATAACTATATACAAAAAGGAGGAGGCTCTATGTTCCACTGTATGTTTTTTTTATGGATGTTCACCGATTACTCCGTCAATTGTGGACCGATTTTGAAAACCCTTTTTGTATTCGAAAGGGTATGCTCCCGAGGTGCTCCCATTGCCACCATATGGTGATGGGATCTGATGATGGGATCCTAGGGAAATCGAGGGAAGCCCTCATTTTTGTAGGCACATACTATGTTTTTCGGATATTTTCTGAAGTTACATCGGTATTTGCGTCTGGTAGTCATCATTTTATGATGCCGAGCTGATTATGTAAGGTACAACTCCTTAACGGTTAGGAGTTGGAGCATAAATCTTTAAATATCATATGTATGTATGTTACTTTTAGTCGTATTATTTCAAATTATTTAGGTAAGCTGATGATGGAAGGTGGAAGGTACAACTCCTCAAAGGTTAGGATTTGGAAGATAATTCTTTCAATTTAATACGTATCTAAAGACCTTTAGTCGTATACTTTCAAGTTATTTAGGTGAGCTGATGATAGAAGGTTAAACTCTTCAATAGTTAGAGATAACAGGATGATTTTAATATTACACGTAGGTATAGACCTTAATTTGTATTCTTTCAGTTATTCATATGGATCGTTTTCTTTAGTAGACACCAACTAAGGAAGGAATTATGGAATTTCTACCCCTAAGGGGGTAAAAGTTTGTACGAAAGTCCGTCATTTTTTAAGTTAGAAACATGAAACTTTATCTTTGGGCTACTGATTAAAAATGAGTAGAAATGTATTTGAGCATTTCTGGATATTCTACCCCTAAGAGGGTGAAATAGGAGTTGAAAGATTGTATAAAATTTCGTATTTTTTTAAGTTAGAGACGTCAAACTTTACTTTTGGGCTACTGATAAAAATGAGTATTAAGTATCCTGTAAAGTATGACTGGCGCCATGCAGTAGATGCTTTTATACAATAAAGCTGTGTTTGCTAAGTATGTATGCGATGTCTATCACGTGTATTAGTCTTTCTATTTCGTGTAGTAACAGTGTCTGAAAGAGTCTCAAATAACTCAGGATTTTATTTTATAAAAGTTGCTATTTCATTTAACGATTACACGAAATCTTGACTTTACCCTTTCTTGCCAAAATTCATGTGTCATTGACTTATAATTTAAACCTTACAGACTAATTTGTGTAAAGCGTGATTGTTAAGTTTTTTTAAACTCATGGTTAATTTATGGCCTACAAGAATTGCTTTGTCAATTTTACTTTACTTGACGACACGCCAAGCAAAATATGAATCTCTTCATTTGTAATGGTAATGTGTCTTTCTTCACATCCCTGTAATTTGTAGTAGTGACTGCAGAAAAGCCGAGTAAGTGAAAGTGGCACTAGAGTTTACCTTCAGAGGGTGAGTGAATGTTAGAATGTTACTCTGTTTCTTTAAAACTTTAAATTCAAATTGAATAAATAAAGGACCTTGTGTTTTAAATACTTTTAGTCATATGTATCTAGAAGGAATAATATTTTCATAGGTAAATTTTATTCTCACCAGTAGCAACACAACATGACGTCAGCCAATATTGACACATATTACATCACAGACCACAAAGGCCTTGTATTACATTTAAAATAGTCTATGGCGCGCATGGCTTCGCTAAACATTTCGTTCCTGCATTGCATAGAATCGTTCTTTCATTCAAATATAAAAAAAACAAAGCCGTTGTGTGTGGTTGTGTCATGTCAACTTGTAACGAGTAACGAACACGCCCAGTAGAATTAAAAAAACAAGTGCTTGAAATCGTTAGTTATGAAAATATGCTATTAGTGTAACTGATTTTAATTAGTTGTATTATTTTCGTTGTCAATTCGTCGTCCAGAATGTCTGTGAGTGCCAGCGCTGAGAACCTTTCAACGGACGCCCAGGTGAGACTAGTAACAGTGTATTCGGTAATTTAGTCTTCTGTTCGATAATCCATACGGGAGCCTACCTTTACTGTACTGTAAGTTCTTTTACCTTTATGACTTCAGCCTTTCATTGACCATAAAGTAGTGAGTCATTAAGTGGGAGCCTAATACGGAAGTGGTGACCTATAACATACTGCATCCTCTTATATTGCGACCTGTGCGTGTATTAGATGACTTAATATTTTGATTATTCGAAGTTAAATTTTACTCTTAATAGCTCATAAAATTATCTGATGGATAATAACATGCATTGTGTTCCTAAGTCTTAAGCTCTGGCCACCATACAGAATGAAACATTTACAAAGTTTGAATTTCAAACATGGAAACCTTTTTACTATAATTAATCAGACAATGTTGTGGAGAACCTTGAGGGAGGCCTATATCCAGCAGTTGACGTCTTTCGGCTGAGAATATAATGCATAAATAATGCATAAATAAAATGACAGCATTCATGCTGTTGTCTTTTGTTGTTGAGTGCCCAATGATGCAGAAGCATCTCAATAGGCCGCCATAGTGTGGATCACCATTTTATTTTTATATTGTACATCTAACAAACAACATTATCCATTCCCAAACTAAACACAGCTTGTATTATGGGTACTAGACAACTGATATAAATATATATATACTTATATACTTTTTTTTGTTATAATATGTATGTATTACATGCATACATATTATACATGGAAAAAAACACCCAAACTCCAAAATAAATATTTGCAGATCATACAAACATTTGGTCCGACCCGGGAATCGAACTCGAGACCTCAAGCATAGCAGTCGTATATGCTCCCACTGCGCCACCTGTATTGTTGCATTGTCTGCATTAGTAATGAGTACGGTGACCGCCACTCTCGGATTCTTCTCATGCTTTCTTTGGGGCAGACTAGTCTCTTTGTCAGATTGATACATATAAAAAAAAAAATTTTCTTATCTTTCTTTCATCAACACATCTGAAAATGTGCCCGCATACAACATAATTGTCAAATATGCATATTAATGTTGTTTTGCAATTTTATAAGTCAATTGTGTCATGAAGGTATTTAATGTTAAGCAATAATTCTCAACATAATAGAATAAGTATTTTTAACCTGAATTAAAAACATAAATGGCATCAATTAAAAATTGTGCACAGTATATATTATGTTATCTACTTTACCTACTTTTTAAATGAGATGATTATTGCAACCGAGCCAACACCACTTCTGAGTTATACGAAAAACACTGTCAGTGTTGAAACAAAAATTAAAGGGCTTGTGGTTCAGTGGTAACTGCATAGGTTAACACATATTTTTTTTAAAGATAACTCCTGCTAAGAACATCCAGACTCAGAACAACAATCTATGGACCACACAAAGTGATCTCCCAAACACATTGCAAAGTTAACAGTCTTGGCCAGGTCATTCTATGGTGGGTGGCCGTTATTCACATATTGAGACCTCTCTGTGCCTCAGGAAGCATGTTAAGTAGTCGGTTCCTGAGGCCATACAAACACCTTCATCAATTGTTATGGGAGTGCCCTAAACAGGCCGAACCTTCAAGCAGAATTTTATAGTACTTGGGCTGTTTAATTTTGCAAAAAGGATCAGGGGAACAGTGTTGAAAAAATATTTTACTAACCTGAAAACGAAAGTAGTTTCATGGAGACAAAAGATTAACTTAGACTGTATTGTACTGCAGTTAAGTTGCTACTCATTTGAAAATGCATTAAATACATAAAACTACTTCTCCTCAGTGTCGTGGAAATAATAATAATATCGCACCTATCACCCACAGCTGTCTGGTTCTAAACTAGGCAGACTCCTGGCCCAGCAGTCTGAATCACTACAACAGCAATGGAACCGTCAAATACTGGCCAACTTTGCCTATTTTTAACTGACTTCCAAAAAGGAGGTGGTTATCAATTTAATTGTTTTTTTTATGTTTGTTACCTCATAACTATCAATTGGGTGAACCGATTTTGATGATTCTTTTTTATTTGAAAGCTGGTGCTTACCGTGTGGTCCCATTTTAATTTGGTCCAGATTGAAGTTGTTTTTTTTTTGTCATTTGTGATTATTGCTAGTAATGTAGAAAATTTTTGTTTTCTAGAACTTATTGTGTACTACAGCATAACACTAACAATGAACTTAAGTAATAATTGTTGTCTTTTGTATTCAAGATCTATATAGGTATATAAATCTGTGATATTCTATACAAAGATCATCTGTAAGAGAGTGTTACTGTATTTGAACCAAATAGTTTTTACCTACTTCACCTAATAATTTGTCACTACTTATCAACTGCGGCAAAGTCCTTGCCCTGTTGTAGTTTACCACTCTTTAATTAATACTTCTACTACTTAACGTATATTCTTTGCTCGTGGGAGAACTAGATTCTTTGGCACAAATGGCCCTGTTTGACAACATAAACCCACTACCTGTGACACTAGTCTCACCGAAAATCTTCTGTTAAGAAATTCTTTCATTGCTTCCCTCCTGTAGGTGGGGGTGGGATTTGGGAGGATGGTTTAAAAGGCAGCGCTTGTGACCTTGAGTTACAGGTATCCATAGACAGGTGTCTGGTGGCAGTTACCTACCATCAATCCTACGTGATAAGAAAAAAAAATCATTTTTATTATTATTTTAACCACTACTACCCTTGTTTAAACCGTAAGCACATCTAACTATGTTTAGTACTGAATTAATTACATAAGGTTTTTTTATTGTCAGGGTGGACAATCCCTTTCAAGCCAAGAGTCTGGTGATTCCAATGAAACCATCTCCACAACCTAAGGCGCTCTACTCTGGGAGGATACAGACCATGATGTTTCAGGTCCTCCCAGGATCGACGCCAAGCCTAGGTAGGCCTTGTTCCGGGGTAGAACACTTTCTAGTTACAAAACTCTTGGTGTTAGTTTGCGCTAGATTCGTGTGCATAATAATAAAACTGGCAGTATTTCCAATGTGTTTCATAAGTTAGCAATGAGTAAGTTTCAACATAGGTAATAACTTTTAACAAGGAAGGTCATGTTTTTTTCCCCAATTCAAATCATCTAAAATATGTTGAGACAGTGCCTGTCACCACATGCAGTGCAACTTGGCTGGCAGGTTTTGCAATTCAATTGTATGCAATGTCTTACATAACCAGTAACATTTACATGTAGTGTTACATGAAGGTTCTGGGAGCGAACCGCCGCTTCCTATTAGGGAAACATAACATGCTGCTTTCCCTTTTGCTCTAATATAAATGATATCGATCGTACACCTGCTGATACTAGCAGAAATACGAATCGGACTTACATTTTTCTGACCTCTACTTAAGAATAATTGAACCCGTCATTTCGAAAAAGGCACGAGTCACACTTTTTTCAAATATCACTTTTTGGCGCCATTTTATTCATTGAAGCGTTTTACATATTCCCTGGGAAAAGGGCGCATCTTCAAACATCACAAGTCAACTTAAAAGGCAAACGAAAATTGAAGTCTATTCGAAAGTGGCACGAGCCCTGGACTTATGCCCTTTTCTAATGAAACGAAACGCAACCGTTAGATTAATCTCACTTCATCTGTTACAAAAATGGAGAATCGCAAGTTTGCCTGCCTTATGAAGGCGTCGCTAATAAAGATCCTAACGAAGTAGGTACCTAGGTGCTGGATTATAATTATAAAAAAAATTGGTAATGATGCCTTAGAGCTATTTTCAGGTGGTTGTGCCGGCCAAAATCGGAATCATGCCACGGTCCGAATTCTTTTGTCACTGGTAGCTGAACAAAGTAACAATATAAAGGAGATACAATATTACATACTTAAAAGAGGTTATTCATTCCTATTAAAAGATAGAATGTTTGGGACAGGAAAAAGACACGTTGGAAAAAATGACAGGATTTATACTCCAACCGAATATGAACATCTGCTGAGACTAATGAACATTAAAAAAATGGTGGCCAAACCATTATAAGAACTGCTGCTATCTGTCAATTACTATGGCAGAGGTGTACCCAAGGACAAAAAAGTCACTTTTGTTATTTCCAAAGTTTAACATTTTCCAAAACCACACCAGTGACCAATCCATGAAAACAACCAATCCGTGAAACCATAGATTGTTTAGTTAGTCATGATTTCCAACCCTTACACAGGCTCCCCCTTACCATCAAATAATACTCCTGCATATGCTGCTAAAGTGCCAATCAATGAAAAGAAAATGTCTGTAATAATACTTATTTTTACGGGAATTAACGCGGTCACTTATTAAAAGGTATTACATACCTCTGATTTGCCTGACGTTTCGACCAGGTTGCACTGGCCGTGGTCACAGGCTGACTGGCTCAGCGGCGCACGCCCGCCGTCGTCGAATGCGTGAGGTAGAAGGTTCTTTGTCCACCCGCACATTTTCGATATTATTGATAAATTTGTTTCACCATGTACCGTCACATATCACACTAACAGTGTCCCTATTCTGTAAGCTAACCAATGTGTTCCTATTCTGGAGTTTATCCGACTGCGCAGAAAAGCGTAGTGGTATGTTTTTTTTAACGGTACGGTGACGGTACATGGCGAAACAAATTTATCAATAACATCGAAAATGTGCGGGTGTACGAAGAACCTTCTACCTCACGGATTCGACGACGGAGGGTGTGCGCCGCTGAGCCAGTCAGCCTGTGACCATGGCCAGTGCAACCTGGTCGAAACGTCAGGCAAATCAGAGGTATGTACGAGTAATACCTTTAAATAAGTGACCGCGTTAATTCCCGTAAAAATAAGTATTATTAAATCATGGAACGCGAAAGTTTAAAAGTTAGTATAAGAAAATATCAGATTGAAAAAAAACTATAAAAATATATTCCAGCAGAGTACCAAAAATTTTATACAGAGGTTTTTGCATGGCCAACAATTTCAGAAAACAATAAATATCACGATGATATTTATTGGTTCTTCCGAAAATATTTGGTTTTGTATGAACATCAGAGAGGTCATTTCGAAAAAGGCATTAGTCCTGAAACTTAAATTAAAAATATCTATATGATACATGTTTTTTTTTTATTAAATAAAAGTCTCAAAAGTTACATATTTCTTTTATTTAACTATTCCTATATTCAGTTTTTTTACCACCGTTAACTTTTTTTATAAGAAACATATTTTTGTTGTTCCTGAAAAGTTTTAATTAATGGACTCGTGCCCTTTTCGAAATGACGGGTTCAATTGCGTTGCTGCCCTTATCATACGCGCCTGTAACGAATTCCTTTGCCAGTATTCTTCTTATTAGGCATTTACGCATTTTGGAAACTGGAAGTTATAAATCAACACAAACGGACAGTAGATTTTGGTGTTTTCATCTAATTTACCTTGACAATCCAGTATGACATGACATGCTGTAGAGTCTATTTGTGTCGAAATGATTTTTACCTGTAGCTTCAATTTAACGTTCATAAATGTCACTTGGTGTCTTAGGGCCGGTTTTTCAATAGTCAGATAAACAGTCAAATAGCATTTATTCCTCAGTTAGCGTAAGTTTGGGTCTTTCAATAGTCAGACATCAGTTATCAGACGAATAAAGCTGTAATCTGACTGATAACTTTATCTGTGCTTTCAAACCTCAGTTAGGGCCGGTTTTTCAATAGTCAGATAAACAGTCAAATAGCATTTATTCCTCAGTTAGCGTAAATTTGGGTCTTTTAATAGTCAGACATCAGTTATCAGACGAATAAAGCTGTAATCTGACTGATAACTTTATCTGTGCTTTCAAACCTCAGTTAGTGTTTTATTCTGTAGAATAGTGATTTGACGTTGTGTATTTCTCTTGTACCTATTTGTGGTAAAGTTTAAGTACGTTGTCGTTATTGAATATTTGATAGATTATGGATGTTTTTGACTCGATTGACTTTTTGTTCTGAGGTAAAAAGGGTTATTAGAGAAATATAGGTTATAGATACTATAGAGAAGATGAAGAATTTTTATTTCACACACTGCTATCTAGTTCGAAACAAAACAGAGCTTGTACTATTGGTAACGAGAAGATTTCCCTAGTGGCCGTTTGCGGAACTAACGTATGACAGACACTTCTACCTGGCAGTTTAATGTACAGAGCGAGTGCATTGTTATTGTTTCATTGATAGACGTCTACGGAGAAGTAAAAAATACGTATTTTAAAAGTGGAATGTTAACGTGTATACGTATTTTTATCTGTCATACGTTAGTTCTGCGACTTGCCGCTAGGGAATCTGCTCGTCACCATTTAAAATCTTTCTACAATGATTTCATTGATAGACGTCTACGGAGTAGTAAAAAATATACTTTAGGACCACTTCGTGAGGGTAAACAGTATTCTAAAAGTGGAATGTTAACGTGTATACGTATTTTTATCTGTCATACGTTAGTTCTGCGACTTACCGCTAGGGAATCTGCTCGTCACCAATAGGTACAGAGAACTGACATAAATACAAATATACTTTTTACGTTTAAACACATATTTATTAAGGGTAGAAACACCTGTTTAAAAAATTACTATGCACCACCCGCAAACCCGGCATTTCATTTTTATAAATTTTGATTACAATAATTGTTATGGACTCAACTACAGGAATATCATAAACGACTTTTTACTCAATTATTATTTACTACATCTATTATAGACAAATAATAATTATAATCGAATGCTTTCATTTCATTTAATTAAATATCCCAAACCGCCAATCATAAAAAAGACAAAAAGAAATAGAAAAAGAACAGTCAACTTGAATGTTGTCTAAAAGTTTCTGGTCCTTATCTAACGTGTGACTACCTGTATAGCTGCATCTCACTTGCGCATGATTACAGTGAACATAGCTGTGAAGGACCATCAAGTAACTATCTGACTGTTTACTCCCGATTGAAAAACACAAAAAGTTTATTCGCTTGTTAAAGAGCTGGATACATTTATTCCCTTGTTAGTTATTAGACCGTTTAACTGGGGATTGAAAAACCGGCCCTTAATTGAATAAATGATTTTGAATTTAAATTTTGAATTAACGGTATCGCGGCTTCACTGGAACTATTGAATCTTAACGCTATCTAGTTCCTTTAAACATATTCCTCGATTTATAACTTCTCCACTAAATCAAATTCGAGAACTAAAACACATTGAACATCATATTTTTTAACTCCGAGAGACAACAGGTGTTGACACGTGTCTATGTCATTTTGGTGGGGTTTTTGTTCTGAACACCTCATGTGGTTTAAAGATATGCCATTCAAAGATAATATCATCTTTTCCAATCGTATGAGAGATTTTCAAGTTGGGTTTGTTTTAAACTTTTCAGTTATAAACATATACCTACCTAATAATAATAACTTCACGGCGCACACGGCAGTGTGAGCCCAAAATAGACACAGCGTATGGATATAGTAACCAGAGTGCTACTAAACAAGTTGAAATACCTGACAGTATAAATTTAATGCTTGCTGTCGTCACAATTATTTGTGCTGTGTGGGAATCGAACCCACCGGTTTAGCAGTCTGAATCACTATCCACCAGACCCACAGGGAAGTCATTCTGACGTACAGATTTATATTACATAATAATATAAGCAAATTTATATACTCATATAAAAAAGTATTCAGTATCTCAAGAATTATTTGTTTTCTAATAGAAATAAACATATTGCCTTGAAAAAGAATCTCGTTAACATACACATCGCTTATACAGCTTCATGATAAATTGCGCTGTAGCGTGCTCACTTTTGCCAAATACGTATTGTATTGATTCCCAGATAGCGGAACGGGTCACGGCTAAAAGCAAATTTGCCCTGCACCGAATTTGCCCCCGTCGGTGACCTAGATTCAGAATCAGATGCCAATGTCGATAATAGCAGTTCACATGACGTATACAGTGCAACAATTTTGCAGGAGTTATTAGTATTCCGCTGGCGTCAGAGTAAGTTACATTATCATAGCAATCTTTGTCTATCGTCCAGGCTTTTCTTTTAACATTTCTTCTTACGATAGTTACACAGTAGAACGTAGATTAGTACAAACGAAGCTTAATTAATCTGAACTTAGGCATCCTACATACCTGTTGGCAGTTTGTAAAATAAAGAAAGGTGGATTTAATTTCAAATTTTCATCTTCGATTTGAACTTAAAGATGTGTCAAATTTGCGAAATATAATGTCGTAAGGTGATTGTTTATCAGACCTGGAGGATGCATAGGCATAAAGTGTTATATCTCATAGATAACTGGTGTTGAGCATTTCCTTTGTTGCTCCACCAAGTGAGTGAGATTACCGGAATCCGGAACCCACCTCCCCTAATTGTAGGCAGGGGGGGGAGGTAGATGTCAGCTTGAACAATGACTGTATACCTATGACCTCTGAATTGCCTCTAACAGCCCGCTGCTAGACAGAACTCTCTTTACAAAGCGTGGCGGAAAATGACACGTCTGCTTATTTGCTCCTGCTTTTTTTTTATGGAATAGGCTGACAAACGAGCAGACGTATCGCCTGATCGTAAGCGATTACCGCCGCCCATGGACACCTGCAACACCAGAAGGGTCACAAGTGCGTTGCCGGCCTTTTGGAGATGGGCCTCCGGTAACACAGTGCAAGCACTATTTCACACCGGTTTTCTGCGAGGCTGTGGTATCACTCCGGTCGAGCCGGCCCATTCATACTGAAGCGTGGCTCTCCCACGGTAAAACGGTATTTTTCTTGTTAGCCTTTAATGGGTGACCCATTGTTGTATATAGGCATTTTCATGACCCATTCTTTGCTCCTATGTCAACCATACCATACTTAAATATTACATGTCCTGTCTTTAGTTATGGTAATAAAATGTATGTTACTGCACTTTTATTAATACTATCGGAACGATATATTATTAGAGGGAAAGAAAGAGTAACTATTTTACCATCACATCATAAAATGGTCATGCGTTCATATCGTCTTAGGCTGACTATTTACTGATCTGTCACTGCTACACCAATCATTATCAGCCTATTGCCACTGTTTGACATAGGCTTCTCCTATTGCTCGCCACTCTGATTGATTTAAGGCTTCTTGCGTCCAGATCCTCGTATCTTGCGCAAATCGTGCCACCACCTGGCCTGTAAGACCACATCAATTTCTCTCCGTTTAATCTTATTCCCAAGTAGACACTAGACAAATATTTGTTTCGGAATTGGAGTACTTTCTATGTATAATACTCGTACGAGTATGTATGTATTTACAAAAAAAAAGTATGTATGTATTTATATCAATTGCGATGATGGCGTTGTGTATTAGTTGTCCGAAAATATTTGTTATTTATTACTGACCTACATTAAACAAGTGTAATGTAAAGGTTAGAGTAAGCAGCAAATTACATATTTTTTTAAATCGACTGTCGTTTGGAATAAATTAGTGACACACATTTGACTCACTTTGTGGTGCTGGACAGAGTACTTGTTTACTTATTGATTCATTAACTGTATACGTTTATAGCCTGTGTATTGACTTCGCTTAGTCACCATAAATACGTTATTATTAAACTATAGTCGATAACTAACTAATATGATTGCATAGTAAATGACGTCTTATTGCCTTATTGCGTGTATTGGGAAGTAAAAGTGGTTAGATTGGTATAATCTAGTAGAAATATAATATCTTTTCTTTTTTAAAAAGATAATTCCCGCATTAGGAATATATCCTGTAATACAGGGGACTAGCATACATGAAACGGACACAAAGAACACCCAGACTTAGAACAACTATTCGTGGACCACATACAGTGTTGTCCCATGTCTAGTTTGAACTCGCAACACTTCGCGTAGTAGAAAGCGACGTTCCGACCGCTTAACCCACTAGGTCAACTAATAACAGCTCTATTAAAAATTTCGAAAAAACGTGACATGATCATTTGATAGTTTGAGCCAGTTTGAGCATAGTCTTTACTTTCCTAAAGCAAGCCAAAACTTGTTTCGTGAGAGAAATGAAAGCAACTTTTTAAAGTCCAAGATGAACTGCAAACCACATACTGTTTGCAGCATTACTGGTTTATATAAAAATGATTCTAGCAAGGCAATATTGTAATTTGCAGCGGCGACTGGCGACTTGATATATTATACTTAACATGATTATTTTATTTCCAGAGTTGCGATGGCGGTTCAATGTGTTTAGAATTGGCACTTGAAGGTGAACGTCTGTGCAAAGCGGGTGATTGCAGAGCCGGGGTCGCGTTCTTCCAAGCTGCGATTCAAGCCCGCACCGACGACCTCCGCACCCTCAGCGCCATCTACAGCCAATTAGGCAACGCCTACTTCTATCTAGGAGACTACAACATGGCTATGCAGTACCATAAACATGATTTGACTTTAGCTAGGTAATACTCGCTTTTTTACTACTTACCGTAACAGTAATTTAAAAAGTATCGAGCACTAAGAAAGCCAATTCTAGTAGTAAAAGTACGGTCATAATTCATCGTGGATCAAGAGTTGCAAATTAACCTATCGCAGTCCACTGCTGAACGAAGGTTTCCTCTAAGAAACGCCAACTATCCCGGTTTTAGATAGTCCGCATGAATCCGCTGGCAGCCACTTTCTTCAAACGCATCGCAGGGCACCCTTAACTAGGTTTAACATAACCGCAGTCTCCATTCTAGCACATTTCGGTTCCAGCGACCATTAGTTCGTCTGGAGACATGATCGAGAGTTGATCGAAATTGAATTTTGAACAGAGGTTCATTAGAAGAATTGGGCCTTCAGTAAAACAAAACATTCACAACTTCATGGCGGTCGTAATTCTTCCACACGTCAATCTTTAGTAGTTATGAAAGCGTGAAGTATTTAATTAGTCTTTTATTTTTGCTTGAGTGGAAGCCTATAAATATAAATGTATGGTAAAACAATATTATCTTGCACTATCCACAAATTAATTTGGAGACGAAGCAATTCATTCTAGATGGATAGAAAAGTCTTTATTTGTACATTCTATAACAGTTTCAAGAGAGTACAAAAAATTGGTTGTTTGTAAAGTCGGTTTACAGACGATAGTTTAATGTGTCAACGTCAAACAAAACATTGTTGAAATGATGTGAGATAGATGCATCTATCTCTTATACAACGACGTACAATGAGCGTAACGGGACAATGAGTAATACTTTTTCGTGCGTGCAGCCGGCGTTCATCGATTTATTAGACGTATCACGTAGTATACACGTCAAAAATGTACAAATATGTACAAAGGGCGGCCTTATTGCCAGAAGCACTTTCTTCCAGGCAACGTTAGTTCTACTTTCCTTTATACAGCTCACGGGTCACTCACTTATTCCAAGCATTACAATTTATCTAGAGAGAGACAATCGCATATAATTTCTGATGAATATATCGGTCTTGTTACAGAACAATGAACGACAAATTAGGAGAAGCGAAAGCTTCAGGCAATTTAGGCAACACGTTGAAAGTGATGGGAAAATTCAGCGAGGCAATACAATGTTGCAAGCGTCACCTGGACTTGTCGCGATCCCTGGGCGACAAGCTCAGCGAAGGCCGGGCTCTCTATAACCTCGGCAATGTGTACCACGCCCAGGGTAAACAGCTGGGGCGTGTGGGCCAAAACGACCCAGGACACTTCCCTCAAGAAGTACGAGAATGTTTAACTCAAGCTGTAGCATACTATGAGTAAGTGCATTTTTTTAAGCCTTAAGATGTTTAACCTATTTAAAAAAATGTATATTTGAAATCCATCACACATATGATACCGATACGATGACGTACCGATATGAAAAGATCTCCCATTCAAATTTGAAGAAAACAAAACACCTTATTGTGGAAAATTAAAGAACTACCATTTTTATCAAGCCTTTAAAAGTCTACTGCCTGCCTTTACTGAGGTTTTTGTCTGCTATACCATGCTGTAGGGTTTGTTTCGAATTTTCCTTCTCTTTCGTGAAGTTGTTCTGCGGGGTATGTTCCCTTAGTCGGTTCTAAATACACCGATGTGATAAATAGGGGTGATGATACTTTGTGTTCTTAACCTGTCACCGCACGAAGTATAACAATAGGGTATTTTACTATAAACGAGAAACAATCTGAAAATATATTATTGAGATATCTTATGCAAAAACCAGTCGGAAAATGTTAGTTTTAGTTCATAAAATAATTAAAAAAAAAAAAAAATTGAAAGTTTTCAGTTTTTTTAATCTGTTCTTTAACACCATGAAATAGTAGCCGCCATGTTATTACGTCACACCGCTTTGTTAGTACACTAAAGTGTCAATTGATAAGCGTATGCTTTCTTTTACTGTGTGTTGAAATTATATTCATATCATCCACATTTTACAAAGCAAACTGACGTCAATACCACAGAACTATGGCACTTATCGATTGAATAAAAATTTTGTGTTTTCTATTTTAATAGCACTATAGAATTAAATTAAGACACTTTTAAAAAATGAGTGTAATACCCTATTCATGCTGATGAATTAATTGTACTTTTTCTGAGCCAAATTCATAATAATTACAGAGAGAATCTCGAGCTAATGCGCAATCTCGGCGATCGTCAAGCGATGGGTCGCGCTTGCGGCAATCTGGGCAATACCTGCTACTTACTGGGTGACTTCTCACGAGCGATCCATTACCACACTGAGCGGCTTCAAATTGCCCGTGAATTCGGCGACAAGGCTGCCGAACGCCGAGCCAATAGCAACTTGGGCAATTCTCACATCTTTCTTGGACAGTTTGAGAATGCTGCAGAACACTATAAGTACGTATACCATTTAATAATGCATTGCGATTTTGTAAAAGCGATTATTATAAAACATGCGGGCGTTTATTTTCATACTACATTCTTTTTTTTTGTCCATTCTCAAGAATCTCCATGCCAAATTTCATGAAAATCGGTGCAGCGATTTAGACGTGAAAGCGTGACAGACAGAGTTACTTTGGAATCTATACTATAATATTATAAAGCTGAAAATTTTGTTTGTTTGTTTGAACGCGCTAATCTCAGGCACCGCTGCAGCGCTGGTCCGATTTGAAAAATTCTTTCAGTGTTGGATAGTATATTTATCGAGGAAGGCTATAGGCTATTATCATCACGCTAAGACCAGTATGAGCGGAGCACCAATGAAGAATGTTACAAAAACGGAGGCAAATTATTACGCTACGGGCAATAGGGGACGTAAACGACGTTGCGTGGGTCAGCTAATCTATACTTAATATTATAAAGCTGAAGAGTTTGTTTGAACGCGCTAATCTCAGGAACCGCTGGTTCGATTAGAAAAATTCTTTCAGTGTTGGATAGTACATTTATCGAGGAAGGCTATATATCATCACGCTACAACCAATAGGAGCGGAGCATCAATGATTTTTTTTTCAAAAACTGGGAAAATTATCACGCTACGGGCAATAGCAGACGCAAACTAGGTTGCGTGGGTCCGCTAGTTTAATATATTACGTGGTTCTTGCTTGTTATGTGCATAATTCATGAGCATGTTCAATGTTGCTTGGCGATACACTGCACCGATCACATTGTGCACACATATATATGCAAATCTACTATTGCAAAGTGTTACATTTTTCAGCTAATTTTGCATGTGAGCGACTTACCTACTTCACAACTATGCGACATCAATGCTATACGAAGTGTCCAATTGTGTAATAATATTACGATTTTTTGAATAAGGCTTGCGTCAAACTAAGCCCGGTACTGTAGCACTTTCTCGTCAAAATTACTGAATCGATTTAAATGAAAAATTAGTACACAGATAGTCTAGAGCCTATAAAAAGGGTTGAAAGGGGGGATGAAAGGTTGTATGAATGCAACCTAAAATCATTATTCGACGCGGACGAAGTCGCGGACGCAGCTAGTTATCTATATATTAGTACGTGAAGCAAAAACTTTGCACCTCTTTTTACGAAAATTATGCGAGCGTAGGCATGAAATTTGGTACAGTTATAGTTTGATATAGGAGTGCAGAAAGCCAAAAAATAAATAAAAATAGGGAATGAATTGACCACTAGTGGGAATAATATTGCATTAATAATATCCTCACAGATCTTACACACTGACTTCTGATATCAAACTTGAGAAAGCCTGTACTATGGGACTATTTTTAACCGACTTCCAAAAAGTAGGAGGTTCTATGTTCCACAGTATGTATTTTTTTATGGATGTTCAATATATAATTGTCGTGTCACGTTGTTGCTCATGATGAACTTCGAAACAAACTATCTTTTTCAATGTGTGTGTTGCTGGCGTGCCTAAAGGTCTGTATTCACTTTGCTTAGTGCGAGTGCAGGTGCTTAGTGCGGGTGATCGGTGATTGGTGGAAAGTACGTGTGGACAGCGAATTCGCGGTCCACACGTATTTTCTACCAATCGGTGGTCGCCTGCGCTTCACACCTGCACTCGCACTAATCAAAGTGAATACGGGCCTTAAGATTGGATAGTTAACATAACGCTTCGACAAATAGGAGCTAGCATGATTGAAAAGAGACATTGTATGCTTAGCAAACTCGCGATTCTGCTTGATACGTTCATTCACCGTTTCTAATTTGTTCCTATATATTACTAATCTATTTCATCACCATACGCCTGTCATTTATCCAATGTTATTGGGGTGGGCGTACAATGTTTTATTGTTCTATTCTACTACTACTACTGTCGACTGCCTCGGTGGCGCAGTGGTAGCGTATGCGACTGCTGTGCTTGAGGTCTCGGGTTCGATTCCCGGGTTGGACCAAATCTTTGTATTATCTGCAAATATTTGTTTCGGAGTTCTTATTTAGTGTAGTTAATTTTTATAAGATTGTATGGATTATAATAATCCATATTATAAAAAATAACCATACTAATTATTTGCTACGGTTGACCAATGCTTGCAAAACTTCACACAGCTTGAGAATTTAGTAACGAATTAATGTTATCCCACATACTAACGAAACTAACTAAAAAAAACCGACTTCCAAAAAAACATCCAACGAAAACTCTCTGCCAAAAAGACACTTTAAACTGGTTCTTCATATATTGCCTATACCTATTTCTTTATTCATTTCAATAGTAGTATTATAATGTGTGCTAGGTACCTAGAATCTGTTTGAAGTCGGTGCCAAGTGACTATCGCTTAGACTTTTGTAATTGTTTGTTTGTATCTTTTTGGCTTAGCACCGACTTCAAACAGATTTTAGGTACCTAGCACACATTATAATACTACTATTGAAATGAATAAAGAAATAGGTATAGGCAATATATGAAGAACCAGTTTATTTTACGCTTTTAAGTGTCTTTTTGGCAGAGAGTTTTCGTTGGATGTTTTGGAAGTCGGTTTTTTTTTGTTTTATAAAAAGTTTTTATTTTTCAGTTTTTAGTGCAATTAATCGTAGATAAGTAGTAAGTTGAACTATTTCATCAAATTTCATCATCAAGAATACAAATTGAAGTCTGTACGTGTAATATTGAAATCATCCTCTAATCCCTAACTGTTGAAGAGTTTAACCTTCTATCATCAGTTCATCTAAATAAAGAAAGTATACGACTGAAGGTCTTTAGATACGTATGAAATTGAAAGAATTATCCTCCAACTCCTAACCGTTGAGGAGTTGTACCTTCCACCTTCCATCATCAGCTTACCTAAATAATTTGAAAGAATACGACTAAAGGTAATATATATACATATGATATTTAAAGATTTATCCTCCAACTCCTAACCGTTAAGGAGTTGTACCTTACATCATCAGCTCATCATCATAAAATGATGACTACCAGACGCAAATACCAGTTTAACTTCAGAAAATATACGAAAAACATAGTATGTGCCTATAATATAAAAAATGAGGGTTTCTCTCGATTTCCCTGGGATCCCATCATCAGATCCTGATATGCTGGCAATGGGACCACCTCGGAAGCATACCCTTTCGAATACAAAAAATTTTTTCAAAATCGGTCCACAACTGACGGAGTAATCGGTGATCATACATAAAAAAAAAAAAATACATACAGTGGAACATAGAACCTCCTCCTTTTTGGAAGTCGGTTAAAAATAAGTACTCCATTACCTTAATTAAAATCAAAATTTATGACACTTCACTCCAAAAGTTAACGTAACAAATTGTGACATTAAAAATATTACATTTTTTCTCAGAAAATTACTCTCAGTTTTAAGTATTGTAGTAGTTTACGGCTATGGGTTTAAACGAATCTTTCAGTGCATATAGAATCTAAACAAAAAATTCAGGCAACTATAAAAGTGTCTAGGTATTACAAAAGAGTACTTTCTTTTCGTACTTGTATAATCTAATGAAAAAGTGTATTCTGATGTATTTTTGTATGATTAAATGTAACTTTAATGAATAATTAATATTATGTTGAATTGTGTTGATCGTTATCTAATTATTAAATATCTAAAATATCTTGTGTCACGGTGTTTGTGATATCTTCCGAAACGTTTTGCTGGCGTTCCTAAGATAGGATAGTTAACATCACGCTCACGCTTAGTTAGGATAGTTAACATCACGCTTAGATCAATGAAAGCTGAGCATAATAGAATACAGATGCAGATGAAGTTGTTGGGTCAACTATTATACCTACATGACAAAACAACTTTTGCCGTGCGAGCTAGTTTCAAATAAAAATGCTCTCCTAACCTAATTAATAAACGTAAATAAAAATCACGATTATAAATAAGTATACATTAACACTGTACCCAAAGCTTCTTTCCTAGGATATCCCGAGTGACATAACACGTTATGTTGGTTACAGCTGTTGATTCTGGTGTACAGAAGTTGAAGTAGTGGGTGTGTGGGAGGAATTTGCTCGTACCCAAAGATTACCAGTGCAATTATCTTTGCAGACGCACACTTGCACTTGCCGAGGAACTAGGAGACGCGGCAGTGGAAGCCCAAGCGTGTTACTCTCTAGGCAATACGTATACATTGCTGCGTGAGTACCGCGTCGCTGAAGAGTACCACGTGCGTCACCTGACTGCGGCGCGCAAGCTACACGACCGCGTGGGAGAAGGACGCGCTTGCTGGTCGCTCGGTAACGCTCATGCTGCTCTCGGCAACCATGAGAAAGCACTTTTCTACGCTAACGAACACTACAATATATCTAAAGAGGTACGCATACTCTTCCACAAGTTTATTCATTAACTGAGGACTGGGTTGGTGAGGACATTAACAAGGTTGGACTGTCTCGTTGGTCTCGCGGTTATGTCTGGTCTGATCATGAGGTCTCGGGTTCGATTCCCAGGTCGGACCAAATGTTTGTATGATCTACAAATATTTGTTTCGGAGTTTGGGTGTTTTCTATGTATAATACGTATGTGTTTACAAAAAAAGTATATATGTATTTGTATCAGTTGTCTAGTACCCATAACACAAGCTCTGCTTAGCTTGGGACTAGATGGCGTTCTGTGTTAGATGTCCGAAAATATTTATTATGTTGGACACCGTAACAGTTGACTGAAGGTTGGCTTAGTGGTTTAAGCGGTCGCCATATCGCTTTCTACTGCGCCAAGTGTTGTGGGTTCAAATCAATCAAATATGTTTGTAAACTAATGTTTCTAATGCGGGTGTAGTCTTTAAAAATAAAGTATTCAATTGTACAGATAAATGAATGGATATGGCGTCTCTATGGGTTGTCTTAGCGCTCACGGTAGTCTGTTCCAGACATCTGCACGCATGTTGTTTATTTTCTCTTTGGCAGTTATTATCGCTGTTGAGAGGCATGCCTCCTGGACTGGATATCACCAGTCACCACCGTTTTATATTCGGGACAAAACTGTCACTGACTGTCTCAGATCTAATAAGAAATGGTAGATAACGCACGGCCTTGTTCTTGTTGTAGCGAAAAAAGTAGCGTAGTTCCAAGTAAACACACGCGTAATTTTTTATTATTTGATCTGAGTTGACTGTGTATATTTTTACCTTTGCAGCTTGGAGATGTACTGGGCATGGCTACAGCCCAGATGAATATCAGCGACCTTCGCAAGGTGTTGGGCATGCCGGTCGATACGGAGTCGACTCCGGTGCCTTCCCCTCCCAGTGAAGAACCACCTCGAACGCCATTCAATGCGCTACGTATACGACGTCAGAGCATGGAGGAATTGTCACTCATTCAAGTACGTAATCTCGAAAGAAACTCTAATTTTAGGGTTCCGTAGCCAAATGGCAAAAAAACGGAACCTTTATGGATTCGTCATGTCTGTCTGTCCGTCCGTATATCACAGCCACTTTTTTCCGAAAATATGAGAACTATGTTGAAACTTGGTAAGTAGATGTATTCTGTTTCACATAAAAATAGAAAAAAACAATAAATTTTGGGGGTTCATACTTAGAACTGAAACTCGAAAACCCCCCCTGTAACTACTAAAATAAGAGAATGATAAAACCAAAATTGCATTGGCAAGGCAAAAAAAGCTTTTATGTGTTAAGTATACATAGATTACAGAAGTACACAATAAATACTAACTCTCTCTTTCTAATAACTCAAAAGCATCATGGTGATGTACCTCGATCTAAATATTGCCACGTAGTTCGAGAGATGGATAAGTCCAACAATATTAAACAATGCTTTATTTAATTTAAATTGCTTTATCTACAGATAACTCCTGACGCTAAGAAGAAAGAATCAGAAACAGCAGTGGAAAAGAAGGCAGAAATGGTTCGCACCGAGTCAGAAGAAAACCCTGCGGAGTCATTCTTTGATCTTCTGAGCCGTTGTCAGTCAGAGCGTATGGACGAGCAACGCGCTACCCTCCATGGCAATAAGGAGAACAGGCCGAAGCCGAAAATAAGTACTCATAAACTACAGCGTTCGGCCAGTAGCAGCAATGGCAAAACTGCCAGGTTAGTGCACTTAACATACAATATTTTTGTTGTTTTTTTTTTTCAGTTATAGCTGCGCCAAAATGACTCTGCTCTGCCTGATGGAAAGGATGAGTGAAAGTGAAAGCATTTACCCAGTTTTTTTGCACAACGCCATCTATTCTCAAGCTAAACAGAGCTTGTGTTATGGGTACTAGACTACTGATATAAATACACACATTTTTTTTTGTAAATACATATACATAGAAAACACCCAAACTCCAAAACAAACATTTGCAGATCATACAAACATTTGGTCCGACCCGGGAATCGAACCCGAGACCTCAAGCACAGCAGTCGCATACGCTACCACTAAGCCACCGAGGCAGTTAAATAACATGATTATCTGAAGGACACAATCAAAGATGTGATAGAACTTGATTTAAGTTATTTTAGGAAATTATATTCAACATTTTCCTACCCTTTATTATTTCCAATTATTAGTAGTTCAATCACTGTTACCTAAATGTCTGTTACTCTACCGAGCTCTACCTTCGCAACCCTGAGGGTGAATTGAATTCGAGGGTTTAATAGGGTAGTTGCCAGCTTAGTCAAATCAGTTACTTTTTATCATCTGTCAAAACGATAACTTTGTATGAAAAATGAACTAAAAACTAACTTGTGACGTCACTGTTTTAGACTTCTCAATTGAGCAATAAATTTTAATGTTTATTAGATTAAAAAGAGGTTGTATAATATGGGCTCCCTGTTGTTATCGGAGATAACTGAGACTGTCTGTCTGAAACGGCCTTGGTGTGCGACGGTCCCACCTAACACAACGCTTTTTACGTTAACCTAGCCGAGCCTCGACAAACTGTCTTGTCGGAGACTGTCTGCCTGAAACGGCCTTGGTGTGCGACGGTCCCACCTAACACAACGCGAGCCTCTTTAGTGTGAACTTTATTTTCTTTATGTATATGAGCTTGCCAAGATGGCTCTTCTCTGTCTGATGGAAAGCATGAGCAGGCAGGAGTAATAGGAATTTAGCGACTATGAAAGAGTGTTGATCATGATAAGATTTTTGGGATAGATTTATTTTTGTCTCCATGTTTTATATGGATGATGCTTCGAACCAGTCTTCCGTTAAGTGATCCAGGATAGCCTGTGTCCAGTGTTGAACGTTTATAGGTGTAATAATGGCGATGTCACTTTATGTTATTTAATTATAGTACCTGGATGACCGAGCTTTGCTTCGTATTTTTGTTTTGGTAAATTTTCTATAGGTACATGAATCCTAGCTAGATCGATTTATTGCCCCCTGAAACCCCCTGTATCGTTTCCCAGATTCAGAACGTATACATGGGCTGATCCAAAAATAGTGAAATGAAAAATAGATAGAATATAAAAAACGTTTATTTACAGTTTTTAAAAATATCCCCCTCCAATCCCAATGCACTTATACATTCGGGTGAACCAGCTTTCAAAACATTTTAAAAACGTGTCTTGCGGGAGGTTGAAAAATAACCGACATAATTCTTCGACGGCCTCGTCTGCAATGCCTAATTTTCGCCCACGAAGCATTTTTTTTTTACCGTGGTAAATAAAAAAAATATCGCATGGACTTAAATCGCTATCCAACTCCCCTAATACCTAATACTATGCTTATCTATACTAATATATAATGCTGAAGAGTTTGTTTGTTTGAAGGCGCTAATCTCAAGAATTACTCGTCCAATTTGAAAAAATATTTCAGTGTTAGATAGCCCATTTATCGAGGAAGGCTATAGGCTATATATCATCACGCTAAGACCAATAGGAGCGGAGCACCAATGAAGAATGTTACAAACACGGTGGAAATTTTTTACGCTACGGGAAATAGGAGACGTAAACGACGTTGCGTGGGTCAGCTAGTACTTTCATATAAATGTATTTATATGCACGCAGTATAATTTTTTTACTCTTTTGACGTTTAATTCAGACCGTTTTCAATAACTTATCTCTAGTTAAAACTGGAGGTAGGTTATTGAAAACGGTCGTTAATCAGGAGTAAGCGTAGCCTAAACCTAATACTGCCTATATATTCCAGAGTAAAGATCGCCGAAATATTTCATACAAATTAAAATGCAAGCACAGGTCCTATCCTTTGTCCATCTTTATGTGCATGTTTTAGGGGCATAGACAGGGTTATATAACCCCGACCCCATCGAGCTCGTAGCTGTTTTGTGTTCAATATTAGCTGAACCACTTAGTAGGGCCCTCGCATCAATAAATTTGCCTTACATACATTTACTTTCGGGGAAGGTTTAATTTCCTAAGTAGAATTAAAGATGACTGCACGGTTGGCCTAGTGGTTTAAGCGGTCGCCACGCCGCTTCCTACTGCGCCAAGTGTTGTGGGTTCAAATCCCACATGGGACATCACTTCGTGTGATCCACAAATTGTTGTTATGAGTCTGAGTGTTCTTGGCGTCCGTTTCATGTATGTTTGTAACGTCCCCCGCGACACAGAATGTATATTCCTAATGAGGGAGTTGTCTTTTAAAAAAAAAAAAAGCGGTCTAAAACCAGCCAAACACTTTTCCATGTCATATATTATTACATGAACCCGATATAAAATTGCTACAAAAAGTCAGTCAGTGGACTGGACTGCTAAATCGAAAACCGTAGGTTCTTTTCCGACCTAGAACAAATTATTGACATTTGTTCACTATTTGGGTATGTTAATCTTAGGCAAAAGCAACCACTGCTAAACAAAGGCCTCTCCTAAACTGTTATTTCTTATCTATACTTATAATTAAAATGTAACAGGTCCAATTCTGTACATTCAAGATATTTAGAAATTTTTTTTGGCCGGCTCTCTAAAATCGATACTGAAGCCAAAACTGGTTTTTTTTTTCATTTTTGTCTGTCTGCCTGTATCTTGGCCGCGCATCACGCCGAAACTACTGAACGCATTTAAATGAAACTTGGCATGATTTGAGTTCATACTATTTCCTGGAGAGAGGGGATGAAAGTCAAAATATGTACCTACTTAGTTGTAATTCAATAACACATAGTCCGATTTCATTCATTTTTTTTTGCTAGAAAAAAATAAAAGATAACGGGAAAGTGTTTTTTTTTTGTCCGCGACTGTACTCTGCCTGTGGGAAGCTGAATCAGATATGTAAATATTGCCGTACGAAGTTCGCCGGGTCAGCTAGTATAATATAAGTATTTAAATAAAAAAAAACCGACTTCCAAAAAACATCAAACGAAAACTCTCTGCCAAAAAAACACTTAAAAGCGTAGAATAAACTGGTTCTTCATAAATTGCCTATACCTAATTCTTTATTCATTTAAATAGTAGTATTATAATGTGTGCTAGGTACCTAAAATCTGTTTGAAGTCGGTTCCAAGTTACTATCGCTTAGACTTTTGTAATTGTTCGTTTGTATTCTTTTTGGCTTAGCACCGACTTCAAACAGATTTTAGGTACCTAGCACACATTATAATACTACTATTAAATCAATAAAGAATTAGGTATAAGCAATTTATGAAGAACCAGTTTATTTTACGCTTTTAAGTGTTTTTTTGGCAGAGAGTTTTCGTTTTGATGCTTTTTGGAAGTCGGTTTTTTTTCAATAAAAAGTTTTTATTTTTCAGTTTTTAGTGCAAACAATCGTAGGTAAGTAGTAAGTTGAACTATTTCATCAAATTTCATTATCAAGAATACAAATTAAAGTCTGTACGTGGAATATTAAAATCATCCTCTAATTCCTAACTGTTGAAGAGTTTAACCTTCTATCATCAGTACATCTAAATAACTTGAAAGTATACGACTGAAGGTCTTTAGATACGTATGAAATTGAAAGAATTATCCTCCAACTCCTAACCGTTGAGGAGTTGTACCTTCCACCTTCCATCATCAGCTTACCTAAATAATTTGAAAGAATACGACTAAAGGTAACATATCTACATATGATATTTAAAGATTTATCCTCCAACTCCTAACCGTTAAGGAGTTGTACCTTACATCATCAGCTCATCATCGTAAAATGATGACTACCAGACGCTAATACCGGTGTAACTTCAGAAAATATACGAAAAACATAGTATGTGCCTATAAAAAATGAGGGTTTCCCTCGATTTCCCTGGGATCCCATCATCAGATCCTGATATGCTGTCAATGGGACCACCTCGGAAGCATACCCTTTCGAATACAAAAAAAAATCAAAATCGGTGAACATACATAAAAAAAAATACATACAGTGGAACATAGAACCTCCTCCTTTTTCGAAGTCGGTTAAAAATGTTAGATACAATTTTAGGAATATCTATCTTTTACAGATAACAATCTAATAATAGTATTTGAACGAGATAAAATGTTGTTGTTATTGAAGTTATTGGTGTAAAGCACCATTGTTCTATGCGTAATAGATAACGAAGCACTTGATTATCGAGATACACAAAATAGCCATATGACGTATGGACTACGTTATTACACATTTGCACAATATAATATGTTATGAAATTATTTCTAAGAAATAAATATAAAAATAAAATAAATATTTTGGACATCTAACACACAACGCCATCTAGTCCCAAACTAAGCAGAGCTTGTGTTATGGGTACTAGACAACTGATATAAATACATATATACTTTTTTTTTGTAAATACATACATATTGTATGTACATAGAAAACACCCAAACTCCGAAACAAATATTTGCAGATCATACAAACACTTGGTCCGACCCAGGAATCGAACCCGAGACCTCATGTACAGCAGTCGCGTACGCTACCACTGCGCCAACGAGGCAGTCGAATGACTAAATGTATCGCGGTCTGAACTTCTGGCCAAGATGTTTATTGCGGATATTTTATTATTGACTCACTGTACAATGAAGATAATTAAAAAACAATATGAGAGGTCTCCTTGATGGGAACCAAATTATATTTTACTTCTTTTTTCTCTGTTTTATATTTTTGGTTTGAACTACATGGATCATGCAGAAGCTATAGCCATAATTGAAATACGGGTTTTCTACTTGTATTTCTAGGGCCTAACTTGAACTAACTTCTGCAGTGCCTAATAATTCTACTAAGGTCTAACTTAAAATCTGTGTACGTATATAAAATTAAATAAAAAATAGTGTATGTATGTATGATCTCTTATATTCCACATTATCTATAAAAATAAATAAATTTGGAGTGTCTGTTTGTAATATTAAAATAACCGCTTTTTAATAAATGCATATGTATGTCAGGTATACACGGTACATGTACCAAAATAACATTTTGTCCGTCTGTCTGTCTGTTTGTTTCGGGTAATCTCTGGAACGGCATAACCGATTTTGACGGGGCTTTCACTGGCAGGTAGCTGATGATCTAAGGAGTAACATGGCTACTTTTTTTAGACTAAGTTTGTCCCGCGGCGTTACCCGCGGTACAACAATAAACGCGGGTACACCGCGGGGTTCAGCGAGTCTAGATATAAATTTAGCGTAAGATTCTTTGTCTCAGTTCTTTCCATAACTGAGAAGTAAATAAGGAATCTGTAGAAGATTGTCAGAAGTGACTTGCTGCAGTCACAGGCATTTCAGACTAGGATTCCTTTCATAGAGCGTGAGTCTCGGTTGAGTTTACAGTCTCTAGCACCTGGCAAAAAATAGTCTCTGTTGCTGATGGTTATTTAAAAAGTAGCGACCCGGTACGGCCCGTCTTCGTACGAAAGTATTTGAAATTCTCGGATTTCGTCTACAATAATATGCATGTATTACATATATAAAAAATTCTCTTGAATCACTCTGTTTATTGGTGAAAACTGCTTCAAAATCCGTCGAGTAGTATAAAAGATCTAAGCGAATTGACAGCGAAAGGGACTACATTTTATACTAAGTATGTAAAAAAAAGAGTTTTCAATTCTTCGGTGTCAATTCGAGTGTTCAAAATAAAATGTTGTAGATATAATATTACTAAATTGTTGTTGGCTAGATACAAAGGCTTACTAAACCATAAAAGAGGTTAACATTTTTAAACATCATCAACAACTCATAACGTCCCACTGCTGGGCTCCCGTCTCCTCTCAGGAGGCTGGCTAGGACTGGCAAGACAACGTTGTGGCTACGTTTTCTTGCCGTTGGATCTTTTTAAGCCGCCCAAAGGCCTCCAACTAAGCTTCACGACTGTTATCATATGATTACAACCGGGACCGACTGTTTAACGTGACTTCCGAATCACGGAGACGCTCATGGTAACATGCCACTAACGGTCACCCATCCAGGTACTAACCGCGCCGTCGTTGCTTACCCTCGGTGATTGCTTCTAATCACCGAGTGCAACTGGGCTATGAGCGCATGATACATTTTTAAACGATTTATATAAATTTACAAGTTATAGATGAACTGTTACAATACCTTTCGGACAGTTATTTAATTTTATTTGTTTTACGAAACCTACAATCGTGAACAGGTTATTACTCTTTCCCAAAAGATAGCGACTTTTCCTCACAAAAATTATATTGAAATCAGTATAGTTACGAAAATAAATGCTCATCAAAAACTACTACCCAAATATTTGCTGAACTTTTTTAGATAATGTAAAAACTTAAAAAAACTGTTAAATATTGTAACAGGTGTGTAAATTTTAATGTTTTAAATCTAAAGTTTCACACACCTAGTTACACAAACCTTAGTTCGGAACGTACGGTCCGCCATGCTCTTGACCGATTTGATTATCAAAACCATCGAGCGGACACTCGTCTCTTATCTCAGTATCATCTCCCTATCTGCACAAATAGCGCTTGCTATCAACGCTTTCCAACTACATTGTGTCGCCGTGCTATCCCCACAAGCGTCGACACTGTGTTCTTGCGTCAATGCCTTAACCAAGGTGGAATAAAAATTATATAAAAGCAAATTTTTGTGTTGTTTGGCTTTTATTTGAGACGCACGTACCGTAGTGAAACTAGAATACGTTTATTTGGTCATAGTGTTGCCATGAAGGCTTCTGAAGATGAAATGGGGTTCGTATGGATTTATTACTTTTTTTT